>CM068368.1:656216698-657619705 GCA_034769895.1 Magicicada septendecula
CGCATCGTAAATACAAGTCGTAAAATGTTACATTGAAGAATTAATTTAGTGAGAAAGCCTAGAAGGCCATCTATAAAGTCTTGGGCCTAAGGCCTACATTAATTGTCGCGACAAAGAAGAAATGAATGTGACAGGATAGCAGCGAGCGCAAGGGCGACCGCCGCTAGCGAACGTATGTAACGCACTGTCCAGATGTACAGACATGAATTGAGCAAATTAAAAGCGCAGATTAGCCAACCTATGAATGCAAAAATTACCGCGCTACTGTACATAACTGCCCGCAAAAAATCAATAGATTTTTTAATACATTTTAGTAACTTATTATATAAAATACAGAGTTCTTAATAATGAAAGTTAATCTCAATAGGCTGCATTGAACCTTGAGTTGTAATCTTAGATAACAGTTGTGCATTAATTGTTTAGTGATAAGCTTGAATAAAGATAAGCGTTTAGTAGGCCAAGGTTGGCGTGCAAAGTGATTTTATGCATGATTGAAAATGTAAGCGCTGCCAATGTATTGCCGGAAATATATTGTATGTATACAATATTGAACAATATAAAACATGAAAATACACAATTTGACAATGTTTAATAATGAATGATCGGAAACTCATTCCAAGATGGCCCGATAAATTGTAACCCTATGCAAGTCATAGATGGTTAACGTGAAATAATTGAGGCCAGTAGACCTGTACAGAGTATTGCATACAATGAACAAATAAATTGTCACAAATTATACATGTTTAGACGTAAATCTAGCATGGCGTCATAAAGTTGAACGAGTCATGCTATACCTGAAGTTTCAGGAATTTACAATATATTGTTGTGTGAAAACAAGCTATAGATAGCTGACTGATTGCGAGCACATATGTAATGACATGTATGTCATAATTAAGCAGGAATAATAATTGTGCAATGCATAATCACAAAATACAAAATACCATATAAAAATACAATATAAAAATAAAATCTAGGCGTGGCGTGGTTACAGACAGTAGACGCAAAAAACAATATTGCTACGACAGCACAGAACAATCTACGCGTTTATCGAATGCGCCAGAAAGATCTCGATGTAAGCGTGTGGTGTACGTGCTACTAGACGCATTTTGCGAGAATTTTCTCGACTGTGCCAGGCTTCGCTCGGGCGCTCGGACTGTGTCAAGGCCGTAGCAATTACGTAGTTCGCGAGAGATAAGACGCAGTTTGGAAGCTTCTGGTGTGTGAGCGTAACTATAAATACATCGCGTCGCGGCCTTAGTTTTCAGTTCCATGCGAGATATTGGTTAGTGCGGTTCGAGAGTATTAGTGCGATATATTTCCAGAGCGGTTCGAGTTATTACTGTGTACGTTCAAGTAGTTATTATTGAAGTGTTGCGTTTTATAATCAGACGGCTTAATTGTAATACAATTTAGTTTTAATATTTGTGGACATTTTATTACGTGTGTACAACTTTCATTTTCATTTGACTGTGTTGTTAATTACGAACATATGGAGTGATGGAGTGACTCTAGGAGATGGTAAAATACCAAGCCTCTGAACCTGCTGTTTGGCACTAAACCTGATGCACTTGACACATCTACGAATAATGGAGCGAATGACTATCCTGGCATTAATAATCCACCAACGCTGACGAAGTGAGTGATGCACGAGTTGAGAACCAGCGTGAAGTAGACGAATGTGTTCGCGTTCAATAATAAGGCGAGTAATATGAGCCGAAGGATGCAAGACAATAGGATGTTTAGTGTCGTAAGGTAATTGCGACAGCTGTAAGCGCCCGCCGACGCATACTACGCCAGACTCGTCAAGAAACGGGTCCAGAGAAGACAACTTACTCCTAACAGAGACGGAAGACCCATTACGAAGGCAATTAATCTCGGCAGCGAAGTGGATCGACTGAGATTGTTTTACGAAAAAATTAAGAGTGGAATGAATTTCAACGGGGGTAAGAGCGCCCGATATTTTCTCAGCACTGGAGAGTCTAATATTTTTGATGAACCGAAAACAGTAAGCGTATACGCGTGTCAAACGGTGCAACGAAGAAAAGTCCTTAGAAAGGTCAATAGCCAGGGTAGACATTATAGAAAGGTTGGGGGTTTGTTTCTCTTCCGCAGTGACTTCAGAAGACGACGGATTAGAAGGTAAAAAGGGTGGAAAAGGATTGTACTCGGAAGATTGAGACAAACAAGCGGGACCGTGCCACCAAAGCGAACAATCGCGCAAAACGTCAGGGTGACACCCCCTAGAGATAATATCAGCAGGATTGTGTCTAGAATTGATGTGATGCAATGTATAGGCTTGCGTAAGACGCTGAATCTCGGCAACACGATTAGCGACGTAGGTTTTCCACCTCGTGGACTGGGCATGAATCCAGTAAAGAGACACCATGGAGTCAGAATATAAATGAACACTATTAATAAACGAATAAAGCGCAGGAACGACCTTAGATACGAGTCCCGATAACAACAAGCAAGCACAGAGTTCGATGCGAGGTAATGACACCTGTCGTAGGGGAGCCACGCGAGATTTAGAACACAGGAGATGACAAGAGGCCGGTGAATCTTGATAAATGACTCTAATATAAATACAGCACCCAAACCCCTTTTCAGAAGCATCCGAAAAACCATGTAATTCAACTATACTTGCCTCAGACTTGCAACGAATAGAACGTGGGACAACAATTTTGCTAATCAGACACAATTTATCGCACAATGAATGCCAAGCCAAACGTAATTGCCCGGAGATCGGTTCATCCCAACCAAGATTGCAAAGCCAGAGTTGCTGCATAAACTGTTTGTACAAGAAAACAATGGGACCAATCAGTCCAAGTGGATCGTATATGCCTGCGATAATCGATAGAGTTCTCCTCTTGGAGATGCTTGATTCATCGGGGAATGATTTAATGTCAAACGGGAATGAATCGGCAGTGTTATTCCAGAGAATGCCCAAGGTACGCACATTACCCTGTTTGTTTAAAGGGAGTGATAAATTGTCATGATCTGCGACCACCCTGGGTTCATTAGATGCCCATTTATGCAGCGTGAGACCGTATTGACTCAACAATGTACCTAAGTCAGATTTCAACTTGGTCAGATCAGAGATGATATCTGCACCGGTTAGCAAATCGTCGACGTAGAAATCATTTGTTATAGCTAACGCCGCATCAGGAAAAGAAGCTTCATGGTCCTTTCCAATTTGAATAAGACAGCGAGTGGCCAAAAACGAAGCACTAGCCGTGCCGTAGGTTACAGTTCGCAATGCAAAGTGTTTAAATTGTTCGAGGGGAGAGTCACGCCACAGAATACGTTGATAGTGACAATCCTTTTCAGATACCAGAATTTGTCGATACATCTTCTCGATGTCGGCGACGAGAACATAGTTATGCATACGGAAACGTAAAAGAATAGAAAAAAGGTCTTGTTGAACATTCGGGTCTACCAACAATATGTCATTGAGCGAAAGGCCATTGGTAGTTTAGACGAACTGTCAAAAACGACGCGCAGTTTTGTGGTCGAGCTAGACTGCTTAAAAACGGCATGGTGAGGCAGATAGTAAGTATTTGACACCCCAGAATTGATAGAGCAATTATCGATAAGCGTCATGTGGCCAAGATCCTTATACTCATTAATAAAGTTTGCGTAATCGCGCGCAAGCTTAGAATCACGCCTGAATCGGCGTTCTAAATTCAAAAATCTTGCTTCAGCATTGGTATAAGATTCCGCCAACTGGAGATGGTCGGACTTAAATGGTAGTGAAACAACGAACCTACCCTGAGTAGACCCCACGAAATGCTCCTCACAAGCTGACTCGTTATCAGGTGTATTATCAGGGATAGTTTCTGCTTCCCAGAATTTTTCGAGAGACTGCAAAATTTGACCGTCGTTGTTCCTAGCTAGGAACGAAACAGCATGACCCTTGTAGCGGCAGTGTTTGGGCAGATTGCCTGCAAGAATGTAGCCTAACTTTGTTTCCTGTATAATAGGAAAATGAGAACCGCGGACGTATTTGTTAGCTAAGATTAAATTTAGGTAGAATTGCGCCCCTAACAGTATGTCGATTTCGGATGATATGTTGAAATTTGGGTCAGCAAGAAAAATGTTATCTGGAATGTTAAATTGATTTATGTCAAAAGATTGTGCTGGCAGTTTATGGGTTAATGCAGATAAGACAGCACATTTTGCCTCGAAGCTAAATCTTTGATAACGAGAAATAATGCGTATAGACGCGAGATTAGTGGCATAACACGCGGTATTATTTATACCTGTAATCGGTATGTTGGATTTAGTCAAGTTAAGCCGTAATTTCTTGGCAAATGATTCCGTACAAAAATTTATTTGTGAACCCGCATCCAAAAGAACTCTTGCGGTTTGTCTGTTGCCAGCCTGGTCAATGACAAACACAATTGCTGTTGATAAAAGAATATTATTTGTGGATTGTAATTTGAGTGAACAGTAATTACTGCTGCTGGTAGAGACTGGCTTCGGCACATTGTTTATGTGCAACAATGTATGGTGTCGTTTTGAACAGATTTTACATGCCTGCTTAATCTTACAATTAGATACAAAATGATCTGATCTAAGACAATTGGTACAACATTTGTGATTTGATATAAATTGTCCTCGCTCAGCGGTGCTTAGTGCACGAAATTTATCACACATGTAAATTGGATGATTAAATTTACACCACAAACATGAATAATTACTTAACGCTGAGTGATAACTCTTAAATGTAATGCTGCCAGCAGCGCTTCGTGAATTATGTTTGTCAGATTTTTTAAATCTTAAGCTTACTTTGTTTAGTTGCTGTCCGGCATCGATAGGCAGTGTATTTTCTAACAACTGCCTACGTGCGTTTAAAAAGTGAGTAAAATCTTGAAAGTTGGGAAGGTTATCCGGGTCTATAGACTCCTTCCATAATTTAAACATAGTGTGGTCAAGTTTTGCTGATAATAATTGTATAGTGATAAGCTCGAATGAATTCACTGACAGTTGCATTGCCGCCAGTGAATTAACGGAAGACGTTATTGTATTTGTGAATTCTGCCAAACTTTGGACAGAGTCTTTAATTGTTGACTTGACTTCAAGTAAATTTTGAATGTAGTACTTTGCTAGTATGAACTTGTTGTCATACCTTGCGGACAGCAAACTCAACGCTAACGAGTAGTTTTCATTACAAATAGGTAGTGATTTAATTAAGTCTAACGGCTCATTTTTTAGAGAAGAATGCAAATAATGTAGTTTCTGCACTGACATTAGATCGGATCGCTTGCATGCACCAAGTCCAAAAAAATTGAATAAAAATGCTGCCATTCATTCCAAGATATTGCCTGTGAAGCAGGGCAAACTTATCGGTTTTAATTGCATATGGCCCGTTAATACGGGAGGTACAGTCTGAACATTAAAGGTATCAATTAATTGTAAAATATTAGCTTCTGTGGAATATAACATTTCTTCGACCTCAACTCGGTCTTCTTGAGCAGCATTTATGCCTTTGCAAATAAGTTTGATTTCGGACTGTACCTCATCGTATTTCGTTGCCAAGCTTTTCAAACTTTCAAGTCTGACTGTTAAAAAGTGTTTGGTATTAGAGTTTCTATCAAAGTTACTGACAGCTGATTGTATACGCACTATTGCGGACTTTAAGCCGCCTCTCTTTCTAACACTTTGAGGCCTTCTTCAGCCATTGTACGCACCTTGAAATGATGTTAGTGAGGTGATACCTTGTGGGCGATGTCCTGAAGCGTCGAGGCCGTGGAGAAGATGGCAAACACACAGCTCGGAGAGATGACTGCTTTGACTGACGTACTGAAGCTAGCAGGTGTAAGCTCTTGCAATGATGTCAGGAGACTCTGTGGCCCCTCTTTCTTTTTATGTCTTTTTATGAGTATGAAAACAACTTATTTTATTTTAATATTTTTTTTTTTAAAGAGAAGCCACAAGTCAATTAGGACTAGGCTGGAGCCCAGAGAAGCAAAAATTGTGCCGGGTCCAGTATGACGGGACTTGCAATGAAACTCAGCCGTAATATAACAATAACAAATTTATTGTTTTCCTAGAACTCATACATGCATAATTTAAGCCCTGCTTCAACAATATTAAAGAAACAACAAGTATATAGCATAACAAAAGTGTGTAAATTCAGTTAACATATGTATGTAAATATAATATCATAACCCGTATGTATAAATGCAGTAAACAGATATATGTATATAATAGCATAACCAATATGTATAAATGCAGTAAACAGATATATATATATATATAAATAGAAAATTCTCCCCCCCTTTCTTGTGGCTAGCTAGACACAGACAAACATAATACATACAGAACATAAGGCACACAAACTCACAATTACATCAATTCGAACACAAATGCCCCAGGAATGCACCCGCCTGGCAGGCCGTGTCACTACAATCCTATACCCAGCAGTGATAAAATATTTGCCCATTAACAACCCTTTTTGTAGAATTACATGAACGCCAAACCCCAGAAAGATGATAATAATTCATAACGCATGAATAAAACCGGACCGCGCCCATTTGTCTAGCATTCCACTGATCAATGACCCCTCATGAGTGTATGAACCTTAAGTTCCTTTCACAGTATTAAACAAAAATTAACGGAACTACATCACTTGCTTTCAAACAGTGATTATAGAATTCTAAATGGTTATTTTACTTCACAATTCCGAAGGAATCAAAATCCTTATGTACTTTAACAATCAGAAATTAATCATTCGAGGCTTTACAATTTCAGAAAATTTTGACAATATATGTTTTACCCAAAACAATGAGTACATGTTTTATAGTTAAAGAAAATTAAACAGCAGATACTACCAGTAAAAGTCAATCAATATGTGTTTTGCCAGTTAAGAAAAACAATCAGTATAGCCCTTGTGCAAGGAGCAAAATCAACTACTATAATTCCAGAAAAATAGCAAATTATTTCTATTAACCCCGAATGGCTATAGACAAATAATAAAAATCAAAAAATACAATAAGGTGGTGGTGCTCTAGCATCTGTGGCAGCGCGCCAGCATGCAATTGACAAAATTTGACAGGCCTCCAACCTGTCTGAGGTTGCACCAGCATGATTCAGAAAAAAAACTAAGTCCCCTTTTGTTAACCCCAGAAAACGTTCCAAGAAAAAAAAAACCAGGAAAACCCCCAGCCCTTAAATGTAAAACCCATAGTGAAGTTAAAATATTTTCATCTCTGTTCCATACATTCCGCAAAACTAACATGACAAGATAAACAAACTGTACAGTGTTCAAGTGTGAAAATATCTCTGGCACGCTCCCGCAGTGCATCACCCACTTACAGGCAGTGCACTTAGCGTTATGTAATTCAATTATAAAAAAGAAAGGTGTACTTGAATTTAACTAGTAAAGTTCTGAGTCATGAACAGCGGTTCCCCAATCTAGCAGAGTGTCGGCACACGTGGGCCCATGGATGCAATGATATTTGATAAGAAAATAATAGAATGCATATCACCTTATCACAGCTGTCAAGTATTACATTGAGAATCAGTCTCCAGCTCCCTCTTCGTACCAGATCTTGTTCATGGTTCACAGCTTAGGCAGGTGTACGGCCATCAGCAAGCCAGTAATCCGACTTAGTTCAAGAACCCTGTTCATTCAAATAAATTAGAGCACAGTTCACTAAAAATGTACACCCGAGTTAAGGTAATTAACCTCCAAACGGGCCGCCAACTAACTCTCAATGAAAGCACAATTTTCATTAATAAAGTTTTTGCAACCAGCTTAAAGAGCAGAGAAATCAGCCATGGAATAAATAAATTTGAATAATGAACAGAGTTTATTAAACGTGGCGTAATATAAAATCATCAGCAGCAGATCTACATGCTTCGACAGAAATTTGCAGGTTAAACGGCCACGTGGTGAGCGATAATCATTATTTGACCAAAAAATTCAACTGCAAGGCACTCACAGCATTAAGAATGTTTTAACATGAATAAAATTTTATCTGCGGAAGTTCACACAAAGAAACTCTCTACTGTACAGTTAATTAAATAAGCTCCCGACAGCCTATTGCATGAACTGACACAGTTCACGACCTGACTAAGCATTAACTTTTAGTCATTAATATTTTAATGTTGTACACCTTTATCATTACAGTGATCTTGCAAACTTCTCACACTATTACAGAAAATAATAAAAAGAGCATGGGCTATATACTGGGCGTTACGTAAATCAGTAAATAATGAGTTTCTCTTAATATAAAACTTGTCGGATCGCACACACATAATTAGGTATTTTATACGGTTGCATATTGTTATTAATTATCCATACATGTATAATTACTTATAAAGACAAATAATGGAATACTTACCGGGAGTCAATTTACACTTTAGCCAGTCATGAAGACGGATACAAACTGCGTCGTAAATTTACGAAGAGAGAGAGAGAGAGAGAGAGAGTTAATTCTCTGAGCCAGGCGAAGCGTAGACTGCCGCGGTACCCGACAAGGCAAGACGATCCCAACCATAAGCTGCGCGCGCAACCGTCCTTTTATCTCGTAGTACAAAGATCGCCTAGCATACTCTCGTTCGCAATATAGTACAATGAAAAAACTTTAACTAAAATCTTCGATAGCCGGCTTCACGCCGGCACAACTCAAAGGCGACGAGCGAAATGCTGGTTGAGTCACGCCACGGTCGTATCAGCGGATATGCTGAGTCGCCCATGATGGCCAGAAATTGGGGCAGAAAAATAATAAATAGGTGATTGATATATCCTGGAATCCGGCCCGGAGGACCAAAAAAAAGTTAAGTATGAAGTGTTCGTGAATTGTCGAATTACTGTTGTAATTAATTCGCCAGGATGCAGAAATGATGAAAAGAGTGGACTGTAGTTAATACATTTATTGAAAATTGTTCAGATTATTACAGCATTGAAATGGTTAGGTGTCAATTTTGAATATAAGATTGGCTAATGAGCGCATCGTAAATACAAGTCGTAAAATGTTACATTGAAGAATTAGTTTAGTGAGAAAGCCTAGAAGGCCATCTATAAAGTCTTGGGCCTAAGGCCTACATTAATTGTCGCGACAAAGAAGAAATGAATGTGACAGGATAGCAGCGAGCGCAAAGGCGACCGCCGCTAGCGAACGTATGTAACGCACTGTCCAGATGTACAGACATGAATTGAGCAAATTAAAAGCGCAGATTAGTCAACCTATGAATGCAAAAATTACCGCGCTACTGTACAGTTAGTATGATTTTTAACGTGACCTTATAAGTACTGTGTAAAAACAAAAATTTTATTTTTAAATATTCGGTGTTTTTGATTAAGTGCTTTTATTCAGAGAATCAACTGAATTGTTAAAACTAGGCTCACTCCTTTAGCTGGCTTGACTATTTCCTTAAATAATTACCTCAACAAAATTACGTATCCACATTACAGAGATAAATCGGTGTTTAATGAATTATTGTACAAAGAATGTTATCGACTAAGACAAATTATAACCTGCCATAAGCCACCATAAAGCTAATTGTACAGTAGTACTTTACAATTATTGTGTTCTATTTGTTAAATATACTGGCTTAACTTTTAATCAGTTCAATCTAGTAAGCGATCTATTTTAAAAATGATTCAGTCAATGTTTCGCGAGTTCAAACCGGTTGTGGTTTTTGTGGTTTACGACTGATTATTGAATCGTCAAAAAAAATTGGTTTATTTATGTAAAAACGGATTTCTTTATTGTTAATATAGAATGCGTGGAACCTATTAATAAACCAGCATATTTTAATATTAACGGTATTTCTTCCGGTCTTTCTTTACATTTGAGTACTACTTATGATTTTTTCGTATTTGTAATGGAACTGTGTACATAACTACACACAGTGTCATTAGGATAAACCCTTTTGGATTCATGGGATATCAAAAGCTATAAATCACTAAAACATATTATCCACCACAAACATTACTGACAACGGACAAGTAAACCATTCAGTATTACGAAACATGCACAGAAAGCTTTGCATAAAAGTTTTCTATTGTATGTCGCAACCTGTTGGAAACAATGAAAACATGAACCGATTTTTTCCATTTGCAGTTGTGGAAACTGCTCTTATATTTAAATAACGTATGATTTAAAATGTAATTAAAATTTGGGAGGCTAATCTCGCCATGATCCAGGCTTACTGTAGACTATACATTAACCGATTAAACCTAGGTTTTAGGATGTTAAAAAACAACGAAATTTCTTCATACAACTAAGATGATGATAATTGGAAACTTATTCAGAAGCTTAGTGAATTTTTAGTGACTTTATTATTGCTGCAGCGCACAAGGTGATGTAAACAAAAAAGCAAGTGTATGAAAACAATATTAATTTTTTTCATTATCATAAATTGTAATTCACTGATTTCTGTGTGGAGCATAAAACTTATTAGAGTTAGTATAAATTTCATTATGTCGCAATTAACTGAGATTTTTTTTAAAGATTATCATTTAGCACTAATCATACACAAAGCATATATACAGGGCGATTCACGAAGAAACGGAAATACTTCGGGAGATGAATCTACATCGAAAAATAAGAAAAAAAGTTCATATAAACATAGGTCCGGAAATGCTTCGTTAGCGTAGCGAGTTACGGCTACCGAAAGATTTCGCCCGGGTTTCGGTTCCCCCGGGTAAATGAAGACTTTCTGAAATTCTGGGAAGGGGCGAATTCTGCTGTTTCTTATGGTTTTTGACCTGAAAAATCGAATAAAACAGGTCGCAGAACTGTATCTCCCATAAGTTTCATGATATCCGACGTAAAACAGAAAAATCTTTGCCTAAAAACAAATTTTGGAAAATTTGAAACAATTGGAATTTTTTGTTGATTTTTGTTGACTTTATTTACACCATTTTTCTCAGAGAATCACCATTCTGTCAGAAGTACAATAACTTTGTTAAATGACTAATAAATGCATAAAAGTTAAAAACAAAACTTGTAAAGAATTTAATTCTGAGAAAAATGGTGTAAATAAAGTCAATAAAAATCAACAAAAAATTACAATTGTTTCCAATTTTCCAAAATTTGTTTTTAGGCAAAGCTTTTTCTGTTTTACGTCGGATATCATGAAACCTATGGGAGATACAGTTCTGCGACCTGTTTTATTCGATTTTTCAGGTCAAAGACCATAAGAAACAGCAGAATTCGCCTCTTCCCAGAATTTCAGAAAGTCTTCATTTACCCGGGGGAACCGAAACCCGGGCGAAATCTTTCGCTAGCTGTAACTCGCTAACGAAGCATTTCCGGACCTATGTTTATATGAACTTTCTTTCTTATTTTTCGATGTAGATTCATCTATCGAAGTATTTCCGTTTCTTCGTGAATCACCCTGTAGGCTATATAAAACTCAAAGTCTGAGGATTTATGGGTACTGAATACAAATCCACACCGTTACACGGATTGCCACCAAATTTTGCTCAGGTAACCTTTGACACAAGGCGAAAAACTTGTACTTGATACTGTCTAACTTGGAATTTGATATTTTGTCCCGTTTGCACGATTTAGGCCCTTTTAATTATGCCTTTTCGTTGACGCGTATAAAGATGCCAACAACACCAGAATTAATTACCATAGTAACAAGTAAATAAACAAATGCTATTTAGTTGCATAGGAACTGTACCTTTATCCGTTCCTGCAGTTTTTAATGTTTTTAATATGCGATTGTATCGATATATTTTTTAATTTTCTATACAGATACGTCTATATATTTTGTAATTGTCTTAAAACGATTATAAAATTTATGTTTATACGTATTTCTAATGATGCAATGAATAAGTAATGAAATATATTAAATACTACTACTAAAGATGTCAACAACAAGATGGAGACCAGAATTAATTACCATAATAACAAGTAAATAAACAAAAGCTCTTAAGCGGCATCGGAACTGTACATTTATCCATTCCCACAGTACGTTTTCGATGTTTTATATAATATGCGATTGTATCGATATATTGCGATGTGGAAGAGAAGAAGTGTACTAATAATTGTAAATTGTCCCATTACTTAATGGAAAGCTAAATACGTGTTGTTTTCATTTGTGAGGTTAGGTGACAACGGTTTTTAGTTTACTGCTGAAATAAATAAATAGCCCAGTGATTTAAGGAAGAAACTGCCCCAAAAAATGCTGCTGATCTCGATTTTTGTATGCAGCTTTATTTCGACGTCCTGAATAACGTGTAAAAATTCACAATGCCAATCATGTGCACGTCTTGAGTTATTTAAGGTCAAAGGCCACAAAAATGGTTTTTTGCAAATATCTCGCTTCCTATTGGTCGAACGACAATAGAGGTGGATATCAAAATTATAGATCTGAATATTCTCTATAAAAAAGGTCCTATTCAATTTGTACGTAAAACTAACCGTTTCCGCGAAATGACGTAGAGAAAGTATCAAAGCCGCTCAATGCATTCATTTCCGCACCACCTTCGAGGTAGAATGCAAGGGGGTTTTGTTTACATGGATTCCCGAGTAGGCCTAATCCATGTTATTCAAGATTATGACATTAATAATTAAAAACAAATTTTAGTGGATTAATATTAATTAATTAATTAATTACTATTACTAATTAATTTTCGCTTTCGTCTTCATCGTGCATGTCCTGAAAGTCATCAATGTTCGGCACAAATTCTAATTCTGTCAAGTTTGCGGATAAAATATCTATTGGATTTACATCATTGTCCGTGTCCAAAGCAGATGCATCAGTATCAAATGTTTCACATGATGCAGCATTAAAACAAGACTGACCATGACATTGCGGAACATTTTAAGGCAATTTTTCTGCAACCGCAATTAGCACCGCAACCGCAACCTGCAACTGTGCAATTTTTCGCACAGTTGCAAAAAAATTGTGTTTAGCAATACGTCTGGTGCTGGTGGTATTAAAGCTGTAATGGGCTCCAAAAAGTTGTTCCAGACAATCCATCCCCATTGTTGAGGGTCTAAGTTTTTCCCTAACCAAGTTTGTACCTGGTAATAGACGCGGAGATGTTGTTGAGCGGGTGCAGCAATAGGACGAATAGAGGAAAATTTAACAGGTACATTAAGCCTTGTTGACTTGGAAAATTGTAAGTACCTATAATTATCAATGGATTTTCGGTTTTTGGAGCACTATATATGGCAAAAAGAAAAAGTATATGGGTATTGTATATGGTTTCTGGCAATTTTCCTGTTGAAATACTTGTGCCGCTTGGTGCAAATCAGGACGTTTTTCAAATAATTTAATCATTCTTTTTTTTTCCTTACCAAAGATCGCAGAAGTTGTCACATCCGGCGGGTGATCGCGTGTAAAAATAATGTGTTTTTTACAATGAATAAAATTGTTGATGCTTGCAGAAGAATATACTTTTGTTTCAATACTTCCTTTACCAGGTTTCGTAAAGAAAATGTTCTGATGAGGAAGAGTACGCCCTATTAAAATAATCACAAGATCGACATCTTACCCAACAACGACGGTGGTGTTAAGTTGTGATTCTTCAATAGCTGTTTCTATAGATCAGCATCGTCACGAGCTTGTCTAGCTGTGATGTTGACGTCTTGTAATTTTTGGAGCAGGATCTGAATTAATCTATTTTTATTAAATCTTTTCAAAAGAAATTTTTCTTGGCTGAATTAATCTATTTTTATTAAATCTTTTCAAAAGAAATTTTTCTTGGCTGATAGGCACATCCATAGTTTCTTTGAAAAGAACTTCGACAGATCCAGTTACAGCTGCAGTTCATCGAAGTTGTTCCATTGCTTTAATATTTTGACTGTTGTCACAATAGCCATCGAAAACTACAACTAAATTTGAGCCATAATGTTTTTGTAAATAGTCAACATATCTTGTATTCACTCCGACCCGATGCGTGGTAGAGATTCGTGAATCGACGTAACTTCTCATGTTGGGAGAACGTATCGTTTTTTTCAGGACGCTTATGCACACGTTTATATGAAACATTTGCAAAAAATGTGTCATTTTAGTTGTTGTGTGGTAATTTTACTTACCAAAGTTATAATATGTGAGTACATTTAATAATGAACATAAATATGCAATTCATTTTATCATTTACATTTATATATTTTGATATATTTTTCAACTATTATTTTTTCTCCATGCTTTTCAGTGATGAAACGTCCTAGGAAAACAAGGAAGGTAGAGAATGTAGTCATGTGATACGCATCGGCTCGGAGCGAATAGAATATAAAGAGTGGAGTATATGCTTTGCTCCAAAATTAGGATGTGCGTTATTCGATAAACCGTTGGTTTTACATAAAACTTGTATAGGACCTTTTTTTATAGAGAATGGTGAGATCTACAGTTTTGATATCCACCTCTATTGCCATAAAATAGGGAGATATTTGAAAAAAATAATTTCTTGTGACATTTGACCTTTAATAACTCGAGACGCATACACGATTGGCATTGTGATGTTTCACACGTTATTCAGGATGTGGAAATAAAACTGTATACAAAAATCGAGATCAGTAGGATTTTTTGGGCAATTTGGTCCTCAGAATGACTTAAATCACTGGGCTAAAAAGCCATGGTTGAGGAAAACATAAACGTTTAATGTGTTATTATACAATGCTTCTAACACGGTAAACACTTAAAATAAAGAATTTAGCGTTTTTGATTTAACAGATACGCGTACTTTATAAATATCTCCAAAGGCTTTATAAACGGGTCCTTTTAAATCTCCAAAGGCTGTTGAACCAACATAATAATTAAGTACAAGTTAAAATAGTACAAGTGTTGAAAACAGCTTTGGAGAGAATTTGACTAATAAGTACAAAATTGTTATACGAGCTGACAAAACGCCATATAGACATAGACAATAAAAATTATATTAAAATACTTATTAAAAGTCAAATATTGGCGTGCGAAGCCGCGAGTAACAGCTAGTATTATAAAAGTATCAGGTTTTTCATTCGGTTCACATGTTGGTACTTTTCTATCGATTGTAGAGTACATATTTTATGTTAAAATATGCTAGTAGTACTGGTGGATTTTTTTTTAGATCGTTAGGTATTATACTTATCTGTTAAGGAAGTTTTAAGGTGTAACAGGAAGTTCGTGAAGGATGTAGTGGAAGCAAATACAAAGTGAAACAAAATCTAATCGTTTGTTTGCCAAATAAAGGAACAAATAATATACTGCAGCAGAAGTTCTAAAAATTGACTTTCACTGAGTAAAAAGGGTTCCAGTTAACTATAAATATTTATTTCCCATATGTATCATGTTAAAATGCACTACTGAAGACTAATGGTTTTTCAAGATTCCTATCCAATTTTTCATCTGATTTAAATTAAATTTAATTAAATTTCATAACAATATTCTAGATTAAGGAACGCAAGGTTTGGCTAGCAAATCTCGACGGACAGTATAGTACTACAGTTACATTATCGTCTACAAGAAAAGAGTTAATAATAATATTATGTAAATACTAGTGTTTTGTCATACTACTAAATTTATTTAGTCATGAGATTGTAGTACTCACTGCGTGTTTAAAGTAGTGTATTTATTGGGTAATACCGGCATGGGTGTTTTAAGAATTCAGAAAGTAAACATTATTAATAAAAGTGCATTAGCTACAAACTTCGGAACTTTTACTACAGATTACTAACACATTACGATGTTGGTCGTTGTTTGTCTAATGAAGATATGCAAGAAATTTTTGGCACTAACAAGGAGAAATCATTTAATAATATACACTAGCTGTCTGGATACATTTGAAAACGTACCATTCAGTCCTGTCCTGGCTTCCACTTTACTTGTGTTTAATAAACAAACTGTTTTGTGTAGTGTGTGGCCTTTTGTAAGTAGGAACAGTTTAGTAGGTATGTGATTCTCTATATGCACCATGCAGGTTGACGATCGAAACAACAAACAAGTCTTATTTACTTCCGTATAATAAAAATGGGTGATTGTTTAAATAAAATAATCTTAAACATTTTAGCTACAGTATTTACATTTGCTTATAAACCTAATTTGGAGAACAGTATACCACAAAAAAAGAAAAATCTGAAAATGTGTTTTCTTTAGAAAAAAGAATATCTGAATGTACACAAATTCAGGTTATGGCACTGAGTTTGCACTGGCCATTTTACACATTGATGGATTATTTTTAAAGTCAGTCATGAAAAGTTATATTAAGGAAAGACGTTTTTTACTTCCATATTCCTTAAGGAATGGAAGTATGGTGATGGCAAAAAAAATCGTGTTCGAGATTATTGCAGATTCTGATTCTACTACACTCAAAACATGAAAAAAAGTCGTTTTCCGAAAAGTGTCTGTGTGTGTGTCTGTGTGTCTGTCTGTCTGTAGATTTTTTTTCTATGGCAAACGATAACTGCCGCAAATTCAAACAGAATCAAATAATTTTTTGCATACAGCCCTGATTTGCCGAGTACTCGCGACCTATTGTTTTTGGTGAAGATCGGTTGAGGGAAAGGGGTAGTTTACCTGCAACGGTTTTTTTTTAGCAAGGGTAATTTTGTTTGTTTGGCAAACGATAACAGCCGCAAATTCGAACAGAATCAAATAATGTTTCGCATACAGCCCTGAATTGTAGAGTTCTCAAGATCTGCTGATTTTGGTGAAGATCGGTTAAGGGAAAGGGGTAGTTTACCTGTAACGTTTTATGTTTTAACAAGGGTATTTCCTATGGCAAACGATAACAGCCGCAAATTCAAACAGAATCAAAAGATTATTTGCATACAGCCCTAAATTGTAGAGTTCTCAAGACCTATTGTTTTTGGTGAAGTTCGGTTGAGGGAAAGGCGTAGTTTACCTGCCACGTTTTTTGTTTTATCAAGGGTATTTTCTATGGCAAACGATAACAGCCGCAAATTCAAACAGAATCAAATACTGTTTTGTATATAGCCCTGATTTGTAGAGTACTCAAGATCTATTGTTTTTGGTGAAGATCGGTTAAGGAAAAGGGGTAGTTTACCTGTAACGTTTTATGTTTTAACAAGGGTATTTCATATGGCAAACGATAACAGCCGCAAATTCAAACACAATCAAAAGATTATTTGCATACAGCCCTAAATTGTAGAGTTCTCAAGACCTACTGTTTTTGGTGAAGATCGGTTGAGGGAAAGGGGTAGTTTACCAGCAAAGTTTTTTTAACAAGGGTATTTTCTATGGCAAACGATAACAGCCGCAAATTCAAACGGAATCAAATAATGTTTTGCATACAGCCCTGATTTGTAGAGTACTCAAGACCTATTGTTTTTGGTGAAGATAGGTTAAGGGGAAGGGGTAGTTTACCTGCAACGTTTTTTATCAAGCGTATTTTCTATGGCAAACGATAACAGCTGCAAATTCAAACACAATGAAATAACTTTTAGCATACGTCCCTGAATTGTAGAGGTCTCAATGACTTTCGATTTTGGTGAAGATCGGTTAAGGGGAAGGGGTAGTTTACCTGCAACCTTTTACGCTTTAACAAGAGTAAAGTACTTGAAAATTTATTTAAACTTTTTGAAACAATGGTAATTGTTAAAAATAAAATAATTTTGTTGCCAGGCAATAAAATTATAATTTTTTCATTTTAATGTAATATAATATTTTTCATTTAATACAGCAATAAAAAGGCAGGTAAGACACAGCCTGGCTATTTGGCTGAAAATGAATTTAAATATAAATCTTAGAATATGGAAGTCATGTATGGTTCTCCATACCGATATTTACTTCCATATTCCTTAAGGAATGGAAGTATGGTGATGGCAAAAAAAATCGTGTTCGAGATTATTGCAGATTCTGATTCTACTACACTCAAAACATGAAAAAAAGTCGTTTTCCGAAAAGTGTCTGTGTGTCTGTCTGTCTGTCTGTCTGTCTGTCTGTCTGTGTGTCTGTCTGTCTGTAGATTTTTTTTCTATGGCAAACGATAACTGCCGCAAATTCAAACAGAATCAAATAATTTTTTGCATGCAGCCCTGATTTGCAGAGTACTCGCGACCTATTGTTTTTGGTGAAGATCGGTTGAGGGAAAGGGGTAGTTTACCTGCAACGGTTTTTTTTTAGCAAGGGTAATTTTGTTTGTTCGGCAAACGATAACAGCCGCAAATTCAAACAGAATCAAATAATGTTTCGCATACAGCCCTGAGTTGTAGAGTTCTCAAGATCTGTTGATTTTGGTGAAGATCGGTTAAGGGAAAGGGGTAGTTTACCTGTAACGTTTTATGTTTTAACAAGGGTATTTCCTATGGCAAACGATAACAGCCGCAAATTCAAACAGAATCAAAAGATTATTTGCATACAGCCCTAAATTGTAGAGTTCTCAAGATCTGTTGTTTTTGGTGAAGTTCGGTTGAGGGAAAGGGGTAGTTTACCTGCAACATTTTTTTAACAAGGGTATTTTCTATGGCAAACGATAACAGCCGCAAATTCAAACAGAATCAAATAATGTTTTGCATACAGCCCTGATTTGTAGAGTACTCAAGACCTATTGTTTTTGGTGAAGATCGGTTAAGGGGAAGGGGTAGTTTACCTGCAACGTTTTTTTATCAAGCGTATTGTCTATGGCAAACGATAACAGCCGCAAATTCAAACAGAATCAAATAATTTTTTGCATACGTCCCTGAATTGTAGAGGTCTCATTGACTTTCGATTTTGGTGAAGATCGGTTAAGGGGAAGGGGTAGTTTACCTGCAACCTTTTACGTTTTAACAAGAGTAAAGTACTTGAAAATTTATTTAAACTTTTTGAAACAATGGTAATTGTTAAAAATAAAATAATTTTGTTGCCAGGCAATAAAATTATAATTTTTTCATTTTAATGTAATATAATATTTTTCATTTAATACAGCAATAAATAGGCAGGTAAGACACAGCCTGGCTGTTTGGCTGAAAATGATTTTAAATATAAATCTTAGAATATGGAAGTCATGTATGGTTCTCCATACCGATATTATTATTCTTGGTCGATTTCTAAGATTCATCTCTGAAACATTCAATACCTGTCTGTTGGATACACAAATGATAAATTTTATACTGAGAATAATTTTTCTTTAATAAAAGTTTTAATTATTATACTCTTTCTTCAAAATTTGTGGGCAAGAAATTATCAAGGTTAAACAGAAACGACACACTACACACAGATTTTAGTATTCGCCAAGCGAGTGCCTGGTGGAATACGACTTTCAGTTCTCTCACACTTCCCAACCGGTTGTTAATTACAAGTCTGTTTATGTCAGGGTGTGGCTTAAAGTTTACTTCTTCATGTGCTCAGTATTATATTGGAGAGATGTTTAAAGTGATAATTTTACATAATACACTTTAACTCTAAGTGGCCACCAATTTTACATAATACACTTTAACTCTAAGTGGCCACCTGTTACGTTCAGGACAGATGCGCGGTTTTATGAAGGCTCATGGCCACAGCATCAAAAAAATTCAAAATTTTTTAAGCAATAATTATTACTGTAAAAAGTACAATAAAAAACAGGCCTATATATAACCTGATTTATTTGTCTAGCTGAATAACATCATGTACGTGAAATTGACTTCGGGTACGCTAAAATCATCTTTTGGTATTCTCCTAATATAGGCCTACGCTTCCAACTGGAGTTACCACGCTAAAATGTCAGGCAACATTTTATATGATAATATTTATTACTTAATAACAAATCATTTTTTTAACTGAAAATAATTTATTAGATCGCTATATGCATAAAATTACAGTATTTAAAAACATGTGCACAGCCACAAATAAGTGTAAACCATGTTAAGTTAAATACGGTGCGTCGAATTTTATGGGTTTGTTACTAAATCCCTAGTGACTCACTAAATTTCACTTTACTTCTATATAAATCTACGGAAGAGTGTTTACATTATGCTGTGTAGTTTTCTTAATTTTAAAGTCCGCCTATTTCTAAGGTTGCGCACTTATGTATTAGTAATTTTTTTATAATAAATGAAACTCGCGCTTGAAGTATTCGGGTACCTTTCTTAATTCCTGACATGTAACCGGGAGTCCTAGAAAAACAAAATATCCATGCATAAAAACAATTGATACAAATTAATTAAACGCGAAAAATTCTATTCTTCGTTATCATTAGAGGTTAATTAACAATGACGAGTTACAAAAACAATCATAAAAATTGTCTAGCCATCCGAATTAAATAAATAAATCTTAAACTCAAAAGTCTGTAGAATGTCGATCAGTATATAGGTATTATCAAAAAAACATTTCGAATTTTTGAACAAAATCTATTTCTAAACTTCCTTAATTCCCTAGTAATACTTTCCTTTTAATTTCCTTGTAGTATTTTCCTACTGTCAGAGGAAATAGAGAGAGATAATTGTACAGGAAAAACGTTTAAATCACAATGATTTATAATTCTCTTGTTTCCTGTAGCATTCAGTAGTATTGTGCTGAACTGTCAGGGTAAGTAAACTTAAAAGTGTTTGGTAAGATGTTATATACATTTTGAAAATTTTCGGCTCAGTTTTTAATTCATACAAAATCATCTCATATTAATTGATTTTAAAATGATCTTATCTCATTAAGCACTATGTAGTTTTTCTGTGAATGTGTTTAAGTATTCATGAAACAATATGTATTCATGGAGTTCCATGGAATTTATATTCATGGAGTGTTCATGAAGCTCCATAAAATTTCTTTCCCCATGCTTCAGTATCTTCAGTCAGTTAGCTTAGCTAGCTGGCAGTCAAAAATAATATAGTTCTCCTTTGTTACTTTATTGTGACAATGCTTGCGAGGTAGGTTGAACTGAGTTAACAGCATTGTGTTGTAACTTATGTAAGTTACATTTTAAGGACATACATTATGTTTCAAGCATTACAAAGTCTGTTAGTGATATGCATACAGTTTTATTATATATATATATATATATTTAAAATTTATATTTACTTTACCTCAAGATGTTATTTTCCCTTATTTGGAACACGTTTCTGGACCTTTAGTGTTCCCATCATCAGCCTTCCTAATTTTGAATTTTATGGAGTACCTGTGTGCTGGTTGGCTGTTGTTATGGCTTACCATTGGTTTTTGGTTTTTTAAATTGTTATTATTGTGTGTGTGGTGTGTATATTAGTATTTTGTGTATTTTCGATGTTGAGTGCTTTGAAAATTGTATCATGATTTGTATTGATTTGTATTTGTTCAGGTATTAGTTTGTTTGTATTTTTGATGTTGTTTGTATACAGAAGAAAAAAAAAATTAACAAAATCAACTATGTAGACATAACCATCACAAGAAACAATAACCATCTACAATATGCAATATACAGAAAACCAACTTCCACTAACATCATTATACCTAACCATTCTGATCACCCACCACAACATAACATGGCAGCATTCTATTCACTGTTTAACAGAATGTACAAAATACCCCTAAACAAACAGGAAACAGACAAAGAAAGAAATATAATATACCAAATTGCTTACGAAAATGGATACAACAAAAATACTGTAAACAAAATAGAAAATAAAATCAAAGAGCTTGGGACATTCAGTATACAAACCTCACTGAAGAAGGAGAACAACACTCCGAAATGTCGTCTGAGAGAATTCAACAAAGTAAGTTCACAAGAGAAAGTACCATCAATAGTAATAATTATAAAATCAAATATAAAATAAAAACTGAACAATTAAGAATCAGTCAAAATGAACAATAGATAATAAATAAATGAAAAGAATAACTAATAACAACAGTAAAAAATTGGCCACATTTACACACATAAATAATAAAATAACAAAACTATTTAAAAACACAGAGATTAAAATAGCATGCAAAACTAATACAAATAATTTACAAAAACTAAATAACCCACACAACAAAGATAATACAACAACCAATGGTATATACAAAATTGAATGCTACAAGATTGTAATAAATGTTACATAGGACAAACAAAACAACTGAAAAAATGCTAATTTGAACATCTAAATGCATACAAAACACTAGAAATATATAAATCTAATTTGGCCACACATGCAATAAACACTGGAGATGAATTCCCAGACATAATCAACATGACACTAATAAAACACACCATACGAAGTCACCATAATGAACATTTGGGAAAATTTACAAATATACAAAAACACAAAACACAAAACAAACTAATACCTGAACAAATACAAATCAATACAAATCATGATACAATTTTCAAAGCACTCAACATCGAAAATACACAAAATACTGTATATACACCACAAACGCACACAATAATAATTTAAAAAACCAAAAACCAATGGGAAGCCATAACAACAGCCAACCAGCACAAAGGTACATATTTCAGAAATTTGCCTGAAAACTGCTTTAAACATTATAAAACTTAAAATTTTGATATTAAATTTGTTGCCCCAATACCTTTTAGAATTTCTGGTGTATTAATTGTAGAGTAATCCAACAAAACTCAGCATTGCAGACTACTATTTATTAAAGCCAAAGAATTCTTAAAATATTTTTTCGAATGTTTTATAAAATAATTCCACCAGAATACAAAATTAAATCAGTTTAGATTTGTGAATGTAAAGTACTGATATCTGATTATAATAATATCCCTTTCATGTTGCAGCTTAATCAAAATGAAGTTACTGTGTGCACTGGCAGCACTTGCAGTTCTTGCAGAAGGAGCATCAGTCTTTGATGTGGTAACACAAGAATGGAAAACTTTCAAGGTAGAGGATTTACAATTACTGTTGGAGTCTAAACATAATTGTTAAGCAATATCTTTTTTGTTCACAAAAGCGCTTTCATTTTCATGTCAGATAACCTGAATTTTTTGTATTTACTATGTTATTTGTGCAGGAGCATCAGCATTTAAAATACTGATTGAACCTGCTTTTGGATAAATTTGGTTACTAATTTCCCAGTTTCTAACTTCCTAATTTGAGTATGTATCACTTAATCAGTGCCATAACCATAATGCAATCAGAGAGAAATTTTGGGGCTGAGGATTTACTTGGGTGACAACTACAAATAAAGAAAAGGCATCGGATTTCTTATTTCTAAAGTTTGAAGTAGATTTCAAATATTCGTAACATTAAATTTTTCCATAATATTAGTTTATTCTTGCCACTGAGACTGTGAACATTAAACATATTTTAAAAAACTAGTCTACCTTGGAGAAAAAGTTCACTCTACATTTAGTAATTTTTTTCAAAGTTAGAGGGAACAGAGGTGCGCCAGTAGTATCCAGCGCCTGTGTGCAGAACTGCAGTTGGCGCCCCTATACACCCCCAAAATAAAAAAGTCACTTTATAAAAACGTACAAATGAATACAAATGATGTACGAGATATCATCATCATCACGGATTAAACCAAGGATGGTCTGTTCTGGTCTCAAATAGGCAAAGATTAGAGCTGGTCACTCCAGTGCTTTCTCGGACATCCCACACCTCTCCGCCCCCTCAGCTTATAGTTCCATAGTTGTTTGGGGATGCAGCAGTCCTCCATTTGGCAAAGATGTTCCCACCAATTCAGCCGATACTGGGCGATCCTGTCAAGTATACTCATAATATTCAGTTCCTGCCATATATCTGTGTTCCTTCTATGATCATGGAGAGTTTACCCTGCCACGTGCCTGAGAAATCTCATTTCAGCTACTTGGATGCGACTGGCCTGGCCTTTCATTAAAGTCCAATTCTCAGACCCATAAAGAATTGTGGTAAGAACCATTACCTTGTAGAATTTTAGGCGTGTTCCTTTACATGCTGACTTAAGGGTTTGCCTAATGGTCCCGCTCATAAGGCTGAACTTGTGCAACTTATTCACAATGTCGTTGCATGAACTATAAGACTCGGTGTAGCCCAGGTATTCAAAATTGCTAACTTGTTCCAGGACAGTACCATCTATAACAATTTTTGCCTGTACGAGATCAGTTCCGCGAAAAGCCATATACGAGATATATTAATTATAAGTTTATTGAACAAAACAACAGGAATTACAAAAAATGTATAAAAAACAATAAACATACAAGAAGGGTACAAAAACAAAAACGTCAAAAATAATTATAAGTAAATAAAGTTATTTATGTTATTAATTTGTCAAGAAAATCATTTGCCAATTCCACCTTATATAATTTTACGTAAATTAACAGATAAACTTACAGTTTTATAAACAAATATTAAACATTTGTTTGTACATAATTACACTTACTATATTTTATTTGGTAAGAAAATCACTCTTATTTCGTTCTTTGTATAGATACCATATAAATAAGAAACAGATAAACTTAGAAGTAGGCGTAGATAAAATAGAAACTGTTTTGAGCACTTTACTAATTTAAAATCACTGGCAACTGGAGGACCATAAATTCATAAAAATATGGCAAGAATGGGTGGTTATGTTCAGAGCAAGGAAAAGTTAATACAATTAACTTAATGAATAATAAATTTATTTTGAAGATTTCCTCCTCGCCTGACAATTTTTGCTTTTTGCGCCTTTACCATCTTGGCGCCTGTGTGCCCGGGTACTATGCGCTCTGAGAGGGAATCCTAGATACTTTTCTACTGGCTCTACTCCTGTGATATTAATCATTACAATAGTAATTCATACAATTCATCAAACAAATTAATCTTCAGTGTATTAACAAAGCACATTACATCGTTTATAACAAGATGTAAAACAAAATAAAAATTGGCCAAATTTATATACTTAGACAATAAAGAATCACACACACACACACACACACACACACACACACACACACACACACACACACACACACACACACACACACACACACACACACACACACACACACACACACACACACACACACACACACACACACACACACACACACACACACACACACACACACACACACACACACACACACACACACACACACACTGTAACGAAACAAAATATTATAAAAAGAAAACCCTATCCAGAGAGGTAACAAGAAATCATAATTAATAGCCAATTAAAGGAAATGCCAAGTTTTGAAAAATCAGTAAGGAACCAAATATAACTAAATAAAAAACAACCTTTGACTTATTTAATATCATCAAGACCCAGCTAGTATTTACCCAGTAGAATAGGGCAGTAAACAAACCAAAATTTTAATAAAGAAACCTAGTAGGCCTAAATAACTTGCCATGAGTAACCCAACCAAACCCAATAAAGAGTACCAATTCATAAAATAAAATTGTATTAAACAAAATTGTATAGGCCTATAATCAAGGAAAGAAAAAGGGACACAACCCCTTACGGTGATATAAGTGACAGAATAATAATAGTGACACAAACTACATTTATACAGTGTGCTATTTATTTTTTATAAAAAGTGTTTTATTATTATTAACAGACAGAAAAAATAGTTTATCATACAGACAATAGTTTAACAGTATAAATAAACTAAAACTGTCAAAAACAAGTATTATTATTACGAGTTGTGTTATATATTATAAGAGTTAATTTAAATATATTTATCTCATGGAGTCAAGGTAGAACTTACAATCAACCATAATAAATTGTTCCATCATATATCAGAGAAATTCACTAATTACTAAAGTTTTACAGTTATAAACTGAGGCATGTTTAGTACCAAATTGTTTATAATTATATAATTAATAATCATATAAACATTGCATGTATCATTAGGATATAATAATCAAATTATATATTAAAAGTAATTTGTAAAATGTAAAGTAGTTAATGGGTATTGATCATATAACACTTAACCTGTACATAAATGGCCAATCAAAATTTAAGAAGTTTTTATGAGTTCGGTGACTAAAAAAGAAGAAATGACACTTAATTGTTAATTGTGATAGAGAACAGTTTAATAGTGCATGCCGAGATGTTATTAAAATGAAAATCTAAAATACTAAACCGTTTTGTGAAAGAAAATTTGTATGACAACCGCTGAAGATAAATAATTCCTTCACTACAATCATCTCACTAACCAGGAACACACACAGTCAAGAAAATATAAAGAAAACACAAGGAGACGTTTAGCGAATATCGCCTAGATGTGTAACGTATAATTCGACTTAATAACTGACAATATTTTATTATCCAAAAATGAACAACCACTAGACAACACTCTAAATCACACTAACACTAATCACTAGTAAACATTTTAACAAGTGAAAACAAATTCCATATCTAAAAGAATCAGTGGTTACAAGGAAAACATTTATTTTGACACATTTAATAAACTTCAATTATTATCTGATACGGACGACGGCAGCCATGATGATGACGTCACTCTAACCAGCATGCTTTTTACGAAGCGTATTGAATCTCATCAGACATTGTATTTTATTTCTTATTTAATTTTGTAATTTTTTTAGATTATAAGTACCTGTACTAGAAATATTTGTAAAGGTACTCTATATTGTTATTTATCATGTAGTGGAACTTTTCGTAGCAGCCACAAGAATTCCCACGAAATATATTAAACCTATTTTATTATTCACTCCTGAGATAAATATCGATTGTTACTAACGTGTGTATCAAATTAAAATTTCTATCAATTTGAACTCCAATTACAGAGATTAAACAATTATGTTAATAAATCATATCCATGCGTTATTATTTCATGAACATAAGATATTATCAACATTTATTTTATAATTACCAAGACTAAGAAGACGTCGGGGAGTCGTTGGAAGTACACAAACTACAAAACCAAGATTAACCTCAAAGAATAGGGTTAAACCTAATATCGAAGGTGAACTTAAGAATTGTTTGGGACGACTCGACCGCTATTTTTGAATTAATTTGGAAGTTGTAACTGCTGAATTGGAATAATAATAATTCTGATTATTAAACCAAGGCAGAATAATTCATTTCTTAACTTATATATTAAATCACATTAGAAAACACGCAACATAAATAATTCACATCAAGTGATACACTATTTACAACTTTTTATTACAACTTAACATTTACAAAATAACACGGGCAAATTATTATACAACGGATACACGTTTAGTACTATAAATTGCCGCATCCAACGTGAGGCAAAATTAACAGAGGAGTAAAGAGGTTTAGTTATAAATTGGCTTCCATCGCGGGGCTTGAACGAGACTGACATACACAGGGTTAGTTATAACACAGAGAGAGAGAGAGAGAGAGAGAGAGAGAGAGAGAGAGAGAGAGAGAGAGCACACGCGCAATTGTCTTTTAGGTCAGTGATTGAAATAAAAACACTCATATCACTGTTGACACCTTGTTTATTTTCTGATATCACAAATAATTTTTTGCAAATGAAAATATAACACAGAAAATAAAATTTTGATCTACAACTGTGATATTGATTATTGACACAACCTATATTTATACAAACAAAAAGATCAACACAAAAATATAGTATTGATCCACAAATGCTATTTCAAGCATAGCAAGCCTAATAACAGGCACATATACTAACTCTGTAGATCACTAGCTGAAGTCTTAATGAAGACTGACTAAAACTAAAAACTAAAAACTCCATCTTTTATAGTTTAAAATATTTAGTTGGTAATGTCATTCACCATCATGCATAAGTTACTACTTACTAGTAGAGTTGAGTTCAGTCCAGGCACTTATTCTAGAGCATTGTAAGACAACTATGTTAACTATAAATGTATAGTACATTGATACAGGACATTCTAGTGTATTCTATAGACAGTGTCTCTAAAGATAATGTTCATCAATATACACAATTTATACATCAGTAGTGAATAATGCAAATACATGTGAGTAACATAACCTACGTACTATACTAATGAGAAATAGTTTTAATAATACCACGGGCATGGTATACTTTGAAATGCTTTCAAACCTCAGACACAGTATTCTTGGTGATGTTAGAAATTGTTCTGCTTCACTGAGCACAATTCATGATTGATTCTTCATCAGTGCTGATGGTGACCCCTCCTCATCAATGCGCAACTGAAGAGTACTGACCACATTTTTCTTCACCACAAGAAAGGCTCGATTTCAGTGGCTGAAGGAGAATAAGGATCATAATCAATATATTGCTATAAAATTGTTATAATTTTGATGTAATGAATAATTTTAAAAGTATAAAAATTATTTTATTAGCATACATTGAAATATGTAACAAAATTATTTGAATTTTTGTGATTTCAGGCTGAATATGGAAAAAAGTACAATACTGACTTAGAAGAAAAATTCAGAATGAAAATTTTTATGGACAACAGATATAAAATAGCACAACATAATGCCCGTTTTCATAAAGGAGAAGTCTCATTCAGCTTGAAACTTAATCAATTTTCTGACATGGTATGTGATATGTTTTTGAGCGTTCTAATTTTCGTACATTGTAGGCCTAATAAGCAGATGATGATAAATTCATTACAGGTCTCAGTGTAGTCCAGTTGTATGTAGTCAGCAAAATGAATACTAGACTTTCTTAACAGTTTGTAGACAACAGCAAACTCTTGTTGTGAGCATATATTATGACAAAGTTGAACATAATCATCATTCAGCAATTTAGCCAGAATTTTCCATGGGGTAGGTTATTGATTATAAGTAGGGATGAGGAGTTGTAGGAAGTATAGTAGGACATATGCAGGTTAATGACTATTGTGTATGTTATAGTGTGGCAACTAGTGGTTTAACAGCTGCCTGCAGATTTTAGGCAAGGTCTCATTGGCATCTTGCCCAATTGGGTGTTCAACATATATGTTCTTTACTGGGTGTGTCTAACCCATATTCTTTATAGGGAGTTTAAACTCTCAGTAACCCCTTGGCTACTACAGCACTTTTAGTAATCATATGTTCTCTACTGTAGCAGAGTATGTCAATATTAAGTAAGAACATGTACATAAAAATAAGAATATGGAATGTGAAAACCATTGAGTAGAACTATAGGAAATACATCTTATTGTTATATAGAAATTATTTAAAAAAATATTTCAATAAATATCAGTAGCGGCTGGTGGCTGAAAAATTTGGGGGTTGCAGTTGGGTTGGATGGTATTAAATTGTTTTATTCTCTGAATAGAAAATGCCAAAATATCACTTAAGTTCATTTGAAAAGAAAATCCACCCAACTTTCTTTCAGATGGGCAAATTTCTCAATCACCTTTTGATTGAAATCAAGAATTTCCATCATCAGGTCTTTTGTATTGAGAGCATGGCCAATGCAGACAACAACATGGTGTTCCTTAGAAATGTCTTTTTTTGTATCATCCATCTAAGGACCACATGCCAATTTCAATTCTTTATTCTCTGTTCTTTTCTTTTTCTCCAATATTCTTTCATCTTTTCCTGTCTTCAGTCCACTTAGAGCCTGCATTTTATTTTTCTCTCTCCTACCTTAGACTCCTTCCATTTTTAACACTTTTGCCCGAAAAACTTCTCTTTCAAGTGCTTCTTCTGCGTGTATATTATTTTTTTCTAGATCTTTTTGGAATTCTTTAATCCAACTTGATGTTTACCTCTTCCCCTACAGATATTGGAAGATGTGCTTTGTTAACCTATTGTGGTCCATTCTATATAAATGTCCAAAAAATAATAGTCTTCTTTTTTTCATTGTTTCTGTTATATTTTCTATACTTTGATATATTTCATTATTATTTCCTGATTTCCAAACTTCTTAAGTTTTTCTTGGGCCTAATATTTTCCTAATAATTCGTGTTTCCAATATTTCTAGTTTGTCTAAATTATAATTCAATGCTAGACATTCACTTGCTGCATATAGGCATTCTGGCTTCACTATTGTACTGTAATGCCTTATTTTAGCATTTTTAGATATGCACTTTTTATTGTAAATATCTTTAGTTATACTGTATGCCCTTTCCATCTTATGAATCCTTTCTTCTATAGTATATTTTTCTAAACTGTTGTCTTGAATGATTTCTCCTAGATACTTAAACTTTCTATAAGATACTTTCTCCTAGATACTCAAACTCTGTCTATTCAACCAATATCTGTTACCAGGAAGTTTGGCACATTTTCGATGTTCTTGAGAAATTTGTTTTTTCTGCAGAAATTCTTAAGCCTGTTAAAAATTAACTTGTGTTACTGCCGATGTCAGATGTTCAGAAAGTATAGCAAAGTCATCTGCAAATGCCAAACAGTTTGTTTCAATACGTTTGTTCCTTTTTCCCAACATGATTGGTGATATTTTGCAGTCCTTTAATTTTTCATTCCATATTCTCACTACTTTCTCCAGGACACAGTTGAAAAGAATTGATTATAAACCATCACCCTGTCTTACACCTGCATTTATTTTGAACGGTTGAGATATTTCTCCCATGATTTTTTTATTTTTGAGACTGTGTCCGTAAGGGTTTTCATGGATTAGATTTGCCAATTTAGATTTAACACCAAATTCCCGGATTATTTTATCTATAGTTTCTCTATCAACAGAATCAAAGGCTTTTTTGAAGTCAACAAATGATACTACAATCTCCTTTGAATTCAGGAGCCTGTGATGGATTGTTGACTTCAGAGTGAATATTTGTTCTGGACAGGAGCTGCCCTTCCTAAAGTCTCCGTGATATTCACCATCCAATGTTTTTTCCACTCTGATCAATAGAATCTTTGAAAATATTTTATACACAACTGGAAGTAAAGATATTCCTCTGTAGTTGTTAACCTCTTGCTTATCACCCTTCTTATGCAGCGGATGTAGTAAGGCCACTTTCCATTCTTCTGGGATTTTTCTGTTTTCCAAATGTCTTTACCCTTTAAAGCATCGAAAAACATCTTTCTGCTTCAGAAGAGGTCACTGGTATTGTAATCAAATTTTCTAAGAGTTTTACAGCTTCACTAAAAGTTTCTTCTAACTTAATGTCTTTGAAGAAAGAGTACAAACTAACAGCCCCTGACAATCTTCTAAAATCAGTTCCACTGTAGATAGTTCTAAGTTCTGTACAAAGTTTTTTAAAATTGAGAAAATTGTAAACATTGCATACAGTTTTTACAGTGTTTTCTGGAAATTTAGAATCACACTCTGGGAACTTCACTGACATGGACAAAGATGCTCCTACAAGATGGTTTGTGAATATAAACCGTTCCTTTTTGGCATATAATCACATCACATACTTCCCTGCCTGTCTCTTCCATTCAGTTTTGTCAATCTTCCTTTTCTTTGGTGGTGAACTTTGTGATGACTGTTGTGGCTCTGAAGTGTGTCAATATTATTACTGATTTTCAACACATTTTCTTCAGAACTTGTAAGAGACTGTTTTATAGGAGTGTGATCAATGTCTACTTTCTGGAGCTGATTAAAGAGTATGTCAGTAAGTGGCATAATTTTTTGAAAAAAAGAGCCAAAAAATAAAAGTTTTGAATTTCGTTGTCCATGACGTGTCCGTTACTTAACTAAATATCACTATAATATTGACGACTCGGAACACAAAGTTTTTTATAAGTAAAAACGTAAAGTTTTACCTTACAGCCTAAACCGGCTTTCACCTATAGAAGGCTTCATCAGAGGCTGTCGTTAGTAGCGCTGCTCGTCTTGTTGTTGGCGACGAGAAAGTGTTTCGAAAGATTGAAGCTGTGTGTGTGTGGTGAGATGTGTTCGAATAATGCGTGCGATTTGAATTGTGTCTGTTCGTTTAGGATGTCGTTTTTATTTGTTTTTGTGTGTTTGTATATTTCTAATTGTTCTAGAGTGTCTAGTTTTCGGCCTTTTGTGTGTACGTGTAGTATGTTCATGTTATTGTCGATGTTTTTATATGTGTGGTTTGCTTCAATGAGGTGGTTTGCGAAGGTAGATTCTGTAGTGGTGTGGAGTGCTTTTGTGTGTTCAATGTATCTCTGTTTGAAGCTACGTCCTGTCTGGCCTATGTAGAATTTACTGCAATTTGAACAATTTAGTTTATCTACACCGGGTAGATCGAATTTGTTTTGTGCTTTGTGCATGCGTTTTGATAGTGTGTGTTCTGTTTTGTTAGTAGTTTTGTAAGCGATTCTGTATCCTGCTTTTTTGAATTTGTGGGCAATTTTTTCTGTTTGTTTGTTGATGTATGTTAGTGTTATGAATTTGTTGTTTTCTGTCTTTGTCTGTTGTTTGTTTTGTGTTTTGTGTAGGAGTTTACTGACTATTGTTCTGTCATAACCGTTAGATTCTGCTAGATATTTTATCGTGTTTAGTTCGTCTTTGCAGTAAAAAACAACACTGACCTAGTAACAAAAATAAAAGACATACACATCCCCCATAACACCACATTAGCCTCCTTTGACATTAAAAACCTGTACACAAACATCCCCATCTCTGAAACAATCACCATCCTACAAAACAAACTCAAACAGAACAACACACCAGACGAACTTATCAATGAAATAACAGAAACTCTGAACATTATCACAAAACAAAACTACTTTACTTATAACAATAATACACACAGAACGATGGCCTACCCATGGGCTCCCCCATATCCAGCATTCTAGCAGAAGTCTTCCTCCAACACTTAGAAAAAACAAAAATACTCACAAACAATGATAGACACTCACATAAAATACTATATTGGCACAGATACGTTGATGACATTCTAATACTATACAGGGGAAACAAAAGACAATGTGAACAGTTACTAACGCACATAAACAAAATACATAAAAACATAACCTTCACTGCCGAATACGAACACAACAATACCATAAACTTCTTAGACCTCTCCATCACAAAACTAGAACACAGGCACAAATTCAGTATATACAGAAAACCAACTACAACTGACACACTAATACACAACACCTCCAATCACCCAATACATCACAAACTAGCTGCTTTTAGAACCATGATACATAGACTTAACAACATCCCCTTAGATGAAATAGACTACAAAGACGAACTAAACACGATAAAATATCTAGCAGAATCTAACGGTTATGACAGAACAATAGTCAGTAAACTCCTACACAAAACACAAAACAAACAACAGACAAAGACAGAAAACAACAAATTCATAACACTAACATACATCAACAAACAAACAGAAAAAATTGCCCACAAATTCAAAAAAGCAGGATACAGAATCGCTTACAAAACTACTAACAAAACAGAACACACACTATCAAAACGCATGCCCAAAGCACAAAACAAATTCGATCTACCCGGTGTAGATAAACTAAATTGTTCAAATTGCAGTAAATTCTACATAGGCCAGACAGGACGTAGCTTCAAACAGAGATACATTGAACACACAAAAGCACTCCACACCACTACAGAATCTACCTTTGCAAACCACCTCATTGAAGCAAACCACACATATAAAAACATCGACAATAACATGAACATACTACACGTACACACAAAAGGCCGAAAACTAGACACTCTAGAACAATTAGAAATATACAAACACACAAAAACAAATAAAAACGACATCCTAAACGAACAGACACAATTCAAATCGCACGCATTATTCGAACACATCTCACCACACACACACAGCTTCAATCTTTCGAAACACTTTCTCGTCGCCAACAACAAGACGAGCAGCGCTACTAACGACAGCCTCTGATGAAGCCTTCTATAGGTGAAAGCCGGTTTAGGCTGTAAGGTAAAACTTTACGTTTTTACTTATAAAAAACTTTGTGTTCCGAGTCGTCAATATTATAGTGATATTTAAAAGTTTTGACTTACTAAAATGTTTAAATGACCAGAAGTCTGGGAAAGAGTACTGTCATTTTTTATGTAATCAGAATCTAATATTGTTTGCATGTACTCTATTAGGTACTGCCTGTGGTCATACACTGTTGTGACACTTCTTGATTGAAAGTTCCATCTGGTAGGTACAGATCTGGGTAACCACTTTTTTACTACTTCATCTAGTATTGATGTTCTTTGCGGACTAACTGAGAAAAAAGTGCAAAGCCCTTGAACATTGGCAAAGAAAACTCGAACTTCCCTGGTTATTGAATCAGCTCTCATTACAACTAAATTCAACTGAAGCGCATGACAATGAACATATCGGCCATCAGGATAACAATTTTGTACAATTGCATGAACACCACTAGAAGTTCCAGCTGTTACAGATACTCCATCAGTGTGCAGTGATCTTTTGGGGAGATCCATTTATTTTGTCGTGTTTTAACTCGTCAAGAATACATGATGCTAAGGCCTCCGGTACCATGATGAGAAGGGTTAAGAAAAGTCCAAAATCTTTCCACAGGTCTGTTTTTACTATGTACGTATAGCTAACAGCTACTTGGAAGAAATTAGATACGTCACTAGTTTCATCAGGAATAGCAACTAAAAATTTCCTTGTTTAATTCCAGAAAATGTAGACACTGCTTTTCGTTATTGCTGACCTACCAATTAATAATCCCAGTTTATGGAAATACACTATGTACAGTATTTCCGGCCTTTCTCTTCTCAAGTAGGCTAAATCTACACTTGATTTGAATTTTTACATATGTATGTATAAATTGCAGTACTGTGAACCCCAGTCAGAATTATAGAAATTCCGAATTAGTGAAATCCGAATTAGCGAAGTTTCACTGTATATTTAAAATCATTTTAGAAATGAAATATTTCCATAGAAACTACTTCTTTCTACTTATTGCTTCAGCCTTAACCGCAGTATGTGGTCACTAACGTATACCACCTCACGTTATCGCACTCGATTTTTACTGATGATGGCAGTCTATGGCAGTGCTGAAACGTCTGGTTTTGCAGAAAACATTTGACTACGGACAAACAGCCAGGGAATGAATTTTAACAACAAAACTACTTCTTTGTTGCCGATAACGTAGTAGACATATAAAAATCGGTATGGAGAACCATACATGACTTCCATGTTGTAAGATTTATGTTTAAAATAATTTACTTGAATTCGGTTCGGTAATTTCTAAAAAAATATCGCCCATCCTCAAACTAATTTCACTATATATACATAGATATTTTTATTATTATGGGGTAGTCGTTTAGTATAATGTTATTTTCAGTCACTTTATCCATAAAAATTAGGTAGGCTTACTTTATAAAGAAACCAAACTACACAGATAATCATCCCTCCTCCGAAGCGCTCCGAAGTCACTCATGGACCCTGAGCATCTTGCAGAGGGTTCATTCCCTAAAGACAAAAAGTCTGTCTGTGAACCGTTCCTCTGTAAACACGTGCAGTTACACTGCCCAGCGATCCACAGGAAGCAAATTGCTATCCACGCTGGACACTTTTTCGGCTTGCACGCGTTGTGTTGGTGTGAGTTTCAGCACTTTCCATTTAAAAAGCGTGCAACTGTAAGAAAATAAACAAGAGTCAGGCCAGAAATAATGCGAATTGTGTGTGTGTGTGTGTGTGTGTGTGTGTGTGTGTGTGTGTGTGTCTTGTCTGCCTTTTTATATTGCGGTAATCATAATAATAAAATGGAAACGTAAACATTACATAATTGAGATATGCTTGCCTGCCACGAACGATATATTTGCTCTCATACACGATTTAAAATTAAAATGAAAAAATATAGAATTTTGTTAAAGTTAAATGAAATTTTTCCATAGAAACTACTTCTTTGTTGTCAATAACGTAGTACACATATAAAACTTATAAAAATTTACCTCCTCCATCATCAACTACCATTTTAATTTATAAAAAAAAATAACCCCTTCCCCTTTCAACTACCCTTTTCATTTATAGATATTTCATCTACCTTTCTACAGTGGATTATTATGATCTTCTTTTCAGGATACTTTATTTATCAAAATTAAGCACTTTACTCTTGTTAAAACGTAAAACGTTACAGGTAAACTACCCCTTTCCCTTAACCGATCTTTACCAAAAACAATAGGCCTTGAGACCTCTACAATTCATGGCTTTATGGAAAAATTATTTTATTCTGTTTGAATTTGCGGCTGTTATCGTTTGACATAGAAAAAATTCTACATACAGGCACACACACAAACACTTTTTGAAAATATCGGTATGGAGAACCATACATGACTTCCATGTTCTAAGATTTATATTTAAAATCATTTACGAAATGAAATGTTTCCATAGAAAGTACTTCTTTCCACGTATTGCTTCAGCCTTAACCACAGTACTGTGGTCACTAACGTATACAACCACACGTTATCACACTCGATTTTCACTGATGATGGCAGTCGACGGCACTGCTGAAACATCTGGTTTTGCAGAAAACATTGGACTACGGCCAAACAGCCCGGGAAGGAATTTTAACAACAAACTACTAATTTGTTACCGATAACGTAGTACACATAAAAATTATCCCCCCCTTCAACTATAATTTTCATTTATAGAAAATTACCCCTACCCTGTTCAACTAGCCTCTTTATAGATATTTCATCTACGTTTCTACAGTAGATTACTGTGATCTTCTTATCTTCTTACTTTATTTATCAAAATTAAGTACTTTACTCTTGTTAAAACATAAAACGTTGCAGGTAAACTACCCTTTCCCCGAAACCGATCTTCACCAAAATCAATAGACCCTTGCATCCTCCTACAACTCAGGCACATATGTAAAAAATTATTTGATTCTATTTGAATTTACGGCAGTTATCGTTCGTCATAAAAAATTACTCTTGTTAAAACATAAGATGATGCAGGTAAACTACCCCTTTCCCTTAACCGATCTTCACCAAAATCAACAGGCCTTGAGTCCTTTAAAATTTAGAAACGTATGAAACAAATTATTCCATTCTGTTTGAATGTGCGGCCGTTATCGTTCGTCATAGAAAAAATTACCCTTGTTAAAACATAAAATGTTGCTGGTAAACTACCTCTTCTCTAAACCGATCTTCACCAAAATCAAAAGACCTTGATCCTCTACAATTTAGTGATGTATGCAAAAAATTATTTGATTCTGTTTGAATTTACGGCAGTTATTGTTCGTTATAGAAAAAATTACCCGTGTTAAACCATAAAATGGTGCAGGTAAACTACCCCTTTCTTTTAACTGATCTTCACCAGAATCAAAAGACCTTGAGTACTCTACAATTTAGCGATTTATGCAATTTGATTTTGTTTGAATTTACGGCAGTTATCGTTCATCATGAAAAAATTACTCTTGTTAAAACATAAAACGTTGCAGGTAAACTACCCCTTTCCCTTAACCGATTTTTACCAAAATCAAAATGCCTCGAGTAAACTCAGACACACATGTAAAAAATTATTTGATTCTGTTTGAATTTACGGCAGTTATTGTTCGTCATATAAAAAATTACCCTTGCAGGTAAAAAATATATTAAATATATTAAAATATATATAATATTAAAATATTGTATAAATACATTAAAAAATATTATGTTGCAGGTAAACTACCCCTTTCTCTTAACCGATCTTCACGAAAATCAACATGCCTTGAGTCCTTTACAATGTAGGAACATATGCGAAACATTATTTGATTCTGTTTGAATGTGCGGCCATTATCGTTTGTCAAAAAAAATTACCCTTGTTAAAACATAATACATTTCTGGTAAACTAACCCTATCCCTTAACCGATCTTCACCAAAAACAATAGGCCTTGAGTACTCTACAATTCAGGGCTGTATGCAAAAAAATTATTTGATTCTGTTTGAATGTGCGGCAGTTATCATTTGGTGTAGAAAAAATTCTACACACAGACACTTTTCGAAAAATGGTTTGAGGGTAGTACAGTCAGAATCAGCCATTATCTCGAACACACTTTTTTTAGCCATGACCATACTTCCATTTCCTTGTGGAACATGGAAGTAAAAATGACTTTTCTTCATGTTTTGAGGGTAGTACAAGTAGAATCAGCCCTTGTCTCGAACATGATTTTTTTTACCATCACCATACTTCCATTTCCTTATGGAACATGGAAGTAATAATATATTGAAGTGTTTATATTAACATCTTATAGAAAAAAAAATAAAATTACACTTGCAGAAATATTTATTATTTAATAATAATGCAGCTACTGCAAGAAACCTGAATCATCAAGAGTTACTTATTAAAAAAATATTATATTTAAGTAAAAATTTAAACAATATAACAGCCTTAAAAGTCCATAAATTTGTAGCTAAGCGGTTTTATTTCTTGTAGAAAGTGATGTACACCCTTGGGATGATAGCTATTCTGCTGCTTCTCATTCTTTGCTATGCTCAAATCCTGAACCACTCTTGTCGTTATCTGATTCTGATTATCAAAAATATCAAAGCTTGTAGATGACAGTGATGATGATTCTAATTTCAGTCATGATTTTTATGTACAGTATAAACAGATTCTTCCGAAGCAATCTAAAATGAAAAACCAGAAAGTGAAAGAACTGGTCTAAAAACATTGTGTTACTTTGAACAGCCCAGACACTAATCGGACCACAAACCAGTCTGTAACAAAAATAAATATATAAAAAGGGCAATCATGTCCAGCAGAAAAGAAACAAGTAAAAAAAGTATGGGAAGACATGAAACACTGGTAAGAGCACTATAATAAAATGCTTTTCAGCTGGTGAAAAATGTCAGATGCACTATAGATATGAATTGACTGATGAAGAAAGGCACTCTCATTTTAATAACTGCTGAGCATTAGATGACATTAACAAAGAAAGAAATTTTTGTTCTAGTCATGACAGAATGGTCCTTTACAGGAAGATTTTCATAAAATAACTTAAGAATAACAAAAATATTATACCCAAAGAACTGCTGTGGCCAGCAAGAAAAATTAAAGTATTTCAATATTTGTATGATGTAGCATACATTTCTAGTCACTCAGCGTATTTGGTACAAAGGAGATGCAGTGTATTCAGTAACTGAAAAAAATTAATCCTTAAAGTCTGGACCAATCTATCTATCAATCTTAATTGTGCATCTACTAGACTTAAAAATTTAACTTTAAATATGAGATAAAAATCTGAAAAATCAAATTCTGCCATGTAAGCATTTACTTTCTGTTTTATCAGATATTATACAATGCTTCAGCAGGAAAGTACAGATGTAGTCGCTTGTAATACTGATCATTTGGCTGAAACCTATTTCTGAGTGTTATGCCAAGGCACCATGAGAAACTATTAATACAGTAGTAGAACTGGACCTTCTGTCAAAACTGACAGAAAAATAATTTCACTAAAATTCTGAAAAAAGCAACCATAATGCAAATAATGGATAGCCTATGTCAGAGCTTTATAAAAATGTATCTGGATGGATAGGTAAACCTTGAAACTTTAAAATCAAGTGCTGGATAACCACGGAAATGGGTGGAAACTACTATGTTCCATGTAACTCTGCCTCAAGCCTAGATGCTAAGCTACTCGCCATAAATGCAACCATAATGTATTGTCTACAATTGTCTAAAATGAACAGATGTGCATATTCACCGACTCAAAATCTGTATTGGAAACTCTAACCAAACCAGATACTAGTGATTATAACTCCTGCCGATTGTGGTATATGAGCCAGTAAGTGAGCTGGCGCTCTTCATAAAGTTGCTGCTGAACTCCTCTTACCTATTACCTTGGGTTTTGTCTATCAAACTTCAAGTAAGTAGAGTCAATGTTCTCTAAAACATTACAAAAACCTGTAGTGTAGACATTATTATTTAAGATTTTAAATAAAATTTAATATTTAAGATATTATTTAAGATTTTAAATTAGAACATTACAAAAAACCTGTTGTGTAGACGTTATTATTTAAGATTTTAAATAAAATTTAAGATTTAAGATATTATTTAAGATTTTAAATAAAAATGTCCAGCATGTAGTGTGCTCTCTAAATCCACATACTTCTTTGTAAAATTCTATTTCCAGTTACTAAAAATTGTAATATACTCGACTTTTATTACTTTAATTTATTTTATTCTAATTTACTTTCTTTGCCCATAGTCCGGACGCCATCTTTAAAATTACCAACAATGAAACATAAAATTTACTTACCTTCGGGCCAGTTTTCGGTTAGGCGAAAACTCTTATATTTTTGTTTACCAATGACATTCCCTTTTATTTTACTCAAAACACTTGTACATTGAATCATACTTCGAAAAATGAACACTCCTATTCGGCCATGTGGCGCAATTTATCAAATCAAGTTAGAAGTAATTATTCCCATTAACATTTTACTTTCCCACCAAAATAAAGTATAATAAATCATCAATTTAAATTATATGTATAATAGATCACAACCCAGCACTTCTTAAATATAGATTTTTTACACTCACGCAACCACGCATCCTTTCATTCGGTACATATGTTATATTCCCCTTTTGAGCTCATTTTATGAAAACATTTCTTAATAGAATTTGTAATGGGTTTGACTTTATTTATTTCTGACTGAAGAAAGTATATGATGTCTCTTTCTATTACTTATCTGAGTACAACAGGTGAGTCTATCTTACTGCGCACTGTCGATCATTCCTGCTGTTTTTTGGTCGCCCGCACTTTGCTGAAATAATGTTACATTACCTCATAACTGTTAATTAAATTTCGCAATTCCGTTAATACTTTGTTAATACTTTCACATTTTGGTTTGGGTGCACCCACGATGATTTAGTTTTGAAACTTTTATCTGTGACCGGCCGGCACTAGCTGTTATACGTGACTGAGAACGAATGTACTGCGTTATTTTCTGAGGTGGAGAGGGTGTCACGTGACCAAATCTTATTGTCTTCGGAATATGACGAACCAAATTTTAAGGCGAGGCGAATTACGCACTGCATTCCAAATGACGTATTTACAGGTTTGGCTTGTTATGTAAATGGTGACTTCATCAGTCAAAGTTCGTTTGGCTAAATCTATCTGTTGTTTTTGCGTCTCCAATGTTGACCTTGATACAATTTCCTGCACTTCCCTACGTCGTTACGAAATTCTGCCATTATGATTCCTACTTTTGAATTAACAATAAAATTTATATTTGTTTTCCCCAAAACCACTATGTGGGCCGAAATGTCCCGTTACAGTACCCCCTCAATGAGAGGTTTTATGCCGAAGCATAAAAACTCATTGACACACTGATACTTCCTAAAGGGATCAGCCAGGTATGTCACACAACCCCCTTTATGGTTTATAAAAAAAATTAACTTAGTCTTGGTCCAGTGACTGTGACTGCACCTGAATGACCTTACTGGACTTCTCTCTCGAGATCCCAACACCGCAAGGCCAGTCAGGCACTTGACGCTCCTGCTCTCACGTGCAGGCCAGCTCAGGACCGCCGCCACAGCATCACTGGACACTGAAACATCAAATTAAAATCAAATAGTGGCCTTGTATAATACCATATCCCCAACTGATCTGTTTCCCCTTAGCTGTGTGCTGGTTTGCGTTAAGAAGCACTGGTTTTTTCTTAACTCCTAACATATATATGAATACAATATTTATTATAACAAAATACAAAACATCCAGCCTCAATATCGACATTCTTCATCATACCCTTCTCTTGTTACATCTTATTCCCAAAATTCAAAATATTGCTCTGATTCTATCAGAATTTAAATAAACATTTCCCATTACAACATTACAAATACCTTCCCTCATAGAATTCATATTTCAAAACAATTAAATTCATTAATGAAATTCTTATATAGAATAAAACCCATTCAAGTCTACTACTTCAGAACAAATTATCTACTTGAAAATGTCAATCATCTTCCATTGTCAAAATATTCCTTAATTCAATACAAATCATTTAGTTATCTCCTCAGATCAACATCATCAACACAGTGTATTTAACATTAATTAATTCATTACTAATAATTTAGTAACCTCCTTCCACACACACTATGGCCCCCCCCTGGACTGTAGCGCCCAGTTGTCTCCACAAGACCTGAAATTAAGGAGGAATTTTGTCATCTCCTGTCCTTGCTTCGACATTACATTTAAAGTTCAGATAAAGTTACCCCTAAAGGTTTACAAAATCCTACTGATTACATAGTAAAAACCTTAAAACGGTCGATCACCCTTTTATTTGTTCCTACGCAAACAGGTGATAGCCACTGTTCCATAGTTCCGGTATGATTTCCCCTGATTCACCCCCCCCCCATTAATTTCTATTTCAAACCAATTTCACAGGCAACCAACCATGGTCAGGTTTACAATAATTCTGCCCACAGCTGGTTGTCGTCCAAAACCACGAATAGTGTTGGTGAAGCAGTAATCGCCCTAAATGTGGGGAAATCTGTAATTTGAGCATGTTTTAACAATCATTTTTTCATACACTGTATCTTATTAATTTTACATGTAATATAGCATTATGTAATAGTTGTGTACAGTATATGTCACGCCCTATTTAGGCCTCCTTTGATTGTAACATTCGTAGATGACCTTATAACTAAATTTATTCCATTCACACTAACATAATATAACATAATAAAACATTCACAATGAACATAAACTTCATTACATTAAAATAAACATCTCGGTTGCATCTGAATAAAATTTCCAAACATTCCAAAACTTTAATTTCAATTGAACCTGTTAATACTCAGCCTTTAATTATTGACCACTTCTTATACAAAGAGATTCTCCAAAAATTCAAATTTATTATCAACCTTCATTTTATATCACATTTCATTTATTATTACATTTCCACTATGAATTTCTATTTAACATTTTCATCATTAATTGGTTCGGGTAATTCTCCGTCATTCACAATGATTTGATTTATTGAATGGGCATTTATATATAACCTTACTCCCTTTCTTCCTTCTAACAACCACTAACAGATTTGCATAGGGTGACACCAATCTTTCAATAATAACCCCCTTCAACACTTTATCTGCTCTACTTATATCAATCTCCTCTTATAATAAAATACCTGATACCCTCTTTGTACATAGGATGTGTGTTCCCTTCCCTTATACTCATTCCCTTATCCGTTCCTGGCCCTTCCAGGTAACCGGCAACCCTCTTTAAAACGTCCCCTCCCCGCCACAATGTCTTGCGTTGAGGACTCCTTATACCTCCACCCTCACTACAAAATTTCACCACCACCTATTTACTCTCCATTTACATCACTCTCACTTTCTCTACCTACATGCACTCTCACTACTGTGTCCCTACTACTGACCCCGTTTCTGCATTACTTTTATTCCAAAAATTCTTATTTTGTCTAACACCCATTAGAATTAACTCTGACTTACTCAAATGCCTTATTGAAATAATTATCACCCAAACTCTATCTCTTACCACTTTTTACATTAATATGATCATTGAAAATTACATTAGAAAATTCATCACTTACCTCATAATAACAATATAACCTGAACATATTATATGTTTAATCATTTACTATTCATTATCAAAGTTCATTTATGCAACATTAATTAATTAATTAATCTCCAATTATTTAATTCAATCTTTTTTTTCCAGTAAGTTATTTTAATTACATTTTTAAATTTCACATTTACTCTCATCATTTATTTAGTCTGAAAAAATGTTATAATTATTATTAAATCAATTCCTATTACCTACATATAGTGTTTACATAAAATACAGAGTACACCTTAATGCAATACACAAATACATTTGACATCACCACACAAAAGAATATACAATCCAAATTATTATCTGTTATCATTTACCACAAATCATTTCATAATACAATCCATTTCAAAACCACACTATTCACATAATTAAATGTTCATGAACAACTGTTTAACAACCATCATTGAATAATACTCTGATCTTACGTCTACACAAATCATTTTTTGTTAAATACATTATATTATCTCTATCAATATAATGATTATTTAAATGCTAATATTTTTCCACAATACCAACATTATTCCATATTATTATATCATATAACTTGTCACCATCGAGTATAGTCATGTCGCCTTTAGTATAATCTGTCACGACCAGGTAAGTTATAAATTCATCATTAACAACATCATCTACTGCTGCTATATCAGCTTCAACACAAGGTAAGATTTCAATATAATTATCCACTCTTTCTATACCTGACCTTTCTACCAATTCTTTATAATTTCTATCAACCTTAAATAACTTTATCTCCCCATCAACACACAACTCTCTCTCTCTAAATATCTCTCACCATAACGCCGTATCACACTTTCTCTATCACTACATGCAGAGTGTACTGCTATATTAAAACACCTCCTGGTTCTTCCAGGAACCTCATTAAAACTCAAGGGACAATTTGAAAACACATTGTTTTCCTCTAAGGGACATTCGCCCTTCAACAACAACAGTGAACACCTTGGTTCACAATAAACCCAGGGAAAATTTACCCTCTGCCCATATCCACAAAATAACTCTCTTCACACTCTCTCTCTAACTTATCAACACTTGTTTCTACCCTGTTACAACCCCCTACTCCCATTACTCTCTCACTCTCAATTACTATCTCTATATTATCATCATCACTATTTATTTTCATTATATCACCTTTAAATACCTAGTTTTCAACTATTTTACCACTATTTTTAATTATATCATCATAATTCTCAACCCCACTTACCTTATCGTCTTTATTTTCGCTTAATTGGTCTGTCTCTCTACCATTTTCTACCCCCACTACACTATCATTTTTATTATTTGTCATATCTGTAACACTGTCTATTTGCGTACTAAATTTCTTATTGACTGATTCTATTATCTGTTCTTTCATATCATCACAACGTGTACTAATTTAATTCATTTGCTTATTAAAATTGAAATTTTGCTGTTTTATCTCATCTTTTACATTATCAAATTTAGCATTGAAATTACTATTTATTTCATTGAAGTTAATATCAGAGTTACTCTTTTGTTCATCCAACTTTACATTTTGCTTTTCTAGCATTGCTTGTATCATTTTGAACGTTTCATAACTATCGTCTGTTTTGACTAGGATCGGCGTCGATTGACTCATTACGCCTTCCATTATTCTCGATTCAGTCTCGCTTAATTCAATATTTACTTGACTTTCTGTTTCAATATCAGTTAAAACTGACATTTTCATCATTATCTGCCATCTCAAAATTTATATATATTTTTTCTTTTTCAAAATACTGATATATAATATAATACAAACTTATTATCTAACAAGATATATATTTACTCATACTACACATGATCACAACATAACCTTATCTTTGTACGTCTATTTTCACGTACTTCAAAATTTTTTATGTTATTTCAAATAACCATTGTGCTCTTCCCCGTAGGCCTACTTCTCCATAAAATTAAAAAATTTTATGTCGAAGTCCCTGGTCGGAAAGCGACACTGTTAATATACCCATAACAATTGTATATTGAATCCTACTTCAAAAAATGAACACTCTTATTCGGCCATGCGGCGCAATTTATAAAATCAAGTTAGAAGTAATTATTCCCATTAATATTTTACTTTCCCACCAAAATAAAGTATAATAAATCATCAATTTAAATTATATGTATAATAGATCACAACCCAGCACTTCTTAAATATAGATTTTTTACACTCACGCAACCACGCATCCTTTCATTCGGTACATATGTTATATTCCCCTTTTGAGCTCATTTTATGAAAACATTTCTTAATAGAATTTGTAATGGGTTTGACTTTATTTATTCCTGATTGAAGAAAGTATATGATGTAAATTATTCCTCAGGCTTTCACAGCCGGTGTCAGATGAATTGTTCCTGATATCCGGGCTGTTTGGCCGTGGTCCATGGTTTATAACAAAACCAAACATTTCTGCAGCTCCACTGGCTGCCATCATCAGTGGTATAAAAATCCTGCACGCCGGGTGTTTACGTACAGGCCCACAGTACTGTGGTATGTCGTATAGCCTATACCACAGTACTGTGGGCCTGTACGTAAACACCCGGCGTGCAGGATTTTTATACCACTGATGATGGCAGCCAGTGGAGCTGCTGAAACGTTTGGTTTTGTTATAAACCATGGACCACGGCCAAACAGCCCGGATATCAGGAACAAAGTATATGATGTCTCGTTCTATTACTTATCTGAGTACAACAGGTGAGTCTATCTTACTGCGCACTGTCGATCATTCCTGCTGTTTTTTGGTCGCCTGCACTTTGCTGAAATAATGTTACATTACCTCATAACTGTTAATTAAATTTTGCCATTCCGTTAATACTTTGTTAATACTTTCACATTTTGGTTTGGGTGCACCCACGATTTAGTTTTGAAACTTTTATCTGTGACCGGCCAGCACTAGCTGTTATACATGACTGAGAACGAATGTACTGCGTTATTTTCTGAGGTGGAGAGGGTGTCACGTGACCAAATCTTATTGTCTTCGGAATATGACGAACCAAATTTTAAGGCGAGGCAAATTACGCACTGCATTCCAAATGACGTATTTACAGGCTTGGCTTGTTATGTAAATGGTGACTTCATCGGTCAAAGTTCGTTTGGCTAAATCTATCTGTTGTTTTTGCGTCTCCAATGTTGACCTTGATACAATTTCCTGCACTTGCCTACGTCGTTACAAAATTCTGCCATTATGATTCCTACTTTTGAATTAACAATAAAATTTATATTTGTTTTCCCCAAAACCACTATGTGGGCCGAAATGTCCTGTTACAAAATATCAAATTAGAGACAGTTTTCAAGCTTACATATCCAGCTTGCATACCTAACTAGTTTATAGCAAAAATTGTTATAGGTAGATGTACTGTTGTTGTTGTTGTTCCTTTTGGATTGTATTTGAATATTGTCCTAGGTTTGGATGAAGTACTTTAAAATTATGATTCTGTCAAGAATGTGCACTACCTCTCTCTTTTTCTGACTGAGAATTATTACTATACTTTTTAATTCTGAAGGAAATATACATTATTTTGTTATGAACACTACACAGTTGTATTTTTAAAACTTCACACTGCCTCCTCAAAGTAGGCCCCCTAACTAACACTCATGTGAAGTGGGTCTGCTGGCTCATAAGTATAGATTTATGTCAGGTACAGTAAGTGTAAGAATTCATACAATGAAACCTACTTACTAATTGTTCACATAATTATTTTGAATTATCAAGGAATAACTTAAAATATACTGATACCTTATACTGATAACTTAAAATATATGGTGAAAAACATTCAAGTATGGTTGACACAGAATTAATAAAATTTTAACAGGGAATGATATTGGATTTTTGAAAAAATACAGTAGTGAAATATATGCATATAACAAACTTTTAACATAATTATGAAAATTGTAACGTAGATGATATTTTATTTTCAAGTGGAATTAGCAAAATGTAGTTCATAATTAGTATAGAAATGGGTTAGACTTTTTCATACGACAAAATATGATTACATGTAACATACAATTATATAACATGATATATACATGTTTTAAGATATTTTGTGTAAGATGAGTAATATACACATAATAAAATCTAACCACTGATACTAATATTGTGACCTCTCATTATTTGCTAATATTTTGTACTTGCAGTGTGATTTTCAGCAGTTGACTTATACAGTGATAATTTTTGTTAACAGCTTCACCATGAGTTTTTGTCCGAAGTGACTTGTTTTAACCAGTCTCTAACTTACAAGCAATCACTACCTGCACAAGGGGCATCAACATATATTAAACCAGAAAATGTCCAAATTCCGGATCATGTAGACTGGAGAACAGCAGGAGCTGTCACACGAGTTAAAAATCAAGGACAATGTGGTTCTTGTTGGGCATTTAGTGCTGTAAGTGTACAATATTTTGGCTAATAGCGACAGTATTCTCAGTGTATCAACAATATGGGTTTTAGCCATTTTCATACTGATAATTGTGTAATATTCAGAATCCCATAAACAATTTGTTTAAACTGGAATATGAATTATGAAGTTCTTTACTTTAGATAATAATGAAACTTTCAAACTTGTGAACTTACTTGTCTTTTCTTGTCGAACGCGTTTCAGCGTGGTGTTCGCCTTCGTCAGCTTTCAGAAAGAAAAACTTAACATCTGTTAAGTTCTTTACATTGTAAGACTGCCATAAATTTAATAAATAGGCTCATTTAAATCATGAAATTTGATCATGATTGGAATTGTAGCTAAGCAGTATAGTGAAGTGAGGAGTAAGATTGATGTGTATATCATTGAATTTGTTTAAAGAACATAGTGTTATAAAATTATTGCAAAAAATTAATTTTACCTGAGTGTGTGTGTGGGGGGGGGCAGGTTATATATATGTTGTAGCAGGTTTTTGGGTACATCCGTGTATGTGATGCTTATATTGCCAATGTTTCGTTCCGTAATCCCAGAACATTTCAAGGCGTACTGATGTTGGTTTAACTACGCTGCACGTTTTATATCTTGCTTTCCTTGTGATTTCTGCTGTGGGAGGGTTAGGGTGTGGGGGTGTGTGTGTTAAACTCAATATAAGAATCACATACGCTGATGTACCCAAAAACCTACTACATCAGATATTCACCTTGAAAGCCTTCACACGAGCATATATTGTACTATAATTAATTACAAGTATTGTAATTAAGATATGCCCCACGCTGGTTGTGTCATTTATTGTACTGTAATTATATGCAGATATTTTATTTCTATATGCCATACATTGTGGATGCCATTTAATGTACTGTTATTTTATTATTTGTATGGTATTTCTATCTGCTCATAAAAAGAAAACTCTATCTCGGGGTTGACAATTATTAATTTGATTTATATTATTTAATACTGTGAATGATTTATTCTTTTCTTTAATCCATCTTCCCAAATAAAGTTAGTGTATAAATTTTTTAATAAATAACAAGGGAATAATATCTACCATATAAATGTAAATAGTCTGAATCTGAGCTCTTCACAACGGCAACGGGTTCAGTTCTCACTGATGTGTATCATCTTAAAGGTAATGTTAGGCTTCGTGGTTTGTTCCTTCTCTGGGATTTCTTATTAGATTAAATGTTGAATTATATTTTCTTCTATGATTACTAAGTTGGTGCTTCTTCTGAATATCACATTTTATTGTATTGACTATCAAATTATCTTCCAGGACAGGCTTCCTCTTTTAGTTCGGCGTTCTATAAATGATATACTCAGACTTCTTGAAAATATTGTTGTTTATTAAGTTGTATAAAAATTATAATTCTTTCAGTGTTACAGGTTTATACTCTTGTATGTTTATTAGATTCAATATCAATGTTAACTCCCTTCTTTTAAATGTTTCCTATATTAAATACAAAATTAAACTCTTTTACAAGACCACTCTTAAATGTTTATGTGATTAAATATAAAATTAGACTAAAATTTTCTTCCATTTGAATACAATTCAATCCTAACAATTTACAATTTGGCATTTAGATACCTAATTACATTCGTCACATCTTTCCATCATATGTCTCTTAAAAACATATATAATTTTATTAATTATTATTAATTACATTTATTTGATTTCTTACATTATCCATTATAATTAGTATATTTTAGATTACTATTCTATTAATCTTTTATTTTATTTTAATATTTATTTCCAATTTAATATAATAATTGTCAACACACATTTCTTAATGCTGTTCTGTATAATATTGGAGTCTACCTCTATGTTGGTCGTGACTAACAACTCAGTTTTTTTGTTTACAATTCTAACATGTGTTCACAATACTATTAAATTTATATCCTTTCTTCTTTTAAAATTATTATTTTACTCTTATGTACTGCGGTGTATTTTAACAGCAGTACCTAATACCTTGCCTTATTTCACAATCTCCGATATAATTTGATATGAGATTTTGAAATAATTAATTTCTTAGCAGAACCATGGTCTAACATTACTATTGGAAACATCTGATTAATTCACTAATTGTATATCACAAAGTTCTTTACATAAATTGGTTTTTTTATTAACATAACAAATATGGTTCATCACTATCATGAATCACCGTATCTTACACACTCATTTATGGATTAAAATAACATTAGTCAAAGCAGCTGGTTTTACATCAAAATAATAAGTATAAAATAACAATTGTGCCTACTTTCATGGCTAAAAAACTCAAAAACATGAATACAAACATTATTTTCTTTCCTTTTAAATCTCACCTTCCCAATCCTGGTCATAAATTTCATGTGTTCTTTATTTCAGAATTCACACTCTTTTAGTTATTATCTGACTTATAAGGGCGAAGTTGATTAATTATATGTCCCTTTAATTTTTCCATCCTGGTATTTTATTACTACGGTATTGTTATTGTTCACCGGTATTGTTATTGTTCACCGTGTCAATTATGAATGGGCCTACATAACATAGAAATAATTTTTTCATCAACTTCTCCTTACTGCTGGGAAGTTGTCTGTTACGAACAAGTACTAACTCTCCTATATGATAATTAATTTGTTTATACCGCTTCTTGTATTGTCGTCTGGTTCTTTCCTCTGCTTTCACTTTCAACCGACTTTCCATAATAACTTGTGGATGTCCTTCTGTGGGTGAGTGAACCACGTAAAGTCGACTAAACTTTCGATAATTCTGGGTGGGCGTTTTTTATGCATTGCCTCATATGGCATCACCCCTGTACTGTCATGATTTGCTAAATTTATAAACTCTTCCGCTTTACTAACATATTCACTCCACTTATTATGTTGATCATGGCAGTATGTGCGAAATAAACGACCCACTTCTTTGAGCATTCTTTCGGCCGGGTTACTATTTGGATGGTATACAGATGTTTTATATGTCCTAATTTTTATTGCTTTCATCGCATTCTGCCACTTGACACCTTTGAATTGTGTTCCATGATCGGATATGATACTACTAGGCAACCCTACCTCCTTTATATACTTTTCTTTAATTATTTTTACTATAGTATGTGTATTGGCCTTCTCTCTCTCTCCTATGGCGCTACAGCCCAAATCGGGCCCTGGCCTCCACCAATCTCCGCCTCCAATCCACTCTATCCACTGCAACACTCCTCCAGTTTCTTATCCCCATGTCTCTCGCGTCCTCTGCAACGCCATCTTCCCACCTCTTCCTCGGTCTACCTCTAGGTCTTGTTCCCTCCCATGTACCCAGCAAAACCCTCTTTAGGGTTCCTGCCATCCTCCATTCTCGTAACATGTCCGGCCCAACACAATCTTTGAATTCTTATAAATTTTGAGACTGGTATCTCTTTATATATTTGATACAGTTCGTTGTTGTATCTCAGTCTCCAGTGTATTGGCCTTAGTGATGGGATATAACTTTGTAAACCTAGTAAAACTGTCCAAGATAATCAGTATGTATTTACTACGTCTCCTACCACTAGTTGGGAATGGTCCACACATGTCAATAAAAACTTGCTCTAGCACTCTCAACGCTTGATTGTTTATCCACCTTCCCTCATATCTGACATTGGCTAACTTGACTTTTTGACAATTATCACATGTTTCTATGGATCAAATTACCTTTTTTTCTAATTTATTCATGTAAAAGTGTTCCTTGAGTGCTGACACTACTTTCTTCTGGCCTTGGTGTCCATATCTCTCATGATAATCAACAATTAATTTATGACATATTTCTTACGGCACTAAAATTTTCCAATCAATATTTCTTTTGTCGGTGTTTCTAAACATTACTCCTTCATGAATCATATAATGTGATGTAGTGTTGGAGGTATTTTCCATCCTTTTCCTCAACTTCTGTATTCTAATATCTGTTGGCTGTAATTTCTTTATTTCTTCTACAATGAGTTGATTACTATATTTTTACTGCCCAGTAGGTACTCCCATTTTATACGATATTCTTGTAACTGGAGCATCCATCTTGTGAGCCTTCCATGGGATGGACAGTTTTTAAAAAAGGTTATTGCTTGATGATCGGTTCGTACTACTACGTCACTGTTTAATAAGTATGTTCGGAATTTAGTTATTGCAAAAACCACACTCAATGTCTCTTTTTCAGTTATGGTATAATTAAATTCTGCTTTAGTTAGCGTCCGGCTTGCAAAAGCTGTTACCTTCGGTTCTCCCTTGTCATTTTCTTGATATAATACAGATCCCAAACTTACTCCACTGGCATCACAATTTAAATAAAAAACCGTACTAAAATCTGGGTGACTTAACATGACACACTGTAAAAACCTATATTTCACTTGATTGAAGACTTCATCTTTTTCAGTCCACTTCCATTTATTCTTCTTACAAATTAAACGTTGATAATGATGTGTTAGGTCAGAGTAATTACTTTGGAAGTTTCTATAATAATTACAAAGACCTAAGAAACTTTGTAATTGTTTTACATTTTTTGGATATGGGAAATTCTGTATTGATTGTATTTTATCAGGATCCGCAGATATACCTGTATTCGAGACTATAAATCCTAAAAACTTAATCTTGCTGGCTATGAATGTTGACTTGTCTAATTTTAGTGTAATTCCATGTTCCCGCAATCTGGTAAGTACCTTATCAATTCGATGACAATGCTCTTCCCAACTGCTTGATGCAATGACTAAATCATCGACGTACACTGTAGTAAATTCCAAAATCTCCTTGCCCAATACTGCATCAAGACATTTGATAAATATACCCACACTATTAACCAGACCAAAAGGTAGTCGTTTGAATTCGTAATTTCTACCGTTTACTATGAAACTCACATATTTCCTGCTTTCTGGATGCAATTCTACTTGCCAATATCCAGATACAGCATCCCAACTACTAAAACATGTACGTTATTAAAACGTTTCAAAATTTCTTTGTTCTCGGGCGACGTCTTATCAGCAATGATCATCTGATTAATTTGACGTGCATCCAAACACAATCTTAATGACTTATCTTTCTTGGGAATTACTACTAATTGGCTAGTGTGTTCTGACTGACTTAGTTCAATTATAACTTCTCGAAGCATTTTGTCGATTTCTTCTTGTACTTGCTCTCCTAATTTATAGGGTATTGGATATAACCTTTTGTTGAATGTCACATTTTCTCTTATGGGTAACTTACACTGCACTCCTACTATCTTGCCAGGTGTATTTGAAAATGCTTTATAATGTTTCAAATAAATTTTCATTAATTGATTTATTTGTTCTTTGGTTAGTTGACTGTTATGACTACAGAATTGTTTGATCCCTTGCATTTTCTCCTCCCACATTGGGTTGTGTACCGTTAATGTCTGTGTTGACTTTCTATCGATTGGACTATCCTCACATGAGTATTCAAATCTATCACTTAATTTGGTTGAATTGACCATTTTCATTACACCTTCATTTCTATTAATAATTTTGATAGGTACCATTTGCTTATCGTATGTAAAAACCACCTGATTGGTTTCTAAATCTATAATAGTTTCATACTTCCGCAAGTTATCGCATCCGACTAATATTTCTGTTTCTATATTTTGGTATACTACAAATATTAATGGTATCACCCTTCCATTGAATTGGACATACATCATTATTTGTTTGTGAGCAGTTACACCCACTATAGTGATTTTGCTCACGGGTAATTCATAGATTCTATTTGCCCTTCCTTCGGATGAAGTGATTCTCTTTTCCATTTCCTTTAACTCGTGGTATTTAGTCATACGCATCAACGATATTTCTGCACCAGTATCAATAATACAATTTTGATTGGTTTCCCCATATTGACCTGTAATAGATACTATATTACTTTCAGTTACATTTTTCTTACTTCTCTCATTGACCATGAAATCTTGGCCTAAACTGGTTACCCAATACAGTGATCAGCTATCTGACTGTGGTTGACCACTGCACTCACTCACAGTCTTCTTTAGTTTCTCTGATTTTCATTTGCAATTGCTCTCTCCTTTCTCCTTTCTTCATGTTGACTATCTTCTGAGTGGGAAAGGGAACCTTGTTGATCTCTATGCCTTATCTGTTCATAGTTGTTGTTTCTCTCACGTTGTCTCTCCTCACTGCGAGAATGTTCAATTCGATCATTCTCCCTCGGGTAACGACTATTATAAACTCGGGAATCATAGTTTCGGTGTATAAAATTTGCTTGATAAGTATTTGAAGCGTTGTTACCCCTATAATTATTATTGTTATTATTATTACCATAACTTCGATAATTCTGGTTATCGTTTCTGCCGTAATTTCTTCCACCTTCCCTATCTGGGTATCTTGGAACATTTCTTTGTTCGTTACTTTCCACTATTTGGTTCCTACCATGGTTTTGTTCTTCTGGATGTCGGTTAGTATAGCTGTCTCTTCTTATATTCCCTTGTCTACCACTGCTGTCATAAGTCATTTTTCTTTCATAATCAGTGAGTAATAACGTCATCGCTTCTATAGTATGCGCTTGACTGGCAAATTGTGCTAAACTCACCATTTCAGGAAAATGGTGACTCAAAGCTTCTACCACATATCTGTCATCCATGGGTGGATCTAAATATCTTGCCCTGCAAACATGTGCTAAGAAATATGAGGTCGGTGTTTGTCCTCTGCTTGGGTCGTACCTACCATATACTATGGTCTCCCGCACCCTTGTCTGGGTGGGTCGTGTCCAATACTTGTTCTTATAGCTTTCCATGAATTCCTGGTAGCTATTCAGGGTGTTTCTAACTGCATCCCACCAATAATCCTTCATTTCATAGAACCCTTGGTCTAACTTGTGTTTAATTCTCTCCCATCTATTTTCCTTGGTACTATGCAGATATTCGTGCATTCTATTTCAATATTCCATAGGATTTCTTACATATCCTTTCATATGTGGTACCTCATGATTGGTATTCTTATCTTCTCGGATAACACATGTTTGGTTACCATTCTGTTCAATCTCATTTACCCTTAATGCTAATTGTACCATTGTATCCTCTATTTTTGTATTGTGGTTGTCCAACTGGTGCTCCATGGATTGAATATTGCTGGTTACCTCCTGTTTGTGTTTTGTCAATTCTCTCGTTATCTGTTCCATAACTTGATGTTTATTTTCTCCTAATTTCTATTCCACTTCTTCCTTCAGTGACTGTTGTCCCGTTTCTATTCTGTCTAACGTGTTTTCCATTGTTTCCATATTCAGTTTTACTTCTGTGAATTGCCTGACATTTCCTTCCTCATAATTTTGCAATATTACCGTGACTTCAGCCTTCTGCTGGTATAATTTATCAATAACCTCAGTCCTGATAGCATTTTGTTGCTCAGAAATAGCCTTTAACTGGTTAGAACTATCGGTAACCTCAGTCCTGATTTGGTCAAATTTAGCATTTAACTGGTTACAATTATCATTTTGTTGGTCTAATTTTGCTGGTCAAATTTAGCATTTAACTGGTTAGAATTATCAGTAACCTCAGTCCTGATTTGGTAAAGTTTACTGGTCATTTCATCCTTCAACTGTTTAGAATCAGCACTTTGTTGATCTGACTTAGCATTTTGTTGGTCTAAACTGGCCCTTATTGCATCCATAATTGCCCTCACATCTAGTTGTTCAATTTCCCTATGGGGTTGTTCCATTTCATCTTCCTCCTCTTCAGCACTATTACTTAATATCACTATAGTATTGACGACTCGGAACACTAGGTTTTTTATAAGTAAAAACGTAAAGTTTTACCTTACAGCCTAAACCGGCTTTCGCCTATAGAAGGCTTCATCAGAGCTGTCGTAGGTAGCGCTGTTCGTCTTGTTGTTGGCGACGAGATAGTTTTTCGAAAGATCAAAGCTGTGTGTGTGTGGTGAGATGTGTTCGAATAATGCGTGCGATTTGAATTGTGTCTGTTCATTTAGGATGTCGTTTTTATTTGTTTTTGTGTGTCTGTATATTTCTAATTGTTCTAGAGTGTCTAGTTTTCGGCCTTTTGTGTGTACGTGTAGTATGTTCATGTTATTGTCGATGTTTTTATATGTGTGGTTTGCTTCAATGAGGTGGTTTGCAAAGGTAGATTCTGTAGTGGTGTGGAGTGCTTTTGTGTGTTCAATGTATCTCTGTTTGAAGCTACGTCCTGTCTGGCCTATGTAGAATTTATTGCAATTTGAACAATTTAGCTTATATACACCGGGTAGATCAAATTTGTTTTGTGCTTTGGGCATGCGTTTTGATAGTGTGTGTTCTGTTTTGTTAGTAGTTTTGTAAGCGAATCTGTATCCTGCTTTTTTGAATTTGTGGGCAATTTTTTCTGTTTGTTTGTTGATGTATGTTAGTGTTATGAATTTGTTGTTTTCTGTCTTTGTCTGTTGTTTGTTTTGTGTTTTGTGTAGGAGTTTACTGACTATTGTTCTGTCATAACCGTTAGATTCTGCTAGATATTTTATCGTGTTTAGTTCGTCTTTGTAGTCTATTTCATCTAAGGGGATGTTGTTAAGTCTATGTATCATGGTTCTAAAAGCAGCTAGTTTGTATTGTATTGGGTGATTGGAGGTGTTGTGTATTAGTTTGTCAGTTGTAGTTGGTTTTCTGTATATACTGAATTTGTGCCTGTGTTCTAGTTTTGTGATGGAGAGGTCTAAGAAGTTTATGGTATTGTTGTGTTCGTATTCGGCAGTGAAGGTTATGTTTTTATGTATTTTGTTTATGTGCGTTAGTAACTGTTCACATTGTCTTTTGCTTCCCCTGTATAGTATTAGAATGTCATCAACGTATCTGTGCCAATATAGTATTTTATGTGAGTGTCTGTCATTGTTTGTGAGTATTTTTGTTTTTTCTAAGTGTTGGAGGAAGACTTCTGCTAGAATGCTGGATATGGGGGAGCCCATGGGTAGGCCATCGTTCTGTGTGTAGTATTTATTGTTATAAGTAAAGTAGTTTTGTTTTGTGATAATGTTCAGAGTTTCTGTTATTTCAATGATAAGTTCGTCTGGTGTGTTGTTCTGTTTGAGTTTGTTTTGTAGGATGGTGATTGTTTCAGAGATGGGGATGTTTGTGTACAGGTTTTTAATGTCAAAGAAGGCTAATGTGGCATTATGGGGGATGTGAATGTCTTTTATTTTTGTTACTAGGTCAGTGTTGTTTCTTACTGCAATGTTGTTGTCTATTTGTGTGTGTTGTCTAATAATTTTGTCTAGATATTTTGCCAGTTTGTGTGCAGGGGCATTACGGTAGTTGATAATGGGGCGGATCGGAATGTCTTCTTTATAGATTTTGGGAAGCGCTTGGAGTGTAGGTGCTGATGGTCGGATTTGTTTCATGTAGGGCTTTTGTTTATGTGTCATAATGTGTTTGGCTTTGTTGACTATTTGTTTTATTGAGTTTTGGTATTTGTCGGTGGGGTCGTGTTTTAGTTCTGTGATATTGTTCTGTTCCATGAAGTTTTGTACTTTTTGTGTAGGTTGTCTGTAGGGATAATTACAGTCGTGTTGCCTTTGTCAGCTTTTACAAATGTGATGTTGTGTTTGTGTGCCTTTTCCCTCAGTTTGATGGCTGTGTGTATTTCTGAGTTGTGGTTGTTGTTGTCTGGTGTCTTATGTACTCCTATTGTGTTGTTTATATTATGTCTTAATGTGTCTTGATGTTCTGGTGCTGTGTTTTGTATATTTGTTTATCTATATTTGTTTATCTACTAATGCACATAAACAAAATACATAAAAACCATAACCTTCACTGCCGAATATGAACACAACAATACCATAAACTTCTTAGACCTCTCCATCACAAAACTAGAACACAGGCACAAATTCAGTATATACAGAAAACCAACTACAACTGACACACTAATACACAACACCTCCAATCACCCAATACAACACAAACTAGCTGCTTTTAGAACCATGATACATAGGCTTAACAACATCCCCTTAGATGAAATAGACTACAAAGACGAACTAAACACGATAAAATATCTAGCAGAATCTAACGGTTATGACAGAACAATAGTCAGTATACTCCTACACAAAACACAAAACAAACAACAGACAAAGACAGAAAACAACAAATTCATAACACTAACATACATCAACAAACAAACAGAAAAAATTGCCCACAAATTCAAAAAAGCAGGATACAGATTCGCTTACAAAACTACTAACAAAACAGAACACACACTATCAAAACGCATGCCCAAAGCACAAAACAAATTTGATCTACCCAGTGTATATAAGCTAAATTGTTCAAATTGCAATAAATTCTACATAGGCCAGACAGGACGTAGCTTCAAACAGAGATACATTGAACACACAAAAGCACTCCACACCACTACAGAATCTACCTTTGCAAACCACCTCATTGAAGCAAACCACACATATAAAAACATCGACAATAACATGAACATACTACACGTACACACAAAAGGCCGAAAACTAGACACTCTAGAACAATTAGAAATATACAGACACACAAAAACAAATAAAAACGACATCCTAAATGAACAGATACAATTCAAATCGCACGCATTATTCGAACACATCTCACCACACACACACACACACAGCTTTGATCTTTCGAAAAATTATCTCGTCGCCAACAACAAGACGAACAGCGCTACCTACGACAGCTCTGATGAAGCCTTCTATAGGCGAAAGCCGGTTTAGGCTGTAAGGTAAAACTTTACGTTTTTACTTATAAAAAATCTAGTGTTCCGAGTTGTCAATACTATAGTGATATTTAGTTAAGTAACGGACACGTCATGGACAACAAAATCCGAGACTATTACTTCTTAATTCATATCTTTTATCCTGTTTGTTAGCCATGTTACAATATTTAAATTAATTTAACTACAAGTAACTTTTTTATTCTAATTAAATTTAACAATTTATTTTATTGTAATTTAATTAATTCAGTTTGGCACTATTGCCTATTATTTAATTTATGTTATTTGGTGCTGGCTTAAAGAAAATCTTTGCTTTCACGTATGGGTGCCATTAATTGTAATATAATTAATTACAAGTATTGTAATTAAGATATGCCCCACGTTGGTTGTGTCATTTATTGTACTGTAATTATATGCAGATATTTTATTTCTATATGCCATACATTGTGGATGCCATTTAATGTACTGTTATTTTATTATTTGTATGGCATTTCTATCTGCTCATAAAAAGAAAACTCTATCTCAGGGTTGACAATTATTAATTTGATTTATATTATTTAATACTGTGAATGATTTATTCTTTTCTTTAATCTGTCCCAAATAACGTTAGTATATAAATTTTTTAATAAATAACAAGGGAATAATATCTACCATATAAATTTAAATAGTCTGAATCTGAGCTCTTCACAACTGCAACGGGTTCAATTCTCGCTGATGTTTATCATTTTAAAGGTAATGTTAGGCTTCATGGTTTGTTCCTTCTCTGGGATTTCTTATTAGATTAAATGTTGAATTATATTTTCTTCTATGATTACTAAATTGATGCTCTTCTGAATATCGCATTTTATTGTATTGACTATCAAATTATCTTCCAGGACAGGCTTCCTCTTTTAGTTCGGCGTTCTATAAATGATATACTCAGACTTCTTGAAAATATTGTTGTTTATTAAGTTGTATAAAAATTATAATTCTTTCAATGTTCCAGGTGTATACTCTTGTATGTTTATTAGATTCAATACCAATGTTAACTCCCTTCTTTTAAATGTTTCCTATATTAAATACAAAATTAGACTTTTTGATGTGGCTCTTCTTAAATATAAAATTAGACTAAACAAATTTTCTTCCATTTGAGTACAATTCAATCCTAACAATTTACAATTTGGCATTTAGATACCTAATTACGTTCGTCACATTTTTCCATCATATGTCTCTTAAAAACATAATTTTATTAATTATTATTAATTACATTTATTTGATGTTTTACATTATCCATTATAATTAGTATACTTTAGATTACTATTCTATTAATCTTTTATTTTATTTTAATGTTTATTTCCAATTTAATATAATAATTGTCAACACATATTTCTTAATGGTGTTCTCTATAATATTGGAGTCTACCTCTATGTTGGTCGTGACTAACAACTCAGTTTTTTTGTTTACAATTCTAACATGTGTTCACAATACTATTAAATTTATATCCTTTCTTATTTTAAAATTATTATTTTACTCTTGTGTACTGCGGTGTATTTTAACAGCAGTACATATTATATATATATATATATATATATATAATCACGTTTATCCATCATTAGCTAAACATGCAAGTTCTGACCAGAGAAGTTCATCTTTTTGAGACCCCATATATAAAAGTTACGAGTAAGCTTAGACATTTTATTCTTACATATTCGTAATCAGCATAAAAAACCGTAAAAATATATATCCGTTTCAAGATAGTTTGTTGAAAAAAGTTGAATAATAATTACCCTGTTAACATAATCGTTACAAACGACTCACACGTGTAAAAAAATGCATTACTATTTTATCAGGGATATCGGTTTAGCTTTTAGTGATGAAAAATATGCACAGTGTTGCCACAAAATGTATATAAAGTCACGAAGGTCACAACGTTGCCAAGTCTACTGAACGTAAGCAATTCCTGCAATATTAGCAGGTGGTGTGTCTCGGCTGTTTATACAATTACTGCTTCCAGTCGCCTACGTTTAATTCCTGTATACGATCTTAGTTATTTTTAATTTCAGTACCGTAGTAAAAATAATCTTTGAAAGACGTAATCAACTATTTTTCAACGCTGTTATTAAAAAGTGGGTTAATCATTCAATGACAGAAAACATATAAGGTATAAAATGTTGTGATCACTTTATTCACACGTTCTTTTCTTGACACGTAAATAACTATATACTAAATAAAGATATAATAAGTATATCTTCATTGTACATTAGTATAATATGTAGTTAAGAGTACAGTGTACAAATGCAAATGCTAAACCAATAGAAACGTCTAAAAAAACACGTTCTTCTTCCGTGTATCTTCTGTAATTGTTAATTATATTAATTGAGATTTTGGCTACTTATAGAGATTTAATTACTGAACACAATGCAGTTTTCAGAATTGCTGTATATTTATTGGTTTTGAAGTTATCGCAGGTTGAACTGCAAAAATGGATCGACTAAAATTTACTCATCAGCCGCGTGTTTCACTGACGAAAGTAGAGCGAGATAGTTGCTATTATACCCTCTCTGTCTAGCGTACGGCGCAGCGCACAGTGTCCCTTTCAATACAGTATATTTAATGTATCTTTTAAATGTCAATAAATTTCAATGTAGATAATGTAGAATGTAGAAAATGTAGATAAAGAAAATGATTATGATATTGATTATAATTATAATAATTGGAAGCTTGTTTCAAATATATTATACTACATAGAAATGTTTATACACGCACTCATGCGCGCACGCGTGTGCACGTACGCGCACCCACCCACGCAGGCATATTATATATATATATATAAAATTTGTGATGTTTTCAATTTGTTTCTTCTGCAAGTAGTATAATTTCGTATATTCTTTTTAACACCTGACGCACGTTTCACTGAAAAATATCAGTATCATCTGAGGTTTCTAAGTAAATTAATAACAATCGAAATAATTCTATTAATATAAAATTAACGAATAATAAAAAATTCCGACTTAATTTTACATCTTGTGCCATTTTGTCAATGTTATATGTTGACAGACTTGCTTACTTTTCTATTAAATGTAGAAATAGATTTTACCATTATTTTTCGCCGCAAACCATTTAATCTTGTTGTTTAATCCTTTTTCTATATGAATAGCTCATTACAATTATTGTTAATATTTCGTGTAAACAGCAGAGAGATGCTAAGTAGGACATTGTCTCAGGTAAGATTGCATGGTAAATCAAGACTCGCGCGTATTTCTTCCACCAGTCGGACGTCACGCGGCAAAAACAGCTGATCGCTAGGTTAGCGCGGGAAGCCGGAATGGCCCCCCCTGTGTTGTGTCTATTCAGCGCTAACACCACAAGATTTCTCATTCCCGTCAACATGAGTACCTACTCAAGGTCAAATAACATTCTTAATGTTGTAATGACAGACGTGTACGTTTACAAAACACTGTTTTGGCTGACACATATATACACATCTACGTCTGAACTCGCAACCTCTTATTTATCAGCTGGCCGGTTTTACGTTTCCACCAAACGTGTTCCAGAAAATCATATTAAAATAATATGAATATTTTATAGTAAAAACATAATAAAAATAATAATAATATACAATTTAAAAAGTTAATACACTACCTCTTGCTTATCCTAAGTTTTATGCCGTATCACTTTTCCAAGGATTCATAAAATTGTTATCTCGAATGATACATGGATCTTGTAGAGCTCGTAATCCTAATGTTCCTTGCATGATTGATGGAATATGTACACATAATAACCGAGCAACATTTTACGTTAAACTATTGAAAATAACAATGGTTTTCCAAAGTACCGGAGACGAGATGACGGAATTGTTGAACTAAAAGGAATACCGTATATCATTTGATAATCGTGATTCGTTCAATACAATCGCTTCCTAATTCTACAGTACAATGCTCACATCAATATTGAAAACCGATAAATACATGTATAAATAGGCTTACCATACGTCCCGGTTTGACCGGGATTGTCCCGGTTTGACGACCTGATCCCGGGGTCCCGGCCAGTTTGTCAATTGTCCCGGTTTGAAAATTGACAAGAGTAGTTTCCGTCCGGGCGAAGACGTTGTGCAAGCTAAGCTCCCGATTTTTGGTTAAATCAATAGAAAAGAGAGTTTGAAAGATTAAAAGTAATTTTTCATGAATGGAAAATTCAAAAGCTGCAGTAGTCACTTTGCACGAGTATACACATTCAAATGACTTAGGGAGCACAAAAATCCTAATGTGTGCTACACTTGCTTTCCTTCGAAAAGATGTAGAATGTGGCTGGTAGTATATCCATGGTCAAGTTCCAGAGGAAGAGAAACTCGATTAATTCTTTAATTGTTTCGTAGAACAATAGCTAGACAATGATTAGTGCCACAGGAGTTACGGAACTGCTACTTCCGACGTCATACAATGAATAATACCGTACAAGCACGCATCAGAAACTAAACAGCCACGTTGGAAGACCACATCCAAGAATAAAAAACATTATCAAATGTTTATAATCTGAGGCAGAGAAATGTATTCAGAACACGATGTAACGATGGAGTGAAATTTTTAAGCTATGAAAAGGACGAAAAAGTATACTGAATTGGATAAACTAAAAGATATGAAAAAGATTCTGAAGTTGGGATGTTTCTCAAGATCACGTCGTCCGTTCTACAAGTTGACTAATAAAAATAAATAAAAAATAACCTTCCTTTTTAATTTAGAGAGAGAGAGAGAGAGAGAGAGAGAGAGAGAGAGAGAGAGAGAGAGAGAGAGAGAGAGAGAGAGAGTGGCTATGCAAGTGTGTGTGTGTGTGAGTTTTATAAAAATTGTAACTTGGTAAACGTAGTTGGTAACAAAAAATACATTTAACGAATTATAAAAACATAAACACAATACAGGGTGGATGTACATACATCGTTGTTTGTGTGTTCGCAAGTGGGAGGTACTCTCACGTATCAAAAATTAATTACGTGTCTTATCTACTTGAGTGTTCGCAAGTGAAACGAGTTGCAAGTACCACTGTTCGTAAGTGGGAGCACACCATCGTCGGCCGGATACGAAAAGCAGATTAATTTACCTGGTTTCTTCGAGACAAAAGCATCAACATGAATCAAAAAATTTAACTTGCAACCATTATTTTAGTAAAACGTAGATGATTGTGGGTATCATAGCTTAGGCTTTTAGAGCATAGGCTTGTACATTTATCTAGGATTTACATTATGTAGCTGATGATAGAAGTTCAAATGCGAGTTCCTGGTCCCTAAAAACATGGGTATCTCAGCTGGGAGAGTGAACTCCAAGACAAAATACTGATCCTTCAAATGTGTGCGTGTCGGGTAGGTATAGGCCTACTCTGGGCTCCTTAAAAAAGCTACTGCTAAAATAACAGTGATTTGTTCTAATTTTGTTTGCTACATAATAAGGTGACGCCGTATAACATTAAAATTTGGGTTTGGCAAAGATTATCAGAATTGGCACATTCAACAATTAAAAGTTTTGTACGAATGAGCAGAAAATAATGGTATTTAAAAGGAACTATAAAGACATATCTTATGGTCATAAACAAACCGTAGAAGAAATTACTATTGTAATCAGTATAGTCATATTTGGACAGGTGTAGAAAAATATGGAGAAGCCTGTACAGGTGTGTCGGTGCTGATGGGAACACACATAAAAACGTTTGTATGAGATTAAACGTATGTATCCAAGATAAATACCGTTTTATCTACAACAGGTGGCTTCGAAATATGAATTTGGGGATTTCCCTTTTATTTAGGGGGAATTGTTATAAGGTAAATACAGTACAACCTGTCACATCCGGACCTGTGATATCCAGAACCTCCCATATCCGGACGTATCTCCAAACTAATTTTTGCAATTTTGGTTAGCGAAATGGTTAGGGATGTAAAGATACTACTCTTGATGTTTTGGCTGATCACCCCTTTTTCTTCACTACACTTACGTCATTCTGCGATATGGTCCACTATTTTTGAATATTTAAGTTTTTACAATTGAAATACTTTATTTTGTCTGGGGCAGCGGCGTTAGGTCGACTCACTTTGGCTTCATGGCTTACAAAAAACGTGTGCATTGAAGAAGCAGCCGAATCACAAACTTTTTCAAAAACGGATGTAGGCGTACTGTAAGTAAAACTTTTTAACCAATTTTACTTTTTGTATTTTAAAGAGTACAGTGTACAAATGCAAATGCTAAACCAATAGAAACGTCTAAAAAAACACGTTCTTCTTCTGTGTATCTTCTGTAATTGTTAATTATATTAATTGAGATTTTGGCTACTTATAGAGATTTAATTACTGAACACAATGCAGTTTTCAGAATTGCTGTATATTTATTGGTTTTGAAGTTATCGCAGGTTGAACTGCAAAAATTAATCGACTAAAATTTACTCATCCGCCGTGTGTTTCACTGACGAAAGTAGAGCGAGATAGTTGCTATTATACCCTCTCTGTCTAGCGTACGGCGAGCGCACAGTCTCCCTTTATGTACATAAATATGTAGGAAAAGTAAGGAAAATATGTAGCTAAATATGTAATATTTAAGAAATATGTAGTATTAAAATACTTTCACATCAACAATATAATTTACATTTTACGAGAACATAACAGTGCCCTCTTTGAAAGGTTTTGAAAATAATAGGTGCTTCATTTTAAACTTTTTAAAATCACTTTCAAAACATGCAAATATATTTTGAGCAAAGTCAATGTAATCCATAAAATACTAATCAAGTTCGGGGCTGACACTAATCACCAGTTAGATTACCACTTCTGTTACAGAAAATAAGTTAACCCTCAGAATACACAGTATCTGAAAGTTCAACTCTTTGTTGAAGAGTTTACAATAAGACAGCATGCATAAGAAATGAATTACTTTTCAATTGTTTATTGTACTTTAGAAAATTTATGAAAACATATTTTAGAAAACAGTATTAAAAAAGAAACCTTGATATTATAAAATTAACAACAACAAAGTATTTTACCTATGGATTTCTGTAGTATAGGACATGAGTATAAAGTAAAAAATTGAGAATTATTAACTATTTAACAAAGTATTTTACTAGGAGAGTTGAAATTACTATAAAATTAAAGGTAGATTTTTGACTTGAAAATCTATATTGTATATATATATATAAAACTCTACTATAACTCTGCATAAGAATAAAGTGTCCATGTAAGTTTTTTTTTCCACTGTTTAGTTGCACAATTAATTATTAAATACTTTTCTATATTGTCTGTTGACATGGACTGTCTTCGGTCTGAGAGTATGTTTTTATATATAGAAAAGGATCTCTCGACATCACATGTCGTCACCGGCGCATGTTTATATAGAGGAATCGTACTTGGAAGAATATTCTCAATCGATTCTACAGTTTCGCCGTTACATATGCGATAAATGGTATGTAAAGTTGAGTAACCAGGGTTTCTATTCAGCACAGCATTTAATTTAGTAGAAACTTTGTCACCGACTTCACCCTGCACAGCATTTAACTTGTTAACTGCTTCTTCAACTATTCCTATGGCCTCTTGGAGAGTCAGACCTGCAGTCTCCAGTTTCTTGATACAACTGAAATGCGTTTTGATGTACGAAACTGAACATATCACCTTAGAGTTGTTGAATGCAGACAAGGATTCGCTCGCTGACACTGCAGAATCGGGAGATAATGTTTCCACCACATACTTCACAGCTTGAAAGTTGTCACTGTAGAAATTTACGGCTTCGATCCAGGTTCCCCATCTTGTAATTACGGGTTCTGGAGGCAGAGGTGTGTCAGGTAGCCTTTGTTTGTAGCACTGGATACGGTAAGGAGCTTTCAAGAACACCTTTTTTGTTGCTGATATTAATGTATTTACTTCGGGGAAAAGGTCTCTGACAGTTTCAGCTACTCGATGTAATCCATGAGCCAGGCATGTAACATGTAGTAGGTTGGGGTAAAACACATTTAGAGAATTACCTGCTTTTAACATGTATGCTGCTGCATCTGTATACAACAGCAGTACCTTCTCTTCTTTAACACCATTTGGCCATAACAAACTTGGCAAAATACAGCTTTATCGTCAGTTGTAAAAGCACTGTCAATCTGTACCCATGATTTTAACTTAGATGACAAAGATGATGCGGTCGGTGCCATGATAAAACAAGGATATTTGTATTTAAAACTCTTAAGAACTTGCGTTGAACAATACCGCACAATATATTATTTAAGACGTCTTTTGTCCAACAACGAGAATCCGCCAAGGCAAGAAACAAGCAAGCGCAGAAGTGTAGGCGAAAGACAAAACACTGACTTGACAATAACTTCAACACACCACACTGCACGCCAGATTGTTATTTACGTGTAGGCTTACACTCCGAGAGCGTCGATAATACTGGCGTCAAAAATCACATTGTGCCCTACAATAGCATAGAGTTATATAGATATTTGTTTGTTTAGGTAGATGGAATCCGTTGCGAGAATTGCAAGATCTGCGAAGAGTATTTATTTACCGCGGACAGCATGTTCTTTCCCCACCGAGCCCGCTGAACGTGCGAACAAAACGTAAATGAGTGGGGCCGCGCATACCATTCTCATCTAACATCCCGTGCAAAATGCCTTACTTGTCGCTTGAGCTCGTAAAAAATTTTACTTCTTGAAAGTAGAATCTATGTGTGCAATTGCAACAGATGCAGTATTTTGCCTTTTCTTGTAATAAATTTAATTGGACCTGATTCTGATTAATTGCACATTTGCGCATCTGAGTAATGTTGTTATAGGCCTAACTATTTTTTGCCATTTCAATTTTCAAATTGAAGTAAAGTATAGTAAAATATGTAGAAATATGTAAGATGGAGTGAAATATGTAATATGAACAAAATATGTAAAAATATGTAAAATTAAACTCGCGGATAAGACACCTATTGGTATGATTCGCCGATATCTGGCTTTTCCGTGTAAATGTGCACTCAGCATTCAAATATGTAATTACATAAAAATCCGGGCCTTAATCATCACCTACACCTGCATAAATATGAATGTAGGGGCTACTCATTACAGTATTCACTTCCCCTTCCTTTGTATTTTGATTTGACAGCATTACAGGATGTTTACACTACCTTGTAAGCACGTATGTTTCCCCTTCTGTTTTGTCCAATATACAGTAGATTTGATAGAAATTTTAAATGAAGAAGGAAACTGCTACTTGGTAAATTAATATGTATTGTGCTTTTAAAAGGAAAAGAGAGATAGCTACCGTTTTTCTAATTCTATCAGTAGGATAGAAAACAGATATAATATAAAATGTATGAGACCCCATTAATATTAAGTATTTATCTCTAAATCACCAGTCGATTGTCTCAAAATAATGCGAAAGAAACTACCGTGTAGTTATTTTTATCTCGCAAGGGTGTGTACGATGAACTATAGAAAAGAAACTTTTAGATAAATGTTTTTAAACAATGCCGTTTGGTTGCTAATCCCCGACCTTATAACTTTTCTATATACTTGCTTTTGTATAGAAAAGTCTTATGAAGTGAAAAGAAATTAGTAAAAGAGAATGGAAAATTCCAGGGTGAGGAAGAATATTTAACGTTACGAATTATAAAACGAAGGAGATATTACAGCTGCAATAAAGAGCAGGCAACGAATTATATCAAGGGCTCAAGAGAGAAGTAACGCAACGGAAGGCTGATTGGAATTCCTCAACTTAAATGTGGAGGTATTGTATAATATTAATACTACCTGTAACTACCGCAGACCTTCCTTTGTCATAAACCGTCTCCTCACCATTCCCGATGGACCTCCTCCCAGAAACCCCCGCCAACGGAGAAATAGAAATAATTAAGTCTCTTCGTCATACTTACTACACCTGGCTTCCTTATTGATAACTTAACATCTTAAATTTTCCTATCCACCTATCCGGTCTTTATCCCTCTCCTTTGTGCCTCCCTGCCTTACCTTGACGCCTCTCTGACACCTCCCTCCAGCTTTGGCGTCCTGCGTTACTCGACCTCGTCTTGGCTGTCGTTTGACTTATACTTTTATTATGGCTCTACCATCACCCATTTGGCTCTGCACACTACGTAAACACACAAATACACATCCATACACTACACTCTATCCTGAATGCCTCCACCTACTTCGCCACCGGTCCGCGCTGCGCTGGCGTGCGACTCCTCTAAATCTCCAATCGGCGGAAGGGTGCTTGCCCCAGATCAGCCTGAGTCTTATCCTCTGAGACAAGTCTCAGACAACGCAAAAAAAGGTATAATATTATAGCCTACTGTCTACTATGACTGTGAGACGCGAATATGACAGCAGATACGCAAGAATGTAGGAGGCTACAGAAGAATAAGGAACGGTCCAACTTCGGATATTATGGCTTAAGTAATCATATTAGAAAGGATTATTACAATTTATTTTATACACCACACAATATATGTGATAATTTTAATTTTTTATTTATCTATAAATTTTGAAACGAATTAAGACCTGTATTAACATCACCCGTTGTGTATATAATTCTTTTCACTCAGACTTTTCACAAAGTTTAGTGATATATTAAAACCATGTGTAAGATAATCAATTTTTGTGAAACCTATAATATACCCATTAAATAGTGTAGACTAGACAAGTATGATAGTAGCTTAATACAGTCTTTTTTCCGGGATGAAAGGGAAATTATAATATTGTGCGCTTAAGAATGAAACTTTTTTTGTTACTAGACCAACGTTTATGAAAATCTATTTGGCTTCATTTCTCAGATTGTAATAAAATTGGAATCAATTATAGCCTATATCAAATTAAAAATTTTTGCCAAAATTATTTGTTACTAACCAAGTTTACTTTATTTTCTTAACCGATGGATTTTTGCATATCAAATTCCGTTTATTAGACATCGATTTTTCAATATAAAATGGTCTCTAGATTACTGATTTGCATTAATGCGTCCAAGAAAAATAGTAGTTTGATAAACCTTATTACTAAGTTTTAATGTTTGTTTACATACGGCGTTTTCAAGAAACTGTAACAGTGTTAGAATAAATAGGCCTACTTAAAAATTTGATTACATACCTGCACCTAGTTTCGTATACAGAAGCAGTGTAAAAAGTATTTTGTAAAGCTTTCTTACAAAATTATAACATAACTGAAGCCCAAATGATGTTTAAGATTTTGCACGTTGTCATATGAAGTTTACTTAAGAACCTGTTACGTTCAGACTTCCTGAGATACAGTTATTGAGAAGAACAAGAGTAACAGAAAGAAAGAGAGAGAGAGTGAGAGAGAGGTCAAAGTACATGATGTTTACTACAGTTGGCTACTTATAAGGAACTTGAAAATAATTAAACTTATTGTAATGTAGAAAGTTAACGAAACATGAACCAAAAGCGAGGATTATGTGCAGCAGACTCAAGAGTTTTATTAACAGGATCCAAACAGCCTTTGGTGAAACGATTATTACGTTAAATAATTTATTCGCAATTAAGAAGTGGTACATTTTGAAGAAAGGAAAAAACCGAGGATGAGGAACTTATAAGTTGCTATTAAAATATGTAACTTACCTTTTGGATACCTAATTATTTTACAAGCAAGTTACGGAAACTATAAAAAAAAATTAATTCTTAATATATAAGCCTTCACGTATTATTTCAAAAAAATTAGATTACTGCTCACTGTGATATACGAAAAGCAAAAATATAATTAATGTAACATTACAACTCTTCAACTCTGTAAGATATAAACTCTTCTGCTTCTGCAGGTTGTTATTTATATTATTGGTACTTGTAGAAATTTTTATTAATCAGAATGGTGAATAAATTTCCAACGGATGGGAGTCAACTTGAAACATGTTGCTTCGGTACTACTGTATACCAATAACTGCATAACTGTATTCTTACAAATGATATTCGGTATGAATGAGAATAATTAAAAATTCGTAATTCTCTCTCCCCCGTCTCTCTTCTCCCCCTCACTCTTTCTCTGTCAATTTTCCCCATCTACCTCACTAATAGGGGCAAACCTCACTACTACCTTTAATTAAACATGACTACCTCACTATTAATTTCCTTTTATTTTCATTAAGTTAGCACGGCAGGTCCTTCTGCGACTGCACCCAAAGCGCGCCTCTTTAAGTGCTTGTTGAAATGTAACACTGCTACAAACAGATTACTCAAGTTTGAATGTGTAGTCTGTACCAACACAATGAATGATTAAACAAACAGGCACAAACAAACAGTGAAGGATTGTGTGTAACACTGAAATTGTTGACAAGAAACTGTACGAGTTGGCGCGCGTGTGTGTGCGCGCGCGAGAGAGAGAGTGAGTGAGTGAGTGAGTGAGAGGACTGAAAGAGAGAACATGGGCAGAGGTAAAAAAAAATCTGTCGCATTAAATTCACGCCAACAACATTCTTAATGTCGTAATGACACAACAGTCTTTGTTTACAAAATTATTACGATTGTCACGACACAAATATACAGATCTAATGTGTGTTGGCAGGCTGACGCGTTTGTACTACCAATTCATTCGAAGGCTGTATTCACTCCTGTCTGTATTAAAATAATACAAATGTTGTTTTATAGTAATAATATAATAATAATAATAACAACTATCACGATTTGTAGGCTTAAGCATTCATAACATAAACAGTTTTCTAATGTTCCCTCCACTCAAAAGACTTCTACGAACTTTTTTTAACCTATTGATTTTACTCCATTTTTAATAATTCACCAATCCCTTCAGTTTATAACTTACTGCTTACATGTCGGAGTCATGTGATAGTATGAAACTTTTATTGAGCAGAATTCAGTATGACGGATATTCGTGGCATACCTACAGAGATGTGAAAGTAACGTAGTTATACTTCGATTGCAGCTTGGATTCACTAAAGTCTGTTGCCTTCTGTACGAGCGGGTAAATTCTATGCAGGAATGGGAAAATTATTATGTAAAAAAAAGCAGTGATCATTAAAGACGGAGGCACTGAGTGTAGGAGATCAGACCGTCAGACCGTTGTAGGTCAAGTACTAGTAAAACCTGGAAAAGCTTATCGTTCACTACTACATATTAAGTAGGTTTAATGAAAATTATGTAAATGGAACGGATGTAATTTCGAAACTGTTAATTTCCTTCAAGTGTGTACTAAAGTAAAGAATGTTACAATTTATAAGTTGGTAATTACACCAGGTAATGCTAACAACCAGTAGCCTACTGATTCGAATGTGTGTGTGAAGAGGGCTTTTGAGTCGATAATAACGCTATTACCTACTTGACACAGAAATTCCCGTGTCACCTGCATTTTGTATTATGCAAACGTTCGGAGGATGTAAATTTTTCAACAACATTGTTGGAGTGCCAACCTTTAGAATGAACCGTTGTGGCGGAATGCAAGATTGATTTAAAGAATTCAAAAATTCTTGGAGATAGTACACTATATTTTCAATATTAAATACGGTGTTAATAGATTCTTCGGACTTTTTATTATCCCCAGAAAATTTTTCCAAACTTGTATCATTATTTTCCTTCACAGATTCGATTCTTTGGGAATAACCACTTGTAATTTTTATCAAGTAAACACTTGACGTTTTGCACAGAATTTAGCAATTAATACAGTGTTGTACTATTTACTATGTCCCAGTTTTTCGTCAATTTCTGTGAAGCTATCGTCATTAGGAACACTACCGTCACCGAGGTGCAGTAAGTTTGTAGAAAAATCACCATCTCCTCCTCCTCCTAAATGGGCTCTCATATTGCTTTGCAAATTTAGTCTGAATAGCATTCCACATCGCCGAGGACTTTAAACACACTGAGACAATATCAGCGCGGGTTCCTCTTGCAGTTACCGGTAATCTCTAGCGAGAATCCTCTGAAATAACAAATGTTACGCTACCCACTAATTTGTTACAATTTCTTAAGTCTTGGAGAGTTTGATTGACCGTTTCTATACAGTCCACAAATCGCCTTCGTTTTACCGTTCATGATTAGTTTCCGTTTTGATCGCTCCTTCTTTTGTCATGCCTCCTCTTCAATATGAATTGCTTTTTTAATAGGAGTCAGTGAGAATACTTGACTTTTTCTTCTTGGCGCATTTCTATTTTATTTTTGCAGTCGCTTTCGGATAAGGGCGAATTTATTCTGGTGTCAATTGTGATAAGGTATTAGCAGATGTCTCGTTTATTTCCGACGTGGGAGGTCCGGCTACTGTGGTCTCTTGACAATCTTTTGTTGGTGTTAATCTTCCTTCATAATTACTTTTGTCTCCTATCTCTCTGTCAATTACAGGTGAACACAGAAACTCTTCGATACTGAATATATTTTCATTTAATGGCCAAATTCCAGTTGAACTAAAACCTGCTGTCAGTTAGATGGTATAGCTGCCTTTGAAAGAGCATCTTTTGCTAGCCCAGGTATGTCATGGTTTTACCTGGGTTTATTGTCATCCAGCTCTCAGCGGCTGCACCGAAACAGGCCATATAAACACTTGTCTAATGGCTGAAGTCAGATTGTAACGGGTATGAGGTATAAACTGTTTCATAAATAGTAAAAAAAGAGAGGCTGTAATTTATCTTGATGGATGTGCTACTCCAATACAACCTGCTGGTCCATAAATAATCAAAGTGATATCTACATAACACTCTGTGGATATAACGATAAGTGGTGGTTTCCAGCTGCCATCTATGAAAATACCACTGGTTTCACCCTTTTCCAAAGGGGTAACCCTGCTGACTTGTTTATTTCCCTTCAAACTGACAACTTTGTTAGGACAGTGCACTGTCGTTATGCTGCCTGGTTTCCTTCACATTCCAAATATTGTGACAGTAAAAATGAAGGCGATTTATCACAGAATTCCAATATTGAAGAAAGTTTTATGTTATGTTTATTAAAACTAAATGCTATTGCAAAACTTGTTGCTTCAGCCTCTCTAAAAGACAACCTTGAATGTCGCTGCATGAAGCCAGTAAAACAATCTTTTACCGGCCCAGTTCACCAGAAAATCGACATTATTTGCAAACACGTATTCGGAGGCTAACATACGAATATTCTTAGGGTACAAACCATAATAACTAACAGAATAGTGCAGATCATAACACAGAAATCTGATTTTTCTTTTTGTTCTTTCCTAAATACAAGTTGTGGAAAACGCCGAGTCTTTGTAGGGTTTGTGAGCTACATCGCCCCAGAAAGTTTTTCACTTGTACGTTTGAACCAAATATGAAAAAAAGAAAACAGAACAAAATGTTTTACTTACATTGTACCAACATACCACTTTCCTTCTGGTGAAATTGAAGGTACACCTTTAATTTTAAAATTAGTGGCTGAAGTGTAGTGCTGCTGGCCACTCTACCTTTAGTGCGTGTGTCGAACACTCACTTTAGGCAACCTATTCTACCTCCTAAATTTCCTAGGCGGCATAAAAAGGAGCCATTATTACTATTATCATTTTAAAAATTTTAGTTTTTTAGGATTTAATAAACACGTAATCTTCATTATAGGATCACAAGTAACTGACACATAATTAATTCTGAGATCTGTTAGGTTATGAATTAATTTTCTTTTAAAAGTTATAGAGAAACATAACTTGCCCTCATGTTGCCACATTGCTTTTGTATTAGTATGATTCAATTGTACACTTACCATGGATCCAACAAAGTACGTAGCTGTAAACACCCATAGCAAATTAGTGACAAAAAGGTTGCTTTACACGTTCTAAAATGCAAAAGGGAACAAAGACTCATTTTACTGTACACTGCTATAATCAGACTGGAGGAGCATGTACTACAAGCTATAACAAAAACGTTATACAGTTGCAGAGGTGCTGCGACTAAGGGACACTTGAAGAAGTACAAAGTATCAACTTATGTCTCTCTGCTCTCCCCTATATGGTAATACTGTCTTATAACGACTGTTAAACAAATCAAATGTATGTGTATTTAAACAAAACCTTTATATGTGTATTTATACACAATATATCATAAACGTTTTTTGTGGCAAAAATACCTTTATATGTGTATTTATACACAATATATCATAAAAGTTTTTTGCGACAAAAATATCTGTCAAATTTTTGTATGTTGTAATGGTACATATAACACTACCAACACCAGCGTACCACAAATAAGTTGAAAGCCACTACAATTAAGAATACCTACAAGGTCAAGCATACGATCATGGATAAAAAAGGAAGTATCATAAGCCAAAACCAAGTGAATTAAAATGAAGAAGGAATTACCAGTAAATGTGCAACTAAAGAAGATAAAGCAAGACTAACGACGAGACGACATACATAATTACCCAATACATCAAACAGTGAGAAGGAAACCCATTAAAGACAAAATCAAGAAGAAACCTATTAACCGTGAGAAGGAAACCAGTGAAAACGCCATGAAGAAACTTATTAAGAGGGAGGAAGGAAATCGGTGAAGAGAAGAAGAAAATATCCAGATCAAACACAAAAAAGGGAGATAACATGAATTATAATGAACTAACATATGGCAATAAAAGAATTATTATAAAAGAAGAAAGAATAAATGGAATAAACAACATGATTTAAACCCCTAAGCTGCAAAACAAATTGACACTTGACCAAAACTTATTAAGTGAATACCTTCCTTGACAATGTAATACAAACAATAATCAATAAGAATGAATTATTGAACATAAAAAGTAAGAAAGAGAATGAATAATAATAAGTTCTTAGCTAAATTATGTTTAGACATGAAAAGCGGGCTATGTCCAAAACACCAATGACCAATTGTAAAGTGGAATTGATATTAGAAATAACCACTAATTACCAATAGTAAAGACTGTAAAAGATAAACAAAATGTAATCTAATAATAACCAATAGATGTACCAGTACTACATAAAGTCAAATAAATCAAATGTAATACAGAAACACAAAACCGACAATAATCCATTGTTGTATATTATAACTATATGCTTGCCATAGAATGGATCCATGATGAACAAAATTATCTTGTAAACTTAACATAAAAGAGTAGGAACTAAACCAACAACATTGAATGAGGCAGAATACTATTCGAATAAGTAAATTCAAGGATTATAGCCACCCAAATACTAATAATAACAATAATAATAAATAAACCATGTTGACAGCTAGATGCAAGTAATCTTGGTTACTTTAAACCAAAGCAATTTTCAGTATAAATGCAGAATGAACTACTGCACAATAATAACAGTGCTATCAAAACAATGATAAGAGATATTCAAGCAATAACGAGAATAATTTGATAGGATTACAACCCATATAAAAAGGTAACTTCCTCAAGTATAGTAAACTCACTTAACAAACTATAGTTAAGGTAATAAAACCACAAGATGAAGAAAAAGGACACTATCAGAAGTGACAATGACCAATGCAGTATGCATAGGCCATAATAAAATGTTATTAACTATTAATGTTATAATAATATTAAGTATCATGTACATGTTGTGTTTATGTTAGTGTCTATACAGGAAAGTACAGAGCAACTCACTGCAGCTAATAATAGAAGAGTCAACGCAACTTCTTCAGAATCGAACTCGTGAAATGGAACAAAAAACATTCTAAACTATTTAAACAAAATTAATAAACGATGTCAAAGAGTAAGTAAACCGATTTATTCATATCGGATTCAATAATAGATTGAATTGGGTAGAATAAATCAATAAACCAAAAATTAATAATAAAAACCAAAACGTTAAGAATAATAATAAAACAGACAATCTCGTCGTGCTAAAATGTTCATACACACTTTTTAAGAGAAAATTACTTAAAACTTCGAATCTAACAAGAAAAATATTGTGTCGAGTATTCATAATGCAAACCCTTAGATATCAAATATGAAATGAAAATATAAGTACCAAGTAAAATGTATATTCTATAGCCGGCAGAATAAGGGAAGGACAAATAAAATAGAGGCAGGATATCAAGAGAATGGAAAACATGGGACTACCTAAACAAGTAATAAGATACAGACCTCAGGGAAGACGAGATATAGGTAGGGCAAGGAAAAGAGATGCCTTCAGTTAAGGCAAAACAGGCTGTAATCCTATATCTTGACATGGAGAAGATTCCTAATACAGTATTCCCTCACCAACCGCGGGGGTTAGGTTCCTACAAAACATCGCGGTTAGTGAATCCACGGTTGGTGAAGTTAACTTTATATGTGAAAAGTAAGGTTAGGGGAATCTGAAACAAAGCCAGAAATATAAAATACTGTACAACTCTTTATTATACAGTATACACTACATAGTTCGAATGTATAAAACCAGTCCAATGATTTCAAATAGCTGACAGTTACTTAAATTATAAAAATTTTCAAAATTTTTAAAATACATACTGTATTACATTATAACGAAAAAGCCGATAAGACAAGGAAGAAATAGCAGCCAGTTTTTAGTGCTAAGTAAATCCAGTTTTATAGCTTACTACAATTTTCAACTTAAAATTTTAAAATAAAAACAATTTTTAACACACAAACAATTTAAACGCAAAATTTTAATCAAAACAATTTTAAATCGAGGCATGGGAATCGGCACTTGTGGAAGGGTGAGGGACGTCAGTTGACTTGCCACCAGATGATTTAAAATAGCATAAAAGAGAAGTCTGCTTCATTTTATTTTGAAACTCCTTCTGAAGCTGCTTGTATGGACATAATAAATCCTCCAAACCCCGTTTGAATTTTATACTCCGCTCCATGATGGGATCGATGTCAAGAAAAAATTCAGCGAGATTGTTAGCCAAAAGTATTCCTTTGCTTAGGCTAGATGACGTCATTTCTCTCTGTTCTTCTTTGTCCTCCTCGTCATCATCCCCATCCTCACTCGATCGTATTATTTCTTCCAATTCATCTTCATTCAACTCCTCCTTGTGTGACTGAAGAAGTTCTTCGACGTCGTCATCTTTCATGTCTGCCAATCCTTCACCTCCCAGACGTCTTGCAACATCTACAATATCCTTAACGGCTGGGAGTTTGTGTTGCAAACGTTGATTAACACACTCCTTCCACAGCTTGGACCAACAGGCATTCAAAGTTGACTGTTTTACTTCATCAAGAGAGTCTTTAATAATGGTGATGGAGTCAGTGATGTTGAACAGTTTCCAGCAATCGGTGACTGTCGACTTGGGTCATTCTCCATAGCTTCCAGTATCCTGTTGAATGTGCGTTGTGTATAGTATCGCTTGAATGTTTTGATAATTCCTTGGTCCATCGGTTGTATGAGTGAAGTAGTATTTGGGGGCAGAAATACAACTTCAACATTTGGATGGGCGAACTGGAGAGCCTCGGGGTGTCCTGGAGCGTTATCTAAGATCAGGAGAACCTTGAAGGTTAAGTTTTTCTTGGATAGATACCGTTCAACATCAGGAACGAAACAGTTATTCAGCCAGTCCATTGACAATGCACCTGTTACCCATGCTTTCTTGTTTGCACGCCAAAACACTGGAAGATGACATTTGTTTTTTCCTTTCAAGGCACGTGGGTTCAGCGATCGATACACTAACATTGGTTTCACCATACAGTCACCAGAAGCATTAGCACACAAGAGCAGGGTGATACGGTCTTTCGAGACCTTGAAACCTGGTGCAGAGCGTTCAGCTTTAGAGATGTATGTCCTCTTGGGCATGCGCTTCCAATACAGACCTGTTTCGTCTGCGTTAAATACCTGTTCCGGCAAATATCCTTTATCTTCAATTAATTTTTTTAATTGTTCAGGATAACTCTCAGCAGCGCTATGGTCAGCTGAGGCTGTTTCTCCCACTATTTTCAAATTGTGAAGGCTATGGCGGTGGACGAAGCGAGCAAGCCATCCCTTACTAGCTTGAAATTTAGATTGGCCAACACCTTGCTTTAAATGTTTGTATATTCTCGGTGCCTTTTCACATATAACTAAGCTACTTAAAGGAACTTTCTTTTGTGTTTGGTCTTCGATCCAAACATTAAGTGCCTTTTCTATCTTTTCAATAATGGGATCACGAGGCATAAAGGTAACTTTAGCACTAGAAGCAGTTCCACTAGCAACATTAGCTTTTATTGTTTCTTCACTTTTTTTTATTGTTCTTATAGTTGACTCGTTGACAGCCATTAACCTGGCCACAGACGCAGCACTCTCGCCGCGGTCTAACCTGTTCAAAACATCGAGCTTTTTCTCCAGCGGTAGTACATTCCTAGCCCTTTTGGCTAGCTTATCACCGCCAATTATGTTTTCCGAACGTTTGGAACACATTATGACGAAAGGATAGTTTAAGAGTAAATTAACACTAGATAAAAAGAACAACGCACACTAAAAACTAAAGAACACGCAATACGTCACGGCAGAAGAGCAACGCACGACTGACTGACTTCAATCCAATTTGAAGGGATATGTGTGCATGAAGCGCTGCCTAGCGGATGCTACTACAAACCCCACGTATAAGCGAATTTCAGCCCCGTGGTTGGAAACTACTGCGCATTTATAAAACCGCGTATAAATGAATTCCGCGGTTGGAGAACCCGCGGTTGATGAGGGATTACTGTACTTAATAGCACACTTAAGAACAAAATATTGGTATGGAGAATCATACACGACTTCCATGTTCTAAGATTTATATTTAAAATCACTTTCGAAATGAAATATTTCCATTGAAACTACTTCTTTCTACTTACTGCTTCAGCCACTTACTGTGGGCACTAACGTATACCACCTCACGTTATCGCACTTGATTTTCACTGATGATGGAAGTCGATGGCACTGGCGAAACGTCTGGTTTTGCAGAAAACATTGGTCTACGGCCAAACAGGCCGGGAAGGAATTTTAAAAACAAACTGCTTCCTTGTTGTCAATAACGTAGTACATATATACAAAAAATTATCAGGTAAACTATTACGTTACAACAAAAAAATGTTTCAGGTAAACTACCCTTTCCCCGTAACCGATCTTCACCAAAATCAATAGGCCTCGAGTCCTCTATAACTCGGGCACATATGTAAAAAAATATCTGATTCTGTTTGAATTTACGGCAGTTATCGTTCGTCATGAAAAAATTTCTCTTGTTACAACATAAAATATTGCAGGTAAACTACCCCTTTATCTTAACCGATCTTCACAAAAAACAATAGGTCTTGAATACTCTACAATTCAGGGCTGTATGCAAAAAATTATTTGATTCTGTTTGAATTTGCGGCTCTTATCGTTTGCCATAAAAAATCTAGACAGACACACAGACACTTTTCGATAAATTACTTTTTTTCATGTTTTGAGGGTAGTATAATCAGAATCTGCAAAAATCTCTAACACGATTTTTTTTGCCATCACCATACTTCCATTTCCTTATGGAACATGAAAGTAAAATCAAAGTAAAATTCTGATGGCAACAAAAATCAAATATTCTATCAAAAATTGGGGATATACATTTTTGGTAGGTATTTGGTAGGCCTACTTGCATTGCACAAGGAATGTGTTATTTTCAATAGGTTATTGATAAAAAAAGACTTGCAAGTACATTGATTTTTATTACAAAATTTATACAAAACAGTTTCAATTCTAAGGTATCAATAATTAATAATTATTAAGGATAATGAACAAATTATTTCTTCATAGAAGATACATAAAAACATTGCAAAAATAATACATATCAGACAAATATTATTACAACAAAAATACCACACAGACATTTGGGCTTTGTTACTTTATCAGTAACTATAAGATTACATTCATAAAGTACATAGAATATTTATTTACAAGAACATAATTACAAAAAGTGAAAACACCTTTGATGAAATAAACATTTTATTTATTACATCAAACATAACTAAACTCAGATGACAATATAAATGAACTAAATATAGGTTTTTCTGCGAGGGAGTGTAGGATTGATTAGGGGTTCAATTAGTTGAAATTATTAAAAAAAAAAAAGCATAAACTATAAATAGAAAAACTAGACTGGTATGTTTACAACAAAATGAAAACTTCAAGTTACATTTAAGAGATATTCCGTGTCAAATCAACAAGTGCTACAACCTGACCCTCTTAGATTTATTTGAAATTAAGTATGCATGTAGTATTCATAAATAGTAACACAAATCAATTTTTTCACATTTTTCTGACGAAAGGTTACGGAGTAATGGATGCTCAAAAATGAAAAAAATAAATAAAATTTTTGACTTGCGCAACAATATTGATTTGTTCACAACTTGTGTTCTAATTAAGCTAGAACAATGACATCGAGTTCATTTGAAAGCTCTTTTAAAGGGCTTTCATATGATATAAAACATAATTAGTTGAAAATATATATATTTTTTATAAACACATCATTATTGCATTTACTGAATTTTGAAAAACTGTATTTTTAAAATTCTCAAAAAAATATATGTGAAAGATATTGTTTTCCTCTACATATTCTGAAAGTTTCAACTTGGGATGAGCATGGGATCACTATCAAAAGTAATTTTATGTTTATCACGATTCTGTAAAACGTCATTCAGATCGGTGAATTATTATTATTTTTATTTTCCTACCCGTGACAATTTTTCAGAATCATAGTTGGATTTATTACTTGGCCTACAAAATTGTACTTTTCTTTCATACAAATAACTGTGTTTTAAAGCTTAGCACTAGCTAAATTAATAGCTCAAAATTAATAAATTGACCTACATATCTAAAATATATATCTTAATACAGTGATCCAGGTTTTCCGTGTACAAGCAAAAAAATCTCATTTTAAAGACTATATACAAAATGGTTGGTTGGTGTGACTATCTCCCATCTGTTTAGTATTTTGTCATCGGATAATATTCAGTCAGCTGTTGTCAACTGTTGTTGAAAGTGACCTGTACATTTTCTTTTGGTGTGACATAGCCTATAAAGTGACAAAAATGTGATTAATTCTGAAATGTGGTGTTTTGAAATTAGCTTAAAGGTACTTTTGTACAATTCTCACAACAGTGTATAAGTTTATATGCCTACAACCAGTTAATATTGTAACGAGACATATGAGCCCAAATATTTCAGTAACCCAAAATATTAACACATGTCAGTAATTGAGTGAAAGAGACAAACCAAGTGTTTCTTCTAAAAGGCCAAGCATGAAACTACATGAGCTACTCATCACCAAGGATAAACTCACAACAATAAGAGTTAATAAAACTAATGGTAACTAACAAGTGAAATAACATTATAAGAAAAAGAAGATGCACCGAACAATGGTTGTACCACAGGAACCAACAACCCAATAGTTTTCGGTCAGTAAGGAACCAATGAAGACAAGGAAGAAACATACTACGAGAAAGACACCTAACAACCATGGTATAAAATATAGATTCCAAGAGCCAGTCAACTATAGAACATCTTACCCGTATATGCAATGACTGAACAACTTACAGATTGAAGAGATGGACAAGAACTGACTAACTGAGATGACCAATATTGTAACGCAACAGAAATGCTAGCACTCAAGTTACATAAAAACAAGGTTCACAGAATAATAAACAAGTCAATATTTAACCCCATGATAGAACAAAGATCTAATAATTATATTTATAATCATAGATACAGGTAAATAAGGATGCAAGGTAATATTAACAAGAATAACCGAACCTGTAAGTTAGACAATAGTTGATGATATATGTTTAATGAAAAACAAACAAAAAATGAAACAATAATTTACTAATAGCAAATAAGAATTTTGAGTTAAGAGGTATTATTTTGTGACAACAAATGTTATGATAAAGTTTATGTTATGTTATACCAAATATGTGTTGAGTTAATGAAAGATAATGAAACAAGATGTATTATTCAATGACTGTTGTAGAATGAAGTGTGAAGCAGCTAATTAACGTTAATAGATTTGAATTTTCTTATATGTGATCCATAGGTCAAGATAAAATTGTTATTAGATATGGAAAAAATAATTGTTTATGTAAATGTTAATAGTTAAGATTTAATTATATGTATGAATTTATGTAAAAGGGGCTATAGATGTGTACCAGTTATAAACACAGGTAGATCTGTTTACAATAAAAGGCCTAACAGCCAAAACCACTATATAACCACTCATAACATAAAGGTTAGGTACATCAATTAATAATAATTAATGAATACGATTTGAAGAGCTAGAAAAAACATTAAATTAATAATGATATATAATAAAATTTATACAAATTATGATAATACCATAATGCCATGATATCGATTAATAACATTTAATATCGAAAGTGGATGAAATATAAAAAAAGGAAAAAAACCGGCTTATATCAAAAAACCAGCAGAATATGTGTAGAAAATAATAAACCAACTATCGGTAAAGTTACATTCCGATAGGATAGCAAATTGATAAGGAATAGACAAAAAATATATGAAATAAACACTATATTCAAAACATGTGGAAGGAAGAAGTCGTGTGTTGCTAGGGACGACAGAAGAAGAGGAAGTTGTTAATTTGACAATAATTGCTTTGATGATCTGAATGTGATGAGATTAAAAAACCCAAGAATTATCTATTTAATCGGAATATTTTAAATCATCAGACACGATTATAAAACACAAAATCCTAATGACAATGTTTATGACTATCACCAGTACAGTTTAATCCAAATAACACTACAGTATGAAATCACAATAGAGAATAAATAACTGGATTATACAAGGAAGAACTTGAACTGTCCCATATCCGAAGGGAATTGATGATATATTAAACCAAATAGAAAGAATTAACAGTATCACAATTAATAATATTCACTACACCAGAAGTTATAACCTTTCAAAAACACGGAACAACACTAATTGCTTCAACCAAGAGAAGAACGTATTTGGATCCTGGCGTTGCAGAAGAAGCATCAATCGGGCTGTAAACCAATCCAGAAAGCTGTAATTCCGAAGTGGACAGGAGAAGAATTCCATTCTATTAAATCGAAGAAAGAAAATCGTACGGCATAATTCTCCAGAACAGTAAATTTATCAATCAACCGCCTACACGATTGGCTTCGTTCTAGTCTGGTAAATTATTATTATATTAATCATACTAACTACACAACACTTTAAATTTGTAAATCTTGCATTCTTATCTATGTATTTTTATTCTTCCCCACAGTTACAAGAACCTTCACACCCTGAATTAAATTAATTACAAATTAAAACACACTATATAACTAAATTTAAATAAAGTATCAGAATAATCAACAATCGATTCATACAATCTATAGCTCAAGCATATGTTAATTAGAACATATATTATTCAATGTTAAAGAAGTAAACAAATAAAGAACCTTTATATATTGGCAAAATCTTGTTATTTGGAGTATGGTTTAATGAGCTAGGAATAAAAAAGTAACTGAATAAGTATAGAATAATTGGTTAACATAAACATTGAAATAACCTATAAGTTTCGTTGAGCCGATACTACAGCGATTATAGCGGAATTATCTGACACCAAAGAGAGAGAGTAAAAATACAAAATTAGACAGAATTCTCTTCAAGGTATAATAGGGTTGAACGGAATTATAAAATAACTCATTAATTATTTAAGTTACATGTACACAAACACTGATAGTTTTTAGAGAGCTAAGTTAATAATTAATTACTTACATCAATACATCCCACAACTCCAAATATCTCCGAGATTTACATAATTAAAATAATTCAAAACACATTGGCATAGGTGTATGTACAAATTGACAAACACAACAGTGGGGTTTTAAGGAGAGGAAACCCATTCCTGTACAATATACAACAGATAATATTATAAATGTATAGGACAAGATATGTTATAAAAGAATGAAAGTAACTAGACTGTTAACTGAATAGAAGCTGTGAATAAAAGCATAGTAACATGTTATGCATAGCACCCATGTAACATAAAGAAGTATTAAAATTGTCTCATAATAATAACAAATATTACTCAAATAGTCAAACAATCATGTAAGATAAGAAAAGGCAATAACTAAAGAGTTATTAGTTATCATTAATAAAACCAAACTTGAGAAAATAAGGTTAAAAGAATGTAAATTTGTATCAACCTAACATACACATTGTTGGTACAAATTTCACCTAAATTCACATCTATCAGTAGGAAAAGCCTACCTAAACCAAAATGTTTTGTGCCTTAAACCAAGAAGAACTGATAAGCTTTCTACAGGTACCAATATAAGATACCCAAAATGGATTTTAAATAAGAATTTAAGTAAATAAAGTGAACCAAAACCGACCAAAAGGGGATTCACTAAGTAAAACGTGAACAAAACCACTTTATAATACCAAATAGAAGTAAAAGGTTAATGTCTATACCACAAGTAAGGTGTAATGCCACTATTGTAATAGTATAAGAATATTATAAGAAAGGACATAATGTATTATAATCGTAATTAAGAACACCTGTCATGTGACACTAGGTGTAAGTAATGTTAGTCAATGATATACACTAAGGGACAGACCAGTGTACAAGAAACACTAAACCAATTATAAAGAGACTACTATGATTAAACTATTGTAACTAAATAATAGTAGAAAGAGATAAAAGAATACCAAATAAGAATGGAAATAAGTGTACACCTCATAGTGCAAAATAGAGGTCAGAGAGAGATAACTATATAAGAATACAGCAGTTCTATAAGGAGAAATTTACCTCCAAACTTATAAATTTTGCACAATCATCTGGCGATATAAGAGCTTCTACAACAATGGACTCTGTAACAAAGAAAGAATTTTAGCTAACAGAGAAAAATAATTATCATTGCCAGTATCAACAAAAGTGCAAATTACTAAATGAAATGATTGCAATTTTATGGGAAATAATGTTATTAAACTAATTATGTACTTTATTAAGAACTTTTGTTTTCCAGCAGCTTCCAAAACTCTTTATATAAAAAATAATATAAACAAACTTATTTAGAGCTTCTAACAATACTTATCTTAAAATTATCATATGATTATACTTTCCAAAGGAAGCCCCTGATTTGAAAGCATTGACACATAATACTACTAATTAAAAATGATTCCAACTACTATGTTACTAAATTTTCTCATTTAAAATGTAAATGGGACTGTTAATAACTTTATATTGTTGTCATTAACAAGACAAAACAATCATTAATGGCTATTTTATCACAAACTTCAAAATCTCCTATAAAGCTTGCTCAATGAAATAGGACATTCCTGATGCAGAAAATTAACTTTGCCATAACACAAATTAAATAGGCTAACACCCAAACAAAAAAATGCTTTGAAAACAAAACATTAATGAAATATGGTATGAATTAATTGTGCTACATTCAAAGCTGATTTTCTTAATTGATTTAAAGTACCTATACAAGTCTAGTTTGTCAAGTAAAGATAATTTAGGTAAACCTAACACTACATATGAAACAAACATTAAATCAAATATGCTAATGTTACAAAATTCACAAACAGAAAAAAAAAATTTTAAATTATCTATAGGCTAAATTGCTTTGATTATATTACCTTCTCCACTTCATATGTTTTCCACATCAATATCATCTGATGTCGATACTACTGATGGTGCAATAATAGTCATTTTTTCCCAGTCAATTCTGGAAAGTTCAGGAGGAACCTGAAAGATCATTACAAAACTCATACATAATTTTTCACTAAGTTAATAATTATAATAATATTAAGCTAATAATTAAGAGAATAATTTATTTTCTTAACCTAGCACAATATTTGTAGGTTAGCACTATGAATTTACAAAAAGTTAATGGATTTTGTGTAAATTTCTAAAAAAATTAAATTTACAGCATAATCTAGTAGTTATTTTATAGTAATCTATTTTAATTTAAATGAACTCAAGTCACTATTGCTTGGTTACATCCCTGCACTGAAGATTCCTGAAAAAGATTTCTAATATAATCACACAAACTCGAAAAACAAAAACTGTTCAAATGATTAACATTGAATAATATAATCCTGATTATAACGGTATTATAACTAGCAAATACATTACGGATAATTCAGCCATACTCCGTATCATTTAAATCTACTATTAAGTATAACACACCCCATAAAATTTAGAATATTAAGATACTAATTTTTTAAAATTTCATGTGATATTAGTTGAGTATCATTTAGGAGGTTAAACAATATAAATACAATTCTACACATTAAGTTACAGATTATAAATACAGATAATAAGAAATTAAATAAAAATAACACTATAGGCCTACATCAATTATCGGGTTTAAGAACCTGCTGCTGTAAGCAGTGATAATTTTAGTTTAGTGAGCTTTAATCAGACTTGCATGCAATAATAAATTTTACATAAGATAAAAGAACGATGCTTTCTTTAGTCACCAGCAAAACCTTTTCTGTCTGCAAGTTAATATTATAAAATTTAATCGAGATTAAAAAGCTTTTTAACTCAAAAATTAAAGAAGTCACAGTTCAAATTCTCTTTTCACTTTTTCTTTTACCTGACAAATGTTAGTCCTTAATTTTTAAAGCAGAGCTGTGTTAAAATAAAATTTTTATGTCAAATAAATTACAATTTAATGGACTCGATGTTATGAAAGTAACTGTGTGTACAAAATATTACAACAGTTTGCTTCCGTATTACAGTAGTCATAGGCCTATATTATAAATTTTGTTATATTAGGTGTTAAAATTAACCTTAACTTATTAAGTCATATCTTATTTAATTAATTACGTTTCTCTGAAAAATCCTGAATTTGAAAGTATATTTAGAGTAATATAGTGGGACTGAAGAATAAAATAAAATATGTTAACTAGTTAAATACAAGCAGAGTACAAATTAAATATATTATGGTAAGGCCTACCATCTTGTGTTAGGTAGGACCTCATTTTACGAATAAAATGACTTACAAATTGGATACATTACACAAATATAGGTAGGCCTATTTCATTTTTACAATTGAAAACGTACGCAGTCTAGCTAATATTTCTATAGGCTAATGGGTGTACTCAGTAGGAACTCAAGGCTTAGTACTTGTCTTCAGACATTTTATACTTCATATCAAAGCCATAGATTAAATTACTGGCAAAAAATTTAGGCAGAATTTACGAACAAAATTTAGCATAAATTTCAGGCCTAATCTACCACTCAAACTTACTTGATCAGACACTTGTGTGTGTCTGAATCAATCTTGTGAAAATCGATCGCATTCCGGAAACAGAGCCCGTCTTACATCTGTAAGAAAATTAAAATTATGTAATGTTCATACATGAATCACAATAAAAGTAATAAATGGAATTTTTTTAGAGTAGACAAAATAATTGTCAGACTTACAGGAGTATCTATAATAAAGCAAAAATATTTAATTATATTGCGGTCAGTGCCCTCACATGGACTTTTTTTAAAAATCAGTTAATTAATCTTAGTTTTAAGTTAACTAGAGTTTAAGGGGTGATTTTATACACCAAATATAAGGTAACATGAACAAATTAACACTGAACTTACTACGTTCCCAGTCAAATATGAAAGTAAAGTATGAAAATATATGTAAACATGCACTATTGGTGTAAGTTCTGGAGCTAAAGATAATTCAACTGTGATACAGAACTTAGTCTATTATACTTAACACCCAGGCCTATAAACTTTTGATCTTTTTCTAAAAGTAATTAATTTTATTTCAGAGTTAGGTTAGGCTTACAGGCTAATCCGCAGTAAGTTTAGCTAAATCAGTTATATTATCATAGGCCAGACTTAATCTAAATAAAATTATTCTGTGTAAAGGTATCAGTAACTTGATATTTATACAGAATAAGCATTTAATACAGAATACATATTTCATTTAACTGGAGTCAGTTCCCTCACAGGGTCTTTTTCAAAAATGGGTTAATTAATTTTATATTTTTAGTTGATTAGAGTTAAGGGGTGCTTTTATACACTGAATATAAATAACAATTAAAACTATATGTACCTTTTTTTGCTGTATAAATTTTGTTATATTAGGTGTTAAAATTAACCTTAACTTATTAAGTCATATCTTATTTAATTAAGTTTCTCTGAAAAATCCTGAATTTGAAAGTATATTTAGAGTAATATAGCTGGACTGAAGAATTAAATAAAATTTGTAACTAGTTAAATACGAGCAGAGTTCAAATTAAATATATTATAGTAAGGCGTACCATCTTGTGTTAGGTAGGACCACATTTTACGAATAAAATGATTTACAAATTGGATACATTACACATATATAGGTAGGCTAGAGTAGACAAAATAATTGTCAGACTTACAGGAGTATCTATAATAAAGAAACTTTATTTAATTAAATTGCTTCAGTGCCTTACAGGGACTTTTTTTAAAAATTAGTTAATTACCCCTTGGGTAATTATGAAGATTCTCATCAATGCTGATATTGCGCTGATATATTTTTATTATATTCTTCTATGTTATATAAACACGAGAAAAATAATTTTAAACGGCGGTCGAACCTATTTACGGAGACAAAAAATTAAATTTTTACTCCCATAAGAACGCATGGCGTTAGCCTAGGTATATTGTATTAATTAAATTAGAATGCTAATTTGCTCCATTATTAAATTTTGGACAGAACACAGTGATATTATGTATAGTTGGGTCTATAACAACCGGTAGGCCTAGTGTACAACCCAAAGTAATCGAGACATTCATACATAACCTAACAGCTAATTTCCTACAAACAACGGACAACATACACTAAATAAATGATCATCTTACCTTTCATTATTATTCCTAGCGCCTCCAACATATTTTTACTTCGACTTGCAATCACAAACACTTCATACGAATTACAAAATTCTGTCCCACACACGTTAGAAAACTCAACGAATTACCGCACCAGACGACTAAACAGAATAAATTATGGCAGGTCCAATATTTCGTTATACCAACTAAACAGAATAAAAACACACTTTCCTCTGTAGTGTCTGTCTTTTTTACACATGTTACAAATTTTATAGAATAATTATTACGAATGCCAATATGGCCGACTAACTACCCATATTTCATTATATACATTTGTATATATCGAACAGGTTGTCTGGCTTCAGCGTACAGCAAAAATACGATGTATAAAAATTTGTATAAGTTTTTCGTACGCTGACACACCATAACTTGGGCAAAATAACTTCTTCACCTAAAGATGTACTTATACAAGTTCCTCAAATTTGTTTTAGATACCCTGGGTAAAAATTGGCGTGTGATGAAGAAATTATGCGGCGCTAAGTCTATATAATTTTGTGATGTTTTCAATTTGTTTCTTCTGCAAGTAGATAATATTGTATATTCACAAAAAAAGAATATACAATATTATCTACTTGCAGAAGAAACAAATTGAAAACATCACAAATTATATAATTACTGCAAGAAACATCGAGTTACTTATATAGAAAATATATATATATATATATATATATATATTCCATTATTGGGCAGTGGTTTATAGAATTATTTGTGTTGTCAGGTCGGAGGCTAACAGTTAATTAAAAATCAATTTACAACACACACACAAGTTGCATAATTATTTTATGGTTGTGTATATCTATAATAGATCAGAGTTACAATTTACATGAATAAGATAACATGGACAAGATGAAACACCAAATTTAGTGATATAAATAAACAATAATGAAAAAGTCAACAGTAAGTAATGCTTTTAACATGTAAATATAAAATGTAAATACACAAATACATATTACACATAAAATTTAAATATATTTAATACTCAATTCTTGCTGAACATATAATATGCAGTGATGTAATGATTAAAAAAAAAATATTGTAGTACTGTTGCTGTGAAAAGTGCTATATAAAAAATTTTGAAAATTTTGTTCCCATGTCATCACTTAGGATATCAGATTTACTAGTTCTCCTGCTCATCTATACCACCGAAGAAGCACACGCAGCTGTAAGGAATTCTGCAGACATAAGTAATGTTGGTTCCAGTACCTGTTTTTCCTTCTGGAATCTAAATCTACCAGTGAATCCTCACGTCCATTAAACAGACTAGAATGAAACAGATTATATATATGTTTGTATCATCAAAGGCATAGTGACAATTTTACAAATTATAACGCCAAAATCAGAAATTTCTTATTTTGAATAGAGATGTATCATTAAGCGCCGTAACAGGGAATTGTCGTGTGAAACGCAGAGGTGATTGACAGGCAATAAAATCATGTAACCGCTCCAACGCGCTCACAGCAAGCAGACAGAGTTCATCACTCCCCATACTAAGAAACGTTAAATTTTGACAACTACCTCAAATCCTTAAAAAAATGTACAAACGTAAATGAACTCATTTGAAGAGCAGATGTAAGTATTAACAATAGACCAAACTACGTATACACGCCAGCTGCGTATAGCGAAACAAAAAAGGGTATATAATATTGAAGGACTCAAACGGTCAGCGACAGGACTTCGACCTTACTAAGAAGAGAGAAAGCTCGGGGGTAGTGTCCGAACTCAAGGAAGATATGTTGATGGAAACATAGACAAAGAAACGGACATACAAAGAAAGTTTGGTGAGGCCTTTAAGTGACAATAGTTGATGCCATTAGAACAACCAAGTGCACGAAAACAATACTTTGACGAGAAAGTTAAGGGTTGCTTTGTATACTCCAAAAAAGTGACAGGCAAGAATTTATTGCTACGATATCTAGCAGCGACAATGACCTCAGTATAGTGACCTAGGTAAGAAATCTGGTGGGAATTCAAAAGCCTATCAGAGAGGTTCTTTCGGAAAAATAGGTGGTATCTAGATCTGAAGGATGGTAAAGTAGAACCAATTAGAAAACAGCGTAAGAAAAATCAGAAATTAGTGGGAGAAATACGGAATTCCATATGGGGACGTGAGAAAGGCGCGCTCAAGGAGTCTAACTAAAAATTTTGACGGAAATGGGAGTGTAAGTCCGCGACCGAGATTTCATAATTATGGGACTTAGAGAAATTCGGTACGATGGTTAGAAAAGTAAGTTCGTACTAAAAACAATTTCGGTAAAAGAACTGTAATTTTATTAGTGACATACAAGTGAATTAGTACAACATGAATGATAATTTTAAATAACGCTGTAATTTAGTTTTGCAAATACGCAACAATAACTTTATCATCGAGTAACATTACGAGATGAACTAAACTCATAAAAAGTGTTAAATTGGCGCCGCACCGCACGGCTTAATTAAAGAAATTAGGCTAGGGCAGTGACAGACAGTGGTTAGAGATAAGTTAAATAAGTAAATGTTGGTAGACTAAGAACGTTATTATTGTTATTTGTATATAAGTATCTGAATGATAACCCGACGAAAGGCAAAAATGGCGACAAGGGAAGGAAATTCCGAGGGATTCGAAATTAACAATCAGATGGGCATGGAGCAGTCTGAGTATAGAAATGTGGTGAATGAAGAGAGCTCTACAACAAGTGAAGAGAATGGCGCCCGGGGACCATAATCATCTGAGTCAATTTCCAAATGTTAATGTCATTCATGAAACAACAGAATGAAGAAATGAAAAGGCTACATGAAGAAACCAGAAAATACATAGACGAAAGGATTGAAGAAACGAAAAAACAGAATGAAGAAATAGGTAAACAACTCGCCGAGAAATTAGACGAAAAAATAGAGTTAATGAGAGGAGATTTACAACGACAAATCCAACAGGTGGGTACTGATTTACAAAAACAATCAGAAAAAATGGAAGAAAACAAATTAGGTGGAAGTACTATGGATCAAATTGACACCGAATATCAATCTTCAACAACTAAAGCATTGTCTGAACATCATGTCTCGAGTCAAAAGAAAGATCTACAATTATTAATGGTAGATATGAAGGTGATAAAGACACTTGTACTGTGTTTGTTGGGAACTTACCAAACACAATTACAAAAAAGAAAATTGTCAAATATTTCAGAAAGTTTGGTACGGTTGTAAATACGAGATTGCGATATGCTGGAGTATCTGATCCACGAACAAATATCCATGCATATGTACGTTTTACTGATGAAAATAGTGCATATCGTGCTTTGGAAGCAAATGGTAATGTGTATGAGGGTTACCACCTGAGGATTGATTTAGCTAACACGGAGGCTGAAGAAAAGCAGAGAACTAAAAAGAAAAAATTGAGTACTACAGTTAATATTACCAGTACTGGTAGAAAAATTAGAAGTAGGACTGGAGAAGTGCGTAAAAATTTTGGAACCAAACCTGAGATTCAGAAGATGAAAAACAGTTATGATGTCTATCAAGGGCGAACTGCGTTAGCACGTAAGAAAAAAAGGAAGAAAGTGTGTTGGTAAGCAGAAGGTGATGATGCAACAGCTAAATCCTACGCATGGTTTTAAACAGAGACCTAAAATGAAAACCAGTGCCAGTAAAATGAAACGGCACAGAGAAAAATGTAAAGAAAAGAAAACAAGAGTCCTGACGTTTACTATTCTGTTATGGTAACTAAAGAGGTATCATTCAGATTCTTAGTTGACGCCAGTGAAAAGTTATAAAGTATAAAGCAATTGTAAGATGCAATAGAATACTAAATGAAATGTAGCAATTTTAACATTAATTAAACTAAAATGATAATTGTATAATTGTATACACGATGAAGTAAAGTACTAACGAAGTGTAGTAGTAACTATAATCTTTTTGATAACAAAATGTGAACTAAAAATTAGCGATAATCATATTGACATGAGTGCATAGACAATATATATATGTGAAATGAATGCAAATGTAAGAACAATTAATATGGTTAGAATAAGATTGTTTAATATATGTGTTTAATATAACAATTGAATGCGAACAATCAATAAAATTAGAATAGTGATGTGTACATGTATATGTGATACAAGGACTCTTAAATTCAATTAAATAGTGAAATGGTTGAGAAGTGACAATAAGTAAAAGATGGACTATCAAAGGACATTAATAGTGAATTATTGTAGAAAACTTGATTGATTAATGTCATTGAATCTATAATATTATTAGAATATCAAGATGTAATTGGTGAATTAGTAAAAAATTTTGATAGTAACTAATATTTTATAAATACTGCAAAGTACTATAGAGTAAATTAATGCGAATATGATAACGAATAGTTAAATTAAAGGTTAACATAATGATTAACACGTGTTAAAATTGTACAAGGAAAAGAGAGAATTCTAAAAATTATTTTACAGAAATATAAAATTTATTGATATGATAAATGATACTAGTATTGAATAAAATTTGCTAAATTAATTTTGTAAATATTATAGGTCATGTAAGGGATATGTAAGGAGTTGCATTAAATTAATGCTGAATGACGAATTTAAATTTAATGTCTAAAGGTTAGTTTGTAAATATACATTTATGTTAAATAAGGGTTGTAAGAAAAGAAAGCTAAATATATGTGTGTGTGTGTGTGTGTGTGTGTGTGTGTGTGTGTGTGTGTGTGTGTGTGTGTGAAACGGATTCATTTAAAAACAGAAAGCGAAAGTGTCCTGGGGTAGTGTTTACACTACATAATGAACCGCCCGAAGTGGGTGTTAAACCTCGATGACAGGGCGCAGAATTTTGAATCTCTTTTAGATGTATGAAATCCATCCAAAGCGACAAAATTCGGGGACGATATAACGCCAAAATCAGAAATTTTAAAAATTTCTTACTTTGAGTAGAGATGTATCATTAAGCGCTGTAACAGGGAATTGTTGTGTGAAACGCAGAGGTGATTGACAGGCAATAAAATCATGTAACTGCTCCAACGCGCTCACGGCAAGCAGACAGAGTTCATCGCTTCCCATACTAAGAAACGTTAAATTTTGACAACTACCTCAAATCCTTAAAAAAATGTACAAACGTAAACGAACTCATTTGAAGAGCAGATGTAAGTATTAACAATAGACCAAACTATGTATACATGCCAGCTGCATATAGCAAAACAAAAAAGGGTATATAATATTGAAGGACTCAAACGGTCAGCAACAGGACTTCGACCTTACTAAGAAGAGAGAAAGCTCGGGGGTAGTGTCCGAACTCAAGGAAGATATGTTGATGAAACATAGACAAAGAAACGGACATACAAAGGAAGTTTGGTGAGGCCTTTAAGTAACAATAGTTGATGCCATTAGAACAACCAAGTGCACGAAAACAATACTTTGACGAGAAAGTTAAGGGTTGCTTTGTATACTCCAAAAAAGTGACAGGCAAGAATTTATTGCTACGATATCTAGCAGCGACAATGACCTCAGTATAGTGACCTAGGTAAGAAATCTGGTGGGAATCCAAAAGCCTATCAGAGAGGTTCTTTCGGGAAAATAGGTGGTATCTAGATCTGAAGGATGGTAAAGTAGAACCAATTAGAAAACAGCGTAAGAAAAATCAAAAATTAGTGGGAGAAATACTGAATTACATATACGGACATAAGAAAGGCGCGCTCAAGGAGTCTAACTAAAAATTTTGACGGAAACGGGAGTGTAAGTCCGCGACCGAGATTTCATAATTATGGGACTTAGAGAAATTCGGTACGATGGTTAGAAAAGTAAGTTCGTACTAAAAACGATTTCGGTAAAAGAACTGTAATTTTATTAGTGACATACAAGTGAATTAGTACAACACGAATGATAATTAAATAACGCTGTAATTTAGTTTTGCAAATATGCAACAATAACTTTATCATCGAGTAACATTACGAGACGAACTAAACTCATAAATAACAGTAGTTCAAACCATAATGCAGTTGATAAATAATAATCAATAATGCCTGTGGAAGCGAATAACTATAATAACAATTAACGCGAACTAATTCCGAGTGAGTGAAGTTTGGTGCTGTGCTGTGTCTTGTGTGACTCCACGGGAGACCACGTTACAATCTGCTAATCCAGAGGGAATTATCGCCGTTACACCAGACGATCAACATGCGAGAACCACACCATATGAACCTCCACCAGATTTGGATACATACCACAAGTAAACTTATCATGCCATAAATAGTCTTAGGTCCACTGTCTGTTCACTTAAAGAACTCACACGAATAATTAATTAAAGAATTAAGATAAAAATTTTACTTAAAAAACAAAATGAAATAATATTAGGAAGCTATGGAAGTTAAATTTATTTATGAGCACCGATTTTAAATGAATCCAGATCAGTAATTAACTATGTTATAGTATTCAGAATTTAAGAGAATAATTATTAAAAATTTTTGTCTTTGAATAAGAATTACAATATTTAAATTATTAGAGCTATAAATATGAGTAATGAAATAAGATTTATGAAAATGAATATGTTAATATTTTGATTAGAAATTGCATAATTCATGTGTCAATGATAAATATGATAATCAATCATAACTAATTGTAATAAATCGAAGAACTATTTATAAGAAGAAGTCTGCATTTTATTTTATAAACCCTGAGATAAGAGAAAATACACATAAATGAAAATATGTCAATTAATTTGTGCTGAATAAAATAAACAGTATAAATTAAATGTTAAATTGGCGCTCCAGAACTTGGGGCACAGCAAAAATTAATTGTTAAATCGGCACCACAACAAAAGTGGGGCTTAATTAATTAAAAAGAGATAATAAAAATAAATGTTAAAAAATGTTGGAAATGTAATCAGTAAGGACAATTGCATTTACATCTCTACAGTACTTTAAAATGGCATTAAAAGCCTTAAAATATTATCGTCTATTGAAGTTTAATATACAGTAACAACATAAAAAATAGTTCTTGTAACTATTCTCTTTATTGTAATAAAAAACAAACTTCCAATATCTCGTTCTCCCACTTAACCTTTTCCGTCAAACCAAGGTTCTATGGACGAACTCGTGATCTATAGAAACTGGTTACTGGATTTTGCTGTGTAATAATTACTAACACATGTTTATATTAAACAAACCTCATTTTTTATTACATCTCAAACTTCAATTCTCTCTCTCTCCCGCTCTCTCTTTTCTTCACAAACTATTCTTTACCAACATTACTTATGTGAACTTATATGTGAACGATTACAACAAAATTAATAACGAATAATTACTATAAACTACTACTAAATAATTATTTGATGAACCAGTACTTTTCATTTTTTACCATTAGCTCTTCACACATACACACACACGCGTGCGTGCGCATTCACAAGTTTATTTAATGAGCTCTTTGATTCTTTATTTTTTTAAATTTTTTTCTCTTGAAATATTTAACTGAGATGTTTGTGAAATTTATTCGATAGTTTAGTGATGGTACTTAGCCATTCATTCCGAAGATGTTCCAAGTTGTTTCACCACCACCACCACCACGTGTTATTTGCTGTTTCCGTGAACACTCCGAAATTTTTATGTGAAAACTGTTATAAGTTTATCACTGTAATTATCTGATCACTATTCAGTTATTCACCACGATTTTAGTCTACATACTGTAACATTTTGTTGGCCGACGTTAATTTTGCTCACGAGCACGTGTTTAGTGAACCGCGCTGTTCTGGAGTTGGATGACGACTGATGCGTCCAAAATGGTGATAATACGCTCGATGGACCTTCTGTGTACCTCAAGTCGCCATCAACTTGCTCTCTGATTGGCTGGTGAATGTCTCGCGCCTTTCTCGATATCTCTTGAAAGATGGTAAGGAGACCCTGTGGGTAAATTTTACGTAGCAAAAGGTGGCACAGCGCTCTCTTACACATTCCAATGTTCTAATTTCCGTCGTGCACAGAATGGCACCGAATTGGCTACCGGGGGTTCACAAAAGTCACACACTGGGTGATCTAAAAAAGGTTCCCATAACTGGTTTACTACAAATTGTTAAAGTGAAATGCATGAAATTAAAACCCTCTTAGTTTGTCCCGTTACATTCTCTACAGTTAAAGTATGTATTATGAGAGGTTATAAAATGAACATTTATTAATAATATACACGTAAATAATATATTTATGTATAATATTGAATTTGACATCTCAAAATTGTTCTGACATCTGGAATCTGATTACTCCAAAACATCTGGTCATGCTTGTTGGTGTTTAAATAAGATTGCTCCTTACAGAATTACAAGATTATAACATTTACAGATATTGTATTTTAGTTATTAAAATTATGATCTTTTACGTGTAATATGTATTAATGGCATTTTAAAAAAATTTTTATGGTTTTAAACTACTGGTACATAAATATACTGAGGACTGTTGTTATTACTTATAAAACAAATGTATTGTACATGAGTATTTTAAATATTTTGCGGTAAACATTTGTTTTTAATTTTTTTCAATGACTGGATTTTTGCAGACAGGGTCATTGGAGGGACAAACCTTCCGTAGGACTGGAAACCTTGTTGAATTGAGTGAACAGAATTTAATTGATTGTTCATTTTCATATGGTAATAATGGTTGCGATGGTGGTATAATGGACCAGGCTTTTCATTATATAATGGATAATGGTGGCATTGACACAGAATGGTCTTATCCATATGAAGCACAGGTAAATTCCATTACAATGTTAAGTGATACATATACGTAGTTAATTTGTTGTAGTAACTATTCTTGTGCCATATAATTTGTTACAGTAATTAATGTAGTGTTGTATAAAAAAGCATATTTGCCTCCTGAGCTGTAACATTTTGTGCAGGTTGGTGCATGTAGATACCGACCTCCTCCAGGAGCTACGTGTACAGGATATGTTTTTCTTCCTTCAGGAAACGAAGAAGCACTGAAAATTGCTGTTGCAACCATTGGACCAGTATCTGTTGCCATTGATGCAAGTCGTGAGTCATTCCAGAGTTTTCATCAAGGTAATGTTTTGTGCGTTTCATTAATCACTGATGTACAGTAAATCTGTTCAAATTTACAGAACTTTGTATGTAGCGTACTGATGTGTCCTCATGATCAAAAGGATGTTGTAAAAGAAATCATTTTTACGGGACTATTCAAGCCTTTGAATGTAGTTAAGAAGCAACACATTTATTTTCATTTTGTGCAGTTTTTTATATGAATATGGTTTTTAGTGAGTAACTTGCATACATTAATCAAAATGTTACACCATTAAGGTTTTTTTTTAATATAACAAGAATTGTATATTTATTGCAGGTGTGTATTATGACCCTGCATGCAGTTCCTCAGAGCTGAATCATGGTGTTCTGGTCGTTGGCTATGGTACTGATAGTGGCAGTGATTATTGGCTGGTGAAGAATTCATGGGACACAGCGTGGGGAGATGGTGGTTATATTAAAATGGCCCGTAATCGTGGCAACAACTGTGGCATTGCAACATATGCCACATACCCACTAGTATGATACAATGTTGATGTAGTGTGATATTATAATAAATTAATATTAATGGTTTGATATTATATTGATACATAATATACAGAACGTCTTGTAAGTAGTACATCTTGAAAATAAAAAGATTGAAGAATTAAGATATATATTTTTCTGAAATAATGTTTATTTTTGCCTGACTGTTACATAAAACAGGAGAAAACTATGAACAGAGCTTTTGAATCAAGCAGGTGTGATTTAATTGAAACTTAAAAGTTCCTGCTTTCATAACATCTCATTCCCTCTGGATACAAGTGGTTCTTTTTTATGCTGAAAACGAGTATGCAAATGTATATGGAATATTTCATGAACCATGAGAGATATGCCACTTGTTGAAATATATGAGGCCTAGTATCAAAAGCCGCCAAATCCATTTTTTGACAAAATAGAGTTATACATTGTTTCTTATAAATTTGACCTCGAGGAATTCAGCAAAAACGTTATTTTGGACCAAAAGCTGACACATCCTATTAAAATACACATTCAGATATGAGGCTTAGTTTCAAAACCTGCCAAATCCAATGGCTGTTTTGGAGTTTTCAGTTTCAAAGTCAGCCAAATCCCTGTCAACCAATGAGAGCTTCCCGTTGTATCACGTGACTTCCCAGCATGCAGTACATGTTTGTTTACTGCTTCTTCACATATCACACTGTTTTAACCTTTTTGATTGTGAGTTTGCAGTTATATTCTGTTTTGTTTTGTAAAAATAGGTTTTTGTAATAAATATAATTAAAACTGGTGTTATTTATCATACTTTTGAAATGGAGAGTACTGGGAGCTAATTTAAAAAGTGGTCTCTGGAAATGAAGCTAGGAAGAAAACACCTAACAAACGGGAATGGAAACGTGACAAAACAGAGAAAGATGTTATTAAAAGAAATGAATTGGAAACTCAGACGCGATTGCACAAACTGAAGGCTAAAGCATTTTACACTCTATATTAAAATCTGATGATAACAATGCAATATTTATAACTTTTGGCTGTTAAAAAAAATTCACTTCTGCTGAGACTATCTGATCAGTCTGCTTACTTCAGCAGACAGTATTCTTTTTATAATTTCACTATGGTTACAGGAAATTCATCATGCAAACTGACAAAGGAAAATGTTGACTGCTACACATTGTGTGAAAGTGAATTTCCTAAAAATTCAAATATAATTTCTTTTTGTGTGTGTACCATCATCTAGTGAATATTTTGGATGGAAAACGGTGGTTAAGTGTTTTTCAGATGGGTGTGATGGACAAAATAAAAATATCATACTCATTGCTATGCTGAAAAAGTGGCTAGTCACTGATGCTCATGAACAAGTGAACATTATGCCCATTCATTCATCCCACCCAACAGAGTATTCAGTTTAATAGAAAAGGACCTGAAAAAAAAGATACTATTCTTCAGCCATAGGAGTATGAAGAAATTCTTAGGAGACATGTGACAGTACATAAAGTAGGAACTTCTGTTACAATTAAGGATTGGAAATGTAAAGCAAAAAGAGTCCAAAAAACCTGGCCAGTGGCACTTTTAAGTTCAGTTCATAGAAAAGGATCATTTTAAAAAAGGGACTAACGTAAAAAATATTTTGGTCCAAGGTGAAGTTTTTTATAGGAGTGAAGCTTGTAAAGCTTAATTTGTCACTAAACTCAAACTAAACATGACACACGTTAAACTAAAGACTTTAAAGAGAAGGAGTTTGCCTGAATCCTGCTAAGGTACTGATGTGTCAAAATTACTGTCAAAACATTTTGGAGAAGAATGGAGGAATAATGAGCTGCTTAAGTTTTATTCTGATTTAGAAAAACAAAAAGCTATTGGACTACAATGAAGAAGACGTAGTTTATGGGAATGAAATAGACACAGATGTAGTGTAATAGAGACAAAATGTAAAAAAAAAAAACTAATTTTAGACTTTAATTTTATATTGAAAAATGTTAAGTAACTGTTGGTTAGTTATCTGTGATGATGTCTAATTAAGAGACTAACATTTTTATAAGGTAGTAATAAAACTCAATTTTCAGATACTCTTGTATTTTTTATTTGTAGCCTAAATTCAATTATGTTAAGTAACCAAAATTAGAAATAAAATTGTATTATATATGTAATAAACACTCTTTTTCAGCTTTAAACATATTTCAATTCTTTCATTTCTTAGTTTCAAAATCCGCCAAATCCCAGCCTTGGTATCAAAACCTGACACTTCCAAATTCTCAATTTTATTTCTTAAATATTTTTAAAACTATATTCCAGATTAGTTTGATATCTCAACATTATATCCTGAATGACTAATTGATATTTTTAATGTTAAAACTTATTTACTTTGGATAATGGTTTTTTATGGACAGTTTTTTGCAATTTGCCAACAAATTGGGTGAATCGATTTGGCGGATTTTGATTCTAGGCACCTCAATATAGAATGTTTTGTTCTTGTTATTTATGGATGTGGTACTGAAACTCCTGTCCATCAGCTCTCTGGCGACTAATATTTGGGTTTACTAACTAAGGTTAACTAAGGTTTGTGTCAAGTTTTTGGCAGAGGAGGTCTTTAGTTTTAGGTGCATGACAAATCAACACTCCTCTTACCTGTACATGTTGATTTTTTGTATAAAGATAATCAGCAAGGCAGTCTTGACATGTATTTCATTCATAATAATTGGTATCCATTTTGGTATTGGTATCATAAATTTTGTTAACATTTTCCTTGTATAATTGTATAAATCCTTTTCCTTGTATAAATCATTTGCGTGTTAACAGAAACTGTACATTGCTTTTTATTGCATTATGTCGAAAAGAGTATTTTAACGTACTTGTTTGGTTAGACATTAGAATTATGTAAAATCGTCTTTGTACTGTAATCATGTGCGGTAAAAGGAAACTAGGTTTTAATTTCGGTACTTCCAATACGTACACACGTACGCCTTTAATATTTTATACAGCCTTTTATCTATGTAATCAATACAGTCTTTTAATGTACACAAATTAAGGAAATTTTAGGCAAGTCTAATTAATTTTAAAAATCTAAAAGGTTAAGTTAGATTCCTTTATATATAACCTCCACAGTTTGTATGTTGGCAGGAGGGGGGAGAGGAAGACAGTGAGAAATGGCATGAATGTGGCAGTATAGCTCATTAAAATAAATGTACTATGGGATAGGAATGGTAGTGGCCGGCACCAAACGGAAAAGATCCGAAATTATTTATAACCCTAAAATTACTGCAGTTCATGTTCCTAAACTTAAATGTTAAATCAATTTTATTATTAAATGAAACATACTTAGGTCTATACAAAAAAAGTATCTACAACACCATTTTAAATATAAAAAGTATTACAAAAACTCTTCTTGCACAGAATACACAGGCTAATAAATAATAAATTACTACAACACCAAGTTTACATATAAAACACGACAAAAACTCAGTCAAACCTACAGTATATATAAAAAAAAAAACATAAAATATATGCAGTTTAGCAGCAACAGAGACGTTATTAACCAAGGTTCCACCTGATATGGCTGCTGCTTCATTTAAAAGTGAACAAGCGTTCCTCACTCCCTTCAAGACAGTCCTGTTAACAACAGATGTGGAGGGCTGTAGAGAAAGTGTCCGCCTCAAAACTATCTGAAGATAATATTCAGAAGAATATCAAGAACTTCAAAATTCCAAGAGGTTCAAACAATGTAATAATTTTGGAACTATAAGAACCGACAGAATTTTATAAAAATACAAATTGGTAACATGTAAATTTAGTTACAGCAAATATTTATGTACAGGGGAATAATTATTTACAAAGTATCACCATTACATTAACGACTCGGAACACTAGTTTTTTATAAGTAAAAGTGTAAAGTTTTACCTTACAGCCTGAACCGGTTTTCTCCTTTAAAAGGCTTCTTCAGAGGCTGCCGCTGGTAGTGCTGTCCGTCTTGTGGGTGACGGAATCGAATTTCGAAAGATCGATGCTGTGTGTGTGGGGTGAGATATGTTCGAATAATGCGTGCGATTTGAATTGTGTCTGTTCATTTAGGATGTCGTTTTTATTTGTTTTTGTGTGTTTGTATATTTCCAATTGTTCTAGAGTGTCTAGTTTTCGGCCTTTTGTGTGTACGTGTAGAATGTTTGTGTTATTGTCGATGTTTTTATATGTGTGGTTTGCTTCAATGAGGTGGTTTGCAAAGGTGGATTATGTAGTGGAGTGGAGTGCCTTTGTGTGTTCAATGTATCTCTGTTTGAAGCTACGTCCTGTCTGGCCTGTGTAGAATTTATTGCAATTTGAGCAATTTAGCTTGTAAACACCAGGTAGATCGAATTTGTTTTGTGCTTTGTGTGTGTGTTTTGATAGTGTGTGTTCTGTTTTGTTAGTAGTTTTGTAAGCGATTCTGTATTCTGCTTTTTTGAATTTGTGGGCTATTTTTTCAGTTTGTTTGTTGATGTATGTTAGTATTATGAATTTGTTGTTTTCTGTCTTTGTCTGTTTGTGTAGGAGTTTACTGACTATTGTTCTGTCATATCTGTTAGATTCTGCTAGATATTTTATTGTGTTTAGTTCGTCTTTGTAGTCTTTTTCATCTAAGGGGATGTTGTTAAGTCTATGTATCATGGTTCTGAAGGCAGCTAGTTTGTGTTGTATTGGGTGATTCGAGGTGTTGTGTATTAGTGTGTCAGCTGTAGCTGGTTTTCTGTATATACTGAATTTGTGCCCGTGTTCTAGTTTTGTGATGGAGAGGTCTAAGAAGTTTATGGTATTGTTGTGTTCGTATTCGGCAGTAAAGGTTATGTTCTTATGTATTTTGTTTATGTGCGTTAGTAACTGTTCACATTGTCTTTTTTTTTCCCCTGTATAGTATTAGAATGTTGTCAACGTATCTGTGCCAATATAGTATTTTATGTGAGTGTCTGTCATTGTTTGTGAGTATTTTTGTTTTTTCTAAGTGTTGGAGGAAGACTTCTGCTAGAATGCTGGATATGGGGGAGCCCATGGGTAGGCCATCGTTCTGTGTGTAGTATTTATTGTTATAAGTAAAGTAGTTTTGTTTTGTGATAATGTTCAGAGTTTCTGTTATTTCAATGATAAGTTCGTCTGGTGTGTTGTTCTGTTTGAGTTTGTTTTGTAGGATGGTGATTGTTTCAGAGATGGGGATGTTTGTGTACAGGTTTTTAATGTAAAAGGAGGCTAATGTGGCATTATGGGGGATGTGTGTCTTTTATTTTTGTTACTAGGTCTGTGTTGTTTTTTACTGCAATGTTGTTGTCTAGTTGTGTGTGTTGTTTGATAATTTTGTCTAGATATTTTGCGAGTTTGTGTGCAGGGGCATTACGGTAGTTGATAATGGGGCGGATTTTGGGAAGCGCTTGGAGGGTAGGGGCTGATGGTCGGATTTGTTTCATGTAGGGCTTTTGTTTGTGTGTCATTATGTGTTTGGCTTTGTTGACTAGTTGTTTTACTGTGTTTTGGTATCTGTCGGTGGGGTCGTGTTTTAGTTCTGTGATGTTGTTCTGTTCCATGAAGTTTTGTACTTTTTTTGTGTAGGTTGTCTGTGGCGATGATTACAGTCGTGTTGCCTTTGTCTGCTTTTACAAATGCGATGTTGTGTTTGTGTGCCTTTTCCCTCAGTTTGATGGCTGTGTGTATTTCTGAGTTGTGGTAGTTGTTGTCTGGTGTCTTATGAGCTGCTATTATATTGTTTATATTATGTCTTAGTGTGTCTTGATGTTCTGGTGCTGTGTTTTGTATATTTGTTTCAGTGTCAACTATGAGTTTTGTTAGTGTTCGGTTGTTATATTTGTAATGTATGTTATGTTTTAGGCCTTTATCAAGGAGTGTTTGTTCGTTTTTAGTGAGTGTGACATTCGTGAGGTTTACTGTATGTGGGTAGAATTTGTGTGAGGGAATTATATTTGTGTTGATTGGTGTCAGGTTTTATATTTTTCTGTCGTGTTTTGTCTGTATGTTATGTATTTTGTTTTTTGTCCATTCATTTGTGTGATGTAATTGTGTCCGTATATGTTGGTGATCTGTAGGTGTAGCATTAGTGCTTTGCGGTTGAGAGCATCTTTTTTCTTATATAGCTGTTTTATGGATTCTTTTATGTATGTCCTTTGTGCGATGTTTTGTGTTATTTGAGCGGCCTGGTTGTTGTGTTTAATTTTGATTTGGGCGTATTTTGGTGTAATTGATTTGTTTAGGCATGTTTTGTTGAATGTTATGTGAGCAACAATTTTTCTAACCTTCAAAATTGTGAATTATTTACACCTCCTAATGCTTAAAAGCTACAATCTACACTACTTGCCATGTTACATATCAGTACAAAAAGTTTAATTAGATTGTACCATATATATAAATAATGTCTGTATGTTTTAGCATTATTTATCTTTGGTAAATGTTTAGATATCTCCTTTCTGTAGGTAACTTGTTGAATCTGTCCACAAAAGTGGACTGATTTTACATCCTTAATTAGATTTTCCTGATTGACACTTCAATAATAATACCATAAAACTTCCACAAGTCCAATTTTGTATTGATGTGTTAATATAGAACAGGAAAATTTAATTATACCACTCAACAACAAACTATTCAGAATAATTTTGTAAGGAATATTACTATTTCTGATGATATATAGGCACAGTGGTATTTCTTCTTTAGTTGGTTCAGGTACACTGACAACAGCAGCATGATCAAAATCAGGATGTGACAATACTACATCCTCCAGAGTTGATGTAGGTAGACGATGTCCAGCTACATTGATAACATCATCATCACGAGCAGTTACATATTGTAACGATGTATAAAAAGGCTCGTGCGTACCTGTTAAAATGTGTTCACACTTGTTTATTATGTGTATTAGTGTGAATGTAGTGTGTTTGCCTCACACCGGTCGTTACAATAATCGTAGTCACTACTGGAGTCTGTAGCGTTGTCAAAATTATCAGTACAACCTACCTGTTAATTCATAGGGGTTGCGAATCCCGGGTGGCGCCAAATTGTTTCTATTAAAACAATTAAAATAGTTAAAATATAAGATGATACGTGTTATTAGCATGGACAGCTGGAGCATTCGAATGGTTCCCGCCGCTATACAGGTTGCCGTCTCTACCACTCCTGACGAGCGCTAGTTGGTTATTGAATAAAACTTGCTAACACACATATACTCTACAACGTCCTATGAAATAAAAAGATAGTAATACTCTGTACTTTGATTTTGATACAAATTCAGTTATTAATTAATATGACAAAAGGATTATAAATGTTTTAATAACAAAATGCTCCGGTTTGTAACATGAAACGCAAATATCTCAAGGTTGGCAAATCGATCTGAAAACAAATTATTTCTCTGCCGCTATGGCCACAGTTACATACAATATATTAATCTGTTTAAAGTCTGGGGTTCTTTGGATTATGAAATAAGACATAAACGTTGGTTACATTAAAAAAGTACACTACCATACCTTATACGTACTTAGAAAGTATAATGTGTTTTTACAAACTGTTCGGTAGTGTCGTATTTTTGTTACAAAGTTGCACTCTTATGAGAGGTTATATTTTGACTAATAAAATATTTTTACGTAAGTAAATTATGCATTAAAACCTTTGAAAGAAAATGATATTTGTTCAATAGTGAGAAATTTGATCATTTGAAAAATAATTAAAGTAATTTGGTTTTTTGGGATTAAGGAATTTTTTCGATACTTATCGGTTCAGATAGTGTTGATATGTTGTCATCTGGGGTAGTGGATATTCTGCAAATTTGGACTGGTTTTAAGCTTCGAACATCTTTTTCAATCTTGTCTTGGGATTTCTGTTAACTAATTTATTGGTATTTGGTTCCAGGACATCGTTAATTCATGGTAGGTCGGCATCTATTTGTCTTTGTTCATCTTGGTTAACTTCCGAAACTTTTCGTAACTATTTAAATCAAAATTTCAATCATCACAATTTTGCGTGCCACTTACCCACGCGTCGTTTCTTCAAGTCTAATAAATTTAACGGAAAATAAGCCTTCAACGGCCCGTTACTATGGTAACACCACTCCTTGGATTGGTTAATTCTTCTTTCGAAAGCATTGTTAAGAGATTTGAATTTTTATTCAAATTTATTAAGTATTTTCCTAATGGTTTTATTCCTTTATAGTTCCTTTGGGGTAATAAATGATATCACTATTATCTTTCTTTCCTTTCAAAGTTTACAAAGTTACCTCATAAGGTCATATTCTGTTATACATTAACTTTAGTCTAAATATTTGACATTTGATAAATTACCTATCTTTCTTAAATTAAACTTTTATAATAACATTTCTGTTTTAAAATGATTTACATATAATACTGGCCATTTACTGGTCTTAGATTAGTAAAGTTTCTTGCGAAATTGTTACAATTGACATTTGAGTGTATCTGACAGATGTTTTCATAGCCGCGATTAGCCATGATGGTTTTTGGTGGATTTCTTTTAAATTACATTTTGAATTCAGCTTGATGGGCTTCACTTAGTTATCATATTTGTTTGTGTTGTGTGTTGATCCTGTTTGTGTTCTAATCATTATTCAATACAACTTTCATTACACATATTTTAAAATATAACAATTAGGTAAATATCACTATAATATTGACGACTCGGAACACAAAGTTTTTTATAAGTAAAAACGTAAAGTTTTACCTTACAGCCTAAACCGGCTTTCACCTATAGAAGGCTTCATCAGAGGCTGTCGTTAGTAGCGCTGCTCGTCTTGTTGTTGGCGACGAGAAAGTGTTTCGAAAGATTGAAGCTGTGTGTGTGTGGTGAGATGTGTTCGAATAATGCGTGCGATTTGAATTGTGTCTGTTCGTTTAGGATGTCGTTTTTATTTGTTTTTGTGTGCTTGTATATTTCTAATTGTTCTAGAGTGTCTAGTTTTCGGCCTTTTGTGTGTACGTGTAGTATGTTCATGTTATTGTCGATGTTTTTATATGTGTGGTTTGCTTCAATGAGGTGGTTTGCGAAGGTAGATTCTGTAGTGGTGTGGAGTGCTTTTGTGTGTTCAATGTATCTCTGTTTGAAGCTACGTCCTGTCTGGCCTATGTAGAATTTACTGCAATTTGAACAATTTAGTTTATATACACCGGGTAGATCGAATTTGTTTTGTGCTTTGGGCATGCGTTTTGATAGTGTGTGTTCTGTTTTGTTAGTAGTTTTGTAAGCGATTCTGTATCCTGCTTTTTTGAATTTGTGGGCAATTTTTTCTGTTTGTTGATGTATGTTAGTGTTATGAATTTGTTGTTTTCTATCTTTGTCTGTTGTTTGTTTTGTGTTTTGTGTAGGATTTTACTGACTATTGTTCTGTCATAACCGTTAGATTCTGCTAGATATTTTATCGTGTTTAGTTCGTCTTTGTAGTCTATTTCATCTAAGGGGATGTTGTTAAGTCTATGTATCATGGTTCTAAAAGCAGCTAGTTTGTGTTGTATTGGGTGATTGGAGGTGTTGTGTATTAGTGTGTCAGTTGTAGTTGGTTTTCTGTATATACTGAATTTGTGCCTGTGTTCTAGTTTTGTGATGGAGAGGTCTAAGAAGTTTATGGTATTGTTGTGTTCGTATTCGGCAGTGAAGGTTATGTTTTTATGTATTTTGTTTATGTGCGTTAGTAACGGTTCACATTGTCTTTTGTTTCCCCTGTATAGTATTAGAATGTCATCAACGTATCTGTGCCAATATAGTATTTTATGTGAGTGTCTGTCATTGTTTGTGAGTATTTTTGTTTTTTCTAAGTGTTGGAGGAAGACTTCTGCTAGAATGCTGGATATGGGGGAGCCCATGGGTAGGCCGTCGTTCTGTGTGTAGTATTTATTGTTATAAGTAAAGTAGTTTTGTTTTGTGATAATGTTCAGAGTTTCTGTTATTTCATTGATAAGTTCGTCTGGTGTGTTGTTCTGTTTGAGTTTGTTTTGTAGGATGGTGATTGTTTCAGAGATGGGGATGTTTGTGTACAGGTTTTTAATGTCAAAGGAGGCTAATGTGGCGTTATGGGGGATGTGTATGTCTTTTATTTTTGTTACTAGGTCAGTGTTGTTTTTTACTGCAATGTTGTTGTCTATTTGTGTGTGTTGTCTAATAATTTTGTCTAGATATTTTGCTAGTTTGTGTGCAGGGGCATTACGGTAGTTGATAATGGGGCGGATCGGAATGTCTTCTTTATGGATTTTGGGAAGCGCTTGGAGTGTAGGTGCTGATGGTCGGATTTGTTTCATGTAGGGCTTTTGTTTATGTGTCATAATGTGTTTGGCTTTGTTGACTATTTGTTTTACTGAGTTTTGGTATCTGTCGGTGGGGTCGTGTTTTAGTTCTGTGATGTTGTTCTGTTCTATGAAGTCTTGTACTTTTTTGTGTAGGTTGTCTGTGGGGATAATTACAGTCGTGTTGCCTTTGTCAGCTTTTACAAATGTGATGTTGTGTTTGTGTGCCTTTTCCCTAAGTTTGATGGCTGTGTGTATTTCTGAGTTGTGGTTGTTGTTGTCTGGTGTCTTATGTACTCCTATTGTGTTGTTTATATTATGTCTTAATGTGTCTTGATGTTCTGGTGCTGTGTTTTGTATATTTGTTTCTGTGTCAATTATGAGCTTTGTTAGTGTTTGGTTGTTATGTTTGTAATATATGTTATGTTTTAGGCCTTTATCAAGGAGTGTTTGTTCGTTTTTTGTGAGTGTGACGTCCGTGAGGTTTACTGTACGTGGGTAGAATTTGTGCGAGAGAATTATATCTGTTTTGATTGGTGTCAGGTTTTTTATTTTTCTGTCGTGTTTTGTCTGTATGATATGTATTTGTTTTTTTGTCCATTCATTTGTGTGATGTATTAGTTCAGTCATGTAATTGTGTCCGTATGTGTTGGCGATATGTAGGTGTAGTGTTAATGCTTTGATTGTTTTTAAACTCATACACTTGATTGTTTTTATATTTATTCATATGTTAATTTCATCATATCTAACTTTTCATTATTTTGTTTTCAATGCTCGTTGTGATCATTTCAACTGTCTTAGACATTTTTTATTCTTTTCTTGGTTATTTAGCAAGATTCTGCTTTAGCCATTTCTGTGTATTTGTTTTATACATAATGTCTCTCTCTTCCTTGTACCAGTTAAGATTTCTTTTTTTTCTTAGAATACTTTTGATTCCTCATAATTTCAGGTAATTATCTCAGTAATTTGAGCTTGATTTTATTTTTGTTTATTTTATTCTGTATTAAATATCATTTTTGATAATTCTTTGGTAAGTGAATTGTCTTACCTTAAAGGAATGTTTGTAGCGTATTCCTTTTTAGTTATTTTTTGTTTAATTATAATAGTAAGTTTGTGATTCTTACATTTTTATTATATAGGAATGTGTGTAACTTATTCCTTATTATCTCACTTTTTTACTTCATACTTCATATATCAATCTTTTATTATATTGTAAATTGATTTAAATTGAAAGGAATTTGTGTAACGGTTTCCTTTGTTTTTTACATTATTATTCAATTATATTAATTCTTTTTATTCCTCATATATCATCTAAATAATTGAGTAAGTTGCTCTTACAATCTCTTTTGGAATTTTGAAATATTATTTCATTTCGTAATGGTTTTATTCTTCTTCGTAAAACTTTTTTATCGAAGTTTGGTTATAAACTCCCTTCATTTTTCTTGTATTTATATTGCTTATCTGGTAAGTATTATTACCATTATCTTTTGTGATGATATACGGTCCGGTATATAGCAATAATAATTTCTTTGCTATACCTTCCATTGTACTTGGCAGTTCACGATTTTTGATTAATATTTTTTCTCCTTCTTTATACTTGATTATTTTGGGTTGGTTTTTTGCATATTTGGCCTTTTGTTTCTCAATCTTTTCCATTATTAGGCTGTACCATTTGTTTTTATCATACGGGTCTTCTGGGTTTTTTGGGAATTCTATTATCTCTTGGATCTCTCTATTTGGCTTCCTCTCGAACATCATTAAATATGGTGTATTTTCAGTAAATTGGTGATAGCTGATATTTAAAAACACTTCGGTTGAAGATAAATATTTGTACCATTCTCTCTGGTTATTATGACAATAAGTTCGCAAAATGCGTCCCACCTCTCTCAACATTCTTTCTGCTGGATTACTACTAGGGTGGTATACTGAAGTTTTATATGTTTTAATGTTTAGTTTTAGTAATTCTTCTCTCCACCTTCTTCCCTTAAACTGCGTTCCATGATCGGTTATTATCATGTACGGTTTTCCAATCTCTGACATGTATTTATTTTTAATAATATCTAATATTTTCTTTGTTGTGGCTCTGTTTATAGCGTATAATTTGGTGTACTTGGTGTAATGGTCAAGTATGATCACAATGAACTTGTATCCATGTCTTCCTCCGCTACGTGGGAATGGTCCACATATGTCGAGGAACACCTTCTCTAGTTTGGCACTTGATGTGATGGGTATCATCGTTCCATTCTTCCTTTCGTTATTGGTTTTGACCATCTGACACAATGTGCAGGTTTTTATGTTTTTATTCACTTTTCTTGTAAGATTTTTTATGAACAAATCTTCCTCTAAAGCTTTTACCATTTTAATTGTTCCCATGTGGCCGTATCTCACATGGTAATCTTTGATGATTTGATTTTCTAATGATTGAGGAATTACTAGTTTCCATGTGCCCTGGTTCTTTTTTGTTTTTATAAATAAGATATCATTGTATAAACAGTAATATTTGTTAATAATTGCTTCAGATTCCATCAGTCTCTTTCTGATGTTGGATATTTTGGTATCTTGCTCTTGTTGCAACACTCTTTGGTTTACAATATTTTCCAGGTCCTTCCTATCTTTCAATATATAATACACTTTTGCTATCTTCTCCTTTTCTCCTTCAAATGTCTGGTTTACTACATTTATTCTGGATAATACGTCAGCCACTATGTTTTTTCGTCCTGGAATATACTCCCATGTAATGTGGTATTCTTGCAGAGCAAGTATCCATCAAGTAAGTCGGCCATGATTCAATTTACACTGTTTGAGAAACGATATTGATTTATGATCGCTTCGGACCATGATAGGATATCCTAGTATGTATGTCCTAAACTTGCTACACGCGAATACTATGCTGAGCAACTCCTTTTCTGTAACATTGTAGTTACGCTCGCAACTATTTAGTATTCGGCTGGCGAAGCTAATGACCAGGTGATTTCCATCTTCGTCTTCCTGGTACAGCTCTGCGCCTAGACTTACATCACTAGCGTCGCAGTTTAGGTAGAACGGTTTTTCAAAATTGGGGTGGTGTAATATAACAGTATCAACAAATTTTTGTTTGATTAATTTGAGCACTTCCTCTTGTTCCGCTCCCCACGTCCATTTTTCTTTCGAAGAGAGTTGTTTGGAAAATTTTGCTGTTAGGTGGGAGTAGTTGGTCTGAAACTTCCTATAGTAATTACATACTCCTAGGAAGGATTGCAATTGCTTTTTGTTTCTTGGTGATGGGAAATTTTGTATGGCTTCAACCTTCTCTTGGGATGCACTTCTTTTGCAATAAACTTCGATTTGTCCAATTTAAGGGTAATATTGTTGTTGGATAATTTTTCCAATACATGTTTGACTCTTTCACAGTGTTCGTCCCAGTTTGATGACGTGATAAGCAGGTCGTCAACGTACACTGTAGTGAATTCCAGTGCCTCTTGACCCAACACTTGGTCCATGCACTTCACGAACACTGCTACTGAATTAATGAGTCCAAATGGTAAACTTTTGAACTGGTAATTTCTACCGTCAAATATGAAAGCCATGTACTGCCTACTGTGTGGGTGCAGCTCTCCACCTGCCAGTACCCACATACAGTATCCCAGGTGCTAATATATCTTATCCCATGAAATCTCTTCAGAATTTCTTCTATTTCTCCTGGTGAGGTTCGATCATTGATAATCATTTTATTTATTTCTCGGGCGTCCAGGCAAATTCGTACCTTGCCATTTTTCTTGGGTATGGCTACTATGGGGCTGGTATATTGAGAGTGGCTATACTCAATAATATCTTCAGCAATCATTCTATTTATTTCCAGTCTGACTTCATTTTTCAGGGAATGTGCTATGGGATATGATTTCCTGTGGAAGTCTACCGGTTCTCGGAACTGAATTTCACACTGGTATCCTTTAACTTTTCCTGGGGTGTTTGAAAAGACATGTTATGCAATTAATGTTATAAATTGCAATTAGTTTTTTAGACTGTTGCTCACTAATTTCTTGTAAAGGTCGTTCTCTTTGGAAGGTTATGATCTCTTCCAATTTCTGTTTCCACAAGGCTTTACGCTCCTCCTCCTCGGCCATGGTGATAGATGGTTCACGCCTCTGACAATAATAACTCTTTAGTCCTGGGTCTTGGCTCAAAGCAATTGGACTTGACATACAATTTATAATGTTTGCAGACCAGGTTCCTTGTTCCGAAGTTAACAACATGACTCCCTTCTGCAGGTTTATTACTGCTGAATACCTTCTTAATACATCACATCCGATAAGCGTGTTGAATGGTAGCCCACTTGCCACGAGAAATATAATAGGGATGGTTGATTCTAGATTATCTAGCTCCAATGATACTTGTTTTCTCACCGTTTTGTTCTGTTTACCAGTTGCGCCAATGATGATTATATTATTTATTGGCAGTGTAGGGATTGGTGTTCGAGAGTGAGCTTGAATTCGTTCTAATTCAGGCTGGTTGATTAGAGAGATATTAGACCCCGTATCCACCATGATAATGGTTATTGTGCCGTTTATGGTCGCCTTGATGTGAACAATTTCACTATTATTTTGGTGTAGTTGTTCTCTTCTTCGAGAAGTTCCTCTCGAATATCCTTTAAATAATTGTTGTATATTATCGTAAACATTTCATTTTCTTTATCTGACGTTGTTCGACGTATCAACCCAAGTGATTGGTCATGTGAAGGGCGTTCATACTTTTTCACTGACCTTTTTAGTTTAAAGGTGGTTGCTGGCTGACGGCCAGGTTATTTGACTGGTCGTTCGTTTCATTGTTCAGCACTTGTTGCTGGTTGTTTCCATTCTGAAGTGGTTCGTTATTCCTGCTCACTGATGGTTGATTGTTATTATTATCGGACGTGTGGTACCATGAGTCTGGGTGCCAATTCGGTTTATATCTTCTGTGGTTATTCTGCCTTCTCCCCCTGATGAAATTTACTTGATGTCGGCCGTCGCTTCTATTTGGATTACCCCCGGGTCCCCGGTTGTACTGGTAACTAGGATGATACCGGTTGCCTTAGTAGTTATGGTCGTTTGGGTGACCATTGGTGCGTTGTTCAGGTTCAGCTCCTCTGTAACTATCATTCGGTCAGTTATTATTAGGGACATTTCTATTGTTGTCTTGATTCCCTTGACGATGGTTTTGTTGACCTCTGTTACCTGGCCGATTACTCGGAGGATGATTCTGGGTATTTCTATTGAATGTCTGTTCTTCATTATTATTATTATTGTTTCGGCCCCAGTTATTCCGGTTATTGTTTTGTGGATGATTGTATGGTACATTGAAATTAGTATTATTATTTTCATTCCATTTGTTGTATCTTTGATTCGTGATTCTGTTTTTTCGATACTGGCTATCATTCTCCAGGTCCTCCAATAGACTAACCATTCCTTGAATTGTTTTTATTTGTCCTTGCCTTCGGGCCTTCTGTATTGCTTCTTCGTAATGATAACCCAGCTGTATTACCAAAGACTCCTCGGGTATCTTGGGTTCCAAATTTCTGGCTAAGCATACTTTTCCCAAAAAGTAGGATGTTAAAGTGTGTCCTCCTTGTGACTCGTATCTTCCATTGCTGATATCATTGCGGACCACATTCTGTGTGGACTTGGACCAATATTTCTCCCGGAATTGTTTCTTAAACTCTTGTGTGTCATTGATCTCGGGTCGAGTGGCCGTCCACCAGTTGTCATGGGTGTCTCGGAACATTTCGTCTATCATACTTCTCACACTGGACCACCTGGTTTCTCTATTTTTTTCTATCAGCTCTTCTACCCGTTTGAGGAATTCTATCGGGTTCCTCCGGTAGCTGCGGAAATTAATCATCTCTCGATTTTCGCTGGTTATGATCTGTGTGTGATTATAAGGTTTCTCTCTTAATGCATCTAACTCTTCTTGCATTTGTTTCTCCCGTATACTTATCCCCTGGATTTTCTCTCTGTTTTCTCTCGTCATTCCGTCTAGTTTATCGATGACGGTGTATACCTTCTCCACACGATTGTTTACATCTATTTGTATCTCTTGGTGCCTCTCCTCCAGTTCCTTGACCACCTCCTGTTTGTTCTTCTGGCACTCTTCGGTAAGGACTTGGTAGAATTCCGTCGCTCTCAATTTACCTTCCTCCTCAACATTACTGATTTTATTGTTCAATTCTTCTCGGATTTGTATCACTGTTTCGTTGGTCTCCGTTACCGTTTGCCTGATCTCCTCTCAACATTCGACCAGTTGTTGCTTCCATTCCTCCTTGGTTTTCTCACTTTCTTCCTCGATTTTCCGTTGGAGAATATCATGATTATTTTCCATCTTTTTATTTACTATTTCCAGATCCTTCTTGATCTGTTTCTTCAGCTCTTCGCTCTTCTTTTCCAATGCCTCCTGCTTCCCTGTATCACCTTCATTTGCTCCTTCAATTCTTCACTGTTTTGGTCCAGTTTTTTATTCATTCCCTCTTGTAATGATTCTAATTTCTTATTCAAATCTTCCTTATCTGACGCTAATTTTTTATTCAAATCTTCCTTGTCTGACTCTAGTTTTTTATTAATTTGTCCGAATTGTTCCATCATTCTCCTGAACATCTCCTGCGTGCTCAGTTCTTCTTTCTGAGTGGGTTCAGTAGGTTGGTCCCCTGTCATTGCTTCCATTTCCTGTTCTGGTTGAGTTGGATTGGGGTTTTCCAGCTGGTCCTCCTGTGGATGTTCTTCCGACAGTTCTCCAGTCGTTTCCTCAACTTCTACTTCCTCAACTTCTTCCATTTCTTCTTAGTTTCCTTCTTGGTTGAATGCTTCCTTCCCTTTGCGCCTCGTAACCATACCGTGTCTATTCATAACCGCCGCTAGTTATTCTTTCTAGCCTCACGTTGCTGGTCGCCAATATGTAACGAGTATTTCGGGTGGTACGTCCTTCTTTCTTAAAGCCCCGTGTTTGGTTCGTCAATATATATCGAATTCCCTTGTGCGAACCTGTTAAAATGTGTTCACACTTGTTTATTATGTAGTGTGTTTGCCTCACACTGGTCGTTACAATAATCGTAGTCACTACTGGAGTCTGTAGCGTTGTCAAAATTACCAGTACAACCTACCTGTTAATTCATAGGGGTTGCGAATCCCGGGTGGCGCCAAATTGTTTCTATTAAAACAATTAAAATAGTTAAAATATAAGATGATACGTGTTATTAGCACGGATAGCTGGAGCATTCGAATGGTTCCCGCCACTATACAGGTTGCCGTCTCGACCACTCGTGACGAGCGCTAGTTGGTTATTGAATAAAAGTTGCTAACACACATATACTCTACAACGTCCTATGAAATAAAAAGATAGTAATACTCTGTACTGTGATTTTAATACAAATTCAGTTATTAATTAATATGACAAAAGGATTATAAATGTTTTAATAACAAAATGCTCCGGTTTGTAACATGAAACACAAATATCTCAAGGTTGGCAAATCGATCTGAAAACAAATTATTTCTCTGCCGCTATGGCCACAGTTACATACAATATATTAATCTGTTTAAAGTCTGGGGTTCTTTGAATTATGAAATAAGACATAAACGTTGGTTACATTAAAAAAGTACACTACCATACCTTATACGTACTTAGAAAGTATAATGTGTTTTTACAAACTGTTCGGTAGTGTCGTATTTTTGTTACAAAGTTGCACTCTTATGAGAGGTTATATTTTGATAATTAAAATATTTTTACATAAGTAAATTATGCATTAAAACCTTTGAAAGAAAATGATATTTGTTCAATAGTGAGAAATTTGATCATTTGAAAAATAATTAAAGTAATTTGGTTTTTTGGGGATTAAGGAATTTATTCGATACTTATCGGTTCAGATAGTGTTGATATGTTGTCATCTGGGGTAGTGGATATTCTGCAAATTTGGACTGGTTTTAAGCTTCGAACATCTTTTTCAATCTTGTCTTGGGATTTCTGTTAACTAATTTATTGGTATTTGGTTCCAGGACATCGTTAATTCATGGTAGGTCGGCATCTATTTGTCTTTGTTCATCTTGGTTAACTTCCGAAACTTTTCGTAACTATTTAAATCAAAATTTCAATCATCACAATTTTGCGTGCCACTTACCCACGCGTCGTTTCTTCAAGTCTAATAAATTTAACGGAAAATAAGCCTTCAACGGCCCGTTACTATGGTAACACCACTCCTTGGATTGGTTAATTCTTCTTTCGAAAGCATTGTTAAGAGATTTGAATTTTTATTCAAATTTATTAAGTATTTTCCTAATGGTTTTATTCCTTTATAGTTCCTTTGGGGTAATAAATGATATCACTATTATCTTTCTTTCCTTTCAAAGTTTACGAAGATACCTCATAAGGTCATATTCTGTTATACATTAACTTTAGTCTAAATATTTGACATTTGATAAATTACCTATCTTTCTTAAATTAAACTTTTATAATAACATTTCTGTTTTAAAATGATTTACATATAATTACTGGCCATTTACTGGTCTTAGATTAGTAAAGTTTCTTGCAAAATTGTTACAATTGACATTTGAGTGTATCTGACAGTTAGATGTTTTCATAGCCAAGATTAGCCATGATGGTTTTTGGTGGATTTCTTTTAAATTACATTTTGAATTCAGCCTGATGGGCTTCACTTAGTTATCATATTTGTTTGTGTTGTGTGTTGATCCTGTTTGTGTTCTAATCATTATTCAATACAACTTTCAGTACACATATTTTAAAATATAACAATTAGGCTTATGGACTGCAAGTTCCCTTCAGCCATATCCTCTTCATAACATTGAACCAAACTATTCTTTACAAGTTACTAGTTATTGTTAGTTTTGACATTAATTTCTTTCTTTAGTTACTACCTTAAGTGATAAACATCATCACTTCTTGCAAATTTATGAAAGTTATTTCCCCCTTCAACATGGGGTGTTTTATTCATTGTAGTCTTAATTTTAAAACAAAACCTTATTTCTATACTACTATTTCCTCCATACCCTGTTAATACAAACTGTTTTTGTCTGGGCTTTCTCCCTGAATAATTTTACATGCTTCTTTTACATCTATTTGAAATATTGCTTTTAATTATTTTTAATTATATAAACGTGTACAAGATCACTCAAATCATTGATTGTTTATCAATGCTTTATAAAGTGTTTTCTTACTTATCATTACATTTTTTACTGCTTAACATAACTATTTCCCTGTATCACCTTCACCTTTAATTAGTAGAGGTTCATCACTGATACACTTTCACTATTTTTAGGGTATTTACACTTTCACTATTACACTTTACTTAGGTTCACTGTTTGTATTGAGTGTTATTTAATGGGTAATCCCTATACTTTTCTCCTATTATTTCTCACTATTTCTTTACAGCATAATATTTATTATTAATAAGATTGGGTTATTCATTTTTTTTGTTAAATCTAACCTTTCTAATTGTGTTAGTGTACTTTTCTACACTACGTTATTTACAATCGTCTTTTGTCTTTAAAATAAGTACATAAGTTAATTCAATTATAACAATACTATTTGTTTCATTAATGGATAGTTATTTGGGGTTTATTTACAGTATTCTATCCCTGAGTCTACTATTTTTCCCCTTTATATGTGTGTTAGTTTCCCCTTGGGTTTAACCTGTCTCCTCTTCATCATCTTCTTCATCTTTATCTTCATCTTCTTCAATTGTCTTCATCTTGGTTCGGTTCTCCTCTTCTCATCTGGTTTGATTTCTGTTTAGTCGTAGGGATCTGTTCTCTTCCTTTGATTCTTCTTTAGTTCTGGTTTCTTATCTTCTTTTGTTAGTTCATAATTGTTTGGTCCATCACCTTTTTTCTTGAGTATGTTTCGTGGTTCCCTTCTTTGTGTTTTTGTTGTTGGGTCAATCACTTGGGTTGGGTAATATCGTCGTTCGTCGTGTCATAATATTTATATTTTATACATTTTATTTTATATGAAGTATTTTTATATTAAGAATTATCTTTTTTATCCCTGGTACTGGGGTGGCTTATTTGTATTGTAACAATGTACATAACCAAATTCATCACGATACCCAGTCTTTTGTGTCATAATACCCCTGTTTCAAAAATAACATTACTATACTTTTTTTGTAAAAGAAATGAATACAAGAAAAAAAATTTGGCAATCAGCTGTTTTAAGTTTTATTGGATATTTATTTGCATATAGTGAGTGTAGCAGTATTTCTAAATGAAGGAAATTAATTAGTGTTTGACACATCATGCACAAGTATCAATCACTTGAATATAGTAAGTTGCATTCTGTAAACTCCATAGTATTACAATTTATACATATGTACAGGATACTAATATTAAATAGCTGTGACCCGTTTTTAAAAATTTTACCAAATCTAACTTTTCTTAATAAAACGAATACTGTTATAAAAGTTATTCATCTGTAGTAACAGTACTGCACTCTGTGGACGTACACCAGCTGTAACAAATAAAAATGGTTACATAAACGTGGTGACTAGATCTACAAGTCTCTGAAAAGTCTTATCACAGAAGGAGACAGTGAACCATTCAACATCTACATTTATACATAATTTAATTATGTTTTACATATCATACAAAATTTTATAAAATGTTTAAATGCTACAAATTTAAAATGTTTAAATTATAAACTATGGAGAATACAAATGTATATATTAATGAAGTCATGAACACTAATCACTGGGACTCAAAAGGTTAACAGAGTGCTTAAATATGCAAGTTAAATATTTAATATGAAAAATTAAAATAAAATGTTAATTCTTGTTGAATCTCTTGTTACAAAAAAGTATAAATCAAGAAAAAACGATAAAATATTTTATTGTTTATATTACAAGTAAAAGTATATTTATAAATGTTAAAATTGTAAATATAAATTAACATTATTGAAGACAAGCACTCAGTCAAAGAGAGATATATTGTTATATATCTTTTATGTACTGTTCTCTTAATTTGAGAATGGTTTAATATTTATTTATAAAATAAAAAAATCAATGAAATTATTTCTAAACCCCACTGTTGGGTTCGCCAATTTATGACACTCCAGGAATTACAGGTTCTTTATGCCTCACTTTGGATGCGTCAATTTTTAACAAGAAGGGTTTTACCTTATTTTATCCCTCTCTTTGTGTACATCAATTTGTGACACTTGTTAATTCTATTTCTATATAAATAAAACACATGGAATGGTATCTGATAATAATAATAATAATAATAATAATAATAATATTGTAATTTTATTCAAAAATTGATATAGTCCATTTATTGTAACTATTCATATAATTCAGAAATCTCAGGGTCGATTCTCTTCTCTTTTATATTGATATTAGTTTAAGCTTCTTTTGGCTGATATAAAGGTTCAGTAATTATAAAGAAAACACAAGTACAGAAAGTACATTACATTACAAACAAGATACTAATGAAATAATATAAATTTAGTATTAATTATAATAATATATATACGTTACACAATTTTTATCAGTTCAGTTCGGTTTCACACAGCCTCCTGGTCTCGGTGATGAAAAATTCCCATGTTGTTAGTTTGTTTATGTTGTTCAAATGAAGGAATCCACTTCTTTTGGTGATCAATAAATTTTTATCTTGTCAATTCCGTTGTCCGAAGCCTTCTGGTGGAATATTATGATTGAAGTCCAGTGTCCTGTTATTAAGTTAATCCAAGTGTAGTTGTTCTTTCTGGTTGTTGGATCAGTAATCTTTTAAAGGTGATTTATTTATGATGTTTCTTTATATGCTCCAATTTTGTATTCTGTTATAGGTTTTATATAGTGTTTTTTACCTTGTATTATATTATTTTTTAATAATATTCATATGTTTTCTGTATAAATATTTAGTTTCTTTTACCAAAATTCAACCCAACTCCTCCTTGGTTTATTTACCATCATAATAATAATAATAAAATTCTTTTTCTCTCTTTTGGTTTCCTGGATACACATAAATACTCTGGTCATATCTGTTCAAATTGAGATTTAGTTGTCATAGGATATTATTTTTATATAATACATTATTTTACCTTTTATGTAGAAGTTGTTTTTTAGTTATTACATCATAATACTTAATACAATTTACATATTATTTTATTTGACAAAACTATGAACAATTTTAATACCAAATATTATAGTTATTTGTAATTTGACAAATATTTTTTAATAATTTATTATTTACTGAACATAATCATCTAGGCCTATGTTGAATGATTATATTTTTATATTGGAAGACTCATAATCGATCCTGCTTACACTTGTTTTATATTAATTAATTTCTTTAAATATAAACAAACTGTAGTAATAAAACTCATCTTTATGTTTATTATTACATATACTCTACTGAAATAGGTATAACCAATACCATAATTTGGTACATCTGAGTACTTACCAAATTCATTAGTTGCCGGGCTCATTTTCTTCTTTTATAACTTGTTTTCTACCTAAGGGTTGCCAGGGTTCATGTACAGGGAGATTTTGAAACACAGTTGACGACACAAATGATAACAAGATATTCTTGAAATTAACCATCAAATTTAATTCAATCTAAGGTAGTACATATACAACCATGCGGTCAAAATAGTGACGTCATATGATATGACCCAAAACAAAATGGCGGTTACTTTTTCTATCTCTTTTTACTCTCCCTATTTCTTTATCTGTTGAATTAATATCAATGTAAACTTTATTGCTGCAGCTTAAAATCAGTTATTAATAGTTAATTAGTTACTACACAAACCAATGCCCTCGGCATATGTGGTTATGGCCATACATTCACTCGTTCATTCTCACACATTCAACTTCAGACCCGTACATTTCTTTTTATTATCGATTTGGTATTAATGAGCTCATTAACTATAAAAATGACAAAAGGAACTTCTCTTCTTATTAGGTGGTGGTGTCCATCCGTTGTTGGTGTGTGACGCCCATGGTGATGGCCGGTGTTCGCCTTTAATTCCGCTGAGTTTAATTAGATAGATGTGTGCACTGAATTTACATTTTTTATATATTTATACTGTTAAATAAGATGAGCCTTCATTGCTCCACTACTGTTGATAACATTTTTGTTAGTTAATTTAAACTATTGTTAAAAAGTTATACACGCAACGATACATCGCTGTGGCTCCTCTGAAGAATGGCGTTGAAATGAGACCGAGGCAAATGTAAATTTGCGCTTGTGTGTGTGGTTCTTACGTCATCCAGCTTTGTCTTGCTGGACAACGCCTCGTTGCACATATTGTATTCAGTGCGTCATTGTTCTTAGCGATGACGGAACCGTGCTATAGCCCAATCATAATTCATATTGTAGTCCTTCGTCACAAACACCGCCATGGCTTTTTTGATTTCAGCACGTCCATCGGCGACCTTGGTGTCTTACTCTGGCTGAATTTGCGTTGTTCCTTTTCCCAGAGGGACAATGGACCTAACCATTCCATGTTTAAATAATTACATAATACAAAACATTGAAAATACCTATATAACCCATAATTATGGTACTGGGTCATTATGTACTGTTACAAACCCCCTCAATGAAAATTTTTGTGTCGAAACAAAAAATTTCATTGACTCATTCACACTTTCCTAAAAGGATCAGTCTAGATATGTCACCACAACCCCCTGTAACGTTACTAAAAAAATTTATCATTACTTACCCTTGGTCCCATGATGTTGGTCGCACCCTCTGACCTTACTGGACTTCTCCTGAGAGATCCCTACACCATAAGGCCATGAGGCACTCTACACTCCTGTTCTGACGCTCCAGCCAGCCCAGGACTGTGGTCACAACACCACAAAACTCTGAAACATTGCATACAAAATTTTAAAATAGTGGTCTAGTACACTTACATATCTACAACTGATATGTTCCCTTTTAGACGCATTGGTTTGTGTTTGGGGCATTGGTTTGTTTTTAATTCAAAAGTTTCAACCTCACAACTACAAGACTTAAAATACATTGATTTTTTTACCACCACCAAACTCAATTTCTTCCTTGTAAGAAAATAAACAACATATATATAACTACACATAACACAATACATCAACAATTCTTTAATATACCCCCAAAATACCTTCACCTACTTATTTCTATCAAACTCAAACTACAACTATTATGGCAGATACTTTTATTATATAAAATTTTGTTACTCCACTTACAATCAGCTATCTATTGAAACATGTACCATACTATATATTTTTGCTCCACTTCAATTGTATCTTTGGACTTTCAACTTTTAAAAGCTACTATTTTTGATACTTGTTAATGTCATTACCAATAACAACAAAACATCATAAAACATTAGATATTACCTATTAACATAAACAATTTACATTTACACAACTTGTATCAAACTTTATCACATTACTACTTCAACAATTCTCTATTAACTTTTATTATTTAACATTTGTTTATCATTAGATTCTATAAAACAATTTCAAATTTATCCTTACCCTTCAGTTACATTACCTTTCTACCATGAATTTTCTTTTTCTAACCCTTTCATCCTTACTAGTTTGGGTGATCTCTATTATTCACTATTCTCTCTATATCTTATTTTGGCATTGTCAATCTAACCTTACTACCCCTTTTTCTACTAACCGCTTCTAACCATTAACATATTATGACACCAATATCTCTATAATAACCCCCTTCACAAATCCCATTTAAAACCTCTGGCACCGCTCCTTTTTTGTACTAGTATGTGTGTATTCCCTCACTATGCTCATTCCATCATTGGTTCCTGACCCTTTCAGATAACCCTTTCCAGCACACAACGGTCCCTTCCTGTCTCAACATCTCTCGTTGCAGACTCCTACACCAATACCCTTATTACAAAATATCACCATCAACAACATATATAATTACCATTCACATTACTCTCCTCTACATATAATCACTAACCACTGTGTCCCTAAAATATCTAACACCTCTTTATATACTATCAATAGCTCAACACTTTATTTTCCCTAACTCCCAATAACTCTAACTAACTAACTCCAATGCCCTTATTTATCACTATTACCCAAACTCTTTTACAACATTTCACCTTAATATATCACTAGAAAATTCACTTATCTACTAACAACAATACCTCTCCATATCCAAATATATACTCGATTACTAACCATTAGAATCAAAATTCCCTAATATCCTTTAAAATTCCTCATCAAACTTTCTTGAATTATTTAAAATTCTACAATACATGTTTACATACAAAATACATAAAATACACAACAGCAAAAATACACAAATACACTGCCATTAATACACAAAAATATACAATTCACATAATCATTAATCATTTACCATAATCAGTCCTAAACAGTCCATCCTGAAAAACACTGTTCACATAATTAAATGTTCATAACACAATAAAATAATCAACCTCCATCGTCAAATAGCAATCGAACCTTAAAACTATATACATGGTTTAATATTAGATATTTTATATTATTACTATCAATATAATACTTATCTAATTCTTCATATATTTCCACAATACTATTTAAATTAATATGCTTATTCCATATTACTATCTCATATAATTTGTCACAATCGAGTATGGTCATGTCGCCTTTGGTATAGTCTGTTACAATCAGGTAAGTTATAAAGTCATCTTTATCAACATCCTCTCCTACTACTTTATTCTCAATACAAGGTAAGTTTTCATTATATTTATCACTCCTATCTCCACCTAACTTTTCAATCAACTCTTCATAATCTCTACATACTCTATATAACTCTATCTCCCAATTATCACACAATTCTCTTTCACAATAGCTCCTATCATAACCCCAAATCACATTCTCTCTCCCAATATATGCAGGGTACACTACAACTTTATTTTCGCACCACCTATCAAGTACACAAAAAATCCAGGGACAACTATTTGCAGACCTTTTGTCTCCAAAACCTACATCGAAGGCACTCTTGTCCTTCCTAAACACATGTATATCACCCCCAAATACACCATTAAGGGAAAAATCTACCCCCTGCAAATCTTTTACAATTATACTTTCTCTACACACTCTCTTCCACCCTTTAACACACACTATCCTTCCATCATTATTATATTCTATTCCCCATACAATTTCATTATCACTACTCCTGTTTACACAATCATTCTCTAACATCATACTTTTATTTATATTATTATAATTTTCTACCCCACTTACCTTGTTTTTGTTTCTATCTAATCTGTCTATTTCTCTACTCTTATTTTCTAACTCTATCTCATTAATTCTCTTGTCTAATTTCTCCTCTAATCGACTCAATTTTACATTTCGTACATTGTTTTGTTTCTTAAATTCATTTTCAAGGCCATCAAATTTTTCGTCAATTTCTTTTAATACTCTATTTTGCGTTTTAATTAATGTGAACAGATCTTCCCAACGATATCTTATTTTCAACTGCTCTAGGTGTAGAATTCGCGCTTATTTTGTCTAACAAAATCGATTCTGTGTCTGTACTGTCCATTTCTACACTATTATTATTTTCTGCCATCATTACTTCAATATTTAAATGGTTATTTATCTTTTATTTATATTTGACTACGCAATTAACTCAATTTGTAATTAACTATGCAACTTCGTCAACATAACCTCTCATTCAGTATATATCATCTTATATCATCTTCTGTGTTTCTCAATCTAGCTGTTTTATATAAATTAATTTTTATATAAAGTCCACCGTGAGGGCGTCATTTGTAATAAAACTCATCTTTATGTTTATTATTACATATACTCTACTAAAATAGGTATAACCAATACCATAATTTGGTACATCTGAGTACTTGCCAAATTCATTAGTTGCCGGGCTCATTTTCTTCTTTTATAACTTGTTTTCTACCTAAGGGGTGCCAGGGTTCATGTACAGGGAGATTTTGAAACACAGTTGACGACACAAATGATAACAAGATATTCTTGAAATTAACCATCAAATTTAATTCAATCTAAGGTAGTACATATACAACCATGCGGTCAAAATAGTGACGTCATATGATATGACCCAAAACAAAATGGCGGTTACTTTTTCTATCTCTTTTTACTCTCCCTATTTCTTTATCTGTTGAATTAATATCAATGTAAACTTTATTGCTGCAGCTTAAAGTCAGTTATTAATAGTTAATTAGTTACTACACAAACCAATGCCCTCGGCATATATGGTTATGGCCATACATTCACTCGTTCATTCTCACACATTCAACTTCAGACCCGTACATTCCTTTTTATTATCGATTTGGTATTAATGAGCTCATTAACTATAAAAATGACAAAAGGAACTTCTCTGCTTATTAGGTGGTGGTGTCCATCCGTTGTTGGTGTGTGACGCCCATGGTGATGGCCGGTGTTCGCCTTTAATTCCACTGAGTTTAATTAGATAGATGTGTGCACTGAATTTACATTTTTTATATATTTATACTGTTAAATAAGATGAGCCTTCATTGCTCCACTACTGTTGATAACATTTTTGTTAGTTAATTTAAACTATTGTTAAAAAGTTATACACACAACGATACATCGCTGTGGCTCCTCTGAAGAATGGCGTTGAAATGAGACCGAGGCAAATGTAAATTTGCACTTGTGTGTGTGGTTCTTACGTCATCCAGCTTTGTCTTGCTGGACAACGCCTCGTTGCACATATTGTATTCAGTGCGTCATTGTTCTTAGTGATGACGGAACCATGCTATAGCCCAATCATAATTCATATTGTAGTCCTTCGTCACAAACACCGCCATGGCTTTTTTGATTTCAGCACGTCCATCGGCGACCTTGGTGTCTTACTCTGGCTGAATTTGCGTTGTTCCTTTTCCCAGAGGGACAATGGACCTAACCATTCCATGTTTAAATAATTACATAATACAAAACATTGAAAATACCTATATAACCCATAATTATGGTACTGGGTCATTATGTACTGTTACACTGTTAATTAACAATTATATTCTAATTACTATAATTCCATTTAGGGCTTAACTGAATGCACACTTTTAAACCATTGTCTGTGTGATTAATATCTATTTAACTTATATAACACAAACACTAATAAAGAAAAAACTAAATGTTAATGTCAGTATCATCTGCTACTATGGATTAGTAATTCATTTCATTAAATAATTGTTTATAATTACTACCCACTCACAGTTATTCTTAATTGAATACCACTGTATCTCACATCCTCTTACCAATTAATTACACTTGTCTTATATTACATTTGTATCACATTTTAATTACATTTTACATTTACTTCTAAATTTGTATTGTACTTTACTTGCCGTGGTATTTGATTTTTTCATTATTCATTAACTTTATCATCCTTAGTTATTTGTATATGAACTACTCCATATCTAACTGGGTACTGTCTATCTAGTATAGTAATTTATCATAGTAATGTCTGTTATAGGACTTTTGGTTTTTAAATAGGTTCACACTTCGTTTATTACGTACTGTTTCTTCTTTCAAATTACTTTAATTTTGATTTGTTTATATAAATTGTTGTTATTGCTTGCTGATGTCTTCAATATTTGAGGTGTATGATGTTATGGTATTAACATAGCGAGTAGAAGGGGAAGTGTGCTCACTCCCACTTGTAAAGCATTGCGACAATGGGACGGCGGAAGGCACGCTGTAGAGAGTGCGCCACAGTCGACTCAGATCCAGATGTGTAGTTGCTAGGCTGTGCACGTGCGTATATGCTGGCTATTTTCGTAAAAGATAAGTTAAAAATAAAGTCATATATGTGTGAGTGTGTAAGCCGAAGTGTGTGATATATTCGTAAGATCATTATCAATAAAAATGCCGGCCTGTTTCTTGCCGGGATGTCGCTCTGGATATAGAACAGATAAAGGTAAACATTTCTTCACACCTCCTAAAGATGAGAAGCTGTTTTCAGCGTGGGCTAGGGCGATTCCAAGGAAAGATATTCCACTTACGCGTAAATTTGCCATTTGTGAATGCCATTTTGCTGATGCTCTTTTAATTAAAGCAGATTCCTTTGTTATTGATGGGAAACATGTGGAAATTCCGAGAATTAGATGGACGTTGAAGCTGGGTGCTGTTCCACATATTTTTCGTAGCTTGCCTTCTTATTTAAGTAAAAAATTAAAGGTTAGGAAATCCCCTGTGAAACGGGAATCACGCAAGGAGTCCGCAGCTTGTGGCAACAGCGCTAAATGCAATATTTTAGAAGTAATCGACCCTAATCATAATCTTCCCTCTACATCTAAATTAACCAATTCTAGTGCTCATGATCCACCAGTTATTCAAAATTTGAAGAAAAGAATAAGAAACTTAAACAGGAACTTAAAAAGAACACAAAATAAATTAGCAGTTTACAAAGCTAAAATAAATTTGCTTGAAAGAAAGACGCGCCAAATCAATTCGACTGAAGCAGAGGATCGCTTAAGTTGTCTAAGTAAGAAACAAAAACTTATGGTTGACACGATGCTGAAGAAATGTAACGCTCGTTCCAAAGGCATGCGATATTCAAATGAATTGATATTGGACAGTTTGCTGTTAAAAATAAAATCGCCTAGAGGTTACAGACATTGTCTGAAGCATGAATTACTACCTTTGCCTTCAGAATCTCATGTGAGAAAACTGTGTAAAGGTTTTAAGAGTAATTATGGTGTGAACGGAAATGCCATAAATGCGATTAAGGAAGCTTACGCAAATGAGAAAGATGAAAATAAATGGTTAGGAATTCTCATTTTCAATGAAGTAAAATTAAGAAAGGACATTAGATTCAATTCATCCACTTTGAAAATTGATGGTTTTGTTGATTTAGGTGATGAGACTCCGGACAGCAATAAGAATATTCTAGCAAATCATGCCCTTGTGTTTATGTTCGTTCCTTAGCTGTGGCAATTTATGCAAGTAAAAATGCCACTCCTGGGGACATACTTTCAAAAATATTAATTCAAGTTATTATTCAATTAGAACAATCTGGAGTGAAAGTGATAGCATTCACGTGTGATGGTAGCCAGTCTAATAAAAGGGTCTGGACGATTCTAGGGATCTCAGGAAAGGAGGGGAAAACAGTGCTTTATTGAAAATCCAGTTGACCACAAAAGGAAAATATGGGCGTTCTCTGATAGTGTTCATATTTTTAAATGCATTCGCAGTCATTTCCACTACAAAGTAAATTTGATATATAAAAGCACAGAAGTGAATTATGAATTTTATCGAAAGTTATTTAAAATTGACACATCATGTGAATTCGCCGGTCTTCGAAGCTGCCCGAAGTTGACATCCTCCCACATAGACCCTAACTCATTTCAAAGAATGAACGCGAGGTTGGCTTTTCAGCTATTCAGCAACAGTGTAGCAAATGCAATTAGATTTTTCAGAGAAATGAAGCCTAATGTGTTTCGTGGCAGTGAGAATACTGAATGCTTAACCAGAGATCTCAATAACCTTGTGGATGTCCTGAACTCTACGTTGCCCGTAAAAGGACTGTACAAAGGTTCTCCCTCACACAAACTTCTATTAGAATTTTTAGAAAATATCAAAACTCAGAAGAACACATTTGTGTCCTCAAGAACTATGGAATCATTGAGAGTAACCCTGACAAGTACTCTTGAAATATCGGAATTTTTGTGGGCTAGAGGATTTACCTATGTTTTAACTGCTAAATTTAATCAAGATCGCTTAGAGCATCATTTCGGAATTTTGAGATCTCCAAGTTGTGATGATCATCCTTCGACCGTCAACTTTTTACATTTACATATGTTGCAATCCATATATGTTCCAACGAAACTTGTTCTAAATTCGTCAGCAAACAGCGAACCCAAAGTAGAAGCACCCCTTACTTCATTTGTAAATCAGATGCGCGCAATGGTTAGAGAAAGTGCACAGAGGAGCAAAGAAATTAAGGACAGTGTAGAGATGAAAATCAAAGATAAAATTGTAGTGACTGACTGGGAAAATGAAATCACCCTCCCATATCAAGCAGACCTCGTTAAGCAGAATTTAGTGTTCTATCTGGCAGGCTACATAGTGAAAAAAAGTGACAAGTATATTAATTGTCCACAGTGTATTTGTACACTGTCTAGTGAACAAGTTCCTGACCCTTCGGTAGCAATGTTTACTTCCTTGAAAGATTATGGTTACGATAAAGATGTCAGGTATTTAGCATACCCCTCCCGTTGCGTACTCCAGTTGCTTTTACAAGCAGAGGCGGTCATCTCAGAGAAACTTCGCTCGGAACATAATTTATGGGGCGACATATTTTTCAACTGTTTGGATAGCATTGATTCTATCTTCGTCGGCTCTTCAGATTTAGGTTGCAGTGGTGACCACAGAAGTGAACTTGCGGGAAAGTTAATTTTCCACTACCTCAAGTGTCGTTTTTTCTTCGCACCAAGGAACTGAGGAAGGAGCTCCTATCATCCAAGAAAGCCAAGTCTTCACGGAAGTTTTCCAAGGTTTCCGACAGCTGATGCAATCACGGTGAGTTCAGGGTAATTTTATATGGTTTGACGCACAGATATTAGAAATGTAAGCATTTTTTATCTTGATGTGTGTAGGCTTAATGTACCGCGACATATCCGGTTACCTCACAGATAGTTACCTGGTTATTAGATTTCTCAAATAATAATACGTTGATATGTGTGATAACTGTGTCTCTTAAGTTTATTTCTCGCAGTGATTTCCGTACAGATATTATTTGGCGTCTGCATTAAACGTAATCATAACAACAAAATGTCTCACCCTGTCTCGCTTGTTGGATCTGTAACGACACGAGTGCGATCTGCTGGCTGGGCCAGGTAACAGCGAGAGCGAGCTGACTTCCTTGTTCTATAGGCTATGGTATTAATATTGCTTGGTGATAAGATTGATATTTATTAAACAAATTCTTCATTATTATAGGCAAATTGAAACCTACTTTTCTTATCAATACCAATTATTTTCTTCTTTATCTCTGGAGTTTGTTTATTTGTATTGGTGGCTTTAACGAATTGTAATTCTTGAGTGTTCATTGTATATTTTATTTATATATTCCATTCTTTTATTAACATTGATTCCATACTAATGTTAAATGATTCCCCCTATATTAATATGGTATTATGAATGAATATCGGCGTTGAGTGGCCCTTTTACGTCCAATTGCGCATCCGAACATTCACATACCTGGTACAGTGCACTTTGGCTGCTGCCTATAAAATAATTCTAGAGTGGCGCCTTAGCTTTCTACACTCTATAAGTAACATAATTATAAATCTTATATCATTATATACACCATTGGAATCTTTTATCTTCTGAATATTTTTTCTTATTCTACCTTGCCTTCCAATAACTCCATTTATTTATTATATAACTGGTCTAATCTACTGGTATATTTCTTAAGTAGATTTCTTTCTCTTTTATATAACTTCACTTCAGAATTCAATGATTTATTAGCCTTAATGTCATTCACCTTTTGTTATTCAATACCTCTTGTAATATAGTAGTTTTAATTATCCTTATTATACTGTCTGTTTTTATGCTGCAACTCTTCTTCAGCAAGTTCATTTTCTAATTAGTTTATTAAATTTCTCTTAGGCCTATTGTCATGAATATTGCGCTCCATTATTATTATTATACTACTAAATGTATTATTTATACTTGATTTAAATAAGATGTGCTTATTTCCTTTAGAATTTTGGGTGTTATTTGTTTAGTTTAAACATCATTATTCTTTTTTCTTTCTTCTACAATATCTCATTCCATCATTATTTAATAAGATGTACTTATTACCTTTAGAATTTTGGTGTCGTTATAATATTAATGAAGTCATGAACACTAATCACTGGGACTCAAAGGTTAACAGAGTGCTTAAATATGCAAGTTAAATATTTAATATGAAAAATTAAAATAAAATGTTAATTCTTGTTGAATCTCTTGTTACAAAAAAGTATAAATCCACAAAAAAAGAAAATATTTTATTGTTTATATTATAAGTAAAAGTATATTTATAAATATTAAAATTGTAAATATAAATTAACATTACTGAAGACAAGCACTCAGTCAAAGAGATATATATTGTTATATATCTTTTATGTACTGTTCTCCTCTTAATTTGAGAATGGTTTAATATTTATTTATAAAATAAAAAAATCAATGAAAATTTTTTTATTTTATTGAATTGTATTTAGTTTATTTTAATTTAATTTATTCCGTTATTCAAATTATTTAATTCGATATTAAATGGTTAAGAATTATTAATGAATGTTGATTTGCTTTTCATCACTGTTGGTAAAGTTTTATTTAAAGAAATGTTTTGTCAGTTTGGTTCGATTGTGAAATCGACTCATCACATATATGTTCCAATTGCCTAGGTGTGTTTACTCTTCCTTTCTTTTCCTGCTTAAAAATCTTCTAATCTAACTGTATTTAATAAATGAAACTCCTTTTACAATCCATTAATTATATTTATTAGTTATTATTTATTTTCAAATTAGTATTACGACTTACAGATCGAAAATGTTCGTTTCCCGGATCGACTCTTTACCTCGGGTCGATTGTAACAAAATTAAGTTTTTCTATTTAATAATATTAATTACAGGATTCTTTTTAACTGCTATGAAAGGTCAGAAATGCTATTAGGAAGTACAATACTTACAAATGTTTAACAATCTTACTTACTATTACACATAAAGTTAATTATGTTTAAGTATTGAATAATAATTATTTAATTAAAATGTCCAAAGTCAATAAACATGGCCGCTTCCAGTTTGGATTGCTGACGAGAAATTCAAAGATGGCCGCTTGGGTTCCACCTCAAAGATTACAAACATTTAATGTAATTGATTCTTTTAAAATAAATGATTTTATTTGAAGTGTTCACTGTAATTATAGTTAATTCTCTGTTTTCCTTCACTATCGTGTAGTTAATAAGTGTTGGTGAAGTTATTCTTAGTGTTGTGTAGTAATAAACAGTGGTTGTATTATAAGGTTATTTTCTCACCATATTTAGTAGGAATATTGCTTTTCACTTTTTCATTTCTTTTAGTTTTACTTTTTTCTTTATTCTTTTCTAGCTTTATACTTTCTAGATTTGTATATCTTAGTTTTTGAATTTAGTTTTGTTTTAGATATAATTTTCTTAATTTTCCCCACTCAGAATTGATCCTTTGTTAAACTTTGGCTCCCGGCTTCACAGAGCAGACCTGTACGATTTGCTGCCTAACAATAGAATAATAATAATTTCTTCCTCCTGCAACGGTCTTGACCAATTTTTGCTAATTTCTCATTGGTCAATAGATTTGAGTTCAGGGGTCACATGACCCTCATTATTTAAATTATTTGTTTTTTTCAATTTCCACTACTAATTACTCCCTGACTATTACTTAATTATGCTTAACTTAATTGACATCTTGTTTTTCATGGTAACATTACAAACAATTTGATACCAAACATGACCTGTGCGTTTGAACTAATAGATATTTTTGGTGATTTACAAAATCAGGTTTTATAGGCCATTTTAGTCATTTGGCCTTCACAAAATCATGTTCTAATTCCTTAAACTATTTAATACATTGTGAGTACTATAAACATAAAATCTATTTAACAATTCCAACTTATCATTACTAATTTACAGTGGTTTGACCTTTTGTTAACTCTGATTGGGAATAATTTTAATGTTTAACATTTTCCTAGGCCATATCGTTTCTTTAGTATCTGGTTTTATTCTGTTACAATTATTATTTGTACTATTGGTTTAATACCTTACCTTTAATTCCAAATTTTTTTTTTTTTTTTTTATTATATTGGATTAAAATGCTTATTATACCCTTATTATTGTGCTTCCTTAACAAACTTTATAAACAGCTTAATTTAGTGTCGTGTTTCCATGATTGTTGTTCTAATGATTCTTCAATAGTTAAATTCACTTTTAACAAACATTAAAAAACTGTTTAACATACTAAATTATCAACTCCTTTCCCTGTCTATCCAGGTCTGTTAGTTGATTAATTACACAGAATACTAACATGTACATGAAATCAACACAATTAAACAATGTCAAAGCCTTTCCTTTTTACATAAATAATAAGGCTTAAAAGGCACAGAACCTTTAATCAATTAATATTAAAACTTATAATTACTTCCTAACATTCACATTTATTTTTAGCTGTCACTATTTTGTGTTTTCTTAACTATATTTGTTTATTTTCTTACTTGGTTCTGTCTGTGGTTTTTGTTTACATTTAATATCACTGACTTAATCATCAAGCTTCACAGTTTTATCTGCATGATTAATGGTTATCACTATTTTTCATTCATTACCTCACTTTTCACTGATACATTTTTTTAATGGTTTCCTTCTTATAGTCTAAGCACAGCCATCGTTATTTACAAGCCATGAAGTGCGAAAAGTGGCAACATCGCTTGTGGGCCTACTTTCTGTGCTAGTTTGCTAAACGTGCTTATGAAGGAAGCCTGCAAAGTTATTCTTTTTAATTATTTTTCTTGTTGCATATAAATTATATAGTGTATAGTGTTGTTATTACTTTCTAGAATTACGTCAATGTTAGTGGTAAGAGACTTGTGGACTATTTAATAGTGTTGGAAAACAACGTTAACTTTGTTAACCTAGAAAAGGTATGTATCTTTTCCATCGATATCTTTTCATTCACATCAGCATTATATATTTCTAATAGATTATCATTTTATATGGAGTTATTGTGTATTACGTTATGTCAAAAAAAAATGCGACCTTAGTGCATATCAAGCCAAATATGATTTTATTTTCAGTGGGCAAATATGCCGCGGAAGTGTTGCGTGCCTGGCTGTAAAAGCAATTATCAATCAACTTTGGTGAATGACAGTAAATGTATAACAACTTTTTTGTTTCCGAAAGAAGACAAAAGACGATCTCAATGGATTCGTGCGATTCCAAGGGGAAAATGGACACCTTCAGGGTGTGCAGTAGTGTGTCGCAAACATTTTAATGATAGTGACGTGATTTGTTTTGATAAACTTCTTCGGCCAGATGGATCAACAGAGCAAATACCTCTGCGACGTCCAAAATTAAAGGAGACAGCAGTTCCTTGTATATTTCCAAACTTGCCTAATTATTTAAGTTCTAAACAAACTCCCGCAAGAATGGATCCAGAAGAAAGGCACAAGAAAATATTTGATGCCCACAGTAAATTAATTGATAATTTGTTAAAAAATGATTTGATCAATAGTTTTGAACAACTAAAAAATGCTATTTCTTTTATGAATTTGCTAACTGCTATAATTTTTTATTGTTCGACTAAGCTTTTCGTCATTACTGACATCTTCAGGTCTTAAAAAACTTGAACGTATTTAAACAATACGAAGAACTAAAAAATGAATATGCTTGTAATGTCAAGCTTTTTAATTGGGAGGTGAAGATGTTAAATAATAAATTATATTTTTATATTTTCAATGTGGAAGAGTTTCTATCAATTGAAACTAGTATTGTAATTGATAGTAACCTTAAAATACAAGTGTTTTTAAAAGATAATGAATTATCACATTCGGATTTACAATGGATTCTTGCAGTTGATATGAAATTAAATAGGTGGTCACAGCTGACCAATATATTGTCATATTATAAAAATATTTCAGATGTGAAACTGGAACAGCCAGACATCACTAGTTTATTAAAAAAAGTCTCACTATTCTTGAAGAAGCTAATAAAATAGCAGAAGACAAAGAATTTGTGTATAGCAAACAATTACATATAATTAGTGATCAAGTCAAGCAGTTAATTAACGATGTTAGAAAATATTCATCTTCTACCATAATATTATTTGCTTTTATGATAAACTGTCAATCCCCATCATGCTATAATGTGATTCGTGACCGAATCAAACCTTTTTTGTTTTTACCGACAAGAAGGTATTTACAAAGTATATCTTCTAGTTTAAGTGTTTCTCCTGCTACTGATACAAACGATAACAATTATTTAAAAAAACAGCAAAATCTATAAATAATACTGAAAAGGTTGTAGCACTTTTGATAGATGAGATATATTTAACAGCACATTTACATTATAAATCTCAAAGTATTGTTGGCTGTGCTAATAACAATAAAAATGTTGCCAAAACAGCATTGACATTTATGATCTCCTCTGCTTTTGGTAATGTAAAAGAAGTGGCCAAAATAATACCAGTGCACAACATTCATGGTTTAGAAATGGTTTCACTCACACTCCCAATAATCCATTTTATTCAAAATTGTGGTTTTGAGATTTTACGCATTATCACTGATAACCATTCAATAAATCATGTTATGTTTAATAACATAGCTCCTGATAATAATTTCCTAATCCAGATTATCCAGATAAAAAAATATTTGTTTTATATGATTTTGTACATATTTTCAAAAACATATGGAAAAACTGGATGAATTTGAAAAATTTGGATCAAACATTTGTTTATAATGATTTTGATGATGATATTTTAAGATATGCAAAATTTCAAGATATAAGAGATATCTATCACGACGAAAAATGTCAGATAATAAAGAAAGCATATAAACTTAATTTTAAATCTGTTTATCCTTCAATCTTGGAAAGACAGAAAGTGAATTTGGCTGATAATGTATTCCATCAATCAACAATTGCTCATTTGAAAGGTGATCCCAAATACTTTGATACTGGAGCATTTTTAGAAATTGTTAGAAAATGGTGGGCTATTGTTAATAATTGTAATTATTTAAAAGGTGAAATTAAAAGAAATGAATGGAGCTTGCCAATTACATCTGTTACTGACTCGCAAGTTATTTTTTTTTTAATTTGTAAATTGGCTTGATAAATGGAATAGCATAAAAAATAATAATGGACATTTATCTTCTCCAACATTTCATGCTTTGCGTCACAGTACTATCGTTTTAATAGATATCATTCAATATTCATTTAGTAATTTTACAATAAAGTATATTTTACCAGGTAAACTTACCACTGATAATTTAGAAAAACGGTTTGGCATATATCGTATATTAGCAGGGTGTAATTATAATGTATCATTGAATGATATTTATGGTGCAGAAAAAAAATTCGTACTAAAAATATTTTCAAAAAATATAATGAATCTATTTCCATAACTGAATTAAAATCAAAATTTTCCATTGAAAATAGTGTAGATTCTTCGGATAGCATTTTCAATTGTGATGCAGGTGACATTAAATTTTTCTTAAATGTTTTGTCTACAGACTACCTAGAAACTGCATCAGCAGATGAAGCCAGTGGGTATGTAGCTCATGTTGTATCTAACAAACTAAATTGTCAAGAATGTATCTCCTTAGTAAGACTTGGAAAAGGTACTTGTACAAACAATACATATTTTGTTAGTTTACAAAGGGGCTGTTTGTGTATTGGTACTGATTATGTCCATTTCATATTTTTTCACATGTATGCATTGTTGCAATTTATCATAAGTGATATAATTTTTGAAACAAATTTTTTGAAAACTAGTAACCAGAAAGGTATTTTATGTAGTATAACCCTACAAAGTGTGGAATTTGATTTATTTTATAAAACATTTGAAGGAATCTGCATTTGTGGTGAAAGTTATCAAAAAATAATAAAAATGATTTGTTCGGTATTAAGTAACATAATGCTTAATAATTATACAAAAAATAAAAATAATGAACTAAACGAATCTGGGCATTCCAAAAGAAGTGGCGAGGAAGGTATAGAGAAAAACAGCATTAAAATTCGAAAACTAAAGACATTTAAGTGATGTATGTAATTAATAATAGTGTATTTTCTTTGAGAGCTAATAAACAGTTCATGTAACACAAAAATATTTTTACTAATAATTAAATTGAATTAATTTGTTAATACATGTATATGGAATGTTATAATAGTTGTTTCTTTTAGCAGTTTAATTCTTTAGGAAATCTTGTTTCTGATTTTACAATATTGTGTCACATTTCATACTTTTTCTTCAATAAAGATATGTATATCAAACATTTTTTTTCGTTTCAAGTAAGAGTATTATATAAAATTTATATTATAAATAGTTAAGCTGTTTTATATCAACATAGCATCGATATGTACGAATAAAACTAACGTTATGGTCGGCAGAGTAGGACCACTACAATCAGCTGATGCGACGTTGTCACATCTTAGTTCATGGCTTGTAAATAACGATGGCTGTGAGTCTAAGGTACATTATTTATTATCTATTCTACACTACTGTATTGTACCTCTTTCAATTTATTTAAGTTTTGTTTATTTATTTTACTGGTTTTTATGTTGGATTTATTTAGTCTTATCCTTGGTTATTAATTATGGTCAATTTCGACAGTGATTCACTAACTCAATCTAAGGGGTTTTGGGGTATTGTCCATGTTTTAGTCAGTCTGTCTGTATTTGTATATTGTTTTAATAGTATGGAACGTTTTGTTACGTTACAATATTCATATTAAATAAATATTTTTAAATGTTAAAATGTAATAACTAATTTTAATTTTGTAAAATCAAATCCGTTTACACCTATTTATGTATAACCCAGAAGAGTTTTACACTTACTGGAAACTAAGAAAAGTACACTTGGAGGAAACGTTGTGATGATTTGTATAAGTTCATCATAATTCCTGGAGGTAATGCGAGTTTGACAGCTACAGCAGCTATGTGACCTAGTTCATGAATGTCACATTCACTTCCATCCAAACGAAGAATACGAGCTGAAACATATTACAAGTCTATAAATGAACACACTCATTTATTTTGTGTAATCTTATAGTACTAGCATGTATAGGTTGGAGGTTTTTAAGGTATTATAAACATAAGCTTGGCTAGGCAGAAAGCAAAAGAGATAGGTTGTCATGAACACGTGTGTGGTTTTTCAAAATAAGCAACTAGAAACTTATCTGTAGTAATAATACTACATGTATTTATGACTTATTAAACATATTTCAGTATTGTAAGAATGATCAGTAGCTGAATAAAGGTAAATTGGAACACCAGTATGTATTAAACATAAAATTTGCACAAATATATTGTGAGAGAAGAAATGGTAATAAAATTACCAACAAAAACCTGATCTAGCGTGAAGCTTGTGCTTGATGGATGCCTTGGCTTAGTTATAAAATTAGCCTTTTCTTTCTGAGGAGCAGACAACAATTCTACCAAGGGACACTATATACAGTATAGTATGTAGAGTGTCCCAAAAGCAAAAGCACCATTATAGGAGATTATGCTAGACATGAAAATGAGAGAAAATGTCATATAAATAATGGACATATAAATATAAGTCCAGAAATGATTTGTTCTCAAGGTAAATGGGTAAACATTTGACCCATATATCTGTTCTGTAAGTGAAATACTGTATGAATATTCACAGAACACAAATTATGGGGAAAAATGATTGGTTCCATGTTTTTGTACCTAAACTCTAAAAAAGGGATCTCCAGCCTTTTATCTCTTGTAATTTACAAAAATAAAGTTTAAAATTTAAAAAACAGCCAAAAACAATTTTTCACCTGGTCTTTGGTGGACAACTTTCTCGTGTTGTCAACAAACAAAGAAAAGTTTGAAGTTTGTCAAGAATTTAATTTTGAAATAAACTATATTATATTAGATTATAAATGTTAAATTGCTAATTTGGGTAGTTTTGGGGAAGTTGGAAACTTAAAATGGGTGCTGACTGATATGTTACCATTAAAATTTATATTTATATTAAACTTGAATTGCTGAAATTTAAAATTCATGTTTTGGTATTAAGATTGAAATTGAAATTTAGGAATTGTATCTTATATTGAAGTTGAAACATTGCAATTTGAAATAAAAGTTGTTATTGGTTGTTAATAGTGAGTTTTATTTGCAAGTCCCGTCTCACTGGACCCATCACTCTTTTGCTTCTCTAGGTCTTCTGCCTAGTTTTAAATATTTAGTGGCCCATCTTCAAAAAAAGAAAAAAAAAATTGTCAAAAAAATTTTTTTTGAAAAAAATTTTTTTTTATAAAGCATAAAAAGTTTAAAGAGGGGTTACATTTGGTAGCAGAGCGTGGTTGTATCTAGGGTTAAACCTTGGGTCCTTTGGGTGTGACGGGGCTTGCAAACTCAGAAAACATTCAGGGTAGAATGAACTTAGAAAATTTACAAGAAATCAATATATATATATATATATATATATATATATATACATGTGTTGTGTTATGTTCGATGTTTTATTAACTATATGGAGGTATAATTGTCAGCCTGTTGTTATTTGTGTTATTTGTAAACTTGGTGTTGCCACGAGGTATGAATTTTTGGGGGGAATTCTTTTTTGAGACTTGAATTACCGCAGATCTGGGGCACGATGATGGGAAATGGATTTCGTGTTTTTGATTTTCAAATAATAGCGAGGGTGTTTATAGGGATGCGGTATGGCCCGCTCAGAAGTCGGTCTCGTCAGAGGTACGGGAGCCGAAGTAATTGTTATAAGTTTTGGGAAATTTGATGTTGTTCGTTGGTTGGCAAAGTTGCTTCCGTGAAATGCGATGTCGCGATAGGTGTTATGTGTGTCGTTGAGCATGTCTTGTGTTAGTGTAAAAAAAAAATTGTGTTTCTTCTTGGGTGGTGTTGATGAGAGCCAGTTCAGGATAGTGGCTGGGTCCTCACAACGCTAGGGGGCCCGCAGTTTGCTTGAGGGAAGAGTATAGTACTCAAGTTTTTTCTGTTTCGTTTTATTGTCTATCGTTGTCGTGTGTGTATTTCGTGGGCCGACCGTGGAGCTCGAGGATGAGCGTCGTGGATCCGGATTTGTTTCTTCGCGACGAGCTGGAGTTTGAGTTACGAGCCCGGGGGAGATACCCGAAAGGGGCGGTTACTGTGTTGAGAAAGCAGCTCAGAGAGGCGCTATCCGCTGGCGGCATGCTCTCAGCTGTCGATATCTCGGATAAAGATCGGGAATTAGAAAGGTGTGTCGAGAAGTGGGAGGAGTTGCAGGAGTTAGCCCGATGTGTTGACAATTTGGAGGAGGGACCGGGTTCCTCCAGGGGCGTCCGGCGGATTCGGCAGCGCCTAACTCATTTAAACCTGCGACTGCAGAACCTCGACGACCAATGGGGCACTCTTGAGCAGGTCCATGATATCAAGAGCTTAATAGAACAGGTCACCTAGACCCTGCAGGGGTCTCAATCCAGTAGACCACCCACGCCGGAGGCAGTTCCTGCGTCCGAGGTCTCAGCTTTAGAGTGCTCTCGCGAGCCTGCCGCAAGTGCCCCGGTTTTCCTCAGGTCCGCACTCATTGCTTATCATCCTGAGCAACAGACCACCTGGGACCAGAATCTGAAGTGGTTACAGCTAGCCTTTAATACGGCCCTACATGATAGTCATCAGGCCGTTCCCTTTGAAATTATGTTTGGATTCTCGCCCGCACTCCCGTTGACTAACTTGTGGAACATTGAGGATCTTCTACCACGGGAGCCAGATAATGGAACAGCAGAGAGGTGGAAGGAGGCTCGGAAGAATTTGCTGCGAGTGCACGAGCGGGTCCGTCGCCGATATAATCAGGGGCGAATTCCTAACCCCTTCCGGATTGGGGACTGGGTCTATTGCCAGACCCACCCACTCAGCTCAGACGCGGACAGACGTGCCGCAAAAATGTGTTATCGGTGGTCGGGGCCATATCGTATCCTGGGGTTCGTGTTACCGGTGACGGCCAGGCTGGGCGAACCAGGAACTAGGAGGCTCGGAAGAATTTGCTGCGAGCGCACGAGCAGGCCCATCGCCGATATAATCAGGGGCGAATTCCTAACCCCTTCCGGATTGGGGACTGGGTTTATTGCCAGAGCCACCCACTCAGCTCAGCCGTGGACAGACGTGCCGCGAAATTGTGTTATCGGTGGTCGGGGCGATATTGTATCCTGGGGTTCGTGTCACCGGTGACGGCTAGGCTGGGCAAACCAGGGAGCAGTTCGAAAGAAATCGTAACTCATATTTCGACACTGAAGCTCTGTCGCAGGGGATAGAGGGGCCGATGGGGGGGAGAGAGGTTGATGGTCTCCGTGTCAGTTCGGGTGGTAGTCATCTTGAAGGTGGCATGAGATGAAGGGGTGCCTTGTGGAGAGAGAGAAATGGGTAGCGGGTAGATGTTCCCCACAGTCCCAGTTGTGTTCGTCTACTTCAGGGACGCGACCCTGCCTACGCGAGCCTTGGTTTTCTCCATTCATCCTTATTTCCGGAGGGAGTCATGTCCTTACCTTCAGTCCTAGCTCTTGACCCTTCAATGATCCTTTCCCTTTTCATCTTCCCGTTTTTCCTAACCCTCCCCTTATCAAAAGAAAAAAAAAATACAAAAAATTAGAAATGTAAAAAAAAAAGAGAGTGGAGTGAAACCTACCGAGTTGATGGGGTCAGTTGAGCTTTTCCTCTACTCGGTGAGTTTTGGCATACCCTTGGATTATAGTTTCATGGAGACCATCATTCCCCCCTCCAGTGCTGAGAATGTGCGATGTGTCTGTTAGATAGAGTTGTTTTGTTTTGATTAGACCCCCCTGTGTAACTATAGGGCATGTGGCCCTGTTAAAGTTTAGTAGGTTCCGATGTCTCTAGATGGAAGTTGGCGGGCCTCGGGAGGTCAGAACTCAGGGAGCTCCCGAACTTTTTTTTCTTCTTTTCTTCTCTATCCTCTTCTTGCTGTATGCTGGCCCTGATCAGGTCAGCATGCAGCGCCAGCACACTTACACACTACACGTCTTCCTTCTGCTCTTTCGTTTTCCTTCTGAGCCTTTGTTCTCCTGAGGGCAGTCACCAATGAGATTTTCCAGTCTGTTGGTTTAGAAGACAATATAGGGGTACACTGCACGGTACCCCTGAGTTCAAGTGTGGGGCAACCAGGTTGCCTTTTTGGGGTAGGGGTCTGCCGGTTCGTCAACGAACTCGCGCGCTCATATAAGAAAATTATGTATGTATAAAAATAATATTTGTGTCAAACGCAAATTTGTTCGCGGTATCTTGATTTAACGGCCGAAATCTGTTTTGCCGTTGAACATCCCAGCGCATTCTAGCGGACGGTATATGCGTGATTCGTCGGACCGAAACCGAATTACTTTGTCTTGCTTCGTCGGCCATACTGCGTACACCTCGTTCCCTTCGACATAGCTGGAGTCTTCTTGATCAAATTATTTCACTATCTAATGGCTAGATAAACTAGTACAGATCTGCGGTGAGTAACTTTAGAATGTCTATAATGGTTTGCATAAAGTAAAATGTGAATTGGGGTATGGTGAGAATGGATGAAGATAGATAAATTTTGGGATACGCACACCGCGTGGCGTAAACTCGAAGTATTCAGTATCATAGTATTCTAAGTTATTTAAACTCTTATGTAATTAATTTATATCTTAATTAAAATACAGTAATTGCCTATCACTTTAGTGCAGTAAAATTATGTAATTTCGGCAGACTTATAAGTTTTCAAATGCATTAGCATGTGGTCGTGTACAAAACTAAACAGGTTATAGTGTGTCAGACTTTCTGTTCATGTAGGCCTAATTAAGTAAATTAGAAACTTATTAATTGATTTATGGGCATCTAGGAGTACAGTATAAATGTCAAAAGAGTAGACGTTATGTTTTAATTAAAACGAGCATGGTTTAAATTGTCAGGGGGGGCCTGTTCAAATTTGTTCTGGACTGGTTCTATCAAGAGTGCGTGTGGTGAGTTGTGCTGTGAAAATGTGTTGGGTCATCCATCTAATTATCTATTTATGCTTAGGGTCCCCGCGCCCAAGACGAGGACCCGGCCCAGGCACATCCATCTGCTCCTGAAGTAATAAAAAGAGGCTCTCGACTTCACCTGTTGAAAGGAACGGCAAGATCATCATGCCCCAGCATAACTCCACAAACTAGATGTTGGACTCAAGGACCACAGCTTAATTTGAATAAGGCGATATTCAACCATTTATTATTTCTGGCCTACATAGACACCACCGATTTGTGCACATAATTAATAAAACTTGTGGGGTATTTTGTGACACACATGATATTGTTTTCATCTTATAAACGTTTTAATGGGGACTATAAACGGATTTCGGGGACTTTATGTATAGAATTAGTTACATTCGACATTCAGTGTACGCCCGGGGGACCGGCATGTGTCCGAGGCTAATTAAATTTTCATGCACCACATTTTCTCACTCGGGTAATAAAAGGGGGGTTGTTCAAGTATTAGGGGACTGGAATTTCAGTGATATTGGTGGGTGCTGTTGGTGACAGGATGGACCCGGCCGGCTGGTCTCGTTCAGTTAATTCCTGTATGGTTATCCATGGTAATTGCGGTTTTATTACATATTTAAATTAGATCATTTGGTATACATATTCACAGCTGGGTCATGTAAGGGTTATAAGTTTTTTATTTAGTTTCAGTCTGGTCCCCTCTTTAGACCTTGTGTAGGCAAGTTTTGCATGCAGATATATGCAGGCCCCATGCACAGATAAATGTATGTACGGTCATGCTTAGGAACATGTCGGCTGCCTGAACAAACCAGATATTCTTAAAGATTATAAATTGTAATATGGTAAATTCACACAGGCTGTTCATGTCACGTACAAGTTGTAACTCGCATTTTTAAATTATTTTGTCAAACCAGATTTCTTAGAAAAATATTAAATTTATCATGTCACAATATTCACTCATACTGTTCAGGTCACATAAAGATTGTAGCTTGCTTTCTTTTAGAGTTATTATTATTTCTGTCTGATTCTATTATTATTGTCTGATTTTCTCCAACAACTTGTAATTATAAATTCACTAAGTTATACGCACGGTTCAAGGGCATTTAAAGTTGTAACCTGCATTCTGGCCAACCCAGATTCTGGGGGCACTAGATGTATGTATACTGATGTATGTATATGTATGGCAGTTGAAATTTCCATATGATGGGGCGATATATGTATAGAGAGAAAAGATATATAGGCGGGTGGCAAGGCTTTAATGTTATAAGGGTGTTTGTTATTTATGTGGTGATACTGAATATGTGTCTGTGATAGGCGTATATATTTATATGTGTAATTATGTGAATCATGTATGCGTTATTTCTATGTGTTATGTACGGGGATTGTTTATGCAACCATGCAGTTATAAAGATTACATATTAATATCAAATATAAAATTTGAATTAAATATTAAACTATATTATATTAGATTATTAATGTTAAATTGCTAATTTGGGTAGTTTTGGGGAAGTTGGAAACTTAAAATGGGTGCTGACTAATATGTTACCATCAAAATTTATATTTATATTAAACTTGAATTGCTGAAATTTAAAGTTGGTGAAGATTGAAATTGAAATTTAGGAATTGTATCTTATACTGAAGTTGAAACATTGCAATTTGAAATAAAAGTTGTTATTGGTTGTTAATAGTGAGTTTTATTTGCAAGTCCCGTTTCACTGGACCCATCGCTCTTTTGCTTCTCTAGGTCTTCTGCCTAGTTTTAAATATTTAGTGGCCCCTCTTCAAAAAAAAAAAAAATTTGCGTGGTTGTATCTAGGGTTAAACCCTTGGGTCCTTTCGGTGTGACGGGGCTTGCAAACTCAGAAAACATTCAGGGTAGAATGAACTTAGAAAATTTACAAGAAATCAATATATATATATATATATACATGTGTTGTGTTATGTTCGATGTTTTATTAACTATATGGAGGTATAATTGTCAGCCTGTTGTTATTTGTGTTATTTGTAATCTTGGTGTTGCCACGAGGTATGAATTTTTGGGGGGAATTCTTTTTTGAGACTTGAATTACCGCAGATCTGGGGCACGATGATGGGAAATGGATTTCGTGTTTTTGTTTTTCAAATAATAGCGAGGGTGTTTATAGGGATGCGGTATGGCCCGCTCGGAAGTCGGTCTCGTCAGAGGTACGGGAGCCAAAGTCATTGTTATAAGTTTTGGGAAATTTGATGTTGTTCGTTGGTTGGCAAAGTTGCTTCCGTGAAATGCGATGTCGCGATAGGTGTTATGTGTGTCGTTGAGCATGTCTTGTGTTAGTGTAAACAAAAAAAAAATTGTGTTTCTTCTTGGGTGGTGTTGATGAGAGCCAGTTCAGGATAGTGGCCGGGTCCTCGCAACGCTAGGGGGCCCGCAGTCTGCTTGAGGGAAGAGTATACTACTCAAGTTTTTTCTGTTTCATTTTATTGTCTATTGTTGTAGTGTGTGTATTTCGTGTGCCGACCGTGGAGCTCGAGGATGAGCGTCGTGGATCCGGATTTGTTTCTTCGTGACGAGCTGGAGTTTGAGTTTTGAGCCCGGGGGAGAAACCCGAAAGGGGCGGTTACTGTGTTGAGAAAGCAGCTCAGAGAGGCGCTGTCCGCGGGTGGCATGCTCTCAGCTGTCGATATCTCGGATAAAGATCGGGAATTAGAAAGGTGTATCGAGAAGTGGGAGGAGTTGCAGGAGTTAGCCCGATGTGTTGACAATTTGGAGGAGGGACCAGGTTCCTCCAGGGGCGTCCGGCGGATTCGGCAGTGCCTAACTCATTTAAACCTGCGACTGCAGAACCTCAACGACCAATGGGGCACTCTTGAGCAGGTCCATGATATCAAGAGCTTAATAGAACAGGTCACCTAGACCCTGCAGGGGTCTCAATCCAGTAGACCACCCATGCCAGAGGCAGTTCCTGCGTCCGAGGTCTCAGCTTTAGAGTGCTCTCGCGAGCCCGCCGCAAGTGCCCCGTTTTTCTCCGGTATGGTGGCGGCCTCATATCACAAGCTGCCCAATCCACTCTCCCAAATCATCCTGCAATTGCCGATCGTGGATGGGTTAGATGAGGATAAACTATTGCCTTTCTTTCGGACTGTGTTCCAGTTAGCTGATTTTCCGGGTATGTTGGATCATATTCTCCTCGAGCTAATTTATCCTTATTATCGCGGCCCTATGGCTGAGAGGGTGGCTGGCGTAATGTGGCGTAGATGTGGAGTAGATGTGGAGTTGCGGAGTTCCACCGGGAGGTGTTGGGGGCGTTCGTGCCCGGGAGGCTTTTGGAACAGTTACGACATCGGCACTTCTACAGAGTGCAATCTAGGGGTGAAAGTCTTGCCCAATTTGTGCACAGCATTAGGGACGCAGCGCGGACACTGGGTCTGGGCATGTCGGAGGAAGAAGTAGTACAAATAATTCTAGAAGGCGTCTCCCCACAGGAGAGATTGCGGCTTGTATTTGCAGAGCGCCCACGCCGGTTTGTGGATTTAGACAGACTGTGCGTGATGTCAAAGGTCATTCAGATGAATGATGAAGCGAGGGGAGACAGTCATGGTGTGACGATTTAAATTGTGACAATTACAAATAAAAAAAAAAATTTTAATTAACTAAGGTTGCGTACTATTAACCATTTAAATCTCACATGATAATAATAAAAACATGTAGGTACTAAATGTGAATGGAAGAAGTAATTAATCAGGGCAAAGTATCCGTAAAGAAAAGGCATAGTGTAAATAATTATTATGTTCGTATTTAACCCTTTGCTTGCTATCAAGCGCCTACCTGTTGATACCGGAATCGACATGTTTTCCGAGTCTACTGTAATTAAAAATAATATAGTAAACTAATGTTAATAATTAAAGTATCTGTAGACACAGAGAGTAACTAAAACAATTAATTTAAATGATGTATTTTTATCTAGCGATAGTTTGTATAAATAAAAAGTTTATTTAAAGAGAAAACAGGAACTATATATGCTCGCGGAATAAACACCCCACTCTCTCTCGTCATGTACGAGGGTAGCGGACGAAAAATCGCCCTCTTGCGATGACGACGCCCAGCTGTGCTGACGCACGAGCAAAATTCTCTGTTCAAAAGTTATACAATTTGTTGTTAGTGTGGATTAATTAATTATTATTTTGTATTTTACTAACCGTTACAAAAAGTGTAACATGTAACGTTAACAAAATGAAAATTCCAAAAACTTTCTAACAAGAAGAAAGATGTAACTACAAACGACGAGTGTTAATAAAGAAAAAACGATGACTGCAATCTTCACAGATAGATGAATCTTTTCAACATATGACCTGTGGTCATGGACCATCTAAATGAGAACTCTAGTATACCCTACTGATGATGCAGTTCGAGACATCTGAGAATCAACGAGTATCTGTGTAGAAGACTCTACCTATCCTGCAGACGTATTAAGCCATGAACAACAGAGACCAGACCAAGATGAGGACGACGTTTTAGGACTCCCAAGACGGAACCACATGGAGGCGATTACTACATCCAAAAAATAGAGGTGACTCGATAGCACGTCTATCGAGGAATAATGATAATATTTTTTGTAACACAATACTCTATTTAAGAGACTTACAGATTTTATAAGAATATAAAAACTTAAATTTGAGAATTTAATTGTAACTATTCAATATCATTCAATTGTTACAGTTTATATATTAACGTAACGTAGTGTTATTAATACCATTCTTCTAATGGAATATATATGAAGCAAAAAGGTAAAAGTCTTGCAAGATAAAATTTTGAATTAAATATAATTAAAAGATTAGAGACTAAATACCAATGGTTACCCGGATCCGGGGGTATAGCTAGATAAATTTGTTGTGATCCCGTAGTCTAAATAAAGCAATTCAATTAATTTTAATAATTTGATTAATAATGTCATGGGATCTGTTCTTTGGAGTAAATGTTATATTTCAAATGTTTAATAAAGGAAGTCTTCTTGTTACACACATATACGGAGTATATAAATCAACAGTTTCACCTTCCCTGATTCCTTGTATGTCTTACTGTGTATTGTTCTGATTTAAATTTCAGCTCGTCTGGAATAAGGCAGCCTGAAATAATTGGCAGAACCAATTATTTTGGGTTCCCTCCGTTATAACTCAAAAGAAGAGGTTATAAGATGCGCAACTCTGCTCTTAATTAATAATTAACTGCTAATTAATAATAAATGTGCTATGGTGTAAATAATAATTAATTGTGTATTGTGCTGTTGTCTAATTGAGAATAATTGTAAGCATCGTGACACAAGTAAGATGTGGTACTCTGCTTGGTTGCTTAATTGCTTAATTAATTGTGTACCGAGTGTCACAAATAAGATGCGCAACTCTGCTAATTTGTTTAAATTTTGCTACTAATTGTAAAAAAAAAATTTTAATGACTTGTGTTGTTAAACAGTAATTGTGTCCCTATTCATGAGCTGTTGATTTATTCACTCGTGTATTTTAATATGTGTCAGAAATTTAAATAAGATAAAAATAATTAATAATATTATAGTAATATAGTATAGATAATTTTATTAGTAAATATGATATGTGTAAAGTAAGATTAACATATAATCACATGTAAACGAACCATGTAAGAGCTTGTCAAAAGTTCATTCAACAACACGTCTGTTTGTAAACAATACCAGACCGGTTGAATTCTTGTCTGTTCCTGTTAGTGTGTATTTTGTCATTGTGAGCCTCCCCCATCGCGGAATGAAACAATCACTTCACCCTCTTTGATAGCCCTATTGTTATAAGAAGCGTGTCCTTTCCTGTGTGTCGTCTTGTGCCTAGTAACCATGTATCTCCCCTTTGTTGAAAATTAAATCGAATTAAATAAAACAAGTGTACTAATTAATTTAATGGAATGATGTTTCCCTAAGTAAATAAACTAGTTCGAAATAAAATGAAACCGTCTCTTAAATCAGACCAAAGTAATAATAATAAATAATAAGTCATTTAAAATAAAAAGTTTAATAAAATCGTAAATTATTATAACACGTTAGTATAATTAGAATTATAAAAGTGTATTAGTGAGATAAGAAAAAAGAAAAGAATAATATGTGTGAGTTATAATAAATAAGTTGTGTCCTGCTTGAAAATAAGTCCCTAGCCGCCAGCTATTGTTATATGGAACCATAGAGATCTATCCACCCTCGAGTTGACTTCTCCCCTTTGTACTCATAAACGAGGCCATTGTAGAAAACTAGTTTGACCTACATTCCAGCGTAACAGCTGATCGTTGAAAGTAAAGTGTTTGTCCCCTCCTGCGTAGTGTGTTACAGTTAATTGCTTAGAAGTGAATAAAGATTCCCCTTCGTGACATTCCGCTTATCTCAGTAAAGTAAGCAACTAGAATTAAAAATAATCTAGGGTTGAGTATGGGATCAACTTTAGATTATCTTAAGTATAAGTAAGCGAAATAGATATAAGGAACATAACTCAGTCACAATGGCGCCGCACTGAAAAATTCTTTACAAGAGTTAAAGAAAGTAGCAGAAAACTAACTACTAGAGTTAGAGTACGCAAGATGTAGTCAGTCGGGCCATGATGTTGTGAGGTTACGTAAATTAGTAGTAAAAATAAAATTAAGTTAGATTTTAAGAAACGAGATAAAGGGAAGGTCACGGAAGAAAAGAAAATGAGTACCAAGAGCTGATCGTTTAAATAGAATTTAATGCCTAATGCCAAAGGTTTAATAATAATCTCTGTTAATAAATGTTTACCATGTGTTAAAGTGTGTAGGAAATAATTGTGTATAGTATTGTAGAGCAAATAATATTGTGATTTAAATTTTCAAATGAATAAATGACTTAGTTAACCCTCCCTTGTTAGATAAAGTACTAAACACCATGTCCCCAAAACAGTAAACTTGTAAACTCAGCCAAATAAAACAAAAAAGGGTAAATAAAGTGTCCTAAGTAAATATGGTAAGACTATAGGAAATAATTCTACGTAATTTTTAAAACCCCAAAGTAATAATAAGTGATTAATAATTGCTAAATAAATCTTAAGTTAAACAAATATGTGTAACGTGTAAATAAGTATTAGTAAATCGTATCGCAGTAAATAAGAGCAAAGTAAATAATAATAAAAGGATAGTTGAATAGTCAACAACCAGTGGTGGCCAGTACGAGAACAATAGAGCGTGTGATGAAATGTAGTAAGCCACGCACCCCCTTTCTCTTGTATAAACGGTAGCGTTCCGTAAACGATGAATACCACCGCGTATTACAATGCCTTGTGTAAAGTGTCTCCCCTTCCGCATAGTTTGTCGAGTAAATGTTAAAGAGTTAAATGAAAAGTATCTTCATGAATTTCAGGTTCTCTCAAACCAGTGATCTAAAGTGGAGTATTGGATCCTCTTTAGATTACATTAGAAATAAGTTTATGATATATAATCCAGAAGTGATCATACATGTGAAGTAACGAGTCACAACGGCGCCGACTGAAAAGGGTAATGATGAGCCAAAAGAGCCACGAGATCATTTTTGAATGCTGAAAGCTAACGTGTATAGTTAGAGTAAGCTGATGTCAGTCGGGCCACGATATTGTGAGTTGCTGAAATTAGGGAAATTAGTATTATGAGTAAGTACTGTATTTAATGAGAAAAAGGGAATTTCATGGAGAAGGAACATTTAAATGAGAATTAAGATCATTTAAAGAGAATTTAAAACAAATAAACCATGCAATAATAATAATAAAAGAGAATAATAATAAATAATAATAATAAGAAGAAATTTCATATAGTACTCCCCAAGCATACTCTCGGTACATAGCTGACCAAAATTTTTAGGAGTCTGTGTTGGTAAGGAGGCGGAGTATGTGACGATTTAAATTGTGACAATTACAAAATAAAAAAAAAATTTTTAATTAATTAAGGTTGGGTACTATTAACCATTCAAATCTCACAATAATAATAATAATAATAATAAAAACATGTAGGTACTAAATGTGAATGTAAGAAGTAATTAATCAGGGCAAAGTATCCGTAAAGAAAAGGCATAGTGTAAATAATTATTATGTTCGTATTTAACCCTTTGCTTGCTATCAAGCGCCTACCTGTTGATACCGGAATCGACATGTTTTCCGAGTCTACTGTAATTAAAAATAATATAGTAAACTAATGTTAATAATTGAAGTATCTGTAGACACAGAGAGTAACTAAAACCATTAATTTAAATGATGTATTTTTATCTAGCGATAGTTTGTATAAATAAAAAAGTTTATTCAAAGAGAAACAGGAACTATATATGCTCGCGGAATAAACACCCCACTCCCTCTTGTCATGTACAAGGGTAGCGGACGAAAAATACCGCTCTCGCCATGACGACTCCCAGCAGTGCAGACGCACGAGCAAAATGCTCTGTTCAAAAGTTGTGCAATTTATTGTTAGTGTGGATTAATTAATTATGATTTTGTATTTTACTAAGTGGTACAAAAAGTGTAACATGTAATGTTAACAAAAAGAACATTTCAAAAAACTTTGTAACAAGAAGAAAGATGTAAATACAAACGACAAGTGTTAAAAACAACGATGACTGCAATCTTCACCGATGGACGAATCTTTTCAACTTCTCACCTGTGGTCATGGACCATCTGAATTACAACTCTAGTATACCCTACCGATGATGGAGTTCGAGACATCTGAGAATCAACGAGTATCTGTGTAGAAGACTCTACCTATCCTGCAGACGTTTTAAGCCATGAACAACTGAGACCAGACCAAGACGAGGACGACGTTTTAGGACTCCCAAGACGGAACCACATGGAGGAGATTACTACATCCAAAAATAGAGGTGACTCGATAGCACATCTATCGAGGAATAATGATAATAGTTTTTGTAACACAATACTCTATTAAAGAGACTTTCAGAGACGATTGGTTTTAAAAGAATATAAAGAACTTAAATTTGAGAATTTAATTGTAACTATTCAATATCATTCAATTGTAACAATTTATATATTAACGTAACGTAGTGTTATTAATACCATTCTTCTAATGGAAGATATATGAAGCAAAAAGGTAAAAGTCTTGCAAGATAAAAATTTTGAATTAAATATAATTAAAAGATTAGAGACTAAATACCAATGGTTACCCGGATCCAGGGGTATAGCTAGATAAATCTGTTGTGATCCCATATTCTAAATAAAGCATTTCACTTAATTTTACTAATTTAATTAATGACGTCATGGGATCTGTTCTTTGGAGTAAATGTTATATTTCAAATGTTTAATAAATCAAGTCTTCTTGTTACACACATTTACTGAGTATATAAATCAACAGTTTCACCTTCCCTGATTCCTTGTATGTCTTACTGTGTGTTGTTCTGATTTAAATTTCAGCTCGTCTCGAATAAGGCAGCCTGAAATAATTGGCAGAACCAATTATTTTGGGTTCCCTCCGTTATAACTCTAAAGAAGAGGTTATAAGATGCGCAACTCTGAAAGATGCGGAATTTCATGGAGAAGGAACATTTAAATGAGAATTAAGATCATTTAAAGTGAATTTAAAACAAATAAACGTGTGCAATAATAATAATAAGAAATTTCATATAGTACTCCCCAAGCATACTCTCGGTACATAGCTGACCAAAATTTTTAGGAGTCTGTGTTGGTAAGGAGGCGGAGTATGTGACGATTTAAATTGTGACAATTACAAATAAAAAAAAAAAGTTAATTAATTAAGGTTGCGTACTATTAACCATTTAAATCTCACATGATAATAATAAAAACATGTAGGTACTAAATGTGAATGGAAGAAGTAATTAATCAGGGCAAAGTATCCGTAAAGAAAAGGCATAGTGTAAATAATTATTATGTTCGTATTTAACCCTTTGCTTGCTATCAAGCGCCTACCTGTTGATACCGGAATCGACATGTTTTCCGAGTCTACTGTAATTAAAAATAATATAGTAAACTAATGTTAATAATTAAAGTATCTGTAGACACAGAGAGTAACTAAAACAATTAATTTAAATGATGTATTTTTATCTAGCGATAGTTTGTATAAATAAAAAGTTTATTTAAAGAGAAAACAGGAACTATATATGCTCGCAGAATAAACACCCCACTCTCTCTCGTCATGTACGAGGGTAGCGGACGAAAAATCGCCCTCTTGCGATGACGACGCCCAGCTGTGCAGATGCACGAGCAAAATGCTCTGTTCAAAAGTTATACAATTTGTTGTTAGTGTGGATTAATTAATTATTATTTTGTATTTTACTAACCGTTACAAAAAGTGTAACATGTAACGTTAACAAAATGAAAATTCCAAAAACTTTGTAACAAGAAGAAAGATGTAACTACAAACGACGAGTGTTAATAAAGAAAAAACGATGACTGCAATCTTCACCGATAGACGAATCTTTTCAACATATGACCTGTGGTCATGGACCATCTAAATGAGAACTCTAGTATACCCTACTGATGATGCAGTTCGAGACATTTGAGAATCAACGAGTATCTGTGTAGAAGACTCTACCTATCCTGCAGACGTATTAAGCCATGAACAACAGAGACCAGACCAAGACGAGGACGACGTTTTAGGACTCCCAAGACGGAACCACATGGAGGCGATTACTACATCCAAAAAATAGAGGTGACTCGATAGCACGTCTATCGAGGAATAATGATAATATTTTTTGTAACACAATACTCTATTTAAGAGACTTACAGAGACGATTGATTTTATAAGAATATAAAAACTTAAATTTGAGAATTTAATTGTAACTATTCAATATCATTCAATTGTAACAGTTTAGATATTAACGTAACGTAGTGTTATTAATACCATTCTTCTAATGGAATATATATGAAGCAAAAAGGTAAAAGTCTTGCAAGATAAAATTTTGAATTAAATATAATTAAAAGATTAGAGACTAAATACCAATGGTTACCCGGATCTGGGGGTATAGCTAGATAAATTTGTTGTGATCCCGTAGTCTAAATAAAGCAATTCAATTAATTTTAATAATTTGATTAATAATGTCATGGGATCTGTTCTTTGGAGTAAATGTTATATTTCAAATGTTTAATAAAGGAAGTCTTCTTGTTACACACATATACGGAGTATATAAATCAACAGTTTCACCTTCCCTGATTCCTTGTATGTCTTACTGTGTATTGTTCTGATTTAAATTTCAGCTCGTCTGGAATAAGGCAGCCTGAAATAATTGGCAGAACCAATTATTTTGGGTTCCCTCCGTTATAACTCAAAAGAAGAGGTTATAATGGGGACCTACTGATATCTCAGAGAGCAGAAGGACGCAACGGCCCTTTCCGCCCCCGACGGGCCCAGTCCATTCGAGATCGTGAGAGCTGGGGAAGCATTATTTGTTATAATTGTAATCGGCCGGGTCATATGGCTCGATCCTGTCCCCGGGGACGCACGTGTCCAGCACCTCCCTCGCAAAGACCCTCCCCAAAAAACTAGGCAGACAGGGGAAGATTGGTCGGAGGATGTCTTCCCCTCGCTCTAATTCTTTTCCGTTTTCTACTACCTCCAGGCCAGTGATAGGACCCGACTCTTCTGACATCAAGGTCCTGTCTACCATCCCGCAACACACTTCAATATGCCCCTTTCTGTCGCTCGAGGTAAAAGGGGGTCAGCTCAGAGCTTTAGTTGACTCCGGTTCAGCCCGATCCATCATCTCATCTCGAGTGTGTGAGGACCTTGAGAAGCAGGGCTTAATAAAGGGGTCGGATCTGTCGTCAGTGGTATGCTGGACTGCATCTCGGGAAATCTTGCCCATCTCCCAGGTGATTTCCTTCAAATTCAAAATTGATGGGTTTTCCTGGGTGTGGCCTTTCTGGTTTCTCTGGCTCTGGGAGTGGATTGTATTATTGGTGCAGACTTCATCGCTAAAAGTGGTCTCGTGTTGGACATCCATGGGCACCAATGTTATTTCAAGTTTAATCGGGGAGTTGTTATTCCGTTCCTTGGATACCAGGGAGCTAAGGGAGGTATCCAAGAGGTGGCTTGTCCCGATTCTGCACGAGATCATCTCACTCCATCCCAGCAGAGAGCCTTAGACCAACTGTGTGAGGAATTTCCCTCGGTGTTAACTCCTAACTTGGGACTCACACACCTGCTGGAGTACAAAATCCGCCTTACAGACTCCAAGATAGTGAGGTCACACCCATACAAATATCTTCGCACCTCCGAAGATGGCCGTTCTGAGAGAGAAGGTTGATGAGTTATTAGAACAAGGGGTGATTGAACCTTCTAATTCCAGCTATGCCAGTCCAGCGTTTTTGGTACTCAAGCCTGGAGGTAAGCACCGTATGGTGATAGACTATAGGAAGTTAAATGCTAATATTGAGGTGGATTCCGTTCCCCTCCCGGACCTACATTCGGCTTTCAATTGGTTCAGTGGGGCCAGGTATTTCACGGTGATCGATCTTAATGCGGCTTATCACCAGATTCCCTTGGCAAAGGAGAGTAGACCGTACACGACATTTTGTGTACCGTGGAATCTGTACCAATATACAAGAGTCCCCATGGGCTTGGCTGTGGGGGCCCAGACAGTCTCTCGTCTACTCGATACCGTTTTTCACGACGTGAAATTCAAGTTCATGTTTAATTACTTGGACAACTTGCTGGTGTATAGTAAGACGTTCGAGGAACATCTGGGTCATCTGCGAGAAGTGATGTGTCGATTAAGAAGTTGTGGCCTTACTGTCAATCCTGAAAAAGTTCGTTTTGCCCACGAAAGCATTTTGTTTCTTGGGGGCATTTAGTTTCACACCGGGGTGTTACTGTCGACCCCGAGAGGACACAGGGCATCCGTGACTTTCCCCCTCCCAGGGATGCGAAGGGAATAGCTAGATTCGTGGGAATGGTCAACTTCTATCGCAGATTCATTCCTAATGTCGCGGAAATTGCTGCACCCTTGAATGAGCTGAGGAAGAAGGGAGCTAAATTCATATGGTGTGATAGTCAACAGAAGGCTTTCGACACCCTCAAGGAAGCCATCATCTCCCCACCGGTGTTACGGATGCCCGATTTTACTAAACCATTTATTTTGCAGATGGACGCGAGTTCGGTTGCGCTCGGGGCGGTTCGGTCCCAAGTTGTTGATGACGCCAGGCAGCCTGTAGCATTTATTTCCTGAACGTTGACCCAGCAAGAATGAAAGTCATCAGTCTATGAGCTAGAGTGTTTAGCTGTTGTGTACACTCTAGACAAGTTCAGGCGTTTCTTAGAACATGCTGAGTTCCTGCTCAAGACCGACAACCAGGCTCTCTCTTGGCTTCTTGCTCATCCCCGGCAACTGGGTAAAATTGTTAGATGGGTGGTCAAGATCTCATCCTTCAAGTTCAAGGTGCAACACATTAGGGGAACTCAAAATGTGGTTGCAGATGCTTTGTCACGCATGTTTTCCCAGCCCAGTGAAGTCCAATCTGAGCAACCCTGTTCCGTTCTGTTAGATTTTCCGTTAGCCTTCACTGATGTGTTACCCCATCAGTTGAATGATGAAGAGGTGGGCCCGATCATCCAGAATATAAAGGAGGGTAACATACAGGCCCCATACTTCTTGTCCAAGGGCGTCCTGTGTTGTAGAGAGAAAAAGGGACGTGTCCCTAAGATTGTGCTGCCTAGCAAGTTAGTGCCCATGGTCTTCAGCTATTATCATAATTCCCCAGTAGGGGGCCACAAGGGAATTTCTAAGACCATTTCCAGCATTAGATGACATTTCATCTGGAAGGGCATGGACAGGTACATTGCGAATGTCATCTATGCGGCTTGAGCAAGCCTGCCCAGAACACAAAGTTAGGGTTGTTGTCATCGGATGTGGCGAGCAGACCGATGGAGAAGTTATTCATAGACTACGTGGGACCTCTCCCGCGTAGCAAGTCAGGTAATTCTTACCTGCTTGTTTGTGTGGATGCTTTTTCGAAGTTGGCCTGGCTATTGCCCTTACGGCAGGCAACGGCTCGTTTGACCATAAGCGCGCTCCAGAATCATATTTTTCAGCATTTCGGTCTTCCGACCATCATTGTCTCTGACAATGGTCCCCAGTTCATTTCGGGTGAGTTCCGGCGGATGTGTTTCACCAGTGGGATCAAACATGTAACCACTTCTCCTTATTACCCACAGCCATCCCATGCGGAGAGATTCATAGGAATCTCAGGTCCGCACTCATTGCTTATCATGCTGAGCAACAGACCACTTGGGACCAGAATCTGAAGTGGTTACAGCTAGCCTTTAATACGGCCCTACATGATAGTCATCAGGCCATTCCATTTGAAATTATGTTTGGATTCTCGCCCGCACTCCCGTTGACTAACTTGTGGAACATTGAGGATCTTCTACCACGGGAGCTAGATAATGGAACAGCAGAGAGGTGGAAGGAGGCTCGGAAGAATTTGCTGTGAGCGCACGAGCGGGTCCGTCGCCGATATAATCAGGGGCGAATTCCTAACCCCTTCTGGATTGGGGACTGGGTCTATTACCAGAGCCACCCACTCAGCTCAGCCGCGGACAGACGTGCCGCGAAATTGTGTTATCGGTGGTCGGGGCCATATCGTATCCTGGGGTTCGCGTCACCGGTGACGGCTAGGCTGGGCGAACCAGGGAGCGGTTCGAAAGAAATCGTAACTCATATTTCGAAACTGAAGCTCTGTCGCAGGGGATAGAGGGGCCGATGGGGGGGAGAGAGGTTGATGGTCTCCGTGTCAGTTCGGGTGGTAGTCATCTTGAAGGTGGCATGAGATGAAGTGGTGCCTTGTGGAGAGAGAGAAATGGGTAGCGGGTAGATGTTCCCCACAGTCCCAGTGGTGTTTGTCTACTTCAGGTACGCGCCCCTGCGTACGCGAGCCTTGGTTTTCTCCATTCATCCTTATTTCCGGAGGGAGCCATGTCCTTACCTTCAGTCCTAGCTCTTGACCCTTCAATGATCTTTGCCCTTTTCATCTTCCCGATTTTCCTAACCCTCCCCTTACCAAAAGGAAAAAAAGTACAAAAAATTAGAAATGTCAAAAAAAAAAAAGAGTTAGAGAGTGGAGTGAAACCTACCCAGTTGATGGGGTCAGTTGAGCTTTTCATCTACTCGGTGAGTTTTGGCATACCCTTGGATTATAGTTTCATGGAGACCATCATTCCCCCTCCCAGTGCTGAGAATGTGCGATGTGTCTGTTAGATAGAGTTGTTTTGTTTTGATTAGACCCCCCTGTGTAACTATAGGGCATGTGGCCCTGTTAAAGTTTAGTAGGTTCCGATGTCTCTAGATGGAAGTTGGCGGGCCTCGGGAGGTCAGAACTCAGGGAGCTCCCGAACTTTTCTTTCTTCTTTTCTTCTTCTATCCTCTTCTTGCTGTATGCTGGCCCTGATCAGGTCAGCATGCAGTGCCAGCACACTTACACACTACACGTCTTCCTTCTGCTCTTTCGTTTTCCTTCTGAGCCTCTGTTCTCCTGAGGGCAGTCACCAATGAGATTTTCCGGTCTGTTGAGTTTAGAAGACAATATAGGGGTACACTGCACGGTACCCCTGAGTTCAAGTGTGGGGCAACCAGGTTGCCTTTTTGGGGTGGGGGTGTGCCGGTTCGTCAACGAACCAGCGCTTATATAAGAAACTTATGTATGTATAAAAATAATATTTGTGTCAAACGCAAATTTGTTCACGGTATCTTGATTTAACGGCCGAAATCTGTTTTGCCGTTGAACATCCCAGCGCATTCTAGCGGACGGTATATGCGTGATTCGTCGGACCGAAACCGAATTACTTTGTCTTGCTTCGTCGGCCATACTGCGTACACCTCGTTCCCTTCGACATAGCTGGAGTCTTCTTGATCAAATTATTTCACTATCTAATGGCTAGATAAACTAGTACAGATCTGCGGTGAGTAACTTTAGAATGTCTATAATGGTTTGCATAAAGTAAAATGTGAATTGGGGTATGGTGAGAATGGATGAAGATAGATAAATTTTGGGATACGCACACCGCGTGGCGTAAACTCGAAGTATTCAGTATCATAGTATTCTAAGTTATTTAAACTCTTATGTAATTAATTTATATCTTAATTAAAATACAGTAATTGCCTATCACTTTAGTGTAGTAAAATTATGTAATTTCGGCAGACTTATAAGTTTTCAAATGCATTAGCATGTGGTCGTGTACAAAACTAAACAGGTTATAGTGTGTCAGACTTTCTGTTCATGTAGGCCTAATTAAGTAAATTTGAAACTTATTAATTGATTTATGGGCATCTAGGAGTATAGTATAAATGTCAAAAGAGAAGACGTTATGTTTTAATTAAAACGAGCATGGTTTAAATTGTCAGGGGGGGGGCCTGTTCAAATTTGTTCTGGACTGGTTCTATCAAGAGTGCGTGTGGTGAGTTGTGCTGTGAAAATAAGTGTTGGATCATCCATCTAATTATCTATTTATGCTTAGGGTCCCCGCACCCAAGACAAGGACCCCGCCCAGGCACATCCATCTGCTCCTGAACTAATAAAAAGAGGCTCTCGACTTCACCTGTTGAAAGGAACGGCAAGATCATCATGCCCCAGCATAACTCCACAAACTAGACGTTGGACTCAAGGACCACAGCTTAATTTGAATCAGGCGATATTCAACCATTTATTATTTCTGGCCTACATAGACACCACCAATTTGTGCACATAATTAATAAAACTTGTGGGGTATTTTGTGACACACATGATATTGTTTTCATCTTATAAACGTTTTAATGGGGACTATAAACGGATTTCGGGGACTTTATGTATAGAATTAGTTATGGTAATTATTGTTGATCCGGACTATGCTCAAATTGCGGTGAAATATTTCTTTTCCTATTCTTCTATACTATATAAGCACGAAAAAAATTATTTTAAACGGGGGTCGAACCTATTTACGGAGAAAAAAAATTAAATAATTACTCACATTAGAATGCATGCAAATAGCCGGTGAACGCCATTTTCAGACTGAATACGTACACCGGTACAGGACGATGCGTGACGTCACCGGTTGTACATCAGCTGTCGCTGCAAATTGGCCTTTGGGATGTATATATAACCATTTTCCAAACATTTACAAGCGAGTTGGATGAAAAGCGAACAAAACAAAATTTACATGATTCTTACATGTTCAAAATTGCGTTGAGCCCAAACGGCGGTTTAAAGCTTTGCGTTGAGCCCACCGCGAGTTTATTATTAGTAACCTCGGAGGCGCCGAAGGCGCCGTAGACTAAAGCATTTGCGGTGAGCCGGCTACCCAAAATCACTCTCAGCGGTGGATACTGTAGGAAACTGATGAGCCGGCCACCCACGAGTCTGAAATGTAATGCTTTGCGTTGTAGGCAATTGAATTACGTTAAGGCAAAATGTAGTGGTGATCCCACTAACTATTCAGTTATAGGCGGCCCGAAGGGCCGCGGGATATAGTTCATTGTTCCAGATAATAAAAATTAAGGCGAACCGCAAAAATTGGACTGTATGAAAAGCGAGTTGAGTCAATTGCTGAAATACGGGTACCCAAATGCCAAACGCCAAAAATTTCCAGAGGCTGATGTAATGCTGAATTACCATTGGTACTTGAGAAAAAATCAACGGCTGGGTTTAAAATTTTGTAATCTCGCCTTTGTAATTGGTTAAGACAAAACAGCGGTTTCACCGTTGAGAATAATCGCGCGAATTTCACCATAAGTTGCATATTGCATAGTGTGTACTGTCGCCGCGTTAGGTAGTCTGGTGCGTGTTTGTGTTTGTGTAATTGTGCGGTGTTATTAATTATGGTTTAATTATTTCTGTTGTTTAGGGTTATTTACTATTAATAACGTTTGTAATATTGAGCCGATTACTTTAGAAATTTATGAAGTACAGCGCTAGGTACTCCGCGTGGTTAATATTTACCTGTGCTCCACCATACAATCTTGAAGTGAATTACGAAGCTTCAAATGTACATGATTCTTACATGTTCAAAATTGCGTTGAGCCCAAACGGCGGTGTAAAGCTTTGCGTTGAGCCCACCGCGAGTTTATTATTAGTAACCTCGGAGGCGCCGAAGGCGCCGTAGACTAAAGCATGTGCGGTGAGCCGGCTACCCAAAATCACTCTCAGCGGTGGATACTGTAGGAAACTGATGAGTCGGTCACCCACGAGTCTGAAATGTAATGCTTTGCGTTGTAGGCAATTGAATTACGTTAAGGCAAAATGTAGTGGTGATCCCACTAACTACTCAGTTAATATGGCGTATGGTGTAGCACAGGTAAATATTTACCCTCCGCGTAATGTGATTTTCAGTCCTTTAGTTTGTGTAATTGTGTAACATTTTAATACACAGTGGCCTGCTACATTAAGGTAAGATTTTCATCTTTTCATAATTGGATGGGCTACATGTGTGTGTGTGTGTGTGTGTGTGTGTGTGTGTGTGTGTGTGTGAAATATTCAAATTGCCGTGAAATATTTCTTTTTCTATTCTTCTATACTATATAAACACGAGAAAAATAATTTTAAACAGTGGTCGAACCTATTTACGAAGACAAAAAATTAAATAATTTCTCCCATAAGGCACCAAAAAACGCTACGTTATTTGCCGCGTAAACTTAGGAAGTACAGCGCTGAGTACTCTCCGCAATGACGTCATAACTCGTCATTCGCTGTGTAACTGTGCGCCGTTTCTTAGATAACATGGCGGTCATTCACTTTACATGCACGCTTATGGGAGTAATTATTTAATTTTTTTTCTCCGTAAATAGGTTCGACCCCCGTTTAAAATAATTTTTTTCGTGCTTATATAGTATAGAAGAATAGGAAAAGAAATATTTCACCGCAATTTGAGCATAGTCCGGATCAACAATAATTACCTTAGTTACATTCGACATTAAGTGTATGCCCGGGGGGCCGGCATGTGTCCGAGGCTAATTAAATTTTCATGCACCACATTTTCTCACACGGGTACTAAAAAGGGGGTTGTTCAAGTATTAGGGGACCGGAATTTCAGTGATATTGGTGGGTGCTGTTGGTGACAGGATGGACCCAACCGGCTGGTCTCGTTCAGTTAATTCCTGGACGGTTATCCATGGTAATTGCGGTTTTATTACACATTTAAATTAGATCATTTGGTATACATAATCACAGCTGGGTAATATAAGGGTTATAAGTTTTTTATTTAGTTTCAGTCCGGTCCCCTCTTTAGACCTTGTGTAGGCAGGTTTTTGCATGCAGATATATGCAGGCCCCATGCACAGATAAATGTATGTACGGTCATGCTTAGGAACATGTCGGCTGCCTGGACAAACCAGATATTCTTAAAGATTATAAATTATAATATGGTAAATTCACACAGGCTGTTCATGTCATGTACAAGTTGTAACTTGCATTTTTAAATTATTTTGTCAAACCAGATTTCTTAGAAAAATATTAAATTTATCATGTCACAATATTCACTCATACTGTTCAGGTCACATAAAGATTGTAGCTTGCTTTCTTTTAGAGTTATTATTATTTCTGTCTGATTCTATTATTATTGTCTGATTTTCTCCAACAACTTGTAATTATAAATTCACTAAGTTATACGCACGGTTCAAGGGCATTTAAAGTTGTAACCTGCATTCTGGCCAACCCAGATTCTGGGGGCACTAGATGTATGTATACTGATGTATGTACAGTGGCGGCGATAAGGCCCCCGCAGACCCCGCCGCGCGGGGGGGCCCCGACCCTCATAGGGGGCCCCAGTTGGCCCAGTCATGGGACATAACTTGTAACATGAAAAATAAGCGTAAACGAGTTGTAAAACGCTTCTTTGTTGAATTATCAGTTGACCATAGAATTGACGACCCAGTGAAATCATTTGAAGTAAAAGTTTTCAATACAACACTAGATATTGTAATAGCTCAGCTACAAATGAGATTCGAAGGATTGCGTTGCATTGATGATAGGTTTTCATTCCTGACGCCTCAGAATTTAGTAAACTTCTCACAAGAGACAATAGTGGAGAAAAGTAAGGCTCTGGTAAATGTGTATCCTGGTGACCTTTCCACATCACTGCCTGACCATGTAATATCCTTCAAAGCTCTGATGGCCAAAGAAATTGTACACAAGAAAAGAATTCGAGAAATGATGAATTTACTGGTTAAAGAAAACAGCTGCCTTATGAGTTGCCTCCCAGACTTAACTACAGCTTTGCAGCTTTATTTAACCATACCTGTCACAACAGCTACAGCGGAAAGAAGCTTTTCAAAACTTAAATTAATTAAGTCATACTTAAGAAGTACCATGCCCCAAACTCGGTTGAGTGACTTGGCACTGTTAAGCATTGAGCATGAAGAGACACAGAAAACTAATATCAACGAAGTGGTTGAAAAGTTCTTAGCTATTAAAAAAAGAAGACTAGGCTTAGGAAAACAGTGAACTTTGGTTGATCCTCATCTGTAAATATTGTACATTACTTGAGTTCGAGTGTTATTGAATTGGATTAGACTTAAGGAGAACTTGTATAGAGTATATTCAAGAATTTTACAAATTCAGTTACAAACTAATTTAAATGTTTGAAAAAAGCTAGAATGTTACTTTGATATTCGTTTTTAAATAATAAATTTTTAACACTCTGAGTGCGGTACTGTTTCATAGTCTGAATTTAGATCTTTGACGTAAAAATAAATCATTCTTTTTATTTTGGTTTTTTTATAGTTTGCATAGAACTTTGTCTTTTTACCAACAATGAATTTTAAGAGTTTGTACACGTGTAAAACGTCCTTTGCAAATTGCAAACGCTTTGTGATAGACGAGAAAGTATTCACAAACCATTGTTGTGAAACACACGTAAATAGAAACTCATTTCAGTGTTTTCCCCTATTACGTATACAAAATTTAACCATTTTTATAGGGCCCCCTAATTAGTTTCGCGGGGGGCCCCCGTTTCGTTAGCGCCGCCACTGTGTATGTATATGTATGGCAGTTGAAATTTCCATATGATGGGGCAATATATGTATAGAGAGAAAAGATATATAGGCGGGTGGCAAGGCTTTAATGTTATAAGGGTGTTTGTTATTTATGTGGTGATACTGAATATGTGTCTGTGATAGGTGTATATATTTATATGTGTAATTATGTGAATCATGTATGCGTTATTTCTATGTGTTATGTACGGGGATTGTTTATGGAACCATGCAGTTATAAAGATTACATATTAATATCAAATATAAAATTTGAATTAAATATTAAACTATATTATATTAGATTATAAATGTTAAATTGCTAATTTGGGTAGTTTTGGGGAAGTTGGAAACTTAAAATGGGTGCTGACTAATATGTTACCATCAAAATTTATATTTATATTAAACTTGAATTGCTGAAATTTAAAGTTCGTGAAGAATGAAATTGAAATTTAGGAATTGTATCTTATATTGAAGTTGAAACATTGCAATTTGAAATAAAAGTTGTTATTGGTTGTTAATAGTGAGTTTTATTTGCAAGTCCCGTCTCACTGGACCCATCGCTCTTTTGCTTCTCTAGGTCTTCTGCATAGTTTTAAATATTTAGTGGCCCCTGTTCAAAAAAAAAAAAAAATTTTTTTTATAAAGCATAAAAAGTTTAAAGAGGGGTTACAGATTGGTGTTTTATTTTATTTTTAATAAAACACGACAGGTTTTTATTTTTCTGTCGTGTTTTGTCTGTATGTTATGTATTTGTTTTTTTGTCCATTCATTTGTGTGATGTAATTGTGTCCGTATATGTTGGCGATCTGTAGGTATAGCGTTAGTGCTTTGCGGTTGAGAGCGTCTTTTTTCTTATCTAGCTGTTTTATGGATTCTTTTATGTATGTCCTTTGTGCGATGTTTTGTGTTATTTGAGCGGCCTGGTTGTTGTGTTTGATTTTGATTTGGGCGTATTTTGGTGTTATTGATTTGTTTAGGCATGTTTTGTTGAATGTTATGTGAGCAACAATTTTTCTAACCTTCAAAATTGTGAATTATTTACACCTCCTAATGCTTAAAAGCTACAATCTACACTACTTGCCATGTTACATATCAGTATTAACAGTTTAATTAGATTGTACCATATATATAAATAATGTCTGTATGTTTTAGCATTATTTATCTGTGGTAAATGTTTAGATATCTCCTTTCTGTAGGTAACTTGTTGAATCTGTCCACAAAAGTGGACTGATTTTACATGCTTAATTAGATTTTCCTGATTGACACTTCCATAATAATACCATAAAACTTCCATAAGTCCTATTTTTTATTGCTGTGTTAATATAGAACAGGAAAATTTAATTATACCACTCAACAACAAACTATTTGGAATAATTTTGTAAGGAATATTACTATTATTACTATTTCTGATGATATATAGGCACAGTGGTATTTCTTCTTTAGTTGGTTCAGGTACACCAACAACAGCAGCATCATCAAAATCAGGATGTGACAATACTACATCCTCCACAGTTGATGTCCAGCTACATTGATAACATCATCATCACGAGCAGTTACATATACATAACCAAATTCATCACGATACCCAGTCTTTTGTGTCATAATGTCCCTGTTTCAAAAATAACATTACTATACTTTTTTTCTAAAAGAAATGATACAAGTAAAAAAATTTGGCAATCAGCTGTTTTAATTTTTGTTGGATTTTTATTTGCATATAGTGAGTATAGTAGTATTTCTAAATGAAGGAAATTAATTAGTGTTTGTCACATCACGCACAAGTATCAATCACTTGAATATAGTAAGTTGCATTCTGTAAACTCCATAGTATTACAATTTATACATATGGACAGGATACTAATATTAAATAGCTGTGACCCGTTTTTAAAAATTTTACCAAATCTAACTTTTCTTAATAAAACGAATACTGTTAGAAAAGTTATACATCTGTAGTAACAATGCTGCACTCTGTGGATGTACACCAGCTGTAACAAATAAAAATGGTTACATAACGTGGTGACTAGATCTACAAGTCTGTGAAAAATCTTATCACAGAAGGAGACAGTGAACCATTCTACATCTACATTTATACATAATTTAAATATGTTTTACATATCATACAAAATTTTATAAAATTTTTAAATGCTACAAATTTAAAATGTTTAAATTATAAACTATGGAGAATACAAATGTATATATTAATGACATGAACACTAATCACTGGGACTCAAAGGTTAACAGAGTGCTTAAATATGCAAGTTAAATATTTAATATGAAAAATTAAAATAAAATGTTAATTCTTGTTGAATCTCTTGTTACAAAAAAGTATAAATCAACAAAAAAAGATAAAATATTTTATTGTTTATATTATAAGTAAAAGTATATTTATAAATATTAAAATTGTAAATATAAATTAACATTATTGAAGACAAGCACTCAGTCAAAGAGATATATATTGTTATATATCTTTTATGTACTGTTCTCCTCTTAATTTGAGAATGGTTTAATATTTATTTATAAAACAAAATAAAATCAATTAAATTATTTTTTATTTTTATTTAATTGTATTTAGTTTATTTTAATTTAATTTATTCCGTTATTCAAATTATTTAACTCGATATTAAACAGTTAAGAAGTATTAATGAATGTTGATTTGCTTTTCATCAGTTTTGGTAAAGTTTTATTTAAAGAAATGTTTTGTCAGTTTGGTTCGATTGTGAAATCGACTCATCACATATATGTTCCAATTGCCTAGGTGTGTTTACTCTTCCTTTCTTTTCCTGCTTAAAAATCTTCTAATCTAACTGTATTTAATAAATGAAACTCCTTTTACAATCCATTAATTATATTTATTAGTTATTATTTATTTTCAAATTAGTATTACTACTTACAGATCGAAAATGTTCGTTTCCCGGATCGACTCTTTACCTCGGGTCGATTGTAACAAAATTAAGTTTTTCTATTTAATAATATTAATTACAGGATTCTTTTTAACTGCTATGAAAGGTCAGAAATGCTACTAGGAAGTGCAATACTTACAAATGTTTAACAATCTTACTTACTATTATACATAAAGTTAATTATGTTTAAGTATTGAATAATAATTATTTAATTAAAATGTCCAAAGTCAATAAACATGGCCACTTCCAGTTTTGATTGCTGACGAAAAAATTCAAAGATGGCCGCTTGGGTTCCACCTCAAAGATTACAAATGTTTATGTAACCGATTCTTTTAAAATAAATGATTTTATTTGAAGTGTTCACTGTAATTATAGTTAATTCTCTGTTTTCCTTCACTATCATGTAGTTAATAAGTGTTGGTGAAGTTATTCTTAGTATTGTGTAGTAATAAACAGTGGTTGTATTATAAGGTTATTTTCTCACCATATTTAGTAGGAATATTGCTTTTCACTTTTTAATTTCTTTTAGTTTTACTTTTTTCTTTATTCTTTTCTAGCTTTATACTTTCTAGATTTGTATATCTTAATTTTTGAATTTAGTTTTGTTTTAGATATAATTTTCTTAATTTTCCCCACTCAGAATTGATCCTTTGTTAAACTTTGGCTCCCGGCTTCACAGAGCTGACCTGTACGTTTTGCTGCCTAACAATAGAATAATAATAATTTCTTACTCCTGCAACGGTCTTGACCAATTTTTGCTAATTTTTCATTGGTCAATAGGTTAGAGTTCAGAGGTCACATGACCCTCATTATTTAAATTATTTGTTTTTTTCAATTTCCACTACTAATTACTCCCTGACTATTACTTAATTATGCTTAACTTAATTGACATCTTGTTTTTCATGGTAACATTACAAACAATTTGATACCATACATGACTTGTGCGTTTGAACTAATAGATATTTTTGGTGATTTACAAAATCAGGTTTTATAGGCCATTTTAGTCAGTTGACCTTCACAAAATCATGTTCTAATTCCTTAAACTATTTAATACATTGTGAGTACTATAAACATAAAATCTATTTAACAATTCCAACTTATCATTACTAATTTACAGTGGTTTGACCTTTTGTTAACTATGATTGGCAATAATTTTAATGTTTAACATTTTCCTAGGCCATATCGTTTCTTTAGTATCTTGTTTTATTCTGTTACAATTATTATTTGTACTGTTGGTTTAATACCTTACCTTTAATTCCAAATTTTTTCTCTGTTTTTTTTTTTGTTTGTTTATTATATTGGATTAAAATGCTTATTATACCCTTATTATTGTACTTCCTTAACAAACTTTATAAACAGCTTAACTTAGTGTCGTGTTTCCATGATTGTTGTTCTAATTATTCTTCAATAGTTAAATTCACTTTTAACAAACATTAAAAAACTGTTTAACATACAAAATTATCAACTCCTTTCCCTGTCTATCCAGGTCTGTTAGTTGATTAATTACACAGAATACTAACATGTACATGAAATCAACACAATTAAACAATGTCAAAGCCTTTCCTTTTTACATAAATAATAAGGCTTAAAAGGCACAGAACCTTTAATCAATTAATATTAAAACTTATAATTACCGTAAAATGGGGTGACTTGAGCCCAAAACAAAAACAAATTTTCGAATCGCCGTTTCTATGTAATCAAATACACTTTATATGTGATAAATTTCTATTGAATTAATTTTTTTCAGTTTGGCCTATGTGCTGTTGTTTTATTTTTTGTTTTTGGTAGTTGGACTTACAAGGTTTTTTTTTCAGGTGTAATTGTTAATTATTAAGCTTTCAAAAAGCCAAGAAGGTATGAAAGACAAAAAGGTAGCCGCAAATATGCGGTTTACACACAGGAAAATTTGGATGAAGCAATACGAAAAATTAGAAGTGGGGAAATGTCAAATAGAAAAGCTGCAAAACATTATTAAATATCTATAAGTACCATCAAAAGAAGACTTAAGGGTGTGCACTTGAAGCGTCCTGGAGGTCAAACAATCCTTGACGAAGAAACAGAAAAAATGTTTGCTGACCATGTAGTGACATGTTCCTTATTTGGATATCCAATGACTGGATTTAACATACGAGTGCTTGTGAAGTCATATCTTGACAGGAATGGACTGACTATTAGCTCATTTAAAAACAATCTGCCCGGCAAAGAATGGTACAAAAGTTTTATGTCCAGACACAAAGACTTAACCGAAAGAATATCATCTAATATTAAAAAGCAGAGGGCAAAAGTTTCAACTTACTCCATTAATGAATACTTCGACTATCTAGAACAGGAGATTGTAAATGTACCTCCCTCAAACATTTTCAACTTCGATGAGACCAATTTAACAGACAACCCTGGAAACCTAAAGATTGTTACCAAATGAGGAATAAAATATCCTGAACGGATTTTAAACTCAACAAAATCTTCTACATCTATCATGATGTGTGGGAATGCAGAGGGGACAATGCTTCCACCATACGTCGTCTACAAGTCCAAGGAACTGTGGACTACCTGGACTGAAGGTGGTCCTTCAGGATATCATTACAACCGAACTTCGTCAGGGTGGTTTGATAATGTGACGTTCAGCATGTGGTTGGTTCAACACTGTGGTGATACCACACTTGAAAAAGCTAAGCAGAACCAAAGTTGTCATCGGAGACAATTTGTCTAGCCACCAATTTAAACATCATTGAACTGTGTCAGAAACATGACATAAAGTTTATATGTTTACCACCAATTCCTCCCATATAAGTCAACCTCTTGACGTTGCATATTTTCGCTCCATGAAAGGAGCATGGAGGAGGATTTTAACAGACTACAAGGTTAAGACAAACAAGTCCCCTGTTCCAAAAAGTGATTTCCCCAACCTTCTTAAACAGCTTGTAACTGAACTTCACCACGAAGGCAGTAACTCCTTAGTAAATGGTTTTCGGAAAACAGGCATTTACCCTGTAAACAGGAAAGAAATTTTGATTAGACTTCCTACAAAGGATAGCTTGCCAAACAAAAAAAAAAGGCTCTCATGATGGCAAAGAACTTAAACAAAGAGTAAGTGATTCTGTACTTGAGGTTTTGCACAAAAAACGTTATGGTGAAGGAAATGAGAAAGTAGGAAGGAAGAAAAAGGTACAGGTTAAGCATGGAAAAAGTGTGAGCGCAGATGATTTCAAAGGTGAAAACAATAAGGTACCAGAAGCCCAACCTTCTACATCTACCGGTACTTTCACATCACCACCAATAAAGGCAACTGCAAAAAGAAAGAAAAAGGCAGTGAAAAGAGATTCAGAGACCAGCAGCGAAAGTGAACCAGAGAGTGAATATTCAGTGTACAGTGAGTTTGAAGAAGAAGACTTTGACGATATATATTTTCTAATAGAAAGGCAACAAGAAAAGGGAAATAGCAAGAAGATAGAAGTAAAAGGAAGTAGCAAGAAGCAAGAAGAAAAAGGAATTGTCAAGAAGAAAGAGAATCTTAAAAAAAAGATAGTACTGGTGCTTACGAAAAAGGCTCTTATGTCTTGGTAATGTATGAAGGAGAGTTTTTCCTGGGAGTGATAACAGATATAGGTACCGGTAATCCAGGAGAAGACTACAAAATCAGTACAATGACCATGAGTGGCCCCAGTAATTGGAAATGGCCAGATAAAATTGATGAATGCTGGTACAACAGAACAGAAATAAAAAAAAAATTGCAGCCCCCACACCCATTACCGCCAGAGGATCTTTTGGTGTTCCAGAGGTAGAAAAGTGGCGTTTCATGGACAAGGACATCAAGTTAAATGCTTGAAACAAGTGTACATAGTGTAAATAGTATGTAGTTGTAACAAAGGTGTTATTTTTTACATTTAGTTATTAATGACTATCACAGTGCAAGTGTCAAGCTTTGTAGTGTGGATTGCTACGAATTTGCAAGAACGTGATTTTGGCCATATTTCAGTTACACAGAAAAATTACTCTTTATTTAAAAAAAATTGTTGATTGACTTTTTCTGATTAAGCATATTCAGATCTTCAATTTGTGGTAAGTTAAACTGTTTTAAGCCTTATTTTAAATTTTCTATGATTTTTTTACAGTTTTGAGGAAATTTTCATGTTTTGTTTTACATTTTCCTCTATAAAACCTAAAAAAACAGGAATTTTCAAGCTCAAAAACTACATAAATAGTCTGCAGTATATGAGGGTTCAAGTCACCCCATGCGTTAATACAATGGGTCTAGTGCATTAGAATAACATTGAAATATATGAGCTGGGTTCAAGTCACCCTGACCCACGAGGTGACTTGAGCCCACCCATAAAATATATTTTTCTGATAGTTATATTAATTGGAAAAAAATTATATTCCACACGTTTATAGAATGGACCAAGACTAAGTTCACTGTAAAAAAGTTATTTGAAAATAGTTGATAGTTTTACAGATATGAACATGCAAAGTTCAAAAGTGGGCTCAAGTCACCCCGTTTTACGGTACTTCCTAACATTCACATTTATTTTTAGCTGTCACTATTTTGTGTTTTCTTAACTATATTTGTATTATATCTACAAAACAGTTGATGCTTATGAAGCACTTTTAATTAAGTTATACTTGTTATTAGACAAAAATTGTTCTGTAAAAATTCTAGTTATTTGTGCTCTGTAATGGGATGTTTGCTAATATGACAGACCCATTTATTATCTAACATATCACAACACACATTGATTTAAAATCTATAAAATTTAAAATGATCAAATATAATTATTTCACTACGACTCGGAACACAAAACTTTTTGTAGGTAAAAACGTAAAAGTTTTACCTTATAACCTGAACCGGTTTTTCGCTTTTAAAAAGCTTCTTCAGAGGTTGCCGCTGGTAGCACTGTCCGTCTTGCTGTTGGTGATGGAATCTATTTATGAAAGATCGATGTTGTGTGTGTGGGGTGTGATATGTTCGAATAATGCGTGTGATGTGAATTGTGTCTGTTCGTTTTTATTTGTTTTCGTGTCTTTGTATATTTCCATTTGATCTGGAGTGTCTAGTTTTCAGCCTTTTGTGTGTACGTGTAGAATGTTCATGTTATTGTCGATGTTTTTGTATGTGTGGTTTACTTCAATGAGGTGGTTTATAAAGGTGGATTCTGTAGTGGAGTGGAGTGCCTTTGTGTGTTCAGTGTATCTTTGTTTGAAGCTACGTCTTGTCTGGCCTATGTAGAATTTGTTGCAATCTGAGCAATTTAGTTTGTAAACACCAGGTGGATCGAATTTGTTTTGTGCTTTGTGTGTGTGTTATGTTTTGTTAGTAGTTTTGTAAGCGATTCTGTATTCTGCTTTTTTGAATTTGTGAGCTATTTTTTCAGTTTGTTTGTTGATGTATGTCAGTATTATGAATTTGTTGTTTTCTGTCTTTGTCTGTTGTTTGTTTTGTGTTTAGTGTAGGAGTTTGTTGATTATTGTTCTATCGTATCCATTGGATTCTGCTAGATAGTTTATCGTGTTCAGGTCATCTTTGTACATCTTTTTCATCTAGGGGGATGTTGTTAAGTCTATTTATCATGGTTCTGAAGGCAGCTAGTTTGTGTTGTATTGGGTGATTGGAGGTGTTGTATATTAGTGTGTCAGTTGTAGTCAGTTTTCTGTATATACTGAATTTGTGCCTGTGTTCAAGTTTTGTGATGGAGAGGTCTAAGAAGTTTATGCTATTGTTGTGTTTGTATTCGGAAGTAAAGGTTATGTTTTTATGCATTTTGTTTATGTGCGTTAATAAATGTTCACATTGTCTTTTGTTTCCCCTGTATAGTATTAGAATGTCATCAACGTATCTGTGCCAATATAGTATTTTATGTGAGTGTCTGTCATTGTTTGTGAGGATTTTTGTTTTTTATAAGTGTTGGAGGAAGGCTTCTGTTAGAATGCTGGATATGGGTGAGCCCATGGGTAGACCATCATTCTGTGTGTAGAATTTATTGTTATATGTAAAGTAGTTTTGTTTTGTGATAATGTTCAGAGTTTCTGTTATTTCGTTGATAAGTTCGTCTGGTGTGTTGTTCTGTTTGAGTTTGTTTTGTAGGATGGTGATTGTTTCAGAGATGGGGATGTTTGTGTACAGGTTTTTAATGTCACAAGGAGGCTAATGTGGCATTATGGGGGATGTGTGTCTTTTATTTTTGTTACTAGGTCTGTGTTGTTTTTTACTTCAATGTTGTTGTCTAGTTGTGTATCTTGTCTGATAATTTTGTCTAGATGTTTAGCGAGTTTGTATAATGGGGCGGATCGGAATTTCTTCTTTATGGATTTTGGGAAGCGCTTGGAGGGTAGGGGCTGATGGTCAAATTTGTTTCATGTAGGGCTTTTGTTTGTGTGTCATTATGTGTTTGGCTTTGTTGACTAGTTGTTGTACTGTGTTTTGGTATCTGTCGGTGGGGTCGTGTTTTAGTTCTGTTCCATGAAGTTTTGTACTTTTTTGTGTAGGTTGTCTGTGGGGATGATTACAGTCGTGTTGCCTTTGTCTGCTTTTACAAATGTGATGTTGTGTTTGTGTGCCTTTTCCCTCAGTTTGATGGCTGTGTGTATTTCTGAGTTGTGGTTGTTGTTGTCTGGTGTCTTATGTGCTCCTATTATATTGTTTATATTATGTCTTAGTGTGTCTTGATGTTCTGGTGCTGTGTTTTGTATATTTGTTTCAGTGTCAACTATGAGTTTTGTTAGTGTTTGGTTGTTATGTTTTAGGCCTTTATCAAGGAGTGTTTGTTCGTTTTAGTGAGTGTGACGTTCGTGAGGTTTACTGTACGTGGGTAGAATTTGTGTGAGGGAATTATATTTGTGTTGATTGGTGTCGGGTTTTTTATTTTTCTGTCATGTTTTGTCTGTATGTTATGTATTTGTTTTTTTGTCTATTCATTTGTGTGATGTAAGTGTGTCTGTATATGTTGGTGATCTGTAGGTGTAGCGTTAGTGCTTTGCGGTTGAGAGCGTCTTTTTTCTTATATAGCTGTTTTATGGATTCTTTTATGTATGTCCTTTGTGCGATGTTTTGTGTTATTTGAGCGGCCTGGTTGTTGTGTTTAATTTTGATTTGGGCGTATTTTGGTGTTATTGATTTGTTTAGGCATGTTTTGTTGAATGTTATGTGAGCAACAATTTTTCTAACCTTCAAAATTGTTAATTATTTACACCTCCTAATGCGTAAAAGCTACAATCTACACTACTTGCCATGTTACATATCAGTACAAAAAGTTTAATTACATTGTACCATAGATATAAATAATGTCTGTATGTTTTAGCATTATTTATCTGTGGTAAATGTTTAGATATCTCCTTTCTGTAGGTAACTTGTTGAATCTGTCCACAAAAGTGGACTGATTTTACATCCTTAATTAGATTTTCCTGATTGACACTTCCATAATAATACCATAAAACTTCCATAAGTCCTATTTTTTATTGCTGTGTTAATATAGAACAGGAAAATTTAATTATACCACTCAACAACAAACTATTCGGAAACATTGTGTAAGGAATATTACTATTATTACTATTCCTGATGATATATAGGCACAGTGGTATTTCTTCTTTAGTTGGTTCAGGTACACCAACAACAGCAGCAGCATCAAAATCAGGATGTGACAATACTACATTCTCCAGAGTTGATGTAGGTAGACGATGTCCAGCTACATTGATAACATCATCATCACGAACAGTTACATATACATAACCAAATTCATCACGATACCCAGTCTTTTGTGTCATAATATCCCTGTTTCAAAAATAACATTATTATACTTTTTTTTCTAAAAGAAATGAATACAAGTAAAAAAATTTGGCAATCAGCGTTTTAATTTTTATTGGATATTTATTTGCATATAGTGAGTATAGCAGTATTTCTAAATGAAGGAAATTAATTAGTGTTTGACACATCACGCACAAGTATCAATCACTTGAATATAGTAAGTTGCATTCTGTAAACTCCATAGTATTACATTTTATACATATGGACAGGATACTAATATTAAATAGCTGTGACCCGTTTTTAAAAATTTTACCAAATCTAACTTTTTTCTTAATAAAACGAATACTGTCAGAAAAGTTATTCATCTGTAGTAACAGTACTGCAGTCTGTGGTCGTACACCAGCTGTAACAAATAAAAATGGTTAGATAAACGTGGTGACTAGATCTACAAGTCTGTGAAAAATATTATCACCGAAGGAGACAGTGAACCATTCTACATCTACATTTATACATAATTTAAATATGTTTTACATATCATACAAAATTTTATAAAATTTTAAAATGCTACAAATTTAAAATGTTTAAATTATAAACTATGGAGAATACGAATGTATATATTAATGAAGTCATGAACACTAATCACTGGGACTCAAAGGTTAACAGAGTGCTTAAATATGCAAGTTAAATATTTAATATGAAAAATTAAATAAAATGTTAATTCTTGTTGAATCTCTTGTTACAAAAAAGTATAAATCAACAAAAAAAGATAAAATATTTATTGTTTATATTATAAGTAAAAGTATATTTATAAATATTAAAATTGTAAATATAAATTAACATTATTGAAGACAAGCACTCAGTCAAAGAGATATATATTGTTATCTATCTTTTATGTACTGTTCTTCTCTTAATTTGTGAATGGCTTAATATTTATTTATAAAATAAAAAACCAATGAAATTATTTTTTGTTTTTATTGAATTGTATTTAGTTTATTTTAATTTAATTTATTCCGTTATTCAAATTATTTAATTAAATATTAAACGGTTAAGAATTATTAATGAATGTTGATTTGCTTTTCATCAGTTTTGGTAAAGTTTTATTTAAAGAAATGATTTGTCAGTTTAGTTCGATTGTGAAATCGACTCGTCGCATATAGGTTATCTGCTGAGTCACTCCTTTTCGATGATGTTCCAATTGCCTAGGTGTGTTCACTCTTCCTTTCCTTTCTTGCTTGAAAATCTTCTAATCTAACTGTATTTAATAAATAAAACTCCTTTTACAATCCATTAATTATATTTATTAGTTATTATTTCTTTTCAAATTAGTATTACGACTTACAGATCGAAAATGTTCGTTTCCCGGATCGACTCTTTACCTTGGGTCGATTGTAACAAAATTAAGTTTTTCTATTTAATAATATTAATTACAGGATTCTTTTTAATTGCTATGAAAGGTCAGAAATGCTATTAGGAAGTACAATACCTACAAATGTTTAACAATCTTACTTACTATTACACATAAAGTTAATTATGTTTAAGTATTGAATAATAATTATTTAATTAAAATGTCCAAAGTCAATAAACATGGCCGCTTCCAGTTTGGATTGCTGACGAGAAATTCAAAGATGGCCGCTTGGGTTCCACCTCAAAGATTACAAATGTAACTGATTCTTTTAAAATAAATGATTTTATTTGAAGTGTTCACTGTAATTATAGTTAATTCTCTGTTTTCCTTCACTATCGTGTAGTTAATAAGTGTTGGTGAAGTTATTCTTAGTGTTGTGTAGTAATAAACAGTGGTTGTATTATAAGGTTATTTTCTCACCATATTTAGTAGGAATATTGCTTTTCACTGTTTCATTTCTTTTAGTTTTACTTTTTTCTTTATTCTTTCTAGCTTTATACTTTCTAGATTTGTATATTTTAGGGTGACCAGATTTTTATGACGTAAAACAGGACATTTCTGAAATATGGAAATAAGAGAGCAGGACAAAACAGGACACGAGTTACAAAGAAAATGTGCTTCATATATGACTGCACTGCTTCACTAAGACAAATAAAAAGTACTTTTTACACATAAAAAGACATATATTTTAATAACCAACTTAGAAACATACTTATTATGGCACTGGATCATATTATAATTGATCAGTTTTTTCAAGAATTATAAAATTATAATTATTCAAATATAAATATTCAAATTCTTAACAACTATAAAATTACATGGATGTGATTCATAGATATCAACAACCTGCTGAACATTAACTTGTGGCTTCTGAATCAGGAACATCACTATTAACTTTGCACTTATCACAAGACCTGATATCTCGTAAGAGCTTTGAAGTACTTAATAGCAGGTTGTAGAATTCCTTACAGCTAAGGTCTTGAAAATGAGTTTTTAAAATTACAATTGCTTGAATAGTTTTGGTAGTAAAACGGTTTCTTTCATTAATCCAAAGGGAGTTCACAATTGAAAAAAAACTTTCCACAACAGCATTTGTGCCTGGTACGGCCAGAGTAAAACTCACAACCACCTCTATGTTTTTACATGGAATGCCTATACTTTTAAGTATGTGGAAGACATCACACCATTTCTTATCAATCTCCACATTAACTTTTTCCCATTCCTCAAATTTTCTGGATAAAACTTTGTTCACATGTCCTATCTCATCAAATAATTCATCTTCATGTACCTGAATTGTTGAACATGAATCTACTGTCTTAAGAATTTTCAGACTTTTTAAAACCTCATCCTAAGATACAGAATTTTTCAATGTTATCCAATGAAATGATTTCAGAGGCTGATATGGAGAGACCCACTTGTTTAAATAACTTAAAAAAGTGTCATAAAATAAATTGGTAATCGTTTCATATTTCGATTGGGTGAAAAGACCTTCATTTTCGAAGTTAATTAAAATTGAAGAAACAATTGAAGTTTGAAACTTACTACATTTCCTGTTATTGACTTTTTCTGTAAGCAATTCTAATTCTTCAGCTACTTCAGTGGCTGAAATGTTGGTTCTTTCCAACTTTTGGATTGAATTTGAAAACATTTTCAGTTGGCTTTGTATGAAATGAAGCCAAAAAAGTGACTGTGGGTTCTCAAAAAATTGTTTTAGCAATGTAGGACACCTATCCTGAGACATGAAATAAGACTGTAGAAGTTCATAAATATCAATAACCCTTGTAACTCATGGCAACAATGACAGCCATCTAGTTTTAACACTACCCAGAACCTGCTTATATTCAGTAGAAACAAAATCACAAAATAATTTCAATTCCTCCACACGCACGGTATAAATATAAAAATATTGAAATATTTTATTCACTACTGTTTCTATGTCGATAGGAAGAATGTCTGCACTTGTTTGTACACCATTGTGTACCACATGAGCTGCACAACCAATGCCTTGAATATTCATTTTGAGCACACTGTTCAATTTAGAAAAAACGTTGTTTGTTCCAGCCCTCTTGTACCCACCAAAGTTAGTGTTACAGTTATCTGCACAAAACGCGATGAACTTGTCAACTAAATGATGTTTCTTTAAGATGTCCAGAACATGATTAGCTAATAATTCTACTGTTTCTCCACCAACGTTCTGAAAACAGATTACTTTGCACTGAACACCTTTGGTAGGAATGAAATACCTAACTAGAATCGGCACTAATTTTAAGCTTTTGTGATTTGATGCATCAACCATCACAGACACATACTTAGCATCTTCAAGTTCTGATTGCACTTCATGCATTGCATACGGCGATAAAACGTTCACTAAAATCGACTCGCACTTTGTCCTGGAACACATGAATTTCTTCTCAAATAGTCTCTGATGATAAGAGATGTGCAGTCCATTGAACGGAAAGAATGGTTGTGTTTTGCAGTATGAAATGCAAACAGCCCTTCTTCAGCAGCGATACGTTTATCTTCCTCAGTTTGTAGTCCATTCCTACTTACAAAGGAAGTTATACTACTGGAAGTTCTCGCGGAAACTGCCAACATGTGTTTCTTTTTCTTAATGTGCTGTGTAATATCGGCACGTCCTCCATGTTCAATGGAAAAAACTGAACGACATAAAGTACATTCTACCTTTGTAGATGTGGTGTCATCCTTCAAGAAAGGAAACTCTTCTTTCAGGGCTTTGGAGAAAGTACACTTTCTTTTCCCCATATTTATATGCACATGTATCTCGAACCAAGCGAACAACAGAAAATGGAGCAAGCTCGCCATGCCAAGCGTTAAAACTAACCAAACAAAAAAAGTTTACCTTGATTGCCTCACTCTCCCATGACGCACTTTGGCGGAAACCAGAGATCATCATTTCTTTTCGCGATTGCGTTCCCTTAACCATTCGAGACCCGTCTTGACCTCAGTAAGAAAGTTTAAACGAACGAGACCAAAATGACACAAAAACAAATAAAAACTCAAAACGAAGCGAAGATAAAAGATTAGGTTATCCATTATTGCAAGTACGGAAAAATGGGACATTTGACGTCCTGTTAATAATTTGCCGGGACACGGGACACAATGAAAAAAAAGGGACAATCCCATTAAAAACGGGACACCCTACGATTAAAACGGGTCTGGTCACCCTAGTATATCTTAATTTTTGAATTTAGTTTTGTTTTAGATACAATTTTCTTAATTTTCCCCACTCAGAATTGATCCTTTGTTAAACTTTGGCTCCCGGCTTCACAGAGCTGACCTGTACGTTTTGCTGCCTAACAATAGAATAATAATAATAATTTCTTACTCCTGCAACGGTCTTGACCAATTTTTGCTAATTTTTCATTGGTCAATAGATTTGAGTTCAGGGGTCACATGACCCTCATTATTTAAATTATTTGTTTTTTTCAATTTCCACTACTAATTACTCCCTGACTATTACTTAATTATGCTTAACTTAATTGACATCTTGTTTTTCATGGTAACATTACAAACAATTTGATACCAAACATGACCTGTGTGTTTGAACTAATAGATATTTTTGGTGATTTACAAAATCAGGTTTTATAGGCCATTTTAGTCATTTGGCCTTCACAAAATCATATTCTAATTCCTTAAACTATTTAATACATTGTGAGTACCATAAACATAAAATCTATTTAAAAATTCCAACTTATCATTACTAATTTACAGTGGTTTGACCTTTTGTTAACTATGATTGGCAATAATTTTAATGTTTAACATTTTCCTAGGCCATATCGTTTCTTTAGTATCTTGTTTTATTCTGTTACAATTATTATTTGTACTGTTGGTTTAATACCTCACCTTAATTCCAAATTTTTTCTCTGTTTTTTTTTTTATTATATTGGATTAAAATGCTTATTATACCCTTATTATCGTACTTCCTTAACAAACTTTATAAACAGCTTAACTTAGTGTCGTGTTTCCATGATTGTTGTTCTAATGATTCTTCAATAGTTAAATTCACTTTTAACAAACATTAAAAAAACTGTTTAACATACAAAATTATCAACTCCTTTCCCTGTCTATCCAGGTCTGTTAGTTGATTAATTACACAGAATACTAACATGTACATGAAATCAACACAATTAAACAATGTCAAAGCCTTTCCTTTTTACATAAATAATAAGGCTTAAAAGGCACAGAACTTTTAATCAATTAATATTAAAATTTATAATTACTTCCTAACATTCACATTTATTTTTAGCTGTCACTATTTTGTGTTTTCTTAACTATATTTGTTTATTTTCTTACTTGGTTCTGTCTGTGGTGTTTGTTTACATTTAATATCACTGACTTAATCATTAAGCTTCACAGTTTTATCTGCATGATTAATGGTTATCACTATTTTTCATTCATTACCTCACTTTTCACTGATACATTTTTTTAATAGTTTCCTTCTTATAGTCTAAGGTACATTATTTTTTATCTATTCTACACTACTGTATTGTACTTTTTTCCATTTATTTAAGTTTTGTTTATTTATTTTTACTGGTTTTTATGTTGAATTTATTTAGTCTTATCCTTGGTTATTAATTATGGTCAATTTCGACAGCGATTCACTAACTCAATCTAAGGGGTTTTGGGGTATTGTCGATGTTTTAGTCAGTCTGTCTGTATTTGTATATTGTTTTAATAGTATGGAACGTTTTGTTACGTTACAATATTCATATTAAATAAATATTTTTAAATGTTAAAATGTGATAACTAATTTTAATTTTGTAAAATCAAATCTGTTTACACCTATTTATGTATAACCCAGAAGAGTTTTACACTTACTGGAAACTTAGAAAAGTACACTTGGAGGAAACGTTGTGATGATTTGTATAAGTTCATCATAATTCCTGGAGGTAATGGTAGTTTGACAGCTACAGCAGCTATGTGACCTAGTTCATGAATGTCACATTCACTTCCATCCAAACGAAGAATACGAACTGAAACATATTACAAGTCTATAAATGAACACACTCATTTATTTTGTGTAATCTTATAGTACTAGCATTTATAGGTTGGAGGTTTGTAAGGTATTATAAACATAAGCTTGACTAGGCAGAAAGCAAAAGAGATGGCTTGTCATGAACACGTGTGTGGTTTTTCAAAATAAGCAACTAGAAACTTATCTGTAGTAATAATACTACATGTATTTATGACTTATTAAACATGTTTCAGTATTATTAGAATGATCAGTAGCTGAATAAAGGTAAATTGGAACACCAGTATGTATTAAACATAAAATTTGCACAAATATATTGTGAGAGAAGAAATGGTAATAAAATGACCAACAAAAACCTGATCCAGTGTGAAGCTTGTGCTTGATGGATGCCTTGGCTTAGTTATAAAATTAGCCTTTTCTTTCTGAGGAGCAAACAACAATTCTACCAAGGGACACTACAGTATAGTATGTAGTGTCCCAAAAGCAAAAGCACCATTATAGGAGATTATGCTAGACATGAAAATGAGAGAAAATGTCATATAAATAATGGACATATAAATATAAGTCCAGAAATGATTTGTTCTCAAGATAAATGGGTAAACATTTGACCCATATATCTGTTATGTAAGTGAAATACTGTATGAATATTCACAGAACACAAATTATGGGGAAAAATGATTGGTTCCATGTTTTTTTACCTAAACTCTAAAAAAGGGATCTCCAGCCTTTTATCTCTTGTAATTTACAAAAATAAAGTTAAAAATTTAAAAAACAGCCGAAAACAACTTTTCACCTGGTCTTTGGTGGACAACTTTCTCGAGTTGTCAACAAACAAAGAAAAGTTTGAAGTTTGTCGAGAATTTAATTTTGAAATAAACTGATATGAATAATGTTAGTTAAAAACAAACCCAAGTTTTGGAAATTCAACTTTATTTAAAAATAAATCATGGTAGAAACTATTAAGGTTCTAAATCAAAAACAAAACATCAGCTACTTTATTTACAAAACAGTTGATGCTTATGAAGCACTTTTAATTAAGTTATACTTGTTATTAGATAAAAATTATTCGGTAAAAATTCTAGTTATTTGTGCTCTGTAATGGGATGTTTGCTAATATGAGAGACCCATTTATTATCTAACATATCACAACACACATTGACTTAAAATCTATATAAAATTTAAAATGATCAAGTATAATTATTTCACTACGACTCAGAACACAAAACTTTTGTGGGTAAAAACGTAAAAGTTTTACCTTATAACCTGAACCGGTTTTCACTTTTAAAGAGCTTCTTCAGAGCTTGCCGCTGGTAGGATTGTCCGTCTTGCTGTTGGCGATGGAATCTATTTTTGAAAGATCGATGTTGTGTGTGTGGGGTGTGATATGTTCGAATAATGCGTGTGATGTGAATTGTGTCTCTTCGTTTAAGATGTCGTTTTTATTTGTTTTTGTGTCTTTGTATATTTCTATTTGCTCTAGAGTGTCTAGTTTTCGGCCTTTTGTGTGTACGTGTAGAATGTTCATGTTATTGTCGATGTTTTTGTATGTGTGGTTTGCTTCAATGAGGTGGTTTATAAAGGTGGATTCTGTAGTGGAGTGGAGTGCCTTTGTGTGTTCAATGTATCTTTGTTTGAAGCTACGTCTTGTCTGGCCTATGTAGAATTTGTTGCAATCTGAGCAATTTAGTTTGTAAACACCAGGTGCATCGAATTTGTTTTGTGCTTTATGTGTGTGTTTTGATAGTGTGTGTGTTATGTTTTGTTAGTAGTTTTGTAAGCGATTCTGTACTCTGCTTTTTTGAATTTGTGGGCTATTTTTTCAGTTTGTTTGTTGATGTATGTCAGTATTATGAATTTGTTGTTTTCTGTCTTTGTCTGTTGTTTGTTTTGTGTTTTGTGTAGGAGTTTGTTGATTATTGTTCTATCGTATCCATTGGATTCTGCTAGATAGTTTATCGTGTTCAGTTCATCTTTGTACATCTTTTTCATCTAGGGGGATGTTGTTAAGTCTATGTGTCATGGTTCTGAAGGCAGCTAGTTTGTGTTGTATTGGGTGATTGGAGGTGTTGTGTATTAGTGTGTCAGTTGTAATCGGTTTTCTGTATATACTGAATTTGTGCCTGTGTTCAAGTTTTGTGATGGAGAGTTCTAAGAAGTTTATGCTATTGTTGTGTTCGTATTCGGCAGTAAAGGTTATGTTTTTATGCATTTTGTTTATGTGCGTTAGTAATTGTTAACATTGTCTTTTGTTTCCCCTGTATAGTATTAGAATGTCATCAACGTATCTGTGCCAATATAGTATTTTATGTGAGTGTCTGTCATTGTGAGGATTTTTGTTTTTTATAAGTGTTGGAGGAAGGCTTCTGTTAGAATGCTGGATATGGGTGAGCCCATGGGTAGACCATCATTCTGTGTGTAGAATTTATTGTTATATGTAAAGTAGTTTTGTTTTGTGATAATGTTCAGAGTTTCTGTTATTTCGTTGACAAGTTCGTCTGGTGTGTTGTTCTGTTTGAGTTTGTTTTGTAGGATGGTGATTGTTTCAGAGATGGGTACGTTTGTGTACAGGTTTTTAATGTCAAAGGAGGCTAATGTGGCATTATGGGGGATGTGTGTCTTTTATTTTTGTTACTAGGTCTGTGTTGTTTTTTACTGCAATGTTGTTGTCTAGTTGTGTATGTTGTCTGATAATTTTGTCTAGATGTTTAGTGAGTGTATAATGGGGCGGATCGGAATTTCTTCTTTATGGATTTTGGGAAGCGCTTGGGAGGGTAGGGGCTGATGGTCGGATTTGTTTCATATAGGGCTTTTGTTTGTGTGTCATTATGTGTTTGGCTTTGTTGACTAGTTGTTGTACTGTGTTTTGGTATCTGTCGGTGGGGTCGTGTTTTAGTTCTGTTCCATGAAGTTTTGTACTTTTTTGTGTAGGTTGTCTGTGGGGATGATTACAGTCGTGTTGCCTTTGTCTGCTTTTACAAATGTGATGTTGTGTTTGTGTGCCTTTTCCCTCAGTTTGATGGCTGTGTGTATTTCTGAGTTGTGGTTGTTGTTGTCTGGTGTCTTATGTGCTCCTATTATATTGTTTATATTATGTCTTAGTGTGTCTTGATGTTCTGGTGCTGTGTTTTGTATATTTGTTTCAGTGTCAACTATGAGTTTTGTTAGTGTTTGGTTGTTATGTTTGTAATGTATGTTATGTTTTAGGCCTTTATCAAGGAGTGTTTGTTCGTTTTAGTGAGTGTGACGTTCGTGAGGTTTACTGTACGTGGGTAGAATTTGTGTGAGGGAATTATATTTGTGTTGATTGGTGTCAGGTTTTTTATTTTTCTGTCATGTTTTGTCTGTATGTTATGTATTTGTTTTTTTGTCTATTCATTTGTGTGATGTAAGTGTGTCTGTATATGTTGGCGATCTGTAGGTGTAGCGTTAGTGCTTTGCGGTTGAGAGCGTCTTTTTTCTTATATAGCTGTTTTATGGATTCTTTTATGTATGTCCTTTGTGCGATGTTTTGTGTTATTTGAGCGGCCTGGTTGTTGTGTTTAATTTTGATTTGGGCGTATTTTGGTGTTATTGATTTGTTTAGGCATGTTTTGTTGAATGTTATGTGAGCAACAATTTTTCTAACCTTCAAAATTGTTAATTATTTACACCTCCTAATGCTTAAAAGCTACTATCTACACTACTTGCCATGTTACATATCAGTACAAAAAGTTTAATTAGATTGTACCATATATATAAATAATGTCTGTATGTTTTAGCATTATTTATCTGTGGTAAATGTTTAGATATCTCCTTGCTGTAGGTAAATTGTTGAATCTGTCCATAAAAGTGGACTGATTTTACATGCTTAATTAGATTTTCCTGATTGACACTTCCATAATAATACCATAAAACTTCCATAAGTCCTATTTTTTATTGCTGTGTTAATATAGAACAGGAAAATTTAATTATACCACTCAATAACAAACTATTCGGAATCATTTTGTAAGGAATATTACTATTTCTGATGTTATATAGGCACAGTGGTATTTATTCTTTAGTTGGTTCAGGTACACCAACAACAGCAGCAGCATCATCAAAATCAGGATGTGACAATACTACATTCTCCAGAGTTGATGTAGGTAGATGATGTCCAGCTACATTGATAACATCATCATCACGAGCAGTTACATATACATAACCAAATTCATCACGATACCCAGTCTTTTGTGTCATAATATCTCTGTTTCAAAAATAACATTAGGCCTACTATACTTTTTTTCTAAAAGAAATGAATACAAGTAAAAAAATTTGGCAATCAGCTGTTTTAATTTTTATTGGATATTGTAATATTACCTTCGTGTGGGGTGTCTGGAATGTTACCCTTTGCGAATAGGCGTTTATGTGTGACGAGCGTTTTTTAATTCGCTCGTTGCATTCGTAGTATAGTATAGGTGTATAATTGAGGGTATTAATCAGTTCAGTTACTTCTGGGAATGTTATTCATATATAGCGAGTCGGATTGTACTTTTTCTTAATACTTACGGGCAAACCGTATCTCTCGGCGTTCAGTTTGAATTTTACCGCCTCATCACCTGGTTGGCTCACGCCGTCTTGCAGTGTCGACTTCGTTAACTGTGGTGTTTTGTTGTTTTCACTTTAATAATTCTCTATATATTACTTTATTTTATACGAATCAAACATACAGCGTTGCATAACAATAAGATTTATTAAACCCTTTCAAATTTTCAGTTATTCAATAGTACATTAATTTATATTGATGCCGGCTTTTACAATTGCTCAGTTGGTATGCTCAGTCGTTTGTATCATGAAGACGCCAGTATGGCAGATATTGTTTATGTTTACAATGATTATTTGTCACAAGGCTTGTTAAAGTTCTTTTGACTACAGAAGTTTTGGATTATCGGCTAAAATGCACAAAATTATAATATTTCTTAAACTAGGTACACAATATTTAATACACTAATACATACAAGTAAGTTATCAGCAATGAGAATTAGAATAGTGTTTTGTTAGAATTTTGACAACAAGTTATGTTCATCAATAATTTATTATAAATCAGTTTCAACGGTTGTTAATTGATTAAGTTTCATTAATAGTGATATTTTAATTACCTTTAGTTCTTGTTCAAAATAGTGATCAGTGAAGTGAAAATTGTAACTCGTTATTATGGATAAAAAGGGGAATTCGTTTTTAAGTGAAATTATTAGTTTATACTCATCGGGTTCTCGTTGGGGCTTCCTCGATGTTCGTCTACTTCTTCTGGATGGGTCTAATCGTCTTCTCCTCCTCGGATGTTCATCAATTTTCGTTCAGATGGTTTTCACATAAAGTTCGGCTTCCCTCTTGTTCCGCAGTCGTTCATATTCTCAGGTTGAAGTAGGTCGATCCTTTTCTTCCTTCGGGATGAGTCGTCTGTTACGTTTCTTCGAAGTCTCCTTATTTTTCACTGATATTTTTATGTTGTGAGTAATTTAATAATGGTTAATTCATCAGGTGTTCTATAGAATGCTTTTACTGTACTTCTTCCTTCTGGTTTTTGTTAAAATTTACGTTTTTATAGTTAAATTTGGGTTGAGAGCTGCATACATCCACCCTCCGTGTCGGTCAATAATGGATTAATAAGAATTCCAACGGTTTGTTGGTAATAAATTTCAGTTGCTATGGTTACCTATTAAATTATGCTAATTCTCATTGGTCGTTAATTTATGTCATTGTTATATTCTAACGTTTTATTTTAGTTTAAATCTATAAAATATCTTCAAATTAAGATTTCTTTCTTATATTAGTAGCTATGTTTATTACATGAATACCATTGTTCATAATTTTTGATAAGGATCATTTTGATACCCCTCATGGTTACTTTTGTGTAGTTAATCACATTTTCGTTATTTTTCTTATTTATATTTCATATATATTTAATCTAAAACTGTATGTTATTTATACATTTTTGTATTAGGTATACCTACTTAACTTGTTTAAATATTTGGTATATTCTGATTTGATACTGGGCTATAGTTTGTTTTTAAATTTACAAAGTTTCTTCATTAACTGTTAGGCCTAGAGCCTAGATTTTCCGATACTACTATCTAACATTCTTTGTAACTCCTTACCATTATATATGGTACATTAAAACAATTTTTTAATAGAAACAAATAATAAACATTGGTGATTCTAACTACACCTCTTATTATAACAATAAACATTTTCTTGCCAGGTTCAAGCCTGAAATTTAACTTCTAACTACTTTTCTGTTTCTTACTACTATCTGTTTTAACTTATAAATTATTACATTATATAGGTTTTTTAAACAATAACAAAACTCTTATTATACTACTGTTAAACTGTACTTTACACAATATACTCTACTCACTCATTCCTTCACTAGAATACAGTGTCTATCTTTCTTGTTTACCATTCATTCTAATGACTTAATTTTTATCTTATTTTATAATTCTTACTAACTATTGCTTAAATTAATCACAGTACAATTAGTTCATCTTACTTGCTAGCATATAGTTTATCACAGGTTGTTTAGATATTCTATTACAGTCTACTATTAAAATACCTTTTTATGTTCACCCACTACACTTTTTTTCTTCATAGAAGGTTTTTTTATTTATTCACTTTCACTTTTTTATGTAACATGCTAAACTGCATGTCACCACTTATTTGTATTGATACACCCTTTATTCCACTCACTTGATATTATTCACTATGTTGTCTAATTATTTTAACCTCATCGTGTGGTTATTGGTTATGAGTAATTACTTTATTTTCCATTCACTAATGATCACTTTTGATTATTAACTATGGCCTTTATTTGCGTCAGGGTATGGTTTACTGGTTTTGATTATGTTTATCACTATTCATTTAGGTATGTTTATTTTTAACTCCCTATCTTATATTTATAAGTACATTTCTTCATTAATATAATATGCATAATATTACTATCTTATTTGTTATTATTAATATAGGTACATCTCATTTATGCTCTAACTATATTAGTGCATTTGTTTACATACATTTTGTGGTCATAATTTGGGGATTACAATGTTCGTTATCAATTTCTTGATTACATCTGGTTTCTGGTTCCTTCTTCCTTGTTCCATTGTTTTTCCTTGTTTTTATCCAATCTATTGGGTCAAGTCATCGTCAGTTTATTAGTCATTTGTCATTTTGTCATTTGGTTATTAATCTCTGAGTTATAAGTTCTTGACCTTTCTTCTTGTCTTCAGCTTCTTTGTTTTATAATTAATTATCAATGTATTTTCACTATCTTATGTCATGTTACATAATGCATCGCCACCAAAATTGATTATTTCGAAACAAAGATCATTATGTTTTTTTCTGAAATCATCAATATAGTTCATTTAATCAAGTTGTTATTATTCAGGAATTCATCAATCGCTACTTTCTTCTTTATTTATTTTTATTAAGTCATGGTTCATGATATGGTATTTGGTATTATTTTCTTTTTTTATTCTTTCATTACGAGTGTTATCCCTTGTATGTTCTATTTCCCTAAAATTTTCTTCTCTCCCATTCATATAAATTGGTACTAGCCAGAGGGCACGTGTGGCTCTATTACTCTGCTATCCATTTATACACATTGTGAGTTCAGAGGTCATGCCTTTCTGCTCAATAACATAAAATAATTGTTGGACGTATCTCAACATAAAATCATCACATAATAATATTCATAATAATCATAATAATACTCGTCTGTTTCGACTCATATAATATCAATACAATAAAACACTTTTGGGATTAATTATTCTCTCTTTTATACATCTCATGACCTTTTCTTCTCGGTGACTTGTTTGGATTCCTTTTTCTATGCTTATGGCAATATTTAATAGATATTTTGCTTTGTTTCGTTAACTTACTTCATATGATAGTGATTTTATTTGTTATCACTTTATTTCTCATTTATATTCAATATTAACATTGTAGCTGGTTTCTGGCTCACTTATACTTTTTCATCATTGATTGTCCAGTTAATATGTCATTGTCATTTTTTATTTGATTGTCGTGTCTTTTCTTTTGTGAAACGTTAATTCTTTATTATTCCCTTTAGTAATAGGGTTAGTTAATGATGTTATGTAGCGTCATCATTATTTGTTTAACATTTGATTATTTTATGTCAATTTTTATGATATTTCATTATATATATTATAACAGGACCAAATATCATTAATTTGGAGTTATATGTTAAGGGTATACTATATTGATGTTTAAATAAATTTTAATAATCGAAACTCCACTCATATGTTATGGCGATCATAATAATGCATTGTACAAGGCGCACACGCGGCTGTTACATAATCAACTCACTGTGTAACGAATACGACCACACCCAAACTTTCAATTATTAATATTTCGGAAACCAGTAAATTCAGGCGAAATCCATTATAGCCAAAATGTTTGCCGAAATATTAATAATAGGGTGTACGAATTTTATGCAATTTAATTAAATAACAACAGAGTTAATTAATTTTATGTTAATAACTTCCGTAATAATGGAGCTACATAAAAGAGCTTTTAATATGTTATAGCTATAAGAATTTACAACAAATTGTATATTTTAGAATTAGCACAACTTGGCTTGCAGCCAAGATAATTGCAATATAAAAGTGCCACAGGAAATCCGGAACGACAATTCATTTCCGTTGTATTAAGAATATTAATAATAATATAAATTCTCAGTCCGTGGGAAAGTAGTTTCGTTCTCACGGGCTGAGGTGATTCAAATTTTGAGTAGTAGGGAGAGTGTGTCAGCCAATCAAATCATTCGAAGAAATTGGAACCAACGCGGAGTTTTGGGGCTGATTAAACACTCTACTGCCAGTATTCAAGAAGACCAGACGTATATCTTCGATCGTCTCAAAACCATAGTTTTGTGAAGACTCATCTGAAGACTCTACGTGGTCAACACGCATAATTACGATCATCATAAAACAGATCAACTGTAACGACTCGTAATTACAGCGTTCAGTCAAGATACTCTTCCACACCAACAAACAAGCGTACCGTGCACTACATTAACTGTGGGCGTATGCACGCAAGAGATCTACAAGACTACAAGACCTTACTTCAAGAATACGACAGAGAGGCCGTCTAAACCATTTGCGAATCAGCTGACAAGCAGAGCTACAACTCGAAACGACACACACACACACACACACACACACACACACACACACACACACACACACGCTGACGTGGAACGTGAATCGACGAGGGACGTGAAGCAGTTCTCGCAGAAAGCTACAGACGTAAAAACTTCATCAAATAGCAGGAGAGCAGAGTGTTGCCTATTTCCGAGCTCACCGCCAAAACCCAGGACGCTCAAGTAGATCACTATCTCTAGCCGATTGGACAAGGACAGCGAGGGACATCTGGAGCATCTCTACAATCCACTTCAGAACCAGGAAAGTCAAAATCACTTTATTCATTTTCAACTGATCAATTTTTCTTTCTTTTTTAATTAAAATCAATGTAATATAAATCACTCAGATGCCAGAAATCAAAGACTCTAGTTAAATAAGAATTATTCACGTGTGATAATCTGTATAGCCAGTATAAGTAATTAATAAGCATTAGTTAAGAATTAATAGTAGATAAAACAAAAAGCGCTATACAAATCTTAACAAAGAATTAAATAATTTGCTCATACTGCAGTATACGTGAGTCAGATCACTAGTAAATAAAGGGATGTGAACTAGATTGTCACGCCTAGTTTATTTTTGAATATTTTCAAGTAACTTTAGAGTTTTTATTTCATTAGAATCAAATTTTTAAAGACATTGAAATTAAATTGAATTAAATTAAATTGATTAATTAAATTCTCAGTTAAAATAAACTCTTTCAAAATAACGAGCTCAACTTCTGAAAATTATTAATCATTCAGAAAACATTATTCAAGATTTATTCACTGTTTAGTTTGTAAGAATATTTGAATCTATAACCATTTTATTCTTGTGTGTTTGGAGTAATAAACCCCGTTTTTATTACCCCACATTGTATTTTTTATTGCTGTACTACGGAGCCTACCAACCTCACAGAACTCTTCACTTTTAAAATAACTTATTTAGTGTGCTGTTGTTATACACTTGAGTTTACATACTTGCAAAATCAAATCCAAAATCCACACGCCCTAGTCGGAAGAAAACCGCATAATCGGACAGCAGGTAGGTGCTCATACATTCACACAACACAACAACACGCAAATAGTAATGTTATAAAATGGCGCTCCAATATCGTGGGGCTCGATAAATTTAAAGTACATTAAATTTACGTTCCGAACAAGACATTAATATTGTTATAAAATGGCTTGCCCGGAACGTGGGGCTCGATAAATTTAAATTACATTAAATTTAAATTTAATCCATTGAACGTTAAATCAAAGTTTGCTGTTTTAACTTTTAAAACAGCTGGCGTCCAACTGTACAATCCCCAAAGAAAAGTTTTGTGATTGGTAGTGGTACAGCAGTGAAGTATTTGAAATTATTGTGTATTTGAAATTGTTGTGTAAAAATGGATATGGAAAAAATACTTGAACAAATGCAGCAAATGAACGCCGAATTGACCGCTAATATGAACTCGGAATTTGAGAAAATAGATGCGAAATTTGAACTCAGTAACGCGGAAATAACGGCGAAAATAGACACGCAAAAAGTCAGTTTAACTGAAGCACTAGAACATAGTAACGCAGATATAAATGCCGAAATAAAACAAACTAATAAAGAAATTAAAGAAAGTAATAAAGAATTGACCGCTAAAGTCGCTGAAATCGGAGAAAGTGTGCATACGGTAGAAACGAAAATAAACGAACGGTTCAAGGTTTTTGAGACCACCATGCAGAAAACGTTTATCGAACAAGTTACGCGTATGGAGGGCCGATTCAAAGAACACATCAGTAGGTGTGAGAAACAAACTGCCGAGGTCGCGAAAAAAGTAGATACGCTCAAGGTAAGAATTCAAGCCGATGCGACAGAAACCCAACGGCGTGTTGACAAGCTTGATGCTTCAATAGTAGAAACACGATCAAATATAGATTCTAATAAAGAAAGTGTTATTGCAAGCACTTAATGACGAGATCTTGAAAGTACGACAGGAAGTACGTAGGAGATCCGCTCCTAATATCCTAGTACAGGGACCTGCCGATGAAAAGAATCGTGTATATTTTACAGGGGAAAATAATGAAAACCCAATAGAATTTTTGTTAGCCTGTGAAAATGAAATGGCGAGAGTAGGTTCGAGACTCGAAGATCAAGATAAAATACAATGGGTGGTAAACGCGATGCGTGATTCTGCGCGAAAGTGGTATAATATTGTACGTGATAAAGTAACCACATACGCGGAATTCAAACAGAAGTTCGAAAGCCGGTATTGGAATTCTCACACACAAAGACTGTTACGGAACGAGTTAGAATACGGACGTTATGACAGAAAATTAGGTATAACACCCGAAAATTATATCATCCAGCAGGTCGAGCGCGCAAAGCATTTAACCCCAGCATTTTCAGAGATCGATATTGTCACTAAACTAGCCTATCATTTCAACCACAATATACGGGTAGCTGTGTTTACACAAGGTATACGCATGGTTGACGAGTTGCTCATTTTAGTGTCGCAAAGCGAGACAGTTTTTGATTTAGGCGGTTGGCGTTATAACCCAGATTTTCGCCGAAATAACGACGGTCAAAATACCCGGGTACAATACCATCCTCAACCTGATCAGAGACCAAGTACAAGTTCTACTCCACCCCAGACACCGTCAAAACCGCAAATAAGACCTTTGAATATAAAGGTAAAGCAAATGTCGGTAGACAGAAGGGGCAAAATAAAGGCAACGATGGGACCCCGATCAGAACTATACAGACAATCGAAATATCGAAAAGCGATACGACTGCGAAAGACAGCAATACACAAAGCGTTAAGACCCTAGCGAAAAATCAAAAAGCCATCAATCTGCAAAAAACGTGCCGAAATGCGCCTCCAGGAAGGACGCGCTATAAACCAGGCAAAAATACGTAGATGTAAGCATGTTAGAAATAAGGACCATATATTGTGTGAAAAGTGTACTTTTGATTATGTAATTTATATGCCTGTTAATATTGTGTTCCCACCGGACGTCAGGGATCCGTTGCTGGAATCCGGTAAAAGGCGCTCACAAAGGCCAGTGAGCGCGGCGTGTCTGGTATTGCACGCCTTTGTAAACGGTGTTCCCACACAAGTTTTGTTGGACACCGGCAGCGTTGTTTCCGGCGTAAGTGAAAGATTCCTACGTGCGAACAAAAAGCGTTTTTGTACAGCCCCGTCGCTTCCAATAAATCAATTCTATATACGTACTGCCACAGATACTAAAGAAAAAATTGACACGCAGTATTATCTGACAATTATGGTAGAAAACGTGCAATTTGAGGTGTGCGTAGTAGGTATAAAAAATTTGATATGTGAGGTGTTATTGGGGGTGGACGTATTAGAGCAAATACGCGCGGAGATTAACACTAGTGAACACCTATTAAAATGTAACATTAACAACATTAATTACACCTTCAAATTGAACACACACACACAAATACAAAAGCACGGTGACCCAATTAAAATTACACGGCCACCAAAACAGATAATTAATTACGAAAACGGTGAACAGGGGGAAACAACCTTAGATTCCCAAACTGAACGGAGATTGTCGTCGCTGCAAGAAGAGTTCAGTGATATCTTCAGTGAGGAACATTCAATAACGTCAGTTTATGAACATAAGATCAACCTCGTAGAACCAGAGAAGTTCATAAGAAGAATCTACCAGGTACCTATAAAGTACCAGGCCGAGGTCCAGCAGGAGATACAGCGGATGTTGGAGGAAGACTTTATAGAAAGATCTAATAGCAGCTTCCATAACCCACTGCTTGTTGTCCGCAAGAAGACTGGAGAAATCCTACTCTGCCTGGACATGCGGAATTTAAATAACCTGGTAGAAAAGGAATTCGACTGCGCGCCAACAGCGGAGGACCTCTTCATAAAATGTGAAGGAGCCAGGTACCTCACGAAGCTAGATCTGACAGCGAGCTTCTGGCAGGTCCCGCTGTGCGAGCAAGACCGTAAGTATACAGCATTTATCTATAACAATAAATGCTACCAGCACAAGGTGGTACCTTTTGGCCTTAGCACGAGTCTCGCCGCTATTGTAAGATGCCTCGAGAGAGCTCTAGGACCCGAGGTAGACCCTTAGACTGTGATATTCGTTGATGACATCCTCGTGATATCCCGCACTTTGGAAGAACACTTTGAGCACCTGAGGAGCGTCTTCCAGAAACTGAGGCTAGCCAACATCAAACTCAAACTACACAAGTGTGAGTTCATTAATTCTCAAATGAAGTTTCTGGGACACATAATCTCGGCTACAGGCATCAGTACGGACCCAGAGAAGCTCAGGAGTATTGTGGAGTTCCCGGTGCCCAAGAACCTCAAATCACTACGAGCATTCCTTGGACTCACGGGATGCTACAGGAAATTCACCAGCAAATACGCCGAATACACAGTCCCCTTGCTACAGCTGGTACGCAAACATATAAAGTGGAAATGGGGTTATGAACAAAACGATGCGTTTGAGAGGGTTAAGGGTTTATTCCAAACTAACCTACAGTTGTTCCATCCACAACAGGGCAGGAAGTATGTAATGTATACTGACGCTAGCGAGTATGCTATTGGCGCCGTGTTGCACCAGGAAGACGAGCAAGGAAGTCTTCATGTTGTTGCATACGCTAATAGAACGCTCAAAGGCGCTGAGTTGCATTATTGTACATCTGAGAAAATAATACTCGCCATCATAAACGCTCTCAGAAAATTCAGACATTACCTATACGGTACCCATTTCGAGATCCACACAGATAATCAGGTGTTATCCTTCATATTGAAATGCCGACTAGCCAATTCCAGACTAACACGATGGGTGTTAGCTATTCAAGAGTATTTTTTACCATTAAATACTGCAAAGGAGCAGAAAATACCACAGCCGACACCTTAAGCAGATATCCGCCCGTACAAAAGGAAGAGGTATACGAAGCGGCTGACGATGAGTTGAGGGTATTAAATATGCAGTACACTGTCGCGCCGGAAGGAACCGACATGCTACAAAACATAGATGCGAGCAGGACAATGACCCCAGACTCCTTGCTAAAAAGCAAATGATAGCAGCTCATCCAAGTCCGCATTATCTGATACAAGATAATATAATGTATAAATTGTTACAGGGCGAATGGAAGGTGGTATTATCTCCAGCTATGCTTGCGTGTGTAACACACCCATTACATGTAAAAATGGCACACGCGTCACCAGTAAAATGTAAGATATTACAGGAAGATTTTACTATCACAAACATGTATCGAAGAGTGAGGAAGTTATTAAAAACGTGTTATCCATACCAAACCGCGAAAGCACCAAATTTGCACACTTACGTTCCCATGGCAAATGTGATAACAGAAGTAAGGGACAGATGATCGCCACCGACTTCCTGGGACCCCTACCTAAGGCTACCAGAAATTTAAAACATATTGTAGTTTGTGTAGACAAACAAAGAAAGTTAGCCTATACGCGATCCCTAGACCCACCACAAAATCCGTATTGAACATTATACTCAACAAGTATATTCCGCAACATGGACCGATAAAGAGCGTGCTTAGTGACCAGGGAAAACAATTCGAGAATAAGCACTGGGCAGCAACCCTGGAACAAAATGGCATTAAGGTGAGCCTCACCTCGATAAGACGACCACAGGGCAACCTCGCCGAAAGAGTGAATAGGGAAATAGGAAAAATGTTCCGGATATATTGCTATAAAGAGCAAAGCAAATGGCCAGAGTTCCTACCATTCTTTGAAACGGCGATAAATGAAAATTATCATGAGACCACTGAATACGCACCAGCAGAGTTAGACTCTGGAATAAAACCAGAGAGATTTTGGCAGAATTATTTGTACATGCCGAAAACCTATAATCTACCTCTGCCAGTTCAGTGTAAAAACCAACTTGTGAAAGACAGGATAGTTGCGAAAGGGCGTAAAAGGGCGGAGAGGTTTAATACAACTCATAAATTAACCAACTTTGTAGTAGGAGAGAAAGTGCTTCTCAAGGCAAACCCCGTGGGAAGGAGAGACATAAATGTCGCCGCAAAGTTTTTTTGGTTATACAACGGACCGTACCTCTTAGCTGAGCAACTAGCACCTCACACCTTCGTTGTTACTACGCTCGGCCGAACAAAAACGGTAGGAAAATATCATGCGAGCTCTTTAAGAAAATATTATGAGTAAGATGAAATTCCAAGGCGCGTCGGTACGAAATAATACGACTTTTTAATATAATATATAGGGTTAATAATAATTTAAATAATAACAATTAGCATTAAAATAAATTAAGTGTGTTATATAATATTAATAAAAAGTGTAAATAAGTTGTGTATGAACGATAGTTCGTTAGTAGCGCGGTAGTAAACAAACGCGTACGGGACAGGATGCACTCGCCACACAATGCGTAGCTCTCAGCTGTTAGAATGTAGGTCAAGTAATTAGCGTCGCGCGGTGTTTTGATATCGCTGTAAACAAACCCAGCACATTCCTATGCGTGCGCGTGCAGCTGTTGTCTGGCGCTTATCTCACATGCTTAGTTAAACGCTGCAATTAACTACTAGCCTTACTACAAACATTTACTGCACAATAGTTTACATGCACAATAATGTTATTGATTTTGTTCAATTAGAATTAAGTTATATATGTAAAGAACATTGACACTAATGTATGTGTCCATAGATAATTAATACAATGTATAGTAGCAAGCATAATCAATTCAATGTACATTTAAAATAACTGAAAAAAAAAAATTGTATGTACTACACTCATTTTTTTTTAAAACGGGTGGGGGAGTATATAACAGGACCAAATATCATTAATTTGGAGTTATATGTTAAGGTTATACTATATTGATGTTTAAATAAATTTTAATAGTCGAAACTCCACTCATATGTTATAGCGATCATAATAATGCATTGTACAAGGTGCACACGCGGCTGTTACATAATCAACTCACTGTGTAACGAATACGACCACACCCAAACTTTCAATTATTAATATTTCGGAAACCAGTAAATTCAGGCGAAATCCATTATAGCCAAAATGTTTGCCGAAATATTAATAATAGGGTGTGCGAATTTTATGCAATATAATTAAATAACACTTTAATATTTATACTAAATTTACCTCAAGATGTTTTTTCTATTTGGAACATGTTTCGAGAGTTCCTGTTCTCTCATCTTCAGCCTTTGCCATCTTGTTTCTGGTGAAGTATTTGTGTGTTGGTTGCTGGATGTTATGAAGGTTGTTTGTTGGTCTTTGGTCTTTTAAAGTTGTATTATTGTGTGTGGTTGTGGTATATGTTTTTGTATTTTGTGTATTTTCGATGTTGAGTGCTTTGAATATTGTGTCATGTTTTGTATTGATTTGTATTTGTTCTGGTATTAGTTTGTTTTGTGTTTTATGTTTGTATATTTGTAAATTTTCCCAAATGTTCATTATGGTGCCTTTGTGTTGTATATGTTTTATTAGTGATACATTGGTTATGTTTGGGAATTCGTGTCCTGTGTCTATTCAAAGCACTCAACATCGAAAATACACAAAATACAAAAACATATACCACAACCACACACAATAATACAACTTTAAAAGACCAAAGACCAACAAACAACCTTAATAACATCCAGCAACCAACACACAAATACTTCACCAGAAACAAGATGGCAAAGGCTGAAGATGAGAGAACAGGAACTCTCGAAACATGGTCCAAATAGAAAAAAACATCTTGAGGTAAATTTAGTATAAATATTAAAGTATTATATACATCAAGAAACGGACTGTAGCAGAAAGTGATTGAAATTAAATAACAACAGAGTTAATTAATTTTATGTTAATAACTTCCGTAATAATGGAGCTACATAAAAGAGCTTTTAATATGTTATAGCTATAAGAATTTACAACAAATTGTATATTTTAGAATTAGCACAACTTGGTTTGCAGCCAAGATAATTGCAATATAAAAGTGCCACAGGAAATCCGGAACGACAATTCAGTTCCGTTGTATTAAGAATATTAATAATAATATAAATTCTCAGTCTGTGGGAAAGTAGTTTCGTTCTCACGGGCTGAGGTGATTCAAATTTTGAGTAGTAGGGAGAGTGTGTCAGCCAATCAAATCATTCAAAGAAATTGGAACCAACGCGAAGTTTTGGGGCTGACTAAACACTCTACTGCCAGTATTCAAGAAGAACAGACGTATATCTTCGATCGTCTCAAAACCATAGTTTTGTGAAGACTCATCTGAAGACTCTACGTGGTCAACACGCTTAATTACGATCATCATAAAACAGATCAACTGTAACGACTCGTAATTACAGCGTTCAGTCAAGATACTCTTCCACACCAACAAACAAGCGTACCGTGCACTACATTAACTGTGGGCGTATGCACGCAAGAGATCTACAAGACTACAAGACCTTACTTCAAGAATACGACAGAGAGGCCGTCTAAACCATTTGCGAATCAGCTGACAAGCAGAGCTACAACTCGAAACGACACACACACACACACACACACGCTGACGTGGAACGTGAATCGACGAGGGACGTGAAGCAGTTCTCGCAGAAAGCTACAGACGTAAAAACTTCATCAAATAGCAGGAGAGCAGAGTGTTGCTGATTTCCGAGCTCACCGCCAAAACCCAGGACGCTCAAGTAGATCACTATCTCTAGCCGATTGGACAAGGACAGCGAGGGACATCTGGAGCATCTCTACAATCCACTTCAGAACCAGGAAAGTCAAAATCACTTTATTCATTTTCAACTGATCAATTTTTCTTTCTTTTTTAATTAAAATCAACGTAATATAAATCACTCAGATGCCAGAAATCAAAGACTCTAGTTAAATAAGAATTATTCACGGGTGATAATCTGTATAGCCAGTATAAGTAATTAATAAGCATTAGTTAAGAATTAATAGTAGATAAAACAAAAAGCGCTATACAAATCTTAACAAAGAATTAAATAATTTGCTCATACTGCAGTATACGTGAGTCAGATCACTAGTAAATAAAGGGACGTGAACTAGATTGTCACGCCTAGTTTATTTTTGAATATTTTCAAGTAACTTTAGAGTTTTTATTTCATTAGAATCAAATTTTTAAAGACATTGAAATTAAATTGAATTAAATTAAATTGATTAATTAAATTCTCAGTTAAAATAAACTCTTTCAAAATAACGAACTCAACTTCTGAAAATTATTAATCATTCAGAAAACATTATTCAAGATTTATTCACTGTTTAGTTTGTAAGAATATTTGAACTTATAACCATTTCATTCTTGTGTGTTTGGAGTAATAAACCCCATTTTTATTACCCCACATTGTATTTTTTATTGCTGTTCTACGGAGCCTACCAACCTCACAGAACTCTTCACTTTTAAAATAACTTATTTAGTGTGCTGTTGTTATACACTTGAGTTTACATACTTGCGAAATCAAATCCAAAATCCACACGCCCTAGTCGGAAGAAAACCGCAAGATCGGACAGAAGGTAGGTGCTCATACATTCACACAACACAACAACACGCAAATAGTAATGTTATAATATATATATTTTTTTTTCTCAAAATTACATGGGTATACACATTTCTTTTCACTTTTGGTTGTAAGTTGTACTTACTTTATTTTGAATTTAGCTAATCTTTCTTCTAAATTCTTTTTCATTCATATAAAAATTTCAATCAAATACTTATTTGTAAGTTGTGCTTACTTTAATTTTTGAATTTAGATAATGTTTACTCTCCAAATTCTTTTCTTCTCATTTATACATTAATTGGTTCGCATGGTCAGTCTACTTAAAATCAGTCCCATTTCTCAGTGTTTTTCCGCACTTGGTTTAGCCATGGTCCATGATTATATGAGTTGCTCCTGTTCGGATTGCTGTCGTTTTCAGTATGACTTCTGTTCTTGTCCACTTTCTTGCTACTATCTTGTATTTAAATGTTTCTGTCATAAAAGTTTCACTTGTTTCTATCTCAATCATTTCATTATTTTGTTTAAACAACGAATAGGTCAATGCTATTTCCATCGTAGATGCTATCGTTGGTATTGGATTATGCACGTCTATTAAGTGTCTTCTCCTTCTTGTTCTGTTACACACTGTTTTGTAGTGATTCCTTTCTAAAGGTTCTAGTAAGTTCCTTCTGTTATTTTTAAAATTCATTATTTCATTCTGGTCGTTAATTAGTACATTAAACATCTCAAGTAGTCCATTCTTCATCATCTCCAATTCTTCTCTGGTATTTATTATTTTCTTTCTATATATTTTTCTTATTTCCTTGGTCTTCATTTCCAAGTATTCATTCTTCTCCTTAGTACTGTTATTTTTATTCTCAGATAATAGTATGCTTTTGTCTTCTTTTAATTCTGTTTCCTTCTTACTCTCTTCTACCTTCTGGTCTAATGGTTCCTTGTTTTCATTTACTGTTTCTTTAATATCTTCAAAAACTCTGTCCAGTGTTTCATTCACCTTCTTGAAACCATTATTTAATGTTTCCTTGATCTGATCGGTTTTGTAATTTGTTTCTTCCCATCTCTGATTCATCTCCATTTTTGTCTGCTTTACTTCTTTACGACACTCTATTAACTGTCGTTGTATAGTTTCATTGTTACTTTCGATTTTGTGGTTCAGTGTTTCTATATCTTTTTTCATTAATCTCAAGGTTTCCCTGGTTTTCTCATTACTTCTCTCTATTTTTTCACTTATTAATTTATTCTCCTCCTTCATTTCCTGTCTTAGTGTCTCGTTATTTCCATTAATGGTCCACCTTAAATCTTCTTTAGTGCTGTCCAATTTCTTCTCCATCTTCTCATTATTTTTGTCCAATTTCTCATCCTGTTTCTTGAAATTGTCATTAATTAACTCAAACTTCTTATCTAATTCTTCTTTGTCTTCTCTTCTCCTTCTCTCACTGTCCTCATTAATTTCTTCATTCTGCTTCCTGGAGTTTTCTTTGATTAATTCCCATAGTTTTAGTAAGTCCCGGTCTCCTCTGGTTTCCTCCTGCTGTGTAGGTTTATCAGTTTCCATAGGGGTTAATAATTCTTCTTCATCTTCCACCGAAGTTATCTCCCTTTCTTCCATTCTGGCACCTTTCTCGATCTCCTTTTCTGATCTCTTTGCTCCCTTTTCCGCCTCCTTCTCGCGTATCTTAGTCTGGTATCTTGTATCGTGCTTTGCCGGTTCCATCTTCTGTAGTCGCCGCTAGAATCTGTAAGGTTTAATGGTATGATTTCTTAATTATTCTAGCCCTACTAGTTGGCGCGCCACTTTGTAATATTACCTTTTATGGGGTGGTAAATCGATGGCGTGTTGTTTTATTCCGCCACACATTGGATGCGTCACTTTGTAATATTACCTTCGTGTGGGGTGTTTGGAATGTTACCCTTTGCGAATAGGCGTTTATGTGTGATGAGCATTTTTTAATTCGCTCGTTGCGTTCGTAGTATAGTATAGGTGTATAATTGAGGGTATTAATCAGTTCAGTTATTTCTGGGAATGTTATTCCTATATAGCGAGTCGGGTTGTACTTTTTCTTAATACTTATGGGGAAACCGTACCTCTCGGCGTTCAGTTTGAATCTTACCGCCTCGTCACCTGGTTGGCTAACGCCGTCTTGCAGTGTCGACTTCGCTAACTGTGGTGTTTTGTTGTTTCCACTTTAGTAATTTTCTATATATTACTTTATTTTATATGAATCAAACATACAGCGTTGCATAACAATAAGATTTATTAAACCCTTTTAATTTTCAGTTATTCAATAGTACATTAATTTATATTGATGCCGGCTTTTACAATTGCTCAGTTGGTATGCTCAGTCGTTTGTATCATGAAGACACCAGTATGGCCGATATTGTTTATGTTTACAATGATTATTTGTCACAAGGCGTGTTAAAGTCCTTTTGACTACAGAAGTTTTGGATTATCGGCTAAAATGCACAAAATTATAATATTTCTTAAACTAGGTACACAATATTTAATACACTAATACATACAAGTAAGTTATCAGCAATGAGAATTAGAATAGTGTTTGGTTAGAATTTTGACAACAAGTTATGTTCATCAATAATTTATTATAAATCAGTTTCAATGGTTGTTAATTGATTAAGTTTCATTAATAGGGATATTTTAATTACCTTTAGTTCTTGTTCAAAATAGTGATCAGTGAAGTGAAAATTGTAACTCGTTATTATGGATAAAAAGGGGAATTCGTTTTTAAGTGAAATTATTAGTTTATACTCATCGGGTTCTCGTTGGGGCTTCCTCGATGTTCGTCTACTTCTTCTGGATGGGTCTAATCGTCTTCTCCTCCTCGGATGTTCATCAATTTTCGTTCAGATGGTTTTCACATAAAGTTCGGCTTCCCTCTTGTTCCGCAGTCGTTCGTATTCTCAGGTTGAAGTAGGTCGATCCTTTTCTTCCTTCGGGATGAGTCGTCTGTTACATTTCTTTGAAGTCTCCTACATTTTTCACTGATATTTTTATGTTGTGAGTAATTTAATAATGGTTAATTCATCAGGTGTTCTATAGAATGCTTTTACTGTACTTCTTCCTTCTGGTTTTTGTTAAAATTTACGTTTTTATAGTTAAATTTGGGTTGAGAGCTGCATACATCCGCCCTCCACGTCGGTCAATAATGGATTAATAAGAATTCCAACGGTTTGTTGGTAATAAATTTCAGTTGCTATGGTTACCTATTAAATTATGCTAATTCTCATTGGTCGTTAATTTATGTCATTGTTATATTCTAACGTTTTATTTTAGTTTAAATCTATAAAATATCTTCAAATTAAGATTTCTTTCTTATATTAGTAGCTATGTTTATTACATGAATACCATTGTTCATAATTTTTGATAAGGATCATTTTGATACCCCTCATGGTTACTTTTGTGTAGTTAATCACATTTTCGTTATTTTTCTTATTTATATTTCATATATATATAATCTAAAACTGGATGTTATTTATACATTTTTGTATTAGGTATACCTACTTAACTTGTTTAAACATTTGGTATATTCTGATTTGATACTGGGCTATTGTTTGTTTTTAAATTTACAAAGTTTCTTCATTAACTGTTAGGCCTAGAGCCTAGATTTTCCGATACTACTATCTAACATTCTTTGTAACTCCTTACCATTATATATAGTACATTAAAACAATTTTTTAATAGAAACAAATAATAAACATTGGTGATTCTAACTACACCTCTTATTATAACAATAAACATTTTCTTGCCAGGTTCAAGCCTGAAATTTAACTTCTAACTACTTTTCTGTTTCTTACTACTATCTGTTTTAACTTATAAATTATTACATTATATGGGTTTTTTAAACAATAACAAAACTCTTATTATACTACTGTTAAACTGTACTTTACACAATATACTCTACTCACTCATTCCTTCACTAGAATACAGTGTCTATCTTTCTTGTTTACCATTCATTCTAATGACTTAATTTTTATCTTATTTCATAATTCTTACTAACTATTGCTTAAATTAATCACAGTACAATTAGTTCATCTTACTTGCTAGCATATAGTTTATCACAGGTTGTTTAGATATTTATTACAGTCTACTATTAAAATACTTTTTTATGTTCACCCACTACACTTTTTTTCTTCATAGAAGGTTTTTTTATTTATTCACTTTCACTTTTTTATGTAACATGCTATAACTGCATGTCACCACTTATTTGTATTGATACAGTCTTTATTCCACTCACTTGATATTATTCACTATGTTGTCTAATTATTTTAACCTCATCGTGTGGTTATTGGTTATGAGTAATTACTTTATTTTCCATTCACTAATGATCACTTTCGATTATTAACTATGGCCTTTATTTGCCTCAGGGTATGGTTTACTGGTTTTGATTACGTTTATCACTATTCATTTAGGTATGTTTATTTTTAACTCCCTATCTTATATTTATAAGTACATTTCTTCATTCATATAATATGCATAATATTACTATCTTATTTGTTATTATTAATATAGGTACATCTCATTTATTCTCTAACTATATTAGTGCATTTGTTTACATACATTTTGTGGTCATAATTTGGGGATTACAATGTTCGTTATCAATTTCTTGATTACATCTGGTTTCTGGTTCCTTCTTCCTTGTTCCATTGTTTTTCCTTGTTTTTATCCAATCTATTGGGTCAAGTCATCGTCAGTTTATTAGTCATTTGTCATTTTGTCATTTGGTTATTAATCTCTGAGTTATAAGTTCTTGACCTTTCTTCTTGTCTTCAGCTTCTTTGTTTTATAATTAATTATCAATGTATTTTCACTATCTTGTCATGTTACAATATTTATTTGCATATAGTGAGTATAGTAGTATTTCTAAATGAAGGAAATTAATTAGTGTTTGACACATCACGCACAAGTATCAATCACTTGAATATAGTAAGTTGCATTCTGTAAACTCCATAGTATTATAATTTATACATATGGACAGGATACTAATATTAAATAGCTGTGACCCGTTTTTAAAAATTTTACCAAATCTAACTTTTCTTAATAAAACGAATACTGTTAGAAAAGTTATTCATCTGTAGTAACAGTACTGCACTCTCTGGACATACACCAGCTGTAACAAATAAAAATGGTTACATAAACGTGGTGACTAGATCTATATGTCTGTGAAAAATCTTATCACAGAAGGAGACAGTGACCCATTCTACATCTACATTTATACATAATTTAAATATGTTTTACATATCATACAAAATTGTATAAAACGTTTAAATGCTACAAATTTAAATTGTTTAAATTATAAACTATGGAGAATACAAATGTATATATTAATGAAGTCATGAACACTAATCACTGGGGCTCAAAGGTTAACAGAGTGGTTAAATATGCAATTTAAATATTTAATATAAAAAATTAAATAAAATGTTAATTCTTGTTGAATCTCTTGTTACAAAAAAGTATAAATCAACAAAAAAAGATAAAATATTTTATTGTTTATATTATAAGTAAAAGTATATTTATAAATATTAAAATTGTAAATATAAATTAACATTATTGAAGACAAGCACTCAGTCAAAGAGATATATATTGTTATATATCTTTTATGTACTGTTCTCCTCTTAATTTGAGAATGGTTTAATATTTATTTATAAAATAAATAAAATCAATGAAATTATTTTTTATTTTTATTGAATTGTATTTAGTTTATTTTAATTTAATTTATTCCGATATTCAAATTATTTAATTCGATATTAAACGGTTAAGAATTATTAATGAATGTTGATTTGCTTTTCATCAGTTTTGGTAAAGTTTTATTTAAAGAAATGTTTTGTCAGTTTGGTTCGATTGTGAAATCGACTCGTCGCATATAGGTTATCTGCTGAGTCACTCCTTTTCGATGAGGTTCCAATTGCCTAGGTGTGTTCACTCTTCCTTTCCTTTCCTGCTTGAAAATCTTCTAATCTAACTGTATTTAATAAATAAAACTCCTTTTACAATCCATTAATTATATTTATTAGTTATTATTTATTTTCAAATTAGTATTATGACTTACAGATCGAAAATGTTCGTTTCCCGGATCGACTCTTTACCTTGGGTCGATTGTAACAAAATTAAGTTTTTCTATTTAATAATATTAATTACAGGATTCTTTTTAACTGCTATGAAAGGTCAGAAATGCTACTAGGAAGTGCAATACTTATAAATGTTAACAATCTTACTTACTATTACACATAAAGTTAATTATGTTTAAGTATTGAATAATAATTATTTAATTAAAGTGTCCAAAGTCAATAAACATGGCCACTTCCAGTTTTGATTGCTGACGAGAAATTCAAAGATGGCCGCTTGGGTTCCACCTCAAAGATTACAAATGTAACTGATTCTTTTAAAATAAATGATTTTATTTGAAGTGTCCACTGTAAATATAGTTAATTCTCTGTTTTCCTTCACTATCATGTAGTTAATAAGTGTTGGTGAAGTTATTCTTAGTGTTGTGTAGTAATAAACAGTGGTTGTATTATATGGTTATTTTCTCACCATATTTAGTAAGAATATTGCGTTTCACTTTTTAATTTCTTTTAGTTTTACTTTTTTCTTTATTCTTTTCTAGCTTTATACTTTCTAGATTTGTATATCTTAATTTTTGAATTTAGTTTTGTTTTAGATATAATTTTCTTAATTTTCCCCACTCAGAATTGATCCTTTGTTAAACTTTGGCTCCCAGCTTCACAGAGGTGACCTGTATGTTTTGCTGCCTAACAATAGAATAATAATAATTTCTTACTCCTGCAACGGTCTTGACCAATTTTTGCTAATTTCTCATTGGTCAATAGGTTAGAGTTCAGAGGTCACGTGACCCTCATTATTTAAATTATTTGTTTTTTTCAATTTCCACTACTAATTACTCCCTGACTATTACTTAATTATGCTTAACTTAATTGACATCTTGTTTTTCATGGTAACATTACAAACAATTTGATACCAAACATGACCTGTGTATTTGAACTAATAGATATTTTTGGTGATTTACAAAATCAGGTTTTATAGGCCATTTTGGTCATTTGACCTTCACAAAATCATGTTCTAATTCCTTAAACTATTTAATACATTGTGAGTACTATAAACATAAAATCTATTTAACAATTCCAACTTATCATTACTAATTTACAGTGGTTTGACCTTTTGTTAACTATGATTGGCAATAATTTTAATGTTTAACATTTTCCTAGGCCATATCGTTTCTTTAGTATCTTGTTTTATTCTGTTACAATTATTATTTGTACTGTTGGTTTAATACCTCACCTTTAATTCCAAATTTTTTCTCTGTTTTTTTTTTATTTTATTGGATTAAAATGAACAAACTTTATAAACAGCTTAACTTAGTGTCGTGTTTCCATGATTGTTGTTCTAATGATTCTTCAATAGTTAAATTCACTTTTAACAAACATTAAAAAACTGTTTAACATACAAAATTATCAACTCCTTTCCCTGTCTATCCAGGTCTGTTAGTTGATTAATTACACAGAATACTAACATGTACATGAAATCAACACAATTAAACAATGTCAAAGCCTTTCCTTTTTACATAAATAATAAGGCTTAAAAGGCACAGAACCTTTAATCAATTAATATTAAAACTTATAATTACTTCCTAACATTCACATTTATGTTCAGCTGTCACTATTTTGTGTTTTCTTAACTATTGTGAAGTTAATTACCTTATTAATATAATTAAAATCATAAAATTTATTCTTCTTCCACCTACCTTTAAAATTTTCTTCTCCGCCCAGAGTTCGTCACATGAACGTTGAAGTGCAAGTATGATTTCAAGGTTGTATTAATAACGTACACAACTCGCATTTAGTAATAGAAGCAAATTAAATTTTATTAAATTTTTTTCTTTAAAACTTTCAACATGTTCCTTATTAATTATTCATTTCTTTACCTCAATTTCTTTCCATCAATCTATTACTTTTTGCCAGAAATTCGAAATAAATAAAACTTTTTTATATTATCTATAACATGATTGGATATACTAAAATTATGCTAAACATCTTACCTTAAAGTAGGCCGCCCAGCCTGCTCACACACACATTCACACCATTAAAAAATTTTACCCCTTTAATTAGATAGGCCCATTTTATTCCAGATTACTTATATACTTGTTGGATACATTACGCAGTACCCTTGCCGGCAACGTGGCGTTTCTCCGACCTCATGGCTCCTCACTTACAAAATTCACTCATTTGTCTGAAACAATTTACGATTTTTATTTTCTTCCGAAAACTATTCTCACTTCCACATTTTCCGAAAAACTGTACTCACATTTACTTGATACTGAAATTCTATTATTGAGCCCTGTTTGGCGGGCTGCCTGCGCAGGCGAGCGTTGGTGAAGAACTGGGAAGATGCTCTGCCTAGTACCACACTACTTAGATTTGTTGGACAAGACGGAAAGCAATGCCTTGTGCATTAAAGTCATAGTTACTGTTCAGGCAACACGTGCAACTCCCGTGTGTTGGACGTCGACGAAATTTGGTGTCCACTGGTTTCGTCACACTGTAATGGGACAATTTTGAGGGGTTTTATTTTTTATTGCAATTATAAGTGTAACATAAGGTCTACCCAAACAGGGCCTCAGTTTTGAACAATTAACATTCCTTGTTTTACTTTGTCGGGGCACCAAGACGCACATTTTGTCAGAGCCCTGCAATAAGCACTGCTCCTTGAGGTGTTGGAATGCGAACCGGTGCGCGGATGATTGCGTTTTCCGTTGGCAAAAAGCACAAACTTTGTGGCGAGCCCCAGGACAGAACAAAAATACCCAAACTCGCTACCAAGAGCGTAAACTGTAATTTCACTAATGACCATGTCATGTGATTTTATCCACGAATCAGAGCGCAAGCTGGTGAACTGTGGCGGGAGTGACGCTAAGAGTAGCGTCAGTTAGTCGACTTAGAACTCCAGACCTCACGAGGTCACATAAAACATTGCTCGAGCTAGTTATGGTCGGCCGACCAGTAAATCTTGCTATTTTGATTTAAAATAACAGTCAATCATGTTATAGTGATCGAACAGAAGTAACCGACAAATAATAACATTCTAAACTTATATTCGGAGTGTGTCAGCAGAATCAAGTGTTAACAGTGATGGCATAACCACGTGGATGAAGGGATGAGTACCCAATTTAAGCAGTTTGAACAGACAAAATATTTCAATTTTAATTAATTTCAATTCACCAATATTAATGATGAAAATTCAATAAAAAAGCGCTAAATCTAAATTATGGGGAATTTTACAGTATGAGAGGGAGAGAGTGAGCATATACTGGGTCGTTTCTTGAGTAGAAAATAAGTTAGTCGTAAGTATATATATAGTCAGTAATAAATAAATTTTGATAGCATGGCTAGGTGAATCAAATATTGTTCGGAGGGTTATTGGTAGAAAAAGCATAACTACAGTAGAAATCATAATTTGACGTAGTTTCACAATTCAGCCATAAGGCGTATTTTAGTAAATCTAAACTGGAAGGTAAACAGAAAAATTGTCATGCTATATAAATAAAATACCATTTTATTTATGTTTGTAAAATACGTGTGTGTCATTGCATTACCTGTTATTTTTCTCTGCCTAAGTACATCAGACGACACCCTGGTTTATTCGCGATGAAGGTAAGTGGGACAAATTCGAATATTTTGATTTAAAAAGCAAGTAGAGTTTCAGTTATATAAACAGGTTTATAACTTTAATATTTATTTTTAAGCTCGTACTGCTTTAGTCGACGCCCGAAACAGGGACGAATTTTAAATATTTTAATTACTAAATCATTGACCTGCTTTAGTTGGCGCCCGGAACAGTTGACATTGTAAATTAATTTTCAATTTAATATAAAATAAATTAATTTACAACCTGATCGAAATGGCAGAGAAAAGCGAGAGTGCAAATTTATGTGAAGATATTGTGGAGGGGTCAATTTTAAATGTTACGCAAGACGATTTAATATCGACAAATATTAACGAGAGTGTAGACAACACAACACACGAATTAACGATTGAGACAGTAGACGCAAAAATAAGTGATAATGTAAATATATTTAATCAGTTAGCGTTAATAATGGAGATGATGTCAGGAATGAAAGCTGAAATCAAATCAGAAAATAATAATTTAAAGGCTGAAATCAAATCAGAAAATAATAATTTAAAGACTGAAATCAAATCAGAATATAATTATTTAAAAACTGAAATCGAATCAGAAATAAATGCTAGTAACATAGAATTGAAAACAGAAATAAACAAACAAGACCAAAAATTAAGAGAAATAGACAATAAATTAGAAAGTATGAGTAAAACTATTGCGGGCATGAGAAGTGAGATAATTATAAATATAAATAATATTCAAGATGAAATAAACGAGAGTAGAACGCGGAAGGAGGAGGTAGAAAATAACACAGTTACGAATGACTGTGACGAAATAACAGACGACCAGAGTAATAATAAAATAACAAACAATTACGAAAATAAATTAACAACCGATAGTAGTAAGATAGTTGAAAACGAGATACATAAAAATAATACAGTGAAAATAATTAGCGATCATAATAATATAGAAACAGTGAGAGAGAGAGGAGAGAGTGTTTGTAAGTTACAGAGAGAGTTTGAAGAGAATGATTTTGTGAATATAGGGCAGAGGGTAAATTTTCCCCAGTTATACGGTAAACCGAGCTGGTTACAAATGTTTTTGGAGGGCAAGAATCCCTTACAAGAAAGCGATGTGTATCTAAATAATATTTTAGTTTTTAGTAGGCGTTTTTATGAGTTAATACCCTCTGTACGGAATGATAGAAAAAGTGTGAATTGGTGTTATGATGAAAGATATGTTGACAAGAAGGTAATGTTATTTAAGGTTAGTAGAGATTATGACGAATTATTGCAGAGATTAGACATTGAAAGAGTTATTGATAATAAGTACTTACCTTGTGAAATAGTTAGTACAGCAATTGATGTAATAGACTACTTACTTTATGACAAAGCGAATACAGCAGCAGATAATAATGATAATGAAACTGTAATTGACATAACTATGACAGATCGCACTAAAGGCGACTGGACTATACCCGATGATAATAAATTACATAATTTAATAACAGGGAATAATCCTGTTGATATTGTGGAAGAATATAAGAAATTGGATAATCTTTATATTAATAAAAATAATATAATGTGTTTAGTAAAGAATGAACTGTGTAAACGTAAAACCAGATTTTTGTACGATGATTGCGGGTAGAGACAATGAATGTTTATTGAACGTTTAATCATGTAATTAATGGTTTTGGAATGGACTGCTTTACCAAATGAAGTGTGATAAATTGAATAATGATGACGAATAATTTGTAAATAAATGTGTAGCGAATTTATTTGTGTGTATTGTAAAAGGTTAGGTAAACAAGGTGTATATGTAGTAGAAAATGTTATGATAATAATAATAATAATAATATTATTAATATTTTGCAGTCTAAATAAATAATAAAATAATTATGAAGACAGTAATTAATGATTTGTAAATTTTTGATAATAATTGAAGTATGTTGTGTTTTAAATAATTAATTGAAGTAAATGATTTGAGAGGTTTAAAATATTGTGATTGATTTAGAAGGTTACATAATTGAATTTTTTATGAGATATTTAAATTATTTTATGAGATTTCAATTTAATAATAATTAGTAAACAAATAAATGTTAAATTGTTTAGTTTGTGGAATTCCTAGGTGTATAAATACATAATTTTAGTGAGGCAGTGTGTTCAAACAAGATTTACTCTTATGTAATAAAATCTATTATGCAGAAATAAATGTAATAAGGTCACGAGTAAATAGAATTTGAAAATGAAATTAAAAGTGTAAGTCAGGTAATTTTGGTAAATCTGAAAAGTGAATTGTTTATTTTCATGTAATAACAACATCGTTAAGTGTAAATAGATTAATTTAAGTGCCCAAGTAAATATTTTATTGTACTTATTATTTTATGTTAATGAAGGTCAAGGTAGGGAAAGTTCAGAAAGAAATCTATGGTGTTAAAACACCACCAAGACTGGAAATGTCATATAATATAAATTGTTAATTCTAATTTTATAAAATATATTTTACTTGTGATTCCCCAACTTTTCGGGCGGTCACGGCCTTACCGAACCCTGACCGTGGAATTGGTTTAGCTTTAACAGCTATGGCTGGGGCTCATTGCGCCACGTTCTGCCTTAACTGGCCGTAGCTGTTATCATTGTCAAGGTGAATTTTGAAATTGACAGGGGGTTATTTTAGGGGAATCACCAAACTATGAAACAGCGGCTGCCACTCTGTCCGCGTGGGGACAGCATAGCCAGGTGGTAGACCCGCATTAGGGGCGTGTAATATGAACGTTTAGATATTAGGATATCTAGTTTTATTAAAATGTTACGCAGAAGCAAGGACACGGAGATGTCAAAATTCCTCCAAAATTTCAGTCCTTGTGGACGCAACTAGATGCCACAGTCCAGGGGGGTCATAGTGTGTGTGGCAGGGAGGTTACCCAAGGGGGTAACGAATTAGGAATTTGTTGTGTTTTAATAATGATGATTCGCTACTGAGATAACTACATAATTTTGTTTTGATTTGCAAAATAGAGGCACTAGATACTTCATATATTGTGTTTATTATGTATTATTGTGTTAATTGCATGTAGTATGTTAGGAATAAGGATTACAAAATAGGATAATATTTTATAAAATAAGTTTTCAATGTGTTTAAAGAATTGCAATGAATAATGAAATAAATTTGAGATAATTAAAAGTGTTCAACGGGTTGTAAAAGATAGAAATTGAGTGACAGTAATTGTTTGAGTAAAACGTTGAATCAGTCCAAGCTAAAATTGTTAGTGGTATTAGAGAGAGAGGGAAAAAGATTATATACATATACCTGCCAAGTGGCATATCAAGCTAAAATAAATAATTAGATCACCCAAAGTAAGGGAAAGTGAGATTGTTAAATAAAGAAAGAGATTTAGAATACAAATATAAAGAATTTTTAATTGTAACCAGTGACAATTTTGATAGTGTTTGAAAATAATGTAAAGCTAGAAAGCGTTTATTTGAATAATTTGAATATCAATTTGAGTGTTATTTATAATAATATTTTGTTAATTTTAAATATTGTATTTTATTATGTTTTGTGTTTCAAGTTAGAATGTTACAGATATTAAATGTATTTTCAGATAGAACTTGTACATAACTTAGGTAGGTCAAGGTTCTGGACTTGACCTAGTTTCGATCAGCTGACAGTGAGGTCATATACTAGGCATGTTTAGTATGGAAGTTAATTCAACTTTTGTTTTTTGATCAATTTAAAAATTTAAATTTTTTTGGATTTAAAATTTTGAAAAAAAAGAACTTGATTTTGTGCCTGCAATCTAATTGATGTTTTTGACTTCTGATTGTATTATTGTTTAGGTGTAGTACTAGTGTTTTTTATAGAATTGTGTGGTGCAGTATGTAGGTATAATCAAATGTTAGAATAAATGAGTTTGATTTAGCAATAAATATTTTTGAATTTAAAAAAGAGATTAACAAGTATATGTATGAGCCCAGTATTGCTGAAGGCGACCCAGTGTGCATGATAAGGGGGAACACATCGGTTGAGGATCTGGCATGATATAAGCCAGGGATTGAGGATTTTTGGGGTAGCATGATAGAAGGTAAGGTGCACCGTGGTGCATGTCTGTTCGATTTTTCAGTGTTGGGATCTCTTACAGAGAAGTCCAGTGATCTCGTTCAGATGCGTCCATAGTCGCCGAGCCAGGGGGGTAGTTTACCCATGATGTGTTAAGAAATTAAAGGGGGTTGTTGGCTCCATATCCTCACCGATCCTCTTAGGGTTAGCAATGAGAGTGTTTCTGTTTCGACAGAAAACCTCTCATTGGGAGGGTATTGTAATGGGACAATTTTGAGGGGTTTTATTTTTTATTGCAATTATAAGTGTAACATAAGGTCTACCCAAACAGGGCCTCAGTTTTGAACAATTAACATTCCTTGTTTTACTTTGTCAGGGCACGAAGACGCACATTTTGTCAGAGCCCTGCAATAAGCACTGCTCCTTGAGGTGTTGGAATGCGAACCGGTGCGCGGATGATTGCGTTTTCCGTTGGCAAAAAGCACAAACTTTGTGGCGAGCCCCAGGACAGAACAAAAATACCCAAACTTCGTACCAAGAGCGTAAACTGTAATTTCACTAATGACCATGTCATGTGATTTTATCCACGAATCAGAGCGCAAGCTGGTGAACTGTGGCGGGAGTGACGCTAAGAGTAGCGTCAGTTAGTCGACTTAGAACTCCAGACCTCACGAGGTCACATAAAACATTGCTCGAGCTAGTTATGGTCGGCCGACCAGTAAATCTTGCTATTTTGATTTAAAATAACAGTCAATCATGTTATAGTGATCGAACAGAAGTAACCGACAAATAATAACATTCTAAACTTATATTCAGAGTGTGTCAGCAGAATCAAGTGTTAACAGTGATGGCATAACCACGTGGATGAAGGGATGAGTACCCAATTTAAGCAGTTTGAACAGACAAAATATTTCAATTTTAATTAATTTCAATTCACCAATATTAATGATGAAAATTCAATAAAAAAGCGCTAAATCTAAATTATGGGGAATTTTACAGTATGAGAGGGAGAGAGTGAGCATATACTGGGTCGTTTTTTGAGTAGAAAATAAGTTAGTCGTAAGTATATATATAGTCAGTAATAAATAAATCTTGATAGCATGGCTAGGTGAATCAAATATTGTTCGGAGGGTTATTGGTAGAAAAAGCATAACTACAGTAGAAATCATAATTTGACGTAGTTTCACAATTCAGCCATAAGGCGTATTTTAGTAAATCTAAACTGGAAGGTAAACAGAAAAATTGTCATGCTATATAAATAAAATACCATTTTATTTATGTTTGTAAAATACGTGTGTGTCATTGCATTACCTGTTACTTTTCTCTGCCTAAGTACATCAGACGACACCCTGGTTTATTCGCGATGAAGGTAAGTGGGACAAATTCGAATATTTTGATTTAAAAAGCAAGTAGAGTTTCAGTTATATAAACAGGTTTATAACTTTAATATTTATTTTTAAGCTCGTACTGCTTTAGTCGACTCCCGAAACAGGGACGAATTTTAAATATTTTAATTACTAAATCATTGACCTGCTTTAGTTGGCGCCCGGAACAGTTGACATTGTAAATTAATTTTCAATTTAATATAAAATAAATTAATTTACAACCTGATCGAAATGGCAGAGAAAAGCGAGAGTGCAAATTTATGTGTAGATATTGTGGAGGGGTCAATTTTAAATGTTACGCAAGACGATTTAATATCGACAAATATTAACGAGAGTGTAGACAACACAACACACGAATTAACGATTGAGACAGTAGACACAAAAATAAGTGATAATGTAAATATATTTAATCAGTTAGCGTTAATAATGGAGATGATGTCAGGAATGAAAGCTGAAATCAAATCAGAAAATAATAATTTAAAGGCTGAAATCAAATCAGAAAATAATAATTTAAAGACTGAAATCAAATCAGAATATAATTATTTAAAAACTGAAATCGAATCAGAAATAAATGCTAGTAACATAGAATTGAAAACAGAAATAAACAAACAAGACCAAAAATTAAGAGAAATAGACAATAAATTAGAAAGTATGAGTAAAACTATTGCGGGCATGAGAAGTGAGATAATTATAAATATAAATAATATTCAAGATGAAATAAACGAGAGTAGAACGCGGAAGGAGGAGGTAGAAAATAACACAGTTACGAATGACTGTGACGAAATAACAGACGACCAGAGTAATAATAAAATAACAAACAATTACGAAAATAAATTAACAACCGATAGTAGTAAGATAGTTGAAAACGAGATACATAAAAATAATACAGTGAAAATAATTAGCGATCATAATAATATAGAAACAGTGAGAGAGAGAGGAGAGAGTGTTTGTAAGTTACAGAGAGAGTTTGAAGAGAATGATTTTGTGAATATAGGGCAGAGGGTAAATTTTCCCCAGTTATACGGTAAACCGAGCTGGTTACAAATGTTTTTGGAGGGCAAGAATCCCTTACAAGAAAGCGATGTGTATCTAAATAATATTTTAGTTTTTAGTAGGCGTTTTTATGAGTTAATACCCTCTGTACGGAATGATAGAAAAAGTGTGAATTGGTGTTATGATGAAAGATATGTTGACAAGAAGGTAATGTTATTTAAGGTTAGTAGAGATTATGACGAATTATTGCAGAGATTAGACATTGAAAGAGTTATTGATAATAAGTACTTACCTTGTGAAATAGTTAGTACAGCAATTGATGTAATAGACTACTTACTTTATGACAAAGCGAATACAGCAGCAGATAATAATGATAATGAAACTGTAATTGACATAACTATGACAGATCGCACTAAAGGCGACTGGACTATACCCGATGATAATAAATTACATAATTTAATAACAGGGAATAATCCTGTTGATATTGTGGAAGAATATAAGAAATTGGATAATCTTTATATTAATAAAAATAATATAATGTGTTTAGTAAAGAATGAACTGTGTAAACGTAAAACCAGATTTTTGTACGATGATTGCGGGTAGAGACAATGAATGTTTATTGAACGTTTAATCATGTAATTAATGGTTTTGGAATGGACTGCTTTACCAAATGAAGTGTGATAAATTGAATAATGATGACGAATAATTTGTAAATAAATGTGTAGCGAATTTATTTGTGTGTATTGTAAAAGGTTAGGTAAACAAGGTGTATATGTAGTAGAAAATGTTATGATAATAATAATAATAATAATATTATTAATATTTTGCAGTCTAAATAAATAATAAAATAATTATGAAGACAGTAATTAATGATTTGTAAATTTTTGATAATAATTGAAGTATGTTGTGTTTTAAATAATTAATTGAAGTAAATGATTTGAGAGGTTTAAAATATTGTGATTGATTTAGAAGGTTACATAATTGAATTTTTTATGAGATATTTAAATTATTTTATGAGATTTCAATTTAATAATAATTAGTAAACAAATAAATGTTAAATTGTTTAGTTTGTGGAATTCCTAGGTGTATAAATAAATAATTTTAGTGAGGCAGTGTGTTCAAACAAGATTTACTCTTATGTAATAAAATCTATTATGCAGAAATAAATGTAATAAGGTCACGAGTAAATAGAATTTGAAAATGAAATTAAAAGTGTAAGTCAGGTAATTTTGGTAAATCTGAAAAGTGAATTGTTTATTTTCATGTAATAACAACATCGTTAAGTGTAAATAGATTAATTTAAGTGCCCAAGTAAATATTTTATTGTACTTATTATTTTATGTTAATGAAGGTCAAGGTAGGGAAAGTTCAGAAAGAAATGTATGGTGTTAAAACACCACCAAGACTGGAAATGTCATATAATATCAATTGTTAATTCTAATTTTATAAAATATATTTTACTTGTGATTCCCCAACTTTTCGGACGGTCACGGCCTCACCGAACCCTGACCGTGGAATTGGTTTAGCTTTAACAGCTATGGCTGGGGCTCATTGCGCCACGTTCTGCCTTAACTGGCCGTAGCTGTTATCATTGTCAAGGTGAATTTTGAAATTGACAGGGGGTTATTTTAGGGGAATCACCAAACTATGAAACAGCGGCTGCCACTCTGTCCGCGTGGGGACAGCATAGCCAGGTGGTAGACCCGCATTAGGGGCGTGTAATATGAACGTTTAGATATTAGGATATCTAGTTTTATTAAAATGTTACGCAGAAGCAAGGACACGGAGATGTCAAAATTCCTCCAAAATTTCAGTCCTTGTGGACGCAACTAGATGCCACAGTCCAGGGGGGGTCATAGTGTGTGTGGCAGGGAGGTTACCCAAGGGGGTAACGAATTAGGAATTTGTTGTGTTTTAATAATGATGATTCGCTACTGAGATAACTACATAATTTTGTTTTGATTTGCAAAATAGAGGCACTAGATACTTCATATATTGTGTTTATTATGTATTATTGTGTTAATTGCATGTAGTATGTTAGGAATAAGGATTACAAAATAGGATAATATTTTATAAAATAAGTTTTCAATGTGTTTAAAGAATTGCAATGAATAATGAAATAAATTTGAGATAATTAAAAGTGTTCAACGGGTTGTAAAAGATAGAAATTGAGTGACAGTAATTGTTTGAGTAAAACGTTTGAATCAGTCCAAGCTAAAATTGTTAGTGGTATTAGAGAGAGAGGGAAAAAGATTATATACATATACCTGCCAAGTGGCATATCAAGCTAAAATAAATAATTAGATCACCCAAAGTAAGGGAAAGTGAGATTGTTAAATAAAGAAAGAGATTTAGAATACAAATATAAAGAATTTTTAATTGTAACCAGTGACAATTTTGATAGTGTTTGAAAATAATGTAAAGCTAGAAAGCGTTTATTTGAATAATTTGAATATCAATTTGAGTGTTATTTATAATAATATTTTGTTAATTTTAAATATTGTATTTTATTATGTTTTGTGTTTCAAGTTAGAATGTTACAGATATTAAATGTATTTTCAGATAGAACTTGTACATAACTTATGTAGGTCAAGGTTCTGGACTTGACCTAGTTTCGATCAGCTGACAGTGAGGTCATATACTAGGCATGTTTAGTATGGAAGTTAATTCAACTTTTGTTTTTTGATCAATTTAAAAATTTAAATTTTTTTGGATTTAAAATTTTGAAAAAAAAAGAACTTGATTTTGTGCCTGCCATCTAATTGATGTTTTTGACTTCTGATTGTATTATTGTTTAGGTGTAGTACTAGTGTTTTTTATAGAATTGTGTGGTGCAGTATGTAGGTATAATCAAATGTTAGAATAAATGAGTTTGATTTAGCAATAAATATTTTTGAATTTAAAAAAGAGATTAACAAGTATATGTATGAGCCCAGTATTGCTGAAGGCGACCCAGTGTGCATGATAAGGGGGAACACATCGGTTGAGGATCTGGCATGATATAAGCCAGGGATTGAGGATTTTTGGGGTAGCATGATAGAAGGTAAGGTGCACCGTGGTGCATGTCTGTTCGATTTTTCAGTGTTGGGATCTCTTACAGAGAAGTCCAGTGATCTCGTTCAGATGCGTCCATAGTCGCCGAGCCAGGGGGGTAGTTTACCCATGATGTGTTAAGAAATTAAAGGGGGTTGTTGGCTCCATATCCTCACCGATCCTCTTAGGGTTAGCAATGAGAGTGTTTCTGTTTCGACAGAAAACCTCTCATTGGGAGGGTATTGTAATGGGACAATTTTGAGGGGTTTTATTTTTTATTGCAATTATAAGTGTAACATAAGGTCTACCCAAACAGGGCCTCAGTTTTGAACAATTAACATTCCTTGTTTTACTTTGTCAGGGCACCAAGACGCACATTTTGTCAGAGCCCTGCAATAAGCACTGCTCCTTGAGGTGTTGGAATGCGAACCGGTGCGCGGATGATTGCGTTTTCTGTTGGCAAAAAGCACAAACTTTGTGGCGAGCCCCAGGACAGAACAAAAATACCCAAACTCGCTACCAAGAGCGTAAACTGTAATTTCACTAATGACCATGTCATGTGATTTTATCCACGAATCAGAGCGCAAGCTGGTGAACTGTGGCGGGAGTGACGCTAAGAGTAGCGTCAGTTAGTCGACTTAGAACTCCAGACCTCACGAGGTCACATAAAACATTGCTCGAGCTAGTTATGGTCGGCCGACCAGTAAATCTTGCTATTTTGATTTAAAATAACAGTCAATCATGTTATAGTGATCGAACAGAAGTAACCGACAAATAATAACATTCTAAACTTATATTCGTGGTGTGTCAGCAGAATCAAGTGTTAACAGTGATGGCATAACCACGTGGATGAAGGGATGAGTACCCAATTTAAGCAGTTTGAACAGACAAACTATTTCAATTTTAATTAATTTCAATTCACCAATATTAATGATGAAAATTCAATAAAAAAGCGCTAAATCTAAATTATGGGGAATTTTACAGTATGAGAGGGAGAGAGTGAGCATATACTGGGTCGTTTTTTGAGTAGAAAATAAGTTAGTCGTAAGTGTATATAGTCAGTAATAAATAAATCTTGATAGCATGGCTAGGTGAATCAAATATTGTTCGGAGGGTTATTGGTAGAAAAAGCATAACTACAGTAGAAATCATAATTTGATGTAGTTTCACAATTCAGCCATAAGGCGTATTTTAGTAAATCTAAACCGGAAGGTAAACAGAAAAATTGTCATGCTATATAAATAAAATACCATTTTATTTATGTTTATAAAATACGTGTGTGTCATTGCATTACCTGTTGTTTTTCTCTGCCTAAGTACATCAGACGACACCCTGGTTTATTCGCGATGAAGGTAAGTGGGACAAATTCGAATATTTTGATTTAAAAAGCAAGTAGAGTTTCAGTTATATAAACAGGTTTATAACTTTAATATTTATTTTTAAGCTCGTACTGCTTTAGTCGACGCCCGAAACAGGGACGAATTTTAAATATTTTAATTACTAAATCATTGACCTGCTTTAACACAGATGGGTGTGACTTCGTCAAGACTTCCCGCGTCTCTAAAGCACGTTGTTGAATCAAATTCACACCAAGCCATTTGTGCGACTTGTGTTTAGCGTGGGTTATGCGCTCCGCCGATGTTATTTGGGCGCATTACACTGTATTACAGTTCTCAGAATTACGAAGTTGTGTGCAACACGACACATTCCAATGCAATTAATTCACCTCACTGTTTCATTGTTTGAACAAAGCTTTTGTTTAACACGTGGCTGGCTACACAGATGAAAATGAATTTACGCCTTTTTAATAAAATCAAAAACCCCTCCTTTTTAGCCCCGTTACAATACCCCCCCCAATGAGAGATCTTCTGTCGAAACAGAAGAAATCTCATTGTTAAACCCCTAAGAGGATCGGTGAGGATATGGTGCCAACAACCCCCCATTAGTTCTTATACATGATGGGTAAACTACCCCCCTTGCTCGGCAACTATGGCTGCACCTGAACGAGATTACTGGACTTCTCTATCCGAGATCCCAACACCATAAAATCGAACAGACACGCACCACAGCGCACCTAACCTTCTAACATGCCACCCCAAACTTCAAATCCCTGGCCTTATACCATGCCAGATCCTCGACCGATATGTTCCCCCTTCCATGCACACTGGGCTGCCTTTAGCAAGTACTGGGCATATACATATACTCATTAATACATTCTAACTACATTTAGTTTCAAATTCAAAATTTTGTTAAAATTAAAATCAAATTGGCTTATTACCATTACTTTCTCAAAACTAAAAATAAAAATCTTTTATCTGAATCTATGAATTTTCTTCATTACTCTCAATAATCAGAAAAACAAATAAATTGAACATCTAATTAAAACATAAACTCAATTATACAACATTTGATTATACATACATACTAAACAATACAATTCAATAAAAAAACAACTAGTAATACACATAAACAATAATACACTTGAAATTCAAACATCACCTATATGGCAGGCATAAAATAATTTTTTTTTTTTTTTTATCAAAATAGTTTTTCCAATATTCAGAAAAATTTTAAAATTATTTAAATCAATTAAATGACAAAATTTGCATCAAGCAATTGCCAAAAACTGGTTTATAACATCAACCATCAACTGATCACACTGGGTCAAGTCAACGACCTTGACATACATATGGTATACACAGAACTACAGCATAAAATACCTAGAACATCTTCAAAATTATTTATCTTTAAACACAATAAAACATAATAAAATAAGACATTTAAAATTAACATAGTATTATTACTATTAACAATAAAACTGACATTTAAATTAATCAAAATTACACATTTTATAGCTTTACATTATTCTCAAATTCTATTAAAATTTGTCACTTATTTCCATTAATTTTTTCATTTCAACTATGATTTACTTTCTTTAACATTCTCAATCTCCTTTAGTTTGGGTGACTTAATTATTCATAATAACTTGATTCACAACTTGGCATATATATACTCTTAATCCCCTTCTGACTCTAACCTCACTAACAGCTTTAACTAACATGACACCCCTTTATCGAAAACATCTATCAAACATTCTCGAAACCCAACTTACTACTCAACTCATATCGCATCATTCTACCCTTATATATAAAAAAAAATACTCTACCCCTTTGTACTTAGGATGTGTGTTCCCCTCCCATTTCTCATTCCCTTATCTGGTTCCTGGACTTCATTCCTAGGCAACCCTTTCCGGCGCTGAACGGTCCCGTCCTGTCCCAACGCTTTTCGTTGCGGACTCCTTATCACACCACCCCCTTACAAAATTCCCATCAACTAATTACTCTCCCATTACATCACTTTCAACTACAAAATATCTCCACTTATTTATTACATCAATATATCAATCAATACTCTACATATTTTCCCCATAGCTACTGTGTCACTATTACATCTCAAATTCTACCTTACATTATTCATAACAATGTTATTCTCTCTAGTACCCCTTTTATCTCAACTTGGACTGATTTACATGTCCTACCGAAATAATAATCCCCCCAAAATCAACTTCACCTTTTACATTACCTTTAAAATTCTCAACTATCTCAATTCATTTTATCATCATTCAACTTAAAATCTTTTAACACATTGAAAGTCTATTATTCCAACATTAATTACGTTCCATTTTCCTCATATTCAAATATTTAACTACATTGAAAAATTTGCAAATCATTTATAAGTGATATTCTACAGCTGATCAGCTGATTTTATTAGCAAGGTGAACGACCTTACCCTAACTACATTCCAAATATTACGTCATGTGAAATACATTACACGTTGACAAACCTTATATCCTAACATAATAAAATAAAACACAATAAGACATACTCAATACAATATGATAACATCTAATGCACCTATTTATCAAATCAAGCTACAATTCTTTAATTACTGCAAGAGCGAGTCATCATCCTTAAGTTGCAAAATTTTAATTCGTTGCTCCCCTCAGCAACCTCCTTAACCACGCACACTATTATTTTCTGAGGGTGGACTGTTGCGCCTATTTGCATCCACAAGGACGGCATTGGTGGTGGAATTTATCATCTCCGTGTCCTTGCTTCAGCGTTACATTTTAAAATTAAGTAGATATCATCATATCTATGTTATATATTTATACGCCCTTAAAACAGGTCTACCACCTGGCTTACTGTTCCCACGCGAACAGAGTGGCACCCGCTGTTCCATAGTTCCGGGGATTTCCCCTAAAGTCACCCCCCATTAATTTCAAATATACACCAATTTCAAGCCAGCTATGGTCAAGGTTCTAACTTTTTGGCCATAGCTGACTGCTATCCAAAACCACGATTAGTGCTGGTAAGGCAGTAATCGCCCGAAAAGGCGGGGAAATCAACTCTAAATTCAGGCATGTTCTCTTCGTCATTATGATACACGGCACGGCAATCAGTCAGCATATAATATGAAATTATATAAAAGGTGTGCTGTGTATTTTACGCCATGTTGGCCTCCGATGGAGGTAACACTCTCTGTTACCCCCAACACTTACTGCTACCTACAGTGGCACATGCCACCACTGTACTAGCTAACCTAATAACTAAACTAACCCTTCTACAGTTACAGTTTCTACATTCCCTAAGTATAGCACTTCTATTAACACCACACAACCCTCCAAAATTACCCACATACCTTGTATGACAACAAGTTTCCGTTTTATTCTACACATTTCTTCATGTCCCAACTCTCACTGATACTATGAACTTTACAGTTATATTTGGTCACTTATTTACTAAAATTGACATAAATTTAAAACTATAAACATTCCAAATTATATATTGATAACTATTTACATTGGAGGCTGTCTATTGTTACTACTATAAGCGATGGTAAGACAGTAATTGCCCGAAAAGCCGGGGTTTTGCTACGAGGGAAAGTTGGCGATAAGATAGATCCACTACGTGAATTCACGTTCCCACTTTTAAACTCAACTCTACTCCCTCAATTCTCCCATTTATCCAAACCCGCCTTCTATCCCATCACCCAATCTCCCTCGCTACAAAATTCGTCTTTTCAGAATACACTAGAACTGCTGTCAGTGGCTAAATTTGTTTTCGCCACTGACACTAAAATTTTATTTGAATGCACTGCTTTTAAAATATCTATAACCTCCATTATTTACAAACACTCGAAGCAGTGCTGGTACGTGACTGGTACACCTGGCCGCTTCACCTTGAGTGTATAAAAACATTTTGTGTCACGTACCTTTAGGGGTCCCCCTCCCCGTTCAAATGTGGTGTAATTTCAAATCTTGACCAATTTTGGTGGAGCCGGACCATCGTTGTTTCACCACCCGAAGGAAGCTCCTCCAACCATGGCCCGCCTCCAAGTGCCGAAAACCACGGCCAGGACTGGTAAGGTCGTGACCGCCCGAAAATGGGGGAGAGTCCCTTCTGAAAACATAAATATCATGTTAAACTTCAACAAAAAATTTTACCTAGACCAATATAATTTTGAATTCGTAGCATTATGTGTCCCCACTATCTCCTGTGTCACCTGACTGCGTAGTACATATGCATTATTCATTTTTATTTCTACAATCTCATAAGGTCCTTCATATAAGAGGAAAAACTTCTTTATTTCTTTATCTTGTGCACTAGACAAGTCATGTCTTCTTACCAATACTAACTGCCCTATCTCATATTTAACCCATTTACCCTTTTCATCATGCTTCCGCTTTCTCCTCTCTCCCTTGGTGAGCAGACTCTCGTTTGCAAGTTGTATTTTTACATCCCTGTCCTGAACTCTTTCTTCCGGTGGATATTCAAAAAGTTGTTCTAATATTCTGGGTGGACGGTTTCCCTTGATTAGTTCGTACGGTGTAAATCCTGTCGAATCGTGGGTTGTGCTGTTTAACCAATCCTCCACCTTCTTTACGTATAAAGGCCACTCTTGAGTGTTTGGAGTGACAATACGCCCTGAATATCCTGCCGATTTCTCGCACCACCCGCTCCGCCTGGTTCGACTGTGGATGGTAAACTGCCGTATGCTTGGGGATGATGCCTTCCCAGCCGAGAGTCTGTCTCCACTTACCGCTGATGAACTGCGGTCCATGATCAGACAAAATTACCTTCGGCTTCCCTACATTGATCATGTAGTCCTTGGTGATCTTTTCGCTGAGCACCTTGCTAGTAGCTCTCTTTACGCTGTACAACCTAACAAACTTGGTAAAAGTGTCTAAAACAACAAAAACATACACCACTCCTCCTCTACCTTTAGGCAATGGCCCATACAAATCTACTGCAACTAAATCGAAAGGTCTTTCTACTTTAATATACTTCATCTCCCCTTCAACCCTGTAATTTACTACTTTAGACTTTTGACACAAATCGCAAACTCTTAATACTCTTCTAACTCTCTTCTCCATATTTTTAAAAACACAAGATTCTTTTAATACATTTGTACATTTCTTCGCACCAAAATTACCATATCTTATGTGGCAATCCCAAATAATTCTATCTACTAATTCATCAGGTATCATTAACCTCCAATCCCGTTCACCCCCATCTACCTTCTTAAACAGAATTCCCTTATATATCTGGAAATGTGTATTATACTCTGAACCATTTATATCAGCTTCTAAACTAGCTATTATCTTACCTAATTTATTTTCTGATCTTTGTATGTTTTTAATTTCCCTTAATTCTTCCCCAAAAATTCTATCTACCCTTGTTAAACGAAAAATTTCTATTTCTTTAAGGTCCCTACCTGTTTTATTTTCTATAATATCTACCCTGGAAAGTGTGTCTGGTACTTTATTATCTGACCCCTTTATGTACTCCCAGGAAAAGTTGTATTCTTGTAAAGCTAACACCCACCTGGTTAATCTGCTATGCGTCAGCTTACATGTGTTTAGAAATGATAAGGCTTTATGATCGGTCCTGATGATTGTTTGGTGTCCTAGCAGGTAAGTGCGGAATTTCTTCACCGTGAAGACGATGCTCAGCAATTCTTTCTCTGTCGTAGTGTAATTCCTTTCGGCTGCCAATAAAGTTCTGCTGGCAAAACCAATGGTCCGGTGCTCCTGATCCTCACCCTCCTGGTAAAGTTCTGCGCCGAGGGCTATGTTGCTGGCATCTGTCTGTAAATAAAACTTTTTCTGAAAATTGGGGTGATTCATCATTATCATGTTTATAAATTTCTCTTTAATTTCATTGAAAACAATTCTTTCCTCCTCGCCCCATTTCCATTGTTTGTTCTTTTGTAAAACCGCACTTAATTTAGAGGTAATATGCGCATAGTTTCTCTGAAATTTTCGATAAAAATTGCATAATCCTAAAAAGCTCTGCAACTGTTTAATATTTTTTGGTTCTGGAAAACGTATGATAGCTTCTACTTTGTCTGGGTTTGCTAAAATACCCTTGGGAGTGATAATAAAACCTAAAAAGTGTATCTCCGTTTGTAGGAATTTTGACTTCACCCAATTAACAGTTAATCCCCTTGTTGCAATTTATTTAAAACGTATTCTATGTGTTCTAAGTGTTCAGAGAATGTTCTTGATGCTATTAGTATGTCATCAACATATACAGTTAAAAAATCTAGATCCTTGGGTTGTAAAATCATATCTAAGCATTTTATAAAACTGGCTACGCTAGTGTTTAGTCCGAACGGCAGACGTTTAAATTGATAGTTCTTACCATTGAAAAGAAATGCAGTAAATTTCTGGCTCTCTGGCGCTAATGGAACTTGCCAGTAGCCTGCTGTTAAATCTAAGGACGTCAAATATCTGACTCCACTAAACTTTTGAAAAATTTCATTCATGGCTTCCGGTGACTCCCGGTCAGGTATTATAATCTGATTTATCTTTCTGGCGTCTAAACACAATCTTACCTTTCCATCCTTTTTTATGACTACTACCAATGGATTCGAGTAAGGCGATATAGATCTTTCAATGATGTCCCCTTCCATCATGCGGTCCAACTCTTCTTGAATGGCTCTCCTCTTCGAAAATGGTCCTGGATAACTTCTTTGCATGTAGGGTGAGTGTTCTCGAATCTTCAACTCGCATACGTAGTCCCTGGCTTTTCCAGGCGACTCAGCAAACACATCTCTAAAATGTTCAATAACTGCCCACAACTCCTGTCATTGGGGACTCCCTACAACTCCACCCTCATTAAAAAATTTATCTGCCCTAGTTTCCCATACTCTCTCATCATTCTCCAAACTCTCACTCTCTTGACATACATTCACTCTTGTTTCTATAATTCCCTCTCCTACTTGGTTTTGTATCATCTATACACCCATAACCCTAGCTTTATCTAACACCCTCATAAAATCTACCCTGACTGGTTCATGCCCCTTATTAAATTCTACTATTCTCTGGTTAAAATCAATTACTGCTTTATTTCTCTCCAAAAAATCGTTTCCCAGAATTATATCTAAATTCAAACCCTTAACTACTAGAAAAGTATTCTCAAATTCTATTTCATTAATGTATATATTCAATTGTACTTGTTTAGTAACTCTTTTACTTTGTACTCCAGTCACCCCCACTACTGTTACTCCCGCAACTGGTAATGATGGAATATTTTTATTTACCCTTTGTAATTCACCCAGTACATTCTCTGAAACTACTGATATCTCACTACCTATGTCAATCAATGTTTTATAATCCTTACCTTCTATGGTTACAAATACCTCCGTCAGTCCAGTTTTGGTTTCTGTCATTTCTGCAGCGTCCTCCTCTAATAACTCCTCCGCCATGTCTTTGATAATTATGTTGCTGCAGTAGTTGCACTCCTCTTGGACCCCCAGGTTCTCCTCCGACAATGGATGGGCCCGGTTCCCCATTGTCTCTTCTAGTTTCCCGTGGATGGACCTGCTACTGCCTGGTTATATCCACCTCTGCCTCTGCTTCCACTTCCATTTCCCCTCGGTGCTCCTCTAGTGTTCTCGCCTCCTCTCTGCGGTTGATTTTGTGGCTGATACGTTCTCTCACTGCGTTGACATTCTCTTGGTTTGTGACATCTAAAACAAGTTGTTCTTATTGAATAGTTATCAACATTACAGTCGGCGCATCTCCAACCCTCGCCTCGATTATCATTATTTCCCTCACGTGCCCCTCGGTGAAAATTTTGTATTCCCCGGGATTGATTATAATTCCCATTTATATGTGTTACTGGTGTGTTTATCCGCCTACTCATATCACGTTCTCTTATATTTTGAAATATATCCAATATTTTCTCTAGTTCCGTAATCTCTAGAAATTCTCGGGTCATTAACGTAATTTGTATTTCTCTAGGCAAATGCTTACTTATGTGATGGACGAATGACCGAAACGGTAACGGTGGCTCTAAATATTTTGCCTCATTATATAGTCGCATGGCGTACATTGTTATGTTACCCCCTTGGGTCCCAAAATTACCTGGTCCCATAATTTTACTCCGCAATATTTCTTGTTCTTCTTCCGACCAATATTTCTCTCTAAAGGCCGTCTCAAAACTCTGATAATTTACCCACTCTACTTTATGTACCTCCGCCCATACCGCAGAATTCCCTCTAAAACACTTCATTATCTTTAGCAACTGGATTTCCCAACAACTTCAGCAAAACTGATTGAATTCTTTAACTCTATTTAAAAACTGCATAGGGTGCACCCCCCTATTTTCACAATTAAACAATTCCAAATCAATAATTCCAAATCAATATCACTATTCATATCTGTAGTAATCACTATTTGTTCAGTAACACTATTAAGTTTTTTATTTATGGCTACATTCAATTCATCTTTAACATTGACTATGCTCTGCTCAATTAACACAAATTTATCATTATTTATATATTCAAATTGTTTATTACTTTTATCTATAGTATTTACTGTATCTTGCATAGCTTGTATCTCTGATTTACAATTACTTTCTATTTCATTTATTTTAACATTAGTATTAGTTTCATATGTCTGAATCTTATCTATTACACAATTAAACTTGTACTCACTACTAGCATTACATTCATTTATTTTACATTCAAAATTTTCAGTTACTTCCTGTATTTGTTTATCGATTTTTTCTACCACACTACTCTCTATTTCGTCAATTCTGTTATTCATACTTTTTAATGAATGACTCAACTTTTCGTTTAATTCATATTTAAATTCGTTAAAACTACTCTCACACTTAATTTTTACCTCATTAATATCAAATTTGAGTTCGTTAAACTGTTTACTCTGTTCATCGAATTTGTTATTTACTTCATCATGTTGTTTCTCTGAATTTTCTTTCATACTACATATCAAACCATACAAATCTTTTAATATACTACTGTCGTCAACTTTTTTATTTTGATTCATTGAAATAGATGTTAACTGACTTTCTGTTTTCTCGTCAGTGAAGCTGACTTCATCATTATTAATTTTACTCTCCCTATTCAATTTTGGTGTTATTTGAATCCCCGAATCATCTGTATTATTTGTTTCATTTGTAATATCTAGTTTTATTTTATTGTCCTGACTCACATTTGGAGTCGAGTGGACCTCAGTATTATGCATAACAGCTGACTCATCAAAATTACCAACGTTAGCTATTTCATTGATATCGTCACTATTCCCTGCCATAGTTATACGTTTATTAATTTAAATTTTCTTACATAAAACATCTATCACTTAACTCTTAACATTTGAGCATTGATGTACCATTTTCTATGTGCTACGTAATTTTTTACGTAGTTACTTAACCTCCAAATCAAACTTGCATTTCCGTAGGTATGGTCTTTATATTTTAATTTTAATTTATAAAAACTGTCCCTGCTTCGGACGTGCCATCTGTGAAGTTAATTACCTTATTAATATAACTAAAATCATAAAATTTATTCATCTTCCACCTACCTTTAAAATTTTCTTCTCCGCCCAGAGTTCGTCACACGAACGTTGAAGTGCAAGTATGATTTCAAGGTTGTATTAATAACATACACAACTCGCATTTAGTAATAGAAGCAAATTAAATTTTATTAAATTCTTTTCTTTAAAACTTTCAACATGTTCCTTATTAATTATTCATTTCTTTACGTCAATTTCTTTCCATCAATGTATTACTTTTTGCCAGAAATTCAAAATAAATAAAACTTTTTTATAATATCTATAACATGATTGGATATACTAAAATTATACTAAACATCTTACCTTAAAGTAGGCCGCCCAGCCTGCTCACACACACGTTCACACCATTAAAAAATTTTACCTCTTTAATTAGATAGGCCCATTTTATTCCAGATTACTTATATACTTGTTGGATACACTACGCAGTACCCTTGCCGGCAACGTGGCGTTTCTCCGACCTCGTGGCTCCTCACTTACAAAATTCACTCTATTTGTCCGAAACAATTTACGATTTTTATTTTCTTCCGAAAACTGTTCTCACTTCCGCATTTTCCGAAAAACTGTACTCACATTTACTTGATACTGAAATTCTATTATTGAGCCCTGTTTGGCGGGCTGCCTGCGCAGGCGAGCGTTGGTGAGGAACTGGGAAGATGCTCTGCCTAATACCACACTACTTAGATTTGTTGGACAAGACGGAAAGCAATGCCTTGTGCGTTAAAGTCATAGTTACTGTTCAGGCAACACGTGCAACTCCCGTGTGTTGGACGTCGACGAAATTTGGTGTCCACTGGTTTCGTCACACAGATGGGCGTGACTTCGTCAAGACTTCCGTCGTCTCTAAAGCACGTTGTTGAATCAAATTCACACCAAGCCATTTTGTGCGACTTGTGTTTAGCGTGGGTTATGCGCTCCGCCGATGTTAGTGCGTTTTGGCGCATTACACTGTATTACAGTTCTGAGAATTACGAAGTTGTGTGCAACACGACACATTCCAATGCAATTAATTCACCTCACTGTTTCATTGTTTGAACAAAGCTTTTGTTTAACACGTGGCTGGCTACGCAGATGAAAATGAATTTACGCCTTTTTAATAAAATCAAAAACCCCTCCTTTTTAGCCCCGTTACACTATATTTGTTTATTTTCTTACTTGGTTCCATCTGTGGTTTTTGTTTACATTTAATATCACTGACTTAATCATCAAGCTTACAGTTTTATCTGCATGATTAATGGTTATCACTATTTTTCATTCATTACCTCACTTTTCACTGATACATTTTTTTAATGGTTTCCTTCTTATAGTCTAAGGTACATAATTTATTATCTATTCTACACTACTGTATTGTACTTCTTTCCATTTATTTAAGTTTTGTTTATTTATTTTTACTGGTTTTTATGTTGGATTTATTTAGTCTTATCCTTGGTTATTAATTATGTTCAATTTTGACAGTGATTCACTAACTCAATCTAAGGGGTTTTAGGGTATTGTCCATGTTTTAGTCAGTCTGTCTGTATTTGTATATTGTTTTAATAGTATGGAACATTTTGTTACATTACAATATTCATATTAAATAAATATTTTTAAATGTTAAAATGTGATAACTAATTTTAATTTTGTAAAATCAAATCTGTTTACACCTATTTATGTATAACCCAGAAGAGTTTTACACTTACTGGAAACTTAGAAAGTACACTTGGAGGAAACGTTGTGATGATTTGTATAAGTTCATCATAATTCCTGAAGGTAATGGGAGTTTGACAGCTACAGCAGCTATCTGACCTAGTTCATGAATGTCACATTCACTTCCATCCAAACGAAGAATACGAACTGAAACATATTACAAGTCTATAAATGAACACACTCATTTATTTTGTGTATCTTATAGTACTAGCATGTATAGGTTGGAGGTTTGTAAGGTATTATAAACATAAGCTTGACTAGGCAGAAAGCAAAAGAGATGGGTTGTCATGAACATGTGTGTGGTTTTTCAAAATAAGCAACTAGAAACTTATCTGTAGTAATAATACTACATGTATTTATGACTTATTAAACATGTTTCAGTATTATAAGAATGATCAGTAGCTGAATAAAGGTAAATTGGAACACCAGTATGTATTAAACATAAAATTTGCACAAATATATTGTGAGAGAAGAAATGGTAATAAAATGACCAACAAAAACCTGATCTAGCGTGAAGCTTGTGTTTGATGGATGCCTTGGCTTAGTTATAAAATTAGCCTTCTCTTTCTGAGGAGCAGACAACAATTCTACCAAGGGACACTATATACAGTATAGTATGTAGAGTGTCCCAAAAGCAAAAGCACCATTATAGGAGATTATGCTAGACATGAAAATGAGAGAAAATGTCATATAAATAATGGACATATAAATATAAGTCCAGAAATGATTTGTTCTCAAGGTAAATGGGTAAACATTTGACCCATATATCTGTTCTGTAAGTGAAATACTGTATGAATATTCACAGAACACAAATTATGGGGAAAAATGATTGGTTCCATGTTTTTTTACCTAAGCTCTAAAAAAGGGATCTCCAGCCTTTTATCTCTTGTAATTTACAAAAATAAAGTTTAAAATTTAAAAAAACAGCCGAAAACAATTTTTCACCTGGTCTTTGGTGGACAACTTTCTCGAGTTGTCAACAAACAAAGAAAAGTTTGAAGTTTGTCGAGAATTTAATTTTGAAATAAACTGATATGAATAATGTTAGTTAAAAACAAACCCAAGTTTGGGAAATTTAACTTTATTTAAAAATAAATCATGGAAGAAACTATTAAGGTTCTAAATCAAAAACAAAACATCAGCTACTTTATTTACAAAACAGTTGATGCTTATGAAGCACTTTTAATTAAGTTATACTTGTTATTAGAAAAAAATTATTCTGTAAAAATTCTAGTTATCTGTGCTCTGTAATGGGATGTTTGCTAATATGACAGACCCATTTATTATCTAACATATCACAACACACATTGACTTAAAATATATAAAATTTAAAATGATCAAGTATAATTATTTCACTACGACTCGGAGCACAAAACTTTTTGTGGGAAAAACGTAAAAGTTTTACCTTACAACCTGAACCAGTTTTCACTTTTAAAAAGCTTCTTCAGAGGTTGCCGCTAGTAGCATTGTCCATCTTGCTGTTGGCGATGGAATCTATTTTTGAAAGATCGATGTTGTGTGTGTGGGGTGTGATATGTTCAAATAATGCATGTGATGTGAATTGTGTCTGTTCATTTAGGATGTCATTTTTATTTGTTTTCGTGTCTTTGTATATTTCCATTTGTTCTAGAGTGTCTAGTTTTCGGCCTTTTGTGTGTACGTGTAGAATGTGCATGTTATTGTCGATGTTTTTGTATGTGTGGTTTGCTTCAATGAGGTGGTTTATAAAGGTGGATTCTGTAGTGGAGTGGAGTGCCTTTGTGTGTTCAATGTATCTTTGTTTGAAGCTTCGTCCTGTCTGGCCTATGTAGAATTTGTTGCAATCTGAGCAATTTAGTTTGTAAACACCAGGTGGATCGAATTTGTTTTGTGCTTTGTGTCTGTGTTTTGATAGTGTGTGTGTTATGTTTTGTTAGTAGTTTTGTAAGCGATTCTGTATTCTGCTTTTTTGAATTTGTGGGCTATTTTTTCAGTTTGTTTGTTAATGTATGTCAGTATTATGAATTTGTTGTTTTCTGTCTTTGTCTGTTGTTTGTTTTGTGTTTTGTGTAGGAGTTTGTTGATTATTGTTCTATCGTATCCATTGGATTCTGCTAGATAGTTTATCGTGTTCAGTTCATCTTTGTACATCTTTTTCATCTAGGGGGATGTTGTTAAGTCTATGTATCATGGTTCTGAAGGCAGCTAGTTTGTGTTGTATTGGGTGATTGGAGGTGTTGTGTATTAGTGTGTCAGTTGTAGTCGGTTATCTGTATATACTGAATTTATGCCTGTGTTCAAGTTTTGTGATGGAGAGGTCTAAGAAGTTTATGCTATTGTTGTGTTCGTATTCGGCAGTAAAGGTTATGTTTTTATGGATTTTGTTTATGTGCGTTAGTAATTGTTAACATTGTCTTTTGTTTCCCCTGTAGAGTATTAGAATGTCATCAACGTATCTGTGCCAATATAGTATTTTATGTGAGTGTCTGTCATTGTTTGTGAGGATTTTTGTTTTTTATAAGTGTTGGAGGAAGGCTTCTGCTAGAATGCTGGATATGGGTGAGCCCATGGGTAGACCATCATTCTGTGTGTAGAATTTATTGTTATATGTAAAGTAGTTTTGTTTTGTGATAATGTTCAGAGTTTCTGTTATTTCGTTGACAAGTTCGTCTGGTGTGTTGTTCTGTTTGAGTTTGTTTTGTAGGATGGTGATTGTTTCAGAGATGAGGATGTTTGTGTACAGGTTTTTAATGTCAAAGGAGGCTAATGTGGCATTATGGGGGATGCGTGTCTTTTATTTTTGTTACTAGGTCTGTGTTGTTTTTTACTGCAATGTTGTTGTCTAGTTGTGTATGTTGTCTGATAATTTTGTCTAGATGTTTAGCGAGTTTGTATAATGGGGCAGATTGGAATTTCTTCTTTATGGATTTTGGGAAGCGCTTGGAGGGTAGGGGCTGATTGTCGGATTTGTTTCATGTAGGGCTTTTGTTTGTGTGTCATTATGTGTTTGGCTTTGTTGACTAGCTTTTTTACTGTGTTTTGGTATCTGTCGGTGTGGTCGTGTTTAATTTCTGTGATGTTGTTCTGTTCCATGAAGTTTTGTACTTTTTTTGTGTAGGTTGTCTGTGGGGATGATTACAGTCGTGTTGCCTTTGTCTGCTTTTACAAATGTGATGTTGTGTTTGTGTGCCTTTTCCCTCAGTTTGATGGCTGTGTGTATTTCTGAGTTGTGGTAGTTGTTGTCTGGTGTCTTATGAGCTGCTATTATATTGTTTATATTATGTCTTAGTGTGTCTTGATGTTCTGGTGCTGTGTTTTGTATATTTGTTTCAGTGTCAACTATGAGTTTTGTTAGTGTTCGGTTGTTATGTTTGTAATGTATGTTATGTTTTAGGCCTTTATCAAGGAGTGTTTGTTTGTTTTTAGTGAGTGTGACGTTCGTGAGGTTTACTGTACGTGGGTAGAATTTGTGTGAAGGAATTATATTTGTGTTGATTGGTGTCAGGTTTTTTATTTTTCTGTCATGTTTTGTCTGTATGTTATGTATTTGTTTTTTTGTCTATTCATTTGTGTGATGTAATTGTGTCCGTATATGTTGGCGATCTGTAGGTGTAGCGTTAGTGCTTTGCGGTTGAGAGCGTCTTTTTTCTTATATAGCTGTTTTATGGATTCTTTTATTTATGTCCTTTGTGCGATGTTTTGTGTTATTTGAGTGGCCTGGTTGTTGTGTTTAATTTTGATTTGGGCGTATTTTGGTGTTATTGATTTGTTTAGACATGTTTTGTTGAATGTTAGGTGAGCAACAATTTTTCTAACCTTGAAAATTGTGAATTATTTACACCTCCTAATGCTTAAATGCTACAATCTACACTACTTGCCATGTTACATATCAGTACAAAAAGTTTAATTAGATTGTACCATATATATAAATAATGTCTGTATGTTTTAGCAATATTTATCTGTGGTAAATGTTTAGATATCTCCTTTCTGTAGGTAACTTGTTGAATCTGTCCACAAAAGTGGACTGATTTTACATGCTTAATTAGATTTTCCTGATTGACACTTCCATAATAATACCATAAAACTTCCATAAGTCCTATTTTTTATTGCTGTGTTAATATAGAACAGGAAAATTTAATTATACCACTCAACAACAAACTATTCGGAATAATTTTGTAAGGAATATAACTATTTCTGATGATATATAGGCACAGTGGTATTTCTTCTTTAGTTGGTTCAGGTACACCAACAACAGCAGCATCATCAAAATCAGGATGTGACAATACTACATCCTCCAGAGTTGATGTAGGTAGACGATGTCCAGCTACATTGATAACATCATCATCACGAGCAGTTACATATACATAACCAAATTCATCACGATCCCCTTTCTTTTGTGTCATAATATCCCTGTTTCAAAAATAACATTAGGCCTACTATACTTTTTTTCTAAAAGAAATGAATACAAGTAAAAAAATTTGGCAATCAGCTGTTTTAATTTTTATTGGATATTTATTTGCGTATAGTGAGTATAGTAGTATTTCTAAATGAAGGAAATTAATTAGTGTTTGACACATCATGCACAAGTATCAACCACTTGAATATAGTAAGTTGCATTCTGTAAACTCCATAGTATTACAATTTATACATATGGACAGGATACTAATATTAAATAGCTGTGACCCATTTTTAAAAATTTTACCAAATCTAACTTTTCTTAATAAAACGAATACTGTTAGAAAAGTTATTCATCTGTAGTAACAGTACTGCACTCTCTGGACGTACACCAGCTGTAACAAATAAAAATGGTTACATAAACGTGGTGACTAGATCTATAGTCTGTGAAAAATCTTATCACAGAAGGAGACAGTGAACCATTCTACATCTACATTTATACATAATTTAAATATGTTTTACATATCATACAAAATTGTATAAAACGTTTAAATGCTACAAATTTAAATTGTTTAAATTATAAACTATGGAGAATACAAATGTATATATTAATGAAGTCATGAACACTAATCACTGGGGCTCAAAGGTTAACAGAGTGGTTAAATATGCAATTTAAATACTTAATATAAAAAATTAAATAAAATGTTAATTCTTGTTGAATCTCTTGTTACAAAACAGTATAAATCAACAAAAAAAGATAAAATATTTTATTGTTTATATTATAAGTAAAAGTATATTTATAAATATTAAAACTGTAAATATAAATTAACATTATTGAAGACAAGCACTCAGTCAAAGAGATATATATTGTTATATATCTTTTATGTACTGTTCTCCTCTTAATTTGAGAATGGTTTAATATTTATTTATAAAATAAATAAAATCAATGAAATTATTTTTTATTTTTATTGAATTGTATTTAGTTTATTTTAATTTAATTTATTCCGATATTCAAATTATTTAATTCGATATTAAACGGTTAAGAATTATTAATGAATGTTGATTTGCTTTTCTTCAGTTTTGGTAAAGTTTTATTTAAAGAAATGTTTTGTCAGTTTGGTTCGATTGTGAAATCGACTCGTCGCATATAGGTTATCTGCTGAGTCACTCCTTTTCGATGAGGTTCCAATTGCCTAGGTGTGTTCACTCTTCCTTTCCTTTCCTGCTTGAAAATCTTCTAATCTAACTGTATTTAATAAATAAAACTCCTTTTACAATCCATTAATTATATTTATTAGTTATTATTTATTTTCAAATTAGTATTATGACTTACAGATCGAAAATGTTCGTTTCCCGGATCGACTCTTTACCTTGGGTCGATTGTAACAAAATTAAGTTTTTCTATTTAATAATATTAATTACAGGATTCTTTTTAATTGCTATGAAAGGTCAGAAATGCTACTAGGAAGTGCAATACTTATAAATGTTTAACAATCTTACTTACTATTACACATAAAGTTAATTATGTTTAAGTATTGAATAATAATTATTTAATTAAAGTGTCCAAAGTCAATAAACATGGCCACTTCCAGTTTTGATTGCTGACGAGAAATTCAAAGATGGCCGCTTGGGTTCCACCTCAAAGATTACAAATGTAACTGATTCTTTTAAAATAAATGATTTTATTTGAAGTGTCCACTGTAAATATAGTTAATTCTCTGTTTTCCTTCACTATCATGTAGTTAATAAGTGTTGGTGAAGTTATTCTTAGTGTTGTGTAGTAATAAACAGTGGTTGTATTATATGGTTATTTTCTCACCATATTTAGTAGGAATATTGCTTTTCACTTTTTAATTTCTTTTAGTTTTACTTTTTTCTTTATTCTTTTCTAGCTTTATACTTTCTATATTTGTATATCTTAATTTTTGAATTTAGTTTTGTTTTAGATATAATTTTCTTAATTTTCCCCACTCAGAATTGATCCTTTGTTAAACTTTGGCTCCCAGCTTCACAGAGCTGACCTGTACGTTTTGCTGCCTAACAATAGAATAATAATAATTTCTTACTCCTGCAACGGTCTTGACCAATTTTTGCTAATTTTTCATTGGTCAATAGATTTGAGTTCAGGGGTCACATGACCCTCATTATTTAAATTATTTGTTTTTTTCAATTTCCACTACTAATTACTCCCTGACTATTACTTAATTATGCTTAACTTAATTGACATCTTGTTTTTCATGGTAACATTACAAACAATTTGATACCAAACATGAACTGTGTATTTGAAATAATAGATATTTTTGGTGATTTACAAAATCAGGTTTTATAGGCCATTTTAGTCATTTGGCCTTCACAAAATCATGTTCTAATTCCTTAAACTATTTAATACATTGTGAGTACTATAAACATAAAATCTATTTAACAATTCCAACTTATCATTACTAATTTACAGTGGTTTGACCTTTTGTTAACTATGATTGGCAATAATTTTAATGTTTAACATTTTCCTAGGCCATATCATTTCTTTAGTATCTTGTTTTATTCTGTTACAATTATTATTTTTACTGTTGGTTTAATACCTTATCTTTAATTCCAAATTTTTTTTTTTTTTTAAATGTTTATTATACCCTTATTTTTGTACTTCGTTAACAAACTTTATAAACAGCTTAACTTAGTGTCGTGTTTCCATGATTTTTGTTCTAATGATTCTTCAATAGTTAAATTCACTTTTAACAAACATTAAAAAACTGTTTAACATACAAAATTATCAACTCCTTTCCCTGTCTATCCAGGTCTGTTAGTTGATTAATTACACAGAATACTAACATGTACATGAAATCAACACAATTAAACAATGTCAAAGCCTTTCCTTTTTACATAAATAATAAGGCTTAAAAGGCACAGAACCTTTAATCAATTAATATTAAAACTTATAATTACTTCCTAAGATTCACATTTATTTTTAGCTGTCACTATTTTGTGTTTTCTTAACTATATTTGTTTATTTTCTTACTTGGTTCTGTCTGTGGTTTTTGTTTACATTTAATATCACTGACTTAATCATCAAGCTTCACAGTTTTATCTGCATGATTAATGGTTATCACTATTTTTCATTCATTACCTCACTTTTCACTGATACATTTTTTTAATGGTTTCCTTCTTATAATCTAAGGTACATTATTTTTTATCTATTCTACACTACTGTATTGTACTTCTTTCCATTTATTTAAGTTTTGTTTATTTATTTTTACTGGTTTTTATGTTGGATTTATTTAGTCTTATCCTTGGTTATTAATTATGTTCAATTTCGACAGTGATTCACTAACTCAATCTAAGGAGTTTTGGGGTATTGTCCATGTTTTAGTCAGTCTGTCTGTGTTTGTATATTGTTTTAATAGTATGGAACGTTTTGTTACATTACAATATTCATATTAAATAAATATTTTTAAATGTTAAAATGTGATAACTAATTTTAATTTTGTAAAATCAAATCTGTTTACACCTATTTATATATAACCCAGAAGAGTTTTACACTTACTGGAAACTTAGAAAAGTACACTTGGAGGAAATGTTGTGATGATTTGTATAAGTTCATCATAATTCCTGAAGGTAATGGGAGTTTGACAGCCACAGCAGCTATCTGACCTCGTTCATGAATGTCACACTCACTTCCATCCAAACGAAGAATACGAACTGAAACATATTACAAGTCTATAAATGAACACACTCATTTATTTTGTGTATCTTATAGTACTAGCATGTATAGGTTGGAGGTTTGTAAGGTATTATAAACATAAGCTTGACTAGGCAGAAAGCAAAAGAGATGGGTTGTCATGAACACGTGTGTGGTTTTTCAAAATAAGCAACTAGAAACTTATCTGTAGTAATAATACTACATGTATTTATGACTTATTAAACATGTTTCAGTATTATAAGAATGATCAGTAGCTGAATAAAGGTAAATTGGAACACCAGTATGTATTAAACATAAAATTTGCACAAATATATTGTGAGAGAAGAAATGGTAATAAAATGACCAACAAAAACCTGATCTAGCGTGAAGCTTGTGTTTGATGGATGCCTTGGCTTAGTTATAAAATTAGCCTTCTCTTTCTGAGGAGCAGACAACAATTCTACCAAGGGACACTATATACAGTATAGTATGTAGAGTGTCCCAAAAGCAAAAGCACCATTATAGGAGATTATGCTAGACATGAAAATGAGAGAAAATGTCATATAAATAATAGACATATACATATAAGTCCAGAAATGATTTGTTCTCAAGGTAAATGGGTAAACATTTGACCCATATATCTGTTCTGTAAGTGAAATACTGTATGAATATTCACAGAACACAAATTATGGGGAAAAATGATTGGTTCCATGTTTTTTTACCTAAGCTCTAAAAAAGGGATCTCCAGCCTTTTATCTCTTGTAATTTACAAAAATAAAGTTTAAAATTTAAAAAAACAGCCGAAAACAATTTTTCACCTGGTCTTTGGTGGACAACTTTCTCGAGTTGTCAACAAACAAAGAAAAGTTTGAAGTTTGTCGAGAATTTAATTTTGAAATAAACTGATATGAATAATGTTAGTTAAAAACAAACCCAAGTTTGGGAAATTTAACTTTATTTAAAAATAAATCATGGAAGAAACTATTAAGGTTCTAAATCAAAAACAAAACATCAGCTACTTTATTTACAAAACAGTTGATGCTTATGAAGCACTTTTAATTAAGTTATACTTGTTATTAGAAAAAAATTATTCTGTAAAAATTCTAGTTATCTGTGCTCTGTAATGGGATGTTTGCTAATATGACAGACCCATTTATTATCTAACATATCACAACACACATTGACTTAAAATATATAAAATTTAAAATGATCAAGTATAATTATTTCACTACGACTCGGAGCACAAAACTTTTTGTGGGAAAAACGTAAAAGTTTTACCTTACAACCTGAACCAGTTTTCACTTTTAAAAAGCTTCTTCAGAGGTTGCCGCTGGTAGCATTGTCCATCTTACTGTTGGCGATGGAATCTATTTTTGAAAGATCGATGTTGTGTGTGTGGGGTGTGATATGTTCAAATAATGCATGTGATGTGAATTGTGTCTGTTCATTTAGGATGTCGTTTTTATTTGTTTTCGTGTCTTTGTATATTTCCATTTGTTCTAGAGTGTCTAGTTTTCGGCCTTTTGTGTGTACGTGTAGAATGTTCATGTTATTGTCGATGTTTTTGTATGTGTGGTTTGCTTCAATGAGGTGGTTTATAAAGGTGGATTCTGTAGTGGAGTGGAGTGCCTTTGTGTGTTCAATGTATCTTTGTTTGAAGCTTCGTCCTGTCTGGCCTATGTAGAATTTGTTGCAATCTGAGCAATTTAGTTTGTAAACACCAGGTGGATCGAATTTGTTTTGTGCTTTGTGTCTGTGTTTTGATAGTGTGTGTGTTATGTTTTGTTAGTAGTTTTGTAAGCGATTCTGTATTCTGCTTTTTTGAATTTGTGGGCTATTTTTTCAGTTTGTTTGTTAATGTATGTCAGTATTATGAATTTATTGTTTTCTGTCTTTGTCTGTTGTTTGTTTTGTGTTTTGTGTAGGAGTTTGTTGATTATTGTTCTATCGTATCCATTGGATTCTGCTAGATAGTTTATCGTGTTCAGTTCATCTTTGTACATCTTTTTCATCTAGGGGGATGTTGTTAAGTCTATGTATCATGGTTCTGAAGGCAGCTAGTTTGTGTTGTATTGGGTGATTGGAGGTGTTGTGTATTAGTGTGTCAGTTGTAGTCGGTTTTCTGTATATACTGAATTTATGCCTGTGTTCATGTTTTGTGATGGAGAGGTATAAGAAGTTTATGCTGTTGTTGTGTTCGTATTCGGCAGTAAAGGTTATGTTTTTATGCATTTCGTTTATGTGCTTTAGTAATTGTTAACATTGTCTTTTGTTTCTCCTGTAGAGTATTAGAATGTCATCAACGTATCTGTGCCAATATAGTATTTTATGTGAGTGTCTGTCATTGTTTGTGAGGTTTTTTTTTTTTATAAGTGTTGGAGGAAGGCTTCTGCTAGAATGCTGGATATGGGTGAGCCCATGGGTAGACCATCATTCTGTGTGTAGAATTTATTGTTATATGTAAAGTAGTTTTGTTTTGTGATAATGTTCAGAGTCTCTGTTATTTCGTTGACAAGTTCGTCTGGTGTGTTGTTCTGTTTGAGTTTGTTTTGTAGGATGGTGATTGTTTCAGAGATGGGGATGTTTGTGTACAGGTTTTTATTGTCAAAGGAGGCTAATGTGGCATTATGGGGGATGTGTGTCTTTTATTTTTGTTACTAGGTCTGTGTTGTTTTTTACTGCAATGTTGTTGTCTAGTTGTGTATGTTGTCTGATAATTTTGTCTAGATGTTTATGAATTGAAGATTAGACAGGATTGTTTTGAAACTTCAATTGTTATTTAATAAGGAGCACTGTATGTATAAGGTAACTCTTAAAAATATAGCAAGGCACATATAGCTTTTGACACATGATGTGGAATGTTGATATTACTGATAGAGAACAGTACGATAGAAGAGTATGTAGCAAAGACTCTGCATGAAGAGTGTTTTTGTAATTCTCTAGCAGTTAAAAATAGCCTCTGTTATGTTAATGTGATTTAAACACCAGTATATTAAGGCAAAGAGTAATGTATGCATGTTTCGTATTAGGATTGTGTATCATAGTTAATCTGTAAATATGCTGTAAAGTGAAAATTGTTTGTGGACAATCAAGAGTTGTCTGTATTTGCCCTTTTAACATTTATTAATTGGCAGAAGTAGTTTTGTAAGTTCCTTGAAAAATTAATTATGGTTATTATTCACTAAATAAATTGCATAATTTGATCTTACTTTTAAAGTGTCTGTGTTTTGGTAGACTACATAAAATTATTTAAGAAAAACTATTGTAACATTGAACATGACTTCGTAAATGCCTGATTTGCAGACTTGGGATTAACGATTAAAAAGAAACGATTAAATTAATCGTTCAACAATTGGTTAGCTTTTTAATTTAATCATTAACTTTAATCATTAATCATTAACATTTTTGCTAACGATTAAAAAATGAAGGCATTATTTTTTGGCTGGCCAGTAGGAACACTAGTCAAATCGTTTTTGAAGTCGATGTTGGAGGAAGTTTGTTACAAGTAGGTCTAATCCTAATCCATCGACAGACAATGGACTGGGTTTACCGTTAGCTCTGCTTTGTCTCCTTGGGAACGTCTGGCTGATAGGGGTGGTTTCCTGTCTACTGTTTAATTAAGCGCGTCTATTCCAGACAAGTAGACAACAACGCTTCTTTGTTATTAAATTCCGTTGTGACCGAGCCTCCTAGCACGCTGTGCCAGCAATCGCATCAAATACTGTAGAACTGAAGCTGGCAAATTCTGCCAATTGCGGAGCAAGTAAACACATGAATTCAAATTGTCCATATGAACAATTGCAACGATATACATTTTAAGAGTACCAGGTGTCAGATTGTAACCCGTATATTCCCATTATTGCGCGTGCGCGCGCGCACACACACACACCATTAAGAAGTGACCGGCCAATAAACCAGCCACTAACAGTTTAACGAGAGATAGCCTATTTCAGGAAGCTCCGGGAAGTTTAACAGTCTTAAAATCGTTTGTTAGTGGAGAGGTTTTTGGTAAAGTAGTAAGTAGTAACTGCATTAAAACAACTTTGTTCGGTGTCGCTTTGATGTATGTTCTTAATTACTCATTAAATAAAATATATATGCCAAAATTTGGTCAGTTTTGGTTTCTACAGGATGAAAATGTAGCTCTATATTTGCATTGCGTGTAGGAATAGGAAACAAATCAACTATTGTTTAATACTTAAAAGTAGTCTATGTTTTCATTGTTGAAATTTTCTCCACTTAAAGTATAAACAATTTAAAAAGATAATTGTTTGTGTTCCATCTGAAGATGAGCCGAGAGGCTTGAAAGCGCTTATGGATAGTATAATTACGTGTTACTGGTTGCAGTACAAGCTAAGTAAAAATTGTAAACAATTTGTCAAATTCTCGGACTTGACAATTGTTTTTATCGTTTCTTGGACAGAAATTTTATGTCTTGACATGTCCGGAAAAAAGAAGACGAGTGGTAATCCTCAATAAAAATTTTAACGTTAGTTAAAAAGGGGTTTTACAAGGTTTGAAGTTCTGCTTGCTTTAAGCCAGATGTGAAAAGAAAAAAGGGGCTGCTGTTTTATAATTTGTTATGTTTGTATACCGGTATTCGTGGTTGCATATAAGATGAAGCTCAGAAATTAGTATGATGCTGTGGTTAGATTAGAAAATTAACAATTTGGCTGTTGTAAGTGCTAGTATGGAATTATTCGAAGTTATAAATTAAACACAACTTTTTTTACAATACCTCTAGTAGAGTGGTTCCCAAAGTGGGGTCCGCAGACTTAAAAGAAATAGAATAATTTTCTCTGATTTTTTATGCTCAAAATGATAATTTTAGAATTTTAAAAGAATTAGTAGAAGATTCCAGTTTTCTTTTATCAAACTAATTGTAATTGTAAAAGTAATTTCAAACTAATGGCTTTAATAATGTTTTTAAATCATGCGTGTAGCAGATCTGTTTTTCAGCTGAACTGACTACAGTGTCGCATCAACGCAGAACTGATCATGCTGTTTTAGTTCACGTATAAGCACTGTATCTAAACAAAACGTTTTTCCGTGTAGATGGGTTTACGCCTAAATAGCTGGATTCGATACGTGTGGCTGGAAAGATAGAGCCGAGGTTAGCAACGCTAGCTGCACAACGCTGTCAGTCGCGGTCCATCATAGCCATTGATGTTGCTACGGTAGCGTATTGTAAAATGGCTTGTTGGATTAAGTTTGGTTCTGTGCAAGTGTCCTTTAGAGACTGAAAATGTTACAGGTGCTAGTAATATCAGACACTTATAAAAATAGTTTCACGGAGACTGAAAGTGTTAGTAGTGTCACAAACGTAAGTTCTTTAAATACAGAAATTGTTGGAAGTCGAGACGGATGTGACGTAAAAAAGGTCACAAATATTCTGATACTGCATAAACCCATAAACCTCCGGTTTACTTCCATTAAAAAGGGAGAGGTGTTGTGTCCCTAGTGTGTTATTTGCTACCAAGTTTTTATCAAATGAAAGCATGAAACCAGCAAAACTCTTGACATATGCGGACAAAACACCCAGAGTTATGTTAAAAAATCGTCAAATTTTTTAAAGCAAAAACTGATGTGTTGCGTAATGAAAACAAACTATGTATACAGTAAGTGGGTGGCTATAATGAAAATATTCATGCTTCATATGAAGTGTCTCTACGCTGAAAACGGTAAGAAGAAGCAGAGGCGTAGCTAGGGGGGAGCCAAGGGGGCAGCCGCCCCGGGCGGCATAGCCAGGAGGGCGGCAAAGTGAGCACTGACTTGAAAAAATTGTTTTCAGTTTATAAACCTACAAACAACTTGTTTATTTGATACGACTATTCCTTTCATAAAAGAACCATAACCAGCCAGCTTGTCTGTTGTCATAAACCTTGCGTGATAAATTTTATATTTATTTAGATAAACAAATATAATTTAAAATCATAAACCTTGCATATTAGTCTATTTATGCTCAAGCATCGTAATTACGGTTCATTATGATAAATCAGTCGTGTATGAGCAGCTGTTCGGTGCGGTTGTGCTGTCGTGTGCGGTAACTTAATATTGTCGCTATCTTTCTTACTAAATAGACTTGTAAGTAATATTGCAACAAGAAATATCAGCGAAAGGTTTATCTGATTACTCGAACAAATCCAAGCAGCCGGCCAGGGGGCAGCGCGTGCGTCTGCTCGTCCGTGTGGGACTGTGTGTCTGTCTGCGGCTGGTGGTTGTTTGTACTTGTTTATCTACAAACCATAAACACAAGGCCAGTAATTCCTTATCTGGAACTACACGCGTCTTTTAATTTATCTGTCTACTGTAATTATCGACAATAATGAATTATCAGCAACCAGGCCTGTCAACTAACGTTGAACCTGTTCCTACAGTCCACTCAGGAACTACAGTACCTCCAATGTCGCAAAATGCCCCTCAATCCTATAACAGTCAACAGCCAGGCAGAAATGTTAATGTTGATTTCACACAACACGGATCCCACAGCTGGCAGATGGTGAAAAAACGAAAAAGAAGTCGTCAATCTTCAGAAAACACATCTGAAACACACACTCAGCTTAATGACCACAATAGATTTACATTGTTACCTATAGATGACCCTGATGACGTCCAACCTACTCAAGTCTTAGCTCAGCCGAAAGTACCTAGACCTCCTCCTGTATACCTTCATGGTATTGTCAATTACAGTGAAACGATCAATAATCTTACAACAATTTTGGAATCAGAACAGTACAGTACTAAATCGTTCGATGACAATACGGTGAAAATCAACACTTTTGCACCTGATTCTTACAGAAAATTAATTCGTCACCTCGAGGACGAAAAAATTATTTACCATACTTATCAAATTGAAGACCAGCGAGCATACCGGGTTGTCATAAGAAACATTCATCCTAGCATCGGTGTACACTTTATTAAAGAAGCACTAAAAGAAAAGGACACTCGGTCAGAAACATAATCAACGTTCGACACAGAGTCGAGAAAACACCCCTCCCTCTCTTCTTTGTTGATCTTGAACCTGCAGCTAACAATAAACAAATATATAGCCTAAGGTCTTTAGGTAACATGCAGATTGCTGTAGAACCACCTCGGAGAAAAAACTTCATCATACAGTGCACTCGTTGTCAGTCATACGGTCACAGTAAGACGTATTGTAGGAAACCTTTCCAGTGTGTCAAGTGCGGAGGTGAACACAACTCCGCAACTTGTTCCAAATCTAAGGATACACCAGCCACATGTACATTATGCGATAGTCCTCATACAGCTAATTATAAGGGCTGTGAAGTTTATCAAAACCTGCAGGCCAGAAAAAGCCCCGTACGAAACTCCACACCTAGGAGAACCCCTTCAATGTTTAGGACTATGAACACGGAACAGAACATGAATACCCGTAACGTCTCTTCTCCTACTTACGCTCAAATTGCAGGACTACCGCAACACTCAGAATCATCGCCCCCTTATGACAGCAATCTCAAACAGACAGCAAATGAGGACATCACTCTTTCACACTTCCTGACAAAATTAGAGACTATGTTCAGTCAACTCATGCAGCAAAATAGCGTCATGCTTAATCTCCTTACAACACTTGTCAATAAACTTTCTAATTAATAATGAATAACAATTACAGGATTGGATTATGGAACGCCAATGTGCTACCCACCGAATTTACCCAGGCTAGCTAGTGGAGAAGGGGTGGGGTTCCTTGGTAGATATTAACACCACCTACGTCCGTATCAATAAGTGTGAGTGGTAACCAGAAATCCAATTCACTTATATATAGTTTTTTTTTTTTTTTTTTTTTTTTTAAGGGCGCCACTCCGTGCAGGGAAAACCAACGGGCGAACACGGAGATTCAATCCCGTCCCAATAAGGTTGATCACTAAACCACTTGATAAGGCAGTTTGCTCAAATTTACTATACCAATCATGTAAGGCTTACAAAATATACAAAATAAGAAATCATATTCTATTTTATTAAGTTTTGCTTGTATCTCCAAACAACAATGAGAGTAAATGACTGTATATCATTAGCTGATGCCGCAATAATAATAAATGTTTAAACTGACAACAACTTAAATCTAAATAACTTATGTAATACGCTATACTAATGTATACAGTATTTATATGGCGCAGAAGTGATAATCCCTCGAAGAGTAACTCTCCGCAAGTCCGTGTCGAAACACCAGTCGTGACACAGTTTAGGAAATTAATCAAGGAAAAGATACACTCACCACAAGTTCTCCGCGTAATGCACGTACAATCGAACAGTAAGCGTATCGGAAGTCCAGGTCGGTCGCGGAACGCGGCGGCGGAATGCGGAAATCCGCGGCGGCAGAAAGAAGTCTCCAGATGACAGCACCAAGCCCCAGGTGTGAAAATGCTCCAAAGTAACAGCAATCAGAGTCCCAGATAGTTCAGGAATCAAAATTAAAACCCTTTTCGCACTTGGCTAAGTGCATAGATCCTCACGTCGAGAAAAGGGTTGTACTGCAGCGCTCGAAACGTTGACTCTCAGTAGTAGGCGAACTTGACCAGCAATGACTCATTTCAAGACTGCCACAATCTTGGGTTCCTACATAGTTAGGCTTCCTACCGAATTGGGGTCTTATCAGTTGCTGATAAGAACGGACCGGCTGGGTAGATCGCAACAGCTGTGCTCTAGATATCGACATTGTTTGCATGCACAACAATGATAACTATACTCAGGTTGATCAGGCCTGATTTCGACAAAGTATTGAGCTATTTTACTGTTACAAATTACCCCCCAACTCGAAGAAAATTTCCAGAAATTTTCTTCAGCAATGAATCGCTTCAGATCAGAAACATGCCAATTTCCCAAGTTCGATCCATCTTACTTTTTAAGTTGATAGACCAGTGGTGATACTTTCTTAGAAATGACAAACGGACCTGTAAACTTTGGTGCCAGCTTGGTGGAAAAGCAGTTTACAGCGTTTGACTGGGGAAAGTTCCTCTTCAAAACCCTTTCACCTACTCTGAAGTCCTGTTGTCTTCTCCGTAGATTATACCTCACCGCGTTCTTCCAGTGTGCTGATTTAAGCCGGGTTTCAACCTCCTGGTAAACATTCTTCAACTCTTCCATCTTGCGCCCATAAGATTCTGTCTCGTCTACTTCTGGTATTTCTCCATTTTCTTCCGCCTCCTTGGTCCTTAATGTCAGCTCTCGCCCGAAGTTGAGAAATGCTGGAGTATATCCCGTTGCTTCATGCTTGGCCGTCCTCAACGCAAACCCAATCTTTGGCAGCTGTTGATCCCACAAACGGTGGTTGTCGCCGACAAAAGCCCTCAACATATTTCCAATTGTCTGATTGACTCTTTCAGTTGGATTTGCTTGGGGATGCCTACTAGCATTGTACAATATCTTGGTCTTGTATTCGGTCGCTAAAGTCTTTAGTGCTCTTCCAGAGAATTCCGCTCCATTGTCACAAATAAGATACATGGGAATGCCGAACATGAGGAAAATATTCTGCTCCAGGTGTTTGGCTACGAGAGATGAAGTTGCCGCCCGCAGGGGAAACAAAACAGTAAACTTGCTAAAGGTGTCAGTGACCACAAGAATGTATTTGTAGCCTGAAGTGGACCGAGGTAGTGGCCCTAACAGGTCCGCCGCAATCATTTTCCATGGTCGATCTACTCCTCTTCGGGATCCCATCATTCCAGCTGGTCGTTGGTTGTCACTCTTTGTGGTCTGACAGACTCGACAGCGTGCAACGTATTTCGATATGTCCTGTCGCATCTTTGGCCAATAGAACTGGTTTTGTACTCGTGAAAATGTCTTGAAGGATCCTAGGTGACCTGCTGTAGGTTCGTCATGACACATATGGATGATTTTGGCTCTATCCTCTTTGGGGATGACTCGCTTCCATTCTGAAGTGATATCCCATAGCGCTGTTCGACTAGGGATGTGTTTCCACAAAAGGTCCTTTTCCACTCTCCAAGTGGGATACTGGTCACCCTTCTCGGTCACCTCCCGTAGCATCTTCTTGTACCATCCATCTTCAACTTTCAGAACTTCGGAGACCACTGGAACCATCTCCTGCTCCTGCTCCACAGATCTTGATAACATATCTGGAACCACGTGCTCTTTCCCTTTTCTATGGACTAGAGTGTAGCTGTATGGTTGAAGTCGAAGTGCCCATCTGGCTAGCCGACCTTGGGGGTCTTTTAAGTTATGCAACCACAAAAGGCTGTAGTGGTCAGTAATAATTGTAAAGTGACTTCCCTCAACATAAGGTCGGAATTTTTCCCACCGCCCATATGACGGCCAAACACTCTCTTTCTGTCGCCGAAAATTTTTGTTCAGTTCTTGACAGAGTTCTAGATGCATAAGCGATTACTTGCTCTCCTTCTTGAGTGAGAACAGCTCCCAATCCTACACCTGACGCATCACATGATATAATGAAGGGTTTGTTAAAATCAGGGCATGTCAATATAGGAGCTTTGACCAGGCAACTGCGTATGTCTTCAAAAGCATTTTGGGCCTCATCTGTCCAGGTAAACCTCTTTTTTTTCCTTAGCAGGGACATGAGTGGATAAAGTCTACTTGCAAAGTCAGGGATAAACCTGCGGTACCAAGAGGCCGTTCCGCAAAATTGTCTAACTTCCTTTTGGTTTCTGGGCACGGGAATCTGAACAATAGCCTGAACTTTTTCTGGGTCCACGCGTAAACCTCTACTATCAACCACGTATCCGAGGTAGCGTAACTCCTGGCGACAAATGCAGCACTTTTCCTGGTTGAGAGTCACGTCCACAGCTCGAAGTCGATTGAATATCTTCTCCAGAACTTCCAAGTGATGGTCAAAATGTTGAGTCACTACAATTATATCATCCAGATACACGAAAACGTGTGGTTCTAGGTCCGCTCCTATGATTTGATCGATGAACCTTTGCCAAGTGGCAGGCGCATTATGTAAGCCAAACGGCATTGTCACAAATTCAAACAGTCCACGACCCTGTACTGTAAACGCTGTTTTTTCTCTACTGTCTGCGGCAAGCGGGATTTGCCAATAAGCAGATTTTATATCCAATGAGGAGAGGTATCTAGAATCTCTTAGTCTGTCAAGAATCGTCGTAACCTGAGGTAGAGGATATGCGTCTCTTTTTGTTACAGCATTCAATTGACGAAAATTAACACAAAATCTTTTCGATCCGTCAGGCTTGTCTACTAAAACTATCGGTGAAGACCATGCGCTTTTTGATGGGGTAACAACTCCCAATTCCAACATTTTGTCCAGCTCCTCATTCACAATCTTCTGTATACTAGGGGACATCGGATAATACTTTTGTTTTATGGGTTGGACGTCGCCCGTATCAATCCGGTGTTCTACTACACTTGTCCGTCCTAATGGTTTTGTCTGTTGTTTGAATTGGTTTTCAATAAATTCCTCTAGCCTTTTCTTCTGCTCAGGATCAAGATGTTCCTCAGACTGCAGTCCCCCTTTTGTCCAAATCGATGCCAGTCCCACTTTTGTCGGTGCAAATTCCCAAGTCCTGTTGTAAACGTCTGTGACAATTTGCATAAGGTTCCAGAAGTCTATGCCTAGGAGAAGTGACTGGTTCAAACTCGGTACAACAATGACTCGTAGGTTTCTTGTCCTAGCCTCAAGAGTAACAGGAAGGTCAACAATTCCTTCAATCACATGTTTTTGGCCATCCGCTGTTTCCACATATTTGTTCTCAATAGGTTTCAATTTGGCTGGGAACCTCTCTAATATCCAAAGTCCTTCCTTACCCAAAACTGAGTGTGAAGCTCCTGAATCAAGTAAGGCTCTAATGGTTTTACCAAATACCCGCACTTCCAAGTATGGTCGGGGATCTCCAGATTTAGAATAGAGAATGTAATTGATTTTTATATTAATTAAACTGTCTTGGAAGCCAACTTCAGGAATCAAGCTGACTTCCTCGTCTACAAGTTTTTTGGCCCGCATTTTTGGCATTTATTTTTGATGGTATCTGGCTCTCCGCAGCCATAGCAAAATTTCTTTTTAGCCTCCTTGCAAGTAGCATATCGATGTCCTCTTGCTCCACAGTTCCAACACTTAACACTTCCTTTAGTTGGTGCAACCTGTCTGATACAAGAAATTTGTGGGGTTCTTCTTTTATGGGGTTCAGCATATGCTAAATCTGGTTCTAAAACACCCATAGTTCGATCTACATTGCGGGGTACAGTAACCCTAAAACGTCCTGCTTCTGCCTTACGTCCCATCAGGCGTAAATCTTCCAGAGTTTTTATGTCACACAGTGCTAGTCGATCTTGAAGAGTAGGGTGCAGATTGTTCAGAATCTGAGCAAGTCTGACTGATTCTGGGGTGTTTATTGACAGTCTGCTATACAACCCCTCCATGGCAGCAATAAACATATCGATTGACTCCTGTTCTCCCTGGAGGCGATTAAATATCTCTTGTTGCAACCTAAAGTCATAGTCAGGAGTTCTAAAAACAATTCTCATCTCCTGACATAAATCATTCCACGATTTAACCCTAGATATGGTTGACCTATACCAAACCAATGCTTGTCCAGCAAATAAATCAACAGCTGATTTAAAGAGTTCTTCATGGGTTACGCCCCTAGCTCTACGAATCTCTTCTACTCTCTCAAGAAAAGCACCCACACTTTGACCACCCTGACCATCAAATCTTAGTCCCCACTTGTACACGGGAACAGTTTTTGTGTTTGCTGCCCAGCTCTGAGATTGCTGGATCAGTTGGGGTCTATCCTGGTTGGCCAGTACAAGTTCAGACGGTGTGCCGTTGTGCCGGTTTGTAGTATCAACTGGTTTTGCCAAAGGGAGAGTGCTGGGTCCCAGTGATGACTTCTTACTGTGACCCGCAACCGAGGCTTCTCTAATTGGTAGAGTCTCTTGAGTAGCTGTAGCTCTGGCTGGTCCTTCACCTATCTTCGGTTTCTCCACTTCAGGTGTGACAAAAGAATCCAATAGACTCTTCACCTTGCGTTGTAGCTCCATCCTCTTCTCCTGCGATTCCTCTTCTTGGGTGTCCTCAGCATCTGGAATCGGAATGCGTTCAACTCGAGGGTAGAGATGCCACAGCCTCGCCACTATCCTCTGATATTCGTCATCTTTGAAGTTTCCCTCATATTGTTGTACTAGGTCCTCCAAATCATCTAAAATTAAAGTACACCCTTCCAGCTCTTCATCAAATTGAAGTGAATTGACGGAAGCCTCATTTATTGGAGTGTTTTTCGACATCGCCTGCGTCAACCGTTTCCTAAGATCATTAGCCAAACCATCAGTTGAAAGGCCTCGGATCTTGAGCTCATACGCAACTTCTACTTTCCTCAACTTGTAGGCAGACATATTTAAAGTAGCAACCAAATTTAACAAAGAAGGAGAAATGCTCATAAGTTATACACAAAACCAATGGCTATATATCAAGCCAATGACAAGTTCTTATCCAAAAATCTGATAACGAATGTCCAAGTTCAACTTTACCAAATGTAGCTTTAAGGTGGACCGCAATTCTACAGCTAAATACAGTCCCAATAGATATTTCAAAATTATCAAAACTCAAAACATTTACAATAAAAAATCTGTAAAGAATTCAAAGATTTCAAGCATAAAATAACCTGAAAAAAATTCCAACACAATTGGTATAGATTTATCTCAGATGTTACGGATATAGATGTCTTCACCAGAGAGAAGGGCCCCACGTTGGGCGCCATTTGCTACCCACCGAATTTACCCAGGCTAGCTAGTGGAGAAGGGGTGGGGTTCCTTGGTAGATATTAACACCACCTACGTCCGTATCAATAAGTGTGAGTGGTAACCAGAAATCCAATTCACTTATATAGTTTTTTTTTTTTTTTTTTTTTTTTAAGGGCGCCACTCCGTGCAGGGAAAACCAACGGGGCGAACACACGGAGATTCAATCCCGTCCCAATAAGGTTGATCACTAAACCACTTGATAAGGCAGTTTGCTCAAATTTACTATACCAATCATGTAAGGCTTACAAAATATACAAAATAAGAAATCATATTCTATTTTATTAAGTTTTGCTTGTATCTCCAAACAACAATGAGAGTAAATGACTGTATATCATTAGCTGATGCCGCAATAATAATAAATGTTTAAACTGACAACAACTTAAATCTAAATAACTTATGTAATACGCTATACTAATGTATACAGTATTTATATGGCGCAGAAGTGATAATCCCTCGAAGAGTAACTCTCCGCAAGTCCGTGTCGAAACACCAGTCGTGACACAGTTTAGGAAATTAATCAAGGAAAAGATACACTCACCACAAGTTCTCCGCGTAATGCATGTACAATCGAACAGTAAGCGTATCGGAAGTCCAGGTCGGTCGCGGAACGCGGCGGCGGAATGCGGAAATCCGCGGCGGCAGAAAGAAGTCTCCAGATGACAGCACCAAGCCCCAGGTGTGAAAATGCTCCAAAGTAACAGCAATCAGAGTCCCAGATAGTTCAGGAATCAAAATTAAAACCCTTTTCGCACTTGGCTAAGTGCATAGATCCTCACGTCGAGAAAAGGGTTGTACTGCAGCGCTCGAAACGTTGACTCTCAGTAGTAGGTGAACTTGACCAGCAATGACTCATTTCAAGACTGCCACAATCTTGGGTTCCTACATAGTTAGGTTTCCTACCGAATTGGGGTCTTATCAGTTGCTGATAAGAACGGACCGGCTGGGTAGATCGCAACAGCTGTGCTCTAGATATCGACATTGTTTGCATGCACAACAATGATAACTATACTCAGGTTGATCAGGCCTGATTTCGACAAAGTATTGAGCTATTTTACTGTTACAAATGGACTCTCTCAACGCACCCTAGAACTCAAAGCTTTTCTTCTTGAAAACAGGTTAGACGTAATGCTTATATCTGAGACACACTTCACAGACAGAAGCCATATTAGGATTCCAGGCTTTACTGTTTATGATACCCAACATCCTGACGGGACAGCTCGTGGCGGAACCGCTCTGTTAATCCGAAACAATATAAAACATTATCTCTTCTCTAACGTCAAAACTGCTCACCTACAGGCGACAAACGTTTTAATTGAAGATCAAAGAGGCCCTCTAATTGTTTCTCCAGTCTACTGTCCCCCAAAACACAGAATCAATGAAACTGACTTCAGCTCTTTTCTTGGAACTCTTGGTGCACGTTTTTTGGTGGGAGGTGACTTTAACGCAAAACACCCGCAATGGGGTTCGAGATTAGCTAACCCAAGAGGTAGAATTTTATATAACGTCATTAGACAAGAATCCCTGTCCTTTCTGTCCACTGGTCAACCAACCTATTGGCCTTCTGACACAAATAAAATACCTGACCTAATTGATTTCTTTTTAATACGAGGCTTGTCTCATAAATACTACAAAGTTGAATCTTGCCTTGATTTGTCCTCTGACCACACTCCAATTATTGCCACTATTAGCAATACTATAATTGAGTCTGAAAGTCTACCAACACTCACAAATCGTCTTACTGACTGGGATTACTTTAGAGAGCTTGTAAATTATAATATCTCGCTAGAACTTCCACTCCACACGCCTGCTGAATTGGATGCGGCTGTAAATTCTCTCACCAGTACTTTTCAAAAATCAGCCTGGGAAGCTACACCTTGCAATACAGCGAAGAATAAGCACTTAAACCTTCCTCTGGTTGTCCGGAAGAAATTAGCTGAGAAGCGTAAATTGCGACGAATTTGGCAGCATACTCATCATCCGGATGATAAAAGAAAGTGGAATTCCGCGGCCAGACAACTTAAACGATTGTTGGAAAATCTAAAGAATGAAGGGATTCAGGATTATCTAGAAAATCTGTCACCAAATGAAAGTACTGATTATTCTCTGTGGAAGGCTACTAAACGATTAAAAAGGCCACTATTACAAATACCACCAATACATAAACCAGATGGTAGCTGGGCACGCAGCAATACAGAGAAATCCCAGACTTTTGCCGAACATTTGGTCAACGTTTTTCAACCTGAAGCCAGCAAGAACGTCTCTTTCGATGAAGAGGTACAAAGATACTTACACTCCCCGCTCCAAATGACTCTACCTATTAAGCCTTTTAAAGTTAAGGAAATCAAGGAAATAATCCTGTATAATTTGAAAAGTAAAAAGGCTCCCGGCATTGATTTGCTATCGGGTAAAGTTCTAAAGGAGCTGTCTCACAAAGGCATTGTACTAATAACATACATTTTCAATGCCATACTCAGACTTGAATACTTTCCTCTTCTCTGGAAATCAGCTCAAGTTATCATGGTCTTAAAACCTGGTAAAAACCCTCAAGAGCCCTCTTCTTATCGACCCATAAGCCTTCTACCGATACTTGGTAAGATCTTTGAAAAGCTGTTTGTAAAACGACTTATGCCAACAATTGTAGAAAACAACCTAATTCCGGATCACCAATTTGGTTTTCGAGAAAAGCACTCTACGGTAGATCAAATACACAGACTAACAAATGTTATCAATAAATCGCTGGAATCGAAGATGTTCTGCTCAGGTGTGTTTCTCGACGTTTCCCAGGCATTTGACAAAGTCTGGCATCTTGGACTCTTATATAAAATAAAGAAAAATCTGCCACATAATTGTTACCGTATCTTACATTCCTACTTAGTGGGCAGAGTGTTTCAAGTCAAGTACTCGGATGCTACTTCTCCTCTATTACCAGTGGGGTCGGGTGTTCCACAGGGTAGTGTCCTGGGTCCTCTGCTCTACCTCCTGTTCACCTCGGACTTACCGTCAGCAAGTGAAACCACTGTTGCTACCTACGCCGATGACACAGCGATCATAGCGACACACTCCGACCCCTCAATAGCATCTCTTATACTACAAGAATCATTAAACAGCGTTCAGTTATGGCTTGATAATTGGCGCATAAAAATCAATTCATCCAAGTCAGTCCACGTTACCTTCACCACACGTAAGGCAAACTGCCCTCCAGTCACAATTAACGGTCAACCAGTACCGCAAGCTGAAAGTGCTAAGTACCTTGGGATGCATCTGGACAGGAGACTAACATGGAAAAAACATATAACATCTAAGAAGCTTGAACTTAATCACAAGGTCAGAAACATCTATTGGCTTATAGGCAAACAATCACGGTTAAGTCTCGTCAACAAACTCTTGATCTATAAAGCCGTGTTTAAACCGGTATGGACTTATGGTATTCAACTTTGGGGTACTGCAAATACAAGTAATATTGAGATTATCCAGCGCTTTCAGTCCAAAACACTTAGATCAATAGTCGACGCTCCTTGGTTTGTCTCAAATAACTCTATACACCGCGACCTCAAAGTTTCAACCGTGAGAGAAGAAATCATGCGCCTCTGCAGGACTCACATCTCCAAACTAGAACAGCATCCCAACCACCTGGCAATTAACTTGTTAGACAACAGTGAAGATATTTATAGACTAAAAAGACACAAACTATTAGACTTACCATTCAGGTTTAACTCATAATGTATTCTCTGTATTTTCTGTATTGTACTGTCTGTGAATCTGTTCTGTATGTTTTTGTATTCGTGTCATTCATACGTGTTAATGTCAACCTGTATATGTGCCTTATGGGCCCAGTGTTTAATGTTTGAACTTATTGTATCATGCCAGCAGGAAGTGATAGTGACTTTTGTTCATTTGTTTACATGTTTTTATCATTTAGTTTTGTATTTTGTTACCTCTTTAATCTATTATCAAAAACAAGAAGAGCTGTCAATGGTCAGCTCTTCATAATCCTGTGTGTGTTGTCAGCCAATTTGTTAAATGTTCGCTCAGTCGAACAGCTTACAGATCTCCAATAAATAAAAAAAAAAATTATGATAAATTTGTAGTGAGTTGTGCTAGAAAGGAGAACTGATAATCATAAGGTATTAGCCAGTATTAACTGCTATTCGTATGCAGATGAATATTATATTTGTAAACGTATAAAAAACGTTATGTGGGCTTCGTGTGTGCAATTCTTCCCGGTTCGATGCAACGAACGTGTTGGTCATCAGTTATTGATGAGTATCTTGAGTGTGCGGTTTGTTTTTTGTTTGTGCGTCTTGTGGGTATATCTATAATACTTCATATGTATGTCATCATACTAATAGACTACTATTATAAAATCTATATTTTTTATTTTATTTGAAACTGATATGAAACGAAGTAAACTCAGTGGCGCTCAGTTTCGGAAGAAGAGGAAAGAAAAATTAAAAACTATAAGTTCCGAAGAGTTTATGAAGCCTTTCTTTCAAATTGAAAATTGAACCGTGAGTTCTAAAATATTACAATTAACAAGGAACAACTTGTGATCATAAAATGGATATTGTTAGCGACGAGGCCGTTGATAAATTCAGTAAAGTTAACGACGTGAATAGACCTACTTCAAACTGTGAAAGTGTCAAAGTCTAGTTACAAGATTCAGTTGGTTCTAGTACCATGGATGATGTTGCATTGTGCAGTATTAAAATGACAGGCTATCAAAGACCGAACATTACTAGCAACAATGTAGATCGTGTTCCCGGTGCTGCTCTACAAGATATGGGAGCTTGGCCAAGCAAGATATCTCAATCCTTCCTCAATTCCTAATGGTGAATAGAGGAACATGTCAGTTTCAAAACAAGGACAGCCATTTTCCTGAAGATGAAGCTGGACGATCCTTAAACAAGTATTGGTTTGATAAAACCTTGCAAAATGGCGAAAAGGTAAATCGCAGTTAGATGTGTTTCTCTCCGACTAAAAAATTCTATTTTGCTTTTGTTGCACTTTAGTTCCACAAACAAAACTATCAAAAAAGCCATTTCAGTAGTGAAAATGGGTTTTCGTTGTGGCGAAAGTTAAATCATGCCATCGGAAGATGGAAGTTAAATGATCCAATTGAAGATGGGACACAACTGTTCTGAAATGCATCTTGGGTAAAAAACTAAAAAATCACCAACTGGAATACCTAGAGGTGTCCTTGTAAGTACTAAAAAATCTGTATACATTATTAAAAGTATTCTTTGACTGTTTCATAAAAACTTACTATGGCATACCAGCCAACTTCAGTCAACAAACGTATTAGTAAACTTACAAATGACTCAATAAAACTTATGAAAACCAATTTGAACATCATTTACAATAAAAAATGGAAAGAAAGATCTATTACTCCAAGTTACATAAATATCACTATAAGGAATAAATCTTATCCTGCCCAAATGGCCCATAAGAAAGCTCAAAAATTTGGTTACGTATGAAATAAAATATCTTTATAAGAACAAATCCATTATAAAAAAGGAAATAGATACTGTTAAGCGCCAGTTAAAATTAATCATAGCTAAAGCTGATTATTCTTCCATTATGCAGAAAATTAATAATCGAGTAAATAAAATACACAATGGTAAAGAAAAAATACAAAATAGAAAACTCGATAAACTTACAAAAAACAATTCACAAACCAGCCCTCTTACTTTTAATATAAACTTATAAATCTTACAGAAATTGCTACTAATGAGGAGACAAAGGTTTTAGAATCGTACACTAAGTTTAATTCGCAACCATTAAAACGTAATATGGCTAATATTAAAGATATTGTAATAAATTCAGAAATAGCCATTCAAAAGATTCCTAAAGGGAAACAGGAAAGGATTAGATTTGGAATAGCAGATAAGATAGAACATATAGTTAAAACAGGCAATTCAAAATATAAAAGTAAAAACAAAAACAATTATCATATGTCAAATTACAATAAAGCCTTGATCAGAATTAAAGATAAGTTATCAAATAACGCAGCTCTAATGATACCTGCCGATAAGTCAAATTGTAACATCATCTCTAATTCATTTTTACAGAGCAAGGTCGAAGATTACATTCGAGAGAATAATATTGAAAATGTTCCAGATAACACTAAAAATTACAATTCTGAAATAAAAGAATTCCTTAATAATAACTGCATCATTCCTCCTGAAATAAATAAATATCTGTTTAATACCCATGCCAAGTGCCAAGCCTCCCATCCTTCAACCATTAACCAAAACCCACAAACCCAACCACCCAATAAGACCTTGGATTTCGTTGTCCATGACATGTCCGTTACTTAACTAAATATCACTATAGTATTGACGACTCGGAACACTAAGTTTTTTATAAGTAAAAACGTAAAGTTTTACCTTACAGCCTAAACCGGCTTTCACCTATAGAAGGCTTCATCAGAGGCTGTCGTAGGTAGCGCTGTTCGTCTTGTTGTTGGTGACGGGATAGTTTTTCGAAAGATCGAAGCTGTGTGTGTGTGGTGAGATGTGTTCGTTCGAATAATGCGTGCGATTTGAATTGTGTCTGTTCGTTTAGGATGTCGTTTTTATTTGTTTTTGTGTGTTTGTATATTTCTAATTGTTCTAAAGTGTCTAGTTTTCGGCCTTTTGTGTGTATGTGTACACAAATTCAAAAAAGCAGGATACAGAATCGCTTACAAAACTACTAACAAAACAGAACACACACTATCAAAACGCATGCCCAAAGCACAAAACAAATTCGATCTACCCGGTGTATACAAGCTAAATTGTTCAAATTGCAATAAATTCTACATAGGCCAGACAGGACGTAGCTTCAAACAGAGATACATTGAACACACAAAAGCACTCCACACCACTACAGAATCTACCTTTGCAAACCACCTCATTGAAGCAAACCACACATATAAAAACATCGACAATAACATGAACATTCTACACATACACACAAAAGGCCGAAAACTAGACACTCTAGAACAATTATAAATATTGTAGCGTGACAGATGTTTGCATAATATTGAATGGCAATTGATCATTAGAATAATGAAGTTATAATATTTAAAGTTGGAAGAAAGCATTAAGTTTAATATAAATAGATTAATTCATAGCAACTGTGGAAAGAAATCATTATTATAAAGAAAATCCAAGTTCAAATAAAAGGAGTTACTAGTGATGAGTCATCTAAAACCAGTCTCATAACCAAAGGTTTTCAAGGTATAACCCAGGAAGGTAAAATAGTAAATAACAAAGCAGTACAGAATATGACCAAACCCACGACGAGGGAGAATAAATAGAAGAGAAACCCTAAAATAAGCCAAGATCAACCAATACAGGTGGTGTATTTCTGAAATCAAGAAGAAGATGGAGAAGATCCCAAGAAACCTGATGGCATCAAGAAGCAGATGGAGAAGATACCAGTCCCAGAAGGCAGGAGAAAAGAAGACTGAAGAAAGAAGAAGAGGGCAGCATCCTGAAGAAGACGTCATGCTCTTATAAAAGACACCCAAATCCCTATATCCCCAAAATAAATATCTAAAAACAAAAGTATAACGAAATAAAAACCACATGTATATAAATTTAAGAGAGAGGAGTGTATAAAGTAAAAGTTTCCTGTGAACTAAGATGAAACAATAATATAGTACCCATGGAACAAATCTCCATTGAAAAACGCTAACCAATTTATTATGTTGATAAGACTATACGACCATTTAGCATTAACATAATATATAAGTGAAAGTGAACCAGTGATAGTTTTGGGTATTATAAAAAATGAACCTTGTGTTTCATTCTTGGCAATCACAAACATTGGATGCAATGAAATATGCATTTTTCAATGACTTAAAATGTGTACTGTGACAATATGTTGTTCATAAGACATGAATCTGTTTAAAATAACATTTTTGTTTTACATGAAAAAAGAAAAACAGATTTCATAGTGCTTTTTGAACGGTTCATACTATTTATTTGTTAATGACAGGGTACAATTCCCCAAAGACAATGTATAAAAGACGGTATAAAAACTGTAGAATCCTACTTATAATAATAGTTAGAAATAAGAATATAAATATAAGGTTTTTTTATGTATATAGTACAAGAATGTTTAAAAATGTATTAGATATAAGGCCATTTGTTTGGGTCTGAAACAACTAACATCAGAACTATAAAAATAGTTACCACTTGTAAATAGTAGAGAGTAATTAAGATGTTAGTTAGTAAAAAACCTTTTTTGTAAGCCATATTTCCATGTTTAGAAATAAGGATTGTGTTGCAAAATGTCTGACTTGAAGACAACCATTTATTTAAAAAAAAAAAATTCTTTATTTGTTTTAACTATTGTTTGTATTGTAACCAATACTAATTGTTTTTGTGTAATTTAAAAACATGTTTAATTTATAATACTATTTGTAAAAGTCAGAGAGGGTATCACACATCATATATTGTTTGTAAATTATTTTGTAAGAAAAATTGTTAAAAAATCATAGGCCAAAAGAATGGAAACCAAACTTCATCAAAACAGAGAAATTGCTCAATTAAATGCAAATAAACAAAAGGGGTTTAGACAAAATAAACTTGAGATCATGCCATATAATTGCACATACCATTTAGAGAGATTTTAATAAATTATATTCAGAATTATGAATAAAAGTGAAAATGACTAAACTCAGAAATTTAGACATGGGAGTCATATATTTCAGAATAATGTTTCAGAATACAACTAATTCAATTAATTACCAGAAAATAAGGGAATAGGAACCTTTTAATACAATATAGAATTATTAATATTAAATATAACTGATAAAATGGCTGAATTTATATAATGACAGGAAGTAAATTTTAATGTTTTGACTTCCAAACAGTTTGTATACCAAACTGAAAGTAAAATTACTATTTTTCGGACAGAAAACACTATAAAATGGCATTATTTAATCTGAAAATAACCAGAATGAACTGAAAGATTAATTTAAATCAAATCTAGTGAATAAAATTGACAAATAACCAAAGTTTAGGCATTCATATAGTGAAATAGTAAAATGTACACAGGATGTGAAAATATTTTTGAACAATGTTAAGGATAATATTATATGGGCTAAGAGTTTAATTGAAACTGAAGGAAACAGTTAGTTAATTATTGGTAGTTGAACGGTTAACATGACATACGTTTGATAACGTGGATAACCTAACCTATAATCGTCATACAAAGTGAGTGTATAGTGAGTTATTGTGAAATCGCGAGTGACTTGTAAAATACTTTTGAAACTATCATATTATAACAGAAACGATCAAGTAACACTCCATAACACAGAACAATATAAATCTACTCCGAAAAACACCATAAAACACTAGAAAACTGTATAATACATTAAACCAAATTAGTGACGGAATCGGAGAAAGTGTTTGACTTATAATTACACAGACATACTAAATACAACCCAGAATCACTACACCAGTCACTACACAACATATAACAAGAGATTTGCAGACACAAGAACAGGAATATTGCGTCAAAATACATTATTTGGAATGCAGCAGGAACGAGCAACATTTTCATCGACTTGACGGCAGCCATCTTTCTTTGACAATCCCAGTGCCTCTTCTTGGTTCAGCACAGCTGTTTGGTGAAAACAATTATTATATTTACAATTTATTATTCAATGTCTGTGTTTATTAATAACTATTAATTTGATTGTAACGTTATACTTTTTGAATATTAGCCCGATTTCTCTGACTTTGGTAATAACTGGCTGTTTAAAGAACCCTATTTAATTTTTATATCATATACTTGTAACTTTTTTCGATATCCTGAGAATCGATACTAATCGATAAGAGTCAATATTGCTATTACTTAATAAAATATTAATACTTTTCTATACTTAATAGTTCTTTATTTCTTCAATAATACTAATTACCAATAATATAATTCTAATTGATAATCTACAAGAACTTTATCACCCGTAAGTGAAGATAACCTAAAAAATAAAAAGGTAAACAAGTATCGATTGGTTTACGGACAGTCTTATGAGTGGTGATAGCTTATTTAAAATATACTAAAACTTTAATAAAAATTTTCAGAATAGCATTACACTGTTTAAAACTTCACAGCCCTATATTAATTAATTGATCCTAATTAATTAATTAATAAAATTAAAATAATTTTTTGTTTATAAACATAATTTTTTTTTAAATTTCCTTCAAAACAATAAATTTTGTTTTGAAACTTTCGGCGAAGCCGAACATATATATTCCTTCATCAACTTTACGCTACTCGACCAGTCTTGCTACCATCGGGACTGGACCAGCTGGGAAACTTAAGGAAGTGTTTCAGGCCAGTAAGACGTCGAGAGCCACACCAATTAAACACCTTACAACTTACAGATTCACACATCAATCTTATTTATTTTATTACAAATTGGCTAGTCCAAACAGAGGGGCTTGATTACATCGGAGTCACATACTCCATAATAGCTAATATCATCAACACACATCTATATTTATTTAAAATTTTTTATTACAAATTGGCGCACAACTTCAGGGGCTTTAATTAGCGATTGGAAGGCCAATAAATTCTGCCCAATCACTAGTTGGAGCTAGGCAACAGCTACAAAGCTAGAGAATTTCAAGGGAAAATGCAACGACGTGCGACATCTAAGAAACGGGCGGCGGAGGCCGAGAAAGAAGTCAATATGGACAACAAAGAGGCAACGCCAGTAGAGTTGGAAGAGGTATTACAATCGGTGTTGTCCAAACAAACTGAACAACCGGAGGCACCCACACAGACAGGGGTAGTCAATGTTCCAGAAAAGGAGAGACCGTCGCAAACAGAGGACATGACAAACCAAGAAATGTTCAGGCGGATGATGCAGGCAATGAATGAAAATAATAAGAACCTAGAATCCAAAATGGAAGGAATGGACAAGGAAAGGAAAGAAGATAGCCAGTCTTTGAAAGAAGATATCAAATCCGGTAAGGAAGAAACAAATAAGAAGTTAGAAGATTTAAAGGAAGACTTGAGTAAGAAAATGGGGAGTGATAACCAGTCTTTAAAGGAAGATCTGGGAAATAAAATCGAAAGCACAAATAAGAAGATGGAAGAGAAGATGGAAGAAAACAGCAAGAAGATGGAAGAGAAGATGGAAGAAAATAGCAAGAAGATGGAAGAAAAGATGGAAGAATTGAAGAAGGATAATCAATCCACAAAAGAAGAGTTGACGGGGATGAACCAGAACATAGAAGATTTGAAGGAAGATAACAAGAAGATGGAAGAAGAGATGGGGAAGAAGTTAGAAGAATTGAAGGGAGACAACCAGTCGTTCAAAGAAGAATTCAAAGCGACTAAAGAAGAATTGATTAACAAAATTGAGAATAATAATCAGAAAATCGATGAAACCAGGAAGAAGATAGAGAAGAACAACCGACAATTGAAGGAAGAATTGAAAGAAGATAACAGGAAATTGGAAGAGAAGATGGGGGAGAAATTGGAGGAATTGAGAGAAGACAATCAAATTCTAAGAGAAGAGTTAAGGGAGGTAAATCAGGAGAACTTGGACAAACTGGACGAAAGAATGGAATTGTTGCGAGAAGAAATGAATAAGGAAATCAAGGTTAACAAAAAAGCGATGGATAAGAAGATGGAAGAAGAAAATATAATGGTCAATCGACAGATTCGAGAGATTGATGGAAAGTGCAACCAGACCGAAAAGGAGGTGAATGAGTTTAAAGAAGTGGTGAACATCAAGTTCACAAATATCGAAGAACATAGTCGTAGGAAGGTAGAAGAACAGAGGAAGGAGAATCAAGAAGAATTCGGAAAAGTACGCAACCAGGTCACAGAACGATGTAATGATATACAAGAGACCATGGCCAATATCACCGGTCAGGTGCGACAAAGCCGAGAGGAGATGGAAGGGATTAGAAACAGACCGACTCATTTCACCGGATTGCCCGTCAACGAAAGCCGAGAGTGGCTCAACTTCCGGCAGTACAAACGCAAGCCGATGGAGTTCCTGGCAAGGGTAGAAGAATATTTGACCAAGCATAAAATTACCCAATGGAGCCATAGCAGGGAGATATTCGACGAGTCCTTCCGAGACATTACAGATAATTGGTGGATGGCCAACCGGAGTGAAATTTCCGACTACCAACAGTTCCGGAAAATGTTTAAGACAAAATACTGGTCTGAGACCACCCAGAACTTGATACGTGACAATATTTGTAATGGAAGATACAGGTCACAATTAGGTAGCAGTATGACGGCATATTTCTTGGGGAAGGTGTGTATGGCAAAACACCTTGAGCCAGCAATCCCAGAAGAATGTTTAGTGAATAAGATATCTTATCACTATGATGAGGACATTATCAGGGCCCGGAGAGGTAGTCAGATCAAGACGATCCAGGGAATGACCGAGTTATTGGAGGGATACGAGAACGAAGAGTATTATCGGCAGAGCAGAAAGAGAAATGAGAGACCAGAAGTAAGGCCGACTACCTACCCCAATAACGGCAATAACCATGCAAGTAACCGGAACCAGCCCAGTAATTACGACGGCCCTAACAACCAGCCGCGTAATAACCAGTTTAACGGTAATTTTAACGGAGTGAGGAATAATAACCCTTACCCAAATAATAGAAACAATTTTTACCAACATAATAATGTCCCATACAGTCAGAGAAATCCATATCCCAACAATAATGTTGACAGACCTTACCCACCTAACCGAAATTACTATAATAACAATTTAAATAATAACAATAATAGCAATAGTAATAACCGAGTGTCGCGCCCTAGGGTAAATTTTATAAGAGCAGAAGATCGCGGACCCAGGAGATATTATCAACCGAGGAGGAGCAGCTTCCACGGCGCCGACCGAAGATGGAGGAGTGCGGAACGAGACGGCCCAAGATACGAACAGGAAAGACGAAGTACCAGACTGGAAGATCTTGGCAGACAACCGAACAGGGCGTTAAACATCAACCAGAGTACAGAACGTCAGGAAACAAACCAGAGTTTCCCGAACGATGCCTCGGTCAATAATAATATAAACAATGACCAGAATACTTTAAACGAGAGGAGGCAGTAATCAACAACGATGACCCGTTACTGCTTATACTTCCTGGGTTAGAAAAGGATGATTTGCGACAAGAAAACCAGCATAAAAACATCACTATTATATGTAATCATTATCTGAAAGACATACGAACTGAACTTTTGGAAGAGAACGAGAAGAGTCTCAGCAACAGTAATAATGAGATAATTTATATAACAGCGGAGGTGGAAGGAGTTCCCGCTAAAATAATGATAGACACAGGAGCTAATATTTCAATAATAAACTCCAATGAGTTGGAGAGAATCCAGAATAAATGTGGAAAAACCTAACATTTGAAGGAGTAAGAGGTGCTAACCATCAAAGAGCGACATTTAGAAGAGAAGGCATTTATAAGGAAAGAAAAAGAGAAGATCAACTTACAAAAGTATAAATAATATGGGCCAGTGTAGAGTACAATATATGCCCATATGTTGTGGTAAATAATAAGCATAACAATACATATGAGTTGAAGGAAATCATTTCAGGAAAAATCAAAGGAGTGTACAATCAAGCTTCTATGAAGAAATATTATGAAGAATGAGTTGTGAGTTTTAGAATTTTGAATTTAGAATTAATTATAAAAATTTTAAAATAATGTAAGTACATCTTACAACCTAATATTTTGAAAAGAACATTCTGGAGAATTATAAGAAGAAGGAATTTAGAATTTTTAATTTTAAAAATTCAAAAATAATGTAAGTACATCTTACAACCTAATATTTTGAGAAGAACATTTTGGAGAATTATAAGAAGAAGGAATTTAGAATTTATATTTTGAAAAAAAATTAAAAAATAAGTAAGAACAACTTACAACCTAATAATTTTGGAACAAACTTTATGAAAGAAAAAGAAAGACTTTTGAATTCAAATATAATTATGAAAATTTAAAACTGAGTAAGTACATCTTACTACCACTGAATTATGAGAAAAACATTTTGGAAGAATTAAGAAGAAAGGAATTTTGAAGTTAATATATGAAAAATTTAAAAATGAAGTAAGACCAACTTAGTATAACTAAGTTTATGAGAAAACTTTATGGTAAATAATTAAGAAGAATTTGAATTTGGAGAAATACCAAAACATTCAGAAATAATAGTAAAATCACAATACTATAAACAATTCTGAATGAAACAATTCTGGGAATAAATGAATTAAACAGAATTTGAATGTTGATAGAACGTCAGTACTTTGAAACAAGATAAGATCAACATATTACAAGGATTTATGAGAAATATTTTTCAATTAATTAAAAAGAATAGTTTGAATTTTACATTAAAACTAACCAAGTTCCAAAAAATAATTATGTGTCAATTATGATTGAATTGAGAAGAAAATAAAGTGGTTAATTCAGAAAAGAGAATTAACGTTAATCCAGAATAAATGCTAGACATTCACAATAGCATTTGAAGGAGTAGAGAAGAATAACAAGAAAGAGTGTAATAAGCCAGAGAAGGAAAAAATTTGGAAGCAAAGAGACTAATTACCTATGAAACGATAATGAAAACAGTTAATTAAGAGCAAAGAAGAACAACTCATACCAAACATATGGAGAAGATGATTTTGAACCAATGATAATAATAAGACCTATATGAAATGCAAAGAGAAGAAATACCACATGAAATATAATATAAATGAATTAATGCTAATGAATGCGAAGACGGATTAATAACTTTCTAAGAGAAAGGAAAGAACCAAAATGTTTAAATAAAATGATCAATATAACAACCTGTATATCTAATGTAAAGATACAATGTTAAAAAATTAAATATAATATATTAAGACCATTCAAATAATGAATACGAAAGACTATTTATAAAGACCATGCTAATACTATGAATAACCAGAAGAAAGTATAAAGAGAATTCAGATGAAGAAGAAAGAGAGTTACACTGTAAACAGTAACCAGAATTATTAAAAGAAAGGTTTTCAACCATACTTAAATTAAATATATCAGACAAGTTAAGAGTTTTGGAAAAATATATATGTAATGAGTATAATAATGATTATGAAGATTTATTAAGATAGAAAATGTGAGATAATCTGAGAGACTACGAAGTGGAGAATCCAAAGATATTTTTATTAGTCGAAAATGAGACTACTTTTTATTTATTTATTCGATGACTGACTGAAGATAATTCCAGCAGCATTATGTTTTTTGAGCAGGGATGGATATGCCCCTGTACTCAATTTATAGAAGTGGTGTATGGCCAGCAGAGAAGTAGCGTACAGTGCCCCTCTGATCTGCCCCAGCCCACGTGATAGGGAATGTTAGGGAATTAATATCCCAAGGATACAACACGAAGTTGATATAGAAAGAAAATGTATTACAATAATAATATATCTCAGAAGACACTAACTATCCGAAAAGGATCAGTAGTAAAACAAATAATTATATATATAAAATTAATTAAACTCTAATTATAAAATGTCGATATACAAATGGAGAAGAAAATGAATTATAAGAAATGATGAAATTATCATAAGAAATTATTTCATCCATAAACATGTCTGAAATAATTACTTCTGGAGGGGAGCAATCTGTAGCGTGACAGATGTTTGCATAATATTGAATGGCAATTGATCATTAGAATAATGAAGTTATAATATTTAAAGTTGGAAGAAAGCATTAAGTTTAATATAAATAGATTAATTCATAGCAACTGTGGAAAGAAATCATTATTATAAAGAAAATCCAAGTTCAAATAAAAGGAGTTACTAGTGATGAGTCATCCAAAACCAGTCTCATAACCAAAGGTTTTCAAGGTATAACCCAGGAAGGTAAAATAGTAAATAACAAAGCAGTACAGAATATGACCAAACCCACGACGAGGGAGAATAAATAGAAGAGAAACCCTAAAATAAGCCAAGATCAACCAATACAGGTGGTGTATTTCTGAAATCAAGAAGAAGATGGAGAAGATCCCAAGAAACCTGATGGCATCAAGAAGCAGATGGAGAAGATACCAGTCCCAGAAGGCAGGAGAAAAGAAGACTGAAGAAAGAAGAAGAGGGCAGCATCCTGAAGAAGACGTCATGCTCTTATAAAAGACACCCAAATCCCTATATCCCCAAAATAAATATCTAAAAACAAAAGTATAACGAAATAAAAACCACATGTATATAAATTTAAGAGAGAGGAGTGTATAAAGTAAAAGTTTCCTGTGAACTAAGATGAAACAATAATATAGTACCCATGGAACAAATCTCCATTGAAAAACGCTAACCAATTTATTATGTTGATAAGACTATACGACCATTTAGCATTAACATAATATATAAGTGAAAGTGAACCAGTGATAGTTTTGGGTATTATAAAAAATGAACCTTGTGTTTCATTCTTGGCAATCACAAACATTGGATGCAATGAAATATGCATTTTTCAATGACTTAAAATGTGTACTGTGACAATATGTTGTTCATAAGACATGAATCTGTTTAAAATAACATTTTTGTTTTACATGAAAAAAGAAAAACAGATTTCATAGTGCTTTTTGAACGGTTCATACTATTTATTTGTTAATGACAGGGTACAATTCCCCAAAGACAATGTATAAAAGACGGTATAAAAACTGTAGAATCCTACTTATAATAATAGTTAGAAATAAGAATATAAATATAAGGTTTTTTTATGTATATAGTACAAGAATGTTTAAAAATGTATTAGATATAAGGCCATTTGTTTGGGTCTGAAACAACTAACATCAGAACTATAAAAATAGTTACCACTTGTAAATAGTAGAGAGTAATTAAGATGTTAGTTAGTAAAAAACCTTTTTTGTAAGCCATATTTCCATGTTTAGAAATAAGGATTGTGTTGCAAAATGTCTGACTTGAAGACAACCATTTATTTAAAAAAAAAAAATTCTTTATTTGTTTTAACTATTGTTTGTATTGTAACCAATACTAATTGTTTTTGTGTAATTTAAAAACATGTTTAATTTATAATACTATTTGTAAAAGTCAGAGAGGGTATCACACATCATATATTGTTTGTAAATTATTTTGTAAGAAAAATTGTTAAAAAATCATAGGCCAAAAGAATGGAAACCAAACTTCATCAAAACAGAGAAATTGCTCAATTAAATGCAAATAAACAAAAGGGGTTTAGACAAAATAAACTTGAGATCATGCCATATAATTGCACATACCATTTAGAGAGATTTTAATAAATTATATTCAGAATTATGAATAAAAGTGAAAATGACTAAACTCAGAAATTTAGACATGGGAGTCATATATTTCAGAATAATGTTTCAGAATACAACTAATTCAATTAATTACCAGAAAATAAGGGAATAGGAACCTTTTAATACAATATAGAATTATTAATATTAAATATAACTGATAAAATGGCTGAATTTATATAATGACAGGAAGTAAATTTTAATGTTTTGACTTCCAAACAGTTTGTATACCAAACTGAAAGTAAAATTACTATTTTTCGGACAGAAAACACTATAAAATGGCATTATTTAATCTGAAAATAACCAGAATGAACTGAAAGATTAATTTAAATCAAATCTAGTGAATAAAATTGACAAATAACCAAAGTTTAGGCATTCATATAGTGAAATAGTAAAATGTACACAGGATGTGAAAATATTTTTGAACAATGTTAAGGATAATATTATATGGGCTAAGAGTTTAATTGAAACTGAAGGAAACAGTTAGTTAATTATTGGTAGTTGAACGGTTAACATGACATACGTTTGATAACGTGGATAACCTAACCTATAATCGTCATACAAAGTGAGTGTATAGTGAGTTATTGTGAAATCGCGAGTGACTTGTAAAATACTTTTGAAACTATCATATTATAACAGAAACGATCAAGTAACACTCCATAACACAGAACAATATAAATCTACTCCGAAAAACACCATAAAACACTAGAAAACTGTATAATACATTAAACCAAATTAGTGACGGAATCGGAGAAAGTGTTTGACTTATAATTACACAGACATACTAAATACAACCCAGAATCACTACACCAGTCACTACACAACATATAACAAGAGATTTGCAGACACAAGAACAGGAATATTGCGTCAAAATACATTATTTGGAATGCAGCAGGAACGAGCAACATTTTCATCGACTTGACGGCAGCCATCTTTCTTTGACAATCCCAGTGCCTCTTCTTGGTTCAGCACAGCTGTTTGGTGAAAACAATTATTATATTTACAATTTATTATTCAATGTCTGTGTTTATTAATAACTATTAATTTGATTGTAACGTTATACTTTTTGAATATTAGCCCGATTTCTCTGACTTTGGTAATAACTGGCTGTTTAAAGAACCCTATTTAATTTTTATATCATATACTTGTAACTTTTTTCGATATCCTGAGAATCGATACTAATCGATAAGAGTCAATATTGCTATTACTTAATAAAATATTAATACTTTTCAATACTTAATAGTTCTTTATTTCTTCAATAATACTAATTACCAATAATATAATTCTAATTGATAATCTACAAGAACTTTACCACCCGTAAGTGAAGATAACCTAAAAAATAAAAAGGTAAACAAGTATCGATTGGTTTACGGACAGTCTTATGAGTGGTGATAGCTTATTTAAAATATACTAAAACTTTAATAAAAATTTTCAGAAGAGCATTACACTGTTTAAAACTTCACAGCCCTATATTAATTAATTGATCCTAATTAATTAATTAATAAAATTAAAATAATTTTTTTTTATAAACATAATTTTTTTTTAAATTTCCTTCAAAACAATAAATTTTGTTTTGAAACTTTCGGCGAAGCCGAACATATATATTCCTTCATCAACTTTACGCTACTCGACCAGTCTTGCTACCATCGGGACTGGACCAGCTGGGAAACTTAAGGAAGTGTTTCAGGCCAGTAAGACGTCGAGAGCCACACCAATTAAACACCTTACAACTTACAGATTCACACATCAATCTTATTTATTTTATTACAAATTGGCTAGTCCAAACAGAGGGGCTTGATTACATCGGAGTCACATACTCCATAATAGCTAATATCATCAACACACATCTATATTTATTTAAAATTTTTTATTACAATATACAAACACACAAAAACAAATAAAAACGACATCCTAAACGAACAGACACAATTCAAATCGCACGCATTATTCGAACACATCTCACCACACACACACAGCTTCGATCTTTCGAAAAACTATCCCGTCGCCAACAACAAGACGAACAGCGCTACCTACGATAGCCTCTGATGAAGCCTTCTATAGGTGAAAGCCGGTTTAGGCTGTAAGGTAAAACTTTACGTTTTTACTTATAAAAAACTTAGTGTTCCGAGTCGTCAATACTATAGTGATATTTAGTCAATAAGACCTGTCATTAACGCCATCCCATCTCTTTCATATAAACTGGCCAAATATTTATGCAACATATTAAAGAACATTCAATAGAACATACAAATCAGCACACCATAAAAAATTCCGCTGATTTAATAAATAAAATAACATCGCTGCGCATAAACGACACATACATGATGGTATCTTTCGATGTTGACAACATTTATGGTAACATACCACGTACAGATGCGTTACTAGTTTTAGAAAGAAAAATACGTGAGTCGAAACGTTTCAGTGAAGACGAAATCAGTGATATCATAAAACTGACCAAAATAATTATCAATCAAAGTTATTTTCAATACAATAACAACACATAGTACAATCAACATGGCCTCCCCATGGGAGATGTGATGTCCGCGTTGTTAGCAGAGCTGTTTATGGAAGATTATGAACAGAAATATATACTCTCAGAAAGCAATCCATTTCTAAATAACATTGTTTTTTATGGCCGATACGTGGATGATTCCATTGGCATAATCAACGGTACAGTGGAAGATATTAATTCATTTTTGAAATATCTGAATTCCTGCCACTAAAAAATTTAATTCAAACACGAAATTGAGAATAACAATACAATAAACTTCCTAGATATTACTTTCACCAAAACAAATGAGGAAATAAAAACAGGAATATACCGAAAGCCCACACAGACAGATTTGGGTTATCCCTTATGACTCAAACCATCCTTATAGTTACAAACTGGCAGCCTTTCGAAGCATGGTTTTCCACCTACTTAATTAACAGAATGTTTTCCACCTACTTTAACTGGACAAAACAGAATACATAAAAGAAATAGCCACAATAAAAACAATTGCCAGAAATAATGGATATAACCAATACTTAATAGATAATTTAATAACAAGGATGAAAAATAAAAACAATAGGCCTACAACTAACAACTACTCAGAATCCATTAGCAATAGAACAAAAACAAACTTCCTTTCACTGCACTACACAGATGAAAATTCCGTAAAAATGGGAAAACATTTTCAAAAAATTTGGCTTCAATCCAGCCTACAAAATTAAAAGGCACAACTTAAACAAGAAAACACAAGTTACGCCAAACGAAGAAGCCAAAGGCGTTTATATACTTGTAATGAAGGAGAAGAAGTTTGCAATAAAAAGTACATCGGCTATACCGACCGCACCTTTCGTAAAAGGTTCAATGAACATGCTACCAAAAATCACCGTAAACCTTCGTCAGTTGTGGCGGAACATCTAAAAAGCCACCCACAACACAACATCAATTTCAGCACCTCATTAGAAGTATTAAGGTATAGCTCAAACAAAGAAGCATAAAAAATATACGAGCAATACCATATTTACAAATACAAACGAAGAGCGGTGAAAAAACACTGCTTAACAGAAAAGAGGATTATAGGGATTTAGTTACATTTAAAATACAGGATTACCTCGACGAGTACGCACAAAGGTCGCGCATCCATCGGGTAGTTTATCGTTAGTCGGCTTTTGTATGACGTGCGGGCAACAAGTGCTGGCCAGCTTCGATTTTCAAATTGTCCGTTTGGATTCAGTTTTAGTTTTAATATTAACGTTATTTTATAAAATTAAAAAATAATTGTTTAAGTGTTGTGTTTTATGTTGCATATTATGTGTACCTGTGTTGACGACGCTCACCTGAGTGGGAATTTTTTATAAATGTTATGTAGTAAGTTTACTAAATGATCTAATTGAAGATGGAACACAACTGTTCTGAAATGTATGTTGGGTAAAAAACTAAAAAGTCACCAACTGGAATACCTACAGGTGTAATTGTAAGTACTAAAAATTCTTTATACATTAAATCATGCCGTTTTCAAAGTCACAAAAATAGTCCTAAATTTATTCCTGACTGATTTAGAAATAAATGAGTAAAGCAGCTAAGACATAGAAAGAAATCCTCGAATGGGTTATTGCCACAGTACAAAATCTTGCACAACAAAAACTGGCACTGACGAGACATCGAGAGTCAATTACTAATTATCAAAATCATAGAAACTTTCTGGCTTTGTTAAAATACTTTGCTAAATTTGACCCTGTCATGAGATCTGACCCTGTCAGTCTCTCGTATTTGGGTGTATATTGTATCTTTCACCAACTATTCAGAATAAAATAATAAGCCTGTTAGGAGAAATAGTGCGAAAATATGTTATTACTGCATGTAAGAAGGCGAAGTACTTTAGTATTATATTTGACACAACACTAGATGCTGCACGTATAGAACAAATGTCTCAGATTATAAGATTTGTTAAATTAAATGCAATTCTGTTGATTTCAAGGAAGCCTTCATAGCTTTTATTCCTTTAGACGTGAAAGCAGCAAAGGGGATCACAGAAGCTATTACAAGTAAATTTGAGAGAGATGGATTGAATCTTAGCGATTGCAGAGGTGAATTGTATGACAATCAAGCAACAATGGTTGGTATCCATTCAGGAGTTCAGAAGATAATATTAGATTTGAATCCACTAGCTGTGTTTGTTCCCTGCGACAACCATTCATTTAACTTGGTTGAAGTTCATGCAGCTCATGTAAATGTTCAGGCAGTGGCATTTTTTGGCACAGTAGAACGTCTATTCATCATCTTATCCTGTTCCACTCATAGATGGAGTGTTCTTAAAGACTTCGTAAATATTACTCTAAAAGGACATTGTGATACCAGGTGGAGCTCAAAAGCAGATGGGGCGAAAGCAATATCCACTTGTAATACACTTTTAAATATAGGCCATATATCACTACTATTTTGTTACTACTTTGCATACTACTTGGCCTACGAGCATGTATAAAGTAAGAGTTTATCAAATTAAATTATTCAATGACAAAATTAATATTTATCACATATCAAATTTTAACAATAAGATATCACACTTACTTTCGTGTACCGACTCTTTAGAATTATCCCAGGGCGCCAGTAATAAATAAACACAATTTAGTTGTTATTAATTAAATTTTTTAATACCAGTTGTATTCAAATATTACAAATTTATCATTCAGTACTTTATTCATTTACTATCAAATTTATTAGTGTTTATTTCTTAGCAATGGATTCTTAGACTGATTGAGTCACCAAAACAAGATTGACATATATTTGATATTAATAAGCAATATAAAATGATTGTTCATTGTTGTTATTTACGTGTCTGTTGAATTACTCTGCGATGCGATGTCCTCTGCGATGTGGTTTCCAGGCTGGTGATCAGAAGTTATCCGTTGAATAATTATCCTTGTCAGGTCGCACTAATTACACTGGTTTCATAAGTATTACACCATTCACTCAACTTGCTTAGTGATAATTACACAGGTGCTGTATACTAATACACTTGTAGAAAACACAGTATTTCATTAACAAAGCTAAGTGCGTCTAACACCAGATTAATAACTGCTTATTGATCGACCGTCCCGCACCATGACGTTTCACACATTTAAATCGCTATGTAACTCGACTTTTTAAACGGTTGTTGTATTAATTAAACTTAGATATGTTACTCGGTTTTACGTTGATCTTCTTATGAACATTTATTAAGTGTTTACGATGCTAACTTCCGCACAGATTACTATCGCGTTACCGTGATTGACTTATGTGGAGATTGAAATATATTTAATAAAATTACTGAGAAATTATTATTGCAACTAATATGATTCTTAGTTTTGTAATTTTCCCGTAGATTAAAATAAATATTACGAGTCTAATATCTGTAATCTCTCCGTTGACTGACCTAACTTCTTACACTCCGTAATTTTATACTTCGCTACAAACTACCCTCACTCAATATCGACAAACTACACGCCTATTGGTCTGACTTACCGCTAAATTCAAAACTACCCAATCTGTTTAACGAACCAACCCGCGTAAAGAATGACACTATCCGTTATTCGTCCACAAAATGCGCGTGAACACGTCGTATGAAAACTTCGCGTCACCTTCCATTTCACACATACTCTCTCTTTCTAAAATATAGCTCCTTTTGTTAGATGCACTTAACTTTTACAACCTTAGTAAATGTTTCTTACACCCTAGCAAACAATACAGTTTTATGACGGTCCGACCCGCCCGTGACAATTTGTAACTTTTTAGCCGACTTACTGGCGTCAACGCAAGGTCGTCTTTTGAATTTCTACCGCTCTTTACTACATATTTTAATGTTTTCTTACTTCTAAAGAAAACCACCGCTTTCTATAAATTTATATTTCTCCCTGGGTACCATATGACTTTGTCCCCGTAAAATTGTTGAGAATGCAATTTTCCGTGATACCGTCCCCCGATAGAATCATATCAAAATTTTAATAGAATTTGGGATTGATTCTATTGATGCGTCCCTAATCCCCTGCTAAAATTTTATATTACTAACAATAATTTGTTTAACCCTTGCTATAATCTAGATTTGTTTATACATCACATTATATTAATTACTTTTAATTTATTTAACACAACATGGTAATATTAGTTAGTTTACGATCTGTTGTTATACCCTAAGTGTCAACGGCATTTCAAGGTTTGTTTACAAACAGACTCTCCGTCCCACCCTTGACAAACTGGTCAAACGATTACTTTTAAAATATTTTGCTTTACTCTCCCTTTCATCTCAACACATGTTACAATGACATTTTGCCCTAACATCTGTTTACGTTCTACTTCCCTTAACTTACTCTTACAATGTAGTACATTCATAATAACTACGCTAATATCTTTTGGAATCCTTATACAATTTAATAATTAACAATGATTATCTTATTTATTACACCAGTATTCGAATCTTACAATTATTACATATGTAGACGTTGTGTGCTATTACAATCTGTTTAGTATCTATATAGTATCAGTGTTCATGTGTGTAGTAATGGGTCTTTGCTCATAATACGGTTTTAATTGTCATATGTTAAAATTTTTTCTGATACATCGTGATCGTCGTGTCTTCTCTCCTCTTGGTTTCTGCTTTCACTCTTCTCTTCATTGTAGTCGTACCAAGATCTACATCCTCTCCACGATCTATCTCTCTCCTCTGGATGGCTGTCACGTCGGCCTCTTCCTCGTGAGTATCTGTTATCAGCACGATATGATGGGAACCTTTTACAAACTGGTGATCTGTACCTTTCATTAGATCTGGTCCGTGATCTAGAATGTTTGCTTCCACCTTCTGACAAAGATCGAGAGCGATATCGTCTTCCGTGACTTGAATCTAAACGAGATCTTCTTATAAGCTGTGGCCTATCATAACCTGAACGAATGCGATTATCAGAAATTGACTTACTGTGATCCCTTGCTTTTTCTTTAACGACTTCATTCGCGTATTTATTAATAAATGCGTCAGTAAAATCAACAAAATTGTTAATGCTATCTTTTACTAACCCCCACCACACTGCTGTCTCTCCTTCAAGATGTCTTGCTATCCACTTGATGTTTCCGGCCTCTTGATAATGTTCTCTGAATATTTCATTCAATTCTTTAATAAATTCCATCGGGAAATCACCTGTGCCATTATATTTTATGTCCTTTACCTGTTCGTTTGTCATGCTCTGATTACATGGTGTATTGCTTATTGACGCTAGTTTAGTTCGTACTTCCTGTTGTATTTGTTGTAATTTAAGGTGTGTCTCGTCAGACTTGCTGTTGATTTTAGTTTCCAACTCTTTCAGTTTTTCGACCTTTATTTCATTTATAGCTGCCGTGTTATCTGCACATCTTTGATTGTTTACACTTACTGTTTCAATAATTATTTCAAAATTATTATTGTATTTTTCGTCAAGTTCTTTAATTTGTTGTTTTGTATTGGCGCTAATTTCAGTATTAATCTTATCGCAATTTTCTTTGATCTTATTATCAATATCTACTCAAAACTCCTGGAGAACTTTTTGGTTATTTGCTCTTTCTTGATTGAGTTGCGCGAATACTTCGTTTCTTAGTTCCATATGTTGTTTGTGTATCTGCTCTGAAAATTGTTGTAGTTGTTGTTTTCGTAGTGTCGCTTGTTGTGCTAGCTGTTGTGTTGTTTTTTCCGCCAGTTCTATTATTTGTTCTTTTGTTTCTTTCGATTGTTGTTCAATTCGTTGTGTTTGTTGTACTAGTTGTTGGAGTATTGTACATATATCGGTGTCTTTGTTTTTCTCTGGTACTGTCTGATATACTGGTCTCTCTCTAACCTCTACTAGTGTTTCTTGTGTAATATGTTGTGTTTCTGTATTTTCTTCGTTCAGTCCCCGCGTCCCTGACTCTTCATTCCCCATTGAAATGTGTGCGATCGTCTGCGAATTTCCCAGCTGATTGTTTATATCAAAGTCCATTTCGTTACCGTGGGATGTTGTTTCTGTATTCATGTTATTGTTTTCTCCGTGCGTGTTGTTCTGTGTGTTAATGTTTTTCCTACTCTTACTCCGCGTAATCATACACTATATCTTATATTATTGTTATTCTTAATTCTATTTTATTCTTATTTTACTATTCTATTAGTGACTCAATAGTCCCACGTTCCGGGCGACAGAATGTAATACACTTTTAAATATAGGCCATATATCACTACTATTTTGTTACTACTTTGCATACTACTTGGCCTACGAGCATGTATAAAGTAAGAGTTTATCAAATTAAATTATTCAATGACAAAATTAATATTTATCACATATCAAATTTTAACAATAAGATATCACACTTACTTTCGTGTACCGACTCTTTAGAATTATCCCAGGGCGCCAGTAATAAATAAACACAATTTAGTTGTTATTAATTAAATTTTTTAATACCAGTTGTATTCAAATATTACAAATTTATCATTCAGTACTTTATTCATTTACTATCAAATTTATTAGTGTTTATTTCTTAGCAATGGATTCTTAGACTGATTGAGTCACCAAAACAAGATTGACATATATTTGATATTAATAAGCAATATAAAATGATTGTTCATTGTTGTTATTTACGTGTCTGTTGAATTACTCTGCGATGCGATGTCCTCTGCGATGTGGTTTCCAGGCTGGTGATCAGAAGTTATCCGTTGAATAATTATCCTTGTCAGGTCGCACTAATTACACTGGTTTCATAAGTATTACACCATTCACTCAACTTGCTTAGTGATAATTACACAGGTGCTGTATACTAATACACTTGTAGAAAACACAGTATTTCATTAACAAAGCTAAGTGCGTCTAACACCAGATTAATAACTGCTTATTGATCGACCGTCCCGCACCATGACGTTTCACACATTTAAATCGCTATGTAACTCGACTTTTTAAACGGTTGTTGTATTAATTAAACTTAGATATGTTACTCGGTTTTACGTTGATCTTCTTATGAACATTTATTAAGTGTTTACGATGCTAACTTCCGCACAGATTACTATCGCGTTACCGTGATTGACTTATGTGGAGATTGAAATATATTTAATAAAATTACTGAGAAATTATTATTGCAACTAATATGATTCTTAGTTTTGTAATTTTCCCGTAGATTAAAATAAATATTACGAGTCTAATATCTGGAATCTCTCCGTTGACTGACCTAACTTCTTACACTCCGTAATTTTATACTTCGCTACAAACTACCCTCACTCAATATCGACAAACTACACGCCTATTGGTCTGACTTACCGCTAAATTCAAAACTACCCAATCTGTTTAACGAACCAACCCGCGTAAAGAATGACACTATCCGTTATTCGTCCACAAAATGCGCGTGAACACGTGGTATGAAAACTTCGCGTCACCTTCCATTTCACATATACGCTCTCTTTCTAAAATATAGCTCCTTTTGTTAGATGCACTTAACTTTTACAACCTTAGTAAATGTTTCTTACACCCTAGCAAACAATACAGTTTTATGACGGTCCGACCCGCCTGTGACAATTTGTAACTTTTTAGCCGACTTACTGGCGTCAACGCAAGGTCGTCTTTTGAATTTCTACCGCTCTTTACTACATATTTTAATGTTTTCTTACTTCTAAAGAAAACCACCGCTTTCTATAAATTTATATTTCTCCCTGGGTACCATATGACTTTGTCCCCGTAAAATTGTTGATAATGCAATTTTCCGTGATACACTCAACTGGATGAAGTAATCGCTGCACTGGTGAAACTGAGGGATACACCGACTGAAATAATTGATACGAAAGAAGATGAAGCATTAATAATTATTGCGATAAAAAACTTTAATTTTGTGACTTTATTTTTTGTCTGGACAGATATTCTTTCTTCTATGGACAAAATCCAGAAAATCTTGGAGATCAAAAGAATAAGCTTTATTCAAACATTGACACTTCTGGGAAAGCTAACGGACAAATTAAACATTTGGAGAAATTAGGTGTGTGACAATGTCATTTCTAAGGCAGAGCAGGTATGTAATGAATGGATGTGTCAGTATCACAGAAAGGATAAGAAGGAAGCGCACAATGGCAGGGGAGTATGCAGACGATTCAGCACTCTCTGTTTGGCAAGAAATGCGACGTTCTCTAATAGAAATTTTGGACAAACTGTCAGTTGAAATTTCAGCCGTGTCTCTAACATAAAAGAGTTAGAAAAATGCTTTGGGTTCCTCTATAAATTTGAGGCGTTTGTAAATGATCGGGATATACATTTTAAAGAACAGCTTTCCCAAATCAATATTAAGTGTATAATGCTTGCAAAAGTGTATCCACATGACCTAAACAGTGAAAAATTGTTCAGTGACTTGAAAGAAGTCATACTTTTATTAAAAAAGGCAAAAGTTAACTGAGAACAAATGGACCTTACACCTCAGGGACTGCTACAATACATTTCTTTGATGTAATTAGAAGCCTACAAACACCTTTAAAATTTTTTCTTACTTTACCAGTGTCTGTGTCTTCTTGTCAAAGATCGTTTAGTAAACGTAAATTGATTAAATCGTACCTTCGAGCAACAATATCTCAAGACAGTGTATCAAATCTAGCGATACTTTTTAATTGAAAACGGTATTGCTTCGTCTTTAGATTATAGTGATTAAATAACCGGCTTTTCAGCCCATAAGACCAGGAAGTTACATTTTAAAATGTCTTGTTTTAAATATTTATTAAACATTAAAAATAAATATTATGTGTTTATTAATAGAAGATGGAACCATTAACCTGTAATGTAAGTGATTAATTTTATTACTTATAATGTAGTCCTTTGTTTAACTTTATGTTGCTTTTAGGATATTCTTTTGACGATGCGCTTTAGACCTACAAGGAATTTGTATGTTTATTAGAACATTTTTATGTTACAAATTTGTTATATTACTACATTTTTATAGTCTACATTTTTGCTAATAAATGTATTCAAACTGAATGCCGGTAATATTATGTCATTTCTTAATTTTGACTTAACAAATACTCTTAAGACGCTTGCTGCACGTGCTTTCATACAAAAATCTACACATCTGCATTTATTAAGTACTTTGTTTACTGGATGGGCCTTCATTTTTGCTCTTTTGTCCCCTTTTAATTGTGAAGGTGAGGCGGCCGACGATCCCCTTGCACCGGGCGCCAAAAAACCTAGCTACGCCACTGAGAAGAAGGATAGATGAATGGCTCAAAATGTTAAGGAGACATTGATAAATTGTACACTTTTTTGCTATCCAGTTAGATGAAAGTACTGACATTGTGAATAACACGAAATTAATTGCGTTCATCCCTTATGATTGTTAGAATAAATTACTCGAGGATTTTCTTTTTTGTAAACATCATTTACAACTTCAGCAGAATTATTTACGATTGTGAGTAAGTTCATGGTTGACAATGGTATTCATTGGAATAAATGTGTGGGTGTTAGGAGTGATTGAGCAAGATCGATGTATGGAAGAAATAGTCAATTGATTACAATGATAAAAACTGTAGCGCCACTTGTTGAGTGGGTTCATTGTTGTATCCACGGAGAAGCGTTAGCAACAAAGATGGCACCAGAACTGAAGAGTTGCCTTGATGAGGTAGTTCGAATTATGAATTATATTAAATCGCGCCTTTGAATTCTCGATTGTTTGGTATAATATGAGAAGACCTAACCTAACCTTAAAAACAGGTTCCATGACTTTAACTGAAGCTATCATACCTTGCTGATATCTTCAGTCATCTGACTGAACTCACTTTAAGCCTGCAGGGATTTAGCATCACTATTTTTCAGGTTCGAGATAAAACCAAGGGTATGAAAAAAAATTGAAGCTGTGGATTCAGAATTAGACTCTGAAACCTTTGAACAAGTTCCTTTCATGGCATATTTCGTCCAGATGTCAGGAGAAAATGAACCAAAGGAGAGCCTCAACATTATTAAAAGTAGGGGATTTATGACAGTTCTACCCCAGAAGTGACGTCATCCCCCACTCTTTCGGCCCGAAATTCAAAAATTGTGGTGGTGGGGGTAGACTTCCGTTGGTGTGTGTCGCACATGACATAGGTGGTGATGGAGGGGGGTAGGGGATGTCTTACGTGACAGTGGTGGGCGTGACGAAGGTGTGAGTCGTAGGTCGGTCATGTTGTCGGCGTCGGCCACGTTGTCGGCGTCAGCCATTTTGTCGGGTGGCGCGACGATGTTGTAGGGGGGTTATAGATGCGTTGATTGGTGGAGCTATGGCCGCAGTCAGCCGTTCGCCGCCCGGCCGCGGCCCGGTCGCCGCCTGGACGTAGATTGGTCGGCGTATCGTCCATGTTGGAAAATTCGTCGGCCATTTTGTCGGGCTGATATCGTCGATGATTGGTCGTCGGCCATGTTGGAAAAGTCGATGTTGTCAACTTGTGCATGTGTTACAGTGTACGGGTTTAGATTTGGACGTCGCCACGCCGCCGTCCGGATATCGTCGATGCGAAGAGACTGAGTGACGTGTATTGCATTGTTGCCAACTTGTGAACTGTGTTAAATTTGAACCCCGTCCGCCGTCCGCCGTTCGACGCCTGGCCGCCGCCTGACCGCAGCCCGGTCGTCGCCTGGACGTCGTCGTAGATTGGTTGTAAATTCGAATGTGTGTGTCTGTGGTAAGTATATATTGTAAAAATAAAAAGTGTGTTTAATATCACTGTGTTCCACAAAACTCTCGATGACTTGGTTCTTCAGTGCATAATTGAAAATCAATTCACTTGTAAAAATTGAATATCGCACATCAGTGCACAGGAGATAAGTATTACCATATATAATATTCTGGTTGACACTTCACTTGTAAAAATTATGCAACACGCATCGTGCATAGAAAAGGATAGTTGAAAATAAACAATTAAGCAAAGAAAAATGTACATGTATATTGTAATAAACAAAAAAATATACAATAAAATATATACACAATATATACATACAAATTTAAAAAATTTAAACAAATATATACAAGAAAATATTTACACAACAAATTTATATAGCCTATATACAAAGATAAAAATCCAAAATTATAAAAATATCTTGTGCACAGCCATCTGTAACAGAAAAAAAATAAACAATATTAGTGACGTATAGTTGTTACGAGTAGAATGGATTAGAATAACGTTTATGTGCACTGTAACATACCTCAAATATGCATGTGAGCATAAAATGGTCGATTCAGCCTGCTGAACGCATAAACCCGGCATTGCAGACATCCAGGCGGTGTCCCCTCCAACGCCAGGGTGCGAAACCAATTTAGGATGCAGTGATAATGGTAAGTGTGTCCACACACTAAACCGAGGTGTCTCTGTCCTACAGTGTAACTTTCCTGACACACACTACACGAAGTGTGTGGTATCATAACCTGTACGGGACAGAGCTCTCCACGGCTCCAACACCACGTCGGGAATCTACTTCTCAGAAGTAGCCTCATCGTTGTGGGGTCACCGTGTATCCTCGGTTCCACCGTATCTATTACGTCAAAGAAGACGCTAGCCGGTGCGTCTTCTGGAGGGGACCGCAAACGTGGAGCCCGTCGTAGCTGCTGCGGGTGAAGGAATAGCCGTGGAGGTTGCGGTTGAGGCTGTGGTACCTGCTGTGGAGGCTGAGGCTGCGGCTGTGGTATCTGCTGGGGCTGAGGGAGTAGCTGCTGCGGTTGAGGCTGCGGTATCTGCCGGGACTGAGGGAGTAGCTGCTGCGGTTGAGGCTGCTGCGGTTGAGGGCGTGTGTTTATCCACTGTGGACGAGGTTGTGGTAGCTGCTGCTGCTGCGGTTGAGGCGGTGACTGTGGAGGTGTAAGAGACAGCGGCTGTGGGTGCGGCTAAATGTCACTGGAGAAAAAGTCAAAATATAAAATCATGTACAGTCATGGAAAAAAGAAAGTATGTATGCATAAGAAGAAGACTTACATATTTAATTCAATAACAGGTATCGATGGTGACGACGAGGCATTGTCATCATCATCATCATCATTGTCATAATCCATCTCACCCAGCTCCACCGTCGATATATCGCTGTCATCATCATCGTACAGCATCTCATCGCGGTGGGTCTCGTTGTCATTGCTGAAAAAAGTACAATTTTAATACCAGATGTAAACGCGATAGTACTAGTGAATGTTAATGAAAACGAACGTACCGACTCGTGCCGGCTTGAGGATATGGACGATCTGAAGCAGCAACAGCAGCAGCAGCAGCAGGTGAACCGGCAGCATCACTGTTAAATAAGTTAAAGTAACCAAGCAAACTAATGAGATTTATATAAGGTGGATCAATCACCAACTACTATAACTGAAACTATACTTTAAAAGAATAATATAAAAAGATGTATAAAATTATTAAAAAATTTGCAAAATGTAATACCTAATAATTTCAGAGGAGGAATAGTAAATTCATGAATTATAACTAAAAGGATGATCAATTTATAAATTTGTAAGAAATTAAGGAAAGATAAAGATTTATATCAATCTGAAATTTATTATAAACATATTTATAACACATAAGATGGCTAAAATTTTGGACAAGAACAGGAAGCAGATATTGAGCCTATATTTCCAAAATGACAGAAATATAGCAATTTTGACAAAAAACTTTATAAATATGGACTATTGTATGTCAAATTAAGCAGAAGGAGTTAAAGAAACCAATTATGTAATTACTAGTTCACGAAAGTAATCAATAACCAAAATATATTCTGAATATAATGTACTTTGAATCACATGCATAGGAAGTGATTTATATTTGAAACAATGCTTTTCTAATATTAACTTGGCAAGATATTTCAGGAGACGAAGGAAGTAAAACAGTTCTTAATTAACATTCGAAGCGAACGGTTGATTGAAAAGCTCGCGCTAAGAACCTATAGCGAATATTTTAATGGCGTATAAAGGTTAAGCATTTCATGCAGTGAAAAAAACAAGAGTTACCGAAATTGGTATATTAAACATAAAATCAGTGAACTACACCACCACAAACAGTGAAAACAAACCATACGTAACCGAATACAAGTGAAATAAACCCATAAAACTATCAAACATTAATAATTCACATTACAAACGAACTTCACGATTTTTCGCCACACACAGCAAAAGTGAACACACCAAATACAAAACAATTAAAGCCAGTGAACACAGAACACTTAACCAGGACACCTCTAACAACACAATAGACATTATCCAATATAACGGAGATCAGAAAGCAGTTGTGAAGGCAACTTTATTGTCAGAAATTCCAGCCACACCATTCTCGTTTTACTTCATCAACGAGGCGAGCAGCCATTTTGGAACTCCCAGGATGCAAAGTGTCTGCCAGCAATGAGATTCATCGCCTCTGCATTGGTTTGACAATTATATTTTATAAACATTATATATCATAAATAACTTTGTCATTTATTAATTATTAAGATTTATTTTGTGAATGTTATACTTTCTGTACTTGCCCCTTCTCTGACTATTATAATTATAACCGTTCAAAGAACCATTCGAAAATATTTATTTAATCTAACCTGTATTGAGAATGGATTACCCTGGTGAAAGAGTCGAGCTTTATATAAATATCGATTTTAAATCGATATTTTCACAATAATTGTCAATAAATCATAATAATTCAATTATCTGGTTTTAAATTTATTTCACAAAGTAATATAAGAGTTTTAATTAACCACAGGACTAACTGGAAGGCGACCATTACTAAAGGAGAGTAATATACTTGAGATTCGAAGAAAATCGCCAATCGATTAGTGAAGTGAGACAATCTTATTAACTCCAGATTTATTTACAGTTAACCAGAAGTAAATATATTGACATAAAAAACTTACAGAATTTTAAATTTTCGACGAAACCACATTACAAGAATTATTTATTAATTATTTAAACAATAAACAAACAAAAAATGTTTTTTTGAAAATTTTTTTTTAATTAAATTTTTTTATATTTGTACAGAACAGAAATATTTATTTGTAACCGAAATACAGGTCTGGTTACAAATTGGCGTCCAACTGAAGGGCTTTAATTAGCGATTGAAGGACTACAGTAACTTGCCCAATTGCTAATTCAAGCTTGGCAGCTGTTATACAGTCAAAGAAGGAAACAACATGCAACGTCGTGCGACTTCTAAGAAAAGGGCGGCAGAGGCCGAAAAAGAAATCGACATGGGGGACAAGGAGGCAACGCCTGTAAAAGATGTGGAAGAGTTATTACCCCCAGTGGAACCGAAACAGACCTCTACACCAAAGGAACAACCTGAGAAACCCTCACAAACAGAGAACACGACCTCTCACAAGAGATGTTCAGGGTGATGATGGAAATGAGGGAAGAATTGAATAAAAAAATGGATTCTACTAAAGAAGAAAATAGTAAGGAAAGAAAGGAAGACAAACAGTCCTTGAAGGAAGATTTAAGCGAAATAAATAAAAACAAAGAATCCAAGATGGAAGAAAATAGTAAGAAGATGGAAGAGAAGATGGAGGAAAACAACAAGGAAAGGAAAAAGGACAACCAATCCTTGAATAAGAAGATGGAAGATCTGAAGGAGGACAACCAGTCTTTGAAAGAAGAATTCAAATCAACCAAGGAAGAATTCAAATCAACCAAGGAAGAATTGATTGACAAAATTGAAAACACCAATAAGAGAATAGAGGAAAATAATAAGAAAATGGAAGAGAAGATGGGGGAGAAGTTGGAAGAATTGAGAGAGGATAACCAACTACTGAGAGAAGAATTAAGAGAAGTCAACCAGGAAAACATGAACAAGGTAGACGAGAGAATAGAGTTGGCGAAGGAAGAGTTGAACAGGAAACTTAACGACAATAAGAAAGCTATAAATAAAAAATTGGAACAAGAAACAATAATAATAAACCAACAAATCAGGGAAGTTGACGAAAGATGTCGCCAAACTGAGAGTGAAGTACAGGAAGTCAGAGAAGAAATAAATACCGAAATTACCCAGATCAAGGAACACCATAAGACAAGGTTGGAAGAAAACCGAAAAGAAACACAGGAGGAAATAAGTAAGGTGCGTAACCAAGTTACAGAAAGATACGACGGGATGGAAGCGGTGATGACCAATATCATCGGTCAAGTGCGGCAGAGCCAGGAAGAGATGGAAGTGATCCGAAACCGACCAACAAACTTCACACAATTCCCCATAAATGAGAATCGAGAGTGGTTGAACTTCCGCCAGTATAAAAGAAAGCCCATGGAGTTCTTGGCCCGAATAGAGGAGTACATGGCCAAACATAGAGGCAACAGATGGGTCAACAACCGGGAGTTGTTAGATGAATCATTCCGAGAAATGACCGATCATTGGTGGATGGCCAACCGTAGTGACATCGAGGATTACCAGCAGTTCAAGAGCTTATTTAAGGCGAAATACTGGTCTGAGACTACCCAAAATTTGATACGTGACAATATCTGTCACGGCCGTTACAAACAACAGGTGGGTAGCTCAATGACTGCATACTTCCTCGGCAAAGTATGTATGGCTAAGCATCTGGAACCAGCCATACCAGAAGAATGCCTCATAAATAAGTTATCATATCACTATGATGAAGAGGTAATTCGAGCAAGGAGAGGCAGCCAAATCAAGACCATACAGGCCATGACTGAACTTCTCGAAAATTACGAGAACGAGGAGTATTACCGACAAAGCCGGAGGAGGAATGATCGGCCAGAACCCAGGAGCTATCCGTATACCAACAACGGTACCAACAACAACAACAATGGATACCAGGGAAACCGCGCCAATCCACCAAGTAATAACAACAATAACAATAATAATAATAATAACAATAACCACGTTCAAGGTAATCAAAATAATAATAGAACAAATAATGGTTATCAGGGTAATAGAAACCCATATTACCCAAACCCCAACGTTAATAGTCAGAGAAACCCCAACTATAATAACACTGAACGTTATTATAATAATAATCGTGGGTATCAACCTAATAATAACAATAGTAATAATAGGTTTTCTAGACCGAGGGTGAACTTCATACGAGCTGAAGACGGTCGCCAACGTAGGTACTACCATCAGCGACGCAACAGCTACCATGAATATGAGGATCAGCGGAGGAGCCGCGAACGTGACGAACCAAGGTATAATCAGACTAGACGGAGTACCAGTCTAGACAATACAGAACGGCAAACAAACCGCGAACCACCGTTGGATCATCGCGCGGAGCGGCAGGGACCCACTCAAGGTCTCCCGACTGATGCCTCAATCAGTGCGACACATACTAATGATGATGTCGAACATTTAAACGGGAGGAGGCAGTAATAAATAACCTAGACCCATTACTGCTCCTAACTCCTGGCTATATAAATGAGTTGCCAAGAGCAACTGATACAAATCGTATTACAATAATAGGTTGCAATTATTTAAAAAACCTTCGACACGAGTTATTGGAGGAGGACAATACTAGCCCCAACAATAATATAAATAATGAAATAATACATATCAATGCGGAGGTAGAAGGAGTCCCCGAAAAATTAATGATCGATACTGGTTCAAATGTATCTATAATTATTACGACAGAATTGGAGAGAATACAAAGGGAATGCGGAAGAGTATTACCGACATTGCCGTTGAATAATATTATTTTACTAGGTGCCACCGGCCGCCAAAACAAGACGATACGAAGACAAGTTTCAGCCAATGTGATTAGCTGTGGTATAGCGATCGACATGGAATTCTTAGTGGCAACCGGGCTGCCGTTTAACATATTAGTGGGATGCGATGTGCTCAGACGGAACTCCGCCATAATCGATTTACGCACGGAGAAATTATCACTTTTTACAAACGGACATACTTGGACAGCTGACTTGGTTGGTAGCGATACAGTAATTCCCAGCGATATCCACCAACAAATCCGTAAAATCAATTATATAAACAATACTCCTATGATTGAACGGATAATAGACGATAACTCTAATGAGGATTTATGGTCCCAAAAGATCCAGCAAATCAGGGATTTCCGGGGCGGTATTACAAGGGAAAGGTTGCCAATACACCAAGCGGATAAATTAATAAAAATTTATGAACGATACCGATCAGTATTTTCTGGCGAGCCCGGTAAGGTCAAAAACTACCAGTGTACTCTACAATTTCGAGATACAGTGGACTTTAACCGGAAGTCATACCCCATCGCGCAATCACGAAAGGAAGCTGTAAGAGCTGAAATAAGTAAGATGATTAACCGTGACATAATAGAGAGTAGCCAATCCCCATACACCAGTCCTATCGTGGCTATTCCTAAGAAAAACGGACAAGTCCGTCTTTGCCTAGATGCGCGAGAAATCAATAAGATGATAATTAATGACAGGACTTCGCCCGGTGAGACAGAAGAAATTTTAAAACGTTTCCACGGTACCAAGTACTTTAGTACCTGGGACACGGTGTGCGGCTACTGGCAGGTGGAATTGCACCCACAGAGTTGCCAGTATCTGGCATTCATATTCGAAGGGCGTAACTACCAGTTTAAGAGATTGCCCTTCGGACTCGTGAATTCGGTCGCCGTCTTTGTGCACTGCATGGACCAGATACTTGGCCAGGAAGCACTACAATTCACCACCGTATATGTAGATGATTTGCTTGTGACCTCAGAAACATGGGAGGAACACTGCTACCGTGTGGAACATGTGCTGAAGAAATTGGCTGCAAATAACATCACGCTCAAACTGGAAAAATCTCAATTCATTGCCAAGGAAATTAAGTTCTTGGGCTTTAAATTAAATGACCAAGGAATCTCACCGTCGGCCGAAAAGGTAGAAGCGATTCAGAAATTTCCGGCACCAAAGAATAGAAGGCAATTACAGTCATTCCTGGGACTCTGTAATTACTATCGCAAGTTCCAGGAAAAGTATTCGGAATTGACCGCCAGATTTCAACCGCAACTATCCTCTAAAAATAAATGGATCTGGGGTATAGAGCAGAACGAGACATTACAACTGATTAAAGAAAAATTTCTTGAACCCATTGTACTTCGCCATCCGGATTCCATTAAACGTTGATTCTCCACGCTTGGTACAAGTAAACGTATGCTGGTGCGTTTGATTGGAGTACATCTCTGCAGGCAAATCTCCCCTCGATATGCTCGCCAATGTATTCATCAACTCAATTGTACGTGGCATATCTTCACTGATTGATTCTTTAGGATCATTGTTCAACCACAAGAGTATATGCGCATGTGGACTGCCTCGATGCTGGAACTCGATGCGCTTAAAGTAATCAACGACTCGATACCGATCACCAAATGGATTCGCCTTTGTCTTACTGCACAACATACTCATCAAAATGTCGACCAGTTTGTTAAACACAATGCAACACGTACTGGATCTTTATTCACCAAATGACACCGCATTGATCTGCTAAGTGCCTCAACATTTTGCACATCTTTATACGAATCACTTAGGCGATGCAACACCGACAGCAAACCTGGCTAACGAATTTCATTTGCACTCAACGTAAGAAACACAGTAGGCTTCCCAAGCTGGCGCATCATTGCAAACAAGTCACGCTTAAGATCCTGCCAATACTGCATCGAATTTGGAATGGATTTAAGAAATGACAAATTCTTTTCCATGCAATCACGTATGAACTCCTTATCATTTAACATAGCACGAGTCACATTAACTGTGCTGGACGTTTTGAAAGTATGAAACATTCCCTCGACGACTCTCATTCTCAAGATTTTCATCGCCATATACAAGATGTGTTGTGGGGTCACACCTCGCCGATCTTTACGTCTAATTTCACTCGTGGCCATCATATAAGGAGTCACTCTTACACCATCTTTGTAGCGACGATCTATACCAAAGTAAATATTTGGAAACGACAATTCCTCGGCGTGTGTATCGTACACAATATTCAACGGCATACTGTGTTGGCCGGGCGCTATATCAAGACAGTTCTCCTCGTTCCACAGAAGTGTATGTTGCCTGGCCACAATGCAATCCGAGTCTAACACTGGTGCCTCTTCTACACAATCCCCATCATCGTCAATTCTGTCGACACATATATTGTCCAACAAAGTTCCATCGATGGTAATTCCATACATACGGTACAACGGATGTTTCACCAAGTACTGCAGCCATTGCATTACATTGGATTTCCGAACATACCCGCTCAAATATGACGAATTGTGCATTAATTTCCTCTTGATGTTAACATTTATCGCATAATCGTCATCCAACTGTCGAGGCAATTGTTTCACCATATTGTTCACATCAACTGGAACATTTATTACTTGACCAATGATGCCATAACTGCCCTCGTGTCGAAGTCGGCGAATTTGCATGAAAGGCAGCCTAGGTTATATAAACCGTTCCTCTACCGGACTCAACACTGGCAAAATTTTAAGCCGATCAGGATATTTGAAACCGTTAGACACACTCATGGATGGGATTTTATTAGTATCCAAGCATCGACGGCAATTTACACATGCTACCATAGCCTCCACTACTTGGTCGGGGAACTCGCTGCGCAAAATGTTACAGTGTTTAACTTTAACGAGCTTAAGATCCTTCTTGAACCAAAGTCGATTACAAACATCACAACCAAGTCCAAATTCATTGTCAAAGAACATTTTCACAAAGTGGCGATCGCATGCAGCATACTTATTTGTCAAATCGAGCGAAAGGTCTGAACGCGCCATTGACGGACCGATGTTACCGTCCGTACGAGTCTCAGTATTGTCATCCTGCATATCAATGAAATCGTCGTTGCTTTCTACGTCTATTGGACCACTTTCCAAATCCATTCGACACGATGACGAAGTGCTAGGTTTCTCCAAACGTTGTACGCACTCGCTACTTGTACTGGGCGCTCCACTTCCACCATCCAAATTCGAATTCTGGCGCCTTCTTTCCAATTCCTTTTGTTGCAATCGACGTAGCCGACAACGTTCTATATTTGTAAGTCGTGGTGCACGTATTTTGTTCGGAGTTCCAGATTTTACAGCCTTCTTTCTCTTCTGAGGACGCGGCATTTTCACAATATCTCAATATTTTCTGCTTTCCAATGTTACTTTTAATATTTCTTGTGTTATTAACGTCTATCTCACGTTCTCAGCTCTCCGTAGACACCTCGATCACTAAAATCGACCAACTCGTTCCGGAGATACAACTGAACTGAGCGCGCGCCGTGCCCACACAAGCCCAAATTTAGACCCCCACGCGCAGCGCTGTGACGTCACCGCGCAACCCCCCTCTCCGCTCGTGACAAACCATTTCCGGTAGTCGACGAAATGGGCTATCCAGTTATAGTTTTAGATATTCTGTAATCCTTATAGTTTTTGCACACGAGGCCCTCGAAAGTACACAAATATTGGTCGCGACAAAACCTTACATGACACTGAGAACGAACCATAAGATGTTCGTTCGCATTCACATCAAAACAGTTGTAGAGTGTTCGCATAAATGCACGTAACAGCTGTTCACTGTTAACTAACTCAGTCGTCGAGCGTTCGGGTAAATACAGCTGTCCCAGAAAAATAAAAAACAATTGTAGACTGTTCACATAAATGCACGTAACAGCTGTTCACCGTTAACTAAAACAGTCGTCGACCGATCGGGTAAATACAGATGTCTAGAGTCACTGACGTTAGTCGGTGTACTGCCGTTTATCAAGATGGACGAAAAGAAGAAACAACTAGCCCGTGATATCGACACGATCAGCGATGACATACGGAAGAAATACCGTGCGTTAAAACATGGGTTCCGTGAAGAGGAAGAAAGGTTAACCAAAAATTACAAGCCGATTCTCGAACCGTTACAAACTATTTCGCAAGCGTTGTTTGAAAAAAACGTAAAACAACAAATGAAAAGCCTACGATTGCGAAAAAGGTGAAACGTGGGGAGGAGGAGGAGGAGGAGGAGGTTGATCTGATGGGTTCAAGTAGTAGTAATATTGATGTAGGAAAACCGCTCTGTCCGTCACCGCAACAGCAGTTGACACCACGTTTCCTGAAAACGTCTGTGATAGGTGAAACATCGGACGACGACGACGACGAGGGCGATCCTAGTCTCAACATCGAAAAAATGTTAGACACACCAGAAGGAAGGCGAGAAGCGCGTAAATATTTTCAGGACAAATATGACAGTGAATCGTTAGCGAATAAGTACACGCGTATGATCGTGTTGGCCGAACGCGATCGTTTGTTGCATTATACGTACGGCGTAAGACACGAAAGCGGAAAATGGATGATCGGTGATTCACCGTTGGAAATCGAAACAGACGATTCAATATTTATCAACGGTAAACGATACAAAGGTACACCGGTCTAAACGAACTCATGTTCATGAAGCACCCTAAAGAGAACGTTTACAACGAGATGGATCTGAAGGCGTACAAAGATATACTACGTGCTACCAACGCGCACAAGCATCATTATTTAGTGAACGCGCAGGTAAACACAAACAGAGGTGTAAAGTATAAACAGATAATATCACGGTTGTTCCCACCGAAACGTACGGGACACGGACATAATAATAATACCGACAGAACGTATATGGTGGCGTCGATAAAAAAAGACAAAATCGATTACTTGCACTGGGACGATCCAAACGAACTGGTGGACAGATTGCGACTGTTGATAACGTCACAACGTGCCGGAAACGGTGGACACAGGAACGAAATCGTTTCCATAGTGGAAGAAGTACATGAAGCCAACATCATCGTATAAAATATCGTGCACAGCAGTCGACGCGCTTCATTCACGAGATGAGCGTTGACACGTTCGGCAGACACCAGAGCACCGTCAGAGTGCGAAGGAAGACGCAACGCAGTCTGCGGGAGGATATCGGTAGCGCGATGACCGAGGACGGACAGTTCGACGTAGCGGGAAAAAATACTCACTTGGGCGAGCCGCACGATGCTACCGATGCCGTTCCACTGCGGTTCGTGCGTGACCACTGTCTAGTTGACGACTCAACGACACAAGGTTCCGCGAGAATAGACGTGAAAGTCGTAAGCTCGTCAACGTTGCTGCTCCCGCCGATCTCACAAAATGGCGGCTAAGGCCCCCTATTGGCCCATGTGGGCGTGGCCTATGGGTGGGGGGATTGAGGTGGGGAAACAAAATGGCGGATAGGGTCCCCCTATTGGCCAAGAGTGTATGGGCGGGGAAGGGGGGTACAAAATGGCGGCCGATCTCCCCTGATTGGTGGTTCAAGTGGGCGTGGCTTATGGGTTTGTAGGATTGGAGGGGAACAAAATGGCGGCAGGTCGTTTCTGCAAGGATGGGGAGGGGAACAAAATGGTGGCTTGGCCAAGATTGTTATGGGCAAGGGGAAGGGTATTACAAAATGGCGGCCGGTAGAGAGCTTGGTCATAGAACGCCAGATGGGACGTTAAAAACAAAATGGCGGCCTAAAACTTATTTCCAGCCTCTGCGTACGTTTTCCGTCTGCCGTTCTCCCCCTCCATCGCTCCGACGATCTGCGGCGGTCGCCGGCTGCCGGCGTCACGTTCTCGGGCTCGAGGTTGCGCTGGAAGTTGTCGGGTGGTCGCTAGGAGCCGGATACCGGCTGCCGTAACGGCTGACAAAATCATGAAGGAGAATTTTATTGTATGTATTAATTTGATATGCCCTGCCTGTGGTAGGACCGGCATACACTATATGTATTTGATATGTTTGCTTAATTTGATACGTTTACTTTACGTTGTCAGCAATGCAGTAACATGTCGTGTGTGGGTGTACAAAATTGGGTAATTGTATGTTGGCAAACAATGTTTTATATACCATGATTTATATTGTCGCTTGCAGTTGTGAGAGAACATACATATGTTTTTAGGTATGACTGTACTAACAGCCAGCCAGACGATTTTAAATGAATAAATATTTGTTGATGTCGCACGCGTGCGAAACCGGTTCGACGAGACGCAACCTCAAACGTGGTTGAATGCGGAAAAGAATTTGTCTCATTAATTCCACACACACACACACACACACACACACACACACACACACACACACACACACACACACACACACACACACACACACACACACACACACACACACACACACACACACACACACACACACACACACACACACACACACACAAGATTCTCGTTGCTGGTTGTTTTCCAGACATACAACTTTGTTACAGGCACGCGAGTATTTGGCTGATGTGTACAGTGGTTTCATATTATAAGTACTCCTCGATTTTTCTATAAAACAAATAAATGCTGAAAGTTCGTGAATGTGTTCTGTTTTATGTCGTAACTCGATTATTAATGAATCGATCAAGGAAAATAATTGACCAACGGTTAGTGGTGCTTAGTGTAATACAAATAAATGCTGAAAGTTCGTGAATGTGTTGTGACTAGTTTTACGCACAGCAATTATGGATATCACGTATGGTGTGAAGGTACGTTGACCAATATATAATGTGTACTTTATTGAAGTTACATGATACTATGCCGTGTGCCCTGTATTTTCATAATTCAAATAGGTTAATAAGCTTGGAATGTGTTTTAAACCTATTTTTTTATACCTGCCGAACAAATATATTGCTTACACCATGTAGCTGTGGCAAATAATAAAAAAAGGTTTCTCGCCGAACTACTTGTTGCCCATTAGACAGGAAAAACCTTAGCCAAATGTAATAAATATTGTAATCATTGCTTCAAAAATTTACCTACTACGTTCGTGAATATGTTGTGACTAGTTTTACGCACAGCAATTATGGATATCACGTATGGTGTGAAGGTACGTTGACCAATATATAATGTGTACTTTATTGAAGTTACATGATACTATGCCGTGTGCCCTGTATTTTCATAATTCAAATAGGTAATAAGCTTGGAATGTATTTTAATCGTATTTTTTATACCTGCCGAACAAATATATTGCTTACACCATGTAGCATCGCAAATAATAAAAAAAGGTTTCTCGCTGAACTACTTGTTGCCCATTAGACAGGAAAAACCTTAGCCAAATGTAATAAATATTGTAATCATTGCTTCAGGTAATATATTAATGCAATTGACTGACGCCGTCGGCTGAAGGGCGTATATTTGGCCTACGTTAGAAATTGTTTGTAGAGATATAATCAATCATTTATCTAATGATAAAAAATCATTATTTCATATAAATGGTTATATATCTATGTTTTGCTATATATGACTGATATAATGTACCATAATACCATTATTTTGTTAAAGAAAATAAAGTACCATTAAACATCAACGGTCTCTTGGTGTAGCGGCTAACATTCCGGGTTTGGGACTCGGAGACCCGGGTTCGAGTCCCGGAGAGACCTTAAAAGTTTTTTGAAGTTTTTTTGCTCGATTACATTAAAGACGTTTAAATTAAATGGTTAATATTAATATTCATACTTATCTATCTGTGGTTAATAAAAATAAATTCATACAATTCGTTAAGGTGTTTCGCTCAGATATCACGTAAGGTAAGTTGACAAAATCTACAGTATGTAGTCATATTAGAATGTATATGTTTTGAAAAAAAAAACAGCGAATGTCTAAAAACGCCTCGGGGATTTATCCAAGGACGACGTGTGGCATGCATGTGTTACATTCTACAGTACGTCATTAATAACTGTTACGCTATATTTAATTCGTGTGTACGTGTTTACAACCTTCCTTGTTTGAACATCTCGACTTAGGACGAGCACTATAGATTTTAATTATTTATGAAACTTGTTAAAACAAGTTACACAATAAACTCCTTCTCCTTATCCAACGCACGTCTTTGGTGCTTCCACCATTCGACGTCGAGCCTCCCAGTAGCGATTGATTGTGTCATCGTTCGGGTAAGTCAGCGATTGGCACGTCTGCAGGTGGTCGCCGTCCATCCTGCCAAGACCACAGAGAGGGCATGTTTCATCAGCAGCAAGACCGATACGGCAGAGATGCGCGTGGAGGTAGTCATGTCCAGTAGCAAGACGAAATCGTGCTACTACCTCAGCTCTCTCAAGATGCTTTGGAATCGTTCCCGCTGTGGCAAGGCTTTCCCACTTTTTGCCAATGCTAAGGTCCTTCAGAGTTTTGAGCGTGGCGCTGTTGATGGTGTTGGTTATGAGGTTGTTTGCTCTACTGAGTGTGAAAGGTATCTCAGGCTGGTCAGTCTCTGCTCCGCGTTTTGCCATGATGTCCGCCCTTTCATTGCCCGGTATTCCATCATGGCTTGGAACCCATTAAAGAGCTACAACCCAGCCATTCTTGATGAGCTCGGCCAGTTTCTCGCGGCACTGGATGGTACGGGGGCAGTCAGTTGAAGCGTTGCTACTCAGAGCCGATATTGCGGCCTGTGAGTCAATGAGGAAGACTGCCTTGGAAGGAGTTAGGTTATGTGTGCTTAATTGGTTGGAGGCTTCAAGCACCGCACAGACCTCCCCGTCGAAGTTGCTAGCATTTTTCCCTACAGCCATTGAGTCCTCAAACATGCTGCAGAACCATCCTGCGCCGGCCCCTTTTGTGTCAGAAAGATATGAGCCATCGGTATAGATGTGAATCCACTCAGTCGACGGATATCTTAAGTTAATGGTTTCGAGAGCGCAAGCTTTGAGTTCGAGAGGGGTGGCTTCGGCTTTGTTTGTAGTTAGGCTTATGAGATCAAGCCGCTTGGAAGGTAGTGCAGGCACTATAGAGGTGAAGTGTCTTAGAGGAGCTGGGTTGTCCATTGCCAGATTATATTCGGTAATTAGGGACTCAGCATACGTCAAGGGTGAAGTCTGGGTTTTGAGTCGTTGGGAAGCCTGGTTGTACCCATTCCAATAATTTTTATCCACTCTCTTGGCCCTTTCCCAGAATTTCAATGTAGATTTTTCTCTCCGACTGTAGAGGGGCTCGATGCCAGTTTGCAGGAGCATGGCTGGGATTGGAGTCGATTTGGCTCCTCCGGTAATCAGTCTAAGGGCATTGTTTTGCACGACGTCGTATTTAACTAGGCTTGCTTTGCTTGCTAGGGAGGTTACCTCGCCTCCATACTCCAAAATGGGACGGACATATGTTTTGCATGCTGTGGACAACACGTCCTGCGTAGCTCCCCACTTGGTTGCAGATAGTCTTTTCAAGAGGTTGATGCGCTTTTGACTCTTCTCGGCTACCTCCGTGATGTGGGCACCCCAGGATAGTTTGGTGTCAAGGTTGATTCCGAGGTATTTGGACAAGGATACTTGCTTTAGGGGTAGATTTTTGTACACTAGGTTGACTGGGTGGGTCCTGGTAGACATTGTGAATAGCTGTGCAACTGTCTTATCAGCGCTTACTTCCATTTTGTTCAGATCCGCCCATTCTTCCAATTTAGCAAGTGCCTTGTTCAAAGCTCCTTCGAGGGCGAGGATGTTACTTCCGGTGGCCCAGATTAGGACATCGTCAGCAAAGAATAAGCAAGGTACTCCTGGGATTTTTTGGATAGCTAACATCAGGTCGTCAATCATGATGTTGAAGAGCAAACAGCTTAGGACGGCTCCTTGAGGGAGACCTTGGCGCAGCATCATGTAAGGGGAAGTAGAGTTTTGAAATTTGCACCGGATATAGCGTTGCGAAAGGAAGCTGCATATCCATTTTAGCATCTTCCCGTTCACGCCAAGTCTCTTTAGCTTGGATATAAGCATACGGCGCTATACTTTGTCGTATGCGGCTTTGAAATCCACCAGAACAGCCAATGTGGATTGCTTTCTGTGGAAACCGTCCTTGACGGCTTGTGTGAACTTCACAACTTGGTCCATTGTGGATCTATGTTTTCAGAATCCCGCTTGACAGTCGCTGATGGCGCCCTTCTTTTCGACGAACTCACGGAGTCTGCGTTCAACCATTTTCTCCGCAGCCTTACAACATACGCTCGTCAGTGAAATTGGACGATAGCTACTGAGAGTGCTTGCCGGCTTCCCTCGTTTCAGAAGCGACATTACTACTGCTTTTCTCCACTGGTGGGGAACTCTGGTGTTCTATGTCAAATTGATAAGTTTCAGGAAGGTGTTTAAGGCTAGAGGGCCGAGGTTCTTAATGAGGTCCGGAAAAACTTCGTCAGGTCCAGCGGATTTACCTTTTTTCAGCGTGGCGATTGCAAGCGTAAGTTCATCAGGTGTAAAATCTTTACTAAACAGAAGATATTCTTCCTCAGTCTGACAGGAAGGAGCTTCATCTTGTGTAATCGCTTTTCTCTCTTCTGCTTTTACAGAGAGACGACTGATCACTGCGTAATGTTTACTTAAGGCTGAAGCAACATCACTTGGGCTAGTTAAGAGCTTGCCATTAGCCGTTATAGGCTCCCAGTGTCGTGTAGATGCATCGTTGTTCAGTCGTGATATAAACTTGTGCGCTTTTGGGCCGTCTTTTCTAAAGTCCAATTTGGCCACGAACGATCTATAAGCGTGTCGTTTTGCAGTGGTGACAGCTCGCTTCAGTTTAGATTGTGATTTTCTCAAAAAAGTACAGTCTGCTATGCTGTGGGAGCGTTCAGCTTGAAGTCTCAGCTTGTTCCTGTCCCTCTTGAGTCTGTCTAGAGAGCAGTTCCAAAAGGGAGAGTACTTCTTTACCTGGCCTTTGGGAATGCTTTCATTGGCTGCTCGTAGCAGTCCTTTTACGAATAGTTCAGTTAAGGCATCGGGATTTGCATTTACCAGGTCTGCGGGTAAATAAGCGTCCGACAACAAGGAGTACTTAGCCCAATTTGCTTTCTTGAAGTTCCATCGAGTAAGCTTAGGTGGTCCTGGCTGGCGGTTTTTACCAACAATCTTTGCATACATAAGGCGGTGTCCACATCCCTCCAGGGGGTCTTTCAAGGATAGCATTACTCTCGACGATAGGTATGCGTGCGCTAGTGCAAGGTCAGGGGTACTAGTGTGCTCGGCGTACGATAAAAACATTGGGTCGGAAGGAATTCGGATGAGACTGGACTGGTCGAGCATGTCTTCAACACATTTACCGGCTGCATTTGAAGAAGAGTACCCCCAGCGTGTAGAGTGGGCATTGAAGTCACCAACGACAATAGTGTTGTGGTGCTGGCTCATATTCATGATTAAGTTCAGGTTTGGGACATTATTTGGCGGATTATAAAGGCCAATAACTGTAAAGTGAACTCCATTCTTCCAAATGTCTATGGAGATAGCTTCCAGTTTGTCTTGGTTATCCATCTCATGGATTATAGTGCTCTTACTTGCATACAAATTACGTACATAGGCAATAATACCGGATGCGACTTGCCTTGATCTTTTAATGACGTATAACGAGTAGTCGGTTATTTCGTAAAAACATGTGGCGTCTGTGGAAGCGCCAGCTTCGACAATTATAATAATGTCTGCGTCGTGTCTAAAAGCATTAACTTTCAACTCTGCATGTTTTGAATTGCTCAAGCCACCCGCATTCCAGAATAGGATGGGGAGGTGATTGTCGCCGCCCTTAAAAGGGCCGTTTCTTGTAGCGATCGCTGTCATTATAGAGGCTCGAGTTCGCGGCGATTCGCCGTAGCAGATTTAGCGTTACCCAGGGTGCACCACGAGGAGGCCTGCTATATTGCACCCCACACAATAAACTAGAATCCAGTGGTCGAGTTACTGTATTTATGTTTGTGTGTAAATTGTATATATGTAATGTCATAATCGTCTTCTGTATCGTCTAATGTCTAAATCGTCTAGGGGGATCGTTTGGAAACCTAAATGGATCCTCATCGTCAGAGCTGTCATAGTCTAAATTAGTGTTGTTTCGTATCCTGTTTGGTGATCTTGAACGACGTACGGGCTCAACTCTAGATGTTGGCATCAAACGGCGTCTAATTCGATAGTCATCAGTCAAATTGTTTGGAAAATCATTCTGAATAACAAACAAAAAACACGCATTTAAAAAATGAATTGCTGTGTAAAAGTTTATTGCATTTTTAATAAGACACTTTACATATTTTTAAAGACGGCTTAATTGTATCCTGCTACGTTAAATACCGATTGTACACAGCTACAGTACTATTGGTTTCCATTAAAAAACAATCGTACAGTAACATGAAAATTCACTATAGTTATTTCTAACTTGACTTATGCACACAATTATTTAAACTAAAATCATCATGTAAATTTAATACAGATCGATACTTGTAATGTTTAATAGAATACAACCGAAAATGAAGGTAGATTGACTTACAGAAATACGGCAGTGTTAGTTCTAATTTGGCTTATGCAAATACAAATTTACACAAACATATTCGTTGTAAAACGATCTATATTCTTAACGTTTAATAGAATAAAATTTAACCTGAAGGTTAATTGACTTACAGAAATACGGTGAGCGTGTAACATACCCATCACGCAAATCACAATTATTTGAACAAAAGTTTCCAGGTGGCATGGACTCATGGCGAAGAGCGTATAGACAATAACACGTTACAACTGGGGGTTAGCATTATATAGGCTTAGATTCGCTTCCCGCCAAATCTACTAGTAGAAAAAGTAATTGGGTATTACAAGATGCGCGCCAAAGTCATAATATATTCATGTCCCACGGTCTGTCCGACAGCCGTATATAGGTATTCAATTTAAGTGTGTAAGGCCTGTATATGTAAACCGGTTTGATTATATCTTAGACGTGTATCTAATAGAAAAACGCACGTTCAACGTAGAGCTATTTAGGTCTATAAAAAACTTGTAAGCTCTATTTACAGGCACCAACAAGAATGCTGACTATAAAATTTACATAACGACCACATGTCTCGTCACTGATGAATAATCGTCTAAGAATAGACACGACTATGTTTTCTATGCAGTCTGTACGATATAAAAGAAAGATTTGTTCAGGCAATTCCATTCTATTTTTGCACACCGAAGTGAGAATACACAGCACAAAACCCGTCGTACTAATCACAATTATCAAATATGTAAGTAAAAGTTGTTATACATTTTGAGCAATCATTGTCAATAAAAACTCTTTGTGTGTGTGTGTGTTTATAAACTCTCACAGATGGTATTGGTTTTCCCATATTTTATACAAACTGTGTGTTTATAAAAAGTTAACGTATTAAATAAAAAACTGTGTGTGTGTGTGTGTGTGTGTGTGTGTGTGTGTGTGTTATAAAAAGTTAACGACGTCGAGTTGTGTTGTCACTATTTGTAAGACGATTTGTACATTTTAATTGCAGAAAAATAATGGAACCTCGATTCTACGTACTGAGAGAATCAAGTGTTAGAGGCGCTCTCACGTCGTATAATTACACACCACGACAGCACGATGACGAAGCTGAAGTGATTACTGATTTCGCAGGTGTCCTTACTGAATGCAGACCTCTGTTACTACTTGACCTCCTGGAACAACTGAATCGTTTGCGCAGCGTAAAGTGGCATATCACCTGCAGAATCGAGTTCGTAAAGTACAGTATCAGCAGTGACAGCGGCGTACACGACACGATTATTTCCATCGGAGTTTTTCATGGACGTTGTCAGGTAACGTTATCGGGCGACGTACACGATACTTTAGACGAACAACTCGAATCTTCTTACAACAAAATCCTGGAAAGCATCTCCAGGTACACGCGTGAAGGCAGTGGTTGGATAGTAGATTCTGTGCCGAGGGTGGAACTGATCGTTGCCAGATACCATCCTTTGTCAGCGTCTTCTTACATTCCGACTCCAACAAAACTATCCAAGACCAAGGCAGTTGTAAATGTTGAAAACACCGCAGACGAAATGTGCTTCGTCTGGTCGGTTTTGGCCAGCTTTTGTCCCGTTAAACTTAACAGAGACCGTGTATCCAAATAGAGACATCATACGCATCGTCTAAACATGAGCGGCATTCCATACCCTGTTTCTGTCAAAGATATTTCAAAATTCGAAACCCAGAACTCTGACATTTCTGTTAATGTGTTTGGCTGTGAGGACGGAAAAGAAATTTACCCCGTAAGAATTACAAACGTTAAGGGTAGAACGTACCATATAAATCTGCTGCTTTTGACAAACCTTCAAGGTCAAACACACTACTGTCTCATCTCCAACATGAATAAGTTATTATTTTCCCAAACGAAATACGACCATAAGTGCTTCTACTGTGATTATTGTCTCCACCGTTTCAGCACTGCTCAGCTTATATCTGATCATTTACCTAACTGCACCCCTTTTGGCGAACAGAAAACAACTATGCCCGACCATAAAGACAGAATAATGTCATTCAAAAATTATTCCTACACCCTAAAACATCCGTTCACCATTTATGCCGATTTCGAGTCCTTAATCGTTCCCGTCGCTAGCTGTTCTCCGGGTGTTGAGCCTCTGTCCGTTCAATCAACATCCGGCATTCGTTATTCTGTAACTAATGATGGCCAGACAACTGAAACAATTGAACGACCAGTTTCGTCCACAAATATCCAATCCGTACATGTGCCTTCAGGTTACTGCTATGCCATCATCGACCATGAACGGAAACTTTTCAAACCACCGACAGTGTACCGCGGTGATAACGTTATCGACAACTTCCTGTGTGAGCTGCGGAAAGATGCATTGCTGTTGCAATCTATTATGCGTCAGATTACGCCCTTAACTATGTCCGACGTTGCGACGTTGACAATGATGCGTACAAAGAGGCAACGATATGTCATTTGTGCAATCAACCACTGCCTAATGATGATAAAGTGCGCAATCATTGTCATCGGACCGGCAAGTTTCTAGGCGCTGCACATACGGCTTGCAATCTCAATTGTAAGAAGGCCAGACACTTACCTGTATTTTTTCACAACTTGCGAGGTTACGATTGTCACCACCTGATACAAGGGTTGGGCAAGTACGACGGGCTGTCCTGTATAGCGACCACTAGCGAGCGCTACGTTTCGGTGACTCTGGGAAATATACGTTTCTTGGACAGCTATCAGTTTCTGAACATGTCTCTGGCTAAACTTGTAAACAACCTGACCGCGAGCGGGCATACATTTCCTATTCTTAAGCATTGTTTCAACGAACACATTGACCTGCTCGTACGTAAAGGGGTGTACCCATATGAGTACGTAGACAGTGTCAATAGGTTCGTGGAAACAAGCTTACCCGCTAGCGAACATTTTCACAGCAGGTTGATGGACTCGTCAATTACGGAAGCCGAGTATGCGCATGCCCAACGCGTGTGGTCGGCATTCAGCTTAAGTAATCTTGGCGAGTATCACGATCTGTACTTGAAGACTGACGTTTTGCTGCTGGCAGAAATCTTTGAAAGTTTTCGAGAAATGGCGTGCCAGTACTACCAACTGGATCCGTGTCATTTTCATTCGCTTCCGGGTTTGGCTTGGAACGCGATGTTAAAAATGACGCGTATCGAACTGGAGCTATTGATGGATGTCGACATCTATCTGTATTTAGAAAAGAATTTAAAGGGCGGGGTGGCCCAAATTTCTAACCGCCATGCCGCAGCAAACAATTCCCAAGTAGCAGGACAATACGTTGCTTCACGACCGACCACGTATATTCTTTACACGGACTGTAACAACTTATACGGAACGGCAATGTCACAGTCGCTGCCTTACGCAGGCTTTCGTTGGCTCGATCGAAACGAGATTGCAGCCATCCATGTACGTAATGTAAGCGATGACGCTGACGTTGGGTATATTTTTGAAGTCGATCTACACTACCCTGACCATCTTCACGATCGCCATAGCGATTATCCGTTGGCTCCAGTTTTGACAACAAGTAACCGAAGAAATGCTTTCACCCTATTCTCGTCGTTTGCGAGAGAAACTAGTGGAAGCTTCCGTATACGGTTCATCCGTATCGTCCGTAGAGAAGTTTCTTACGACTTTGGACGATAAAAAAATTACGTTCTCCATTATCGAAATTTTAAAGTTGTATTGAGTCTTGGCTTAGAGCTGAAAGCGATTCATAGAGCGTTGTGTTTCAAACAAAAGCCGTAATTGAAAGAATTTATCGACTTTAACACGACTAAAAAAAAATCAGCAGTCAACAGTTTTGATATAGACTTCTTTAAACTGATGAATAACCCAATAACGCTGTATATGGGAAATCGCTGGAGAACGTAAGAAAACGAATCGACTTTCAATTAGTCTCCGATGAACGACGACTGCGTAAACTGGTTTCCACTCCACGCCTGAAACGTATGATCCGGTTTACAGACGACTTAGCAGGACTCTCGTTGCGAAAAAAATCCATTGTTCTTTCGCGCCCTGTGTATGTCGGGTTCGCTGTACTTGACATTAGCAAATCCATAATGTTCGATTTTCATTATCGGTATGCTGTGGCCAAGTACGGACCACAAATTCGTTTACTGATGACTGACACAGACAGCTTACTGTACCACATACAGACGGAAGACGTGTACAAAGACATTACGGAAGCCCACCATCTTTTCGATACATCGGAATACCCCATAGATCATCCTTGTTTTAGTGAAGAAAACAAAAAGGCTTTAGGCAAATTCAAGGATGAAACGTGTGGTATACCGATAAAAGAGTTTATCGGCCTCAGAGCGAAATGTTATTCCGTTCTGACGGTTGATGACAAACAAAAAAACGTAGCGAAAGGTGACCCCAGAGACATGATCAAACGACACCTACGACATCAGATGTATAGCAAGTGTCTCAAAGATCATCGGGCAGTATTTACTACGAGCTCTGCTGTTCGTAGTGATCGTCATACGATATATACGATGCAGTCTCATAAACTATCGTTGTTACCGTATGACGACAAAAGATATATACTGGACGATGGAGTTGAAACGCTTGCATACGGTCACTATGTAACACGACAAAGACGATCAGACGAAGACAATACAGAACCGACAGTGGTGAAACGTGCACGACGTGAGTAGCTCCGAGTTGAATTGTTTTTTTTTTACTAAATATGGTATTATTATGCAACCAAATTATTTTTTATTTTCCATGGCAACGATTACTTGAATACTAAATTTGACATCCCTTGTAGCAGCGTCTGAGCCAGCAAAACTTTATTACACATACACATTCATAAAGCACGCATTATTACACACAACATAAAATTTATATTGGTTGAATTTTTACTTTTCCACGATATGTTGTCTACTACGTGTTTTTTCATCATATACGTGTATGAACCGAATGTTACAAGTGTCACTGGCGCGGTTTAAACACTCGCAAACACATGTATGGACGTGTGAATGACAGGTCAATGGCGCAGTCTTACGACTCGTAAACCATGAGTGCGGCTTCATTTTCGTAAGATGAAAAAACTGTATTAACACAGATGTGGTAAAGTTCTGTTCAATTTAATAGTGGTATATACCTAGAGGGGATCCACTGAAAAATGCGCCTAGTTGCCTACCTTTATGGTGGTGTAGAAAGGACAACAAAAAACAAAAAAAATTTTATCAATAAATAAACATATATAACATAAACTTCGAATAAAAAACACTGTATTAACACAGATTTGGTAAAGTTCTGTTCAATTTAATAGTGGTATATACCTAGAGAGGATCCACTAAAAAATGCGCCTAGTTGCCTACCTCTACGGTGGTGTAGAAAGGACAACAACAAATAACAAAAAGGAATGTTATCAATAAACATATATAACCTAAACTTCTCCTACCAATCCCTCACAATGTGCGTTGACATTGCAACATGGATATACGAAAACGGATTGCCAAAGAATTGCACGCACAGGCAAGACGTAATTATCCACGGCGTGCAGTGACGTTGAAAGGTTTGAACGATCTCTATCAAGCCGATCTTGTGGAAATGATTCCCTACGCTCGAGTTAACAAAGGATACAAATATATTATGACGGTAATAGAATGTTTCAGTAAATACGCTTACGCCATACCGGTCAAAAATAAAACTGGAGACCATGTATCAAAAGCTTTAGACAAGATATTGCGAAAGGTTCGTTCTTTTCCATTTACAAACTGACAATGGAAAAGAATACTACAACTCAACTGTTCGCGCACTGTTAGATAAGTACGGTGTAAACCATTATTCTACGTACTCGGAAAAGAAGGCTTCAATAGTAGAAAGGTTCAACCGCACGTTGAAGAATATGATGTATCGTGTATTCACCGAGCAGGGTACGTACAAATGGTACTCTACGGTGTTAGCGGAGCTAGTAAAAAGGTACAATGACACGCCACATAGAACCATCGGAATGAGACCGCGCGAAGTAAACGTCACTAATGAAAAATTAGTACTGGAACACATAAACAAAAAGACGGCAAATAATTTGCGTCGTGTGAAGCGAACTAAATTTAATGTTGGAGATAAAGTTCGGATAAGCAAATTCAAACGTACTTTCACGAAAGGATATCAACCCAATTGGACTAACGAAGTATTCACGGTTGACGAAATACGACCGACAATACCGATTACATATTATTTGCGCGATCACGAAGACAAAGTCATAAGAGGATCTTTTTACGAACACGAGCTTATCAAGTCTGAAGTAGGGAATGTGTATCTTATAGAAAAGGTTGTACAGCGTAAAGGCGATCGTGTGAAGGTTCGATGGTTAGGTTTCGACGGTACTCATGACACGTGGATAAATAAAAAAGACTTAGTTTAAAGTTTACGTTCATTTAAGTAACAATCGTACGCGAAGATGAAAGTCGTGCAACGCAAAGACAGACTTCAAATCTACGACTTACAACAGGTCTTGGACAGATGCGGATACGGTAGAAACGACGCAGGCAATAACCGCCACGGGCCTCTGTTGCCGCACACGACAAGGTGTCTGATCGTTGGCCCCAGTTCGACGGGAAAATCAAATGTCATGTTTAATTTACTGTTCGAAAAAAACGGATTGCGCTTTACCAATGTATATGTATTTTCAAAATCACTGTATCAACCGAAATATATCCTGTTGGAAAAAGTGATGGCCAAAGTCCCCGAGGTCGGATACTTTCCCTACAACGATAACGAAGAAGTCATCCCGCCAGAAGACGCCGAGTCGAACTCCGTAATGATATTTGATGATGTCAGTTGTGAACGACAAAACAAAATAAAAGATAATTTTACTAGAGGTCGACATAAATCGATAGATTGTTTCCTGTTGGGTCAAACGTATACTGACATTCCGAAACGTGGGATAAGAGACAATGCAAACATGGTAATACTTTTCAGGCAGGACGAACGTTATGTTTACATGCGTTATGTTTACAATGACCATGTCAATACAGATATGCATTTCGAAACATTCAAAAAAATGTGTGCTAAAGCATGGAACAAAGACAAGTATGGTTTCCTGGTAGTGGTTAAAGACTGTGATTTGTGTGACGGGCGCTACAGAATTGGCTTCGATAAGTTTATACAATGCGACCCGATAACTAGCTAAGTCGGTACATACGTTTATATGTATAAATATATATTCTAACGGTACTGTTGGAAATGGATACCGAAACGGTTTCCATTTTAAACAGTACCGTTTAAAACGAGTACCGAATTGAGCCGTCATATTCAATATAAGTTATATATAGTCAGCACGGTGGGATATACACTCAGTTCAAAAAAGACGTAGACGACAGTAGCCGTAATGGAGGACAAAAATACGGAACAGAAGAAGGTATTAAGTGAAATACTAGCACTTAGTGAGTCTATTAGACAAAAACATCGTGAAATAAAGCGTGGTATTGTGGAGACTGCAAGCAGTTTAGAAAAAACCTTTGAACCATTGGTTCTACCAATTAAAACGCTTACCAAACAACTCGGTGGACATGGAAACCGGGAAAATCTTATCTTACCCCAACACCTAAAACTGAGTACCTATAATGACAATGACGAAGACGTAAAAACTGTGAGTACTCCTCGGAAACAGTTGCCTGGTTGTTCCTCCGATGAGGCTACCAGCACTCCACGTTTCTTACCTACCCAAACGATTTCACAAACGCCCGACTCTCTGGCTAACGTATACCTAGCTACTCCAGAAGGTCGACGAGAAGGTTTGGAAATGTTAGACCTGTTACCATATGGAATGTTAGCCAAAGAATATATGAAGAGATTTATCACGGATACGAGTAACAGTATCGATCATACGTACGGCCCACGAATGGAAGGTAATACAGTTATGATAGGCGATGGCACGTTAAAATTCGAAAGGAACGACCTGTACATAAAGGGCACGCGTTATACAGGAACACAAGGTCTGTACGAGTTAATTTTTATGAAAAAGCCAGATAGAGATTATTTTAGTCCTAACGATCTTAACGCTTACAAGTCGATTTTAATAGCAACTAACGCACACAGACAGAAGTACCAACCAGACAAACAAATAAATTCTAATTCAGGTTACAAGTATCGCAATATTATACGTCACCTGTTTCCACGTAGCGGTAAAGGTGTCACCGGTAGCGAGTTTATAATGGAAAAGTCAGCAACAGATAATGAAACTGTACAATATGTGCATTGGGACGATGTAAACGAGTTGGTAGAACGACTATGACTGCTGATAGCGTCACAAAGAGCTGGGCATACGGGGCACGACAATGAAATAGTCTCTCTGATAGAGGAATTACGCGAACCCAATGTCATTCAGTAGTGGTACAATAATAGTAAAAGCATAACTTCATCTATATTTTGCCGCGTTATTCGCAATATGAGTGTAGACAAGTTCGGAAGACATAAAAGTAGGCTATTCCAGGCGAGTCTCCGTGGCCTGCCGGGTGTCGGGTTCAAGACTACTGCGGAAGGCGACTATGATATGTCCTCTAAAGGATTGCGAATGGTGGGTGAACCGAATGAAGACAACGATGCGGTAACTATGAAGTACGTTACAGAAAACAGTTTACTACTGAAGAAGGTCGACATGAATAACACGTTCTTCAACGCAAATAAGCGTGTTATTTGAAACCTTAAGGAACCAATTAACAGGACGGACGCTGTTAATAAAGTGTATATGGACAGTCGAATACCTCTGCTCCATTACGATGGATGGCATTTTGGTAACAAACGCCTCGTAAACGTGGGTGAACCAAAGTTGGGCAATGACGCTGTTAACAAAGCATACGTTGAAAAACAAATACCAATTCGTGACGATGGAAAATGAGATTTTAGCGATATGCGACTAAGCAACGTAGCAGCGCCAACGTTAGACGGTGAATGTATAAACCTTTCTTTCCTCAAAAATAACGTGCTGAATCCTCTAATATCGATCAAAGAAACTGCACTGGCACTGGATACTACAGCAGACGCGTATGATGCAAAGGGTAAATGTATAACGAATCAGAGGGATGCGGTAAAGGAAAACGAAGCTGTAAATCTACATCTGATAAACGCGTTCCGTGAAAGCATAGAGAAAACTTTCTCAGATATGTGGGATAAAATTTGAAGATGAGCTGTCTAGTATGGCGTACTTAATAGCACAACGTCTAAACGATTCCCAACGTCGTAGGACGCCGCCGACAACAAAACAGAAACCTTGGCGGAGTAATTTTGATAACTACTGAGATGTTCACGGTCTATAAAAATATAGAGTAAGAGCTCCAGGTGCAGTAGTATCGTATAATCAGTTGTATGGTAAATAAGAAAATGACTGTGGTTTACGGAAAACGTATTAGTCGTAGCTCGACGTACGTGAAGAGAGGACGTGGTCTGTTGAACAAAGTGATTGACCTGCTACCAGTGGAACTACATATCCCCGGTGATTACAGATATTGCGGTCCGGGTACCAGATTAACGGCGCGGTTAAGCAGAGGTGATCCTGGAATTAATCAATTAGACGAAGCGTGCAAACAACACGACATCGCGTATGCCAAAATGCCAAATATTCGGACGATAAGAACAGAAATATCGCCGATCGTATACTCGCGAATAAGCGCGTGGGAACGTGTTACATCTACTGACGCGAGTCTTGCTGAACGAACAGCAGCTTGGGCCGTTACTACTGCCATGACGACAAAATCAAAACTGAGAATGGGACACACTCGTCGCCGACGAGCATGTCGTAAAAGACGTTGTCGTACGAACAACATACGTAAGAAGAAGATAACAAACAAGAGCGGAGGCGGAACTAGACGTCGTGTAAACCACCAACGGAGACGTAAGACAGCCAAAGGACTATATTTACGGCCCTATCCATATGCGCAATACGACGAAAAACGCGTGTTCGTCTACCATTGAAAGCGTTAACGGATGCGGATATACGTTATTACGCTAGACGATTACGTATTCCATATTTTAGAGGTGTTTTTATGCGTGACGGTTTACCGAAAACCATACGGTCACACGAATGTGCTGTTATTAATCTAGACGGGACACATGGGTCGGGTACTCATTGGGTGTGCTACAAAAAGGGTGACAATGATGTTTACTATTACGATAGTTACGGTAACCTTCGTCCACCATTAGAGTTGATGAGGTATATTAAGACCGGAGGAACAGATGTACACGTGTATTACAATTACGAGAGACAGCAGACATTTGATTCGTTAATATGCGGTCATTTATGCCTACGTTTCCTGTGCACACCGATTAGTTAAAGTAAAGATGTCGTCATATACGGTCATGTTTTCTGGTTATACGGCAGAATTTGAGACGGTATTTTTCCCTCCGTTGCACTTGTCTGCGAAGTATGAATGGGAAATTTGTCTTCTCGATATGATCGTTTTCAATGCCATACCTAACGTCTGGGAGGGCGTTAACAATGAGCTCGAGTTTTATAATGTAAAAAAAAAATAATAATAATTACTGTCGCTCTTCCTACTGGCACGTACGATGTGGACAATATCCGAGATTACATTCAAGACAAGCTGGGCGGGCCGGATGTCGTTAGCTTGCGTGCCAACAACAACACTTTGAAAACAACTATCAAGTCGATACATGAGGTCGTGATCGATTACAATAAACCTACCATTGCACCCTTATTGGGATTCAAGAAACAGAATGAGGACGTACGTAAGCTTGAAGCCAATATATGGCATGAATCTAATGAGTCGGTTGACATTGTCAATTCGAACACGATCCAGGTTAAGTGCAATATCGCTCACGGATCTTACAAGGACGGTTTAAACGATCATATACTGCATTCTTTTTCACCTTCAGTACCACCAGGGTGGAGGATAATAGAAAAATCGAGAAATCTCATATACCTTCCGGTGAACGTAAATTGTATAGACACTATACACATACGAATTGTTGATAAACAAGAAAATTTAATAGATTTTAGAGGAGAAGAAGTTACCGTCAGGCTACACATGAAGAAACACGACTTGTAATCATGGGAATACATTAAGGTCGTTCACAACTAACACGCTGGAACCTTTCAAATACACCTATCAAACCCGATTCACGTGTTAGTAAGGGTAAGGCAGTTAGAGCGTTAACAGCTCGTAACAAACGATTTCTTCGTTCGTTAGGACTACAGGTAATACAAAAGTTAAAAATGCCATCGAGTGTTCTCTCCGTGAACGAGGACATCGTTCTCGACGATAGTATCGCAAGTTTGGAGTACGACACCCATACACCGTACGCTACGTCCAAATACGACAACAACGATGAGATACGTATAGCAGTTCAACAACAAGACCTGTACACTCTTCCCTGTGGAAGTTTACTGTATATAGAAGGAAAACTCACAAAAAAGGATAGAACAGCAGTGGATAATGAAATGGGTTTTGACAATAACGCAATGGCCTTTTTGCTTGAAGAGATTCGATACGAGTTGGGTGGAGTCGAAGTGGCGAGAACGAGACGTGTTGGTATTACGTCGTCCTTGAAGAATTTACTCTCGTTCGATGTAAACGAAGAGTACCAGCACGATAACCGCGTGTTGGACTCATCCTGCAAAGGCTACGACTACTTTACAAAAAATGAAAAGCACCAGTGGTGATTTCTGTTTCACGGTACCACTACGAATGTTAATGGGGTTTGCTGAAGATTACAAACGTATAATCGTTAATCAAAAACAAGAACTCGTACTGCTTCGGGCAGCGTCAGACACTGATGCGCTATATTACAATAAATCAACCTCCGAACCGGCACCTGATTACAATCTCAAGCTGCAAAAGGTTTATTGGAGATTGCCTGAGGTAAAACCGTCTGACGCGCAAAAGGCAATGCTCTTACGTCTGGTAGAACGAAACAAGGCGATCGCGATAGCTTACAGAAATTGGGAAATTCACGAGTATCCATTGTTACCGACGTCTCAGCAACAGACGTGGTCTATAAAGACTCGACAGAAGTAGAAAAGCCACGTTACATAGTGCTGGCTTTTCAAACGGAAAAGAAGGGAAAAATCAACAAGCAGTCTTCAACGTTTGACCATTGTAATCTCAAAAACGTTAAATTATATTTAAATTCGCAGTACTATCCTTACGACAATCTAAATTTGTCGTTCACTAACAATAGATACGGTTTGTTATATGACATGTATGTAAGATTTAAATCGTCATATTACGGAAACGAGACAGGAAAAAGCGTTGCCCCTACTATGACGCCTGACGATTTTAAAACGTACGCCCCGCTTATCGTAATAGATTGTTCAAACAAGTCGAAAGCGTTAAATCGTCCACGATCGATGTGAGACTAGAATTCGAATCGGATAATACATTTCCCGCCAACACTACAGCGTACTGTCTCATATTACACGATGTGATATTTCAGTACACTCCGCTGTCCAGCGTAGTGCGTCGGCTGGCATAAACGAATAACATGGGAGGAGCGTGTCAGTAAGCAACATGAAGCGGAAGCGTGAGGACAGCGGAGACGATAGCATCGAGTCCAAAATACAAAAACCGTACAATGAACCGGTACCGAACGATCAAACCATTGACAAATCGATCGGCTTACATGATGGTATGTTTCTACGATTATCGTACTGGTTGAATAAAGCGTTAACGAAGTCTGTAAACATAGGACTAATTAACACTCTTATCCATGGAAACGTCTACGAACCGTGTGTAAGCCTAACAAACACCGGTAGAAAAGTGTTATGCGTTTCGCACGATGAATGGAATAGTATGATGGCGTATGCTGACGTCGTATTATACAGCGTAGAGAACAAGACAAAAAATACAATACCTGTACTGGGAGAAGACTGTGTTATCGCCTCGTACACGGTAAAGCCTTAATTTGGAAAAATGTATATTACACTGTACAGGTATGACAAAGACGAGATGTCGTCCCATTTCGTATTGTCAGAACACGAATGGAAGACAATGGTAAAGTGTATACCCAACATAAACGCACACTTAAGACAGTTAGTATCAGAAAAGGACGTAAACAACATGCACATACATCAAGAGCTTACATCATCTTCAACGTTAGAAAGAACTGACGAAACGCAGGCGTGTTACAAGTTAATCGACGAGCTAAAATCTTTTGCGGGACGTGTATAGTTTGATTCTACATCACTTTGTGCTCAGATTATTAACTTACATTTTCTTACAATCATATGAGTGTGTTTCCACGCTTTACCATGGACGGATGTGTTATAATGTTCGAGACCTTTCCGGGTGAAGAAGAAGAACGATTCGTTATAAAGGAACTTGCGATAGTGGACATTGAACAAGAGCTATGTCGGGTCGTTCTATTCAAGCCGCCATTCAAACATTCACGTTTGTCCACAAAAAACGCACGTACAGCAGACTGGCTGGAAAGTTATTATCACGGTTTATCATGGTACGATGGTGCAGTGGAATACGCACAACTGCAAACGATTATCCGTGACGTGTGCAGAACATATTCCATAGTGTTCACAAAAGGCTTAGAGCACACGCGCTTCCTCAGCAAATTCCACTCAAACGTAGTTGACTTGAACGACCAAAACGCGACAAAGTATGACAACACGTTGCAGGACTCATGGAATCGGTGTTGTGTAAAAAAACATAGACATATAAAATCGAATAAGTACGTCTACAACTGTGCATTAAGAAAAGCACAACATTATGCAAAATGGTTACGCAACGACACAGTAACATTGCAGCAGGTGGACAGTTTAAAATCGTTCTCCGCTTTGGTGAAACGCGGTCTCTACTACGACGGTGTAGGTATAAAATGTAAGACGTATGGAAATTATGTTTTCACTCGAAATTTTCACTCGAAATCAAGTTTCATAGTATAATTAATAAGAAAGCCGACAAAATATATAAAATACAAAAAAATATTAAACATTTGTATAAAGTGCAGTAGGGCTACTGGCGAGAGCACTATAAAAAAAAACGCGCCTTGCTTTCTACCTCTCGGGTGGTGCGGAAATGAAGTCAGTTTGAAACTGAAAAGGAAACATTTACTTCACGAGGCACTATCGATTATTTCAACACATATGTTAAGCACTGTTTGAACGTACGTCGATCAAACACTTAGGTTATAGTGTGGAATATATTTGTATTATTATATATATTGTGTGCGTGTATTCCATTTATCGGTTCAGTCAGTGTAACTCATCTGTACGGTGGATACCGTGAGGCAGAAGGCGAGAAACGCTGAACATTTAAAACGTTATTTACCGGATGATGCAGTGAATCAACTGTCACAGCTGCTCCCACTAACGGATACGAGGTTGCTGTGTAAACATAAAGAGCATCTAATAAGGTTAACTCATTTGACGGAATCTATACTGAAAGTATTGGGTTACATAAACCATAATTTGGGGGAAAAACGAGCAGATGGTCATTACGAAGCATGTTCATGGAACCAGTTCAGTGGCGGGTCGACATCATGTGTCTGTTTAGATTTCAGATTTGCTTTAACCAGCATTGAAAACTTTGTAACAGAAGAAGACGAATTGTAACGTACATACTTTTTTATTAAATCGAGTTTGCATTTACTAGCGAACAAGATAACCTTCATGACACACAAGCAGGAGTATCGGTACCAGTCGGGTTGAATAACACTATTGTACAGGTCGAGACGTGTCTCTGTAACGACCTCCGTTCGCACACCTACATGGGCGTTGGCTCCTCTCCTGTCAGCACACAGTAACAGATGAACAAGTTGCCCTTCATAGCACACCTGCTCGGGTTGAATAATACTATTGTAGCCTACAGCTCGAGACGTGTCTCTGTAATGACCTTCGTTCGCACACCTGCATGGGCGTTGGCTACTCTACTGTCAGTACGCAGTAAGAGATGAACAAGTTGACCTTCATAGCACACCTGCTCGGATTGACATGCCGATACAACACTATTGTACATGTCGAGACATGCCCCTGTAATGACCTTCATTCGCACACCTGGTCGGATACGTTCTACATAAATACAGCCGTCTAGCAAGGTTTATTCACTCGTCTGTAAACGTTTGTCGTAGACTACTGTCATGGACACATTTTTAGATAAAGCTAAAGAAGTGGCTTTGAGGGAGTTTCTGCCTCAACTGCTACTAAAAGAGTTGTTAATAGACAAAAAATATCACATAACTGCTATGCGTAATATTAGTATACATTTCGGCGCTTCTGTAGTGTGCGAATTGTTAGATCCGGAAGAACAAGAAGACAAAGAATTTTCTGTATTTCTACCTAAGCGCTACGCTGGACTATACACGGACGAGGAGATGGCAGCACTACCTAAAGGCAAATACTTTTTAGCTGTACGACAAGAGATACCGCTAGCCAATGGAAAATGCACATACGAAATAGACATCGATGTAATAGTAAAGGAAAAGACGCGTCAAAAGAAGAAAAATTGATCGAGAAGTGAGGACGTGCAGTTTTGGTAAAATTAATCGAGAAGTGAGGAGACGAAGTTTTGGTAAAAGAGATAACACCTACACAATCACACACAAACATTAAAGGTCATTTTAATGACCAACTGTAACTCTACCTTCAAGCATACTATGATTATACTTGTGTTTATTCACAAATATAAGCATTATATGCTAAGAAGTTGGTCCAAAGTCCAAATAAAAGAGGATGGCAGTAGACATACACGAATATTCAGCGTAACGTACTGATTGCAATAAATCCAAATGCATTTTAACTAACTGGGCGTAATAAGCTTTGAAACAGGTTTTTAATTGTATCCATATATAACGCGTACGTAATGACTCATTTGTTACCTTGCAAGCAATTTAAATATACTTGCAATATAAATTACATAGTAAATATTATAAGTGATCGAAGCAAACGCATACAACAGACAACATTGAGCTCAATAACCAGACAGTAGATGCAAACTAAAGAGTAAACAGGTGGCTTCAAATTCCAAGAACATAGGTAGGTGGTGGGAGTAAAAACCACATCCATTTCAGTATAAAAGCTCGTTGCATTTAGCTGAACTCACTCACTCACTCACTTCACCAGTTGTCATGTCGACGTACACAGACAGACTCGGTACTTTTTACAGTGTTTACCGTATTGGTAACACTAAGCATTACATTTCGAAGTATCCATCGACTGCTATTGCACCTAGTGCTTTAGCACGGGCCGGATATTTCTACGAAGGAGACAAAGACACCGTGAGGTGCAGATACTGCGGTGTGCGTGCATACGACTGGCAAAGCGACGATGATCCAGTCGCATTTCACCGGAAGGTAATGCCATCTTGTCCCTTCGTGGTATTTTATCTTCAATAAAGTTTCATTTTTTTTTTGACGGCGTAATTGGCTCCTTTCGGAGCCACCGTAACTCGACCTTGAAGTTAGTTGAAGTTGTTACTTGTAATAATTATTACAATTAACATCTGCAACTTACTGCAAGCTGGTCCAAAGTCCAGGTAAACGAGGATGGCGGTATACGTAAAACATTTTATAAAATACAAAACAATTTAAACTGGTTTTAACGTAAAGATGCTCTCAATGGTTTCATTTTGATTATGTAGCAAACGCTTCGTACTGTAGCGCTAGCCGTACGTCTTAAATATGTTCACAATGTGACTAGCGCGCTAGTAGTATTTCAAAAGTTCTCGCAGACTGCTAGCGATGGATGTGTTTGATAGATACACTCAGCCTGATACTAGTATGTGGGAAAACGAGATAGAACGGTTACGAACGTTTGACGGGTGGTCCGTATCCTTTAGTTCACCTGCAAATTTGGCTCGAGCCGGATTTTATTATCTTCGTGAACTGGATAGAGTTCGATGTGCATTTTGCGGTATAGAAATCGGTGCGTGGCAACCGGGTGACGATCCGAGACAAGAACATGAAAAATATTCGCCTGCTTGTCGTTTTCTGCGTAATCTCCCATGTGGAAATGTGCCTATTTCCATTTCGTTAAACGTTTCAGATTCTTCAAATTGTGGTATACAGTTGCGAGAAGGAGAAGAAACTGTACGTGATTTGGCAACTTTAAGCATATGTGAAAAAAGAAGCCTTTATTCCTCGCATACGCCGTTGATGCTAAGCGATTTGAGTCGTCAAAAAACGGCCTGTTGCGTTGAAAACAACATCTCGTGCCCTGTGCGATGCCGGCTTCCTGTATACAGGACAAGGTGATGAAACGATATGTTTTATTTGTGGAATCCGATTGCGCGAATGGAAAGAAGAAGATGATCCTTGGGTAGAACACGTTAAATATTCTCGTCATTGGATCTACCTTCGAACAATGAAAGGTCAAACATTTGTAGACGAAGCTCTGAAGCACATACAACATCGACAACAGTCTCCTACTCCCACCGAAGAACATAATTCTCACAACAGTGAAGTACTAGAAACAAGACTTGACGATAACGAACTGTGTAAAGTATGTTATAAAAACATAATCGCGGTTGTATTCTTACCATGTGCTTATTTAGCAGTATGTGTAGAATGTGCAATGGCTTTGACACATTGTCCAATTCGCAGGTGTAATGTTCAAGCCAAATTACGTGTATTTCGTTGTTAAAAAATCTTAAATAGAATGTATATGTACAAACATTTTTATATCATTGATTCAAGGACCAAACACTTAATCTTGACACAAGGTCCTTAATCCTACCTCACTAGCCTTCACGATAATGATATTCGACATGGAGAATGTTGTCATCGTGAGACAGTGAGCCGGTCCACAGTCCGGATAAAAGGAGATGGAGGTCTTTCATCATTTATTTGTTTTATAGAAAAATCGAGGAGTACTTATAATATGAAACCACTGTACACATCAGCCAAATATTTGCGTGTCTGTAGTACAGTCATACCTAAAAACATATGTATGTTCTCTCACAACTGAAAGCGACAATATAAAATTGTTTGCCAACATATCAATTACCCAATTTTGTACACCCACACACGACATGTTACTGCATTTCTGACAACGTAAAGTAAACGTATCAAATTAAGCCAACATATCAAATACATATAGTGTATGCCGGTCCTACCACAGGCAGGGCATATCAAATTAATACATACAATAAAATTCACATTCATGATTTTATCAGCCGTTACGGCAGCCGGTATCCGGCTCCTAGCGACCACCCGACAACTTCCAGCGCACCCTCGAGCCCGAGAACGTGACGCCGGCAGCCGGCGACCGCCGCAGATCGTCGGAGTGATGGAGGGGGAGAACTGCTGGAAATAAGTTTTAGGGCGCCATTTTGTTTTTAATGTCCCATCGGGCGTTCTATGGCCAAGCTCTCTACCTGCCGCAATTTTTTAATACCCTTCCCCTTGCCCATAACAGTCTTGGCCAAGCTGCCATTTTGTGCCCCTGCCCCCATCCTTGCAGGAACGACCTGCCGCCATTTTACTCCCCCTCCAATCCCACAAACTCATAAGCCACGCCCACTTGAACCACCAATCGGGGGGGGGGATCGGTCGCCATTTTGTACCCCCATTTTTTACTCGCCCATACACTCTTGGCCAATAGGGGGACCCTATCCGCCATTTTGTTCCCCCACCTCAATCTCCCCCACACATAGGCCACACCCCACATGTGCCAATAGGGGATCCTAGCCGCCATTCCCCCAACCCCCAGCCCATTCCGCCATTTTGTTACCCCACCAAGCCCCACCACCCACAGGCCACGCCCACATGACACCTCTATTCCCCCACCCATACCCCCACCACTTGATATTGCACGATTCGTTCAACGTGTACACTCCACTGTCCAACACAGTGCGTACACAATTAAAGTCACTCTGTATATTATTTTTTTTTTTTTTGCTGTAAATAATATGTTCCTTTTTAGAATATTATGTGTGTATTTCACGTATGTTTCTTTATATTAAAAAAAATGGAATCAATATTCATGTACTTTATTTTCTTAATACCTGTAACCCCCCTCCCCCTCTTTCTGAAGTGGGAAACGTCTTCTCGCTCTCCTATTCTTCGCTCAGTGTTTCAACAGCACAAGTCGTGAGTGGACGCACAAGATGCTTTCACACGATCACGAGGATGACGATAACAATCCCAACAACAATCGCTATTTCAGACAATGCGGTGAACCATCAACGATGATCATATCCGTATCACCGGACGATGAAGAAGTACAGGTCGCCTTGATTCAAAAAATCATATCGCCGTACCCACGTTACAAAATCTTTGAAAACCGTTTAAAGAGTTTTAAAGACTGGCCGATATCGTTTACGATAACGCCTAAAGAACTTGCTGAAGCGGGTTTCTTTTACAATGGATGCAACGATAGAGTGATTTGTTTTTGCTGTGGAGGCGGTTTAAACAAATGGGAACGTGGAGAAAACGCCTGGATGGAACACGCAAGTCATTTCCCTGTGTGCTCTTACGTAATGTTAGTGAAAGATAAAAAATTTATCATTAAGGCGTTGGGTATCATTACTTAACCGGGAGCAGCAGCAGCAGTGTCAGCGGCAATAGAGAACGGACAACGCACCGACACGATCAAAGAGAATAAACAAAAAGAAGAAGGGGGACCGGATCAGGGTACGATGTGCAAAGTTTGTTACGCACAAATCGTTGAAGTCGTACTTCTTCCCTATCGACATTTTGTCACATGCGTGAATTGCGCCATCACCCTAAATACATGTCCCTTATGTAGAGTCGCATACACCGCTTACATGAGAGCATATTTCTAGTTCACTCCAATTTCAAAAAGGACAAGAACGTTTCGGTTTATGCACGACATAAACAAGTAAAAAATTATTTGAAAATCTATACTGCTGCTGTTGCTGTGACGGAAGTGTTTATACCTCCCACAATCTCGTATATCTCAGTGTTTGGTCAGCACGGGTTGTGGACGGACGCATGGAGCTGTTAACTCCGTACGAGTACAGACGTTGTGGTGACTTAAAGCACGCAGTACTGTACCCTGCAGACAAGTAGAGGGAAAGTGGTGATTCTGCCAACGATGAGGGGGGTAGAGGACATGATTTATGGCTCTGACGTCACCGCCTCTACCCCCCTCATCGTTGGCAGAATCACCACCGTGGTAGAATTGGCTCTGACGTCACAGATTCATGACATCACAGATCCCTCTACCCCCCTCATCGTTGGCAGAATCACCACCGTGGTAGAGGGAATGCGACGAGGCGTTGACGGGTTCCGAAATTTTGAGACGGCGTTGGTGATGGGTACCGTTACACGAAAAGTTTGGGTTACTTGACGGTTCCCGAAATTTGGTGATGAATGACGACACCGTGACAGGTCCTATTGGATATTAATTCATCGTTGGCAGAATCACCACCGTGGTAGAGGGAATGCGACGAGGCGTTGACGGGTTCCGAAATTTTGAGACGGCATTGGTGATGGGTACCGTTACACGAAAAGTTTGGGTTACTTGACGGTTCCCGAAATTTGGTGATGAATGACGACACCGTGACAGGTCCTATTGGATATTAATTCATCGTTGGCAGAATCATCACCGTGGTAGAGGGAATGCGACGAGGCGTTGACGGGTTCCGAAATTTCGAGACGGCATTGAGCAAGGTGATGGGTACCGTTACACGAAAAGTTTGGGTTACTTGACGGTTCCCGAAATTTGGTCTCACCGGGATGTGAACCCGGTTCGCAAAACCGACATGCTAACCGTTACACCAAGAGACCGTTGTTGTTTTATCGTACTTTATTTTATTTAAAAATAATGTTATTATATCAATCATATATAGAAAAACATAGATACAAACCTAATTATAGGAAATAATGATGTTATATCATGATTGATTATATCTCTCATATGTAGTATACCACTGATAAGTAACTATTTGCAAGTATTTATATTGTGCTTATCCTTGAACTTGAACGTGCGATCCTTTGTGAGGTATTACATTGACCGTAGGGTAAAAATAACTTGAACAGGATGTGCTTAACAGTGTGTGTAGTTTAACATCTGTTGTAGAGTATAAAAAACGCGTTCATGCTATGCAACTATATCAGTTACTTGTCGCACTGAAGGGAAGGTATGTTATATTTATGTTACCTTTGTGAATTTAAATAATATTTGTTTTAATACATATTTCAGGTTGAATAATTTTAAATCAATGTTGTTATAAAACAGATGAATATGTAATCGTTATTCTAACAGTAGACGTATGTGTCTTATAGAGAAAATTCGCTTTACAATGTGATATGAAATGTAAATGTATAATCATATAATATTGCATATGTTTGTCTGAGGATGTTATTATATTACAGAATTTGATTGTATGTAGACACTTCTCACTGAAATATTTTAAGTGTATGAATATATTTGTTCTAATCTCATCGGTATGCACACACTCTGAAAACTGGTTTTTTGAAGCCAGCTGAGCTCTATACGACTTGCGGTGGGTGTGTGTGTCTGTGTGTCGTACGGCGCTAAAAACAGGTTTTTTGTAACGAAACGCATGAGGTCTGTGACGGGTCACTGTTACGTCGCGTGTGATGGCGCGCATAATAATTATTCTACAAAGTGTATTTGTTTTTGTGTATACTTATAATCGTTGTATATGTTTGTAGTGAAGGGTGCCGTTTATAAAAAAAGGGTTTGGTTGAAATTATAGTAAGTAAATTATTGTGTAACAATGTATGTACTGAAAGCGCACGATTATTATGGTCTTGGTTCATAGAATTGTTTTATGTGTAACAATGTATGTGTTGAAAGCTTACGGTAGGAATTACATTTTTATATTTGTTTAAAGGGTATAATAACGAATGCGATATATATTTCATAAATTTTTTTAATAACATCGAAAGATTTTTACACATAAGACAATTGGTAATTACTATACATTACCACAAAAATATATTTTACAATTGTGTACAGTATATATTGTTAGTAAATCTGTTTTAGCCTGTGTATGTTACGTACATGATACAATGTTATGCATTTTTTAAAAAGGATTTATTAAAAAAATCACGTTCTCTTTCTGTCACGCCTTCTGTAGATATCTGTTTAGAATATTATGTATTACATAATTGTACAAAATTAAGCTCAATCTTTATAGACTACACACGCACATCTACATGCATAATACAATTGGTAATTACTGAACATTACCACACAAATATTTTTTACAATTGTGTACAGTATATATTGCCAGTAAATCTGTTCAGCCCTATGTATGTTACATACATGATACAATGTTATACATTTTTTGAAAACGATTTATTAAAAATCACGTTCTCTTTATGTCACGCCTTCTATAGATATCTGTTTAGAATATTAAGTGTTACATAATTATACAAAATAATCTCTCTCTGTACATTCATAAGAGAATTGTAAATTACAACAAGACAATTCTGTTCAGGTCTATGTATGTTACACACATGATACAATGTTATACATTTTTTTGAAAAGAAGTTATTAAAAATAATTTTCTGTCACGTCTTCTGTAGATATCTGTTTAGAATATAAAGTGTTACATAATTATACAAAATAATCTTTCTCTCTCTTTACATCCATAAGAGAATTATAAATTACAACAAGACAATTACTATACATTACCACTACTACAGACCACAAATATGTATACAAAATAATATTTCTCTCTCTCTCTCTCTCTCTTTACATCCATAAGAGAATTGTAAATTACAACAAGATAATTACTATGCATTACCACTACTACAGACCACAAATATGATCAGTATATAGTGTTAGTATATCTGTTCAAACCATTTTGTACTTCATCGTTGTGGTTGTATTCTATGTTACATACGTGATACAATGTTATGTAAAACTGTATTAAGGATTTTTTAATATCACTTTTCTTTTCTGACATGTCTTATGTTGATATTCGTTTAGGATATCAAGTGTTACATATTTATGCAAAATAATAGCAGTTAACAACTAGCTCTAATCTCGCTCTTTACACGCACACACACACACACACACATCCATATGCATAAGGCAACTGCTAATTACAACAAAAGAATTACTATGCATTACCTGGCAATACACGTTCTACTACAGACCACAAATATTTTCTCAGTTGTGTACAGTATATATTGTCAGAAAATCTATACTTCATATGATATATCTGTTCAAGCCATTTTGTTTTTGCATGTACTTCATCGTCTTTGTGGGTGTACTGTATGTTATGATACTTGCAATAGGATGTTTGTGGGAAAAACGTGTAAAATTGTTTTTTAAAGAATTTATTCAAATCGCTTTTCTGTTCTGTTAGGTTTTTTGTAGATATCTGTTCACGATATCGTGTGTTTTCATGTAGTGGTTTAACAAAATGTTCTGTTTTTATATATCTGTGTAATTTAATGAAATCACACTTACAATATAACCTGTTGTTTTTATGTTCTATTTCTTTTTAATAATTTTTAAAGTAACATTGTGTCCTACATATTGCGTGATCTTTTTAGTCTGAAAAAAATAAAAAAATAAACAATATATGAATCATTCCAGGTTACAATAATACAATAATTAATCACAACATAAGCTCTCTACACATACATATACATAAAAATATGCGAAACATCATTCATGCATTTATTATAATCTATGCGTGTGTGTGTGTGTGTGTGTGTGTGTGTGGATTACACTCTAGTTTTTTTTACTTTTCCCAGAGTTTTCTTGAGCGAACTCATTGGTCTGAAAAAATAAAAAGGAAACAATTATATTATTAACTTATATAAACTTATGTATGTATATATATATAATTGAGTAAAACTTTTACATACATCCCTTCTAAACGGCTATTAACTTCTCTTAGAAAACGATTCAATGGAACCCAGTTTTGGTATTCACTCATAGGGTTGGTAACCCCAAACTCTGTCAGTATAAGACATAGGTAATATTAAAAAACCGCATCAGCCATACTATGAACCTCTCTCTCTCTTCCATCTCTTTTTATGTTAATTTGTTGGAAAATAACTATAGTTATGTAATTACTTAAGATAAAAGACGAATAATTATGTACTTACATAGTCGATATCAAGTTGTACGCTAACCTTCTCGTTAGCAAGTGTTGTGTGCGAAGTTACAACCAACGAGAGAACGCAAGGTTTGACTGTCTTCATCTGGTCCACAGTGAAGGCCTCGCTCCAACGCTTGGGCAGGAAAACGTGGAACTTGTTGTCTTGCGTTTGCGGGCAAGCTCCACTTTCCTCCAGATCTACCACAACAGCATTCCCAAATTTAGTATTTACCAATTTCATCGCAAGTACATGATATTTACAGTTGATCTGTAGTTTCTGCAGATCGCGGCGTGGCAGAAAAGTAGGCACGGTCTTCGCGTTACATACGATTGACTCCATTTTCAACGTCGACTGATGGTTGTATTAGAAAATATTGCTGTATTTATTCTGTTTCCCCCAGACGACTAGGACTAGGTTCCTTTCTTCTAAAGCGTCATCTCCTTCGGTCACGGTCGGACATAGATTCAAGGCCGTCGTGAACACCTGCGTTACCATCCCCCCCTCTAACCCACACATGTGTTCTGTTTCAGCAAGCCCGCACCACCGCGAGCTCGCAAAGACCCCGCACCGTCTACCTCACCTTGAACCAGCGATGTAACGTTCGGTTTACCCCACCATCGCCTACCTATCGCACCGCACCCCGCAACGCCTACGAATGCAACGACAGGCTTGAGCCCGTCGGTCACGGTCACCGGCTATGAAGGCAACAACCTAGCCCTCCCCTTCTCCGCACCCATCACCAGCGACAACGTTGCTGACACACCCCACCCCGCACCACCAAAACCTGCACCCCGCAACGCCTACGAATGCAACGACAGGTTTGAGCCCGTCGGTCACGGTCACCGGTTATGAACGCGACAACCTAGCCCCCTTCCCCGCACCCATCACCAGCGACAACGTTGCTGAGATACCCCACCCCGCACCACCTAAACCTGTCGCTCTGCACCCCGCCGCGACTACCTCTCGCTCCGCACCGACCTTGAGCCCACCCATCACCCACAACCGCCGACAACATGGAGACACCTCTACGTTGTTGAGAAACCCCACCCCGCATCGCCTACCTCTCGTCCAACACCATCTACTTCACCTTGAACCCACCAATGCAACGACTAATTTACCTTTCGTCTCGCCTACCTCTCGCTCACGAATACAACAACCAGTTTACCCCGCACCGTCTACTTCACCTTGAGCCAGCGAATGCACAAGTAGCGACGGATCGTGCACTGGATCCTTTGTCAGCCGTGCGGTGTCAGACCCAGGAGGTTGGATATATATATTGGTCCGGCGAGCAGTTCCATCTCGCAGTCTACGATTGAAACCTACATCTACTACAATGGATCTCTCAGCTAGCAGTGAACAGCGCGCAATTCGTGGTAATGTAATCACCATTAAATTTACTTTTTCAAAAAATACAATAAACATACACACGATATTATCAGATTATAAAGATGTAATTATTAACAGAATATGTACTGAAGCTTCTCTTATGAATAATTATGTAAAATGGTACTTGGCAGCACGCGTTTCATTTAAAAAGCTTATCGACTCTGACAGTATTACATGCACGGCTATCTTTCGATCCCGTACACAATTGAAATCATTTTATGATGATATCGATGAACAGTATTCGACAAGTTGTGAAAAAATAATTGAGAGTGCGGAAACATTCATACGTGACGGAAGCGGATGGGTTGAAAACGGTATCGAAACTCTTGAGATCAATATAACCAAATACAATCCGCTAGTGGGGTCAAGTTATCTTCCGACTCCTCCACGGTTACGCAAGACTAAGGGAATTGTAAACGTACAAAATAAGAAAGACGAAAAGTGTTTTTTATGGTCTGTGCTGGCTGCTATACACCCAATCGTGCTGCGTAACCCGCATTTACTTAATTACTATAGACCTTACGAAAACGATTTAAACATGGACGGGATTTCGTACCCTGTTGAAATAAATAAGATAAAGCGGTTCGAAAAATTGAATGAAGATATATCCGTCAACGTATTCGGGTATGAAAATGAGGTATATCCGTTACGTATTACAGAATATCGTGGGAGGAAATACCATATCAACCTTCTGTTTTTGTTTGGTCTAACCACTACACACTATTGCTTAATACGAAACCTATCTCGAGTACTAGCGTCTTTGACGAGACATGCGGGCTCTTCGGTTTACTGTGACTATTGCTTGCATAGATTTGCGGACAATAAGAATACCAACGCGAGTTTGAAGCGTTTCGTGGTGACAAAAATGAATATGTAATCAAAGAGTTCGTTGCAGTTGATACAACAACCGGACGTTTTGTTATCGTGTTGTTCGCTCCACCATACGAACGTGCACGACTGCACCTGAAATTCCGAAAAATCAATGACTGGTTGGAAACACATTATCACGGAATTCGGTGGAACGATGGTAATGTGCCGTACAAGAATATGGTACGCATCGTTGCAGACTTTTTTTCAGACAGTTCTGTTGTCTATACAAAAGGGTTTGAGAAGGCAAATTTCTTACGACAGTTGTATCACCATGGTGAGGTGATTGACTTAAACGATATTCAAGCACCTGTAGTTCCTAGATCCTTTGTACCCATCATACAATGTCCTGTTCCTCATCGTCAACCCGTTACCACTCCCCCCTTACACTGTGCATTGCGCAAAGTTTGTTTTATGCAGAATGGTTGCGGCAACGAAATAAAATATAGTCCGTTGTGAACATGTTTTCATCATGGTGTTAGTGTGAATGCTACGTGACAGAAATGTCCATAAACGTAGAATTAGGTACCGTACTGTGTGCGTGAGTGTTAACCTTTACTACGTCACTGTCGCGGTAGAAATACTCATAAACGTAGTCCTGGTAGTTCGAGACGGGTCACTGGCACGGTAGATATACCTGTAAACTCGTCAAGAACAAGTATAGGTGTGAAAATTACTCATTACGGTACAGCAAATGTGAATACGCATCATGTATGAACAACATATACACCCGATAAAAAAATTAAAAAAATAAAAATAAAGTAAATAAATAAAAAATATATGTACTGCTTTTATACATTGACTTAGCATTGCATAGTGTATCTTATCATTATCTACCACTGTATTAGTTAATAGTACAGCGATAGATAACGTGGAGTAGGCCTGCTTTACGAATCTGTAAAGTTGGGGAAACCACGTTAAAAAAAGCGTAGCGGTCTCTCATTCGCCTCTGGCCGCTAGGAAGAGGATGAGAGGTAAAAAATAAAAGTATAAAAAATGTTTATTTATTTTTAATAATAAATAAACTTATATTGTGCTTTTATGGTTTTACACATAGGACAACAGTAGATATCACTCGTCCACCTCATAGTTGCAAGTAAGAGACGAGAAGTATAAGTACAAAAATAATTACAGTTAAACGACAACGGCCCCTTGGTGTAGTGGATGCATGCCGGTTTGGAGTACCGGAGGTCCCGGGTTCAAATCCCGGAGGGGTCGTAATTTATTTATTGTGTACAAATTAATATCCAATAGGACCTGTCACGGTGTCGTCATTCATCACCAAATTTCGGGAACCGTCAAGTAACCCAAACTTTTCGTGTAACGGTACCCATCACCTTGCTCAATGCCGTCTCGAAATTTCGGAACCCGTCAACGCCTCGTCGCATTCCCTCTACCACGGTGGTGATTCTGCCAACGATGAGGGGGGTAGAGGGATCTGTGATGTCATGAATCTGTGACGTCAGAGCCAATTCTACCACGGTGGTGATTCTGCCAACGATGAGGGGGGTAGAGGCGGTGACGTCAGAGCCATAAATCATGTCCTCTACCCCCCTCATCGTTGGCAGAATCACCACTTTCCCTCTACTTAGACATTTTTGTATATGATGTTTTGACACACAAATTTATTGCAGTGATCCGTGACGAGCATATAAGGTACGAAATAAACGTACCGAAAAAATTCTTTACAAGCGTTTCACGTCATACAACGTGTCTGTTTCGCGAGACGGACGGATCGACAGCGTTCCTAGCGACACCAAACACACTATTTGTAACAAAAAACGATGATCGACGATGAGATAGCAGTCATACTTGACTTTCACTGTTTCGTTGACGACGATGGAAACGAACTCGTCAAGGAACAAGCCGTTATGGACATCACCGCATTTGCCAGCAGGCATTGGATATTTGCATCTCCAGTAAACACGTTCGTTTCGAATCACAAACACATGAGGACAAACCGTTGGTTAACGGAGCATTATCATAGAATAGAGTGGACGGACGGGGACACATCGTACGAACATCTTGTGTCGATATTAGTAAAGTACACGTTTCCTTTTACTATGTGTTTGTAAAAGGATTACAGAAAAAAAGATTTCTGGAGAAGCGTATTGTACATTTCAATATTATAAATTTAGAAGATTTCGGTTGTCCTAAACTCGAACAATTACGTTCAATACACGGAACAGCCTGTCTCGTGCACCGCTTATTTCCGGAAATATGTACAAATCATAGAGTACACGCTTTACGCGAGTGGGTTGTATCGGATTTTAGACTAATCAGTAGGTTTCTGGTAAATTACTAATTGCATACATTGTTGTTTTATTTAGCATCGTAAAAAAATATCACCCGCCGCATTTCTGTCGATTACATCATCCTGTCTACACGCATACAAAAAATTAGCACCATCGACTTGTTCCCACACGCTCGAGTGGAGTCAATGACATCACCCTGTCTAAAAAAATAACCGATTCGCCTCCCCCCCACCAACCCGCTGAACATGGCGTCGGAAAGCGGCTTGCATCCTGTTTCACACGGTTAAAAATAACCGCTTACTGTGCGTCGAGTGGTTCCCCCTCTCCATGCACTCTCCGGTTTCCCCCTCCTCAACTACCTCCCTATTTATACCGGTACAAACGAATGTTATTCATTCAGACCTTGACACGCGCAAGCGAAATATAAATTCTTCATTGTAAAATGGCATCATTCGTTGCATAGTTTGCGACCATTAGCGCGATAGAATGTAAAAAAATTCAGGAATTAATAATTGGTGTAAAATATCCGATAGAAGAATTACAAAACATAGACGCAAAGTACGGGAAGGCCGTACTCGCCAATATCCAGGACAACAGGGACACAAAATTAAAATATCGCATATATCTGCGGAAGAGATACGCAAGCGTTTTCGATGATGATGAATTAAAAAATTTAGTGCCATATTCACTTCAACTGGTTTATCGCGGAGAAAAAGACAGGGCTTACGTGGTAGACATTTTAGAGTAAGACCAGATGGGCATCTTCTGAATTAACAAATATATTTGTATTTCGTATTTATTATTTAGCATGTATAATTGTACATAATTGTCATTGCACACGTTTACACACACAATTTTCATTGCATGTGCGTAAGATTACATATTTGTTTTAACTTGTACTTATTGTACTTATTTGTATTTCATTTCATTAGTTTTAATTATATACAATTGCGTATGCGTTTACATAATGTGCTTACACATAATTCATTTGATTTAATTGTACGCAATTGTCATTGTGCACGTGTTTATTGTATTTTGTAATTGTCACTACATAGTAATTGTCACTACTGTGTGCGTTTACATAATATGTATTTTAAATTGTAATATATTTTGCTTACACATATTTCATTTGATTTAATTGTACACAATTGTCATAGTGCACGTGTTTATTTTAACTTGTACTTAGTGTACTTAGATATATTTCATTTCAATTGTTTTAATTTAATGTATTTTAACTTATAATATAATGTGCTTACACATAGTTAATTTGATTTAATTGTACACAATTGTCATTGTGCACGTGTTTACATATTATGTATTTTGTAATTGACACTACATAGTAATTGTCACAGTAATTGTCACTACTGTGTGCGTTTACATATTATGTATTTTAACTTGTAATATATTTTGCTTCCACATATTTCGTTTGATTTAATTATACACAATTTTCATATTGCACGTGTTTACATATTATGTATTTTGTAATTGTAATATATTTTGATTACATGTATTTTAATTGTTTTTAATTAAACATTATTGCTTTAACATTTTATTGTATTTAATTTCAAAAGTCCTTCGAACATTAACACTATTCACCACTCAATGTACAAGCTAGAACGAGCGTTGCACAACGTCCGTTCGTGTGTTATTACATACAACCAATTAAAAAAAATTAATTTTATTTGAAATAATTGCTTGATGATAATACACTTCAGAAACTAAAGAATAGTTTAAAAACAAACTCACCCTGTACGAGTTCCACTTGATTTTCGTCGAATGATGTGCCGTTGAGAGCAATTCGTTCAGATTTTATACAATAGCGAAAAGCGCACTCAAGGATGAACGCGAAAGAGATGGTAACAGGTAATACACACTCGATGACAAAAAAAGCAACACACAAAGAAGTTAAAGCTGCTATGGTTAACCACACCCAAATTCAAGGACGACCACTACCGAATATCAGCTTGGCTCGCATCCTGTTTTACACGGTTAAACAAATGTATGTACGTTTAAGATGAATAAAGCCCCCCGCCCTCACTACGTTCACACACTGTGATAACATATGGTCAGTCAGCATCTTGTTGTAAGCAGATATAAATAACTCCACACGTGCGTGCTGTGTGAAGGTCTCAGCGGGAGCCGATTACATCATCCACGGCTTGCATCCTGTTTCACAATGTTAAACAAATTAACTGTTAGATATTACATTCCCATCAGAATTATATAGACAGTAATTATTTTCCATGCATGATGTGCGTTTTATAAGTGAAGTGGTGTTCACTTATGCAGTGCATATACGCGCACACATTATGTACATATCATGTGTGTTTCTTAGAACAAATGTAGATGACACTACACCTTTTTTTTTCTACGTCCATGCGATAGAAATTACATGTCAATCAGAATATCATATATGGTAATACTTATCTTCTTTGCATGGATGTACGATATTCAATTTTACAAGTGAATTGATTTTCAATTATGCACTGTGGGACCAAGTCATCGGGAATTTCGTGGAACGCAATGATGACGAACACAATATATACTTACCACAGACACACACATTCGAATTTACAACCAATCTACGACGACGTCCAGGCGACGACAGGGCTGCGGTCCGGCGGCGGCCAGGCGGCGAACGGCGGACGGCGTTCAAATTTAACACAGTTTACAAGTTGGCAACAATGCAATATACGTCACTCAGTCTCTTCCCGACGATATCCGGACGGCGGCATGGCGACGTCCAAATCTAAACCCGTACACTGTAACACATGCACAAGTTGACAACATGGCCGACGCTAAACCCGTACACTCTAACACATACACAAGTTGGCAACATCGACTTTTCCAACATGACCGACGACCAATCATCGACGATATCCGCCCGACAAAATGGCCGACGAATTTTCCAACATGGACGATACACCGACCATTCTACGTCCAGGCGGCGACCAGGCCGCGGCCGGGCGGCGAACGGTGGACGGCGGCCATAGCTCTACCAATCAACGCATCGATACCCCCCCTACAACATCACCGCCGCCCGACAAAATGGCCTACCTACGACAACTTCGTCACGCCCACCACTGTCACGTGGGACACCCCTACCCCCACTCCATCCCCACCTCTCTCATGTGCAACACACACCAACGGAAGTCTACCCCCACCACCACAATTTTTGAATTTTGCGCCATAAGAGTGGGGATGACGTCACTTCCGGGGTAGAACTGTCATAAGCCCCCTATTACTACGTACGCCACTATACGGACACTATCGATGAAATTCTATCACCGCACCGCCCGATTTCAGGGCAACCACCTCATTTAGCCCTCGGTCGCTACCAATCTGTGCCAGGTGAATCTTGGACCTGGCCTCGGATACACTCACCCTCAATTAATTAATTAATTGAAAACCCACGGCCGGTAGCAGGCAACAACCTAATATCGAGCCCTATCTATGATCCCTGCGGCAGGAGCTCTATTGAAGCTAGGGACGCAGGATTCGAGCGGGCGACGGGCATGCCCTTCGTCCCGCACAGCCATTGGTCATCATTATTAAGTACCATTTGGAGCAACTCCACTTGCAGCTAAGGGAATATATGTCAGTGACGGATGGTAGTGACATGTGGCTAAGGAATCTATTTGCTGATGGACTGTCAACTAACCTCTCTCTTACTCTACAAGAAGATTCATTGGCAGAACTTTTTACTGTCAGTTAATTAAAATTAAAACAGTTTCATAATTACAGCTAGGGGACTTCTGGTTATGTGTAATGACTGACTGAACTCGCAAAAAAAAACTTTGAAGTGTTTAACTGTGTTTCTCTATACTTATCTGTGTGAAACCGGTCTCCCAGCTCCCGTACTTGAAGTCAAAATTAAGAAATAAACTTGACATTGAGAGTGACTTGATATTGAAATTATCAGACATTAAACCCAATATTGCAAACCTAACAATTGCTGAAAAGCAGCTTCATTGTTCACATTAAGCTATGTTTGATATAATTAATATTGTTACGACGGTCTACTTGATCGTCGTAGGTACAGTGGAAAACAAAATACAAGACACCAATTAAGTCACTAATCACCAGCTTTAATTTTTACAGTTAAACAGTTCGTAATTAACAATACTGTCTCTTACAACAAATCAAATAAAAATTGTTCACACGTAATAAAATGTCAACTAATATAAAACACAATTGCATTACAATTATACCGCCCGATTATAAAACACAACACTTCACTAGAAACCACTTGAACACACACAGTGTCGCCCGACAAATAACTGAGCTGAGCGTCCCTGCGTCCCTGTATTTATACCCCGCTGAGGTTCCAGAATATTCGCTAATAGGCGTCTAGTAGAAAACACTAGAACGTAATTCATTGGGGCCTTGACACAGTGTGTGCGGCCGCGCGAATTCTGCACAGTCTAGCAAATGTGCTGAGAATCACGTACGCCACGACATTCAGCCTCTGGAACATTCGATAAACACGTAGATTGTTCTGTAATGTCGTAACACAGCCTTCTCCTTAAGACTGGTCGTCCCGGGCTGGCAAACCGTCTCTGAAGTAATACTTATCCAGGCGATCTAGTTGGACACCTTGAACTTTCGCTGTCCTTCCTGTTGAATACGATAAACAACACCGTTTATTCTTTTTTTCACAGTATAGGGTCCTTCCCAGTTAGTTTGCAACATAGGTGAGCGACCACGACGGCGCTTTGGGTTGTACAACCAGACCTGATCTCCTTCTTGGAAACCCACACTACGAGTATTGCTGCGAATGTCATACCGAGTTTTCATTTTATCACTGGCAATCTTCACCCGTCCTCTTATCAAGCGATTCATTTCTCGTAGTTGGTTTTCTAATTGCGAGGAATAGTTCTGTGGCTCTTGGGACTGAGTCTCAGGTGATCCGAACATCAAGTCCCCAGGAAGACAAATCTCCCGCCCAAAAACCAATTTTGCTGGAGTCATGCCGGTTGTGTCGTGTATTGATAATCTACACACCATGAGGAATAGTAATACACGTTGGTCCCAGTCTGTTTGGTTCTCGTCACCAACCTTCGAAAGATGCTGTTCAAGTGTCCTATTGAATCTGTTAACCATACCGTCCGACTGAGGATGCAGAGGCGTTGTCCTGGTCGAATTCCGAGTAGACGGCATAATTCTTTAAACACTCCTGATTCGAAATTTCTCCCTAGATCCGTATGGATTTCCATAGGGGCTCCATAACGGCAACAGAAGTTGTGAACTAACTGCTTTGCCACAGTGGTAACCTCCTGATTTAGAATTACGTAGGCTTCCACCCACTTAGTAAAGTGGTCATGCATCTCCTCCAAAACAGACTGCACTTTACTTCGGGGAACTATCAACGGCATGACCACGTCTCGTCCATTTGCACTTTTCGAAGCCCTTTTTAGCAATCCGTTCTCTAAGGTAAGGGATTCCCATTGTGCCCAGTAGCCCTTCTGCACTTCCGAACCATGATAGATATCTTGCCATTCCGGGCGGTGACCTTCCTCTTTTGCTGTCAAGATAGGTCCAATGTCTTCATCAGTCATCTGTTTTTATCGACAATCTTGTGTCGTCCAGCCGTTAGAGGCGGATTTATACTTTTGCCGCCTAGGGGCTACCGGCAACTTGTCGCCCCCCCCCCACGAACTTCCAACCACTAAGTTGACGGAGGAAGCTGGATGCTTCACTTCTTGTAGCTGCCTTTTCTTTTTAGTCATTCGAAATTATTGTAAGTGCTTCTATTACTTCATCCCAATCTTCTTTTAATGCCCTACAAGCATCATCCCGTGCAGACCAACATGTTTTGGACAACGCTTTTAAGGTTAGGTTTTCTTTTTTACTTAGACACCCGTGATCCCACCCCACCTATCTACCCATTCCATCTTTTGGTAGAGGATGAGAAAAAGTTATAAAGATTATTTAAGAAGCATGAAAAATTACGACTCCCCTTGCAACTGCTAGTTGAATGCTCACATTTGTGAATGAGCACTGCAAGGGGAGTATATTGCTGTCGGTGTTATTTCTCGTATTCTGGCTTGTAGTCCAGTGTACTCCCCAGACATGTTGGAGTCATTATCGTATGACTGCCCCCTGCAGTTTTTTTATGTCAATGCCGTATTTATTGAGGACAGCTGTAACAGCGTTGAACAACCCTTCAGCTTTGTGACCTACATTCGGTAGAAAGCAAAGGAATCTTTCTATGAGAATTCCCTTTTCGGTAACATATATTATTATTACGGCCAGTTGATCCACATGGGAAATGTCTGGCGTTGAGTCGACTACCAGAAAAAAATACTTTGGAGCTTTTATCTCTGTTAAAATTTCATCTGTGACTTTATGGCTCATTAATTTGAGGAATTCCTAGTAAGTAGAAGATGACAAGTATGAAGTATAGCCTTGACCTGGATTGCCGTACCTGGCAAGGTGGTTCGCTAAGAAGGGATCGAACTCGGATATTAACTCTATACACATAATAAAATTTTCACAATTGTGAAATGGCCCAAATGTCTCGAAGTGCCCTCTTAGAGGTAGACCAGCAGCAGCTTGGCACCTAACAACAGAAACTACTCGTTTCAACACATTTCGCCAATATTTTTCTGAGCCTGGATCAAAAGCTGAGAATCAATTCTTTCTGCTATGGTCATTCTTTTCTTCATTACTAAGACACATAACTTATGGTCTGATGAATTCTCATGGCTTTTTAAATACTCCTTTCCGTGCTTCCAATCATCAAAGCCTTCTTTTGCTAATTTTGAAATTTCTCCAAAAAGTTGGGACGGTATACAAAAACGTTTTCCAGAACTTTCTGAGTACGTTAGGTAAGATCGTTTTACTTCCTGTCCATTGATTAAGTTAGTTTTAAACAGGGTTTGAGTTAGACAGCGATGTTGTTCCCCCAGTGAATCTTTTGGAACGGCTAAAATCTTGAATTATTCCATTTTTCATGTTCTCGAGTGTTGTCATTGATAGGCCATAACGCATGGTCATAAACCATAGTGTTGCTACTATGCTTAAAATCTTTATCTCATTTATCGTCATGTATTTCAGATTGTTCCGTGGTAGTTGAGCTCGTCTGAGGAATTGGATTAGAAAAGTCTTCATTATTGACCAGTTCAGCAAGGTTAGGCCTATAGGCCTACACTCAGTATTGGAATTATTGAAATCATCCTCCTGTTGTTCTTTGATTGGCGTTTCAATTTCATTGCTATTTACAATTTCAACTGCATTAGGATATGTTATAGTTGGGTCTAATTCGATTGGAGGAAAGTCTTTTGTTTGATAAGATTTTTGGATTCCCACGTTGTTTTCGCTATCAGATGATTCATGCCCAGTGTTGGGTTTCCGAAAAAAGTTGAAAATTTTTCTAGTCTTCTTTACTGCTTCCTGTTCTTTTTCTATCTTTGCAAATGCTGCTTTTCCATAAGCAGCACCACTAAGGCGCTTCCTCCCGTCACTCATAGTTATTTCATTAAAATGCCTGAAAAACGTTTTGATTATCTAATAGAAAAAAGATCGCATTTTACATGGATAAGTTTATATTTTATAATATTACGACTATTAGCGTCAGACACAAATAACACACTAAAACTAGAACATAAATACACGAATACCGGTATATCCATACACATTTTGAACATTCGTAACATCAGTTTGCGAGAACACACAGGATTGAGTAAATCATATCGTGTCATTAATGTCAACACGCACGCAGTGACAGACTAGAGTAAACGGTAGGCTGTAGTGTTTTTTCTATCAGTCACGGGTCGGTCGTATGCGTACACTGAAACATTTTTCAGTAAAAATTAGTATGGCGAGCGTTTAAAAATTACTAGGTATTTTAGTAAACATGGTCCGAGAGACGAGCGTGAAAACGTTTACCGGTACTTCACACTTAGTAAAATGTACCGATTTTCGGTACATTTCTACCTTACCTAACGTCAACTGAGCATTATTGAAATCGGGCAGTTTTTAGGTTAAATTTTGTAATATAGGCTACAAGTATTTAGCAAGATTTTCTCCATTTTTATCATTATTTTAATTCATTATTTAACTGCTTTATATGATATAAGTAGTGGTGTAGGGGGGGGTACTGAAACACAATGACGTCATCATGTTCCAGTACCTCCCCCACATCTGGGGGGGATTCTAAAACAGCTAGCTCTGACGACATCATGACGTTACTGGCCTATGTCAGCTATCTCTGATTTCATCGTGACGTCACTGGCAATGTTCGCGGTTCGCAGTTCACCGTTCGCGGTTCGCACCGTTCGTGGTTCGCAGTTCACCGTTCGCGGTTCGCAGTTCACCGTTCGCGGTTCGGAGTTCACCGTTCGCGGTTCGCGGTTCGCCGTCCGCCGTTCGCTGTTCGCCGTCCGGCGGCGGCCTGGTCGTCGTCCGGCGGCAGCCTGGTCACCGCCCGGTCACCGCCTGGACGTAGATTGGTCGGTGTATTGTCCATGTTGTCGGGCGGTCTATCATCGATACGAAGAGCCTGAGTGACGTGTATTGCATTGTTGTCAACTTGTGAACTGTATTAAATTTGAACGCCGTTCGCCGTTCGCCGTTCGCCGTCCGGCGGCGGCCTGGCGGCGGCCTGGTCGTGGCTTGATGGCCGCCAGGAGTGGTCGTCGACCATGTTGTCGGCGGCGGGTCGGGCATGTTGGAAAAAAAGGTGATTTTTTTGTCGGGTTGTGTAAGGATTGTGGTGGTTAAGGTTCGGCCACGTTGCTGCCTCGTGCATGTGTTATAGTGTATGGGTATGTGTATGTAAGGGGTTTTCCGGAAGTGCGGTTATGTTGGAAAAGCGTCGTCGGCGTTGGCAACTTGTGCTGGTTTATCGACGTTGTCAACTCGTGCGTGTGTTATAGTGTATGGGTTTGTATATGTACGCCGCCGCCGTCGGATATCGTCGATGTCGTGTATTGCATTGTTGCCAACTGTGTGTCTATGTGTTAAGTAAATATATACATATACAGATTGTAAAAATACGTTCGCACCAACATGTTGGTCTAGGGTTTGCTATGTCCAACCCCTACATTTGTTGTTGTAAGAAACACACATGATATGCAGTGCATAATTGAATGTCAATTCACTTATATAAAACACACACACACACGCAATATTTATGGAAAATAATTATTGTTCATGTAATATCTGAATAATAGGACGTTGCGAATGATGTAACCGGCTCCCACTGTGATTTTCACATGTGGAGTTATTTTTTTTTTTACAACAGAATACTGACAGACCATCCTTATAATCATGCAATTATTGTTTAATAAAATTGATTTTTTAAATTAGTTCTATGTAACACGTTCTAGCTTGTATATTGTGTTATGAATATGTATACAAGTTATGTTCGAAGGAATTTTGAAATTAAAAAACAATAAAAATATTAAAGCAATACTGTTTAATTACAAATAATTAAAATACGTGTAATTAAAATACATAATATGTAAACGCACACAGTAGTGAAAATTACAAAATGTAAACATGTGCAATATGACAATTGTATACGAAATACATCTAAGTAAAACTAATTACAAGTGCACTATGACATGACAAATATGTACAAAATAATTAAATAAACACACACAGTAGTGACAATTAAAAAAAGCAATACTGTTTAATTACAAATAATTAAAATACATGTAATCAAAATATATTACAATTTAAAATACATAATATGTAAACGCGCACAGTAGTGAAAATTTGAAAATGTAAACATCTGCAATATGACAATTGTATACGAAATACAACTAAGTAAAACTAATTACAAGTGCACTATGACATGACAAATATGTACAAAAAAATGAAGTGACGAGTACAGCTTTCCCGTACTTTGTGTCTATATTCTGCATTTCTTCTATTAGATATTTTACGTCGATTATCAATTCCTTTATTTTTTTTTATACTCAATTGCGCAAATAGTTGCAAATTTTCAGTGAATGATGCCATTTTAAAATAAAGAATTTATAATTTCTCGCGCGTCTCTCAACGAATGAACGAATAACGCTCGTGCACAGCGAATAAATAGGGAGGTAGTTGTGGAGGTGGAAAATCCGGAGAGGGGGAACCACTCAACGCACAGTAAGCGTTTATTTTTAACCGTGTGAACAGGATACGAGCTGATTTCTCACGGTTCGATGGGTAGGTGGGGAAGAGGGGAGTCGGTTATTTTTTATACGTCTAGACAGCACTTGTGCTTGTTCGAACATGTCGTCGACGCTAATTTATTTTTAGACAGGTGATGCATTTAACTGTGTGAACAGGATACGACTTGATTTCTCACGGTTCGATGGGTAGGTAGGGAAGAGGGGTGCCGGTTATTGTTATACGACTAGACAGCACATGTGCTTGTTTAAACATGTCGTCGACGATAATTTATTTTTAGACAGATGATGTAATCGATTGAAAGGCGACGACTGTTATTTTTACGTAAGCGCTAAACAATAATGTTTCATTTCTTTTTATTAAAAAAATGTAATCAATTGTCATGTATTTTATTTTCTTAATACCCGTAACCTTGGAGGGGAAACGTCCTATTATTATCCCCTCCCCCGTTCTACGGAACGTTTACTTTGTATCTTGTCTCCTCGTCACGGATCAGTGCAACAAATTTTTGTGTCAAAACGATGTATACAATACGTTTTACAGGGTACAGTACTGCGTGCTTTAAGTCACTACAACATCTGTACTCGTACGAAGTTAATAGCTCCATGCGTCCGTTCTCGACGCGTACTGTCGAAACACTGAGGTATACGAGATTGTGGGAGAGGTGGTAGTGAGATATCTATTAATTATAAATACTTCCGTCACAGCAGCAGCATAGATTTTTAAACAATTTTTTACTGGTTTATTTCGTGCATTAGTAGAAACATTCTTGCCCTTTTATTAACAGCTGGTAAGCGCGACTGTGAATTTGCTGTGAAATCAGTTCTTCCGGCGCTAGACTTTGTACACGGAGTACGAGTTCCCTGTTATTGTGTGCTACCAGGACGGATGCCTAATACATACTAATACGTTCGCACCAACCTGTTGGTCTAGGGGGTGCTATGTTGAGCCCTACAAGGTCATTCTGCCCAACCGCCGCCACGCCTCCGCCTATCAACGCACAATTATGTATGCATTGCACGATATACCCATAACCGCAATGTCAACCTGTCTATCATTAACGAAACCATTGCCACGTTCATTGAAAGCTGTTAGACCAAGGTACTGCATGCCATAACCGATCGTAACGATATACCCATAATCGCAATATCAACCTGCCTATCGTAAACGAAACCATTGCAACGTTGGTTGCAAGCTGTCAGACCAAGGTACTGCATGACATAACCGATCGTAACGATATACACATAACCGCAATGTCAACTTGCCTATCGTTAACGAAACCATTGCCAAGTTCATTGAAAGCCGCCAGACCAAGGTACTGCATGCCATAACCGATCGTAACGATATACCCATAACCGCAATGACAACCTGTCTATCGTTAATGAAACCATTGTCAAGTTCACTGAAAGCTGTCAGACCAAGGTACTGCATGCCATAACCGATCGTAATGATATACACATAACCGCAATGTCAACCTGCCTATCGTTAACGAAACCATTGCCAAGTTCATTGAAAGCCGCCAGACCAAGGTACTGCATGTCATAACCGATCATAACGATATACCCATAACCGCAATATCAACCTGTCTATCGTTAACGAAACCATTGCCAAGTTCATTGAAAGCTGTCAGACCAAGGTACTGCATGACATAACCGATCGTAACGATATACACATAACCGCAATGTCAACCTGCCTGTCGTTAACGAAACCATTGCCAAGTTCATTGAAAGCTGTCAGACCAAGGTACTGCATGTCATAACCGATCGTAACGATATACACATAACCGCAATGTCAACCTGCCTATCGTTAACGAAACCATTGCCAAGTTCATTGAAAGCCGCCAGACCAAGATACTGCATGCCATTACCGATCGTAACGATATACCCATAACCGCAATGTCAACCTGCCTATCGTTAACGAAACCATTGCCAAGTTCATTGAAAGCTGTCAGACCAAGGTACTGCATGACATAACCGATCGTAACGATATACACATAACCGCAATGTCAACCTGCCTGTCGTTAACGAAACCATTGCCAAGTTCATTGAAAGCCGCCAGACCAAGGTACTTCATGTCATAACCGATCGTAACGATATACACATAACCGCAATGTCAACCTGCCTATCGTTAACGAAACCATTGCCAAGTTCATTGAAAGCTGTCAGACCAAGGTACTGCATGTCATAACCGATCGTAACGATATACACATAACCGCAATGTCAACCTGCCTATCGTTAACGAAACCATTGCCAAGTTCATTGAAAGCCGCCAGACCAAGATACTGCATGCCATTACCGATCGTAACAATATACCCATAACCGCAATGTAAACCTGCCTATCGTTAACGAAACCATTGCCAAATTCATTGAAAGCCGCCAGACCAAGGTACTGCATGCCATTACCGATCGTAACGATATACCCATAACCGCAATGTCAACCTGCCTATCGTTAACGAAACCATTGCCAAGTTCATTGAAAGCCGCCAGACCAAGGTACTGCATGTCATAACCGATCGTAACGATATACCCATAACCGCAATGTCAACCTGCCTATCGTTAAGGAAACCATCGTCAAGTTCATTGAAAGCTGTCAGACTAAGATACTGCATGCCATAACCGATCGTAACGATATACCCATAACCGCAATATCAACCTGCCTATCGTTAACGAAACCATTGCCAAGTTCATTGAAAGCAAAATATATAATAATATGTAAACGCACACAGTAGTGAAAATTACAAAATACATAATATGTAAACATGCGAAATACATCTAATTAAAACTAATTACGAGTTAAAATAAACGCACACAGTAGTGACAATTACAAAATACGTAATCAAGTGCACTATGTCATGACAAATATGTACAAAAAATAAAATAAACACACACACAGTAGTGGCAATTACAAAATACAATTGTATACAATTATGTGTAAGCACAATATATTATAACATTATGTAGAATTAAATTAAATTGAAATAAGTGTAAGCACATTATATTTTAAATACTATTTGTAAACGTGTGCAATGACAATTATGCACAAATATATATGTCTATCCGGGCTTACTTTAAAATGTACACCTCGTAAGCCTTGTTTTATTATCTAGACATAAGTACATTGACAATTGAATACAATTAAATCAAATGAAATATGTGTAAGCACATTAAAAATAACTTAAAATATATTATGTATAATTAAAAGAAATTATATGAAATACAGCTAAGTACATGTTAATATATATATGTAATCGTATGCACAATGAAAATTATACATGAAGATGACCGTTCGGTCCTACTGTACAATGTCTACTATGTACGCTCTATCGTTTTCTCCGCGATAAATCAGTTGTAGTGAACATGGTAATAAATTTTTTAATTCGTCATCTTCGAAAACGCCCGCGTATCTCTTTGGTAGATATAGTCTATTGCTGTTTTAGTTAAACACTCGTAACAGTTATACCCGTTTATGCGGACAGTCAACACCTATTTTACATAACAGAAAATAAGTGCGTAGTATTTATACGTTCACCGTTTGCAGGCATTTCATTTCTGATGGCCTTGAGTATTGGTTCAAGTATGTGTCATTTCCGCTACCGTCTCGGTTTTAATGGAATAGCGTACACCAACTTGTTGATAATAGTCGTTAGATACTTGTAGCCTTTGACACGTTATAGTGAGGTATCATCTCCATCAAATCTGCTTGGTAAAGTTCGTAGTCCCTTAAGCTCCACCGCACGTCTCGCGAAATTCCTTCTCACCGGCGTATGCAGCTCCGTTGCTATTGTCTTGCGAACTGTTTCTGAATTTTTGTTGCTGTTCTTCTTCTTTTTCTTCATTGTCCGCTGCATAGTCGTTTCGTCATCTTGTGTGTTAACCAAAATACGATTCACATAAGGCTACATATAACACCCTTACGGTACTCGTACATTTCCACAACTAGCACGTTATTGTTTTCGGGTAAACCGTAGTTCAGGTGGCTCGATTTGAGTTCTGTTATAGGACAACGGTCGCGAGACTCAAAGTATGAGTGTAACATCTATGACTTTAATTAACAAAAATCATCAGTCATGTCGTCTGCACACATTTGCACTGATCATAAATAAACGTTCGTTGGACACTGTTTAACTGTGTTTCTCAGAATATCGTATTCTGAAGTATTTACAATATGTATGAAGTGTCGGTAATGCTTCCCGGAGATAATGTACCGAATGCAGTCATTGTGCTTTGTTGTTCACCAACTGGAACGCACTTTCCAGTTTTGTTAACGACGACAATGGATAGTCTGTGTCAAAACTACTGATTACTGATGCAGTCCGTTTACGGATCGGTTGTTTGGTGTTATTTCCGAAGTATGCCGAATTACGCTTTCGCGACGTGCGAACCGAATAACACTGGTACGTTGAACATTCTCTGCTTCCTCCACATCCATCTCGGACTCGCGAATTCTATAATGTCCATACGCTAGCGTTCTCTGACCGTCTTCCAGGATATATCGTTTATCGTCGTACGGCGATAGCGAGAGTTTGACGATCTTGCGCGTGTACAGTTGGTGATTTTCACTGCGGATAATCTGCGCTGACGTATATGTTTGGTGGTTACTTGATTCCGCCGACGAAAGCAAACACCGTTTGTAATCAGCGTGCTTTAAACGGTTTTGTATTGCCACCCGCGGTACCCCTTTTGCTACACGCTTCTCATTTTTATCCCCGTCGTCCTGTAACACTAACTGCGAGTACGATTTTGCGCGCAACCCGACGAATTCTACAATAGGTTTTGCATGCGTCTCGTCCTTAAAAGTACCCAACTGTTTTTTATTTAGCACACTATAACACGGATGCGTTACGGGATATTCTGATGTATCGAAAAGATGAAGGTTTTCCTTAATGTCTGCGTAAACGTCATCAGTCCGTATATCATACAACAAAGAGTCCGTATCTGTCATACACAATCGAACACGAGATCCATATTTCGCGATTATGTAATCGTAATGAAAACTGTACATCACATATTTACTAATGTCCAACACTGTGAATCCCACGTACAGCGGACGGTTGAGGTACACAGTTCTCTTTTTCATCATCACACCGACCAAGTCTTCGTTGTACACCATTACGCGCTCAAATCTTGGGCTCGCAGTCAGCTTTATCAGATCGTGTTCGTTGGACACCAAACGAAAATCTATCCGTTTTCGTACGTTTTCCAATGACTTTCCGTAAACAGCATTAATCATCAATTTAAAAAAATCTTTTTCGAAATCGTTCGCTGCGGCTTTCCGTTTTTCCGTATTGAAAAATATAAACGGCTTCATCCAAGCGCTCTGACGGAACGCCAACACGCGATTAACGGCTTCCAGCTCCATCCCGAGTTTGAGGTAAAGCTGCAACGTTCTGTAATGCACGATATAATTCTCCTTATCTTTGAGGCTGGTGATGAGTTTTTCAACTGTACCGGTGGCAGACATTTGAAATTTCTTCAAGTAATTGAACCGTTTGCTGTAAGGCGACAATTCGTGTTCGTTGACTTTCCTGCGTTCCGGTGCCAGTGGATAGTCCGAATGCAAATCATGTAAATTACGAGGATAACCAAGATCAACATCAAGAATATATCCGATTTCGTCTTCCACTCCAACTGTACTCAAATCTAACTCGTCAATTTCTTTGCGTTCCATCCAACGGAATCCGGAATGAGGTAGCGGTTGTTCCATCGCTGTTCCGTACAGATTTGTACAGTCCAAGTAAAGAAGATAATTATTTTCACGTTCCCGGTCGTAGTCCGACACGTAAGGATTGTTGGCCTTGGCGTATCTATTAGATATCATCGCTATTCCGCCACGAACTCCGGTTTCTACGAACAGATGCATGTCGATATCCTTCAACAGTTCGAGTCGAATTCCAGTCATTTTCATCATAGCGTTCCAAGCTAGTCCCGGCGCGGAGTACACGTTACACGGATCTATCCCATAGTACTGCAGACTTGTCTTGCGAAAATTTTCGAACACGTCAGCCAAAAGCAATACATCAGTTTTCAAATAGAGGTTATGGTAGTCCCCTAACGTTTGTATTCCGAAACTTGTCCAAACGTTGTGGGCATGAGTGTAGTCTTCGTCGGATACGTGTGTCTCGACTAATTCGTTGTAAAAATCTTCCTGTGTGGGCAGAGAAGTGTCCTCGAACTTACTTTCGTCCGTTACATACTCATACGGGTAGACCCCCTTTCTAAGTAATAAGTCGATACTATCTTCATTTCCACTGGTTTGCATGCACTGTCGTAAAATTTTAAAATTTTCTTTCTGCAAATTTTTTACCAGCTTCTCTAACGATGTGTTCATGAACTGCACAGAATCGAGAAACCGTAATGGACCGAGTGACACGGACACGTAACGCTCGCTGGTCGTAGCGATACATTTAATGTCTTCACGCTTGAATTTTCCGAAAGCCTGCACCAGATGGTGACAATCGTAGCCTCGCAAGTTGTGAAAGAACACGGGAACGTGTTGTGGTACCTTGTAGTTCAAATTACAAGTGTTATGCGCGGCTCCCAAGTACTCACCCGTTACATGATCATGGTTTCGCACTTTGTCCCCTTCGTGCTCGACACACTTCTTACATAGATGACATATGGTAGCGTTTTGAAACTCGCGCTCGGCTTCTTCAGTCATGCGAATGGGTTTGTTAAAATCACGTTCGAGCCGACTAACGTCTTCCAACAGAGTTTGAAGAAACGTCTCCACAACGTCTTTACCACGATACAAAACCGGTTCTTTAACAGTTTTTCCGGTCCAATCAACGATTACATAACAAAAACTACATGGTACGTGATGCGCGTTGTCGAGCGAGTGCGATCTATCGTTTTTGTGTTCACAACCATGCACGGGAAGAAGGAAGGATTCAAAATCTGCATACACCGTGTAAGGTACTCTGTGGCACTTTGTGTAATCCTTAAAATACATATTACCATATTTTCCACTCGGTAATTTGACTTTTTGCGCTCCGTACGGTGTGCAGAGTACCTCGTGATCCTCAAGTCGTTTTTGTGCATTTTTAGGATCTGTATTATCTCGGAAACGTTGTAAGCAATAGTTGCAGTAGAACGAAGGGGTTTTACTTTTAGTTAAAGTATACAACAAGCGTGACATGTTTCTAATAAGACAATAATGTTTAACACCTTCATTGCTGACTAGCAGTAGAAGATTCACGTGCGTTCTACCTTTGTTCTTGGTTATCCGTATGGGGTACACTTCGTCTTTTGTGTAACCGAACTCATTAATTTCTCTTTCGTAACCGAGCACGTTCACAGAAATATTCACATTTTGTTTTTCAAATTTGTTAATTTGATTCACCGGTACCGGATAAACTATCCCTTCCATATTCAACTCGTTTTCATACTGTCTGTAATGATCCAAACGGTGCGGGTTAGAAGCGATCGGATGTAAACCGGCTAGAACGGACCAGAGGAAGCATTTCTCATCCAATAGATTCTGCACGTTTACTATAGCTTTCTTAAGTAATAATTTTTTCGGAGTGGGTACGAAACTTGATCCTGCCAAAGGACGATACTTTACCAAATGTACTTCAACGGCTACGATACCGTTTACGACCCATCCGCTACCTTCACGAGTAAACTTTGATACCGAATCCAGCACTTTTTCGATACACTCCCTATATTGTTCGTACACGTCTTCCGCGTCCGCAGGTAAAACGAGCTGCGTACGCGAACGAAACACTCCCGTCTGCTCCAGCTCACGATCTGCTATTAATTTTTTGAACAAGACGCGCACGACCAAGTACCACTTGTAACTTTCCCCCATATCGCGTGATTCCGCGAGAACGTCTTCTGGAATAACCTCCACCATTCTCTTCAATAACACGGATACCGTTTCTATTCCGTCTTGAAAATCATCGTACTTTATTGTTTTTACACTCCCATTGAGAGCAATGGTACGAGTGGCGTATACTGCCATGATTTTACGATCACTTTAACACTTTATATCACACAAAGTAAATTAGAATAACAATTTGTAACAAACAATTTGTAGCGCACCAGTGTTCAGCAACATGAACGACTTGTAACTGAGGGGCTGTTGCGGAGTTCACAGGTTATATAGTGCGAGCGTCGATGCGCGCGCAACTGTACTAAATAGCCGTTATGCGCATGCGCAAATAATTTTAATACGTATGCGCAGATGACTGAAAAAAAGAGATGACTTACATAATAAATGTACGCTTAGGCCAACGATATGATCTTTAACGTACCGTGTTTCTTGATTATGAAAGAACATTCGTCTATCTCCCCATAATACATATCGTTATACAACAGAAGAGTACGACCCGTGTAGGTGTGTATCGCTGCGTTTATTTTCGTTAGCGTGCGAACGTCGAGCGTTGTGATCGGTGTGTGGATATCCTTTCACCGGCTGCAGACTGTGTATATCCAACATGTAAATGTATTTGACTATAAACAGCGTTATTTCTTCGGTCCGCGTTCTCTAGTACATTGTCGTAACGTTAACGGAAAGAACGTAAGCGAAACCGTTAATAAAAGTGGGCACCCGCCTCTGCCCGGACGCTTCGACTCGAGTTCCAGTGTCCACGAAAAGTTATTGTGCACCATATACACATGTCTGTTAATTATTAAAAATTGATTAACTCTCATTAGTCGACATAAATCCGTCGTCGTCCGGATGGTGACTTTTGTCGTTCGTCGTCTTCGTCGTCGTTGATGATGAGGTTATACCGCTGCTCGGTTTTCCTTCATGTGGTGAGGTTAAACTGAATTTTATCGGTGACATCGGTTAGGTGTGTTAGGTTCATCCAGTATTTTTTTCACCGTCGTCGGTGAGGTTAAACTGTGGTGAAGTCGGTTAGGTTATCATCGACGACGTCTGGGCGGCGACCGGGCGGCGGCTAAAGCCAGATCACATAGTTCTTTTTTGCCGCCGCCGCCCGGTCGCCGCCCAGACGTCGTCGATGATAACCTAACCGACTTCACCACAGTTTAACCTCACCGACGACGGTGAAAAAAATACTGGATGAACCTAACACACCTAACCGATGTCACCGATAAAATTCAGTTTAACCTCACCACATGAAGGAAAACCGAGCAGCGGTATAACCTCATCATCAACGACGACGACGACAAAAGTCACCATCCGGACGACGACGGATTTATGTCGACTAATGAGAGTTAATCAATTTTTAATAATTAACAGACATGTGTATATGGTGCACAATAACTTTTCGTGGACACTGGAACTCGAGTCGAAGCGTCCGGGCAGAGGCGGGTGCCCACTTTTATTAACGGTTTCGCTTACGTTCTTTCCGTTAACGTTACGACAATGTACTAGAGAACGCGGACCGAAGAAATAACGCTGTTTATAGTCAAATACATTTACATGTTGGATATACACAGTCTGCAGCCGGTGAAAGGATATCCACACACCGATCACAACGCTCGACGTTCGCACGCTAACGAAAATAAACGCAGCGATACACACCTACACGGGTCGTACTCTTCTGTTGTATAACGATATGTATTATGGGGAGATAGACGAATGTTCTTTCATAATCAAGAAACACGGATACGTTAAAGATCATATCGTTGGCTTAAGCGTACATTTATTATGTAAGTCATCTCTTTTTTTCAGTCATCTGCGCATACGTATTAAAATTATTTGCGCATGCGCATAACGGCTTTTTAGTACAGTTGCGCGCGCATCGACGCTCGCACTATATAACCTGTGAACTCCGCAACAGCGCCTCAGTTACAAGTCGTTCATGTTGCTGAACACTGGTGCGCTACAAATTGTTTGTTACAAATTGTTATTCTAATTTACTTTGTGTGATATAAAGTGTTAAAGTGATCGTAAAATCATGGCAGTATACGCCACTCGTACCATTGCTCTCAATGGGAGTGTAAAAACAATAAAGTACGATGATTTTCAAGACGGAATAGACACGGTATCCGTGTTATTGAAGAGAATGGTGGAGGTTATTCCAGAAGACGTTCTCGCGGAATCACGCGATATGGGGGAAAGTTACAAGTGGTACTTGGTCGTGCGCGTCTTGTTCAAAAAATTAATAGCAGATCGTGAGCTGGAGCAGACGGGAGTGTTTCGTTCGCGTACGCAGCTCGTTTTACCTGCGGACGCGGAAGACGTGTACGAACAATATAGGGAGTGTATCGAAAAAGTGCTGGATTCGGTATCAAAGTTTACTCGTGAAGGTAGCGGATGGGTCGTAAACGGTATCGTAGCCGTTGAAGTACATTTGGTAAAGTATCGTCCTTTGGCAGGATCAAGTTTCGTACCCACTCCGAAAAAATTATTACTTAAGAAAGCTATAGTAAACGTGCAGAATCTATTGGATGAGAAATGCTTCCTCTGGTCCGTTCTAGCCGGTTTACATCCGATCGCTTCTAACCCGCACCGTTTGGATCATTACAGACAGTATGAAAACGAGTTGAATATGGAAGGGATAGTTTATCCGGTACCGGTGAATCAAATTAACAAATTTGAAAAACAAAATGTGAATATTTCTGTGAACGTGCTCGGTTACGAAAGAGAAATTAATGAGTTCGGTTACACAAAAGACGAAGTGTACCCCATACGGATAACCAAGAACAAAGGTAGAACGCACGTGAATCTTCTACTGCTAGTCAGCAATGAAGGTGTTAAACATTATTGTCTTATTAGAAACATGTCACGCTTGTTGTATACTTTAACTAAAAGTAAAACCCCTTCGTTCTACTGCAACTATTGCTTACAACGTTTCCGAGATAATACAGATCCTAAAAATGCACAAAAACGACTTGAGGATCACGAGGTACTCTGCACACCGTACGGAGCGCAAAAAGTCAAATTACCGTGTGGAAAATATGGTGATATGTATTTTAAGGATTACACAAAGTGCCACAGAGTACCTTACACGGTGTATGCAGATTTTGAATCCTTCCTTCTTCCCGTGCATGGTTGTGAACACAAAAACGATAGATCGCACTCGCTCGACAACGCGCATCACGTACCATGTAGTTTTTGTTATGTAATCGTTGATTGGACCGGAAAAACTGTTAAAGAACCGGTTTTGTATCGTGGTAAAGACGTTGTGGAGACGTTTCTTCAAACTCTGTTGGAAGACGTTAGTCGGCTCGAACGTGATTTTAACAAACCCATTCGCATGACTGAAGAAGCCGAGCGCGAGTTTCAAAACGCTACCATATGTCATCTATGTAAGAAGTGTGTCGAGCACGAAGGGGACAAAGTGCGAAACCATGATCATGTAACGGGTGAGTACTTGGGAGCCGCGCATAACACTTGTAATTTGAACTACAAGGTACCACAACACGTTCCCGTGTTCTTTCACAACTTGCGAGGCTACGATTGTCACCATCTGGTGCAGGCTTTCGGAAAATTCAAGCGTGAAGACATTAAATGTATCGCTACGACCAGCGAGCGTTACGTGTCCGTGTCACTCGGTCCATTACGGTTTCTCGATTCTGTGCAGTTCATGAACACATCGTTAGAGAAGCTGGTAAAAAATTTGCCGAAAGAAAATTTTAAAATTTTACGACAGTGCATGCAAACCAGTGGAAATGAAGATAGTATCGACTTATTACTTAGAAAGGGGGTCTACCCGTATGAGTATGTAACGGACGAAAGTAAGTTCGAGGACACTTCTCTGCCCACACAGGAAGATTTTTACAACGAATTAGTCGAGACACACGTATCCGACGAAGACTACACTCATGCCCACAACGTTTGGACAAGTTTCGGAATACAAACGTTAGGGGACTACCATAACCTCTATTTGAAAACTGATGTATTGCTTTTGGCTGACGTGTTCGAAAATTTTCGCAAGACAAGTCTGCAGTACTATGGGATAGATCCGTGTAACGTGTACTCCGCGCCGGGACTAGCTTGGAACGCTATGATGAAAATGACTGGAATTCGACTCGAACTGTTGAAGGATATCGACATGCATCTGTTCGTAGAAACCGGAGTTCGTGGCGGAATAGCGATGATATCTAATAGATACGCCAAGGCCAACAATCCTTACGTGTCGGACTACGATCGGGAACGTGAAAATAATTATCTTCTTTACTTGGACTGTACAAATCTGTACGGAACAGCGATGGAACAACCGCTACCTCATTCCGGATTCCGTTGGATGGAACGCAAAGAAATTGACGAGTTAGATTTGAGTACAGTTGGAGTGGAAGACGAAATCGGATATATTCTTGATGTTGATCTTGGTTATCCTCGTAATTTACATGATTTGCATTCGGACTATCCACTGGCACCGGAACGCAGGAAAGTCAACGAACACGAATTGTCGCCTTACAGCAAACGGTTCAATTACTTGAAGAAATTTCAAATGTCTGCCACCGGTACAGTTGAAAAACTCATCACCAGCCTCAAAGATAAGGAGAATTATATCGTGCATTACAGAACGTTGCAGCTTTACCTCAAACTCGGGATGGAGCTGAAAGCCGTTAATCGCGTGTTGGCGTTCCGTCAAAGCGCTTGGATGAAGCCGTTTATATTTTTCAATACGGAAAAACGGAAAGCCGCAGCGAACGATTTCGAAAAAGATTTTTTTAAATTGATGATTAATGCTGTTTACGGAAAGTCATTGGAAAACGTACGAAAACGGATAGATTTTCGTTTGGTGTCCAACGAACACGATCTGATAAAGCTGACTGCGAGCCCAAGATTTGAGCGCGTAATGGTGTACAACGAAGACTTGGTCGGTGTGATGATGAAAAAGAGAACTGTGTACCTCAACCGTCCGCTGTACGTGGGATTCACAGTGTTGGACATTAGTAAATATGTGATGTACAGTTTTCATTACGATTACATAATCGCGAAATATGGATCTCGTGTTCGATTGTGTATGACAGATACGGACTCTTTGTTGTATGATATACGGACTGATGACGTTTACGCAGACATTAAGGAAAACCTTCATCTTTTCGATACATCAGAATATCCCGTAACGCATCCGTGTTATAGTGTGCTAAATAAAAAACAGTTGGGTACTTTTAAGGACGAGACGCATGCAAAACCTATTGTAGAATTCGTCGGGTTGCGCGCAAAATCGTACTCGCTGTTAGTGTTACAGGACGACGGGGATAAAAATGAGAAGCGTGTAGCAAAAGGGGTACCGCGGGTGGCAATACAAAACCGTTTAAAGCACGCTGATTACAAACGGTGTTTGCTTTCGTCGGCGGAATCAAGTAACCACCAAACATATACGTCAGCGCAGATTATCCGCAGTGAAAATCACCAACTGTACACGCGCAAGATCGTCAAACTCTCGCTATCGCCGTACGACGATAAACGATATATCCTGGAAGACGGTCAGAGAACGCTAGCGTATGGACATTATAGAATTCGCGAGTCCGAGATGGATGTGGAGGAAGCAGAGAATGTTCAACGTACCAGTGTTATTCGGTTCGCACGTCGCGAAAGCGTAATTCGGCATACTTCGGAAATAACACCAAACAACCGATCCGTAAACGGACTGCATCAGTAATCAGTAGTTTTGACACAGACTATCCATTGTCGTCGTTAACAAAACTGGAAAGTGCGTTCCAGTTGGTGAACAACAAAGCACAATGACTGCATTCGGTACATTATCTCCGGGAAGCATTACCGACACTTCATACATATTGTAAATACTTCAGAATACGATATTCTGAGAAACACAGTTAAACAGTGTCCAACGAACGTTTATTTATGATCAGTGCAAATGTGTGCAGACGACATGACTGATGATTTTTGTTAATTAAAGTCATAGATGTTACACTCATACTTTGAGTCTCGCGACCGTTGTCCTATAACAGAACTCAAATCGAGCCACCTGAACTACGGTTTACCCGAAAACAATAACGTGCTAGTTGTGGAAATGTACGAGTACCGTAAGGGTGTTATATGTAGCCTTATGTGAATCGTATTTTGGTTAACACACAAGATGACGAAACGACTATGCAGCGGACAATGAAGAAAAAGAAGAAGAACAGCAACAAAAATTCAGAAACAGTTCGCAAGACAATAGCAACGGAGCTGCATACGCCGGTGAGAAGGAATTTCGCGAGACGTGCGGTGGAGCTTAAGGGACTACGAACTTTACCAAGCAGATTTGATGGAGATGATACCTCACTATAACGTGTCAAAGGCTACAAGTATCTAACGACTATTATCAACAAGTTGGTGTACGCTATTCCATTAAAACCGAGACGGTAGCGGAAATGACACATACTTGAACCAATACTCAAGGCCATCAGAAATGAAATGCCTGCAAACGGTGAACGTATAAATACTACGCACTTATTTTCTGTTATGTAAAATAGGTGTTGACTGTCCGCATAAACGGGTATAACTGTTACGAGTGTTTAACTAAAACAGCAATAGACTATATCTACCAAAGAGATACGCGGGCGTTTTCGAAGATGACGAATTAAAAAATTTATTACCATGTTCACTACAACTGATTTATCGCGGAGAAAACGATAGAGCGTACATAGTAGACATTGTACAGTAGGACCGAACGGTCATCTTCATGTATAATTTTCATTGTGCATACGATTACATATATATATTAACATGTACTTAGCTGTATTTCATATAATTTCTTTTAATTATACATAATATATTTTAAGTTATTTTTAATGTGCTTACACATATTTCATTTGATTTAATTGTATTCAATTGTCAATGTACTTATGTCTAGATAATAAAACAAGGCTTACGAGGTGTACATTTTAAAGTAAGCCCGGATAGACATATATATTTGTGCATAATTGTCATTGCACACGTTTACAAATAGTATTTAAAATATAATGTGCTTACACTTATTTCAATTTAATTTAATTCTACATAATGTTATAATATATTGTGCTTACACATAATTGTATACAATTGTATTTTGTAATTGCCACTACTGTGTGTGTGTTTATTTTATTTTTTTGTACATATTTGTCATGACATAGTGCACTTGATTACGTATTTTGTAATTGTCACTACTGTGTGCGTTTATTTTAACTCGTAATTAGTTTTAATTAGATGTATTTCGCATGTTTACATATTATGTATTTTGTAATTTTCACTACTGTGTGCGTTTACATATTATTATATATTTTGCTTTCAATGAACTTGGCAATGGTTTCGTTAACGATAGGCAGGTTGATATTGCGGTTATGGGTATATCGTTACGATCGGTTATGGCATGCAGTATCTTAGTCTGACAGCTTTCAATGAACTTGACGATGGTTTCGTTAACGATAGGCAGGTTGACATTGCGGTTATGGGTATATCGTTACGATCGGTTATGACATGCAGTACCTTGGTCTGGCGGCTTTCAATGAACTTGGCAATGGTTTCGTTAACGATAGGCAGGTTGACATTGCGGTTATGTGTATATCGTTACGATCGGTAATGGCATGCAGTACCTTGGTCTGGCGGCTTTCAATGAATTTGGCAATGGTTTCGTTAACGATAGGCAGGTTGACATTGCGGTTATGGGTATATCGTTACGATCGGTAATGGCATGCAGTATCTTGGTCTGGCGGCTTTCAATGAACTTGGCAATGGTTTCGTTAACGATAGGCAGGTTGACATTGCGGTTATGTGTATATCGTTACGATCGGTTATGACATGCAGTACCTTGGTCTGACAGCTTTCAATGAACTTGGCAATGGTTTCGTTAACGATAGGCAGGTTGACATTGCGGTTATGTGTATATCGTTACGATCGGTTATGACATGAAGTACCTTGGTCTGGCGGCTTTCAATGAACTTGGCAATGGTTTCGTTAACGACAGGCAGGTTGACATTGCGGTTATGTGTATATCGTTACGATCGGTTATGTCATGCAGTACCTTGGTCTGACAGCTTTCAATGAACTTGGCAATGGTTTCGTTAACGATAGGCAGGTTGACATTGCGGTTATGGGTATATCGTTACGATCGGTAATGGCATGCAGTATCTTGGTCTGGCGGCTTTCAATGAACTTGGCAATGGTTTCGTTAACGATAGGCAGGTTGACATTGCGGTTATGTGTATATCGTTACGATCGGTTATGACATGCAGTACCTTGGTCTGACAGCTTTCAATGAACTTGGCAATGGTTTCGTTAACGACAGGCAGGTTGACATTGCGGTTATGTGTATATCGTTACGATCGGTTATGTCATGCAGTACCTTGGTCTGGCGGCTTTCAATGAACTTGGCAATAGTTTCGTTAACGATAGGCAGGTTGACATTGCGGTTATGTGTATATCATTACGATCGGTTATGGCATGCAGTACCTTGGTCTGACAGCTTTCAGTGAACTTGACAATGGTTTCATTAACGATAGACAGGTTGTCATTGCGGTTATGGGTATACCGTTACGATCGGTTATGGCATGCAGTACCTTGGTCTGGCGGCTTTCAATGAACTTGGCAATGGTTTCGTTAACGATAGGCAAGTGGACATTGCGGTTATGTGTATATCGTTACGATCGGTTATGTCATGCAGTACCTTGGTCTGACAGCTTGCAATCAACGTTGCAATGGTTTCGTTTACGATAGGCAGGTTGATATTGCGATTATGGGTATATCGTTACGATCGGTTATGGCATGCAGTACCTTGGTCTAACAGCTTTCAATGAACGTGGCAATGGTTTCGTTAATGATAGACAGGTTGACATTGCGGTTATGGGTATATCGTGCAATGCATACATAATTGTGCGTTGATAGGCGGAGGCGTGGCGGCGGTTGGGCAGAATGACCTTGTAGGGCTCGACATAGCACCCCCTAGACCAACAGGTTGGTGCGAACGTATTAGTATGTATTAGGCATCCGTCCTGGTAGCACACAATAACAGGGAACTCGTACTCCGTGTACAAAGTCTAGCGCCGGAAGAACTGATTTCACAGCAAATTCACAGTCGCGCTTACCAGCTGTTAATAAAAGGGCAAGAACGTTTCTACTAATGCACGAAATAAACCAGTAAAAAATTGTTTAAAAATCTATGCTGCTGCTGTGACGGAAGTATTTATAATTAATAGATATCTCACTACCACCTCTCCCACAATCTCGTATACCTCAGTGTTTCGACAGTACGCGTCGAGAACGGACGCATGGAGCTATTAACTTCGTACGAGTACAGATGTTGTAGTGACTTAAAGCACGCAGTACTGTACCCTGTAAAACGTATTGTATACATCGTTTTAACACAAAAATTTGTTGCACTGATCCGTGACGAGGAGACAAGATACAAAGTAAACGTTCCGTAGAACGGGGGAGGGGATAATAATAGGACGTTTCCCCTCCAAGGTTACGGGTATTAAGAAAATAAAATACATGACAATTGATTACATTTTTTTAATAAAAAGAAATGAAACATTATTGTTTAGCGCTTACGTAAAAATAACAGTCGTCGCCTTTCAATCGATTACATCATCTGTCTAAAAATAAATTATCGTCGACGACATGTTTAAACAAGCACATGTGCTGTCTAGTCGTATAACAATAACCGGCACCCCTCTTCCCTACCTACCCATCGAACCGTGAGAAATCAAGTCGTATCCTGTTCACACAGTTAAATGCATCACCTGTCTAAAAATAAATTAGCGTCGACGACATGTTCGAACAAGCACAAGTGCTGTCTAGACGTATAAAAAATAACCGACTCCCCTCTTCCCCACCTACCCATCGAACCGTGAGAAATCAGCTCGTATCCTGTTCACACGGTTAAAAATAAACGCTTACTGTGCGTTGAGTGGTTCCCCCTCTCCGGATTTTCCACCTCCACAACTACCTCCCTATTTATTCGCTGTGCACGAGCGTTATTCGTTCATTCGTTGAGAGACGCGCGAGAAGTTATAAATTCTTTATTTTAAAATGGCATCATTCACTGAAAATTTGCAACTATTAGCGCAATTGAGTATAAAAAAAAAAATAAAGGAATTGATAATCGACGTAAAATATCTAATAGAAGAAATGCAGAATATAGACGCAAAGTACGGGAAAGCTGTACTCGTCACTTCATTTTTTTGTACATATTTGTCATGTCATAGTGCACTTGTAATTAGTTTTACTTAGTTGTATTTCGTATACAATTGTCATATTGCAGATGTTTACATTTTGAAATTTTCACTACTGTGCGCGTTTACATATTATGTATTTTAAATTGTAATATATTTTGATTACATGTATTTTAATTATTTGTAATTAAACAGTATTGCTTTTTTTAATTGTCACTACTGTGTGTGTTTATTTAATTTTTTTGTACATATTTGTCATGTCATAGTGCACTTGTAATTAGTTTTACTTAGATGTATTTCGTATACAATTGTCATATTGCACATGTTTACATTTTGTAATTTTCACTACTGTGTGCGTTTACATATTATGTATTTTAATTACACGTATTTTAATTATTTGTAATTAAACAGTATTGCTTTAATATTTTTATTGTTTTTTAATTTCAAAATTCCTTCGAACATAACTTGTATACATATTCATAACACAATATACAAGCTAGAACGTGTTACATAGAACTAATTTAAAAAATCAATTTTATTAAACAATAATTGCATGATTATAAGGATGGTCTGTCAGTATTCTGTTGTAAAAAAAAAATAACTCCACATGTGAAAATCACAGTGGGAGCCGATTACATCATTTGCAACGTCCTATTATTCAGATATTACATGAACAATAATTATTTTCCATAAATATTGCGTGTGTGTGTGTGTGTTTTATATAAGTGAATTGACATTCAATTATGCACTGCATATCATGTGTGTTTCTTACAACAACAAATGTAGGGGTTGGACATAGCAAACCCTAGACCAACATGTTGGTGCGAACGTATTTTTACAATCTGTATATGTATATATTTACTTAACACATAGACACACAGTTGGCAACAATGCAATACACGACATCGACGATATCCGACGGCGGCGGCGTACATATACAAACCCATACACTATAACACACGCACGAGTTGACAACGTCGATAAACCAGCACAAGTTGCCAACGCCGACGACGCTTTTCCAACATAACCGCACTTCCGGAAAACCCCTTACATACACATACCCATACACTATAACACATGCACGAGGCAGCAACGTGGCCGAACCTTAACCACCACAATCCTTACACAACCCGACAAAAAAATCACCTTTTTTTTCCAACATGCCCGACCCGCCGCCGACAACATGGTCGACGACCACTCCTGGCGGCCATCAAGCCACGACCAGGCCGCCGCCGGACGGCGAACGGTGAACGGCGAACGGCGTTCAAATTTAATACAGTTCACAAGTTGACAACAATGCAATACACGTCACTCAGGCTCTTCGTATCGATGATAGACCGCCCGACAACATGGACAATACACCGACCAATCTACGTCCAGGCGGTGACCGGGCGGTGACCAGGCTGCCGCCGGACGACGACTAGGCCGCCGCCGGACGGCGAACAGCGAACGGCGGACGGCGAACCGCGAACCGCGAACGGTGAACTGCGAACCGCGAACGGTGAACTGCGAACCACGAACGGTGAACTGCGAACCGCGAACGGTGAACTGCGAACCGCGAACATAGCCAGTGACGTCACGATGAAATCAGAGATAGCTGACATAGGCCAGTAACGTCATGATGTCGTCAGAGCTAGCTGTTTTAGAATCCCCCCCGGATGTGGGGGAGGTACTGGAACATGATGACGTCATTGTGTTTCAGTACCCCCCCTACACCACTACTGATATAAATTTTTTCATTTAAACATAAGTAAAATACAGTATATCCATGTATACAAAATAATGCTCAGTTGAAGGGAGATAAGGTAGAAATGTACTGAAAAGTGGTACATTTTACTAGATGTGCAGTAAAAATTTTCATGCTTATCACTTGGATCATGTTTACTAAAATACCTAGTAATTTTTAAATGCTCGCCACACTAATTTTTACTGAAAAATTTTTCATTGTATATTTCCAACAAAACGGGTCGGAAGTTGGAGTACATTTCTCCATTAATGCTTTTGGTTGGTTGCCAGCCAATATAACGAAACCATCATTGTGTACTGTACAAAATGCCGAGCGTCTCGTTCTCGCTATGCGACGCTGGCAATTCTCGCATAACCATAGTGAGTCACCCACCGTGACCCGCGGTATTCGCGGCATAGGCCTATACAGTATATGGAAAGTCACGGACCGCGACACTACAACTTTCACCTCAGGGGATTAAAAATAACTTATTAACACAAATATAGATAGGCCTATCATAAATTGTTATTTTAATAATTCTCTTGCATTTACTTATTACAGTGATATAAGTTTTTATAATAATTAATAATATTAAAATGTCAGTTTTCTTAGAACGTTTTCTCTTTTCTTATAGTGGATTCTTTTAGATCGGGTTGAGTTGCGAATATAAATATAATAAACTTTAAATATGAATACAATACAACACGGACAGCACAGACCGATACCGTCGGATTATTTAGTAACTTGACGAGTCTCACTGTGGTATTTCTCCGATTCTCTTTTAATTCACGATTCGACTTTGATAATGTCTCAGACGAACTACGGTAGATTCTGTAAAGACTGAACACTTTAACTGCTTAATAACTGTTCTCCGATGACTGAATTAACAATTACGACTTTAACGATTGTAACTTCTCCAACGATTTAACTTCAGAAATTACGATTACTTATATTATTCGATAACGATTGCGAGTCTAACTGTTGTAAAACTCCGCTGACTTACAATAAAGGTTACGAGTCTAATTTTTGTAATAGCTCCGCTGCCAGTGTTGCCAGGTCTCAACAAATTTTTTCGGAAGATTTGACATGAAAATTTCGAGGATTGCCGAAAATTTCGGAAGTTGTTTTGACAAATCTCAAGAAAATGTAGTAAGCTTAAATGAAAATGATATATACAGTATAATTATTATCACAAAATAATTTTCACTCACCAAAGTTGTCGTCTTATATTCTAAACCTTCTTCTCCTCTACTTCTTCTTCCCCGCCAGTCATGTAGATACTGTTGTTCATCAAACTTGTAAACTCCGCGCCAACTTTGAAATCAGCAGGATGCAGATTTTGTATTTCTTTTGGTATGCAGAAATCCGGAGATCGTTTGGGTGCTCAGCCTATTTCTGATTTTAATTTTCGTACGGTTTATAGTAGAAAATACTCTCTCAACACTGGCGGATGAATGGGGTAAACACAGAAGTGACCGCGTAAAGGTAGACAGCTTCGGAAACATAGGTGAACCATCCCCCTTTTTCACATTACGCACGCCATTACAAAATTCTGTTGGATTTTCACTGTCTATGTCTAACCTCTGTGCTTCTCAGTATCCTCCACTCAGTGTCAAGTTCCTGAATATCTTTCACTAAGTTCGGAAATTTTTACGCCAGAGTAGCAATAGATGAAATTTTCTTGCTTCTAACACAACTAGGGTCAAGAGCCTCCAAATCTTTCATTACAGTATCTGCGAAAGGAAATCTTTTAAAAATCTGTTGGGCACTTTCAATAAAAAACTCTAAACATCGAAGTTTAAAGTGTTTCATCTGTTCACTACTTAAATTTTTATTTGTTTCAATATTCAGCAAAACTTTCGCATCTAAGTACAGGACAGTTCATCAAGAGGCTTAAAATGAGAAGAATTTCGATATTGAACATCCTTGAAGGGGTTTTTTCTAGACAATCCTCCTTCATGTAGCAGTCTAATATTGTTTTCACCGTTCCCTCAACATTACAACCATATGTAAGGAAAGCCAGCGTGTCTGGCTGGGATGAAGTAATTTGTTTCTGAAAAACATATTCAGAATCCGAACTTGAACTCATTTATATGCACAAAGAACGCTACACAATATACGCCTACGAACTCATTCAGTCAACTGCGTGCTTACACTGAAAAAAAAAACTCGAAATGAATTGGCTCTATCTATTGCGAGAGCGCCCGCAATTCTAGATATGGAGTTCCACGAATTTGATGTTTTGAACAGTGTTGGCTCGATGTTTTCGATTCGCCAGAGCTCGAACTTTAAGACCGCAGAGGTGCAGAAATAACAACAGCTCAACAATTTTCATACCCAACGCAGATTATTTTAGCCACCTGGTGTGGTACTTTTATTTTCATGTTTATCACGACGACTTTACATTATTATGACCTTACAGTGGTCTAAATCCTTACAGTAGGCTAGACATTACAGAATGTTTATTCAAGTGCAGTCATGTAGTGCGATTCTGTCAGCTTGAGACTAAACAACAACGATTAGTCACCCTTAGTTGAATAAGCAGTATGGTAAAATAAGTGGATATTGCAAAATGCCTATTACATCATTGTGTATGGGTGGTCGTATTGTTTGTGACAGGAGGAAGAAACTACCACCTCTATAAACGTTTATTGACATAGCAGTGAAACGAGAGTAGGAAAATGGCGCACGAAGCTGCGATTCGCGAGATAACTTACCTGAAGTTAGCTGCATGCGACGCGGGTCTTTTCCGCGGCGGGTCATTTCCTACTCTCACTGAAACTCGCGTCGGAAAAAATTCGGAAGATTTACACCAAATTTCGTATTTTCTGGAATATTAAAAAAAATCGGAAGATCTTCAGAAATTTCGGAAGACCTGGCAACACTGCCGCTGACTGACTTCACTTTTCCAATCTACGTTTTTTATACATAAACTACAACTACCCTCACCTAATATTTACACTAAACATTCCCATTGGACTTAAGTGCCGCGATATTCAATTCTATCCAATGTAACAAGAGAGTTTAACCGCTAAAAAACTGACGCGTTTTCTTATTTGCTAACAAACAGCGCGTTCCAAAATTTTCTAGACGTAGTGGGAAAAGACGCTTTACTTAGTTTCTCAATCTAACGCTCTCGCTTTAACATAACGGTACCCATTGTTATAAGCACTTAACTTTTACAGATTTCACCTATTTTTTGCTGTTTTTTAAATATAATACAATTTTACTGCCTTCTGTCCAGTACGTGATTTTTTCGTACTTTCTGCCATCTAGCTGTCGCCAGGCATGAGGGTGCGTTCTTTTGAAAAAACACCGCTCTGATATCTTCTAACGGTATTTCTTTAACATCATTTGTACATATTTGTTTTTGATATCTATTTAGTATTGATTATTTCCCGTAAAATTGCACTGCATATAATTTTGACGTTCTAACTCCCGGCACTAAAAGGGTTATTTGGCTAAGGTTTTTATTTATTTGTTTATTTATTTTGCGTATGTATTGTTGTGCTTCTATGTATTTTAAAAAAATTTGCCGCCCTGGGCTATAGCCCTTATCCCCCCCCCCCAATCCGTCACTGCCAGCCGTCTGCCAGAAAATCTACAGTGATGGCTTGAACATGTTCGCTGGCGTTTTGTTCTTCCTTTCTGTGGCAATGTCGGCAGTCTTCCGGGCACGGTCTTCGTGATAAGCCATCTGCATTACCATGCAGGCGCCCTCGCCAATGTTGAACCTTGAAGTTGTACTCTTGCAGACGTTCGAGCCACCTTGCTAACTGTGCTTCCGGATTTTTAAATATTAAGAGCCATGCAAGCGCGCATGGTCGGTACGTAGTGAAAACTCTCTCCCATAGAGGTATTTATGGATGTGCTTCAAAGGTCTGACAATTTCCAACAACTCTTTCCTTGTAACACGATAATTTTTCTCTGGTTTAGAAAGCGTCTTGCTGTAATACGCGATTACTCGTTCTTCACCGTTCTGCACTTGAGACAAAACTGCTCCTAGACCAGTATTGCTTTCTTCTGTGTCTACGATGTACTTCCCTTCGAAAGCTGGGAAAGTGAGAATTGGCTGCGAACATAATGCAATTTTTAAAGTCCTAAATGCTTGATCACACTGTCTCGACCACTGGAAGTATCTTTTATTTTCCGTTAGTTCGTGTAGTGGTTTAGCAATAGTTGCGAAGCCTTCCACAAAACGTCTCTAATATGAGCATAACCCCAGGAAACTCCGAACTTCGTGTTTGCTCTTCGGCACTGACCAGTCTCTTACGGTGTCAACTTTATTAGGATCCATGCTAACACCTGCTGCCGAAACCAGATGGCTCAGATACTGTACTTCCTTCTGAAATAGAGAACACTTCTTCGGGCTCAGCTTTAGTTGGGCACCGTGAATTCTAGTCAGAAACTCCTTAAGATTTTCCAAATGGTCTTTGAAAGTTTTCCTGATGACTATGACATCGTCTAAATTAACAAGGCAAGTTTTCCATGTCAGTCCTTGGAGTACCAGGTCCATCAATCTTTCAAATGTTGCCGGTGCATTACAGAGACCAAATGGCATGACGTTAAATTTGAATAAGCCACTTGGGGTCGAGAAAGCGGTCTTTTCCTTGTCTTCTTGATGAAGACCCACTTGCCAATATCCACTCTTCAGGTCCAATGTGGAAAACCACTGTGCTCCGGACAACGTGTCAGTGTATCATCAACGCAAGGTAACGGATGGCAGTCTTTTTTTGTCACGTAATTCAGCCTCCGATAGTCTATGCAGAAACGTAATCCACCATCCTTTTTCACTACCAGGACTACCGGAGAAGACCAAGCACTTGACGAAGGCTCGATTACTCCCTATGTCAACATGTCCTGTACTAACCGAGACATTTCCTCTTGCTTAAGTAATGGAGACCTTCGAGGAGGTTGGCGTATCTGCGTTGTGTCCCCGGTATTGATGCGATGTTGCACAAGAGAGGTTCTTCCCAGTGACTGTCCCTGAACTGCAAAAGAATCTTTGAATTCATGTAAAAACCGTCTTGAGTTCTTTTACCTCACCACTTGAGAAGTCGTTAGAAGATCTGTTCAATAATTCCTGCAGTTACTCTGGTAATTTGGAATTATCCGAAGCACTGGATCTTCGTTGCATCATTTTGGCTACACAGGCCACAGGAGTCAATTTGCCTAGGAACGTGTAGCTTTGTAAAGTGACAGCTTGATCCAAAATATTCGCCACTCTAATAGGTACATTTCCGGTTTCGTCAGGTTTTACTAAACTTCTGGCAATTAGTACGCCCGGTGTGCTGACTACCTGGGATTCGAATATAGAGCACTGGTTGCCCCTGGTATCCACCTCGGTTCTAACCATGATGATCTTTTCGGAGTTTGGCGGAACAGTTACGGCCACTTGGTTTTTGGCGTCCATCGATTTTTCTGATTTAGTCATTGTGGAGAGCATTAACCTCTTCTCCTTAGATTCTCAAGACATTGTTTTTGAAGTCGACTATAAATTCGTATGCGTTCATAACGTCCACACCAAGAATTGCTTCATCTACAATGTCTGCAACAAGTACTTGATGATTAAACTCAAGTCGACCGAGGCGTAGGTGTATCTCCACTTTTCCGAACACTTTCACAGGCCGTCCAGTAGCTGTTCGCAAGCTGCAAAGCACCAGATTGGCTTGAGATCTTTCATCACGTCGGGCCGCACAACGGAAACTGTTAAACTGTTGCGCCTGTGTCAACTGTAATCGAGGTTGGCCTTTCTTGAACGAATCCGGTAACCACCAAGCTCCCGTTTTTCAAGTTTGTCTGAAGTGTAGAAATTGCGAATTGTCTAGGGGCTTCGTTCCTCCAGTTAGTCAGCACACGTTCCGTTGTACCGACTATTGCTCGTTTCCCTGCTGCTGAATTATAACCCGACAAGCTCGTTGTAGATGTCCAGGTTTTCCACATCTATAACACTTCGGTCTTCCATCCTTTTTTATTTTATTCTGCGGCGTCGAGTCTCTGTTCCTTGTTCTTCTTCCTCATTATCTGTGCCGTCGCGATCTTTTAGCGCGCACTTAATGACTTGCCTAACCAGACGCTGATTTGGGGGCCTCAAATTGCAAAGCATGTACCACGGCGTCCGCACTGTTCTGGTGTCTTGTCATTCTTAACACTTGCTGTAGTTCATTATCTCGGACACCGTCAGTAAATGTCTGCATCGCAAAACTCGTTCGAAAATCTTCTGGCGTTTCAGGATAGGCCAGTCTAATTAGTCTGTCGATACGTGTTTCAAACTCTTGAAGGCTCTTCCCGGAATGCTGTCGCCTTGCTCTCAACTGAGTGCAGTACACATCTCGCAAATGTTTATCACCATACCGTAATTCCAGAGCTTTTGTCAATTCGGCATAGGTGTTTTGGCTGTCAGGTGGCACTTTCTGTAGTAGTTCTGCAGTTCTGCCGCGGGTCCGTTTAATGAGAGAACGAGTGAAACTGCCTTGTCTTTATCTGTCTCATTATTTGCGCATGCAGCAGCTTCAAATTGGCGGAGGTACGTTGCCGAGTGACTGCTTCCGTCAAAGGTTGGAGCTTTGACATGAAGTGTCCCTACTGCAGGGAAAGTGACTTTCTCTATTAACTTATTTTGTGCGTCTTTTTCTGTCTTTATCATTGGTACAGTCTGTTGAGAAAATTGTTTTGTTTGAATCTTCAGGCACTCCTCAACTTCACTTTTAATTTGTTCTCTTATGTTTGCCATTGAGTTTTCTACTGCAGATATTGTATTTGACATCGATTCTTCTATGACAGATATTTTTGTAGACAGCAAAAATTCTTCAACAATCGAGACAGATTTTTTTACTTCAGCTATTTTTAATGACATTGATTCTTGTACCTCCGATATTAGTAACTTGCTTATTAAGCTCACCTCTTAGGAGACCCAATTCTGTGGTAGTGTGCTCTTGCAACTGTTTCTGCATAGCTTCAAAAAGAGCTTCCGTTTTATCTGCTTCCTGCTTACGTTTTTCATTCTGTCGTTTTTCTGCTTTTCCGCCTCCTGCCTGCGTTTCTCATCCTGTCATTTCTCCGTCTGTAACAGCAGTGCCTGTAAATTTTCCATCATCTGACTGGCATCCATTTTTAACCGATTAATTAGAAATTACACAGTCTTGTACAATGTCCACTGTTACGACGGTCTACTTGATCGTCGTAGGTACAGTGGAAAACAAAAGTTCGTAATTAACAACACTATCTCTTACAACAAATCAAATAAAAATTGTTCACACGCAATAGAATGCCAACTAATATAAAACACAATTGCATTACAATTATACCGCCCGATTGAAAACACAACACTTCACTAGTAACCACTTGAACGCACAAAGTATCGCCCGACAAATAACTGAACTGAGCGTCCCTGCGTACCTATATTTATACCTCGCTGATGTTCCAGAATATTCGCTAATAGGCGTCTAGTAGAAAACACTAGAACGTAATTCATTGCGGCCTTGACACAGTGTGTGCGGCCGCGCGAATTCTGCACAGTCTAGCATATGCGCTGAGAATCACGTACGCCACAACATTTGTAATGATCGAAATTTTAAAAATTTTTAATCCCCCGATCAAGTGACACGTTCCCACACTCAAGTCGACGGACACAAGCCCAGGTCGTAAATAATGACGAATCAGGGGCACGTCAAACCCGACGACAGTGCGAAGACAAAGAAAAAACGTCTGAGCACTGCACACAATAAGTATTTCAGGGCGTCGCTGACAGCTAGCCGTTTGTGAAAATTTACAGCACCCAACAATCTGAAACAAAGACTTCGTACAGCTGCCGAGTTACACGGAATCGAGATGGAACGCCTGCTGTGGAGGCGAAGCGTAACTGCACAATTATGAAAGGCTTTACTAAGTTACAAAAGGAGTACAGAGCAATTTTAACGGAGAGATAGACAATAGACGTAACTCAGTGAATACTGCCAGTGCATCCTGCACAGCGTGAAAACAAACCTTTGACAGTTTACTGAGATTTACGACTGGAAAGTATGGAGGTCGACCAGAATGACGCCAACGAAGGATTGATAATCGGCGGAACGAACGTCGAGGAACTTAAACAATTAACCAAGACTCTGGAGTCTGTTAACAAAAGCTCAAGTCAGAACCTTAGGGAAAGTCTAAACAAAGGATAACAGAAGGCCATGAAATTGCCCTAGTTTCTTAGAATCCGTGCTACGCTCGTCACATGAAACACTCCGGGGATGACGACGACCAACCAGCGTCGAGCATCTTCTAAGAGAGCTGGTGGAGAGAGTAGGAAGGGTTCGGACGACGAATCGTGAAACAGAGGATGAGATCTGCAGAAGAGTAGGAATTTGTACGACCAATCAAGAATCCGAGAAGGCGTAGAAATCCAAAACTTAGACTTATGGGTAAGATGTTCCAATAAAACTGTTTGGCGAAGACGCGGAGCGGGCAGTCAGTCATTCAATCGAGCAGTCAGTCAGTTAATAGTCGCAGTTAATAGTCGAGAGTATGTAGTTAATAGTAGCAGTTGATAGTCGCAATTATAAGTCAGACGTTAGTACGTACGATAGTCAGACGGTTGATTATGTCGGAACAGTAATACGGTTCGTGATAGAAACAGTTTTTGCGACCGACCGGATTCACGAATTTGTAAATTCATAAGTGAACAGAGACATCGATATAGTCACACTTATACACAATTCTGTGCGGGAAACATAAACTATAAGTGCGCACGGGACTTGAAACCTCAACTGACGCGCACATAGTAACATACTAATTAGCATTTAAAGTAGAACAGTGAGTGACACTTCAAACAGTCTCACACCACAATGTATCACCATGTTGAACAATTAATTGAATAAACTATACCAAACAATTAAGCACGCAGTACGCGATACACCCAGATAGACGGAACAGTTAACCAAGTACACAAACATGGCAAACTTTCAGAACAATTCAGTGTAATGACAACATTAACACCTCACTATTTGAACTCCGGACACTCGACATCAGCGGGTTACCACAACACCATACACATGACGGGAGTGGAGATTTAGTGGAGTGAAGTGAAGTTATCAGTGCTCTTCATAACAGTGATTATGATCTTCGACAAATCATCCAGAAAGTGTCTTCTCACGACGGCGGAATTGGATAAACACTCTCAAAAGATAAGCTCTATGTCTACTTAATCTTAGTAGTATATACTACTGTTCTGTTGCCTCTTTTCAAAGAACTAACCCCAAGAGAATAAATATATATGAATCATATGAATCATAAAATCTATAAAATAACACTAACGTAATTCGTAATCTGAGAAATAATGAACGCATTTTAGGTAGGAATAAGTATATTTGTTAATTGTTTATTGTTCGTATATGTTATATATATGTGTATTATTTACTGCATTTGAATGTACCATGTGTTTATGTTTCAGGAAACATCGTATAAATTGATAAATTGTATTTATATCATGTGTTTTAATATGTATGTAATTTGCAGGATATAGTTACTTAATTCAGTAACAAGTGTAATAAATAAGTAGTTAATTTACAGTATTCATGCGTTCATTATTGAAATTTAACCTTTATTATTGATGTATTTCATTCTAAGTATTACACTAAAAATCTCACAACTTATGCTAAACATCAATGGACACAATAAACTCGACCATTGAAACGTCTCTGATTAATAGACTCATAAATCGTATTTAATTAGTCACTGTGATGAGTCTAACCTGACGAATAAGAACAACTTTTAGATATATCAAATTTAACGTATAACATAAATCTTTAATTAATATGATTCATAATTGTTGAGTAATTAATCTAAGCAGATAATTAGCGCAGATTAATATTCACTAGATGTAAATGGTTTACACAATTAATTACCACAAATGTAAATTACATTTACACCATTAAATGTAAATGGCGCCCATCGCATGGCAAAAGAGAGCAGACAGTAGTATTTAGATTAGTTAAAATAATATAGTACGTAAGATATTAAATAAGTGTAAGGTTAGCTTGACTGGTAAATGATAACGCGAAGCAAGGCTAAAATGGCTAGCGGAAGTTCTGATAGCATGGACTTTGACGTTAACAACCAGTTAGGCGCACCCGACACCAACGAAGAAAACTCATCAGTCGTCGAACCAAACATGACTGAGGAGACGTCAGGAGTCAGAGCGCGGGGACAGGAGTCACAGCAACCACAGAACTCCCAACAACAGGAAGAAGTGACATTGCGCACGCTAATGGACTTCATGCGGACGCAAAATGAAAGTCTCAAGGAAGAAATCAATCAGAAATTCGATCAACAGAAAGAAGAAATTAAAGAAGAAATCAATCAGAAATTCGATCAACAGAAAGAAGAAATTAAAGAAGAAATCAATCAGAAATTCGATCAACAGAAAGAAGAAATTAAAGAAGAAATCAATCGGAAATTCGATCAAATTAATGAAAATTTTAATAATCATAAGGAGGACGTCAAGCGACAAATGGACGAACAGCTCACGCTTATACGATCAGAAATGTGTGACCATAAGACCAGTTGCGACGATAAGATAGGCGAAGTCTTAAAGAAACAAGAGGACGCTACAAGAGAAATAAAAGATGACACCAATAAGAAGTTTGAAGAAGTGTGGGAAGCCCGAAAGTCGGACCACCAAGAACTTAAAAACCTAGCACAGACCACACAATCGAGTATAAAGAAAGTCCATAATAAACTCGAATTACACATCAATAGTAATCAGAAGAAGCAGGAAGAACTGAAGACCGAATTATACCACACACTGCGACAGCAGCAACAAGAGATAGGTGACGCCAACCACACATTGCAACAGAAAATCGATGAAGTAGACGGCCGACAAAGGACGACCGAACAGAAGCTCGACGAAAACGTCAAAGAGAAAACAACCCACATCCAGGAACTCAGGTGTCAAGTAGAGAGATTGCGGCGACAGATCACCGATGGGGAGTCTGGGCCTCACAGAACAGTAAACGGACAAATACAGGTTGAATTGAAGTATGACGGAACCGACAGATTTCCGATGGAGTTCCTGAAGGAATTGTCGGAGTTTCAAGAATCCTATTACCCGAGAAGCGACATCAGGTGGATCGGCAAACACCTAGAGAAGGACGCAAGTATATGGTGGCGTGTGATCCGGGACCAGATAAATACCTTCGAAGAATTCAAGGAGGCATTCACTCTGAAGTATTGGGGGTTGGAACGAGAGGACATTATCCGCGACAACCTTGAGTACGGCAGGTTTGAATGGCAGGGACCTGTCACAGCTATACAGTACGTCGAGAGGATTCTTTTGGAAAGTCGACAGTTAACTCCAGCGTTGACCGACCGCCAACTGATAAGAAAAATCTCGAGGCACTTTGGAAGGGACTTGCAGATCGCCGTTATAACACACGGGATCGTCACCATACCCAATTTCGAAGCCTTGATCACTGAATACACTACCATTCAATCAAGCAATGCAGGAAATAGACGTGCGCAATATAGGATAACGAACGAAAGGGAAACCGGAACTGTCGATCGTCCCAGTGGTAACTTCGTTAACAAAAACGAGGGTGAGAGGAAACCAGTTTGGCAAGGACGGACGCACGGCGGTAACCGTTACGAGAATAAATCACACGGAGTGGTAAACACCGTCGAATACCTGAACTCCAAACCGAGTAAAAGTCAGGCAAGCGACGACAGTAATTCAAGGTCGAACAATGACCAGAACAACAAAAAAAACACCCCTACACAGCGAACGACATAGTTTTTGACGACAACAAAAACAACCCCACTAATAATGTCAATATCCTGGTACCTGACTTAAGAGATGACCTACTGAATGAATATGACGAGGACATCACGAAACAGACATTAAAATGTCCCGAAATAATCATACAATTTAACAACAACATTAAAGTTTTAGCACTTGTCGACACCGGCTCAGTTATTAATGGGTTGTCAGAAGAATGGTTCAACGCAAACAAAAGGGACATTGAACCATATGAGATTTTACCCATGACGAACTCTCTAATCATTAGTGCTGTTGGGAACAAGTCCAAGTTAATTAGAAAACAAATACTATGCGACATAGAAATTGACGGGATCAAAAATGAGTGTGTCTTTCTAATAATACCTGACCTTATTAAACAATGTATATTAGGGATAAGTTTTTTACAGGAGGTAGGATGTCGTATCGACATTGGCAGTAAGAAAATAGAAATAGTGAATGCGGCTGATGAAGAGGTGCACGCCGTACCCATCATGAACATGGAACTAATGGATAATGGAGAAGAAGAAGAAATCTTGAGGAGCATCGACGAGAAGATATCAAACATGGACTGTCAAGACGAGGAGATATTGGGAAATTTGAAGGAAATACTTGTTAAGAATAGAAGAGTGTTTAGGGAATGCCCGGGGAGAATAGACGGATACGAGCATGAGTTTCAAGTTACGGACAGTACGCCCTACTTTCAACGGGGTTGGCCTGTACCACTTGCTTATCAGAAGAAAGTAAAGGACGAGATTGATAGAATGCTGCGATACGGTGTGATTGAACGTTGTACGAGCCCGTTCATAAATCCACTCGTAACAGTCATTAAAAGAGATGGAAGGGTCCGTCTATGCCTGGACGCAAGAAAGATAAACGGCGTTACTATTCCCGACTATGAAGGCGTTTCTCCAATAAATGAAATCTTGGCAAGATGCAGCGAGATCCGATACCTGTCTACTGTCGATTTGTCGAGCAGCTTTTGGCAAGTACCTTTGAAGAAAGAGTGCAGGAAGTATACCGCGTTCATGTATGAGGGAAGGTGCTACCAATTCACCGTTACACCATTCGGCCTTAGTACCAGTTCTGCGGCACTAACACGCGGATTGGATACGGTCTAAAATGAAAATGTTAAGAAAAACACATTAATATACGTAGACGATTGTCTATGCTATTCTGACGATGTTAAAACACACTTAGAACATTTAGAAGCATTATTAAATAATCTAAACGAAAATAACTTGACCGTCAACCTAAATAAGTCACAGTTTTTCAGGAAAGAAATATCGTATCTTGGATACCAACTAACAACACGCGGCATCCAAGCTACGGAAGAGAAAGTGAAAGCCATTATGGACTTCCCTAAGCCCAAGAACCAGAAACAGTTAAAGGGTTTCCTAGGCCTCACTAACTTTTATAACCGTTTTACTAGCAAATATGCGGAGACAACACAACCCCTCCATGAATTATTGAAGAAGAATCACAAATTTGTATGGACGAATGAATTAAACGACTGCTTTGACAGAGTCAAAAACCTATTTATTGACGCTGTAGTTTTAAGATTTCCGCGCCCAGACCAGAGGTATTATATACAGTGTGATGCAAGTGATTACGCATACGGAGGACAACTTTACCAGCTCGATGAAGACGGGGAAATCGGCGTAATCGCCTTCACTAGTAAGACATTCAAGGGTGCTGAGCGGAACTACTATACTACGGAAAAAGAGCTTTTAAGTATTGTCCGATGCTTAGAAAAATTCCGAATATACGTTCTCGGACAACCATTAACGATCATCACCGACAACAAGGCATTGACATTCTTAAACAAATGCCATCTAAATAATTCTCGGATTACGCGATGGATTCTTGCAGTGCAGGAGTATAAGTTCGACATAATTCATTGCAAGGGCAAGGAAAACATCGTAGCCGACATCTTAAGTAGATATCCACACGATGCAAATTTAGAAGAGATTCACGACAACACACATGAATATTTAGTTAACCACATAACCGTGAAAATGAGACTTGAGGTGCGGAAGTTAATCAAAAATATTGGAAAGCACCAGATGGAAGACGATAAGCTAAAAGCGATCATCACTAGATTTAAGGAGGGAAATATAGACCCTAAATTAACTAAATTTTATAAATATGTTAACGATAAGTTGTATAGGCGACAGCGGAATGAATGGAAGCTGTATGTTCCTAGCAACATATCTGGGGACATAATTGCTGAAATCCATCATATGTTCGGGCATTTAGGAACAAAAAAGTGTATTAAAATGATCCAGGAACATTTCACATTCGACCGGATGTCAAAGAAAATAAAAACGTATATAAAAACCTGTGACCTATGCCAGAAGTGCAAAGACACCAACAACAGAGAGCTATTTGGTGGCACACGCGCTGTGATACCTACGGCCAAAGGAGATCTGGTAAGCGCAGATTATTATGGACCCCTACCGACAGGAACGGGTGGAGTCAAATATTTATTAGTCATAGTGGATAATTTCACGAAATATGTCAAATTATTCACCCTCCGGAGAGCAACAACCACTACGACGTTGCGGAGAATAAAAACGTATTGCGAACTATTTGGACGTCCGCGGACCATTTTGACGGACAACGGAACACAGTTCACATCCAAGAGATGGGTCAACGGTCTAAAGGAGTTGGACATACAACCAAAGTTTACTGCAATACGTAATCCATGTACCAACCTTGCCGAGCGGATTAACCGGCAACTGGGAAACTTGTTTCGCATTTTCATAAGTGACCAACACACTAAATGGTCCCAATACGTAAAAACGATTGAAGCGTGTCTAAACGAGGTGTACCACGAGACGATCGAAATAACCCCTCATGAAGCACACCTCGGCACGAGACCTACACGAGCATGGGACCAATGCTTGGACAAAGGAGTCATTAGCAGCGAAGGAAAACGCGAAAACAATATATTTGTGAAGATAAAGGAGAAGCGAGAGAAGCACGCGAAACGCTGCAATGAGAAGAAGAAAATCACAAAATTTGCGATTGGCGACAAGGTTCTGGTGAGAGCATTCCACCAATCCGACGCTGCGTCAAAGAGAATTGACAAGTTCTTCGAACTTTTCGCAGGACCATATAAAATCAACCGCATCATCGGCGAGGCCACATATGAGCTCGTGGAGTGCGATAGCGGGAAGATGAGAGGAAAATTTAATATACGGCAAATTAAGGCGTATCATGAGCCAGCGAACAGAAGTATAGATAACACGAGTGGTAGCGACGACTCCCGGCGACCAGCAGAAGACATAGGTTAGATAATTTGCTCGCGCGGCCAGTCCAGCTAACCAAATAATGATGTGCATTTTACTTGTTGTGTTTAGTCTGTATTTCAATGCTAACTGTGTTTGTGATCATCACATAATTGTCATTCGTTATGTTAATTAGACATGTAAATATCAACATATACAGAAAGTGAGTTGTGAAGTGTGCCATGTGTCAGAAGGACGTTGTGATACTATGACACAGGACACCAAAGACGTTAATAAATATGAATAATAACTTGTTAAAATGTAGAGACTCGAATAATTTGTTTATGTAATTAATAATTCAAAATGGACGATTGTTTTATAACTTTAAGAGTATGCATCACGAAGTATGCTGATTCCTTAACTATTTAATTAATATGTATGTTTCTTTTATCAATGCAATCATTTATAATATGTTACGAATTGATCATATGTATATATTTGTTAGTATCAACTGTATTCTTGAGACAGTAATAACAAGTTTAAAAGTATTTTATTGCTATATAGGTCATCGACATAAGATCGATTAATATAATGGGTAGCTAATCTACAGCTTATCTAGTACATTGTATATAAACAGTAACGAAACAAACTGTCAAATGGACAAACGTCCACGTCTTAAATTCAATTATTTACTCGAAATCATATTGTACAGTCCGCATATGGACAGACAAAGTGTAAAAAATGCGTTCATTCACTCAGATGTGCGGCAATAAATTCATATGACCATATAAAACATTAAGATGGGGAATAACAATTAATTGCTTCCTATGAGAGATAGATGTCAGTCAACCATGTCCATTCCGAAGCAGACATCCACGACTGGGACAGAGCGCAGAAATTGGATCAGATGTCTCCCGAAGTCCAACATCCAATCCAATTTGGGGACAATGTAATGATCGAAATTTAAAAAATTTTTAATTCCCCGATCAAGTGACACGTTCCCACACTCAAGTCGACGGACACAAGCCCAGGTCGTAAATAATGACGAATCAGGGGCACGTCAAACCCGACGACAGTGCGAAGACAAAGAAAAAACGTCTGAGCACTGCACACAATAAGTATTTCAGGGCGTCGCTGACAGCTAGCCGTTTGTCAAAATTTACAGCACCCAACAATCTGAAACAAAGACTTCGTACAGCTGCCGAGTTACACGGAATCGAGATGGAACGCCTGCTGTGGAGGCGAAGCGTAACTGCACAATTATGAAAGGCTTTACTAAGTTACAAAAGGAGTACAGAGCAATTTTAACGGAGAGATAGACAATAGACGTAACTCAGTGAATACTGCCAGTGCATCCTGCACAGCGTGAAAACAAACCTTTGACAGTTTACTGAGATTTACGACTGGAAAGTATGGAAGTCGACCAGAATGACCCCAACGAAGGGTTGATAATCGGCGGAACGAACGTCGAGGAACTTAAACAATTAACCAAGACTCTGGAGTCTGTTAACAAAAGCTCAAGTCAGAACCTTAGGGAAAGTCTAAACAAAGGATAACAGAAGGCCATGAAATTGCCCTAGTTTCTTAGAATCCGTGCTACGCTCGTCACATGAAACACTCCGGGGATGACGACGACCAACCAGCGTCGAGCATGTTCTAAGAGAGCTGGTGGAGAGAGTAGGAAGGGTTCGGACGACGAATCGTGAAACAGAGGATGAGATCTGCAGAAGAGTAGGAATTTGTACGACCAATCAAGAATCCGAGAAGGCGTAGAAATCCAAAACTTAGACTTATGGGTAAGATGTTCCAATAAAACTGTTTGGCGAAGACGCGGAGCGGGCAGTCAGTTATTCAATCGAGCAGTCAGTCAGTTAATAGTCGCAGTTAATAGTCGAGAGTATGTAGTTAATAGTAGCAGTTGATAGTCGCAATTAATAGTCAGAAGTTAGTACGTACGATAGTCAGACGGTTGATTATGTCGGAACAGTAATACGGTTCGTGATAGAAACAGTTTGTGCGACCGACCGGATTCACGAATTTGTAAATTCATAAGTGAACAGAGACATCGATATAGTCACACTTATACACAATTCTGTGCGGGAAACATGAACTATAAGTGCGCACGGGACTTGAAACCTCAACTGACGCGCACATAGTAACATACTAATTAGCATTTAAAGTAGAACAGTGAGTGACACTTCAAACAGTCTCACACCACAATGTATCACTATGTTGAACAATTAATTGAATAAACTATACCAAACAATTAAGCACGCAGTACACGATACACCCAGATAGACGGAACAGTTAACCAAGTACACAAACATGGCAAACTTTCAGAACAATTCAGTGTAATGACAACATTAACACCTCACTATTTGAACTCCGGACACTCGACATCAGCGGGTTACCACAACACCATACACATGACGGGAGTGGAGATTTAGTGGAGTGAAGTGAAGTTATCAGTGCTCTTCATAACAGTGATTATGATCTTCGACAAATCATCCAGAAAGTGTCTTCTCACGACGGCGGAATTGGATAAACACTCTCAAAAGATAAGCTCTATGTCTACTTAATCTTAGTAGTATATACTACTGTTCTGTTGCCTCTTTTCAAAGAACTAACCCCAAGAGAATAAATATATATGAATCATATGAATCATAAAATCTATAAAATAACACTAACGTAATTCGTCATCTGAGAAATAATGAACGCATTTTAGGTAGGAATAAGTATATTTGTTAATTGTTTATTGTTCGTATATGTTATATATATGTGCATTATTTACTGCATTTGAATGTACCATGTGTTTATGTTTCAGGAAACATCGTATAAATTGATAAATTGTATTTATATCATGTGTTTTAATATGTATGTAATTTGCAGGATATAGTTACTTAATTCAGTAACAAGTGTAATAAATAAGTAGTTAATTTACAGTATTCATGCGTTCATTATTGAAATTTAACCTTTATTATTGATGTATTTCATTCTAAGTATTACACTAAAAATCTCACAACTTATGCTAAACATCAATGGACACAATAAACTCGACCATTGAAACGTCTCTGATTAATAGACTCATAAATTGTATTTAATTAGTCACTGTGATGAGTCTAACCTGACGAATAAGAACAACTTTTAGATATATCAAATTTAACGTATAACATAAATCTTTAATTAATATGATTCATAATTGTTGAGTAATTAATCTAAGCAGATAATTAGCACAGATTAATATTCACTAGATGTAAATGGTTTACACAATTAATTACCACAAATGTAAATTACATTTACACCATTAAACATTCAGCCTCTGGAACATTCGATAAACACGTAGATTGTTCTGTAATGTCGTAACAATATTATAGTTTTCAAGTTAAGAGAATTTTAATTTTAATATATTTAATTTAAAATATAAAATTTTTTCGTATGTACTGTGTGTTTTATTTTAGAACTGAGACAGGATCCATGAAATTTTTAATTTTTTTGAGGACTGAAAAGTTTGGGAACCAAGAACCACTGCTCTACTATATTGTTAGCTTGAGTCATACGATTGAAAAAAACACTATACAAATATGGAATCAAATAGTAATCTTCTCCTCATATATTCTGTAGTTTCCCACATTTCAGCTCCATATGTTACAGTACTTTCCAATGTTTCTTATAGATTTTAATTTTTGTTTCATGTTTTAGTTGATTTCTCCATAAAGTGGAATGCATTGTCTCGTCACATTTCCCTTGTCCTATACAATTTTTTTATTTCTGCTACACTTGTGCCTTGTTTGTAATGCGAAATGTTAAGTGAAGAGCTTTTTGTCATTGATAGCTATTCCCAATGTGCAACAGGTGCGTCTCCAATGTTCTAAAGCTGATTTCAAATAGCCCTATATCTTAAGTAAAGTGGGTGCTACAGCACAACCTTGTCGCAATCCCTTGGTGATTAGAAATTCATCAGATAGTCTTGAGCATATCTTCATGCTGCTAGTAATGATGGTGTATAGCTTTAACTTCCACAGCTCTAACGTATAAAGCATTGACACCACTTTTTAATAATACCGCTGCTGTAGCTTATTTGGTGGAACAGTGTTGTATGTCTTCTTGAGGGATATGGGTTTCTACATATTTGTCATTCTTTTTTTCAAGAAGTTGTTTTACTGTGAAGATATTATCTATACAAAATTGGCCTACACAAAACCCATTCTGTTCCTCAATATTATCATAGTGGCTTTCTATTCTTGCTTTGACAAGTTTTCCATATAGGCCTAACCTTGAAATAGTGTTGGTCGCACTTATTCCTCTGTAATTTGATAGCATCTTTCTACTGGCTTTTTTGTGGAGGTTGGAGATATACACAGTCTTCCATTCAAGATGGGGCTCTTCACTTTTAAAAAGTAATTGAAGACATGTACCAAAAGGTCCAGAAGAAGGCGTGTCCCATTTATAAAGAGCTTATACGGAGTCCATTTGGACATGGTGTCCATCCATTTTTCATGGTTTTCAGAAGATTCTCAACCACGGTAACAGGCATTTTGTCTTCCTCAGACAAGATACAGAGAGATCAATCTCATGGTCTTTTATTATGAAAGTTAGTTTCTAAATTTATGTCATTAATTCATAAAATACAAATTATATTAGTATAAGACGTGTTCTTTAATCTATCTGTAGTCTGATTAAAATAACTTATGACCTAGTGGACTGCCACAGGTGAATCACTCAGTGACAAATCTATTTGAATTTATAATGCTAGCATATTAATGTAAAGGCTGGACATTTTTTAGGACAGGCACTGTTACCCTCAGCGACAGACCGTTGTTTACATACTGCAATCTCAAACGTGAATTTTGATGTAACTATATTGGTAGAAAGTCCACGTTTTTTTTAGCAAATATAATTCAACAGCAATTAAACAAATAAGATAAAAATATTTAGATGCCAAAACCCATCTGCCTACACCGTTCAAGTAGTGTGTGTGTGTGAATCTGTTTCTATCGTTGACATGTCTGTGTCTCCTTAACTAAAATTTTAATTTTGATGTTTTTGTATGGGGGATATCTGAAGATGGAACAGTTGTTTCAAAAGCCATCACAAGGCTACTAGAAGTCACAAGATGGAACTGAAATAAGGTAATATATTATTTAAATAAAAAGTTGCCTCACACACACCTTATATAGACCCCCAAGAGTTGCCTCACATGCACCTTGTATTGATCTTTTGGAGGTTGTTAAGTGTCCATTCAGATTCCTTCGATCCCTGCATGTATGTATAAACTTGTTAAAAAACAGTCAGTAAGAAAGAAAATTAACAAAGGTGTGTGAAACAGGGAAGTAGTTAGCTTATAGAAAGTACACAAAATTGCTAAAAGTTCTCTACTATTGTAATGTGACCTATGGTAGCACAAGGTTTACAAGTATAAATAATTGAAGAAAAGCTGTATAACAAAAAATTATTAAATAGGAAATGATAGAACAACACCACTAATTGAATTTGACATAGACAAGGACAATGATGATGACGAGACCCAATAGATTGGAAAAGGTGATCCAGAGAAAATAGTTAAAATCACAATATAACAATACCCAAGGATTAATAAGAATCATAGATATAAAAGTACAAAATTAAGTAGGAAAATAAATATAATAATATATATATACTTTCACTTATGAACTTACTATTGTCACTTCCCAAACGTTTCAAGATGTTGTTTCTCTTCTTCAGTGGGTTGAGTACTAACTGTCGATTACAGAATAACCTGTTTCACTGATCCACACACATAATTCGAACCTCAGCGCCAACCCCTTCCCACCATCAACCCCCACCACACACTCCATTCCGTAATGGTTATTCTGTAATCGACAGTTAGTACTCAACCCACTGAAGAAGAGAAACAACATCTTGAAACGTTTGGGAAGTGACAATAGTAAGTTCATAAGTGAAAGTATATATATATATATTATTAAATTAATAAGTGAACGAAGAGGATGCAACAACAAGAAAATAAATAGTATGTAATTGTAGGAAATGTAAAAAGAAAATGAAATGCAAGAACAGATATACTGATAATATATAGAAAGAGTGGTAATAAGTAAACTATCAAAAGACAATATTATAAAATAAACTCAAATAACAATAATTAAGTAGGAAAGTGGTGATAATTAATAAACCCTGATAGGACCCAGTGATAATAAATGAACTACATAAAAACACTAGGCAATAAAGTGAAGTGTAGTCAGGAATAAAGAAATAACTTGTAATAATAGCCTATAAGTAATAACTGGACCCAAATATAATAAATGCACTGAATAAATTATAAGGGACAGCTATAAGTAGACATGGGCCTTGTTTAATGAATTAAGAAAATGTTTGTATATAACATATAACCATGTTTGTTAGAAGCAAACCACCAATAATTGTGTTCCATTATGTTAAGGAAGTTTTTTAGTATAGAATAAGGATGATAAGGGATCCATTGTTTTATTGTTAATGAATAAAGTTTAAAAATTTTATTAACCACTGTTAAAAATAAGGATAAAAGACTAATATGTTATGCTGAATACAGTAAAGGGAGTTAGACACTATATTCTATAAGTGAAATTATAAGGGAATACTAGTACACATCTAATGTTCATTTTTGTTATATTTTGTTTTGGTTGTAATTAACCCAAATGTTATTATGTTTAACAGAACCGTTTAAAAACATGTAAAACTTTAGATACAGGCATGGGTCTAAAAGATTTATTAAGTAATTATGTTATGATATATGATGATTAAAAATAATCAAATATTATGATTTAGTTTAGGTTATTACAGTAATTATGTTTAGAAGCATTTAAAATTAACAAAAAATGACATGAACAGTGGTAATGAGTATAGGGTAGGTGAATTATAACTCTAGGCATTAGGCCTATAACTGGTAACCAGAAATTTGTGAAATTTAAGACAAAACAATAACCATTGATAAAATAAAGTATATAATCTGTTTAGGTTTCATAATAATAGTGTAGGACACAAAACTGAATAGAAAATAATTAGTTTAAAGGTAATTTACCAAAAGAAACTCTATAACGCCAAAATAAGAAATTTTAAAAAATTTCTTATTTGATTTGAGATGTATCATTAAGCGCCGTGACAGGGAATTGATGTGTTAAAAGCAGAAGTTTGTACACAACGAAGTGAAAGCTAGGGTATACGCAGAAGTGATTGACAGGCAATAAAAGCATGTAACAGCTCCAACGCGCTCACGGAAAGCAGACAGAGTTCATCGCTCTCCATACTAAGAAACGCTAGTTTTTTGACAACTACCTCATATCCTTAGAAAAAAAGTACAAACGTGAACGAACCCATTTGAAGAGCAAATGTAAGTATTAACAATAGACCAAACTACGTATACACGCCAGCTGCATATAGTGAAACAAAAAAGGGTATACGTTATTGAAAGACTCTAACGGTCAACGACAGGACTTCGACCTTACTCAGACGAGAGAAAGCTCGGGTGTAATGTACGAACTCAAGGAAAGATTTTTTGATGGAAACATAGAAAAAAAATGGACATACAAAGGAAGTTTGTTGAGGCCCTGAGTGACAATAGTTGATGCCATTAGAACGACCAAGTGCAGAAAACAATACTTTGGCGAGAAAGTTAAGGGTTGCTTTTGTATACTCCAAAAAAAGCGACAGTCAAGAATTTATTGCTACAGTATCTAGCAACGACGACGTCCTCAGTATAGTGACCTAGGGAAGAAATCTGGTGGGAATCTAAAAGCCTGTCAGAGAGGTGCTTTCGGAAAAATAGGTGGTCTCTAGATCTGGAGGGTGGTAAAGTAGAACCAATTAGAACACAGCGTAGAAAAAATCAGAAATTAGTGGGAGTGATTCTGAATTCCATATAGAGACGTGAGAAAGGCGCGCTCAAGGAGTTCTAACTAAAATTTTGACGGAAACGGGAGTGTAAGTCCACGACAGAGATTTCATAATTATTGGACATAGAGAATTTTCGGTACGATGGTTAGCAAAGTAATATCAGACTGAAAACAATTTTGGTAAAAGAACTGTAATTTTATTAGTGATATACAAGTGAATTAATACAACACAAATAATAATTCAGTAACGCTGTAAATTAGTTTTGCAAATACGTAACAATAACTTTATCATCAAGTAATATTACAAGACAAACTAAACTCGTAAATAACATTAGTTTCAATCATAACGCAGTTGATAAATAATAATCAATAATGTCTGTGGAAGCGAATAACAATAATAGTTAACGTGAACTAATTCCGAATGAGTGAAGTTTGGTGTTGTGCTGTGTCTTGTGAGACTCCACGGGATTCTATGATACAATCTGTTAATCTGGAGGGAATTATCGCCGTCACGCCAGATGATCAACATGCGAACCGCAACATATAAACCTCTACCAGATTTGGATACATACCAAAAGTAAACTTATCATGCCATAATTAGTCTTAGGTCCACTGTCTGTTCACTTAAAGAACTCACACGAATTGATTAAAGAATTAAGATAAAATTTCAATTAAAAAAATAATATCAGGAAGCTATGGAAGTTAAATTTATTGATGAGCACCGATTTTAAATGAATCCAGATCAGTAATTAACTATGTTATGGTATTTAAAATTTAAGAGAATAATTATTAAAAGTTTTTTTAAAATAAGAATTACAATATTTGAATTATTAGAGCATTTAATATGAGTAATGAAAATAAGATTTATGAAAATGAACATGTTTATATTTTGATTAGAGATTGCATAAGTCATGTGTCAATGATAAATGTGATACTCAATCATAACTAATTGTTAATAAATCGAAAAACTATTTAGAAGAATAAGACTACATTTCATTTTATAGACCCTGAGAAAAGAGCAATCAAAGTAAAATGTTAAAACTCAAAGGGAAAATGTAAGAATCTGTTATAATTTGGAAAACGGTAACCTTGTGAGATATCAAAATAATTTGTAAACAAAAAGCAAACTAATGGTGTTATTGTATTTAAGATTACAGGTAGTATAAGGGTGTAATAATAGTTTAAAGATTTTTAATAATTTTGTATAGAAAAATGTTAGTTTTATATAATAATGTTGTAAATTATCAACCAATGGGAGTTAGTGTTTGGAAGGGAGAAACCATAGTAACTAATAAATAATTTCCATGATTCCATTATTAGATCTTGATGAGTACAGACGTATTAAACCGCAAGGAGTAAAGAAAATAATTAATTAACCAAAATTTATCAGAATTAATGATGAAAATAGTAAACTAAACTACATAAGTAACACTAACACTAAAATGAATTAAAAATTACCAGAAGAAATTAAATTATCCATGAGGAATTGCTGAGGAATCCCAAGTGACGGAATACGAACCATTGGAAAGAAGAAAATATCTCAAACTCATAAACGAATGACAAAACCTCCAAACGCTAAATCCAGTAGCTATAGTTTACCACTGTAATTATAAGTATATCACATGTTCTATGTTATTTATATGGTATTTGTAAAATTTTGTACTTTTATTAGTCTATTTAATAACATATTCTGTAGTCACAAGAACTTCGAACTGAGATTATAAGTAAACGAAAAAATCAACTCCATAACGCTAGTCTCGATACACGGCTGGACAGAATAGCCAACCGCTAATAATTAAACATGTCGGCGCAAAATAAGGTTTATAATTAGAAGGAAGAAATATTAATAAGAAAAACCAATTGATAATTGTTAATAAACATAATAGAAGCATTAAACTGTATGTTTGATTTTATTTAACTAATCTTTAAAATTTGAGTACTCACTTATAAAAATTTAAACTTTACAATTTTGGTTTATTAAGAAGAGTTGGCCAACCCGAAGGTAAGGCAGAAAATACGAATTTGAACGGCCGAACTGGTGAGTAGAGACACTCGACACTCGTAAGTAATTTAACGGGGTCAATCACGTTGTATTACAAATTGGTGCCCAACGTGGGGCTTTTAAGACGTATTTATCGTCTGGTTATAAAATTGGCGACCAACTAGTAGGGCTAGAATTAATAAATAAATTCTATAATTGAATTCATTAGATTCTAGCGGCGACTACAGAAAAGAAAAAAGGAAAAGAATAGCAAGATGCAAAAGAGGGCGACATCACAGAAACGGACAAAAGAGGCCGAGAAAGAAGTCAGAATGGAAGAAAAGGAACTAACTTCCGTTGAGGATGTGGAAACGGTAGCAAGGGAGGAAGCTAGAGGAGACCTGAATCTAATGAAAGTAATGGAAATACTGAATAGTATGAAGGAAGATAGTAAGCGAATGGAGGAAAAATTGGACAGAAATAAGGAAGAAACTAATGACAATTTTAAGAAACAGAAGGAAGAAACTAATGACAATTTTAAGATACAGAAGGAAGAAATGAAGGAAGATTTAAAACAAATTAACAAAAAATTCTACAGGAATGAGGAGTGTTTATAAAACAAATAAATTAAAAAATTGTCAGTACAAACGAAAGTACTAAAGAAGACTTAAGGCAGACAATTAACGAAAATAATGAGACATTGAAGCAGCAGATAGACCAGAAAATGGAGGAACATAGTGATACATTAAGGAAGAACCATGAAACCTTACAACAGCGATTGACGGAGGACATTCAAAAAAGAAATGATGAATTGAAGGAACAATTCCGTTAAATAAGAGAAGATAACCATAGTCACATGGAAGAATTATGCCAGAAAATAGGTGAGAATATGAAAGAAATAATAAATGATCATAGACTGTTAATGGAAGGATTAAATAAGGACAGGAACCAGTCAAAGGAACCAGTAAGTCAGAAATTAGAAGGTAGTAAGGAAATAGAAAATAAAGAAGACAACAGAGCATTGTTGTCTGGAAACAAACATAACAGAAACAAAGAGAATGTTAGGCACATGGAAATGAAGACGAAGAAAATGAGACAAATGCACCAACAGAAACTAATAGATACACGGGAAGAATTGGAGATGATTAAGAATGGACTAGTTAATGTACTTAATCTACCCATTACCAACTATAAAGGGTAATTAATGTTAGAAGGAACTTAATAAAAATTTTCGAAGGGACTCACAATAAAACCGTGAGTAAGAACATAAGCAAGTCCATAGTTCAATTAAATACACCAGAAAGAGAAATACATAACAAAAAATCAGTGATGCCATTAATAACTGAAATACCATTGAAAATTCTACTCAATAAACTAAATGATGAAGTGACTGATGTAGTCATTGATACTAATGAACATGTGATCTTAGAAGAATTGCTGTACAAGTTAGCAGAGACCTATATCACAAGGACGGAAATAGTTCAGCACACCAGAGTGATCCGAACAACAAGGGTAACTGATATATTGATCACGGGTAAACCAAGTGTGAACATTAGTGCGAAAAGGGACTAATTTTAGAGATAACCGGCAACGCATGAATAAGGTGAAGAATAACAATAATTATTATAATAAAAGAAATCAAAAAATAGTCCATTCCAACGTAGAAGAAAAGAATAGAAGGCTATAAAAGAATTGAAAAGTTAAGGAAGAAAGAAGTAAAAAGATTAAACTAATAATTAATAAAAACAAAACTGATATGGAAATATTAGTATGGAAAATAAAAAAAATTTCAAAATTCAAAAACAAAGTAAGAACAGCTTACACAAAATATGTGAAACAATTTAATTTTGAAAAGAACAAGATATTCTCTAAATTCAAAAAAGAAGTAAGAACAACTTACAACCAAATAATAATAGTGTAGGACACAAAACTGGATAGAAAATAATTAGTTTAAAGGTAATTTACCAAAAGAAACTCAAAGGGAAAATGTAAGAATCTGTTATAATTTGGAAAAGGGTAACCTTGTGAGATATCAAAATAATTTGTAAACAAAAAGCAAACTAATGGTGTTATTGTATTTATGATTACAGGCAGTATAAGGGAGTAATAATAGTTTAAAGATTTTAAATAATTTTGTATAGAAAAATGTTAGTTTTATATAACAATGTTGTAAATTATCAACCAATGGGAGTTAGTGTTTGGAAGGGAGAAACCATAGTAACTAATAAATAATTTCCATGATTCCATTATTAGATCTTGATGAGTACAGACGTATTAAACCGCAAGGAGTAAAGAAAATAATTAATTAACCAAAATTTATCAGAATTAATGATGAAAATAGTAAACTAAACTACATACGTAACACTAACACTAAAATGAATTAAAAATTACCAGAAGAAATATTACGTGCGGCGGGCAATCGAGTGGGAACGCTTTGGCCCGGCGTTCAGTCGCCGCCTACCTGAGCATATACCATTCGACACTACCCAGCATGTCGACGAGGCAGTTGCCTTATTCGACACAGCCGTAGTCTCGGCGGTAGACGTGTCCTCCCGGAAGAAGCCGGGGCTCACGCCCGACTATCAGCGTATCCCCGAAGAGGTGTCTCAGCTCGCTTGCAAGAGGAATCGCCTCCGGAGACGCTGGCAGAGGACTCGTGACCCGGCTGTCAAGGCTGCGTTTAATAGAACATCCGGCAAGTTGCGTCGTGACATGCTGGCGTTCCGTAGACGTAACTCGGAGCTAGCTGTAACACAGATGGATGGCCCTGCCGAGAACCGTAATGTCTGGCGGATTCCCAGTGCCCTAACGGGAAAGCGTAAACGCGCGCCTCTCCCCGCACTGGTCGGACCCAGCGGTCAACCCCTTGGACGCCCCCTAGAGAAGGCAGAGTTCTTGGCTGACAGTTTAGAGCGACAGTTCGCTCCCAACCCATTCAAGAACCCGGCCTTCACTGAGCAAATCTGCCGCGAGGTAGAGCGCTTTCTATCGGCCGGTATCACAGTCTAGCCGGAGCCCATCTCCCCGGAGGAGGTCTCTGAGAGGATTGTTCAGCTCAAGCCCCGGAAGGCGCCTGGCCCAGACGGAGTCATGAATTCCGCACTCCATCGCCTTCCGGAGCGAGGAATACAGTTCCTCTCTGATCTGTTCAATATATGTCTCAGACTGGCCTACTTTCCGGTGAAATGGAAAACGGCTAGTTTAGTGATACCCAAGCCGGGAAAGAATTCTTCTCGCGTGGAAAACCTCAGACCCATCAGCCTCTTGTCCGCGACGTCCAAGGTTTTCGAGCGATTGATCCAGCGTAGGATCCGTGACCACCTAGAAAGACAGGACGTGCTGATCCCCGAACAGTTCGGCTTTCGTGAGCTACACTCCTCGACTCGTCAGCTGATGAGACTCGTGGAATGCATTACCGAGGCTGGCTGCCAGGGCAAACAGACGACTGCGATCTTCCTAGACGTAGAGTAGAGAAAGCCTTTGACCGCGTGTGGCTCGAGGTTGTCCTTTACAAACTAACGGAAGTCCTTCTCCCAGATTGCTACGTTCACTTGATCGGCAGCTTTCTTGGATACCGTAGCTTCCGAGTGAGAATAGACCACGCTCTCTCTTCGGAGAGGCGTATTACCGCCGGTGTCCCTCAGGGAAGTGTACTTGGGCCTCTCCTGTTCTCGCTGTTTGTCAACGACACGCCCCGTGTTCCTGGAGTTAAATTATCGGTGTTCGCGGACGACACTGCGGCTTTTGCCTCAGAGCCGAACGCAAGTTATGCGGCAATCAAGCTCCAGCGTCAACTCGACGCGTATGTTGGGTGGACCGATGACTGGAGAGTTGCCGTCAACGCTTCCAAGAGTGCTGCGGTAATATTCTCGCGAAAACGCAAGCGGCCTCGGCCGCTTAAAGTAGGTCCCGTCGAGGTACCCTGGACCAATAGTGTCAAGTACCTCGGGCTCCACGTGGACTCCCGACTCACCTGGCGAACCCATACACAGTATATCAGACAACGCGCTTCGGCGCAACTCAGTAGACTCTGGCCCGTGCTATCTAATCCGGCAATGACCCCCCGGCTAGGTAAGCTCATAGTCAACTCGTACGTGTTGCCCGTGATTACCTATGCCTGTCCTGTTTGGGGATACCTGGCTCGTGGTCATAGAACAGCGCTCCAGCGCGTACTCGGCCGGGGACTGAAGCTTGCGTATAAAGTCCCCCGGAGGTACTCTTCTCGTCTTTTGAGGAGAGGACTCGGTGTCCGCTCTTTTGATGACACCGTGAGACGCCTGGGGCGTAGTTTCTATGTTCGTTCCGACAGAGTGACCCACAATTCCCTCATTACCGGACTTGGTAAATACACCCCGCGACCAGGTGAGTCCTGGAAGCGACCTCGTCTATTAGCCCCGGTGGTATAATCCACCAATCGCAGGTCGCTTCAGACCCTCCCATAATTAGGTAAAACATATATAACTAACTCAAACAGACCCAGTGGCAGGAGTCCTTTCTGAGACTCGGGACACTGCACTACTCGCGACCTGCGCTTCGCGCGGGTCGCGCAACCCCCAGTCGTGATTTTCGACGCACTTGCAGTCGCCTGCCTCTCCGCTGAGAAGAGGAATCAGCTTTCTTCACCAGGAAAGAAGACCCAGGAACCAGCTGCTGCTGGTGAACTGAGTAGCTGGTAGAAGAGGCAGCTGGCAGAAGACCTTTTAATAACCATCTGACACCAGCAAACATCTCACCGGCCAGGAAAGAAGAGGACTGCTCTGGGCTATTGGTGAGTGCCCGTATATCAGTGCTTTTCCCTAATTTGCTATCCAATAAGGATCGGGTCTTCAAGAACACAGAGACATGTGACATCTGTCAGAAAGTAAAAATGGCCAATATCAGGTACGAAGGAGCTGTGATCACTAACCATTCTAAAAAAAGTTGTTGGAACAAGTATTTGTTGACACATGTGGACCATTCCCAAGGACACAGTAAATACTTACTGATTAGCAGGGGCGGATTAAGCATTAGGCTGACTAGGTTGTGGCACTTTGGGGGCGCAAAATTTTAGCTAAAATAATAAAATCTTACAGCTAAATGTAAAATTGGTAATAAATTACAAGCATAAAAATTTGAGTTCACTTTGAACATAGGCGCGTTTGCGAGAAATTTTGGTAAAACTGTACACAAATAATAGAAGTGCTTTCCAAACTGTTTTCTCCGGTTATGAGTCATTGGTGTAGCCTTCTTGTTCACTGAAAGTGACTTTCTGCAAGGAATTGATTTCAGTGAGGTGATTAAAATGTTTGCTTAATCTAAAGCGTGAAAAAAAAATCTATCTTCAACTTTACGCAAGTCTTAACAAATCCACAAGATATTTTAACTGGTTGTCTTCTTTATGTAAATGATGTTAAATGTACTCTTAATAAAACTGTTAATACTTAGTTAATTTTTTCCTTATAAAAGCCATGCAAACTACAAATGGTTGAAGGTGTAACTCTAAAACAATGTCTGAAAAATAGCCTCAGTTTTCAATTCTTGAGACTATTTCCAAAAACAGTAAGATAGTTGAAACATTCCTAACTCAGAAATATATTGTAGGGTGTTTAAAGGTTCATTCAGCCCCTTGGAAATAAACGTAAGAGTACCCTATGGGAGGTGAGGGGGTGATAAAATATAATTAGCCTAGGGCGCCAAGATACTTTAATCCGGTCCTGCTGATTAAGTTCTTTCAAACAGGATATATACATAGTGACCAGTAAAACAAGTTCTCAGTTTTCACAAGACTCACTGGCTTGTCTGTCTATTTGGGATATGTCTCATGATTATATATGCCTTCCGAATTAATGTTTTATGTTTTCGCATCTAAATACTGTTAAATTTTTGGTTCACACACACACACACACACACACACACACACACACACACACACACACACACACACACACACACACACACACACACACACACACACACACACACACACACACACACACACACACACACACACACACACACACACACACACACACACACACACACACACACAACAGAGAAAGTCATTATACTTCTACATTTGTGTGTGTGCTCGTGCATGTGTGTGTGTGTGTGTGTGTGTGCACATGTGTATAATTCCTTTATTAAAACTTATAATAACAAATTTTTAAAATACAGTACTTTCAGTAAATAAATATTTGGATTTCTCTATTTTAGTCATCTTAATTTGTACACCTAAAAAAAATCTAGCAAGTTAATGCAGTCTTTCAGTTACCTCACATATATCTACAATATTACATAAATTATATTAGTAAGTATTATAAGTAGAAAAGAATGGCCCTAGTTTTCCATAAAAATGACAATACACCAAATATTTGATAGTACCATTATGTCCCGTCCTCCCTCAATGGGGCTGCTGATGCCCATGATGGATAGGAGACATTGGAGAAGATTGGTGTTGGAAGCCAGGGCTTATGTCGGGCTGCAGTGCTAAAGAAAAAGAAGAAGCTTTCCTCACCCATTTCTGCAACTACTTATTCAAGCAAATATTTCTTGGCCTTCCCTTTTAATGTGTCCCACTGTCACCACACATTATTGTGGGTAATTAAGGAGCGTAAACATCAGTCCTTTTGTTGAGCTTTTGCACTGACCAGTTTTCTTAAAATTTGGCACGCACGCCCACTCTTTTACTCAACAGACCTTTAATCTTTTTTGAGACTTGATCCCCTTAAAACTAAGGAGGTAATATCTTTTGAGATGGCAGAAAACATCCAGCAGAAGACAAAGTTCAACACAGTCAAATCCAATACAGCTCCAACACATCTGCCCTGTGTTTGTTGGTTTTATATAAAACAGGACGAATATGGCATTTCATAAGCACTCCCACTGTTTTCGAAGTCCTGCAATAATATAGCTTTATTTTAATTTTATTTTTTTCAATTTATTGCAGACTTGTGATCTGTTCGACTAAGCGAACATTGAAAAATTGTCTGACAACACACATACAGGATTATGAAGAGCTGACCATTGACAGCTCTTCTTGTTTTTGTTAACAGATTAAACAGATACACAAATTACAAAACTAAATGACAAAAACATGTAAGCAAATGAACAAAAATCACTTCCACTTACTGCTGGCATGATACAATAAGTTCAAAATGCTAAACACTGGGGCCATAAGGCACATTATACTGGTTGACATTAACACTTAATGTTGACTTGAATACAAAACATACAGATATTACAGAACAGATATCACAAACATTACAATACAGATAATACAGAGAATACGTTATTAGTTAAACCTGAATGGTAAGTCTAACTGTTTGTGTCTTTTTAGTCTATAAACATCTTCACTATTATCTAACAAATTAATTGACAGGTGGTTTGGATGCTTTTCTAATTTAGAGATGTGAGTTCTGCAGAGGCGCATGATTTCTTCTCTCACAGTTGGAACTTTGAGGTCGCGGTGTATAGAGTTGTTGGAGACAAACCATGGAGCATTGACTATTGATCTTAAAGTTTTGGACTGAAAACGCTGGATAATCTCGATATTACTTGTTACTAGCAGTACCCCAAAGTTGAGTACCATAAGTCCATACCGGTTTAAGAACTGCTTTATAAATTAACAGTTTAAACGATAAATACAATTTAGTTGTTAAGTCTAACTTTTGCTAAACTTGTGTTGTTACCACTAATACTCACTTACACTTCCATATGGGCTTTCAAGCCTCTCAGCTCATCTTCAGATGGAAAAAAACAAGTTTAGAAAAAAAAATTAACAGTTTGTTGACAAGACTTAACTGTGATTTTCTGCCTATCAGCCAGTAGATATTTCTGACCTTGTGATTAAGTTCAATCTTTTTAGAGGTTATATGAGGTTCGAGGTTAATATAGCTTTATGGGACAAAACAACTGAACTAGTTCTATTCAATGACCAAAACAGCGAATCAGAATCACAATATAAAGTGTTACATGTATGACAATATCAGCAGGATTTCATCTGTAAAACATCAACTATTTATATGAAGGGATGGGACGAGGTCATCAGTGGAGTCAATGTTATCTGACAATGAAGTCATTTCATGTGAATCCAATGTGGCTATGTCACCAGGTCCAGGAGTGCCCCCTTCTGCAAAACAACAGAAAATTATGGAATCTTCATCCTGCAAATTGAAATCTATACAATTACAAAACATGGCTCAGTTAAAAAAAGACCTCACAGTTAATTACAAAAACTATAACTCTGCATTCAAAATATACTTTTATTACAAAATATATACCTTTGTTGTGTACGGAATTCAAGTGTTTCTGACATCTTCACAATGGATATGCAAATTAATGAAATTATTAAAATGTGTTTATTATAACCAAAATTAATATTTCTTAATATTTAAAGAACAGACATTACTCATCATGAGTTCACTTGAAAAGTGTTGTGACTGCACAAAAAACAGTGACGCTATCTTCGGACTCCATAGTGAAGAAGGAAACATTTTAAAAAGTAATGAATAAAGATAATGTAAACTAAACTCTTATCAGTAAAATGGCAGAGACTCGAAAAAATGAAAAACTTCAGTAAACTGTTGTTTAACAGTTATTTACATGTATAAGTACCAGAGTGTATAACTGTTTTATTGGTGAAGTTGAGAAAAATGTGTTTCACATATTTTATAGTTTTATTACGGTGCATTTATAGTTAATACACTGATTTACATATACTGAAGCTTCAGTTTCATTGTTAAATAAGTATACTGATTATCATCTTGTGCTACTGAAATAGCTTGTGAGATCAGGAAGGGTAGGCTACCACCACTACATTCAGCAGCTCATAATTACCCCACGCTATCATATTCCAGGTATCATATTTATTTCATAGGGGATTACAAATGCATCTCGATTTTATAATGCTGTCTGGGAATTGAATCCAATATTGTCTAGATTATTGTTAGGGGCCACGTCCACCAATCTGAGTCCATTTACACATCTGTTTCCCCAGGTAACTTATTATATTAAGGCTTCATAAGTTAACTTTATTGTTTACAACTCCTTATAGTAGCAAACGTGAATTCAATAAATGAAAAAAGAACACTGATACATCAAGAAGACAATATATTTCTTTATTTATATTACAAGATAATGTGTTGATCTACAACAAATAATCTTCAGGTCAAATTATAAAAAGATTACTGATTATCTTCAGGTCACATAATAAACAAAAACAGTTGTTTCTTTATGACCAGTAGCAGAATTCCTTCTTAGTCTTTAGACAGCTTGGTGTATAAACTGCTGTATTAATTTTATGATGTATTAATTTATACAGCAGAAATTTCAGAAAACACAATTATTTGTTGTTGTTGTTGTTGTTGTCTTTTGATATTGCTTTCTTTATTACCTTCTCTCGTAGGTACAGAGGATACAAACAAATAGCTGTAAATGTGCAATACAAAGATACTGACTTCAGTACAAATCTGGCCAGACCAATTTATTAAAGAAATTATTATTCAACTGAAGTGTTTTAAAATATTTTGTATCCATAGAAATTACTTTTTAAATAAGCATTGTTTCCTTTTGTTTAACTATAAACTAATAATATTACTTTAGACAACAATTGAGTACATTAAACCATTCAAAAGCGAGCTTTCAGTAAATACAGCGCTGTAAGACTGAGATACCATACACGATATTGCTGATCATATAAACAACAATACGGATACAGACTTACTGTAAATTATTTCGCATTACAAATGTTCGCAGTGACAACTACCACTACCACTACCACTACTACTACTACTACTACTACTACTACTGCTACTACTACTACTACTACTATTACTATTATTTTGAAAACTTGTTTTAAACAAAATACATAAAAACATAACCTTCACTGCCGAATACGAACACAACAATACCATAAACTTCTTAGACCTCTCCATCACAAAACTAGAACACAGGCACAAATTCAGTATATACAGAAAACCAACTACAACTGACACACTAATACACAACACCTCCAATCACCCAATACAACACAAACTAGCTACTTTTAGAACCATGATACATAGACTTAACAACATCCCCTTAGATGAAATAGAATACAAAGGCGAACTAAACACGATAAAATATCTAGCAGAATCTAACGGTTATGACAGAACAATAGTCAGTAAACTCCTACACAAAACACAAAACAAACAACAGACAAAGACAGAAAACAACAAATTCATAACACTAACATACATCAACAAACAAACAGAAAAAATTGCCCACAAATTCAGAAAAGCAGGATACAGAATCGCTTACAAAACTACTAACAAAACAGAACACACACTATCAAAACGCATGCCCAAAGCACAAAACAAATTCGATCTACCCGGTGTATATAAGCTAAATTGTTCAAATTGCAATAAATTCTACATAGGCCAGACAGGACGTAGCTTCAAAGAGAGATACATTGAACACACAAAAGCACTCCACACCACTACAGAATCTACCTTCGCAAACCACCTCATTGAAGCAAACCACACATATAAAAACATCGACAATAACATGAACATATTACACGTACACACAAAAGGCCGAAAACTAGACACTCTAGAACAATTAGAAATATACAAACACACAAAAACAAATAAAAACGACATCCTAAACGAACAGACACAATTCAAATCGCACGCATTATTCGAACACATCTCACCACACACACACAGCTTCGATCTTTCGAAAAACTATCTCGTCGCCAACAACAAGACGAACAGCGCTACTTAAGACAGCCTCTGATGAAGCCTTCTATAGGTGAAAGCCGGTTTAGGCTGTAATGTAAAACTTTACGTTTTTACTTATAAAAAACTTAGTATTCCGAGTCGTCAATATTATAGTGATATTTAGTTAAGTAACGGACACGTCATGGACAACGAAATCCAAGAATATATATGTTCAGTAGCGTAATTTCAGCTTTTTAACTGGGGTGGCAAGGCCTACCGGGGGTCTGGAATACCCCCAGGTGGGAGGGGGTCCTCCCCCAGAAAAAAAAAAACTAGCATTAAATTGTTAGTTTTTGAAGCTTTTTCAGACTATTTTTACCACAAAATAATTGCTAACATTCTCTATTTACCCTAAAACAATCATTGTTAATTACTTGAATTAATAACCAAACCACTTGTAAAGTAAATATCGTTCACACACAACTCAAGAGTAGGCCTATTTTTAATTGATTGTGTGCTCAGCCTGTTTTTTATCATGAAAGTAAAAATCAAGCAAACATCATACAAAAAAACAAAGCTTTATTTAACTTTTACTCAATGTCATCATAAGTTATTTTTATACAAAATGGAGTCTTCTCTTTTGGTTTGAATTAAAGTCATCAATAGCTTTGGAAATGTCTACATCAACACTCCTTTCGATAGCCAAAAGAGCTAATGAGGACAACCTCTCCTGGCTGATCGTGTTCCTGGTGTATGTTTTCAACTGCCGCAAGCACGAAAAATACCTCTCACAGGATGCTGAGTTCATTGGAATTGTAAAAAACAAACGGTAAATTTCAAAAAGCAGAGGGAACACACTTTTCAAAGACTTCTCTACAAAAACGGCAGCTCTTTCTTGGATATTTTTGTTTTTTGACTCTTCAATTTTGTAAAAACATCTCAGTTCAGAGAGAAGAAGTTCATTGTCCAAAGTGTAATATTTGCACACATACTGTACACTGGCTATGTCTACGTCAGTTCCACCTAGAACTTTGCTTAAGTGGTTAAGTACATCTAGGTTGTTTTCTTGAAGTCTGGCCTCTATCTCCTGGTTTAGGATGTCAATAACTGGCCAAAGGATTGAAACTTTATAATACTGTTCTACAGATTCAAATGGAGCTTTACTCCCTCCCCCAATTTTGGAGGGAATTTTGCCCTTTCTTGGCAGCTCGGCTGCTCTAAACCCGCACTTGTCAGCGATTTCTGTGCAGTGATTGAACAACCGAGTAAAAAACTCATCTGTTCTGAAGGATTGTAACACTTCAAGTGTGCTGTTTTTTACAGATTTCACAACTTCGTAGGTCACACTGCTTGTCTGAAGCGTCTTTGACAGTAAATCAGATTGTGTTAGAACTCTCCTGAGTAATAGCAAGTCAAATACAAAGTTGAAGTTCTCCATACTTTTTAACAAAGCATTGGCTTGTCCACCACTGCCAGGGTCTGTCTGTGCAATTTCTTGTAGAGTCGTCAGAGTGGTTTCAAAATTATCTAACAAAGAACGCACTGCTTCGACATGGCAAGCCCATCTGGTATCACTCAAAGACTTCAATGTTGCTGTTCCACCACTAAAGCTTTTTGCACTTTTTTGAATGTTTTCAAAAACAGCATGTCGTTTAGTTGATTTCTCAATAAAGTTGTAAAGACTTTGAAGTACAAAGAACGTGTTTCTTATTGAAGTCACGCTTGTGCAACAGCTTACAATGCACAAGTTCAATATATGTGCATTGCAGTGAATGTACATTGCCGTTGGGGCTTCTTGCATAATTATAGCTGCCACTCCTTTATATGGGCCCCTCATGTTTGAGGCCCCATCATAGCACTGAGCATGCAGATTTCTAATGTTCAAGTCCAGTGAAATCAAAACGTTCTTAAGTTCATTTGCCAGTGTTTTGCCGTCAGTTTTTTTAGCACGATAAAACCCTACAAATGACTCATGAACTTCTAACTTATTATTGACATGCCTCAAGACAGTAGCTACTTGTTCGTGATTTGCTATGTCTTGAGTCTCATCAGCTATAATGGCAAAAACTTTTGCCTCTTTAACTTCTTTGGCAATGTGCAGCTTGATTTGTTCCCCAATAATGGACAGTAGCTCATTCTGGAAAGTCACTGAAGTGTACTGAAAATATGTTCGACGCTCAAAGTAGAACTTCTTTATTAAATTACTATCTTTGGAACGAAGCTTCATCAGCTCCAAAAAGTTTCCTCTGTTCTTCGAGTCTGCAGATCCATCATGACCTCTTAGAGCAATAGATTGCCTGCCACAAAATATCAATGATTCGCACAAAGCTCCTAAATACAATCTGTTTTCTTGTACTTCTTCTGAATACTGTTGATTTACTTTTTGAACAACAGTGCCACTTTTGTCTGCTTCTTTTAGAGAATTGAGTTTAGTGTTACTACTCCTATGCGAGTTACTCTTCTCATGATTCTCAAATACTTTTACAGCTTTCTTCCACTTGGAAAACCCACTGAGTGTAAACACATCTTCTGCACTGTTTTTTTCTTCTGGGTTGTAAAACGCACGACAGACAAAACAGAATGCTTTATCGTTTAGAGGACTGTATTCAAACCAAGAAAACATGTTATACCACTCTGGCCTAAATTTCTTTCCATCCGTTTTAGGGAAATTTAAATCTCGTGGTTGAAATGAGCCTTCCCTAACATGCGCCATAGCCAAAGCTGAACCATGAGCAGGATCACGTTTATTAATTAGCCCAATTGACAATCGGTCAGTTGAACTGTAGGAACAGCTGGGACTTGGCCTACGCCCTTCATTTCCAGGAGTATTGTCCTTGGTAGTTGTGGACGACTGAGCGGATGACGAGCCTAACATATCTTCTACATGTCATGTGGTTCTGGTTCGTGTTCCAAAGCACCTCCTTCTGGCGGTTCATCATCTAAACACCATTTCTTTTTGCTTGCTGGCCCTGAGCAAAAGTAAGACAGCAACGAACTCTGCCCTTTTTTGTTCTTCTGAGCCTGGAAAAAACAGTAAGAATTCTTATTCATATATAAGAAATATGTAATTCCTTAATTGTCTATTAAATGTAGAACAATCATTTCTAGGTATTCTTGACTCAATGAAAGAATGAAGAAGCCCCCACGCTTTTAATTTTGATCATGCAGAGTTTGATTTTTATAATACCCGTATGCTGAAAATAGACATGTGCAATTCAATAAATAATGTATTCTAATTTCGCCAAATATTAACCAATTTTAAAAATTCAAAGTTTGTTTTTATCAGTAAAATAAATTGGAAAATATATATTTGCATTTGCAAATCGAAAATCAAAAAATTTTTATAAATTAAAAAATTGTAATTTTGATCCAGAGTCATAAAAATAGGGTCTTCGGACCCTCTCGAAATTCTCCGCACGGTCATATAAGACCCTTTTTTTATGACTCTGGATCAAAATTACAATTTTTTAATTTATAACAATTTTTTGATTTTCGATTTGTAAATGCTTATATAAGCTTATTTTTCAATTTATTTTACTGATAAAAACAAATTTTGAAAATCTCTAGGGCCTCGGTTTTTTTCAGAACTCGTCGCCGCGAATTCACGCGTATAATAAAAAATACATCGATATAAATCGCGTAATTAATTGAATTTTGAATTTTTTTTCATAATATTGTATTGTCACGTGATTCAAGCGAGTGTACAAAATTTCAAGTCGCTAGCACATCAGGAAGTATGCGAAAATTCAATTTAAAAAATCCAATTAGACTTTAACCATGAGCAAGTTAAATAAAAGCGTTTAATAAAGGGCTACTACAAGACAGTGGCGTAGGAAGGAGGGTGTGTTGATTTTTTTAAGAATAAAAAACCGACGTAAGCCCTAAAAAAGAAATCCGTTTTTATATTGAACTCCTCAGAAAAAAGCAGTGCGATTTCGTATAGGCCTACTATAAGTCTCGTACAGTAATGTTAACTGAATTTTCAGAGGAAAACAACAAACCAAATTTGTAATAATAATAATAATAATAGGCTCGCCTTCACCTACACGGCCAATAATTCCTATCTTTCTCTTTATCCATGAATATTTACTTTGGTATTGGTTCAAATAAATAATAACAAAGCGAACTCTGATTTTGAGAGTAGGCCTAGACTCTACTCAGCCAATAAGTTAACCTATGAAATAATTGAAATGAACTTACCATGTCTCAGTCGATGCAATCGTACGGTGGTTCACTTGAAGTGTAATTAAATTAAAATCACTTCACTTGTCATCCATTGTCATTTATGTGATGATAATAAATAAACTAAAGACATAAAGAAAACTAAAACAACACAAACGTACACATCATACTGCACTAATCTAATAGATCTCTTCAAGGTGTATAGAATATAAGGTGTGCTCATTCTATGTAAACATGAAAATTTTTTTCCACTCCCCGCAGGGTCTATCGGCGATCTGACGTCACTCGTATGATACGATACGAGATCTCTTTTTGTTGAAAAGAGCACACCAACAACAGGCAGACGACACGACAGACAACACTCTTGCTTGCAAAGACAAAAGACTACAGTGTGGCCCGCGGGTCCGCCCCAGTTGCCAAATCTCGCTCTGCAGTCTGCATATTACAGAGTTGCCACTTCCGGACGTCAACATCGCTCATTCTCGTTCTTCACGCATCTAGTGTTTGTTATTTTAATACATCACGCCTACTACTCCCTATTTCTATCTAACTTTATAATGTACAAGTTTTAAACACACATTTTATTTTTCTGTGCTAAATTAGGCATGATTAATGAAGAATCAAAAAAAGTTCAAGAAATTGCCGTGCTTGCAGAATTGTATTTTCCAATTGTTTATAAATTATTGAGATTTTTACTTCAAAATTCTGGGGTGGCAAAATACTGGGTTGGACAACTTGCCACCCCCGAATTACGCCTATGTATATGTTTGTATCATTAAAGGCATAGTGAGAATTGTACAAATGTTGGAAATGTAAGCAGTATGGTTAATTGCATTTACATCTCTACAGTACTTTAAAATGGGATTAAAAACCTTAAAATATTATCATCTATTGAAAGTTTAATATACAGTAGATGTTTAACATAAAAAATAGTTCTCTACAGTTAAAGTATGTATTATGAGAGGTTATAAAATGAACATTTATTAATAATACACACATAAAATAAAATATTTATGTATAATATTGACTTTGACATCTCAAAATTGTTCTGATTCTGGCTTCTGGAATCTGATTACTCCATTTATAAAACATCTGGTCATGCTTGTTGGTGTTTAAGAAAGATTGCTCCTTACAGAAATACAAGATTATAACGTTTACAATATTGCATTTTAGTTATTAAAATTATGATCTTTTACACGTAATATGCATGAATGGCATTTCAAAATAATTTTTATGGTTTTAAACTACTGGTACATAAATATTACTGAGGACTGTTTTTATTACTGATAAAACAATAAATGTATTGTACGTGAATATTTGGTGGTAAACATTTGTTTTTAATTTTCAATGACTGGATTTTTACAGACAGGGTCAATGGAGGGACAACACTTCCGTAGGACTGGAAACCTTGTTGAGTTGAGTGAACAAAATTTAATTGATTGTTCATTTTCATGTGGAAATGATGGTTGTAATGGTGGTTCAATGGACCGGGCTTTTCATTATGTAATGAATAATGGTGGCATTGACACAGAATGGTCTTATCCATATGAAGCACGGGTAAATTCTAGTACAGTGTTAAGTGATACATATAGTTAATTTGTTGTAGTAACTATTCTTGTGCCATATAATTTGTTACAGTAATTAATGTAGTGCTGTATAAAAATAGCATATTTACCTACTGAGCTGTAACATTTTGTGCAGGTTGGTGCATGTAGATACCGACCTCCTCCAGGAGCTCGTTGTAGAGGATATGTTTATCTTCCTTCGGGAAATGAAGAAGCACTGAAAATTGCTGTTGCAACCGTTGGACCAGTATCTGTTGCCATTGATGTAAGTCATGAGTCATTCCAGAGTTTTCATCAAGGTAATGTTTTGTGCGTTTCATTAATCACTGATGTTCAGTAAATCTGTTCAAATTTACAGAACGTTATATGTAGTGTACTGATGTCCTCATGATCAAAAGGATGTTGTAAAAGAAATCATTTTTACTGGACTATTCAAGCCTTTGAATGTAGTTAAGAAGCAACATATTTATTTTCATTTTGTGCAGTTTTTTACATGAAATATGGTTTTTAGTGAGTAACTTACGTATATTAATCAAAATGTTACATTATTAAGTGTTTTTTTTTTCTTTTTTTGTATATAACAAGAATTATATATTTATTGCAGGTGTGTATTATGACCCTGCATGCAGTTCCTCAGAGCTGAATCATGGTGTTCTGGTTGTTGGCTATGGTACTGATGGCGGCAGTGATTATTGGCTGGTGAAGAATTCATGGGACACAGCATGGGGAGATGGTGGTTATATTAAAATGTCCCATAATCGTGGCAACAACTGTGGCATTGCAACATATGCCACATACCCACTAGTATGATACAATGATGATGTAGTGTGATATTATAATAAATTAATATTAATGTTTTGATACATATATTGATATGTATGTATTTATGTTTTTGATTCATGTTTTGATATGTATATTGTTATAAAACGTCGGTAGGTAGGTTTTATACCTCACGTTGTATGCATCAATTGCAATAGAACAAATAATCTTGATGAATGTTTTTATTTGGGGTTCTGGGGTGCTAACTGCCCGTTTATTTTTGTTTAAAATTTGTAATAACTTTTGCTTAATGTTGTATTACTATTGACTTATCTGGTTCAATTCAACCTAGCATTGAATCCAACTTGAATAAGTCCGGTTGATGCACAAGAAATTATTTATCGAAGTAATTTTATACTTTGGTTAGTTTATTTATATGGATGTTCTTCCTTCGACTCGTTGAGATGTGGTATATGTTCCGTACTGAAAACACAAATATTTTGCATTAACAATCACTTACTTGGTGAGTCTTGTCGAACTTGCAGGGTCGCTATCTCAATCCAATTGTATACGGATTTACCATGTTTGTATTTGCCGCTGCTTGTTGAGTTGATCAATGAAATTCATTCACCTTTTTCAACTAGTCTACTGAAATAAACTGACTGACTCTGTTTTCTTATGTCAAATAATATTTTATTCAATTAATGTGCTCTCTCTGAATGAGCAGAAGTATCATTTATAATTAAATTCAGAATAAGTAGCATGAGACTTTTAGTTTTATAAAATTTGCCTCAGGGTGGCAGAACTGTTTACAAAGTTAATTTATCGAAATGTTCTTTTTGGTTAAAATAATTTAATACCTTCGTGGATTCTTTGAGCTGACAGAATACCAAATCATTGAATATAACTATCATTCAATCGTTATTAAACAGTTTGATATTGACTACAATTCAGTCATCACTTATAATTAACATACAAAATAATAACCATGCGTCTATTCTGGACATTACAGGTTAGCAGAATTATTAAATTCAATTGATAATAAATGGTTGAAATAAAGTTAATTAAAGTCAAAGTAATTCTTGATAAGATAATTAAAAATGAACAATAATATTATATATTGAAGCAGTGTCATTTAGTAAAACATCTGATTCACTGTTTAGTGTTACATAAATATAATTGCATGGCTGTAAGTAACCATAACAACCTTGGTTATTATTCATAGCAAGAAAAAACATTGAAATGGTTATAATAGTAGATTCTTTTCCTAAATCATAAAACATAAATAACATTGAAATATTATATTGACTTTCGTTAATAAATCAATCAGTTGACAAACCTCGATCAGTTAATTCAATTGATATGTAATAATTAACAACTGTCATTACGTGTGGTTAATTCACATGGAGTATTCGTACATAAAAATTAATTGAAAGTTTAATAAATTCATAAAAATAGAATATTCAAATCTCTGAGGATTGTCATTACTGTTGATTATGTACTATTATAAATACATCTTAATCTAGGATCATTGTTTGAAAATGTTTCGACTGTATTGTTTTTCATTTCTTAACTAAAAATGTAATAATCACTTGTACTCCCTTTTATTTTATAACTTAAATCCTGGAATTGCTCTGGATTATACACTGAGCAATCCTTGTTACGCACTGTTACACTTCACACCTCTGATACTAAAGTATTTACGCTATCACATTTGAGGTTAGGTTACACTTTTTACATCGGTGACGCGCACAAATCATATGATCAGCTGACTTTTTGTTCTCAGTTGTAGCCGTCTACTCGCTTCTGATGTTGATTAAAAAGTGATGAAAAAGCAGGCCTCGCTCTGCCGTTCCGTTTTGCGACCGTCCAAAATTTGGTTAATTCCTTGGATTTGATTGGCTGACGATCTTTAATATGATGCACACACCCCCTCGGCGAATTATTTCAATTGTTGAAGTTGGCGTGGGGTCTTTGGTGTCAAGAGTATAAGGCCGCTTGCACACACACCGGTTTTGGACGGCCAGTAAAAAGTCGGCCGTCCATTTTCCTTTAGCGGCATGAAGAAGCTTATGGCTCCTTTCACACTGGCCGGCAACGGCACAGAGCATACCCGGCGCCGGTTTGCTGCCGGCCATTGCTGCTGCAGATGCTCCGGTGCTGGGCCGTTCCAAGGAGACAGTGGCATACATGACCTTATGCACGCTTTCACACAGACCGATTTTTGTCGGCCGTCCAGTATCCAGCGCACACGCTCCAGTCAAGTTGTTTGTTCATGTTCGTGCATTGTGTTTTGTACTTTTGTTGTAAAATGGTAGAAGAGCTTGACAATGACGTTTTGATTTCTTTGGTGATGGCCAGACCTGTATTATGGGATAAAACTCTTGATATATTCAAAGACAGAGGAGCAACTAGAAATGCCTGGCGTGAGGTTTTTTTAGATCTGAATCCTGGTTTTGAAGAGATGGAAAACAAAGAAAAAAATACATATGGTAAGTAAATGTAACTTTAATAAATTTCACAAATTGCATGTACATTTCCAAAGCATTTGAACATTTTAAAACTACTGTTAACATTGAAGTGCAATAAAGTGTAGCTAACTAAGAGGTTAGTCAAATTGCTATTTTCATACCTTTTAGAGTTTGGCCATTTGCCAAGGCACAGCTCCAACACTTGATAGGAAATACTTACTAAGTATGTTCCTAAACGTGTTTGCTGACAGACCCCCTCGTGTGACGTTCTCTTGTGGCACATCCTCCAGACCTGTGATTGTAGTGGTATCGTCAACCAAATATCCATCCCTTTCTCGTACAAAGTTATGCAATACAATAAAAGCATTGACAATATCTACAGCAAAATCCGGATGTACATTAAGAGCCCGGTGAAATACTCGCCACTTATTGGTCAAAATGCCAAAAGCGCACTCTACATAGCGTCTAGCTCTACACAGTCGGTAGTTGAACACTCTTTTCTCCAGTGTGAGATGAGTTCCGCCAAAAGGTCTCAATAGATGTTTGTGTAGACCAAATGCTTCGTCCCCTACAAAGAAATAAGATACCTTTGGGCTCTCTGTACCTGCGAGACATTTCTCTTCAGGAAGTTGTTGGGGATCTGTTTCAATTGATTTCCACAGACTGGATTTCTTGAATATAGAAGAGTCGCAGTCCTTGCCATAGCTCCCAACGTTAACAAACACAAATCTGTATTTTGAATCTGCGACCACCATTAGCACCACGGAGTAATAATCCTTGTAGTTAAAATACATTGACCCACTGTTGAAAGGACACGTAATGCGTATATGCTTACCGTCAACTGCTCCTAAGCAATGCGGGAAGTTGGCGATGGTTTCAAAATCACAAGCTATAGATTCCCAAAGCTCTTTTGTAGGTGGAGGGATACATTCCGATCTCATAACTGACCATATCGCTTTGCATACATCTCGGACTATCTTCCTAGCAGTAGAAATTCCAATGCGGTAGGTATAGTGTAGGTCGGTGAATGTACATCCACTCGCCAAGTATCTGAAACCAAGTAACTATTTAGTTGTAACTGACCAATGAAAATATTTATGTTATAAAAAAAAAATATGAGTTCTACAATGTTTTTAATAACATGCTTTTGTTTTAGGCAAAGAAATAATAAGAAGATGGGGGAATCTTCATGACGCATATGCGAAATCTAAAAAGAAAATTCAAGATAGTAAGAAGAGTGGAGCAGGAGGGAAGAAACCAAAAAAATACGTTTTCAATGACCAGTTAAACTTTTTAGAAAAATTGTACTACTCAAGGGAAACGATGGACAGTTTAAATGGACCTAAACCAGAAAGTACAGAAAATGAGAATTCTCTTCAGCCTGCAGAAGAAAAGGAGGTAGGTGAACGCCTCATGACTACAAATGCAGCAGAAAAAAAACACATCCTTACGACGATCATGGAAGCATAGGAAATTAGATGAGGTTGATTTGAAAATAATCAAAGCCCTTGAACCCCCAAAATCAAATAGTAAAATGTCCTTTTTTGAGAGTATGCTCCCTCACCTGGAACAATTTGACGAGAGTGACATGCTTCAATTTCAAATGGGAGTACTGCAGGTTATTGCCAACATCAAGGATCGGAAAAAAATGATATCTCAGCCTTCCCTAATTTTCCCACAGCCTAATCTCGCGATGTTTCATCACAATACTTCAGTGCCTCAGACAAACCCTAATTTTTTCCATCAGACTACTTCAATGCCTCAAACAAATTCAAACGTTTTCCCTCACGCTACTTCATTGCCTCAGACAAACCCAAACCTTTTCCACAAGGCTACTTCAATGCCCCAGACAAACCCTGAAATGGTTCAACCGTCTTATACAATATCTCAGCCTAACACTAACAATTGCCATCAGACTACTTCAATGCCATCCCCTATACAGCAGTCCACAACAAACCCTAGCACTTCAAAATTTCAAACTTCATTTTTTACTCCCCTTGGGGAAATTGACAGAAAACGGCCCCTTTCATCAGCATCAACACCCCAAGATTTACACCATTCTCCAGCAAGTGATAGTTATTCAAACTCAACGTATTTAGAATCTCCACAATCGTCCACTTATGACGACATGGACTTTGTTAATTTATAATTTATAATAACATGCAGTAATTACTGCTTAGTGTTTATGTCAAGGATAATTACTGTGTCACAAGTAAAGAATTTAAATCCTATTTAGTTCATTTTTTCTCTAATTGTTGTCATTTCAGTGGCAGTAGTAAAGCAGTAGTAAAGTGTTTATAACCTATATAGCTGTTATTCCATTAGGTGTGGATAATGATAAAAGGTTATTAAGATTTTCTGTTTTAGACCTTAATTCATAAATTCACGTTGTAACTGAAACATTTATTAACTTTGAAAAATGAATTTTTTTGTTACTGACCTTAATGTCACAGTTAACATTTCAACAGGCTGGATGCAGTTTCTCATCTTCATATTTTGACGTTGAAGAACATCATTGAGCCTTTTGTGTAGCTCATCACATGAAGCAATGGACATGCGAAAGTAGTTGAAGAATTTATTTTCATCATTTCTCAGATCTTCAAACAACGTGTAGAATAATCTAACTTGCTCTCTTCTTTCGTTGATAGGATGAACCCAATGAAGCCGATCACGTCTTCTTTTTTTATGGCGATAGTACAACCACACTGTGGCAATTTTTGCGCGATCCATTACAACCCAGTGTTTACCCCCAGGTGTCAACAAGAGAACTAATGAGCACCACCTGAAAAAATCGGTCTGTGTGAAAGTCTCGATGCTCCGGTAAAATATTGGCCGACTTTTTACCGGCTGTCCAAAACCGGTGTGTGTGCAAGCGGCGTAAATGTTTTCTCAATTTGACATGAATTCCTTATAATTGTAATAACTTTGTTAATATGGCTTAGATTTTAAATATGAGCATATCACTGGATTGCTAACACTCGGCTCTTTATTTTGAGTTCATTCATGGTGTGCTTTGGTCCATTATCAAGGAAGTTAATGTTTGTGATTATCACCATTCACTATACACTATTATTTTATATTTAATTTTTGATGAACACTATATAATGGCACTCACACCCACTTGAGGGCATGCCTTCCAAGTTCTCTTACACTCCTTAGTTGCTATTTACTTAAATCTACTGACAAAATACATTTCTTAAACTACCATTGTCTTAGCCTATGTCCTTATATTTGTATTTACATATTAGAAAGTATCTATTTAATTTCTGTATGGCTCCAGTTGATAATAACAAATGGTTACAACTACTGAGAACCTTTGCTAGCTGGAATATTATGTATTCCTTGTCATTTCTTGTTAATAAAGTGGTCTCTATTTTTCATTATGAGATGCATACTTAATGTTACTCTTATTTGGTATTTTTAGCTCTTTTGTCATTATTATTTAGTTGCAATAGTTGAACAATAACAGTATCTTTGTAATGGGCTTGGTGTTTTTAGTACACTAGTCTTTTCCATATTGTATGTGATTAAATAATATTACTTACACCTGGTGTCACATGACAGGTGCGCTTAATTACAATTGTAATATATTATATCCTTTCTTATAATCATTTTACACTAGTACAGTAGTGGTATTGACATTAACCTTTTGTTTCTATTCGGTTTTATAATATGGTTTTGTATAGTGAATTCCATTTTGGTTGGTTTTTGTTCACTTTATTTGTTCATATTCTTATTTAAAACTTATCCTAAGTATCTTATATTGGTACCTGTAGAAAGATTATCATTTCTACTTAGTTTTACACGTAAAACATTCTGGTTTGGGTAGGTTTTTCCTACTGCTAGTTGTGAATTTAGGTGAATAGTACCTACATCTTAGGTTATGTGATTTTGTCATTTGTGCCAACAATGTGTATGTTAAGTTGACAAAAATTGGTATTCTTTTAATCTTATTTTCTTAAGTTTGGTTTTAATTATGATAACTAATAACCTTTTAGTTATTCCCTTTCTTGTCTTACATGATTGTCAAACTATTTGACTAATATTTGCTATTATTCTGAGACAAATTAATACTTCTTTTGTTACATTGGTGCTGTGCATAACATGTTACTATGCTTTTATTTACAGCTTCTATTCAATAAACATTATTGTTATTTTCATTCTTTTTATAACATATCTTGTCCTATTCATTTATAACATTATTTTTTGTATATTGGTCATCTCAGTTAGTCAGTTCTTGTCCATCTCTTCAATCTGTAGGTCGATTAATTATTGCATATACGGGTAAGATGTTGATTTATAGTTGACTGGCTCTTGGAATTTATACTTTATGCCATGGTTGTTAGGTGTCCTTCTCGTAGTAGGTTTCTTCCTTGTCTTCACTGATTCTTCCTTGTCTTCCTTGGTTCTTCACTCATTCTTCCTTGTCTTCCTTGGTTCTTCACTAACCGAAAACTATTGGGTTGTTGGTTCCTGTGGTACAACCATTGTGTGGTACATCTTCTTTTCATTATAATGTCATTTCACTTGCTAGTTACCATCAGTTTATGAACTCTTATTGTTGTGAGTTTATCTTTGGTGATAGGTAGCTCATGTAGTTTTAAGCTTGGCATGTTAGATAAATTACTTGGTTTGTCTCTTTGATTCAATTATTGACATGTGTAAGTATTTTAGGTTACTGAAATCTTAGGGCTCATATGTCATGTTACATATTGTCCCCCCTCAAAAATAGATCATTTGGATTAATTCCTTTACGGGATTTGAGAAATTATCTATCATATTGTTTCTTAATTATTCTGAGCTTCCGTCTTTCCTATCTTGTTTCTTTTCATTTCATATTTTAATACATTGTTATCTTCGATCTGATCCACTATCTTCTTTCTTGGTGTTTTTTTCCCTGTAGTATTTAATTCCCTATCATTTCCCTAACATGGTAGTTGGCACAGATCAGAGGGGCACTCTTGGCTTCCATGCTCTGCTGTCCACCCTACATTTTCTGAGACCAGAGGAACATCATCTCTGCTCAGTTAAATTGTTGTTGGAGCTTCTCTCTACAAATCAACATAAAATTCGAAGTAGTCGTTGTGCGACTAATAAAAAATATTCAGGGTAATTCACTCAATTATTGTTCAGATTTGATAATATTCTTCATTCTCTTTCACTTTTCATTTTATTCTCTTTGCTCTACTGGAAACAATATTGTTGTTAGTTTTTTTGTTTCTTATTTACTTTCTCTTTGATTGATCTCCCTCTTTCTATTTTCTGTTCAGTAATTGTATTATTGGTATTAATACTTATCTGATTTCAGATTTCATGTCTGGGCATAATTATCATGCCTTCAAAGTTTTGGGTAACTACTTGTTTTTTACTACTTGAGTATTTTTTCTCTCATCACATTGGTGTTGGTTCTGAATGGTATTTCTTCAGTGTTTGATATGATTGTTAGATTATCTGTCTGGTATTATGTTTACAATCATTTTGCTTTGATTGGTCTCCACTGACTTGTTAACATTATAGTCTCATTGTTTTTTCTCTAATAATTTCATTCCTTTACATAGCCTTCTCTTTTATTACACACTTTGATATTTTGCTTCTCTGCTCCTTCAAGTGTTTGATATTTGAACACTTATTCTGGAATGATATATAATTCCTTTTGTTGAAATTAATATAGGAGTAGTAGAGTATGTTAGGTTTATTTATATCGGTTTATCGATCATATAGTTATCTTTATCAATTCAATTCTCACAGTTGTGGATTTATTATGTAATTATCTTTATCATTTCCGTTCCATATTATAGCCATCTCCTTTTTTTATTCGACACTTTGTTGTTCTTCCTCTCTGCTCCTTCAAGTGTTTGATACTCACACTTATTCTGGATTATATAATTTCATTTGTTGAAATTAATGTAGGAGTATTAGAGTATGTTAGGTTTATTTATATTGGTTTATCGATCATATAGTTGTTTATCTACAATTGTATATTTTCATGGAAGATTGGTTGTATGTTCCCTTCTTCCTTTGGGCCTGGGTTTCCATGAGTTCATAGGTATTATTACCATTCTTCTTTGTGATAGTGTAGGGTCCTGTGTATAGCAATAATAGCTTCTTCGCTATTCCCTCTATTGTACTGGGCAGCTCCCTATTCTTGAGTAATACTTGGTCTCCTACGTTGTACTCTATGGGCTTGGGTTGATGTACTTGATACTTCCTCCTCCTCTTCTCTGTTCGTTCTAGTACTTTATTGTAGAACTTTATTTCATCGAATTTATATTCTTCGCTTCGAGGAAAGTTAATGATTTCAACTATCTCCCTTGGTGGAGGTCTTCCAAACATTGCTGTGTATGGGGTGTTATCAATTGCTTGGTGGTATGATAGGTTTATATATTCTTCTGCACTTGACAGGTATTCTGACCATCTTCTGTGCTGGTTGTGGCAGTAGGTTTGGAGTATTCTCCCTACTTCCCTTAACACTCTCTCAGCTGGGTTGCTGCTCGGGTGGTACACAGACGTTTTGTATGATTTAATACCTTGGTTCAGCAGCATTTCCTTCCATCTTTTCCCTCGATACTGTGTCCCGTGGTAGCTGATTATTGACTTTGGTCTTCCTATTTCGGGTAGGTAGTGTTGTAAAATAATTCCCAATATTTTTTGTGTCGTTGCACGGTTGATTGCATACAATTTGGTAAATTTAGTGTAATGGTCAAATAGCATTATGACCAGGAATTTGTATTGGTGCCTACCTCCGCTCCTTGGAAAGGGACCACATTTGCCAGACCATTTTTGTCCCGTATTTTCATGAACTGTCCCAGTGTCCCGAAAATATTTTTCGGGACACCCAAATGTCCCGTATTTTATTCAAAACTGCAGTAAAATAAATTAATATTTAAGTAGAGATGCTCAGACGACCGCATAACAGTTGGCAATACTACCTAGTTAAGGCCAACCACCGTTAGTTGTCATCAACTTGTTATATGAATCACTTGTTGTTTAGTTTATCATCTGTTGTTGTCACATCTCAACTCTTTCTTAGGCCCGGCACACACGTTCCGGTATACCGGTGAGGTTTACCTGTACAGGTAAACTGGAGCATGTGTGCCAGCCGCTGCAGGCTAAACTGCACAGGCATAGCGACCTGCGCAGGCGACCGGAGAAGAATCGAAATTCATTTCTTTCTACCTGCGCAGGCGTGTAGACCTGAGCGTGTGTGTGAGTCACTCCGGCACGCCTGTACAGTTTTTAGGTTAGTTGTGGCTAGTTCCTTGAGTAGAGAGCGTCGGTCGTCTTTGTATTTACGTGTACAATAGTGTTAACTAGTGACTACGCGTACGGTAGTGCTAGTGACTTTTGTGATCATCATGTCAAGCCGAAAATGGAACCAAGTGATAGAAGAGTTTATCGAAATATATAGGTCGGAACCTTGTCTGTGGCGGGTGAAAAGTAAAGAGTACCATGACCGTGAAAAGAGAGATGCAGCCTATGAAAGACTTGTGATTAAATTAAAGGAGTTAGAACCCGATGCTACAAAGAAATCTGTAGTTAAAAAAATAAATAATTTAAGAAGTAATGTATGTAAAGAGAAGAAGAAACGTGACATGTCAATGAAATCCGGAGCTTCAACAGACAACGTCTACACATCAAAATTGTGGTACTTAGATTTGTTCGATTTTCTTCGCGATCAAGATACTCCTGGTGCGTCTGTGTCAAACTTGGATGACGAGGATGGAAGTGAGATCGATGAAGTAAGTACTCAGATTAGTTATAATACTCATATAATTTAATTAAACTACATTTTGTATTTACAAATTGAAGGTTTATAGTTAAAGTCCACACTTTTTACTAATTAATGCAAAATGTTTTGAACTGTATGAATTATTAACTTACTAACGCCAAACTTCTTCTTTTAGTCTATTTTTTGTTTCGAAGAACCCGATTGTCTTGCCATGGAACTTTGCCTTCATTCATGAAGTAGGAAGTGAACTCATTTCTAAGCTGTTTAGCAGCAGAAGTTATGTTCCCTTGGTTCAGACGTTTCAATGCGATCATATTCGATTCCGAGGTATCCAAACCTGCAATAGCAGTAGTTCCATCGTAATTCTCCTGATAGGTACTGTTTGGAGGAGCGTAAAAGGTTGTATGTTGTTCCATCAAAAAATTATGCAATGCAAACTTTGCCTTCACCACTTTTGTTATGTTCTGTGGTTCCAAATTGATTTGAGTATGGAATATACGAAATCTGGATGCAAGTATTCCAAAACTATTTTCGACAACGTGTCTTGCTCTTGAAATGCGGTAGTTGTAAATTTCTTTACTAGCTGAATCTAGTTGCGCTTGTCGAAAAGGCTTCATAATATTAATTGTAAGAGGAAAGGCGTCATCAGCCACAAAAACGTAAGGGATCTTTTCGAAATTTTCCGTAACATTGCATGGCTCTGGAAGTTTGAGCTCATTACTCTCTAACTTTTCATAAAATTTAGTATTCTGAAGAACGCCTCCATCAGAAACACGTCCATTAGTTCCAAAATCCACTAAAAGAAACCGATAGTTAGCATCCACTATTGCAAGAAGTACCATACTGTGTCTGCCTTTGTAGTTGAAGTAAAAAGATCCGGAATTCGCTACGGGAACTATGTCTATATGTTTACCATCCATGGCACCAAGACAATGTGGGAAATTCCATCTGTCTTCAAATGTTTTAGCAATAACTTTCCATTTCTCAGCGGAATCAGGAAACTGAAACAAAAGCAAATTAAAAATATTTTTTCACAGTGTGGATGTATAGCTATGATGATTACAGCAGGCTTTATAAATTTAGTTTTATAAGTAAAATAAAAATAACATTTAAAATAACACAAAACCAATGCTTGTTTAAAAAGTTTGGTTATAAATAAAATAAGAAATAGAATTTTAAAATAGTACAGTACCACTACTTGTTTAACAGTTTTTTAAAAAGGTTTGTGTTATTTTTATCTTCTATTTTTGTCTTATTTTAAATTGTATTCCTGATCTAAACAATAAAACCAGGGTAAATGACTTTTAGGGTCTAATAATATACTTCTTTCAGGAGGGAATCGAGGATCCTGCCCCACAAACACCCAGCAATGAAGAACCCTCCGAGAAAAACGAGAATCCTCCAAATCATGCAAGACCAAATTCAGATGAACGTGCGGTACTCCCGATATCACGACCTAATTTGGCAAAAAAAAAGGAAAACTGAGGAATTGACCAATGATGTCCTGCTATCAGTGAGAGATCATTTTAAAAAGCCTTCGCCCCAAGATGACAGGTATGATCTAATGGGAAAATCTATTGCAATGAGAATTAGGTCATTGGAAAAACGCCAGCGTTTGATTGTTGAAAAAAAGAATCAATGACCTCCTATTTGAAGCTGAAATGGGAATGCTTAACGTGCCAACGAGTTCATACAGCTCCGAATATCTAAGCAGTCCCAGCTCAAGTGCGAGCTCACCAAGTCCTTCCGCAGCTGCTTCATATGATCAATTTACACAACAAACAGCGACTGCAGGATTTGTAACCAATGAAGAACTTCCACCTCCACACTCAATGGCTACCTACTTAGCTAACTTTAATAATATTTGATTTTTGAGGCATTTTGAATTTTTCTATGCTCTTAATTGACCAATACTACCAAATTTTCAATTATTTTTCTAATTTCATCTATTATTCATTATTATGCCTCAGTTAAAATTTTGTCTTTGAACTGTAAAAAGAGTTATTAAGAATACAAAATAAAAAAAAAATTTTGTGTATTTATTATACATACCTGAAGATACACTTTTTTCAGCACATTGTCGATGGCTTCACATGTCTCCGGAATTATTTTGCCAAGAGCTTGGGGTGATATTATAGTAGAATACTTGAGACATTCGTACGATCGACCCGTTGCAAGAAACCTCAAAGTAGCTCTCAGTCTTTCATGGGGAGAAATAGAAGTTCTCATAACTGTATTTTTCTTTTGTATTAGAGGAGTTACAAGTGACAACAGTTTTTGGTAGACTTCTTCATTCATCCGCAAATAATTACGGTAATCTGTAGGATCTGAACTTAACTCTTTTAGTAATCTTGTATGAGTGTATTCATTTCTCTTTGTAAGCCAATCTTTACACCAGGCTTTGCGTTTTCGCTTCTTTTTACACTTCATGGCCACTAACAAACCGACTAAAGCGTCGTCTTCTTGTTTGCTCACCATCTCTCGACTGAGTTAAAATCTTCCGGTTTACCGTAGCGTGTGTGTGCTCTAGCCTGCACAGCTATACCTTTCCGGTTTACCTGTGCAGGTTTACCTGACAGGTATATCGTAACGTGTGTGCCGGGCCTTACGCTATATTTGCGTGGTTCAATTGTGCGATATTTAGTGTTGTGTGTTGCTGCCGGTAGCCGGTTATTACCAGTTGCGGTAAATCATTAATTTCATTGGTATTTTGTAACTATAATATAATGCCAAAATGTAAGTGTTGTTTTGACGATGATTATACTAAAGAGTGGGATTTTATTCGAAGAGGCGAACAAGAACATGAAGCTACCTGTAGGTTGTGCAGTTGTACTTTTAATATTGGTCATGGTGGGAAAGCAGACATTGTACAACATATTCAAACAAAAAAAACACAAAAATCAGATTCCAGTTCCATCATCCTCGAAACCTGTAAGTAGTTATTTTTTAAAAAGACATTCAGATGAAGATGACAAAGTAACTGCAGCTGAAATGACAATGGCGTATCACACTATTAAACATCACCAATCGTTCAGTTCCAGTGACTGCAATAACAAACTTTTCAGCACCATATTCCCGGACTCAAAAATTGCCGAAAAATGTTCTAGTGCCCGAACTAAATGTACAGCCTTAATTAAAAATGTGATTGCACCTCAATCAGTAAAACATGTCATAACTGTTGTAAAGAATGAAGCCAATTTCTATGGGATTTCTACCGATGCCTCTAATCATAATAACGAAAAAATATTTCCTGTTACTGTACAATACTTCACCCCCAAAAATGGTATGGAAATTAAGTTAATCAAAGTTTCTTCTTTGCCAAATGAAACATCTGACGCTATTGTAGAACTTTGTACTACAACTTTAGAATCGTACGAGTTGGATGTAAAAAAATGTGTAGCCTTTTGCGGCGATAATTGCAATACGAACTTTGGCGGCCGTCAACGTCTTGGGACTAATAATGTTTTTTATAAATTGGAAACAACTTTGAATGGTGACACGGAAGGAATTGGTTGCCCTGCACAATACAATGCGCACAGCTGCAGATACATTGTCAGTTGATGTAGAAGTTATTGTAATGAAAATATTTTCGCACTTTAGTACATATACTGTGCGAAATGAACGTCTGAAGGATTTTTGTGAATTTGTAGGGGTTAAGTATCAAACAATTGTATCGCATTCTAAGACGCGCTGGCTGTCACTGTCAAATGCCATCGAGAGAATTTTAAAACTGTTCCCAGCTTTGAAGTCATATTTTCTTTTGCTTGAACACCCGCCAAAGATACTGTTTGATTTCTTTTCATCTCCTTTAAGTGAGTGCTATTTGAATGTAGTACACAGCCTCCTTCATGCTCTCAAAATGAAGAGTTTAGAAATTGAGGGTGGAGATAAGAGCATTGTAGATGTTTTGGTCACCCTTAAAGAAACAGAGAAGATCTTTAAGGAACGACATGATGCGAATTTTATTCCTATCAGTGTAAAAACTCTAATTAAATCGGAAGATATACTACCAGGAAAGGCAGAAGAGTTTTTATCTGAGGTCCAACGATTTTATAAAATTGGTTATGATTACCTTCGAAGATGGATGGACGCCCTGAATAAATATGACGTATATTCGTGGATGAAGCTTAATAGTTCACCAACATGGCAGCAATTGGAAGAGAGTTGTGTGACTTTAAAAGAGAAGAATGTAGGTATTGACGACAATGAACTTTTCACGGAATGGAGCAATCTTCGTGAATTTGTTACAAACGAGCTTGAAAAAAATAAAGAAAACTGGACTGAAATTTCAACTCAGCATAAGTGGGTTCGTTACCTAAGTGCTTGTGAACTTAAATGTCAGTACACGCAGCTGCTGATAATCTGTCAGTATGTTTTCAGTATTCCTGCACATAATGCTGCACATGTGGAAAGGATTTTTTCAATGATGTCTTTGCAATGGACGAAGGAGCGCAACCGCTTAGAATTATCTACAGTTTTGCAGATTTTAGTCAACGAAAGGAAGTCGTGTTCTGAATTCTACAGCAGTGTTTTGGAAGGTAAAAACTTTTTGAAAATCGCAAAGAGTTCCAACAAGTATTGAAGTTAAAACGATAAAAAACAAAAATAAATTAAAAAATAATAAATAATAAAATTATTAATAGGGTCTGCTTTTGTAACACTATTCTGTTTGTAAGATTTATTATACTAATTAAATACTTAAAAAATTAGGCATACATGGTTATTTTCTTAAATGTCCCGTATTTTCATTTTTAAAAAGTGGCAAGCCTAGTCTATGAAGACTTTCTCTAGTTTGGATGATGACGTAATTGGTATCATCATCCCTTCCTTTCTGTCATTATTATGCTTGACAAGTTGGCAGATGTGACAACTTTTTATACCATTTCTCACTCGTCTGTTCATATCTTTTATGTATGTGTGTTTTCGAGTGCTTTGACAACTTTTACTGCTCCCATGTGTCCGTATCGTATGTGGTAGTTGAGAATCAATTATTTTTCTATGGATCTGGGTATCACTATTTTCCAGGTATTGTAGCCAAATTTGGTTTTTATGAATAGTATGTTTTGATGTAAACAATAGAAAGATGTGATTTGTTCATCTTGTTCTGCTAGTCGTTGCAGAATTTTAATTGTTTTGCCATCTTGTTTTTGGTGTTGGCCGATCTTCTGTACTATGTTCTCTAAGTCGGACCTGCTTGCAACGATATTGTATAACTTGACTACAGTCTCTTTCTCTCCTTCGAATTTCTGATTCTCTACATTTATACGGGATAGTGTATCTGCTGCAATGTTCTTCTTTCCTGGGATGTATTCCCAACTTATATTATATTCTTGAAGTAACAGGCTCCATCTCATCAGTCTGCCATGATTTAGCTTGCAGTTCTTCAAGAAAGAGATTGACTTGTGATCCGTTCGAACCGTTATAGGGTATCCCAAAATGTATGTTCGATACTTGTGGCATGCAAAAACAACGCTTAGTAACTCCTTCTCTGTTACATTATAATTGCGCTCGCTGCTATTAAGTATTCGGCTAGCGAAGCTGATCACTAGATGATTCTTTTCATCATCCTCCTGATATAATACGGACCCTAGACTGACGTCGCTAGCATCGCAATTCATGTAGAAAGGTTTTGTAAAATCAGGATGGTGTAGCATGATTGTATTAAGAAACTTAGTTTTGATTAACTGTAGCGCTGTGTCTTGGTTAGGCCCCCATGTCCACTTATTCTTTGATGATAATTGGTTTGCAAATCGTGCCGTCAGTTCGGAGTAATTTTCTTTGAATTTTCGATAATAGTTGCAAATCCCTAAGAATGACTGCAGTTGTTTCTTGTTCTTCGGGGTTGGGAATTTCTGGATCGCTTCGATCTTGTCCTTAGCTGGTGTAATCCCATGTTCGGATAGGTTGAAACCTAGGAACTGCACTTCGTCTGCTATAAATTTCGACTTTTCCAGTTTCAGGGTGATATTATTTTCGGATAGTTTCTGTAGTACATGTTTCACTTTCCGGCAATGCTATTCCCAGTTTGCTGACGTTATTAACAAATCATCCACGTAAATGGTTGTGAATTGAAGTGCTTCTTGTCCCAACACTGTGTCCATACACTTCACGAACACGGCTACGGAATTGACCAGTCCGAAGGGTAGCCTCTTGAAGTGGTAGTTGCGACCCTCGAATATGAATGCCATGTATTGGCGGCTGTTCGGGTGTTATTCCACCTGCCAATACCCGCAGACTGTATCCCAAGTGCTTATAAATCGGGTACCATGGAATTTTTTGAGAATTTCTTCTATTTCCCCCGGGGATGTATGGTCGTTGATAATGGTCTTATTTATTTCACGTGCGTCCAAACAAATTCGCACCTTCCCGTTCTTCTTTGGCACTGCTAATATTGGGCTGGTATATGGGGACTGACTGGGTTCGATTATGTCTTCTCTTAATAGATTGTTGATTTCATCACGTACTGCCTCTTTCAGGGAATAGGTGATGGGATAAGATTTTCGGTTGAAGTTCACCGGTTCTTTAAATCTTATCGTACATTGGTAATTTTTTACTTTACCAGGCGAGTCGGAGAATACATGTTGGTATTCGTTGTAAATGCCGATCAATGTTTCTACTTGTGTGTCGGTTATCTGGGCATTTGTCTTGTCATGTTTAAATGTATGTATTTCTTGGATTTGCTCTCTCCACAATTGGTCATCACCACTTTCATAAAATACATTGTTACTCGGCATATGCCATCTATGGTTTCTTATTTCTTGTACATTGTAAACTGTCTGGTCTGAAAGGGCACTCTCGCTTTCAATTAGCTTTACCGTCCAGTTTATACAATTTGAATCTAGAGTTACTTTGGCTCTGCTCATGTCTATGATTGCCGAATATTTTCTCAGCATATCGCAGCCAATTAACATAGTGAAGGGTAGTCCATGTGCTACCAAAAATTCCATAGTTATGGTCTTGCCGTTACTGTTTAATTCTAGCATGACTTGTTTGCGGACGGTCATGTTTTGACGCCCTGTTGCTCCGATCAACACTATATTATTGACAGGTAGTGTAGGTATTATTTTGTTACCCATTTCCTGTATTCTACTTAGTTCGATGTTGTCGATTAATGACACGTTTGCACCGGTGTCTATCATCACTTTGACGTGTACTCCATTAATTTCGGTGCTTACGTAGGCAATCTCAGTGTTATGGTGTTCCGTTTCGTGGCTATTTTCCTCCAATAATTCTTCACGTATGTTTTTGAGGAAGTTCGTTGTAATGATTGTAATGGTATTTGTTGTTGTCCTTTGGTTTACCATATGATTATACCCAATAGTTCGGTTCAGTGAAGGTCCATCCTGTGTTCTCACTGCCGCTTCTAGTTTAAAGGTGTTTCGGCTTCTACCGGCCGTTGGTCTTGCGAACTTCTTCGTTCGTTGTCTTGGGGTCTATTTCCGGGTTGAGGGTGGTCCTCTTCATAACTGGATCGTCGATAGTCCTCTTGACTACGACTCCTCCTGGTGTCGGTTCTGGGGATACGCCTGTCGTCGTAGCTGCGACTTCTTTGTGGACTACTGTATCGGTTGGCATATCTCACGTATGGACGTCTTCCCCCTCCGTAATTTCCGGCATGTACATAGTTAACTCTCCTATACGGTCGATTTTGCTGACTGTAATCATTATTTGGGTTACGATTATTGTTGTAACCCGAGTTATTCGCCCTGTTCGGCGGATAGTTCGAACCATTTGGTTAATTCCTTGGATTTTATTGGCTGACGATCTTTAATTTGATGCACACCCCCCTCGGCGAATTATTTCAATTGTTGAAGTTGGCGTGGGGTCTTTGGTGTCAAGAGTATAAGGCCGCTTGCACACACACCGGTTTTGGACGGCCAGTAAAAAGTCGGCCGTCCATTTTCCTTTAGCGGCATGAAGAAGCTTATGGCTCTTTTCACACTGGCCGGCAACGGCACAGAGCATACCCGGCGCCGGTTTGCTGCCGGCCATTGCTGCTGCAGATGCTCCGGTGCCGGGCCGTTCCAAGGAGACAGTGGCGTACATGACCTTATGCACGCTTTCACACAGACCGATTTTTGTCGGCCGTCCAGTATCCAGCGCACACGCTCCAGTCAAGTTGTTTGTTCATGTTCGTGCATTGTGTTTTGTACTTTTGTTGTAAAATGGTAGAAGAGCTTGAAAATGACGTTTTGATTTCTTTGGTGATGGCCAGACCTGTATTATGGGATAAAACTCTTGATATATTCAAAGACAGAGGAGCAACTAGAAATGCCTGGCGTGAGGTTTTTTTAGATCTGAATCCTGGTTTTGAAGAGATGGAAAACAAAGAAAAAAATACTTATGGTAAGTAAATGTAACTTTAATAAATTTCACAAATTGCATGTACATTTCCAAAGCATTTGAACATTTTAAAACTACTGTTAACATTGAAGTGCAATAAAGTGTAGCTAACTAAGAGGTTAGTCAAATTGCTATTTTCATACCTTTTAGAGTTTGGCCATTTGCCAAGGCACAGCTCCAACACTTGATAGGAAATACTTACTAAGTATGTTCCTAAACGTGTTTGCTGACAGACCCCCTCGTGTGACGTTCTCTTGTGGCACATCCTCCAGACCTGTGATTGTAGTGGTATCGTCAACCAAATATCCATCCCTTTCTCGTACAAAGTTATGCAATACAATAAAAGCATTGACAATATCTACAGCAAAATCCGGATGTACATTAAGAGCCCGGTGAAATACTCGCCACTTATTGGTCAAAATGCCAAAAGCGCACTCTACATAGCGTCTAGCTCTACACAGTCGGTAGTTGAACACTCTTTTCTCCAGTGTGAGATGAGTTCCGCCAAAAGGTCTCAATAGATGTTTGTGTAGACCAAATGCTTCGTCCCCTACAAAGAAATAAGATACCTTTGGGCTCTCTGTACCTGCGAGACATTTCTCTTCAGGAAGTTGTTGGGGATCTGTTTCAATTGATTTCCACAGACTGGATTTCTTGAATATAGAAGAGTCGCAGTCCTTGCCATAGCTCCCAACGTTAACAAACACAAATCTGTATTTTGAATCTGCGACCACCATTAGCACCACGGAGTAATAATCCTTGTAGTTAAAATACATTGACCCACTGTTGAAAGGACACGTAATGCGTATATGCTTACCGTCAACTGCTCCTAAGCAATGCGGGAAGTTGGCGATGGTTTCAAAATCACAAGCTATAGATTCCCAAAGCTCTTTTGTAGGTGGAGGGATACATTCTGATCTCATAACTGACCATATCGCTTTGCATACATCTCGGACTATCTTCCTAGCAGTAGAAATTCCAATGCGGTAGGTATAGTGTAGGTCGGTGAATGTACATCCACTCGCCAAGTATCTGAAACCAAGTAACTATTTAGTTGTAACTGACCAATGAAAATATTTATGTTATAAAAAAAAATGTGAGTTCTACAACGTTTTTAATAACATGCTTTTGTTTTAGGCAAAGAAATAATAAGAAGATGGGGGAATCTTCGTGACGCATATGCGAAATCTAAAAAGAAAATTCAAGATAGTAAGAAGAGTGGAGCAGGAGGGAAGAAACAAAAAAAATACGTTTTCAATGACCAGTTAAACTTTTTAGAAAAATTGTACTACTCAAGGGAAACTATGGACAGTTTAAATGGACCTAAACCAGAAAGTACAGAAAATGAGAATTCTCTTCAGCCTGCAGAAGAAAAGGAGGTAGGTGAACGCCTCATGACTACAAACGCAGCAGAAAAAAAAACACATCCTTACGACGATCATGGAAGCATAGGAAATTAGATGAGGTTGATTTGAAAATAATCAAAGCCCTTGAACCCCCAAAATCAAATAGTAAAATGTCCTTTTTTGAGAGTATGCTCCCTCACCTGGAACAATCTGACGAGAGTGACATGCTTCAATTTCAAATGGGAGTACTGCAGGTTATTGCCAATATCAAGGATCGGAAAAAAATGATATCTCAGCCTTCCTTAATTTTCCCACAGCCTAATCTCGCGATGTTTCATCACAATACTTCAGTGCCTCAGACAAACCCTAATTTTTTCCATCAGACTACTTCAATGCCTCAAACAAATTCAAACGTTTTCCCTCACGCTACTTCATTACCTCAGACAAACCCAAACCTTTTCCACAAGGCTACTTCAATGCCCCAGACAAACCCTGAAATGGTTCAACCGTCTTATACAATATCTCAGCCTAACACTAACAATTGCCATCAGACTACTTCAATGCCATCCCCTATACAGCAGTCCACAACAAACCCTAGCACTTCAAAATTTCAAACTTCATTTTTTACTCCCCTTGGGGAAATTGACAGAAAACGGCCCCTTTCATCAGCATCAACACCCCAAGATTTACACCATTCTCCAGCAAGTGATAGTTATTCAAACTCAACGTATTTAGAATCTCCACAATCGTCCACTTATGACGACATGGACTTTGTTAATTTATAATTTATAATAACGTGCAGTAATTACTGCTTAGTGTTTATGTCAAGGATAATTACTGTGTCACAAGTAAAGAATTTAAATCCTATTTAGTTCATTTTTTCTCTAATTGTTGTCATTTCAGTGGCAGTAGTAAAGTAGTAGTAAAGTGTTTATAACCTATATAGCTGTTATTCCATTAGGTGTGGATAATGATAAAAGGTTATTAAGATTTTCTGTTTTAGACCTTAATTCATAAATTCACGTTGTAACTGAAACATTTATTAAACTTTGAAAAATGAATTTTTTTGTTACTGACCTTAATGTCACAGTTAACATTTCAACAGGCTAGATGCAGTTTCTCATCTTCATATTTTGACGTTGAAGAACATCCTTGAGCCTTTTGTGTAGCTCATCAAATGAAGTAATGGACATGCGAAAATAGTTGAAGAATTTATTTTCATCATTTCTCAGATCTTCAAACAACGTGTAGAATAATCTAACTTGCTCTCTTCTTTCGTTGATAGGATGAACCCAATGAAGGCGATCACGTCTTCTTTTTTTACGGCGATAGTACAACCACACTGCGGCAATTTTTGCGCGATCCATTACAACCCAGTGTTTACCCCCAGGTGTCAACAAGAGAACTAATGAGCACCACCAGAAAAAATCGGTCTGTGTGAAAGTCTCGATGCTCCGGTAAAATATTGGCCGACTTTTTACCAGCTGTCCAAAACCGGTGTGTGTGCAAGCGGCGTAAAAGTTTTCTCAATTTGACATGAATTCCTTATAATTGTAATAACTTTGTTAATATGGCTTAGATTTTAAATCTGAGTATATCACTGGATTGGTAACACTCGGCTCTTTATTTTGAGTTCATTCATGGTGTGCTTTGGTCCATTATCAAGGAAGTTAATGTTTGTGATTATCACCATTCACTATACACTATTATTTTATATTTAATTTTTGATGAACACTATATAATGGCACTCACACCCACTTGAGGGCATGCCTTCCAAGTTCTCTTACACTCCTTAGTTGCTATTTACTTAAATCTACTGACAAAATACATTTCTTAAACTACCATTGTCTTAGCCTATGTCCTTATATTTGTATTTACATATTAGAAAGTATCTATTTACTTTCTGTATGGCTCCAGTTGATAATAACAAATGGTTACAACTACTGAGAACCTTTGCTAGCTGGAATATTATGTATTCCTTGTCATTTCTTGTTAATAAAGTGGTCTCTATTTTTAATTATGAGATGCATACTTAATGTTACTCTTATTTGGAATTTTTAGCTCTTTTGTCATTATTATTTAGTTGCAATAGTTGAACAATAACAGTATCTTTGTAATGGGCTTGGTGTTTTTAGTACACTAGTCTTTTCCATATTGTATGTGATTAAATAATATTACTTACACCTGGTGTCACATGACAGGTGCGCTTAATTACAATTGTAATATATTATATCCTTTCTTATAATCTTTTTACACTAGTACAGTAGTGGTATTACACTCTACTTGTGGTATTGACATTAACCTTTTGTTTCTATTCGGTTTTATAATATGGTTTTGTATAGTGAATTCCATTTTGGTTGGTTTTTGTTCACTTTATTTGTTCATATTCTTATTTAAAACTTATCCTAAGTATCTTATATTGGTACCTGTAGAAAGATTATCATTTCTACTTAGTTTTACACATAAAACATTCTGGTTTGGGTAGGTTTTTCCTACTGCTAGTTGTGAATTTAGGTGAATAGTACCTACATCTTAGGTTATGTGATTTTGTCATTTGTGCCAACAATGTGTATGTTAAGTTGACAAAAATTGGTATTCTTTTAACCTTATTTTCTTAAGTTTGGTTTTAATTATGATAACTAATAACCTTTTAGTTATTCCCTTTCTTGTCTTACATGATTGTCAAACTATTTGACTAATATTTGCTATTATTCTGAGACAAATTAATACTTCTTTTGTTACATTGGTGCTGTGCATAACATGTTACTATGCTTTTATTTACAGCTTCTATTCATTAAACATTATTGTTATTTTCATTCTTTTTATAACATATCTTGTCCTATTCATTTATAACATTATTTTTTGTATATTGGTCATCTCAGTTAGTCAGTTCTTGTCCATCTCTTCAATCTGTAGGTCGATTAATTATTGCATATACGGGTAAGATGTTGATTTATAGTTGAATGGCTCTTGGAATTTATACTTTATGCCATGGTTGTTAGGTGTCCTTCTCGTAGTAGGTTTCTTCCTTGTCTTCACTGATTCTTCCTTGTCTTCCTTGGTTCTTCACTCATTCTTCCTTGTCTTCCTTGGTTCTTCACTAACCGAAAACTATTGGGTTGTTGGTTCCTGTGGTACAACCATTGTGTGGTACATCTTCTTTTCATTATAATGTCATTTCACTTGCTAGTTACCATCAGTTTATGAACTCTTATTGTTGTGAGTTTATCTTTGGTGATAGGTAGCTCATGTAGTTTTAAGCTTGGCATGTTAGATAAATTACTTGGTTTGTCTCTTTGACTCAATTATTGACATGTGTAAGTATTTTAGGTTACTGAAATCTTAGGGCTCATATGTCATGTTACATATTGTCCCCCCTCAAAAATAGATCATTTGGATTAATTCCTTTACGGGATTTGAGAAATTATCTATCATATTGTTTCTTAATTATTCTGAGCTTCCGTCTTTCCTATCTTGTTTCTTTTCATTTCATATTTTAATACATTGTTATCTTCGATCTGATCCACTATCTTCTTTCTTGGTGTTTTTTCCCTGTAGTATTTAATTCCCTATCATTTCCCTAACATGGTAGTTGGCACAGATCAGAGGGGCACTCTTGGCTTCCATGCTCTGCTGTCCACCCTACATTTTCTGAGACCAGAGGAACATCATCTCTGCTCAGTTAAATTGTTGTTGGAGCTTCTCTCTACAAATCAACATAAAAATTCAAAGTAGTCATTGTGCGACTAATAAAACATATTCAGGGTAATTCACTCAATTATTGTTCAGATTTGATAATATTCTTCATTCTCTTTTACTTTTCATTTTATTCTCTTTGCTCTACTGGAAACAATATTGTTGTTAGATTTTTTTGTTTCTTATTTACTTTCTCTTTGATTGATCTCCCTCTTTCTATTTTCTGTTCAGTAATTGTATTATTGGTATTAATACTTATCTGATTTCAGATTTCATGTCTGGGCATAATTATCATGCCTTCAAAGTTTTGGGTAACTACTTGTTTTTTACTACTCGAGTATTTTTTCTCTCATCACATTGGTGTTGGTTCTGAATGGTATTTCTTCAGTGTTTGATATGATTGTTAGATTATCTGTCTGGTATTATGTTTACAATCATTTTGCTTTGATTGGTCTCCACTGACTTGTTAACATTATAGTCTCATTGTTTTTTCTCTAATAATTTCATTCCTTTACATAGCCTTCTCTTTTATTACACACTTTGATATTTTGCTTCTCTGCTCCTTCAAGTGTTTGATATTTGAACACTTATTCTGGAATGATATATAATTCCTTTTGTTGAAATTAATATAGGAGTAGTAGAGTATGTTAGGTTTATTTATATCGGTTTATCGATCATATAGTTATCCTTATCAATTCAATTCTCACAGTTGTGGATTTATTATGTAATTATCTTTATCATTTCCGTTCCATATTATAGCCTTCTCCTTTTTTTATTCGACACTTTGTTGTTCTTCCTCTCTGCTCCTTCAAGTGTTTGATACTCACACTTATTCTGGATTATATAATTTCATTTGTTGAAATTAATGTAGGAGTATTAGAGTATGTTAGGTTTATTTATATTGGTTTATCGATCATATAGTTGTTTATCTACAATTGTATATTTTCATGGAAGATTGGTTGTATGTTCCCTTCTTCCTTTGGGTCTGGGTTTCCATGAGTTCATAGGTATTATTACCATTCTTCTTTGTGATAGTGTAGGGTCCTGTGTATAGCAATAATAGCTTCTTCGCTATTCCCTCTATTGTACTGGGCAGCTCCCTATTCTTGAGTAATACTTGGTCTCCTACGTTGTACTCTATGGGCTTGGGTTGATGTACTTGATACTTCCTCCTCCTCTTCTCTGTTCGTTCTAGTACTTTATTGTAGAACTTTATTTCATCGAATTTATATTCTTCGCTTCGAGGAAAGTTAATGATTTCAACTATCTCCCTTGGTGGAGGTCTTCCAAACATTGCTGTGTATGGGGTGTTATCAATTGCTTGGTGGTATGATAGGTTTATATATTCTTCTGCACTTGACAGGTATTCTGACCATCTTCTCTGCTGGTTGTGGCAGTAGGTTTGGAGTATTCTCCCTACTTCCCTTAACACTCTCTCAGCTGGGTTGCTGCTCGGGTGGTACACAGACGTTTTGTATGATTTAATACCTTGGTTCAGCAGCATTTCCTTCCATCTTTTCCCTCGAAACTGTGTCCCGTGGTAGCTGATTATTGACTTTGGTCTTCCTATTTCGGGTAGGTAGTGTTGTAAAATAATTCCCAATATTTTTTGTGTCGTTGCACGGTTGATTGCATACAATTTGGTAAATTTAGTGTAATGGTCAAATAGCATTATAACGAGGAATTTGTATTGGTGCCTACCTCCGCTCCTTGGAAAGGGACCACATTTGCCAGACCATTTTTGTCCTGTATTTTCACGAACTGTCCCGGTGTCCCGAAAATATTTTTCGGGACACCCAAATGTCCTGTATTTTATTCAAAACTGCAGTAAAATAAATTAATATTTAAGTAGAGGTGCTCAGACGACCGCATAACAGTTGGCAATATTACCTAATCAAGGCCAACCACCGTTAGTTGTCATCAACTTGTTATATGAATCACTTGTTGTTTAGTTTATCATCTGTTGTTGTCACGTCTCAACTCTTTCTTAGGCCTGGCACACACGTTCCGGTATACCGGTGAGGTTTACCTGTACAGGTCACCTGTACAGGTAAACTGGAGCATGTGTGCCAGCCGCTGCAGGCCAAACTGCACAGGCATAGCGACCTGCGCAGGCGACCGGAGAAGAATCGAAATTCATTTCTTTCTACCTGCGCAGGCGTGTAGACCTGAGCGTGTGTGTGAGTCACTCCGGCACGCCTGTACAGTTTTTAGGTTAGTTGTGGCTAGTTCCTTGAGTAGAGAGCGTCGGTCGTCTTTGTATTTACGTGTACAATAGTGTTAACTAGTGACTACGCGTACGGTAGTGCTAGTGACTTTTGTGATCATCATGTCAAGCCGAAAATGGAACCAAGTGATAGAAGAGTTTATCGAAATATATAGGTCGGAACCTTGTCTGTGGCGGGTGAAAAGTAAAGAGTACCATGACCGTGAAAAGAGAGATGCAGCCTATGAAAGACTTGTGATTAAATTAAAGGAGTTAGAACCCGATGCTACAAAGAAATCTGTAGTTAAAAAAATAAATAATTTAAGAAGTAATGTACGTAAAGAGAAGAAGAAACGTGACATGTCAATGAAATCCGGAGCTTCAACAGACAACGTCTACACATCAAAATTGTGGTACTTAGATTTGTTCGATTTTCTTGGCGATCAAGATACTCCTGGTGCGTCTGTGTCAAACTTGGATGACGAGGATGGAAGTGAGATCGATGAAGTAAGTACTCAGATTAGTTATAATACTCATATAATTTAATTAAACTACATTTTGTATTTACAAATTGAAGGTTTATAGTTAAAGTCCACACTTTTTACTAATTAATGCAAAATGTTTTGAACTGTATGAATTATTAACTTACTAACGCCAAACTTCTTCTTTTAGTCTATTTTTTGTTTCGAAGAACCCGATTGTCTTGCCATGGAACTTTGCCTTCATTCATGAAGTAGGAAGTGAACTCATTTCTAAGCTGTTTAGCAGCAGAAGTTATGTTCCCTTGGTTCAGACGTTTCAATGCGATCATATTCGATTCCGAGGTATCCAAACCTGCAATAGCAGTAGTTCCATCGTAATTCTCCTGATAGGTACTGTTTGGAGGAGCGTAAAAGGTTGTATGTTGTTCCATCAAAAAATTATGCAATGCAAACTTTGCCTTCACCACTTTTGTTATGTTCTGTGGTTCCAAATTGATTTGAGTATGGAATATACGAAATCTGGATGCAAGTATTCCAAAACTATTTTCGACAACGTGTCTTGCTCTTGAAATGCGGTAGTTGTAAATTTCTTTACTAGCTGAATCTAGTTGCGCTTGTCGAAAAGGCTTCATAATATTAATTGTAAGAGGAAAGGCGTCATCAGCCACAAAAACGTAAGGGATCTTTTCGAAATTTTCCGTAACATTGCATGGCTCTGGAAGTTTGAGCTCATTACTCTCTAACTTTTCATAAAATTTAGTATTCTGAAGAACGCCTCCATCAGAAACACGTCCATTAGTTCCAAAATCCACTAAAAGGAACCGATAGTTAGCATCCACTATTGCAAGAAGTACCATACTGTGTCTGCCTTTGTAGTTGAAGTAAAAAGATCCGGAATTCGCTACGGGAACTATGTCTATATGTTTACCATCCATGGCACCAAGACAATGTGGGAAATTCCATCTGTCTTCAAATGTTTTAGCAATAACTTTCCATTTCTCAGCGGAATCAGGAAACTGAAACAAAAGCAAATTAAAAATATTTTTTCACAGTGTGGATGTATAGCTATGATGATTACAGCAGGCTTTATAAATTTAGTTTTATAAGTAAAATAAAAATAACATTTAAAATAACACAAAACCAATGCTTGTTTAAAAAGTTTGGTTATAAATAAAATAAGAAATAGAATTTTAAAATAGTACAGTACCACTACTTGTTTAACAGTTTTTTAAAAAGGTTTGTGGTATTTTTATCTTCTATTTTTGTCTTATTTTAAATTGTATTCCTGATCTAAACAATAAAACCAGGGTAAATGACTTTTAGGGTCTAATAATATACTTCTTTCAGGAGGGAATCGAGGATCCTGCCCCACAAACACCCAGCAATGAAGAACCCTCCGAGAAAAACGAGAATCCTCCAAATCATGCAAGACCGAATTCAGATGAACGTGCGGTACTCCCGATATCACGACCTAATTTGGCAAAAAAAAAAGGAAAACTGAGGAATTGACCAATGATGTCCTGCTATCAGTGAGAGATCATTTTAAAAAGCCTTCGCCCCAAGATGACAGGTATGATCTAATGGGAAAATTTATTGCAATGAGAATTAGGTCATTGGAAAAACGCCAGCGTTTGATTGTTGAAAAAAGAATCAATGACCTCCTATTTGAAGCTGAAATGGGAATGCTTAACGTGCCAACGAGTTCATACAGCTCCGAATATCTAAGCAGTCCCAGCTCAAGTGCGAGCTCACCAAGTCCTTCCGCAGCTGCTTCATATGATCAATTTACACAACAAACAGCGACTGCAGGATTTGTAACCAATGAAGAACTTCCACCTCCACACTCAATGGCTACCTACTTAGCTAACTTTAATAATATTTGATTTTTGAGGCATTTTGAATTTTTCTATGCTCTTAATTGACCAATACTACCAAATTTTCAATTATTTTTCTAATTTCATCTATTATTCATTATTATGCCTCAGTTAAAATTTTGTCTTTGAACTGTAAAAAGAGTTATTAAGAATACAAAAAAAAAAAAAATTTGGTGTATTTATTATACATACCTGAAGATACACTTTTTTCAGCACATTGTAGATGGCTTCACATGTCTCCGGAATTATTTTGCCAAGAGCTTGGGGTGATATTATAGTAGAATACTTGAGACATTCGTACGATCGACCCGTTGCAAGAAACCTCAAAGTAGCTCTCAGTCTTTCATGGGGAGAAATAGAAGTTCTCATAACTGTATTTTTCTTTTGTATTAGAGGAGTTACAAGTGACAACAGTTTTTGGTAGACTTCTTCATTCATCCGCAAATAATTACGGTAATCTGTAGGATCTGAACTTAACTCTTTTAGTAATCTTGTATGAGTGTATTCATTTCTCTTTGTAAGCCAATCTTTACACCAGGCTTTGCGTTTTCGCTTCTTTTTACACTTCATGGCCACTAACAAACCGACTAAAGCGTCGTCTTCTTGTTTGCTCACCATCTCTCGACTGAGTTAAAATCTTCCGGTTTACCGTAGCGTGTGTGTGCTCTAGCCTGCACAGCTATACCTTTCCGGTTTACCTGTGCAGGTTTACCTGACAGGTATATCGTAACGTGTGTGCCGGGCCTTACGCTATATTTGCGTGGTTCAATTGTGCGATATTTAGTGTTGTGTGTTGCTGCCGGTAGCCGGTTATTACCAGTTGCGGTAAATCATTAATTTCATTGGTATTTTGTAACTATAATATAATGCCAAAATGTAAGTGTTGTTTTGACGATGATTATACTAAAGAGTGGGATTTTATTCGAAGAGGCGAACAAGAACATGAAGCTACCTGTAGGTTGTGCAGTTGTACTTTTAATATTGGTCACGGTGGGAAAGCAGACATTGTACAACATATTCAAACAAAAAAAACACAAAAATCAGATTCCAGTTCCATCATCCTCGAAACCTGTAAGTAGTTATTTTTTAAAAAGACATTCAGATGAAGATGACAAAGTAACTGCAGCTGAAATGACAATGGCGTATCACACTATTAAACATCACCAATCGTTCAGTTCCAGTGACTGCAATAACAAACTTTTCAGCACCATATTCCCGGACTCAAAAATTGCCGAAAAATGTTCTAGTGCCCGAACTAAATGTACAGCCTTAATTAAAAATGTGATTGCACCTCAATCAGTAAAACATGTCATAACTGTTGTAAAGAATGAAGCCAATTTCTATGGGATTTCTACCGATGCCTCTAATCATAATAACGAAAAAATATTTCCTGTTACTGTACAATACTTCACCCCCAAAAATGGTATGGAAATTAAGTTAATCAAAGTTTCTTCTTTGCCAAATGAAACATCTGACGCTATTGTAGAACTTTGTACTACAACTTTAGAATCGTACGAGTTGGATGTAAAAAAATGTGTAGCCTTTTGCGGCGATAATTGCAATACGAACTTTGGCGGCCGTCAACGTCTTGGGACTAATAATGTTTTTTATAAATTGGAAACAACTTTGAATGGTGACACGGAAGGAATTGGTTGCCCTGCACAATACAATGCGCACAGCTGCAGATACATTGTCAGTTGATGTAGAAGTTATTGTAATGAAAATATTTTCGCACTTTAGTACATATACTGTGCGAAATGAACGTCTGAAGGATTTTTGTGAATTTGTAGGGGTTAAGTATCAAACAATTGTATCGCATTCTAAGACGCGCTGGCTGTCACTGTCAAATGCCATCGAGAGAATTTTAAAACTGTTCCCAGCTTTGAAGTCATATTTTCTTTTGCTTGAACACCCGCCAAAGATACTGTTTGATTTCTTTTCATCTCCTTTAAGTGAGTGCTATTTGAATGTAGTACACAGCCTCCTTCATGCTCTCAAAATGAAGAGTTTAGAAATTGAGGGTGGAGATAAGAGCATTGTAGATGTTTTGGTCACCCTTAAAGAAACAGAGAAGATCTTTAAGGAACGACATGATGCGAATTTTATTCCTATCAGTGTAAAAACTCTAATTAAATCGGAAGATATACTACCAGGAAAGGCAGAAGAGTTTTTATCTGAGGTCCAACGATTTTATAAAATTGGTTATGATTACCTTCGAAGATGGATGGACGCCCTGAATAAATATGACGTATATTCGTGGATGAAGCTTAATAGTTCACCAACATGGCAGCAATTGGAAGAGAGTTGTGTGACTTTAAAAGAGAAGAATGTAGGTATTGACGACAATGAACTTTTCACGGAATGGAGCAATCTTCGTGAATTTGTTACAAACGAGCTTGAAAAAAATAAAGAAAACTGGACTGAAATTTCAACTCAGCATAAGTGGGTTCGTTACCTAAGTGCTTGTGAACTTAAATGTCAGTACACGCAGCTGCTGATAATCTGTCAGTATGTTTTCAGTATTCCTGCACATAATGCTGCACATGTGGAAAGGATTTTTTCAATGATGTCTTTGCAATGGACGAAGGAGCGCAACCGCTTAGAATTATCTACAGTTTTGCAGATTTTAGTCAACGAAAGGAAGTCGTGTTCTGAATTCTACAGCAGTGTTTTGGAAGGTAAAAACTTTTTGAAAATCGCAAAGAGTTCCAACAAGTATTGAAGTTAAAACGATAAAAAACAAAAATAAATTAAAAAATAATAAATAATAAAATTATTAATAGGGTCTGCTTTTGTAACGCTATTCTGTTTGTAAGATTTATTATACTAATTAAATACTTAAAAAATTAGGCATACATGGTTATTTTCTTAAATGTCCCGTATTTTCATTTTTAAAAAGTGGCAAGCCTAGTCTATGAAGACTTTCTCTAGTTTGGATGATGACGTAATTGGTATCATCATCCCTTCCTTTCTGTCATTATTATGCTTGACAAGTTGGCAGATGTGACAACTTTTTATACCATTTCTCACTCGTCTGTTCATATCTTTTATGTATGTGTGTTTTCGAGTGCTTTGACAACTTTTACTGCTCCCATGTGTCCGTATCGTATGTGGTAGTTGAGAATCAATTATTTTTCTATGGATCTGGGTATCACTATTTTCCAGGTATTGTAGCCAAATTTGGTTTTTATGAATAGTATGTTTTGATGTAAACAATAGAAAGATGTGATTTGTTCATCTTGTTCTGCTAGTCGTTGCAGAATTTTAATTGTTTTGCCATCTTGTTTTTGGTGTTGGCCGATCTTCTGTACTATGTTCTCTAAGTCGGACCTGCTTGCAACGATATTGTATAACTTGACTACAGTCTCTTTCTCTCCTTCGAATTTCTGATTCTCTACATTTATACGGGATAGTGTATCTGCTGCAATGTTCTTCTTTCCTGGGATGTATTCCCAACTTATATTATATTCTTGAAGTAACAGGCTCCATCTCATCAGTCTGCCATGATTTAGCTTGCAGTTCTTCAAGAAAGAGATTGACTTGTGATCCGTTCGAACCGTTATAGGGTATCCCAAAATGTATGTTCGATACTTGTGGCATGCAAAAACAACGCTTAGTAACTCCTTCTCTGTTACATTATAATTGCGCTCGCTGCTATTAAGTATTCGGCTAGCGAAGCTGATCACTAGATGATTCTTTTCATCATCCTCCTGATATAATACGGACCCTAGACTGACGTCGCTAGCATCGCAATTCATGTAGAAAGGTTTTGTAAAATCAGGATGGTGTAGCATGATTGTATTAAGAAACTTAGTTTTGATTAACTGTAGCGCTGTGTCTTGGTTAGGCCCCCATGTCCACTTATTCTTTGATGATAATTGGTTTGCAAATCGTGCCGTCAGTTCGGAGTAATTTTCTTTGAATTTTCGATAATAGTTGCAAATCCCTAAGAATGACTGCAGTTGTTTCTTGTTCTTCGGGGTTGGGAATTTCTGGATCGCTTCGATCTTGTCCTTAGCTGGTGTAATCCCATGTTCGGATAGGTTGAAACCTAGGAACTGCACTTCGTCTGCTATAAATTTCGACTTTTCCAGTTTCAGGGTGATATTATTTTCGGATAGTTTCTGTAGTACATGTTTCACTTTCCGGCAATGCTATTCCCAGTTTGCTGACGTTATTAACAAATCATCCACGTAAATGGTTGTGAATTGAAGTGCTTCTTGTCCCAACACTGTGTCCATACACTTCACGAACACGGCTACGGAATTGACCAGTCCGAAGGGTAGCCTCTTGAAGTGGTAGTTGCGACCCTCGAATATGAATGCCATGTATTGGCGGCTGTTCGGGTGTTATTCCACCTGCCAATACCCGCAGACTGTATCCCAAGTGCTTATAAATCGGGTACCATGGAATTTTTTGAGAATTTCTTCTATTTCCCCCGGGGATGTATGGTCGTTGATAATGGTCTTATTTATTTCACGTGCGTCCAAACAAATTCGCACCTTCCCGTTCTTCTTTGGCACTGCTAATATTGGGCTGGTATATGGGGACTGACTGGGTTCGATTATGTCTTCTCTTAATAGATTGTTGATTTCATCACGTACTGCCTCTTTCAGGGAATAGGTGATGGGATAAGATTTTCGGTTGAAGTTCACCGGTTCTTTAAATCTTATCGTACATTGGTAATTTTTTACTTTACCAGGCGAGTCGGAGAATACATGTTGGTATTCGTTGTAAATGCCGATCAATGTTTCTACTTGTGTGTCGGTTATCTGGGCATTTGTCTTGTCATGTTTAAATGTATGTATTTCTTGGATTTGCTCTCTCCACAATTGGTCATCACCACTTTCATAAAATACATTGTTACTCGGCATATGCCATCTATGGTTTCTTATTTCTTGTACATTGTAAACTGTCTGGTCTGAAAGGGCACTCTCGCTTTCAATTAGCTTTACCGTCCAGTTTATACAATTTGAATCTAGAGTTACTTTGGCTCTGCTCATGTCTATGATTGCCGAATATTTTCTCAGCATATCGCAGCCAATTAACATAGTGAAGGGTAGTCCATGTGCTACCAAAAATTCCATAGTTATGGTCTTGCCGTTACTGTTTAATTCTAGCATGACTTGTTTGCGGACGGTCTTGTTTTGACGCCCTGTTGCTCCGATCAACACTATATTATTGACAGGTAGTGTAGGTATTATTTTGTTACCCATTTCCTGTATTCTACTTAGTTCGATGTTGTCGATTAATGACACGTTTGCACCGGTGTCTATCATCACTTTGACGTGTACTCCATTAATTTCGGTGCTTACGTAGGCAATCTCAGTGTTATGGTGTTCCGTTTCGTGGCTATTTTCCTCCAATAATTCTTCATGTATGTTTTTGAGGAAGTTCGTTGTAATGATTGTAATGTTATTTGTTGTTGTCCTTTGGTTTACCATATGATTGTACCCAATAGTTCGGTTCAGTGGAGGTCCATCCTGTATTCTCACTGCCGCTTCTAGTTTAAAGGTGTTTCGGCTTCTACCGGCCGTTGGTCTTGCGAACTTCTTCGTTCGTCGTCTTGGGGTCTATTTCCGGGTTGAGGGTGGTCCTCTTCATAACTGGATCGTCGATAGTCCTCTTGACTACGACTCCTCCTGGTGTCGGTTCTGGGGATACGCCTGTCGTCGTAGCTGCGACTTCTTTGTGGACTACTGTATCGGTTGGCATATCTCACGTATGGACGTCTTCCCCCTCCGTAATTTCCGGCATGTACATAGTTAACTCTCCTATACGGTCGATTTTGCTGATTGTAATCATTATTTGGGTTACGATTATTGTTGTAACCCGAGTTATTCGCCCTGTTCGGCGGATAGTTCGGACCATTTGCCCGGTTGTTAAAGTTATTGTTACCGCTTGGTCGGTTGTTATTATTATTGATGTTGTTGCTGTTATTCTGGTTTGGGCTTGGCCGAAAGAACTGTCCTCTGTTGTCGTTGTTATTGTTACGATCAATTAAGTTAGGGCTGTAATTTCCACGACTGTTGTTGCTATTAGCCTGGTTTGCTGAATCATTGTACCGGTCGTTCCCTTGTCGACTCTTGCGGTAGTACCCCTCATGCTCGTACCCTTCCAGTAAAGCCGCCATCGCTTGTATTGTTTTTACTTGTCCGGTAAGTCTGGCCCTTGCGATTCCTCCTTCATCATGAAACGCTAATTTGGTGACCAGGCTTTCTTCGGGGATCCGTGGCTCCAAATTTCTCGCCAGGCAGACCTTTCCTAGAAAGTAGGCCGTCAGTGTCGATCCTCTGCCTGTTTCATATCTACCATAGCAAATATTGTCCCGTACGATATTTTGGGTAGGCTACTCTCGGACCAATAGTTTGCTTTGAACAGCTCTTTGAATTCCACGTAACTCTGGATATCGTGCCGTGTCGCCGTCCACCAATTGTCATTTATTTCTTTGAAATACTCATCGATTTGGCCTCTTATAATTGGCCATCTTGTCTCTCGGTTTCTACTCAAGGTTTCGTCGATTCGGGCGAGGAATTCCATAGGGTTTCGTTTGTACGCCCTAAAGTTCATGGCTTTCCGTTTGTCAGCGTGTTGGAATTGTGGCACTATTGCTGGTCGGTTTCCGATATTTTCAATCTCTTCCCGTATTCTTAGGATTTCCCGTCACTGTATATCTTCAATTCGCTCATGGTTGTTGTCGACCCGTGTTTGTATAGTGTTCACGGTTGTCTCGATACCTGTGCACTGTTCTTCAGTTTTCTGTTGCACGGCCGTGATCTGGATTTGATGAGCTTCCTCCAAGCTGTTTACTCGAACATTAACGTTTTCTTTAGTTTGTTGCATTTCGTTATTGGTCTGTTTCCACTTCTCATTTATTTCAGCTATTTCCTTTCTGACTTCTGTCATCTCCTCCTCGATTTTTTCGTTCAGAGTTTCCATGTTTCTTTGGCTGTCTTGTTTCAGCTAATCAATTTTCTTGTTGGTGTTGTCTATTTTTCCGCTCAATTCCTCCCTTAAACTCTTGCTGTTGTCGTCCATTTTCTTATTTAACAATTCTTCCATCTTCTTGCTGTTATCGTCTATTTTTCCGCTTAACTCCTGCTTTAGTGATTCCAAATTCTTTTGGCTATTTTCTTCCATATTCTTGAGAAATTCCATGAGGCTATTCATGTTGCGATCTCCGCGATTTGTTCCTCTCGTTGTGTTGGTTTCTCAGGTTCTATAGGGGGTAATCTCGCTTTGACGTCTTCTACCGGCGTCGCCTCCTTTTCGTCCATGTTGATTTTTGGATCCGCGTCCGTTGCGCGTTTCTTGGATGTTGACCTCTTTTGGTACATGTTCTATCCTTTCTGGTACTGCAGCTGCTTGCTCAAAATTAGGTAAAACTGATTTGATTGTTTTATTTATTATTAGTTGTCCTAATTTAAGCCTCTTACGTTGAGCGCCAATTTGTTATAAAACGTCGGTAGGTAGGTTTTATACCTCACGTTATATGCGTCAATTTGCAATAGAACAAATAATATTGATGAATGTTTTTATTTGGGGTTCTGGGGTGCTAACTGCCCGTTTATTTTTGTTTAAAATTTGTAATAACTTTTGCTTAATGTTGTATTATTATTGACTTATCCGGTTCAATTCAACCTAGCGTTGAATCCAACTTGAATAAGTCCGGTTGATGCACAAGAAATTATTTATCGAAGTAATTTTATACTTTGGTTAGTTTATTTATACGGATGTTCTTCCTTCGACTCGTTGAAATGTGGTGTATGTTCCGTACTGAAAACACAAATATTTTGCATTAACAATCACTTACTTGGTGAGTCTTGTCGAACTTGCAGGGTCGCTATCTCAATCCAATTGTATACGGATTTACCGTGTTTGTATTCGCCGCTGCTGTTGAGTTGATCAATGAAATTCATTCACCTGTTTCAACTAGTCTACTGAAATAAACTGACTGACTCTGTTTTCTTATGTCAAATAATATTTTATTCAATTAATGTGCTCTCTCTGAATGAGCAGAAGTATCATTTATAATTAAATTCAGAATAAGTAGCATGAGACTTTTAGTTTTATAAAATTTGCCTCAGGGTGGCAGAACTGTTTACAAAGTTAATTTATCGAAATGTTCTTTTTGGTTAAAATAATTTAATACCTTCGTGGATTCTTTGAGCTGACAGAATACCAAATCATTGAATAGAACTATCATTCAATCGTTATTAAACAGTTTGATATTGACTACAATTCAGTCATCACTTATAATTAACATACAAAATAATAACCATGCGTCTATTCTGGACATTACAGGTTAGCAGAATTATTAAATTCAATTGATAATAAATGGTTGAAATAAAGTTAATTAAAGTCAAAGTAATTCTTGATAAGATAATTAAAAATGAACAATAATATTATATATTGAAGCAGTGTCATTTAGTAAAACATCTGATTCACTGTTTAGTGTTACATAAATATAATTGCATGGCTGTAAGTAACCATATATCTTAACAACCTTGGTTATTATTCATAGCCAGAAAAAACATTGAAATGGTTATAATAGTAGATTCTTTTCCTAAATCATAAAACATAAATAACATTGAAATATTATATTAACTTTCGTTAATAAATCAATCAGTTGACAAACCTCGATCATTGGTTAATTCAATTGATATGTAATAATTAACAACTGTCATTACGTGTGGTTAATTCACATGGAGTATTCGTACATAAAAATTAATTGAAAGTTTAATAAATTCATAAAAATAGAATATTCAAATCTCTGAGGATTGTCATTACTGTTGATTAGGTACTATTATAAATACATCTTAATCTAGGATCATTGTTTGAAAATGTTTCGACTGTATTGTTTTTCATTTCTTAACTAAAAATGTAATAATCACTTGTACTCCCTTTTATTTTATAACTTAAATCCCGGAATTGCTCTGGATTATACACTGAGCAATCCTTGTTACGCACTGTTACACATCACACCTCTGATACTAAAGTATTTACGCTATCAAAATTTGAGGTTAGGTTACACTGTTTACGTCGGTGACGCGCACAAATCATATGATCAGCTGACTTTTTGTTCTCAGTTGTAGCCGTCTACTCGCTTCTGATGTTGATTTAAAAGTGACGAAAAAGCAGGCCTCGCTCTGCCGTTCCGTTTTGCGATCGTCCAAAATTTTGTTAATTCCTTGGATTTGATTGGCTGACGATCTTTAATTTGATGCACACACCCCCTCGGCGAATTATTTCAATTGTTGAAGTTGGCGTGGGGTCTTTGGTGTCAAGAGTATAAATGTTTTCTCAATTTGACATGAATTCCTTATAATTGTAATAACTTTGTTAATATGGCTTAGATTTTAAATCTGAGCGTATCACTGGATTGGTAACACTCGGCTCTTTATTTTGAGTCGATTCATGGTGTGCTTTGGTCCATTATCAAGGAAGTTAATGTTTGTGATTATCACCATTCACTATACACTATTATTTTATATTTAATTTTTGATGAACTCTATATAATGGCACTCACACCCACTTGAGGGCATGCCTTCCAAGTTCTCTTACACTCCTTAGTTGCTATTTACTTAAATCTACTGACAAAATACATTTCTTAAACTGCCATTGTCTTAGCCTATGTCCTTATATTTGTATTTACATATTAGAAAGTATCTATTTTCTTTCTGTATGGCTCCAGTTGATAATAACAAATGGTTACAACTACTGAGAACCTTTGCTAGCTGGAATATTATGTATTCCTTGTCATTTCTTGTTAATAAAGTGGTCTCTATTTTTCATTATGAGATGCATACTTAATGTTACTCTTATTTGGTATTTTTAGCTCTTTTGTCATTATTATTTAGTTGCAATAGTTGAACAATAACAGTATCTTTGTAATGGGCTTGGTGTTTTTAGTACACTAGTCTTTTCCATATTGTATGTGATTAAATAATATTACTTACACCTGGTGTCACATGACAGGTGCACTTAATTACAATTGTAATATATTATATTCTTTCTTATAATCTTTTTACACTAGTACAGTAGTGGTATTACACTCTACTTGTGGTATTGACATTAACCTTTTGTTTCTATTCGGTTTTATAACATGGTTTTATATAGTGAATTCCATTTTGGTTGGTTTTGGTTCACTTTATTTGTTTATATTCTTATTGAAAACTTATCCTGGGTATCTTATATTGGTACCTGTTGAAAGATTATCATTTCTACTTAGTTTTACACATAAAACATTCTGGTTTGGGTAGGTTTTTCCTACTGCTAGTTGTGAATTTAGGTGAATAGTACCTACATCTTAGGTTATGTGATTTTGTCATTTGTGCCAACAATGTGTATGTTAGGTTGACACAAATTGGTATTCTTTTAACCTTATTTTCTTAAGTTTGGTTTTAATTATGATAACTAATAACCTTTTAGTTATTCCCTTTCTTGTCTTACATGATTGTCAGACTATTTGACTAATATTTGCTATTATTCTGAGACAAATTAATACTTCTTTTGTTACATTGGTGCTGTGCATAACATGTTACTATGCTTTTATTTACAGCTTCTATTCAATAAACATTATTGTTATTTTCATTCTTTTTATAACATATCTTGTCCTATTCATTTATAACATTATTTTTTGTATATTGGTCATCTCAGTTAGTCAGTTCTTGTCCATCTCTTCAATCTGTAGGTCGATTAGTTATTGCATATATGGGTAAGATGTTGATTTATAGTTGACTGGCTCTTGGAATTTATACTTTATGCCATGGTTGTTAGGTGTCCTTCTCGTAGTAGGTTTCTTCCTTGTCTTCACTGATTCTTCCTTGTCTTCCTTGGTTCTTCACTCATTCTTCCTTGTCTTCCTTGGTTCTTCACTGACCGAAAACTATTGGGTTGTTGGTTCCTGTGGTACAATCATTGTGTGGTACACCTTCTTTTCATTATAATGTCATTTCACTTGCTAGTTACCATCAGTTTATGAACTCTTATTGTTGTGAGTTTATCTTTGGTGATAGGTAGCTCATGTAGTTTTAAGCTTGGCATGTTAGATAAATTACTTGGTTTGTCTCTTTGACTCAATTATTGACATGTGTAAGTATTTTAGATTACTGAAATCTTAGGGCTCATATGTCATGTTACAATATTAATACATAATATACAGAACGTCTTGTAAGTAGTACATCTTGAAAATAAAATGTTCGTAGAATTAAGATAAATGTTTTTCTGAAATAATATGTTTATTTTTACCTGACAGTTACATAAAATAGGAGAAAACTATGAACAGAGTTTCTGAATCAAGCAGGTGTGATTTAATTGAAACTTAAAAGTTCCTGCTTTTATAACATCTCATTCCCTCTGGATACAAGTGCTTCTTTTTATGCTGAAAACGAGTATGCAAATGTATATGGAATATTTCGTTAAACATGAGAGATATGCCACTTGTTGAAATTTATATAGAATGTTTTGTTCTTGTTATTTATGGATGTGGTACACAAACTCCTGTCCATCAGCTCTCTGGCAACTAATATTTGTGTCAAGGCTGAATGCAACTAAGGTTTGTGTCAAGTTTTTGACACAGGAGGTGTTTGGTCTTAGATGCATGACAAATGAACACTCCTCTTAGCTGCACATGTTGATTTTTTTTTTTGACATGATAATGTCTTATGGCTGGGGGTCATTTGAAAATTTCTGTAACGCATCACGCTGCATGACGTCATCATTTACCAGCCGGGAATCGTTAACTAAAACCACGACCGCTAACGTGCTAACGTCCGTCGCAGATTAAAGACCTAACAAGCAAACAACACTGCATAGCTGTAGATAGGTATGTAACCAATCAGTCAGTCAGTAACCATAATAATGTTGCGTTTAGCTGGCGGCTGAAAGACATTATCATGCTCTTAAGCTTTTACCATTTGGTAAACGGTACTTTACATTTTTTTTATGAAGACAATCAGCAAGGCAGTCTTGACATGTATTTCATTCGTAATTGGTATCTAATTCATAAATTTTGTATTTGACATTGTCCTTATATAATTTGACGATCTTTTGATATTATTTTTGAAAATTGTTGGTGAAATGACACCAAGTAAGTGCGTTGTTTTATGTAGTTTGATGCTTTCAATGCCAGGTCATCTGTCACTCATTGTAGTGTGATGCATTTTTCGTCTTTCTGCTATTATCACTTTGTGAATATCCTTCAGAACTTTGCTTAAGATTGAAGTGCGAAATACAGTTTACATTGATGTTTCAGGATCACTCAATGTGACTTGCACCCCCCCCCCACACACACACCGCGTGCGGAATGTACCAACATGAATGTGTAAATTTGTATCAACCAAGAGGTGTGAACACAGTCTTAAACAGATGTGTGCATCACTAGATACAATGACACGTTGGAGAGGGGTGTGACATTGGTGAGTGTGTACAATGTAATCATGTGTACTGTGTGTCCATCACCTGATACAATGACACGTTGGAGAGGGGGTGTGACATTGGTGAGTGTGTACAATGTAATCATGTATACTGTGTGTGCATGAGACCTGCACTAATATGAAACTAATGTTTCATGTGAAATGTATAAAACCGGGACAGTGTGATGACCATTGTGATCAACTATAACCATTCAATTTTACTTGTGTGTTTTAATTAGTATGCAGATCAGTGACAAACATAAATACTTTCCAAAATATTGAGAAGTCATGGTCATGTTCTAACAACCCTGAACACGACCAGGTCAGTTTTAATCAGTTTTAATAAATCTGTAAGAGGAATGGAATGCCAGACCAAAAGTTGCTATCCAAAAGTTTGGGGAATTTGGCTGTAAAAACACAGTTCCTTACCATATCTTGTAGTTTCCACCATCTCCTTCAAAGTAGCTCCCTTGAGCATGTTTACCGTGATCCCAGTGATTTTCCTGCAAGTCTGCACTTCTCTGGAAGCTATCAAATGTGAGTGCATTAAACATCCTCCTATGTTTCTGCCAGGATCTCCTCAATTGTGTTAAAATGACCATGTTTCAGTCATAATTTTATCTTAGGAAATAGGAAAGTAAATCACAGGGACATGTTCAGGTGATTGGGGGAGAGTGTGGAATCACTAATGTTTTTGTGATTGAGTCACAAATGAAAGTCAGGAATGAGTGATGCCTGACTGGATGCATTATCATGGTGGAAAAACCAATTATTTTTTCATTTCTTTTGACATTTGCACCAAATGGTCTCTCTCAGCCACTTCAAAATCTCACAACAAACATTGTCATGAACTTTTGCTATGGTTTCCAGTATTCTGATTGTTGATGGTTGTTCAGAGTGGTCATCATTGTCAACAGATGTTTATGTACTGTTGAAGTGTTTGTACCACAAAAAGGTTTTGCTTTGGCTCATGGCATTATCTCCAAATGGTTTCCGCAGCAGTTTTTTCTTTTTTTATTGATTTGAAACAAAATTTGATGCAGATTCTTTGCTTATAAAAATCAGTTATGTTGGTTGAAAAGGAATTCACGAAATCACTGAAATGTAACCTCACAAAATCTCCATGAACAAAACAGTCGTCTCAGCTCCATCGGTATTGACACAGTGATTCAGGAAGCATACTGCTAGCAGCGGATTTGGCTAACACTTTTCAACCACACCCCAAACAAACAGCGGATAAATACTTTCCTCAAACCAATAATAGAAATGTGATGAACTTGAAGCCAGTAACTCCAAAAGAAATAGAAAATGAAACTGATAAATATAAGCTTTAACGAAAGCTCCTAGCTCCAGATTTGAAAACCGGGCAAATAATGAAAGGGCTACAAGGAAAAGGAATTACAAAAAATGTTTATGTTGTTTAGAGTCTTTTATTGAATAACATCTTACACGAATTATTTACCAAACACCATGTAAAGGGGTTGATTTCATATGCGCTATGGTGTATATACGAACATCGTCAAGATTTGTCATTGAAGTGTCTGAATTATGCATTGATTAGATTAGCTAGGGAATCGTACAATCAGTAACGTCTTCTGGTATGTATATATTCAGTACAGTTTTCCAAGTAGGCCTAAATGCCTATACAAGGAATCAGTGTCAAGAGATATGCATACAGAGTATCAGAACAGAGTGTGTGATTATATTATATGAGTATGTTTCAGGTGCCTTACACGAAACGTGAAGAATATGTTGTTACATTAGGTTATGTATATTTTTAGGACTTTGGACAGTAGTGTGGTAATTTTCGTATTTGTAGGTTGGCTAATCTGTACGCTTTCTGAATCGTTCTTATCTTGTTTTTATAACGTTACAGTTGTCCGAGCTATGGCTGGCGACAGACGTCATTACGTTTGCTCGCTTGTTCTGTCATCATCATTTTTCTTGTCGTCAGACAATCATTGTAGGCCTTAGGCCACAACACATATTGCATACTTGCAATGAATTAGCAATACATTGCTAATTCTATTTCATGTAGCTTGAGTGCCGCGTACTCGCGCCTCAAGTCTTACGACAATTCATACGACATTCGTCTAGGCCTTAGGCCTTAAAGTTTTAATCTGAGTGCCGCACATTTGCGCCTCATCTAACATGTAGCGTTCTTAACGTCTCTGTTTATTCAAAATCAAATTGTGCAGACTTAGCCAATCTCAACACCATGATATAAGTGTACAGAACTTAATAAATGTATTATACAGTCCACTATCGCCATTATTCTGCATCCTGGCAATAGCACCACAAGCATCATTCTTGCTAACATTAACATATTTTTTTGGTCGTTCCGTGCCTGGATTCGCCATTCACCTTTTCCAACTTAACAGCGGTTTTCATCATTTTTCTGCCCCAATTTCTGGCCATCACGGGCGATTCAGCACATTCGCTGATCCGACCGTCTCTGGACTTACTTCAGCATTTCTTTCATCACCATTGAGCCTCGTGACGACATCATTGCAAGAACATCCATGTGCTAGCATCTACACTCCAGTTTGAGCAGTCATCTCTATGTTCTGTGTGTTTGCCATCTTCTCCACGACTTCGACGCTCCAGGACATCGCATAGCAGGTACCACATCATTAACAGGTGCGTACAATGGCTGAAGAAGGCCTCAAAGTGTTCGTCAGAAGAGAGGCGGCATAAAGTCTGCCATAGTGCGTATTAATTCGGCTATCATTAGCTTTGATAAGAACACTAATACCAAACATTTCTTAACAGTCAGACTTGAAAGTCTAAAAAGCTTGGCAACAAAATACGATGAGGTACAGTCCGAAATTGAGCTTATTTCTAAAGACATAAACGCTGCTCAAGAAGACCGAGTTGAGGTCGAAGAGCTGTTATATTTAACAAAAGCCAATATCTTGTAGTTGATAGAAAGCTTCAATGTTCAGACTGTAGGCCTGTCTCCTGTATTAACAAGCAACATACAATTAAAACCGATAAGTTTGCCCTGCTTCACAGGCAATATCTTAGAATAGCAGCATTTCTACTGAATATTTCTGGACTTGGTGCATGCCAGATCTGATCTAACGTCAGTGCAGAAATTACACTATTTGTATTCGTCTCTGAAAAATGAGCCGCTAGATTTAATTAAGTCATTACCTATTTGTAACGAAAACTACTCGATAGCGTTGAGTTTGCTGTCCGCTAGATATGACAATAAATTCATACTAGCAAAGTACTATATTCAAAATTTACTTGAAGTAAAGTCAACAACAAAAGACTCTGTCCAAAGTTTGGCAAAATTCATAAATACGATAACGTCCTCCGTTAATTCACTGGCGGCCATGCAACTGTCAGTGGATTCATTCGAGCTTATCACTGTACAATTATTGTCAGCAAAACTGGACCATACCACGTTTAAATTATGGAAAGAGTCTATAGACCCTGATAATCTTCCTAACTTTCAAGGTTTCACTCAGTTTTTAAACGCACGTAGACAGTTGCTAGAAAATACACTGCCTATCGATGCCGGACAGCAGCTCAACAAGCTAACTTTAAGATTCAATAATAAATCTGACAAACATAAATCACGAAACTCTGCTGGCAGCACTGCATTTAAAGGTTATCACTCAGCTTCAAACAATTATTTATGCTTATGCTGTAAATCTAGTCATCCAATTGACATGTGTGACAAATTTCGTGCATTAAGCACATCAGAACGAGGGCAATTTATATTAAATTATAAACTCTGTACAAATTGTTTAAGACCAGATCATTTCTCATCTAATTGTAAGATTAAACAATCATGTAAGATCTGCTCAAAACGACACCATACATTGTTGCACATAAACAATGTGTCAAAGCCAGTTTCTGCCAGCAGCAGTAACTACTGTTCACTTAAATTACAATCTACAAATAATATTCTTTTATCAACAGCAATTGTGTTTGTCATTGACCAGGCTGGCAATAGACAACCCGCAAGAGTTCTATTAGATGCGGGGTCACAAATAAATTTTTGTACGGAATCATTTGCCAAGAAATTACGGCTTAACTTGACTAAATCTAACATACCGATTACAGGTATAAATAATACCGCTTGTTGTGCCACTAAGTTAGCGTCTATACGCATTATCTCACGCTATCAAAGATTTAGTTTCCAAGCAACATGCGCGGTCTTATCTGCATTAACTCATAAATTGCCAGCACAATCTTTTGACGTAAATCAGTTTAATGTCCAGATAACATTTATCTCTAGGATCCACACTTCAACATTTCAGCTGACATTGATATACTGTTAGGAGCGCAATTTTATTTAGATTTAATTTTACCTAACAAATATGTACGGGGTTCTCATTTCCCTACTATACAGGAAACAAAGTTAGGCTATATTCTAGCCGGCAATCTGCCCAAACACTGCCATTATAAGGGTCCTGCTGTTTCGTTCCTGGCTGGGAACAACGACAGTCAAATCCTAGCGTCTCTCGAGAAATTTTGGGAGACCGAAACTATCCCTGATAATACACCCATTAATAACGAGTCAACTTGTGAGGAGCATTTCGTTAAGTCTACTCATCGCAATCAGGAGGGTAGGTTCGTGGTCTCGCTACCATTTAAGTCTGACAGTCCCCAGTTGGGTGAGTCCTATGCTAGCGCTGAAGCGAGATTCTTGAGTTTAGAACGCCGGTTCATGCGTGATTCTAAGCTTGCGCGCGAATACGCAAACTTTATACAGGAGTATAAGGATCTTGGCCACATGACGCTTGTCGACGATTGCACCATAAATTCAGGTGTTTCAAATACTTATTATTTGCCTCACCGGATGTCTTTAAACATTCTAGTTCTACCACAAAACTTCGCGTTGTTTTTGACGGCTCGTCCAAAACTACCAATGGCCTTTCTCTCAATGACATTTTGTTGGTAGGCCCAAACGTCCAACAAGACCTTTTTTCTATTCTTTTGCGATTTCGTATGCATAACTATGTTCTCATCGCCGACATCGAGAAGATGTATCGACAAATTCTGGTAGCTGAGAAGGATTGTCATTATCAACATATTCTGTGGCGTGACTCTCCCCTCGAACAGTTTAAACATTTTGTACTGCGAACTGTAACATACGGCACTGCTAGTGCTTCGTTTTTGGCTACCCGCTGTCTTAATCAGATTGGTAAGGATCATCAAACTTCTTTTCCTGACGCTGCATCAGCTATAACCAATGATTTCTATGTCGACGATTTGTTAACCGGTGCAGACACCATTTCTGATCTGACCAAGTTGAAATCTGACTTAGGTACGTTGTTGAGTCAATACGGTCTCACTCTACATAAATGGGCATCAAATGAACCCAATGTGGTAGCCGATCATGACAATCTATCACTCCCTTTAAACAAACAGGGTAATGTGCGTACCTTGGGCATTCTCTGGAATAACACTACCGATTCATTTTTGTTTGACAACAGATCATTCCCCTTTGAATCAAGCATCTCTAAGAGGAAAATCCTATCGATTATCGCAGGTATATACGACCCACTCGGACTCGTCGGTCCCGTTGTTTTCCTGTACAAACAGTTTATGCAGCAACTTTGGCTGTGCAATCTTGGTTGGGATGAGCCAATCTCCGGGCAATTACACTTGCATTGGCATTCATTATGCGATAAATTATGTCTGATCAGTAAAATCATTGTCCCACGTTCTATTCGCTGCAAGTCTAAAGCAAGGATAGTTGAATTACATGGGTTTTCGGATGCTTCTGAAAGGGGATATGGGTGTTGCGTTTACATTAGAGTCATTTATCAAGATTCATCGGCCTCTTGTCACCTTCTGTGTTCTAAATCTCGCGTAGCCCCCCTACGACAGGTGTCATTACCTCGCATTGAACTCTGCGCTTGCTTGTTGTTATCGCGACTCTTATTCAAGGTCGCCCCTGCTCTTTATTCCTTTATCAATAGTGTTCACCTCTATTCTGACTCTATGGTGTCCCTTTACTGGATTCATGCCCAGTCTTCTAGGTGGAAAACTTATGTCGGTAATCATGTTGCCGAAATTCAGTGTCTTACTGGAGTCTACATGCGGCATCACATCAATTCTCGACACAATCCTGCTGATATTATTTCTAGGGGATGTCACACCGTTTTGCGCGATTGTTCGCTTTGGTGGCATGGTCCCGCTTGTTTGTCTCAATCTTCCGAGTCCAATCTTTTTCCACCCTTTTTACCTTCTAATCTGTCGTCTTCTGAATTCACTGCGGAGGAAAAACAAACCCCCAAACTTTCTCTAATGTCTACCTTAGCCATTGATCTTTCTAAGGACTTTTCTTCGTTGCACCGTCTGACTCGCGTATACGCTTACTGCTTTCGATTCATCAAAAACATTAGACTCTCCAGGGCTGAGAAAATATCGGGCACTCTTACCCCCGTTGAAATTCATTCCACTCTCAATTTTTTCATAAAACAATCTCAGTCCATCCACTTCGCTGCCGAGATTAATTGTCTGCGTAATGGGTCTTCTGTCTCTATCAGGAGCAAGTTGTCTTCTCTGGACCCGTTCCTTGACGAGTCTGGCGTAATACGCGTCGGCGGACGATTACAGCAGTCGCAACTACCTTATGACAATAAGCATCCTATTGTCTTGCATCCATCGGCTCATATTACTCGCCTTATTATTGAACGCGAACACATTCGTCTACTCCACGCTGGTGCTCAACTCGTGCATCACTCACTTCGTCAACGTTGGTGGATCATTAACGCCAAGATAGTCATTCGCTCTATCATTCGTAGATGCGTCAAGTGCCTCAAGTTTAGTGCCAAACATCAGATTCAGAGGCTTGGTATTTTGCCATCTCCCAGAGTCACTCCTTCGCGGCCATTTCTATTCTGCGCAGTTGACTATGGTGGTCCCTTCATGATTCGTCATGGCGGGCAGAAATCTAGGACTCTGTCAAAATCGTACGTGTCTTTGTTCATCTGCCTAGCAACTAGGGCTATTCATTTGGAATTAGTTTCCGACCTTACAGCCAACGCGTTTATAGCTGCCTTACGTCGTTTCATGTCCCATAGGGGCAAACCCAGCCAGTTATATTCTGATAATTGCACGAACTTTAGGAAGGCCCGCAATGTTTTGCATGACCTTTACAATCTTTGGCATAATAAGGATGCCACCTCATCAATCCAATCCTTTATGACCTCTCATGGTATTAGGTGGTCATTTATTCCGCCCTCATCACCTCATTTTGGTGGTCTTTGGGAGAGCGGTATAAAGAGTTTAAAGTATCACTTGCGCCACGTGGCAGGCAAGTCTATACTCACCTTCGAGGAGTTTACGACAGTTTTGTCTCAGATAGAGGCATGTCTAAACTCACGTCCATTATTTGCCGTTTCATCGGATGTAAATGATCCGGTGCCACTTACACCTGGCCATTTTTTGATTTGCGCACCATTAACGGCGTTACCTGATCCAGACTTATCTCACATTCCCATCTCTCGTCTTGGACGTTGGCAACTTCTCCAGAAGTTTGTACAAGTCATTTGGAAGGCTTGGTCTTGCGACTACTTACATCAATTACAACAACGTCACAAATGGAAATTCGCCAAGGACAACGTTTCCATTGGTGACCTGGTTTTACTGATTGAGGATAACTTACCTCCATTAGCGTGGAAATTTAATGTAATTACTGCCACATTTCCCGGCCCAGACAACTTAATTAGAGTAGTTGACGTTGGACGCCTACTGGCACCTATCGCCGACCAATTCATAAATTATGTTTGGTCCCTACGAGGGACGAACAGTAAAAAAGGAGTTTATTTTCCTTTGTATATATTTGTCAAAAATACATAAATCAGATGTTCTAAGAAGATTTTGTTAGTTATAAGCACCTTTGTTTTTAGCATAAGCTTTAATTTGTATATTTTTGATTCAGAAACTGTTTGTTTTATTCAAGCAAGTGTCAGTTTATTTAATATGCAAGGCTTTAATTATTATTTTGTATTTTTGTGTATGCAACATTTGATTTATGCCTCATGTCATTGCTTACTATTGTTTGTATGTAAAAATTTTGTTGTAATATTCGCATGGTCTGCAGCTATACAAACCATGTATGCATTTTCTCGCACATTTTGTCAATATGTGTGATATTTTGTTACTCTGTGAATTTATTTCTCACAATTGTTCAACACATGTATTACATTTTGTAATTATCTAAACCGATTTCTATTGTATTTATTATGTATAACTTGTATCTATGTAAAACACATTGTTTTATCCGCATTTACTGTCTATAACCATACGCCACGCCTATATTTTTATATTGTATTTTGTGATCATGTATTGCACAATTATTATTCATGCTTTAATTATGACATACATGTCATTACACTTTGTGCTTACAATCATTCAACTATGTATAGCTTGTCTTTACATGTATAATTTTATAACAGTTTTGTTTGTTCATTGTATTCATACTATTGTATAGGTCTACTGGCCTTATCTGGTTCAAGATAACCATTATGACTTGCACAAATGTTACAATTTATCGGGCCCATCATGTGATGAGTCACCGATTACATACAATATATATTGGCAATACATTGCTAATCTTGCATTTATACTCATGTATAATCAGGTTGCAAGCCGACTTTGGCCTGTTCAACTCTTATCATCATTCAAGCTTATCTCTAAACAGTTAATGTCATAACTGTTATCTAAGATTCAAACTCAAGGTTCAGTACAACTTATTGAGATTAACTTTATTATTAAGAACTCTGTATTTTTCTACAATAAGTTATTAAAATGTATTAAAAAATCTTTTGATTTTTTGGCGGGCAGTTATGGACAGTAGTGTGGTAATTTTTGTATTTGTAGGTTGGCTAATCTGTACGCTTTCTGAATCGTTCCTATCTCGTTTTTATAACGTTACAGTTGTCCGAGCTACGGCTGGCGACAGACGTCATTACGTTTGCTCGCTTGTTCTGTCATCATCATTTTTCTTGTCGTCAGACAATCATTGTAGGCCTTAGGCCACAACACATATTGCATATTTGCAATGAATTAGCAATACATTGCTAATTCTATTTCATGTAGCTTGAGTGCCACGTACTCGCGCCTCGTCTTACGACAATTCATACGATATTCGTCTAGGCCTTAGGCCTTAACGTTTTAATCTGAGTGCCACACATTTGCGCCTCATCTAACATGTAGCATTCTTAACGACTCTGTTTATTCAAAATCAAATTGTGCAGACTTAGCCAATCTCAACACCATGATATAAGTGTACAGAACTTAATAAATGTATTATACAGTCCATTATCGTCATTATTCTGCATCCTGGCAATAGCACCACAAGCATCATTCTTCCTAATACATTTTAGGTTAGTTGTCTCCAAGTCGCTTATATTAATATAATAGATATTTACCATAAATCCGTCGTGCGACTTCGTTTTTCTCGTCTTATTTTGACGCGTTTCGGCAACGAATTGCCATCTTCAGAAATCTTAATCACTCATAGGAGATCGTTAAAAAATTAAAAACACTAAAAGTGCACTTTTACCGTAATGATTTTAGTGTTTTTAATTTTTTAACGATCTCCTATGAGTGATTAAGATTTCTGAAGATGGCAATTCGTTGCCGAAACGCGTCAAAATAAGACGAGAAAAACGAAGTCGCACGACGGATTTATGGTAAATATCTATTATATCATTCTTCCTATCATTAACACATTTTTTGGTCCTATCGGGCCGCATCTTAACAGACATATGTCACCATTTCTATTTATGTTGTATTTTATGGTATTTTTTATATTTTAAATTCTTTTACAAAATGTATTTTTAAGCGTTATTTTTAATGCCATTAAATGTTTTACTGTGTTTATCAGACCATCTTAAATGCAGTGTAATTGGAATTTATTATGTTTGTAAATTTTCAAACTGTTTTCAAAAGCTTCAATACATAATATTACTGCCTCGGCATGAACACTAACTGAGAAGCCTTTGATGTAATAATAAACATTGAAACCTTCCAGTATTTAGATATAACTCCCTAGTCCCTAGTTCCCTAGTTCGGACTCCAACTGAAACTGTATTGTATTTAAAATTACGTAATAATTGACTTTACATGTTAAGGTTAACCAAGGATGTCGTTTAGTGTACTTGGCAGAGAATAATAGACAAATAACAAATACAAATGAACACAATACATATTTATAAAGTTAAAATTGAATATTATTTTATTTTTCTTTATACTGACATTCCCTCAAAATGAACACATCTATTCTGCCCTGAGGCGCAAAACAAGTTACAAGTAATTATTACATCAAAAATAGATTGTACTGAATCATCAGTTTAACTATGTATATATATATATATATATATTCGCAAACCCAGCACGACTTAAATTTATATTTTTTGTTCACACAAACACGCACACTTTCATACAGTACATTTTTGAGCTCATTTTATAAATTTTGGAAAATTGCCAGAATTTATTTATTATAGTATGGTTTACTTCCCTTTCATGATTCGTAGAGGGACGCCCATGGGATGTCTCCTCGTGGACGCAGAGTCTAGATGTCTTCTCGTTTTTACTTTCTGATTTTACTGCCGAACTGTCATTTTGTTTCAATTTGTCACTGTTCTGAATCTTGCTAATCAAAATACTGTTTTTATTTTTTAAATATGTAAAAATTCACATTTTATGGTTTGCGGGCGAGACGAAAACGGTACTCAGCCGGCGGGCGAGCGAACGGCACACGTCCATAGTTATTAGATGTTCATGGCCGACTGCCTTTGTTCTCAGCACAGATGGTTGGCATCGCTCTGCATTCCAAGTGACGTATTTTAAAGGTTTGGCCCTGACGTCATATGTTTTGCTCACTGAATACATAGGTCAAATGTCATGCGGCTAAAAATAGCTGCCTCCCCGTTGTTTCGCGGTTGACCTTGACACGAATTCGTCCACTGGCATGTGTCGTTATAATTCCAAATAAAATTTACCATTATAATTTATTCTTTATGTTTCCCCAAAAAGTATTCTTAGAGGGCCTAAACGTCCCGTTACAACATTACCAAGCTTACACACTTGATCAATGCAGCAATTCCACTTACATTATGTATCAGTGCAGTGGAAGGTGGCAGGTAATTTTATTCCAAATTATAGTGACAATAATGATATCAAAGCCTGGTAATTCACCAAATGATAAAGTGTCATATCACCTGATATCATTGCTACTGACCATCTCCAAGATATTTGAGAAATTACTCTGAAATGATCTTGGGCCTATTATTGAGGAGAAGAATTTAATTCCCAACCATCAATGTGGATTCCAAAATAAACATTCAACAGTTGATCAAGTACATAGAATTACCAATATCTCTGAGAAGGCACTAGAAGAAAAACAAATTTGCTTCACAGTATTCCTGGTTATAGCACAGGCCTTCGATAAAGTCAGGCATTGTGGGTTAGGGTATAAATTAGAGAGATTTACAAAAACATTTCAATAAGTTACTGAAATCCTATATTTCAGCCAGTTTTTTCTTTTTAAATAAAACATGAGAACTGTTGTGAATTAAAATAAATCACAGCTGGTGTTCCACAAGGCAGCATATTAGGACCAGTTCTATACCTGCTATATACAAATGATATTACAACCTGTGAAGAGGCCATAAGTACTATCATTGCTAGTGACATTTCCTTCATTGCAGAAAGTAACAGCAGTAAAGAAGCCACTGAGAAACTATAATCTGCCACTGACAAAGTCAATTCTTGGACTAAAAGATGGCGGATAAAACTAAATTAAGGCAAGTCAGTGCATGTTAATTTTACTAATAGGAAAATGAATTACCTGCTTGTGGTTATCAACCAACAAGTGATACCTCATGGAAACAATGCAAAGTACTTAGGTATGACATTAGATTCCAAATTATGGTAGAAGGTACATATAGAAAGGAAAGACCTTCCTTCACCAGAAATTCCTTAACCAGAAATTCAGGAAAAAGTACTGGCACCTTGGGCAACATTCTTAATATATTGTAATATACAATCATTTCATACAGGTGGTTCTCCAATTTTATTTGCATCAACTCAAACCTTAATAAAATTTCACAGTAACTCATTATTAATAATTAATCATTTGCGTGTTAACAGAAACTTCACATTGCTTTTTATTGCATTATGTCAAAAAGAGTATTTTAATGTACTTGTTTGGTTATACATTTACTGTAATCATGTGCGATAAAAGGAAACTAGGTTTTAATTTCGGTACTTCCAATACATACAGCCTTTAATATTTTATACAGCCTTTTATCCATGCAATAAATACAGCTTTTTAATGTACAAAAATTAAGGAAATTTTAGTTAAGTCTAATTAATTTTAAAAATCTCAAAGGTTAAGTTAGATTTTTAACCTTAGATATACCCTCCACGAATTGAGGTAGCACAATTTGTATGATGGCAGGAGGGGGGAGAGGAAGACAGTGAGAAATGGCATGAATGTGGCAGTCTAGTGCATTAAAATTAATATACTATGGGATATACAGGAATGGTAGTGGCCGGCACCAAACGGAAATGATCCGAAATTATTTGTAACCCTAAAATGACGCAGTTCATGTTCCTAAACTTAAATGTTAAATCAATTTTATTATTAAATGAAACAGACTCGGGTCTATACAGAATAAATATCTACAACACCATTTTAAGTATAAAAAGTACGACAAAAACTCTTCTTGCACAGAATACACAGTCTAATAAATAATAAATTTCTATAACACCAAGTTTACATATAAAACATGACCAAAACTACAGTATATAAGAAAACATAAAATATATGCACTTAAACAGCAACAGAGACGTTAGTAAGCAAGGCTCCACCTGATATGGCTGCTGCTTCATTTAAAAGTGAACAAGTGTTCCTCACTCCCCTCAAGACAGTTCTGTTAACAACAGACAGGCAGGGCTGTAGAGAAAGCATCTGACTTCGGAACCATGCTGAAAACATTGGATGATCATTATTAGCTGCCTCAAAACTATCTGAAGAGAATATTCAGAAGATTATCAAGAACTTCAAAATTCCAAGAGGTTCAAAGAATGTAATAATTTTGGAACTGAAAGAACAGAGACAGAATTTTATAAAAATACAAATTGGTAACATGTAAATAATTACATGTAAATTTAGTCACAGCAAATATTTATGTACACTGGATTTACTGATCTCATTCTTATGGTATGTTAAAAAGAAAGGCAAACAGTAGAGAAGAGTGGAGTGAAGTGCTGCCAACCAGCCTGCAAATTTATGTTGAATATGGAAAAGCACAATACACAAAAACAGAATAATTGTATTTTAGTATGCACTACACAACATTTTCTCAAATATTTTCACTCTTTTTTAATTTGATTTTGTTCACCTTTTACTGCTTGTTTTGGGACACATGACGTGGTCTAAAGATGTGAAGATTGTCTGCTTATCACTGTATTACACCTGGGTGTCCTGAAAAGTAATTGAGATAGAAGCATGCAAACAATATGAATAGGAAAGAAGATTTGAGGCTAAACAAGGCTTAGTGTTAAAGTATTCTCAAATTATATACCTGATATAAGCTTTTAACCCAGAGTCAATACTAGCGACCTGAGTCAATTGTTAAGCAATGAGCCAACCAAGAACTAATGGAGCCTAAATGAATATTGAGACGGCAGCGGTATGCGAACATCTGCTCTCCGGTACCAGCGGTGGACACAACGAGCCAATCCAACAACGTGCTCGGAGCGAGCCAACCAGCGATCCCGGTTAGTGCATAAAACCCGGGCCGGCAGAAAATTTTGAGCACACTTTATCGCCACACCATCGGACACACTTCATCTCCTCTCCTCTCTCGGACGACATCGAGGTGGAGTCAGCCGGAAGGAACAGCCGAAGAATAGAACTGCCGCCGTTCATGCGTCTTCGCACTCCCGTTCCGCGCCAGCGATGGATTTCGGTGGGCCGGCAGCCGACTCTACAACTGGTGCCAAAAGAAGAGGAGGACTGCAGTACGCCATGATCAGTGGGCGCAGCTGCCGAACATCTTAGCGCAGCATGACCAACATCAGCTTTCTCGCCACCAGGTCCTTTTTAGGGCCACCAAAATAACTAGAGTGTACGATTGGCGCCATTTGTCATGCAGCAAGCCTTCTGTCCTGTGACAAGTGGCGCCCAACGTGGGGCGACGATCATCTTGGGGATGCAAGATCCAGCCATGCCAGCGAGCTACCAGCCGGCACACCAATCAACATGGCACCCAACAGACACCTCCACAACATCTGGAGAAGAGCAGTAGGCTGGCTACCGGAGAGCATTCAAGACCCGGTGGAGTTGTGACGGCAGCAGTATGCGAACATCTGCTCTCCGGTACCAGCAGTGGACACAGCGAGCCAATCCAACAACGTGCTCGGAGCGAGCCAACCAGCGATCTTGGTTAGTGCATAAAACCCGGGCCGGCAGAAAATTTTGAGCACAATTCATCGCCACGCCATCGGACGCACTTCATCTCCTCTCCTCTCTCGGACGACATCGAGGCGGAGTCAGCCGGAAGGAACAGCCGAAGAATAGAACCGCCGCCGTTCTTGCGTCTTCGCACTCCCGTTCCGCGCCAGCGATGGATTTCGCTGGGCTGGCAGCCGACTCTACAACCGGTGCCGAAAAAAGAGGAGGACTGCAGTACGCCACGATCAGCGGGCGCAGCCGCCGAACATCTTAGCGCGGCACGACCAACATCAGCTTTCTCGTCACCAGGTCCTTTTTAGGCCCACCAAAATAACTAGAGTGTATGATTGGTGCCATTTGTCATGTGGCAAGCCTTCTGTCCTGTGACAATATGAATGTTTCATCTTGTTATGATAGACGAACAAATGCTGAAAGAAGAATCACTATCAAGATAAAGATCATACCAATGAAGACGACGACTTCTACAGCTAAATAGAACATCTAACATCTCACCCTTTAAAGATAAATCAGGGTTTGATAGTCCAGTAAGTTTAACACCATAGGTAAGAGCTTAACACATTTACATATTTATACATTCAAAATATATAACAAAATATCTTTAGCCACTATGCCTTCTTCATGATGTTGCAATCGAGTTAGTTTCAAAACTTTTTTGAGAGTTTACATTCTACTACCTCTGATGAGACCAAAACACATAAGGATGATGGCCCATGAGATGAAACCTAACACCAGTAACAAGGCTTTAATTACATGTAAAAAATGAAGGATTATCATCATAACATAAGTAAGATTTTATTTTTTAGAATGAGTTACACATAAAATTCACAGTAAAATAGTAACATTTAAATACTAATACAATAAAGACATTCTTACAAAATATGCTGTACAGTTTAAGAAACCTAGTATAAAAACTAGAATTTGCTTTCAACATTATTTAATGCACATAATAAGAACAAGCATGCAACACCAAAGTAGTTTTGCTTTTTTTAAACCAATTGTGATTTGTCAACCTCACGTGTCATTCACTTGTTCAGTCATATTATTTGGAAAAGAATGATGTATCATGTATGGATGATGGCCCATGAGATGAAACCTAACACCAGTAACAAGGCTTTAATTACATGTAAAAAATGAAGGATTATCATCATAACATAAGTAAGATTTTATTTTTTAGAATGAGTTACACATAAAATTCACAGTAAAATAGTAACATTTAAATACTAATACAATAAAGACATTCTTACAAAATATGCTGTACAGTTTAAGAAACCTAGTATAAAAACTAGAATTTGCTTTCAACATTATTTAATGCACGTAATAAGAACAAGCATGCAACACCAAAGTAGTTTTGCTTTTTTTAAACCAATTGTGATTTGTCAACCTCACGTGTCATTCACTTGTTCAGTCATATTATTTCGAATGTATCAGTCATCATGTATGATGTACAGAATGATGTAATGATGTATTAACTTACGCTTAATCATTAATGATACTCAAGACCTATATCAATATTTTGGACTACACTATAATGTCAAGATAATCTTCATAATGTTTATTTTCTTTTTAACATATTTCCTACAGGAAGCTGCTAATTTTTCTATATTAACTAATTGTATTGCAGATAAAAAATCTTAGTTTATGTACAATACTCTCTTGCAGATTGCAACATTTATCAGAATGGTCACTTATTTTAACTTTTTACATTTATACTTTTTAAATAATTAATATATAAAATAAAAATCATTTTAAAATTCTGACGAAAATTATGTACTTTTAAATACCAGCATGTATAAAGGTATGATTAAAATATGTCCTTGAAAAAAATAAAACTGAAATTTTTATAATTATTTCAATTTGGGTTGAATCAGGAAACTGATATTTTTATAGTTTAACATTATATAAATCTATTATAATTTGGACATTAAAATTTGTTATGCATTCACAATTATTATGGTCCTAGCATTAGAAATCCTGAAACAACAGTTTACAACACTGAGATTGACTTGAATACAGTAACTACTAATCATTGAAGACATATTGACATGATGTGTGAAACTGTGCACACAAATGGATCAATGGTATGCTTCTTGGTTAGCATGGAAGGAGTATGCCTGCAGGTGTGCTCAAGTTTTTCAGTGGACTCGAGGATCATAAATCCAACTGGTAGTTCAATTTCTGCATCTATTCAGAAAGGAGGTACTAATTGTGTTGTTAACATTTAAGACTGTTTATAATTTGGTGGTATAATCATATAATTAATAATTATATAGTGATATATTTATAATATTTTAGTTGTAATTTTAATATTATTATAATTATATTTTAGTTATATAATAATTTTATTATTATATAGATGTATTATGATATTATACTTCTAATAATACACATTTTATTATATAAATATTATTAAACTATACTCGAATAAAAATTATAAACATATAAGACTGTTTATAATTTGGTGGTATAATCATATAATTAATAATTATTTAGGGATATATTTATAATATTTTAGTTGTAATTTTAATATTATTGTAATATATTTTAGTTATATAATAATTTTATTATTATATAGATGTATTTATGATATTATACTCCTAATAATACACATTTTATTATATAAATATTATTAAACTATACTGGAATAAAAATATAAAAAGAAAATATAGAAAAATATAAATAGGATCAAACATAATTGAGCTAAGGTGAGCAGAATAGGAAGGAAATCATGTTTTTGCTCTGAGCACATAAAATTAGACACTGACAGATTTTGGACCTTCTGCTCTGGAAACCAGGCCCATGGATAATGCATTTTTGTGATATGCTTGTTATCAGATCTGTAGCATGGTCTTTGTACATGCTTATTATGAGCAGGATCAAGAGCACAATTTCACACCTTATGTAAATGCTATACACTATTTCTACAGTTTAGATCACATTTTAGGTTTATTTATGCAGTATTTTTTGGTATGCACCTGTTAGAAGTGTTACCATTAGGAAATTATTTTATTGAGACAATAAAATAAACATCTTATTGTTTAATGACTGAAATTTACAAATTAATATATGAAATGAGTGTCAATGTTCAGATAAATATGATGCCTTTTGTCTTTATATTCTCTGTACTATCTATGAATCTGATAAAATATAATTAGAAATGCATTATAACATATATAAAAGATAGCAATACACGAGTTATTCCTAAATGAGTACTTATGCTCCTTGTTATACACATGTGTATGCTACAAGTATAGGGCATAAATACATGTAATACTTGTATACTATGTAAATAAAAATTCTGAAAATAATTGTTTAAAAGTTACTGTTTTTATGGTAAAAAAGCTGTAATCATACCAAGGCTAGTGAATGCTATCACCGTCAGGCCTCACCATGCCTTTTATATATAGTGTAAAAGGCATGGAGACAATTTCTGATTAGTGTTGCTTTCACTGTGACTATCAACAATGTTGAAGACCAAATATTACAAAAGGCAGAAATCTGTTTGTCAGGATATAGTTCATATGGACAGTGGTGCCCAGAAGGGGGTGCATGGCGCAAGTTGCGCCATCAAAATTTGGAGGAGCATGTTTTTACAGCATTTTTGATGATAAAAAGGGGAGGGGGCAAATAAATAAAAGACTATTTGGAAAAAAAACTTGAGGGAATAACTGAATTGGGGGGGGCATGCGCCATAGCCTTTGGGGGGGGGATGGTCACCCCTGCATATGGAAACTGTAGGTTGCTTTTTCAATCATCAAAAACATTAAAAACAGTTTTGCTGGTGTTGTTAAATGAATGTCAGAAATGCTTGAATGACTGACTCATAAGTTCTTATATTGTAACGGTAAAAACCAATGAGGTTTTGCAATATAAAACTTTTTCATTGTATTTAACCAAAGCGTAATAATGGGACACCGACTATAGCTCCGTGTGAGGTAAAAAATGGTACATGAATGTATGTTATCAGAAAGGGTGCGCATTCCCGCATGCGTGCGCACGGTTCGGCCAACATTCACACGAAAATGTCACGTCTCAAAAATTCCTTCGCACCCGGTACTATATGATGTAGACTCCTCGAGAGGTGCTCGTCCAATGAGAACGCAAGTTGCCACGGGCAGTAGGACTTTGGCCATCTTGGAAACGTCAAAGTCAGAGTCAGTCGGCAGCCAAACTTAGGAACCGCGCAGAGGCGTTGGTGTGTGTTCCGACCAAATTACAGTAAAAATGTAGACCGACCCACAGGAAAGTGTAAATAAACTAGCCGGTTCAGCGTAACAAGGCTCACGGGCCAAAATACAACAAAATTATTAAAAATGTGTTTAAACCATGTGATACAGTAGTGAAACGACAGTGAGATCGCAAACAACCACCAGTAGTCAAAATTTTAATCAGTGCAAACGTTTTCGGACTAAAACAAGTGACTAAAAAATATAATCACTGCAAAACGTGGGTCTGCAGGGACACCGACAGAGAAGTACCAGTAAAATATAAACTAACAAAATATGACCATTTGAATTAAAAGCGCAAAATATAAATTTAAAATGGGTTAAAACGTGTGTGTGTGTGTGAGCAACACGCTGGGTTGCCTTTAATTAATTAATTTAATAATTTTGTTGAATTTAATTATAAGAAGTAAGAGATATAAGTTTGTTGTTTTGGTCAGATGGGGTCGTTACCTCAGTATTTAATTTTGTTTAATTGAGATGTTAGAGAATAGAGAAAGAGAAGGCATGATTTTAATTGAATAAAAAGAATAATAAATGAAGTTGAAATAGTTAACAGTAAATGAGAGTAATTATTATGACATATAACCCTAAATCACTTATAGGTAATGAGTTCACGTGAAGACTCTGGGACCCGATGCAGGTAAGGGATTTGTAAGATGTGTATGTTTATTAAATATTATTGTGTTATAAATCTGTAAGTTCTCAATGGCGCGCCAAACTTGGACAGTTTGTACAAATTTAAATTTTGTACAGACCACGTCTACTCGTAAATATAAGTGATTTAGAGGTTGAAGCAGAGTATGTAAAAAATTATGAAAAATGATTTTATGTTATAGTATGTTATACATAAGTGATGCGTATACTATTGAATAATACTTAATGCACGTAAAATAAGAAATGTTAAGATATACAATAACTGCATAAAAAAAAAAAAAAAAAAAAAAAGGCAAGAAATAACGAAAATAATATAAGTGAAATAATTAACTTTAATGAATCAGCTGTCATGAGTGACCTGGGAGTTCATTCAACTCTGAATGTGGGTCAATAAAATAAAATAAAAGAATTAAGTATTACAGACAAATCAAATGTCACAGATGATTCGGGAATTCAATTAACACCAATTGCAAATAAGGAAAGTAATCAACCTGAAAATAATATGATGAAATATTTGTGTAGCACGCTGTGCAGTCTAAATAATAAATTTGATAAATTAAGCAGTGATGTTAGTGAATTGAAAGAGAACAATAAAGAAATAAAGAGTGAAGTGATTTCGCTAAAATAAATAGTCGTTTCGATGTAATGAATACACAAAATGTTAAATTTGAAATGAATATGAATAAAGATCTGAATGAGATTGACGAACGTTTTAATGACATTTAAAGAGCAAGTGATAGAGTCAGTAGAGGAACAGATTAACGAGATGAACAAAAATTTAGAAAGTAAATTAAATCAGACAGTGAATAAGAAAGTAAGTGACAGTGTTAGCGAGATGACGAATAATAACAAGGTAAGTGGTAATTACAGTAATGAGTCTAATATTGAAGTAAAAAGCGATAGCAGTGATATAATTAAAAATGTGGTGTTAGAAAGTAAAGTGAATAATGATAGCGGCGATGAAGTTTTAGAGGAAATAGAAAGTAGTGATGGGAGAGTGTGTGAAGAGAGGTTAGGTGGGCAAAGGGCAGATTTTCCCCGAGTATATTGTGAAACAGAGTTTTCACAAATGTTTTATGAGGACAGAGTTTCCTCCTGTGGTTATAGAGACGAGGTGTCTCTAAGTAGGTCCCCTTTTGTGTATCATGAATTCCCTGGGAAAGCCAGGAGGTGTCGTGATAACGTTGTGTTACCCTCTGCATGGATTAATAGAGAAAATGTGAGATGGCATTATGATGAGAGATACTTTGAGAGAGAATTGTGTGTTGATAGAGAGATAGAGTTATTTGAGATAAGTAGAAGTTACAAAGAGTTGATAAGAGAGGTTAAAATTTGAAAAAATAGATGATATGAAATACTTACCGGTTGTAGTAGATATTGATAATCATATTAATGATACCACTGTAGATGATGAACACTTACCTTATGATGTGATTGATATAGTAGATGAATATGATGATATAACTTACCTGAGTTTAACGAATAATATTAAGGGAGATTGGACAAAAATAACTAATGTTGACAAGGTTTATGAAATAATAAGAAGGGATAATCCTATAGATTATTATGGTATAACGAATGACACAGAGTTAACGGGTTATTATATAAATAATAATAATGTAATGAGTATAAGTAAAGATGAAAATTGCTATGTGAAAGTAAGACTAATTTACAATGATGGTGGTTAGAGATAAACAGTGAATGAAGATTTAATTATTTTAGTTTATGGTAATTACTTGGCTAACTTATGTAATGAGGTGTGGTAAACAGAAAAATAATGACAAAAAATTGTAAATAAATTTATAGTGAGGTTAATTGTGTTTATGTAATAGGTTATGTTGTACTCAGTAGTTTATGTAAACAATGTATGTATGCAAGGAGAATTGATTTAATGATAATAATAATATTTTATCAGGCCAAATAAGTAACAAGAATAATTGTGAAGTTTATAATGCAAATGAATTGTAATTGTTTTGGAGTAAGGTAATTAAAGTAACTTTGTGTTTTAAAAAACTGATTGAGTTAAATAATTTGAGAGGAATTAATTAATTAATGTTGTATAAATGAACGTTGGTAATCAATATAAATGAATTTTATAAGATTTGAACTTGAGAATAAATAGTAAATGAGTGAAGGTAGAATGTGTTTAGTTGTTGAGTCATATGGTTGTTATAATGTTTCAGAAGGTACATATGGTTTTGTACATTATATTTGTGGTGAGAATTGTTTGTAGTCTGAGTCTATGACAAGTGATGATGTGTTCATTTGATGGAGTGACTGACCATATGTAAGTATGAATTTGATAATGACTTTGAAGTAAAGTAAAAGAGTTTTGTAATGGCATTAAATGAGTTTGAAAGAAGTTAACTTAGGTAAGATGTTATTTTGAAATGTTATTTTAAATTCTGAATTTGAAATGTTATGTGAATTGAATGTGATAATAGATGTGAATTTTTTGGAGAATTTAATGGTACAATAAATGATAAAGAATCAGAGATTGAGGAATAAAAGGTTCAAATGAAAGTTAAAGTTGAAATGTTTGTAAATTGTATTCAGATGCAAATGAGATGTTTATTTTAATGAAATGAGTTTTGTGTTCTTTATGAAGGAAAATTAAATTCATTTAAAAGATTTTTGAATTTTGAAAGTTGCAATTAAGATGATCAATTAAAAGGGATGATGTAAATTAACTTAAATGTGAATCTTTGGTAATGAACTTAAGAGTTATTTCACTACATGAAGGAAATTTAAATAATTTATTTTGATTTGAAATAATAATATCAAACAAACAATTAAAAGTTGAGAAATGGGAGTGAATTTTAGGTAAAGGTAAATATGAAATGTTTATGTGAATTTGACATTAATGATGAATATTTAGAGATCTTGTATTTAAGATAGTAATGAACATGTGTATGCACCCAGTACTTTGCTAAAGGCAATCCAGTATTTATAAGGGGAGATATATCGGTTGAGGATCTGTTTGGGTATAAGGCCAGTTATTGATTTTTTTTTTGGAAATGTTACAAGGCTGGGTGATACTGTGGTGAGTACCTGTCTGATTTTACGGTGTTGGGATCTCGAACAGAGAAGTCCAGTAATGTCATTCAGGTACAGCCATAGTCGCCGAACTAGGGGGGTAGTTTACCCATGAGTTATTAAGGAATTAAGGGGGGTTGTTGGCACCATATCCTCACTGGTCCTCTTAGGTTAGCAATGAGAGTTTATCTGTTTCGGCAGAAAACCTCTCATTGGGTGGGTATTGTAATGGTACAAACAATGAGGTTTTGCAATATAAAACTTTTTCATTGTATTTAACCAAAGCGTAATAATGGGACACCGACTATAGCTCCGTGTGAGGTACAAAATGGTACAGGAATGTATGTTATCAGAAAGGGTGCGCATTCCCGCGTGCAAGCGCACGGTTCAGCCAACATTTACACGAAAATGTCATGTCTCAAAAATTCCTTCGCACCCGGTACTATATGACGTAGACTCCTCGAGAGGTGCTCGTCCAATGAGAACGCAAATTGCCACGGGCAGTAGGACTTTGGCCATCTTGGAAACGTCGAAGTCGGAGTCAGTCGGCAGCCAAATTTAGGAACCGCGCAGAGGCGTTGGTGCGTGTTCCGACCAAATTACAGTAAAAATGTAGGCCGACCCACAGGAAAGTGTAAATAAACTAGCCGGTTCAGCGTAACAAGGCTCGCGGACCGAAATACAACAAAATTATTAAAAATGTGTTTAAACCATGTGATACAGTAGTGAAACGACAGTGAGATCACAAACAACCACCAGTAATCAAAATTTTAATCAGTGCAAACGTTTTTGGACTACAACAAGTGGCTAAAAAATATTATCAGTGCAAAACGTGGGTCTGCAGGGACGCCGACAGAGAAGTACCAGTAAAATATAAACTAACAAAATATGACCATTTGAATTAAAAGCGCAAAATATAAATTTAAAATGGGTTAAAAGATGTGTGTGTGTGTGTGTGTGTGTGTGTGTGTGTGAGCAAAACGCTGGGTTGCCTTTAATTAATTAATTTAATAATTTTGTTGAATTTAATTATAAGAAGTAAGAGATATAAGTTTGTTGTTTTGGTCAGATGGGGTCGTTACCTCAGTATTTAATTTTGTTTAATTGAGATGTTAGAGAATAGAGAAGGAGAAGGCATGATTTTAATTGAATAAAAAGAATAATAAATGAAGTTGAAATAGTTAACAGTAAATGAGAGTAATTATTACGACATATAACCCTAAATCACTTATAGGTAATGAGTTCACGTGAAGACTCTGGGACCATATAAGGGAATATGATGCAGGTAAGGGATTTGTAAGATGTGTATGTTTATTAAATATTATTATGTTATAAATCTGTAAGTTCTCAATATAGTATTTAAGCAATTTTTTAAGTAATAGGCTTTTTAAAATAATATCAGGAACTTGGACATTAAATTTCAGTTTTATATTAAAGTATTCATTTAACATGGATTTTGTAATAATTAAGATTTGAAATATATTTGTAATACATTCTATTTCTAAATATTTCAGTAACATAAACTGTCAAAACATTATAAGAAATAATAAAAAATATATCCTTGTTCAAAATATAAAATATTATTTATTATTATTATTACTATTAAATAAAAAGAATAGTATTAGGAATTATGAATTGGTAATACATTTTATTAAACTGTAGTTTTTATTTGTAACTGTTTTCTTTTTTTTAACAATTAGACAAATTGGTAACAAAAATCATTGACTGAACCTAAACCTTGAATTTTTCACATGGTTCCTGCTAGAAAAAATTATAAATATTAAATGTAATTATTGAATACTATAAATACATCATTTAGGCAACAACTATTAACAAATTGTTGTGAACATTGTAATGAAATATTTCTAATTACCAGATTACTTGTTATCATGTTACTTGTTATATGTTAATAAGACCAGAAGTTAAACTCCAAATTGTGTAGATGTGGTGTTTGTTAAAGTAACTTCCAAGAAATTTTAAATTTAATTTAGCATGATTAATAAAGAATATTTTGTTTAAAGATGTTCTTAAAGAGTTTATAACAAGGAAACTAAATATTTCTGAGTAACCAGAGATTTTATGTTCATAATCTCTTGAGGATAACGAGTTATAATCTCTAATAACTTAGTCAGGAAAGGAATACGAATATAAGTATTATTAAATATACTAATAAATAATTTCATTTAGTAGTACAAAGAAGACAATACAAACATCAAGATTTAACTATTTCGAATATAAATTTAATGATTTTAAATTATTATAAACCTAATTACTATAATTGAACATTATGAACAGTAGAAGCAAAACTCTAGCCTTATATCCTACATAATTATTAATTATTATAGTTCAGGGTCTGGAACGGTTAAAGCGTAGCCCAGTTTTTTTAATGTTTTTATCACATCTTGAAAAACATTAGGATCTTCAATAGTAGCTGGTATCTGAAAACACAAAGAAATTTTATATTTAGTCAAATAAAAATTCATTTTTAAAAAATACATTGTTTTGTGTTATTAAACAAATTCCGACACAAAATTTTACTTTTTAAATAGTATTTTCTAGTATATTAACATTAATTAATTGACTTTTCTATCATTGGGCAGCAAAGTCACTGTTTACAATCTGAGTATCTCCTTCCACTTAACTTATATTCTACCTCTAGTCAGAATTGATGCTATCAAATCGTCTTTCATTGTCAGACTCTGGTTTTCTGTTTTCATTTTGATATTACTTTATCTTCTAACATTTTCTTTATAAGATGTGTTAAAAGCCTGGGAGGTTTAAATCCTATTGACACTGATCATGAGAGCTTATATTTATTCTTTTATTAATTATAGAAAATCTTTCTTTAAGAATTCTACCTTTTAATAGCATTCGCTAGGTGACAATAATTGATTTATTGCAAATAATACACTAAATTTTACATTCAATAATGTTAATTCTCATGTTTCTTGAGAACTTTATTTTTGATCTTGATAAAAAATACATGACTTCCATGTTCTAAGATTTATATTTAAAATTGTATACTTGAATTCAGTTCAATAATTTCCAAAAAAATATACCCTAACTTCAAAATATTTTCACTATTTATAGATATTTTTGTTATTATGGGGTGGTTGTTTAAAATTACGTTATTTTCAAGTCACTTTATCTATAAAAATTAAGGTACTTTATTCTTATAAAGAAACTGAACTACACAGATAATCATCCCTCCTCCTCAACTGAACAACCTCATTTTTAATATTTAGTTTTATTGAGTAACAGTTTCATTATATGTAATTATTAAGGCATCTTATCCTTCAAAATGAAGTAGGGCTACTTTATTATTATTATTCTGGCTGTACACTGTTAAAGGGCTGATTCTGATTGTACTACCCTCAAAACATGAAGAAAAGCTTTTTCCCAAAAATATGTGTGTGTCTTAGTGTCTATATATAGAATTTTGTCTACGGCAAATGATAACTGCCAATAATTCACACAGAATCAAATATTTTTTTCATATATGCCTGAGTTGTAGAGGACTCAAGGCCTATTTATTTTGGTAAAGATATGATAAATTAATTTGATAAAGATTTGATAAAGTATAAATTAATGACCCTTCCTCACCCCCTAAACCCTGCCCCACCATCTGTACAGTTACATATTTTTCTAGCAAATTCCTTGTGTTTCAGTGTTGTGTGTGTGTGTGTGTGTGTGTGTGTGTGTGTGTGTGTGTGTGTGTGTGTGCATCCTTTTAAACTACCCTCTTCCTCTCCACACACGTGGGTCAGTCACACACCCTTATTTTAAAACAACCAATTAGTACTATGCAATATAATTCTTAATCTTATCTATCTGTCCTCTCTCATTTACTTCTTAATCATGTTATAAAATATTTCTTCATTATCAAATTTAATTTTAATATTAATTAAATTGCCTAACCCTTTTTCTCTTTCTTTCAATATTTCTAACTCCTCTCTAAGCTTCCTTTCAACTGTGTTATTTACTACCTATGACATTGGTTAATCGTTGTGACGTCGCCGCGGGGTTTTTCAAAATGTTTACTATCGATAGTTCAGTTGCGATTTTCATACTATCGATAACTACCACAAAGTTTTAGAAAAGTATTAACAATGTTACTTTACACTGTGATTTTCAGCTTTTACTGTTTAAAAGAAAATAAGAGAGTTTATAGGTCTATCTCTCTTTGGGAATACTAATTTAATGTTGAACAAAGTACGCGAGTCAAAGTCGAAAGACAAAGTACAAGCGAGGTTTGGCACTGAGGAGTTTTGTATCAAAATTACAATTTGGTAATTCTCACTAAATGCTTTGAAGGACTATCGTTTGACAAAGATTGCTTGACAAACACAAACTTGTACTTTGAGCATTACGCTATGGTTATTTTTGCTTGTCTCTGTTTCGGCTCAGTTGCGATTTTCATACTATCGATAACTACCACAAAGTTTTAGAAAAGTATTAACAATGTTACTTTACACTGTGATTTTCAGCTTTTACTGTTTAAAAGAAAGTAAGAGAATTTATAGGTCTATCTCTCTTTGGGAATACTAGTTTAAAAAAGTTGAACAAAGTACGCGAGTCAAAGTCGAAAGACAAAGTACAAGCGAAGTTTGGCACTGAGGAGTTTTGTATCAAAATTACAATTTGGTAATAATTCTCACTAAATGCTTTGAAGGACTACCGTTTGAGAAAGATTGCTTGACAAACACAAACTTGTACTTTGAGCATTACGCTCTGGTTATTTTTGATTGTCTCTGTTTCGGCTTCAGTTCGCCTCTTCAGCTAAGGAAGTTGTGATAGCAGTTTTCACTGCCAACCACTACCTTAGGACAGAGTGGAGACGGTAAAATTTTTTTGGTATACCATTTTTTGTTGTTGAGAATTTACCAAACTAGCTTAAACTTTCACTAGGAGTAAACAAACCTGACATTGATTTAAAGAGTTTTCTGTTTTTGTTAAAGTAGGTGGTTTTATGTATTTTAAACATATTTAAAGCGGTCCAGGTCACTGTATGATAATTATATATAATTTACCTTAATTTCCGTCCAGTGACGTCAAGCGTAATTTGTATTTGGTTACGCGTTTCAGGCCATGTCTGAGGATGGGCCACATGGCCTGAAACGCGTAACCAAATACAAATTACGCTTGACGTCACTGGACGGAAATTAAGGTAAATTATATATAATGGTTTTATGTATGTTTGTTCACTATATAATCAAACACTTTATAATCTTTATAATAATAAATAATAATATGAATATGAGTTAAATTATTTTAACGTCACCTCGCCTTTACCTAAGTGTTGAGGTTTTCACTTTCAGAATCTTCTGATAAGGTAAGTGAATAAAATATAGGGGTATATTATTCTTTTTATTTATTATTCATCCCCAATTATTTGTAATATTACAAACATGTAAAAAGCATCGATGTTTTAATACCGATATTTTTTTTTAACATCGATGTACTCTTCACGATGATAAACATCGATAGTTTTACATCGCGTCATAACAGATGTACTTCCTCTGCGTGAATATGTTCAAAAGTAAAAGGTTAGTGGTGGTATTGTGAATTGTGATGTTCGTGATCCAAAACTATAGTGAAACAATTCGAAAAATAGGTGGTATAGTATACAGTGATATCAGTGAAGCCATTATCGCAATATTTTTTGTGGACGTGGGTGACCAGGACTCGTGGGTGAGGTTACTAATAATAAACTCGCGGTGGGCTCAACGCAAAGCTTTAAACCGCTTTTGTGTTGTGTGATGTACACACGGTGACGTCACGCATCTACAATAGCTGGACCTGTCATTTCTCAGTCAATATGGCGCTCATTCTCAATTGCATGCGTTCTTATGGGAGTATTTATTTTATTTTTTTTCTCCGTAAATAGGTTCGACCGCCGTTGAAAATTATTTTTCTCGTGTTTATATAACATAGAAGAATAGAACAAAAAATATTTCACAGCAATATCAGCATTGACGCGGAAATATCAGAATTACCGATAATTCTACTAACCTGTAATGTGCAGATTAGACACATGGTTATTATTTTTGTGCATTATAAGTGACTGAATTACAGTATAGTCAATATCAAGGTATTTAATAACAATTGATGAGAGTTCTATTCAATGACTTGGTATCCTGTTAGCTCAAAGAACACACAAAGGTATTGAATTAATATTAACCAACAAACATTTAGGTACATTAAATTTGTAAACAGTTCTGCCACCCTGAGGCAAATTTTTGTAAAGTTAAAAATCTCATGCTTATTATCATTATTGTTCTGAATCTAATTATAAATAATATCTCTGCTCATTCAGAACGAGCACTTATTTTGAATAAAACGATTGTTGACATAAGAAACAGAGTCAGTCAGATTATTTCAATAGATTAGTTGAAAACAGGTGGATGAATTTGATTGGTCAACTCGACAAGCAGCGGCGAATACAAAAACGGTAAGTCCGTATATACTGGATTGAGAGTACGACCCTGCGAGTTCGACAAGACACCAAGTAAGTGTTTATTAGTGCAAATTGTTTGTGTTTTCAGCACGGAAACTATATCACCGATTCAACGAATCAACGGAAGAACTTCTGAGTGAATAAACTGACCGAAGTAAAAATACTTCGTTAAATAATTTCTTGTGCTTCAACCGGACTTATCAAGTTGGATTCAACGCTAGGTTGAATTGAACCATAAGTCAATAATAATACATCAATAAACATAAATTTTTGAAAATATTAAACAAAACTAAATGGGAAGTTAGCTCCCCAGAACCCCAAACTATACACCGTACATCGTTAGATACAAGTTGGCGCCCAACCGTAAGAGGCTTCGAATTAGGATATTTAATAATAAATAAAAAACAATTAAAACCAGTTTACCTAATTTCGAGCAAGCAGCTACAGTACCGGAAAGAATAGAACATGTACTAGAAGAGGTCGACGTCTAAGAAACGCGCAGCGGACGCGGATCCAAAAATCAATATGGACGAGAAGAAGGCTACGCCGGTGGAAGACGTCGAAGAGATACTACCTCCCAAAGAACCAGAACAACCTACCCAACCAGAGGGCATGAATCTAGTGGAAATGATAAGGAATATGATGGAAGAAACATTAAAGAAGAATAATAATGAAATGAAGGAACAATTCGGAGAATAAAAAGCAGATAACCAAAGAACTTGGAATTATTGAAAGAGGAATTAAAAACAGACAGTCAGAAAAATAACGAGTCGTTAAAGGAGGAATTGAGCGGAAAAATAGACGACACCAACAAGAAGATAGACGAGCAGAAACAAGACAGCCAAAGAAATATGGAAACTCTAAACAAAAAGATCGAAGAGGAAATGACTGAAATCAGAAAGGAAATGGCTGAAATAAATGAGAAGTGGAAGCAAACCAGCGACGAACTGCAGCGAACAAAAGAAGGTATTAATGTTTGGGTGAACAGCGTGGAGGAAGCTTGTCAAGTCCAGATCACAACCGTACAACAAAAGACTGAAGAGCGATGCACGAGTATTGAAACGACCGTGAATACTATCCAAACGCGGGTCGACAACAATCACGAGAGAACTGAGGAGATACAGAGACGGGAAATCCCAAGAATACAGGAGGAGATCGAGAATATCGGGAACCGACCAGCAGTAGTGCCAACGTTCCAACATGCTGACAACAGGGAAGCCATGAACTTTCGGGCATATAAGCGAAATCCCATGGAATTCCTCGCCCGAATCGACGAAACGCTAAGTAGAAATCGAGAGACAAGATGGCCAATCATCAGAGGCCAAATCGACGAATATTTTAAGGAGATTAATGACAATTGGTGGACGGCGACCAGACATGATATCCAGAGTTACGCCGAGTTTAAAGAACTATTTAAAGCAAAATATTGGTCCAAGAGCACCCAAAATATTGTACGGGACAATATTTGCTACGGAAGGTATGAAACAGGTAGAGGATCGACACTAACGGCCTACTTCTTAGAAAAAGTTTGCCTGGCAAGAAATTTGGAGCCACGGATCCCCGAAGAAAGTCTAGTCACCAAGCTAGCATTTCACTACGAAGGAGGATCGCCAGGGCCAGACTCACTGGACAAGTGAAAACTATACAAGCGATGGCAGCCTTACTGGAAGGATATGAACACGAGGGGTACTACCGAAAAAGTCGACAAGGAAACGACCGGTACAACGACCCAGCAAACCAGGCTAACGGCAACAACAATCGTGGGAATTACCACCCTAACTTTGTTGATCGAAATAATAACCACGATAATAGAGGGCAGTTCTTTCGGCCGAACACTAACCAGAATAATAACAACAACATTAACAATAATAACAACCAACCGAGCGGTAACAACAATTTTAACAGCCGGCCAAATAGTCCGAACTATCCGCCAAACAGAACAAATAATTCGGGTTACAACAACCGTAACCCGAACAACGATTTTAATCAACAGAACAGACCGTACAGAAGAGTGAACTATGTACATGCTGGAAATTATGGAGGGGGAAGATGCCCATATGTGAGGTATTCGAACCGATACCATAGTCTACAAAGGAGTCGCAGTTACGACGACAGACGAATCCCCAGAAACGACACCAGAAGGAGTCGTAGTGAAGAGGACTATCGGCGATCCAGTTATGAAGAGGACCACCCTCAACCCGGAAATAGACCCCAAGACGACGAACGAAGAAGTTCGCAAGACCAACGGCCGGTAGAAGCCGAAACACCTTTAAACTAGAAGTGGCAGTGAGAATACAGGATGGACCTTCACTGAACCGAACTATTGGGTACAATCATATGGTAAACCAAAGGACAACAACAAATACCATTACAATCATTACAACGAACTTCCTCAAAAACATACGTGAAGAATTATTGGAGGAAAATAGCCACGAAACGGAACACCATAACACTGAGATTGCCTACGTAAGCACCGAAATTAATGGAGTGCACGTCAAGGTGATGATAGACACCGGTGCAAATGTGTCTTTAATCAATAACATCAAACTCAGTAGAATACAGGAAATAGGTAATACAACAATACCCACACTACCTGTCAATAATATAGTGTTGATCGGAGCAACAGGGCGTCAAAACAAGACCGCCCGCAAACAAGTCATGCTAGAATTACATAGTAATGGCAAGACCATAACTATGGAATTTTTGGTAGCACATGGACTACCCTTCACTATGTTAATTGGCTGCGACATGCTGAGAAAATATTCGGCAATCATAGACATGAGCAGGGCCAAAGTGACTCTAGATTCAAATGGTATAAACTGGACGGCAAAACTAATAGAAAGTGAGAGTGCCATTTCAGACTGAACAGTTTACAATATACAAGAAACGAGAAACCATAGATGGAATATGCCAAGTAACCATGTATTTTATCAAAATGATGATGATCAATTATGGAGGGAGAAACTCCAGGAAATATATACATTTAAGCATGACAAGACAAGTGCCCAGATAACCGACACTCAAGTAGAGACACTGATCGGAATTTACATGTATTCTCTGACTCGCCTGGTAAAGTAAAAGGTTACCAATGAACGATAAGATTCAAAGAACCGGTAAACTTTAACCGAAAATCTTATCCTATCGCCTATTCACTAAAGGGGGCAGTACGTGATGAAATCAATAATCTATTAAGAGAAGACATCATCGAACCCAGTCAGTCCCCATATACCAGCCCGATATTAGCAGTGCCAAAGAAGAACGGGAAGGTGCGAATCTGTTTAGACGCACGGGATATAAATAAGACAATTATCAACGACCGTACATCCCCGGGTGAAATAGAAGAGATCCTCAACAAATTCCATGGCACACGATTTATAAGCACGTGGGATACAGTCTGCGGGTATTGGCAGGTGGAATTACACCCAAACAGCTGCCAATACATGGCATTCATTTTCGAGGGTCGCAACTACCACTTCAAGAGGCTACCTTTCGGACTAGTCAATTCCGTAGCCGTGTTCGTGAAGTGTATGGACGCAGTGTTGGGTAAAGAAGCACTCCAATTCACAACTATTTACGTGGATGACTTGTTAATAACGTCAGGAAACTGGGAAGAACATTGCCGGAGAGTGAAACATGTACTACAGAAACTATCCAAAAGTAATATCACCCTAAAATTAGAGAAGTCAAAATTTATAGCAGACGAAGTGCAGTTTTTAGGCTTCAACCTATCCGAACATGGGATTACACCAGCTAAAGACAAGATCAAAGCAATACAGAAGTTCCCAACCCCGAAGAATAAAAAACAACTGCAGGCATTCTTAGGGATTTGCAACTATTATCGAAAGTTCAAAGAAAATTACTCCGAACTGACGGCACGATTTGCAAACCAATTATCATCAAAAAATAAGTGGACATGGGGGCCTGTCCAGGACACAACACTACAGCTGATCAAAACTAAATTTCTCAACACAATCATGCTACACCATCCTGATTCTACAAAACCTTTCTACATGAATTGCGACGCTAGCGACGTCAGTCTAGGGTCTGTATTATATCAGGAGGATGATGAAAAGAACCATCTAGTAATCGGCTTCGCCAGCTGAATACTCAATAGCTGCGAGTGCAATTACAATGTAACAGAGAAGGAGTTACTAAGCGTTGTTTTTGCATGCCACAAGTATCGAACATACATTTTGGGATACCCTATAACGGTTCGCAGGGACCATAAGTCAATCTCTTTCTTAAAAAACTGCAAGCTGAACCATGGCAGACTAACTAGATGGAGCCTGCTACTCCAAGAGTATAATATAAGTTGGGAATATATCCCAGGGAAGCAAAACATTGCAGCAGATACGCTATCCCGAATAAACGTAGAAAATCAGAAATTCGAAGGAGAGAAAGAGACTGTAGTCAAATTATACAACATCGTTGCAAGCAGATCCAATTTAGAGGATATTGTGCAGAGAATCAGCCAACACCATAAACAAGATGGCAAAACAATTAAAATTCTGCAACGACTAGCAGAACAAGATGAACAAATCACATCCTTTTTATTGCTTATAACAAAATATATTATTCATAAAAACCAAGTTTGGATACAATACATGGAAAATAGTGGTACCCAGATCCATAGAAAAAGAATTGATCCTCAATTACCACATACGTTACGGGCACATGGGAGCCGTAAAAGTTGTTAAGGCACTTGAAGAACACACATACATAAAAGATATGAACAGACGAGTGAGAAATGGTATCAAAAGTTGTCACATCTGTCAACTTGTCAAGCATAATAATGACAGAAAAGAAGGGATGATGATACCCATTACATCATCATCCAAACTAGAGAAGGTCTTCATAGACATATGTGGTTCCTTTCCAAGAAGCGGAGGTAGACACCAATACAAATTCCTGATCATAATATTTGACCATTACACTAAATATACCAAATTGTATGCAATCAACCGTGAAACAACACAGAAAATATTGGGAATTATCATACAACACTACCTACCCGAAATAGGCAGACCAAAGTCAATAATTAGTGACCACGGGACACAATTTCGAGGGAAAAAATGGAAGGAAACGCTGCTCAACCAAGGTGTTAAGTCATACAAAACGTCTGTGTACCATCCGAGCAGCAACCCAGCTGAAAGAGTATTAAGAGAAGTAGGGAGAATACTCCGAACCTACTGTCACAACCAGCAGAGAAGGTGGTCAGAATACCTGTCAAGTGCAGAAGAATATATAAACTTATCATACCACCAAGCAATTGGTGACACCCCATACACAGCAATGTTTGGAAGACCTCCACCAAGGGAGATAGCTGAAATTATTAACTTTCCTCGAGGCGAAGAATATAAATTCGATGGAATTACGTTCTACAACAAAATACTAGAACGAACAGAGAAGAGGAGGAGAAAGTATCAAGAACACCAACCCAAGCCCATAGAGTACAACGTAGGAGACCAAGTATTACTCAAGAATAGGGAGCTGCTCAGTACAGTAGATGGCATAGTGAAAAAGCTATTATTGCTATACACAGGACCCTATACTGTTACCAAGAAGAACGGTAATAATACCTATGAACTCATGGAAACCCAGACACAAAGGAAGAAGGGAACATACAACCAATCCTCCATGAAAATATAAAATTGTGAATAAACAACCATGTATAAGCCTAATACTCTTCGAGACGCTCTAAACAGTCTAATATTAATTTCAAACAAAAAAGAAATTAATAATCATCCAGAATAAAGGTTAACACTCAACCCTTTGAAGGAGTAGAGAAGCAAAACAACGAAGAGTCGAATATTGAAAAGAGATGGATTTAACAAGGAATGAGAATGATAAGGATAATAATATAAGGACGTTTAATGAAGAAATTTGTGTTAGTGGTTGAAATCACAATCAGAATGATCACTGTTGCACACCACTATATAAAAATTATTCCGATTAGCGCTTTCAAGCTTCACAGCCCATTGTCAGATCGAAATAGACAGGAAATATGTAAAAACAAACCCTTCACCCCTCTCTACCACCCTGCTCACACACAACAAGCTATAAATTAATGACCCTTCCTCACCCCCTAAACCCTGCCCCACCATCTGTACAGTTACATATTTTTCTAGCAAATTCCTTGTGTTTCAGTGTTGTGTGTGTGTGTGTGTGTGTGTGTGTGTGCATCCTTTTAAACTACCCTCTTCCTCTCCACACACGTGGGTCAGTCACACACCCTTATTTTAAAACAACCAATTAGTACTATGCAATATAATTCTTAATCTTATCTATCTGTCCTCTCTCATTTACTTCTTAATCATGTTATAAAATATTTCTTCATTATCAAATTTAATTTTAATATTAATTAAATTGTCTAACCCTTTTTCTCTTTCTTTCAATATTTCTAACTCCTCTCTAAGCTTCCTTTCAACTGTGTTATTTACTACTTTTACAATTTCGTATTCTTCCAAAGGATTAACAAACTTATGGTTGTCTTCTATGAAATGTCTTGCATATAACGAATTGGTTGTTCTATTACCTTCTCCACGTTTGTGGTCTGACAACCTGCATATGAATTTCCGTCCTGTCTCACCTAGGTACACTTTGTTGCAGTCTTTACATTTTAATTTATAAATTCCGCTTTTCTGTAATACTGGAATTTTTTCTATATTCTTATTCCTTATCTTATCAAATACCGTTTCACATTTTTTAATAGCTATATCTACTCCATATTTATTAAAACATTTTATAATTTTTCTAGTATGTGAACCTATGTATGTCAATGACCCTGCATAATTCTTTTGTTTTGGTTCTATTTTAGCTTTTTGTATGTTAACCCTTTTCATAACTTTATCCACTATGTTGGTGCTTTCTTGTGTTGTTTTGATTCTTCACTGACCGAAAACTATTGGGTGGTTGCTTCTGTTGGTACAATCATTGTGTGGAGCAATTTCTCTTCACTATAATGTCATTTCATTTGTATTTACCATCAGTTTATTGACTCTTATGGTTGTGTTTATATTTGGTGACAGTTAGCTCATGTAGCATTGAGCTTGGCATTTTTAGACAAATTATTTAGCTTGTCTCTTTGACTCATTATCTGACATGTGTTATCATTTTATATCACTGAAATCTTAGGGCTCATATGTCACATTACAATATTTAATTTTGAAGGATAAGATACCTTAGAAATTACATATGATAAAACTATTACTCCATGAAAGTGTAAATATGATTAATGTTGGGGGACTACCCCATAACAAAAATATCTATAAATAGTAAAAATAGTTTGAGGGTGAGCAATATTTTTTAAGAAATTATTATTGAACCAAATTCAAGTAAATGATTTTAAATATTGTTGTATCAATTAAATATAATTAATTTTCAAATGTCAGTTGTATTTTGTAGAGCCCCAAGTTGTTGGTGCCAATTATGTTATGTGCAATATCACTAATAAAAATTACTTACTTAGGCCTCACGTTTGGCTCCAAAAGTGTTAGCTTTGGGTTTATTGATTGTTAAATGTTAATGAGTATAAATGCTCAATTAGTCTCAGCAATATTATGAGTTGTATGTTTAATGATATTTATTTATAAATGAGAACACACTTCTTTTGCTGCTCTGAATCATTCAATTTTTATTCCTTAATTCTCTTATTATAATAATTTTCTTTTTTGTTTCTATTAATTAATAACAAATTTTTCTTTTTTAAGGTTCCTGCTTCTTCTAGCTCTCGGATGAATGAAAAAAATTTTTATCTCAGGGTTATAACCAAATTAACAACCATCTTCAGTAAAATTATAAATTCATATAACAAGTTTTACGTTAATAACATACATGAAGAAAAATTTTAATGTGTAGTAATTAAGTGTTGTTTATGTATGATTGTTTGGATGTGAGTTCTTGTGATTATACAGAACAAATCAATTCAGATAATTTTACAAACTTAATATTATATACTACAAATATAAAACTAATAAAACAATGAAAATAATTAATGATTAGACATTAGTAATACAATTGACAAGAGAAAATCAATAAAAAATAATTGTCTATTATATAGCTCATAGTTCATGAATTATCAACATGGCGCGCTGCTGTCCCCCTTCAACAACATTGAAACAAAACAAGAGACGCCATATTGCTTGAGTTGTATTCACACTACTGAATGTTTAATAAAAATTATATGAGTTCTACACTTTTGTTTGTTCAAAATAAGGTTGTGTCACTCACTTTGTATATCATAGATTATGTTTATAAATGTAGTCCCACAAAATGTGTTTGTTATTTAGTTTGTATTGAAGTGTTGTGTAAAACGTGGATAGTTGTCAAGATGGCTTTTAGCATTAAAACGATCTCACCAAATTCAAGATATAGTACTCCATTTTAGGATAGCCTATTATTTTCTACTTTTCTTCTTCAGGTTGGTCGAATATAAATTGTTTGTTAGTTAACTGATATCTCCTATAACTTTAATTGTCTTTTTACTATAACTTTCTTTTCTAATATTAGTTGGATTGGCAACTGATTCTGTTTGTTCTTTCTGCATCGAACGCCCACACACGACAAGAAAGACCTTTCTTCCTTGTAAACCCAGCTTTAGATTCATCTATAAGAGGCCTTGGTTTGTTTGGTGTATTTTTTGGTCTCAGGGCTGTTTTATAAGTTTTTAATATAACCTTACTTTTCCTGATTATTTTTATATAATCCCGTTTATGTTTTTATTTCACTTAATTTTATATTGTCTCTCACACTAATGAAGTTGATTTTATTGTTATATAGTCACTTTATATAAAATACATGCCATTCTCACCTTTTGGCCATACTAGGTTTATAATACGTACTTTATATTTTTACCATTGTTTACACTGTGTCATTTGCACGGTTTCATTATTATTATTTATCACTTTTCTATTCACTTATCTCACTTTGTATGATTTTTGGATAAACACAATTATGAAAATAATTACCTTGTATTTACTACCATAACACTATATATGAGCTAATTACAAATCCAGTCTTAGGTTAAAGACCTAGCTTGACTTTTAGGCTTGTGTTATACAAATGATTTTCATTAACTCTAAATACATTTTTTACTTACATACTACAACATTATTATTTACAATATTATAATAAAATATACAAAATCACTTCCCTAATCTATTGGGTAATTAGTATGTCAAAGGCACAGTCCAGTCTAGTCCTTTATTATGTCTGTTTGTAAAGCCAGTTACTATGTTTGTTTACAAGGCTAATTCCTATTTTTAATTTATTCATGCATCTGTAAAATACTTATTTTTTATTCATGGTTTATTGTTTTAGTTATTATCATTCTTCTTTATATAATTATTTTTGGTTGTTCTCATTTGATTACTCATTCTTTATTGCATTCCTCATTCAGTTACATGGTATTTATCTATTTGATTAGTTTTACTATAAATTTTGATGATTAAATTGAGTTTCCTTTTTTGTATTATCTCATGATGCTACAATATGAATCTTTGAACATGGAATTTCATGTATGGTTCTGCATAGAAATTTTTCTATTGTAATTATTAAACACAAAAATAAATAATAAGTCTATTTTACTTACCATGATGTTACCAACTCAACACATGAAAGACTTGACAGAATTTACATGTGAATACCTGCTTAAAAATGCTCTATAAAATTATAGAGGCCTGCTGTTTCCAGGCCTCTATTTTATTCTTTTACTTTCTTCTTGATTAGATAGTTGTCCATGGAGATGGTGAAGGTTTTAAAACTTGTTAATTTGTCATGCCTACTCTAGATCAGTGGTTCTCAACCTTTTTTTTGTTCACGGTACACTATCTTATGTAGTGAGTTCCCATGGCACACTAACATAGGAATTGGCAACAACTGCCCCCTTCCCCATTCTTGTCACATGGTATGACTGGGGATGGAGTCATTATGCTCTGTCCCCAGAATTAACCATCAACCTCCCTCTGAAGAAAGAAGAACAATTCTAGCAGACTGAACACTTCAACTCTCATATGGTGAACTATCATCCCTCAGGTTATGGATGTTATGTTTCCAAAGTGCTTCTCAAGTGGAAGCAGTTACATTTTTCGACCGCCTGTTTGTCTGAGTTGGACTTTACATAGCAAACATTACATTAGCAAACATAAATAATATGAAATGCAAGAGACTTCTCTTAGATAAATAGTAAATTGGTGTGTTCTCAACCTTCAATAATTGGTGATCTTCAATAATTCACCATGAATTGAGCTTTTGTAGAAGAAACTGTAAGTTCAACTTTTTCTCATCAATAACTCAAATCTTTTACTATAAGTCATAAGCTAATAAGTCCACTATAAAAATATGTTAAAACTCTTGAATATTTTTCTCTTGTCTCTTTTCCAAAGTAAATATTGAGTAAAATTATTGTAATTATGTTTACCAGCAATATCAAAAGACTCAAAAGTTTCGCAGCACACATAGCAAATCTTGCAACACACCCGTTGAAAACCACTGCTCTAGAGTCCAAGGGTAATGACTCTTGAGGCCAAGAGTCCAAATCTATGTAATGTATGCTTTCAATAAAATTGTATAGTATTCTATTTAAACTAAAAGATCAGTAGTAGGCTCCTATTCATGTACCTTCGGCATTTATTCTTAAGCTTATATATTGCCTGCACATTACCATTACATAACAAGATTAAAATAAGTTGGAAACATTCAAAATAAATTACGAATAAGGAAATGCTGTAGCTAGAAAAACATCTATTGTTAACCATGTGCAAATAAAATAGGCAAGTGAAATTTTTCTGAACGTAAGCAACAATCTTTAAATCTAGAATTTTAACATTTATGAAAAGTGTTACCTTAATCTTCTTGTTGCGTGCTAAATCAGCTATCGATTTTCTTGTAGTTTTACCAGATCTTGTACGTGGCAGAGCAATCACTGCAGCAGACAAGCGAAATGCTGCAATTGGTCCAATCAATTCTCTAACTAACTGAATGAGTTCACAGCCTATTTGATATTCATTCTTCTCAGAACCTGTGAAAAATAAATACAAAATCATGTGATGTGACTGTACACTCAAATTCTGATAACACAAAACAAATTATGTTCAGCCTTTTAAGATTAGTGAGTTGTCTGAATTACTGTACAGTAAAGTTAGCTAGACATGAATCAACCGTTTTTGTGCTAACAGCGCAGGTTATGTAATGCACATGCGTCAACAGAGAAACATAGCTCAGTTTTCTCTGAGACACTGTGGAGGTTATTGTGTGAGTACTTTTCAAAAAACATCAGTATTCATCAAATATGAAGCGTTTAGTTTCATTTCATTTTAATAAGAACAGCGTAATAGTAATAGATAATGCCTCCTACCACAATGTACAAATAAATCCACCTCCAACATCATTATCAAAAAAAGGCAGACATGATTAACTGGTTAAAAAACCATAACATTCCTTGTAGTCCATCTATGTTAAAGCCTGAGCTGTATGCACTAATTAAACAAAACAAACCAACTTACAAAACTTTTAAAATAGATGCCATTTTGGCAAACCAAGGACATTCTGTTTTATAACTTCTACACTATCAGCCGGATTTTAATCCTATGGAACTGACTTGGGCAACCGTGAAGAAGCGTGTTGAAAGAAAAACCGTGCATTTTTCTGTGGACAGTGTCGAAGGAATTTTATTGTATTTCTCCTGCAGACTAGAGATCAAGACGTGACGTAATGAAAATTTAAAATGACTACGTGAGATGGAACCGAATAAGGGATACTGTAACAGATCGTTTAGAAAATAATGTAAGACGAGATAGCAGCAGTGAAGGCAACTTGAGTGATAGTGATAATAGGCTAACGGTGTTAACAGTGACGGAAATATTAGTAGGGTGAAGAACTGACCAAAATAATTATTGTAATTGCATGTAAGTAAATGTGCTCTATGGTACTTAAATAGTTTCAGTCTAATTGTTGCATTAATATTGTCTCTCCGGTTCTTTATGGATAGTTTACATCTGCTCGTTTTTTAAAAACAAACACACACACACACACAGTCATTTCATGTACGAGGTTGTTATTACTGTACTTATTCAAACAAATTAAGATGCCAGAGCAATGTGCATCATGTATTACTACGTTTTTCGTGAATCGTAACATGTACACAAAGTGTACACATTCCAAAATATACAACGATTGTTGATGTCTAGCCTCGACTTTCGAGAAACATTGCAACAGACACAACACGCCAAGTCACTGTTTACAAAATAATGGAAATCTTTATTAGGCCTACATTGTCTCTTTCTGTTGTGTCTGCGCTTGTTTCGTCTTACAAAATGTCCACGTTTACTGTCGTAATCGAAATCAAAACTTACCTACAACCAAATTTTGTAGGTAACCAAATTTTAGGTAAAAACCTTAAAAACAATTAAAAGAATAACAAAAGAATTTTCAAATTATAAGAATAATTGGTTAGTAAAAAGTTAGGTAAGTTAGTAAAAAGTAAGTTACATATATGCGTGCGTGCGCGTGTGTTGGTAGGGCTGTAAAATTTAGTTTGTATTTAAGTATTTAGTAATATAATTGAAAATGTAGCTAATGAAATGTAAAAAACAATAAATACATAAAAACGTTAAAAAATAAACAATTGAAAACACTAAGAATCATAGACAATAGAAAACTAAATAAATAAAGTTATAAATATAATAAAACGAAAATAATTGTGAATCGACAAAGCAGTGTAACTGGTTTATTTCAGCTGTCATATAAGCGATATCAGTTTTCAAATTTTACTACTTTTACAGAGAAAAACGTAAATTTAACTATTATCTTTCATCTTTAATTATTAAAGAAGCAAACTTCGGCACATTAGGTATAAAAAGTCAACCCGTGTCAAAATAGATTACTCTTGTCACATTCGCGTCTTATTAACAATTCAGAGAGTAGACCAATATTTTCAACTGTGTTAGTAGACATTTTCCTCTCTCGTGCCTTTCACTGCTGCAGTCTTCTCCCCCACTACAACCTGCGCGCTGATTCATGTCTGTTTAATACTACTGTAACAATATTATTAACTTGCATTAATAACATGTGTTATGGCAATAATCTTATGATCTTATGCTTAGTAATAAAGTGAGTGGCTAACTACATGTTATTGGTGTATGACACTAAACATTCTGAATTTCAATATGCTGTTATTCTTGCAAAAATTAATATTGTTTAAAATTATTTGTAACTTTCTAGTATGGAAACATGCTGACATACAGAAAACATTGTTGTTACAATTTTTAATAAAATACTATATATTTGCAATTTGCAAATACTTTAAAATACTTAAAAAGTATTTGCAATATTTTGTTTGTAATTTTTAGTATGCAACAGTGCTTTTACAGTTCGTTTTTGTGTTGTACACTGTAACTAAATATAACTAAATATGGATGGAAGACCAAGTGCCATTTCATAAGAGCGATACAAAGGTGGATTTTTTAAGGCAAACACTAGAACTAACATATTTTAATAATGTAAACATTGTAAAATGTATTTTATATATTCATATATTATCCAATTTTTAATAACCAATGAACTTTGGAAGCAAATGCTGATAAACTGTATTTTGGTGCTTGGTCTAGTGATGCATAACACTGTCCAAATAGATAACATTATGATTTTGCATTAATAATAGATGTAAGAAGTTTATCTTTTACATCACAACTAAGTACAACTAGCAAGTTCCCTTAGCTTCATTATTTTACTCTAAAAATATTTTTGAAGTGTTAACTTCTTATAGCAGAGGAGAGGGAAACAATTTACACGGGAGTGAATCTGTAGAATGTGACGTCATCAGAAAGGAATGCGACGAGAATCCGTAACAATTTCCCCCTCTCTGCATCCCATGTTCTTTCCCACTCTTCTTATAGCAGAGGAGAGGGAAAAAATTTACACGGGAATGCCTTTAGGGTCTTAAAAACTATTAGATCTGGTTACCATGGCAACCCAATAGAATACATTCTGGTTGCCATAGCATCGGTGGAGGCATCCCGCGTAGAGACAGTCCGGGAGTTGTCCGACGGGACTTCCCCGGAGTCCGTCAACGGAACCCGGGAAGTCTTAAGTCGGATCTCTCGAAACACGGCCGGGCCAGAGTTCCAGCGTCTCGCCCGGTATCTCGACGGCTTTTCCGGGCTTCGGGGAACCTTCCGTACCCCGGGGAGGTCTCTGAAAAAAGACCTAGCGCGGGCGTTCGACCGGCCTGGATGCCGGAAAAAGCAGGTGGTGTCCCGGCATAGGTGGAAGCCTGACGCGTAGCGAATAGCGCGGGAGTCGTCCGGCGGGCCTTCCCCGGAGCCCGTCTACGGAACCCGGGAAGTCCTAGGTTAGATCTCGCGAAAAACGGCCGGGCCAGAGTTCCAGCGCCTCATCCGGCATGTCGACGGCTTTTTGGGCTTCGGAGAACCTTCCGTACCCAGGGGAGGTCTCTGACAATGTCCTAGCGCGGGAGTTAGACCGGCCTGGATGTCGGAAAAAGAAGGCGGTGTCACGGTATAGGTAGAAGCCTCCCGCGTAAGGAATAGCGCGGGAGTCGTCAGATCGGCCTTCCCCTGAGTCCGTCCACGAAACCCGGGGGTCTTAGGTCGGATCTCGCGAAAAACGGCCGGGCCAGAGTTCCAGCACTTCGCCTGGCATGTCGACGGCTTTACCGGGCTTCGGAGAACCTTCCGTACCCCGGGGAGGTCTCTGACAAAGTCCTGGCACGGGAGATCGACCGGCCTGGATGGCGGGAAAAGCAGGCTGTCTCCCGGCATAGGTAGAAGCCTCCCGGGTAGGGAATATTGCGGGAGTCGTCTTACGGGCATTCCCCGGAGTCCGTCCATGGAACCCGGGGAGTCTTATGTCGGATCTCGCGAAAAACGGCCGGGCCAGAGTTCCAGCGCCTCGCGCGTCATGTTTAAGGCTTTCCCGGCCTTCGGAGAACCTTCCGTACCCCGGGGAGGTCTCTGACCAAGTCCTAGCTCGGGATTTCAACCGGCCTGGATGCCGGAAAAAGCAGGCGGTGTCCCGGCATAGGTAGAAGCCTCTTGCATAGGGAATAGCGCGGGAGTCGTCCGACGGGCCTTCCCCGGAGTCCGTCAACGGAACCCGGGAAGTCTTAAGTCGGATCTCTCGAAACACTGCCGGGCCAGACTTCCAGCTTCTCGCCTGGCATGTCGACGGCTTTTCCGGGCTTCGGGGAACCTTCCGTACCCCGGGGAGGTCTTTGAAAAAAGACCTAGCGCGGGAGTTCGACCGGCCTGGATGCCGGAAAAAGCAGGCGGGGTCCCGGCATAGGTGGAAGCCTGACGCGTAGGGAATAGCGCGGGAGTCGTCCGGCGGGCCTTCCCCGGAGCCCGTCTACGGAACCCGGGAAGTACTAGTTCGGATCTCGCGAAAAACGGCCGGGCCAGAGTTCCAGCGCCTCACCCAGCATGTCGACGTCTATTTGGGTTTCGGAGAACCTTCCGTACCCAGGGGAGGTCTCTGACAACGTCCTAGCGCGGGAGTTCGATCGGCCTGGATGTCGGAAAAAGCAGGCGGTGTCCCGGCATATGTAGAAGCCTCCCGCGTAGGGAATAGCGCGGGAGTTGTCCGACGGGCCTTCTCCTGAGTCCGTCCACGAAACCCGGGGAGTCTTAGATCGGATCTCGCGAAAAACGGCCGGGCCAGACTTCCAGCGCGTGCCTGGCATGTCGAAGGCTTTCCCGGGCTTCGGAGAACCTTCCATACCCAGGGGAGGTCTCTAACAATGTCCTAGCGCGGGAGTTCGACCGGCCTGGATGTCGGAAAAAGCAGGCGGTGTCCCGGCATAGGTAGAAGCCTCCCGGATAGGGAATATTGCGGGAGTCGTCTTACGGGCCTTCCCCGGAGTCCGTCCACGGAACCCAGGGAGTCTTAGGTCGGATCCCGCGAAAGACGGCCGGGCCAGTGACCACGGTTCTTATAAATAAAGATATAGGTTATGATATCGAAGGTGATGTATGCGTCTTAAGAAACTTCTTAATAGTGCGTGAATTCAGAGTTTTTGCAGTTTATAATTAAAAGTGGAAAAGGAAAAATAAATTTATATTATATTAATTTTTATATTAATTATTAATTTTGCAGAACGGTCACTTATAAAGACAACTTATATTATTCAGTAACCATGTTATTTAAGTTAACACTTTTGTCGGCTGTCCCATGACTGCCAGATTAGATAGAATTAGATTAATAATTTTTTATTTTTAAGCTATGGGTAAAGTTCTCATATGAATGATTCTAGTTTAGCTAAGGAACACCGCCACGAGGAGTTGACCATACATCATTACCGTGGGTTTTGGTGTACTTAAAAAGTAGAAATAAAAACTAAAAAAAAATTATGACAACCCCAACTACTCTAATATTTTTTTTTGGTAATAACGATTATAAAGCAGACAAACATTATTAATTACAAATACAATGGACACTAAAAGTCCATTCAGCATTGGTTTTTTAATGAAATTTACAAACACAATGCCTAAATGACAATAGTTTAGTCGTAGCTTTGAACTTTTTGTATGTTTCCATAGATATCTATAGGCCTATATGGAATGCTTTTCACAGGTGTGTATATGTAACTGATAAAAATACATGAAGGTGTTTTTCCTGCTAATAGCTTACAAAGGGGTGTTGACAGTATTAATTTTGTCGAATTGTTACTAAAGATGAGTTAATGTTTTGAATAAAATTCTTCATAATTTCATACTGCACGTAGACTTACAAATAATTGTGAAAATTATGATTTTTATTTTTGACTCATAGTGTTTTTAATGTTAAAAAATATAATTGTTTTTTAAGCCATTTAGAGTTTGATTAAAATTCCCTTTACTCTAATATCCATCATGAATTTTCACTGTTTTTCCAAACAATTTTTATTGTTTTGGACCCTGATGTCCTGAAATTTTGAAATTTTCAAAACTAAATACTACTAATTCAGACTAAATAAAAAACGAAATACTAAATAAATATTCAGATTCTGTTTAAAATATTCCTTTATTTGATTTCCAGCATGAACGTTTGTTATTGTTTCAAGCTTTTTGAACATAGGCATGTTCAAGCATTTGAACATAAATCTTACAATTCAAACATGAAATCCCCAAGGTGTAGCAGCACAAATAAATATTTACTTATGAATTTAGAGAGTGATATTTTGAAACAGTCATAAAGTATATTATGAAGATGTCATAAGTAAATTTGCTAATATTAAGTGTAGGCGAGTGCCAATAAATCAAACCAAACCCTAATAAAAGTGTATACAACAATCTTTTTTTATGATGCAGACAAATTATGATTTACTTACAGATTTGTACAATGTAAATATACCTAAATACTTTTATGTTCCTTTTAAAAATATGCTTAATTTATGATAATTACAGTGACATTGTTTTACTTTCCTTGTAAATGAGTTGTTTTTATTTTTCCTACATTTTTACTCTGTTTAGGGTCTTTTGAGTGTAATACAAAAACGAGTGAAATCTTTTATTATTATTTTCATAGATTCCAGAATGTCATTGTAGTACATTGAGATAACTTAAAACTGTTAAATTGTTTAACATAGTATTGACAATTTTTTAATAAACAGTGTATCCCAATTTAATTTATACACTTAATAATGATTTTATTTGCAGTTCTGAAAGATATATTTTTCAAAATTTTCTTGGGGAAGGACCCGGCCCCCCCCCATAGTTTGGCCCACACCACATGTTCAGCACCACTAACTTTAAATCCGGCCCTGGCGTCAATGGAGATGCATCCTTCGTAATATTAAGTGTTATTTAAAAATCTGTCTTTTAATATATACAGTTAAATAAAGTGTAATAAAAGTATTTACTGTTAACCGATGTGTCTGAACGTATGTAACTTGATAAGACAAACTGAATATAAATCATCATGAGAAATGGAATTTAGAATAAAGAAAAAAGTTAACTTTTATTAAATCTTTTGTGAGACTTTTAAGAATCAGAAGTGAAAAATGAAGTGTTTTAAAGTTCTGTCTCCAAACCTTCTTTATCTGCTAATCACTTTCTGAGTGACTCACAGGGTGTAGGTGTTATGATACCTCAGATGGCTCAGCCTTCAATGTTGTGAACTATTAAAGCATTAAGATTCTGTCTTTTACACATAAAAATTCATAGCAGCCTCAAAACATGAAATATTTTAATCTGGATTTCAAATGAATACAAGAACATTTTGGTCTGTATAATCTATGACCTAATTCAAATTTGAAATTTAGTTTGACCTTCTTCATGATTTCCAAGTTTTTCAGTAAACAGTTTTCTAATAAAAATTCTTTAATAATTAATTATTGAAGAAAAAGGTTTGATAACACAAATTATATACCATAATAAAAGAATGTGACACTAAGCAATCTCAAATTTTAGGTTTCCTTTTGGTGTCTAATATTTTTCTCAAAAAAGTTGTAAGAGCAAGTAATTCATCTGTTACAACTTTCACTTGTAATGAACACTGAACTGCCATATCCAGTGTAGTGAATGTGATGTTAGCTTGTTAAATAGAATTTGATAATATTTGAAAATTGCTGCACTTCCCAAGGACAATATCTGCACGTGAAAATATAAATAATATGCTGATAGTAAAGTAAGAGGCCTATCATTCATAAGTTAAAAATTACAAAATTTCCTGTAAATATATTACTTATAAATTCAAATAAAATTTGCCTAATATATATTAAAGTTTGACTGATAAACATTAAAACAATAAGATTTAAGTTTGGTGAATATTTTTAGGGGAATAATTATTTACACCTCGTAATGCTTAAAAACTACAATCTATACTACTTGCCATGTTGCATATCAGGACTAACAGTTTAATTAGATTGTACCATATATACAAATAATGCAAAAACTTACAGACATGTACATACAGATTGTACCATGTATATACATGGTACATACAGATTATACCATATATACAAATAATGTCTGTATGTTTTTGCATTATTTATCTGTGGTGAATGTTTAGATATCTTCAGTCTGTAGGTAACTTGTTGATCTATCCACAAAAGTGGACTGATTTTACATGCTTAGTTAGATTTTTCTGATTGACACTTCATAATAATACCATAAAACTTCCATACGTCCTATTTTTTATTGCTATGTTATTATAGAACAGGAAAACTTAATTATACCACTTAACAACAATCTATTTGGAATAATTTTGTAAAGAATATTATTACTATTTTTGATGATATATAGGCACAGTGGTATTTCTCCTTTAGTTGGTTCAGGTACACCAACAACAGCAGCATCAACGACATCAGGATGTGACAATACTACATCCTCCAGAGCTGATGTAGATAGACGATGTCCAGCTACATTGATAACATCATCATCACGAGCAGTTACATATACATAACCAAATTCATCACGATACCCAGAGTCTTTTGTGTCATAATATCCCTGTTTCAAAAATAACATTATTATACTTTTTTTCTAAAAGGAATAAATACAAGTAAAAAATTTGGCAATCAACTTTGTATTGGCAATCTTAATTTTCATTGGATATTTATTTGCACATAGCGAGTATAGAAATACAGTAGACTCTTGACTATCCGGCCTCGATACTATCCGGCCTATTTTTGAACCTACGTTCCGTGTGCAAAACACAAGTTGCGACATGAAAAGCGTGGATCCCCCCCCCCTGCTACCTAGATGTCATAAGGTGGTTGGCCGAAACATGGGAAGAGATTCCAAACATATCACTTGTAAGGCCTTAGAAAATTCTTTTGGACCATGAAGGTGGACATTTCAACCTTGAACCCGTGTGTGAAACCAAAGTGGAAAATGAAAACGATAAACTTATTTTGTTGCTGGAAAAAGTACCGTGCTGTGACGATGTCAATGCAGAGGACATTAGAGAATGGATGGCAAACGACAAAGTTGATGAAATAACTGACAACGATATTGTGGAAATGGTGAGGCAGGGAGAAGAAATAGAAGAAGAGGAGGAGGAGGCACCTTTAGATGACAGGAAAAATCTCATCCCACATTCAGAAGGGTTCAAGACGATTGAGGCGGCACTGCAGTACATAGTCAGCAGGAGGGGAAGCGATGCCAGCTGGTTCCGTAAGTGGAGGGACATTGCGTTGCGGAAGAGGGCTAAAAGGGAAAAGCAGTCGTCTATCAAGGACTTTTTCAAAAACTAAAGACTGTAAGTTTTGACTCTTTTATCTTAGGCCTACCTTTTCAGATTTGTGTAATCATGTATCAATGAACAGTAAAATAATTTTAAATCATTTTTTTAAGAATTAGGCCTACGTTTATGTTAATGTTTTGTTTATTTTAAAACTGTTTGTATTCATACTGTACACTGTATGTCATTTTATGTTTCCTGCAATTAAGTTAGACATTATAAAATTTATCTTAAAATATGTATACAATATTTTTATTCTTGGACTTCCTTTATCTGTAATGAATTTTTAAAACGTACAGTAAAGTACATAACAAACATTTATAAAGTACTGGACAGTACTAAGAGATCAGAAAATATGACAAAGAATGGGTTTTGGTATAAAAAGTGTGATTTTAATGGTATTGGTGGGGCAGGAAGTGAGTAATTATAGAACTCTGGCCTATCCAGCTTTTTTGTTATCCGGCCTGCCCTTCCGACACATTAGGCCAGATAGTCGGGAGTCTACTGTATTTCTAAATGAAGGAAATTAATTAATGTTTGACACATTAGGCTGTAAACTCCGTAGTATTACAATTTATACATATGGACAGGACACTAATATTAAATAGCTATGTTGACCCGTTTTTTTAAATTTTACCAAATAATCTAACTTTTCTGAATAAAATTAATACTGTTAGAAAAGTTATTCATCTGTATTATACAGTACTGCACTCTGAAGACGTACACCAGCTGTAACAAATAAAAATGGTTACATAAAAGTGGTGACTAGATCTACAAGTCTGTGAACAATCTTATCACAGAAGGAGACACTGAACCATTCTGCATCTACATTTATACACAATTTAAATATTATGTTTTACGTATCATACAAAATTTTACAAAATGTTTAATTGATACAAATTTAAAATGTTTAAATTATAAACTATGGAGAATACAAATGTATATATTAATGAATTTATGAACACTAATCACTTGGACTCAAAAGTTAATAGAGTGCTTAAATATGTAAGTTAAATATTTAATATGAAAAATTAAATAAAATGTCAATTATTCTTGTTGAATCTCTTGTTACAAAAAAGTGTAAATCAACAAAAACAGATAAAATATTTAATTGTTAAATATTGTAAGTAAATGTATATTTATAAATATTAAAATCGTAAATATAAGTTAACATTATTGAAGACAAGCACTCAGTCAAAGAGATATATATTCATATTAAATGAATATTTTTAAATGTAAAAATGTGATAACTAGTTTTAATTTTGTAAAATCAAATCCGTTTACACCTATTTATGTATAACCCAGAAGAGTTTTATACTTACTGGAAACCTAGAAAAGTACACTTGGAGGAAACGTTGTGTGGATTTGTATAAGTTCATCATAATTCCTGGAGGTAATGGGAGTTTGACAACTATGTGACCTAGTTCATGAATGTCACATTCACTTCCATCCAAACGAAGAATACGAACTGAAACAAATTACAAGTCTATAAATGAACACACATTTATTTTGTGTAATCTTATAGTACTGGTATACACAGGGGCGGATTTACGCACAGGCAGACTAGGCACTTGCCTGGGGTGGCAAATTTTGGGGAGCGGCAAAATTTGAGTTAATAAATGATATTTTTAGATTGAAACAAATTTATAAGTATAAAAGCCAGTTCAATTAAGCACACACAAATATAAAAATTATCTCCACTTAATTTTTAACTATAACGCAGTTATCGTTTATCCAAAGGAGGATAAGCGGTTAACACCTCTGAGTCTTTGCCACCTCATTCGTAAAGATGATTTTCAGATGGTCTATCCGAACATAGATATTGCTCTGAGAATGTTTGAGTACGGCTGTCTCCAATTGTTCAACGGAAAGAGCCTTTTCATGGCTTAGAAGAGTAAAAACATATCTGTCGCTTAAACTCGCTGGCGGTACTGTCAATCGAAGGTGACATGTTAACGTCAATGGATTTTTCTGAAGTTATTGGTGTCTTTGCCCAAACAAAATCTTGAAGAAAACTGTAAATACTTTTGTTATAACTAGATTTTTCCAAGTAATATTTTTTCAGTTTCAATATTTTCATACCAAACATTATTCAGTATTAGTTGCATTAGTATTATTTCTGTGCTGTAATCTTTGTATACGATAAAATTAGTTGAGTTGCATATATAGTTTTGTTATAACTAGATTTTTCCAAGTAATATGATTTCAATTTCATTTGTTTCATATCAAACTAACATTATTCAGTATTTCTTGCATTATTATTATTATTATTTCTGTGCTGTAATCTTTGAATACGATAAAATTAGTTGAGTTGCATATTGTAACGACTCGATCTTTGCGTTCCTTAGAGCCACATGTTGTGTTCGTTAATTTGTAACGAGTAGCTCTGTATGTGCTCTATAAATGTGTATTTCTTGTGTTCCCCTCACACGTTGTAGTCGTTACTTTACGTTTAAGCTGACGATGTCCGTCGTGATCTCACGAATTACCAGTACTCACGAGTGTGAACCTTACCTGTCCTTTGATATGTGATTGTAAATCCCGGGTGGTGCCAAATTGTTTAAACTGAAAACAATTAAAGAAATAGGACGATTGAGCGGGTGTTCTAGACGGTATGGTTGATTCAAATTACTCCCGCCACTTGCTGGATGATTAAGATCGCTGGTAGTTCGACGAGTTTCCGATGCCTAGCGCTTACCGTCACTTTCGCTCATCGCTAGTGTACACAAATCATATAATACAATTTACTATGAAATAAAGAACAGTGGTTACAACTCTGTTATTAACTTGTAATTAGTTGTTAATCAATATTATACAACATTATATCTGGATTTTAAACAAAGTTGCTCCGGCAATAATAAGACAATTAATTCCCAAGGTCGGCAAACGCTTCAGAACGATTTAGTTAGACATGGCGACAACAAAAGTTTATGTTAATTTCGTTCAATTATTCTGGGTTCTTGTGGTTACGAAAAAATATTAATAATGATTACAATAAAGTACACTACCTTACATTGATGGTACTTATATACTATAAGGTTTAATTACAATTCGTTCCTGAAGTTTTAAAAAGTTTGTGTGAAAAGTTCGTAATTTTTACCCAGGTTATATTCTGGTTTCATACAAGTTTAGTGCTTTATTTTTTAATTAATCCTTGAAAGAAATTTGATTATCAGTTTGTAGTGAGAGTTAATAGTGTTGTGAGAAAACGTTAAAAAGAATTTATTCCATAAATTCGGGTAATTCAGCAATACTTATCAAATCTGTTGAATTATGGTGAAGAGATATTCATTTCGAAATAGGTTGTGTCCTTTTTGTCATCAATCTTTCATCATTTTTGAATTTAATTACGCCTGGCGTCTTTTTGAGATAAGTTGGTCTAAATTATTAATTTGGAATTTAATAATCTGGTCTTGGGCCTCGGTTGGATGGACTAGCTCGTCATCAGACTTCTTACTTCATCATGTTATTAATTTTGATTACTTTTTTATTGTTTTAAATTAAAATTGAGTCGATTACGGCTTGACATCTATTCGTCTTGAGCTTCAATAATGAACTAACTGTTTCTAACGGAATAATAATAAATAACGTTTGGTTGTTATGGCAACTGTCTTACTCTCATTGGCTGTTCATAATTTAAGTCTATTGTTATGATATTTGAATTTTTATTCAAAATGACTAAATATCTTCTGATTGCTATTATTCTTCTGTCTTCTTATCTATGTATGAGATATTATCACAACTGTTCCTATTTTCTTTCAAAGATCATTTTGACATCCCACAAAGCTGGGTTTGTTTATGTATTAATGTTTTGACAATTATGTTAATATTATGTAATTACATTTCTTTCTTATTTCTGTTCTTAATTTAACTTTTACATCTTAATATGATTCACTAATTTTACTTAACTAGTTACTTGCCTTGGATTTTCTAATACAATAGTTAATTTCTTACAATTTGTTGATTTTGGATTTATACAGTTAGGCATTTTATAGGCCTAAGTAGTAATTGGCTATACTTTCTTATTCTACACAAATTAACGATTAGTTTACCTTTACATATATTTTGGTTAGTGTCACTTATGACTTGTTTACTTTTTGAATTGATTTGGGTTGTTTTATAATAATTGTATGTTCTCGTTACTTTACAAAATCATGGCTTGTCTATTATTTTCTAATTGCCTTTCCAGTATTATTAGGTTTGTAGGAATTTATCTCTTTACTTATCTATATTGCCATTTTTTATAACTCGTCTATTATTTACCATTATTTATTTGATTCTTTTTCATTATCATTTGAGTTTACTATTTCTCATTTCCTTTTCTTCTCGTTTGTTTGTCTTTTTATATCTTATCATTTTATTTCACTTTATTTGTTGTTTGTTTCCTTTTCATTTACCTTCTCATTTGATTTCATTTTATTTCATTTTATTGAGTCAATCACTTGGGTTGGGTCATAGTCATTTTATTTTCATTAGTTACACATTTAATATAGTTGATTCATAGTTTTTCCCTGGTATTGGGGTGGCTTTTTTGTGTTGTAACAATATATAACTGTACCAGTATTCCAGTATTTTCTGTTTGTCATTTAATAAATAATGTTTGTACCCATATTTTATGTGATTTTATTTACGTTACCCTTAATTTCTAACTAAAATTAATTATTTTCTTCTGACAAGTAAATATTTATATTATCAATGTTTATTTATTTTTATATGAAATATAATTCACATGACAGTCAAAGGAAACGAGGCAGACAATCAAACTGGGGGGAAAGAGGATATGAAATCGAAGAAGGGAAGGGAGGGGGAATGAGGGAGAGAGATAGGATAGGGAGGAGGGGGAATGAGGGAGAGAGATAGGAGAGGTAGGAGGGGGCGGCATTATCTGCCATGCCTGGGGGCGGCAGTACAGCAAATCTGCCCTTGGGTATACAGTATATAGGTTAGATGGTTGTAAGGTATTATAAACATAAGCTTGACTAGGCAGAAAGCAAAAGAGATGGGTTGTCATGAACACGTGGTTTTGCCAAATAAGCAACTAGAAACTTATCTGTAGTAATAATACTACATGTATTTATAACTTATTAAACATGTTTGAGTATTACAAGAATGATCAGTAGGTGAATAAAGGTAAATTGCAACACCAACATGCATTAAATATAACATATTGTCAAATATATTGTGAGAGAAGAAATGATAAATAAAATTTAATGAAAGTCTGTATTGCTAGCTAGGGATACAAAGAATTTGAAATTTCAATTAGTTTCTACACGACCAACAAAAACCTGATCTAGTGTGACAGCTTGTGTTTGATGGATGCCTTGGCTTAGCTATAAGAATAGCATTTTCGTTTTGAGGAGCAGACAACAATTCTACAAAGTTATAGTATATAGAGTGTCTCAAAAGCAAAACCATTATTATAGGAGATTATGCTAGACATGAAAATAAGAGAAAATATCATATAAATATAAGTCCAGAAATGCTTTGTTCTTAAGTTAAATGGGTAAATATTTGACCCATATATCTGTTCTGTAAGTGAAATACTATTCATTGTGTGTATGGTCACCAAGTTGCAATGGTTAATTTTAAAATAGGTTAGATACCTCATATTCCTTCATGCAACTTACTTTGGTCGCTATGCACGACGTGTTTCAGGATCTAGGTCCCATCTTCAGGTGCTCACTCGGGTCGAGCTCGTCAGTTCATAAAAACACACACATAAAACATAAAAAACACTGAATTCAAACATTCATACTGCGCGAGAGGGGACGATGCGCATCGTGGAGAAAGTAAACGTGCACTGGCCGTATAAAGTCCAATGCAGAGATAAGTTGGTCGTACTCCTCATGTCTGTGTCAGTTTTTGTATCACAGTATCGAAGAGCACGTTGGATTTGAACAACACCACATCGTTCAACAGGCACTGTTTCTGTGACTTGGCCGCTTTATATATCTCATTCTCTTCTAATGCATTCATATATCGGCCCTTCTTACAAAAGTGTATGGGTTTAAGATTAACAGAGAAGTTAGTGTAACTGTGATCACAATCAATCAGGTGTTGCGCGTAAGTCAATTTACTGTTTATCACATTCTTCATGGGCAGGTGTTCCTTGAAACTCTCTTCAAAACGTCTCCTGGTCTGGCCAATGTAAAACATGTCACAATCGTCACACACAATTTTGTAAACGCCAGAGCGTGTCTCTACGCTTCTGTGTATCTTGGGGCGCAGTGCATTTTCAATGTTATTTTTGTCCTAAATATAACTGCGATATTGTATTTCTTAAATTGGTTTTTTATAATGTTAGGCAACAAAGGTGTGTACTCTACTGATATATATCTGTCAGTATTATGCACCGCGCTGTTCGGAATTTGAGTTTTGTTCTTGCGCCTGGAGATAAGTTTATCTATTATACTAACGTTATAACCGTTGGATATGGCAATGTGTTTTAAAGTGTTTACTTCGTCAATGAAGCAATCTTGCTCTAAGGGTACAGTAAGAAGTCTATGGACAAATGCATTGTATGCCGCCATTTTCTGGGACCACGGGTATACGAATGAGCATGTATTGTGGTGTCAGTGGTAGTGGGCTTTCTGTAAAGTTTAGATTTGAAAGAGTCCTGAGATTTAATTATGGTCAGGTCAAGAAAGTTCAGTTGGTTATTCTCCTCTGTTTCAAGTGTAAATTGTATGTGTTTGTTAACACTGTTCAAGTAGTTTTTCAGAAGCTCAATTTTTCTTAATGTGCCATCAAAGACAATAAATGTGTCATCGACATACCTGTAATAGGACACGATGTTTTCACGGTATTTATTATTACTAGAAAATAAATATTCACTTTCGAAAAAATTAAGATAAAGGTCAGAAAGTATCCCGCTTAGAGGAGATTCCATGCTCAGTCCTTTCTTTTGGTTGTAGTATGTATCGTTGAAAGTGAAATAATTTTGGCGCAATATTTCTTTAAGCAAAATAATTAGTTCATTTACAGCCTGTGGGCTTACTGTGGCGTTGCCCATTAAGTTTGTTTTTAATATTTCAACAGTCTCGTTAACGGGTACATTTGTGTACAGACTTACTATATCGAAGGAGGCAATCTTGTATTGTGGTTTCAACTTGATGTCTTTAATTTTACTTACGAAGTCAGAACTATTTATAACGCTATGATTATTATGAAGTTTTGTATTATTTTTAATAATTTTCTGTAGTACTTTTGTGGCTCTGTAGCCACAAATACAAAAACACCAATGTCAAATTAATCAAGGCCTCTTCTAACATTGAATTCAATAAGAAATGTTTACACTTAAATCTCATACCAAGATATGCCGTTATTAACATTAATAACAAATCTAGAGCCGCACAGATAGTTAAAAGTTCAACAGAGAGAATTTAGATTAAGAAAGAAATTGACCATCTATATGTTAAAAAGATCCGTCTCAATTCAGAATTATACAGAATACACCTGGAATTACTCAATGCATTACATCCTGCTATCTATAATAGTGTACTCGATAAGGTTGAACAACAAATACAATGCATCAGATATAAAATATTCGTTACACACAACAAGAAACTTTGCTCTCTACAACACAAACAACGTAACACGGTCGATACAGTATGTAAACACAAATTTTATAAGCGGGTAGAGAATTTAACCGATATGAACCTAACTAATGACGAGGAAACTTTACTGAATAAAGGACTGAAATATAATCTACCCGCACTTAGTACGAATCATTTAGTACATGAAGTCATTAACGCTGAAGCAGCCATTAAATCTTTACCCAGTGATAATATGCAAAATGAAGCCAGAGTAATGATAAACAATAAACTTAATAGGCTATTAAATATGAATACACAGACACAACATCTTGAATGTAAATATCGTCACGACCGCGTAGTAATTAGTAACTTACGTAAGAAGTTAATTGACAATAATATTATATTACTGAAGGCCGATAAGGGTAATACTGCCATCTTGCTACACAAACATGTACATGTGAACAAAGTACAGGACTAAATATCACTATTGTTTGAGAACTCAGAACACTAAGTTTTTTATAAGTAAAATCGTAAAGATTTACCTTACAGCCTAAACCGGCTTTCACCTTTAGAAGGCTTCATCAGAGGCTGCCGTAGGTAGCGTTGTCCGTCTAGTTGTTGGCGACGCGATAGTTTTCCGAAAGATCGATGCTGTGTGTGTGTGGTGAGATGTGTTCGAATAATGTGTGCGATTTGAATTGTGTCTGTTCGTTTAGGATGTCGTTTTTATTTGTTTTTGTGTGTTTGTATATTTATAATTGTTCTAGAGTGTCTAGTATTCGGCCTTTTGTGTGTACGTGTAGACTGTTCATGTTATTGTCGATGTTTTTATATGTGTGGTTTGCTTCAATGAGGTGGTTTGCAAAGGTGGATTCTGTAGTGGTGTGGAGTGCCTTTGTGTGTTCAGTGTATCTCTGTTTGAAGCTACATAGTCTGGCCTATGTAGAATTTATTGCAATTTGAGCAATTTAGCTTGTATACACCGGGTAGATCGAATTTGTTTTGTGTATTGTGCGTGCGTTTTGATAGTGTGTGTTCTGTTTTGTTAGTAGTTTTGTAAGCAATTCTGTATCCTGCTCTTTTGAATTTGTGGGCAATTTTTTCAGTTTGTTTGTTGATGTATGTTAGTGTTATGAATTTGTTGTTTTCTGTCTTTGTCTGTTGTTTGTTTTGTGTAGGAGTTTACTGACTATTGTTCTGTCATATCCGTTAGATTCTGCTAGATATTTTATCGTGTTTAGTTCGTCTTTGTAGTCTTTTTTATCTAAGGGGATGTTGTTAAGTCTATGTATCATGGTTCTAAAAGCAGCTAGTTTGTGTTGTTGGGTGATTGGAGGTGTTGTGTATTAGTGTGTCAGTTGTAGTTGGTTTTCTGTATATACTGAATTTGTGCTTGTGTTCTAGTTTTGTGATGGAAAGGTCTAAGAAGTTTATGGTATTGTTGTGTTTGTATTCGGCAGTGAAGGTTATGTTTTTATGTATTTTGTTTATGTGCGTAAGTAATTGTTCACATTGTCTTTTGTTCCCCCTGTATAGTATTAGAATGTCATCAACGTATCTATGCCAATATAGTATTTTATGTGAGTGTCTGTCATTGTTTGTGAGTATTTTTGTTTTTTCTAAGTGTTGGAGGAAGACTTCTGCTAGAATGCTGGATATGGGGGAGCCCATGGGTAAGCCATCGTTCTGTGTGTAGTATTTATTGTTATAAGTAAAGTAGTTTTGTTTTGTATAATGTTCAGAGTTTCTGTAATTTTGTTGATAAGTTCGTCTGGTGTGTTGTTTTGTTTGAGTTTGTTTTGTAGGATGGTGATTGTTTCAGAGATGGGGATGTTTGTGTACAGGTTTTTAATGTCAAAGGAGGCTAATGTGGCATTATGGGGGATGTGTATGTCTTTTATTTTTGTTACTAGGTCAGTGTTGTTTTTTACTGCAATGTTGTTGTCTATTTGTGTGTGTTGTCTAATAATTTTGTCTAGATATTTTGCGAGTTTGTGTGCAGGGGCATTACGGTAGTTGATAATGGGGCGGACCGGAATGTCTTCTTTATGGATTTTGGGAAGCGCTTGGAGGGTAGGTGCTGATGGTCGGATTTGTTTCATGTAGGGCTTTTGTTTATGTGTCATAATATGTTTGGCTTTGTTGACTATTTGTTTTACTGAGTTTTGGTATCTGTCGGTGGGGTCGTGTTTTAGTTCTGTGATGTTGTTCTGTTCCATGAAGTTTTGTACTTTTTTGTGTAGGTTGTCTGTGGGGATAATTGGGCCCATCGCCAACAACAAGACGGACAACGCTACCTACGGCAGCCTCTGATGAAGCCTTCTAAAGGTGAAAGCCGGTTTAGGCTGTAATGTAAATCTTTACGATTTTACTTATAAAAAACTTAGTGTTCTGAGTCATCAAACAATAGTGATATTTAGTTAAGTAACGGACACGTCATGGACAACGAAATCCAAGAAAGTACAGGACTTCATAACCAACAATAACATTGATATATTGACTGACGACCCCACTAAGAGTTACGTTAAAGACCTGAACGCTGTTGTTAATAAATGTACCAATCTTTCTGATGAGCGCACACGCTGTTATTTGAAGCCGATACACGCACAAGCCCCGTTGCTTACGGGCTTACCAAAAATCCATAAAAATGACATTCCCATTAGGCCTTTGGTTAACTTTACAATGGCGCCATGCTACAGAGCCACAAAAATACTACAGAAAATTATTAAAAATAATACAACACTTCATAATAATCATAGCGTTATAAATAGTTCTGACTTCGTAAGTAAAATTAAAGACATCAAGTTGAAACCACAATACAAGATTGCCTCCTTCGATATAGTAAGTCTGTACACAAATGTACCCGTTAACGAGACTGTTGAAATATTAAAAACAAACTTAATGGGCAACGCCACATTAAGCCCACAGGCTGTAAATGAACTAATTATTTTGCTTAAAGAAATATTGCGCCAAAATTATTTCACTTTCAACGATACATACTACAACCAAAAGAAAGGACTGAGCATGGGATCTCCTCTAAGCGGGATACTTTCTGACCTTTATCTTAATTTTTTCGAAAGTGAATATTTATTTTCTAGTAATAATAAATACCGTAAAAACATCGTGTCCTATTACAGGTATGTCGATGACACATTTATCGTCTTTGATGGCACATTAAGAAAAATTGAGCTTCTGAAAAACTACTTGAACAGTGTTAACAAACACATACAATTTACACTTGAAACAGAGGAGAATAACCAACTGAACTTTCTTGACCTGACCATAATTAAATCTCAGGACTCTTTCAAATCTAAACTTTACAGAAAGCCCACTACCACTGACACCACAATACATGCTCATTCGTATACCCGTGGTCCCAGAAAATGGCGGCATACAATGCATTTGTCCATAGACTTCTTACTGTACCCTTAGAGCAAGATTGCTTCATTGACGAAGTAAACACTTTAAAACACATTGCCATATCCAACGGTTATAACGTTAGTATAATAGATAAACTTATCTCCAGGCGCAAGAACAAAACTCAAATTCCGAACAGCGCGGTGCATAATACTGACAGATATATATCGGTAGAGTACACACCTTTGTTGCCTAACATTGTAAAAAACCAATTTAAGAAATACAATATCGCAGTTATATTTAGAACAAAAATAACATTGAAAATGCACTGCGCCCCAAGATACACAGAAGCTTAGAGACACGCTCTGGCGTTTACAAAATTGTGTGTGACGATTGTGACATGTTTTACATCGGCCAGACTGGGAGACGTTTTGAAGAGAGTTTCAAGGAACACCTGCCCATGAAGAATGTGATAAACAGTAAATCGACTTACGCGCAACACCTGATTGATTGTGATCACAGTTCCACTAACTTCTCTGTTAATCTTAAACCCATACACTTTTGTAAGAAGGGCCGATATATGAATGCATTAGAAGAGTATGAGATATATAAAGTGGCCAAGTCACAGAAAGAGTGCCTGTTGAACGCTATGGTGTTGTTCAAATCCAACGCGCTCTTCGATACTGTGATACAAAAACTGACACAGACATGAGGAATACGACCAACTTATCTCTGCATTGGACTTTATACGGCCAGTGCATGTTTACTTTCTCGACGATGCGCATCGTCCCCTCTTGCACAGTATAAATGTTTGAATTCAGTGTTTTTTATGTTTTATGTGTGCGTTTTTATGAACTGACGAGCTCGACCCGAGTGAGCACCTGAAGATGGGACCTAGATCCTGAAACACGTCGTGCATAGCTACCAAAGTAAGTTGCATGAAGGAATATCAGGTATCTAACCTATTTTAAAATTGAAATACTATATTGTTACGATGGTCTTCTTGATCGTCTTGATCGTCGTAGGTACAATGGAAACAAAATACACCATCGTAGTAACTTGGGAGGGGCAAGGGGAGCACTCACCCCCCAATGTTCCAAGCATTATAAAATTTTGTTTCCAGTTGTTATAAATAAAAACTAACAAATCGTCAAACAGGAGACAGTTTTTATGCTTGCAAGCACAGTAAGCACTATTTATCAACGTCTGATACTCTGTACTGTTGTCAGACGACTAGTTGCCATAAATTTATTATCCTTATTTCTTCGAAGAAAGTTGTAAGGGTAATGTTTGACAGATTTGAATGATATACGTCAAAATAATATTTCTGTTAAAAAAAAAACAAACGCTAGAGACCTAATTAACTGGAATACAATGCGTGCTTTTACACAAACAAAGACTTGTTTTATAACACCGTAATGAAATAATAAGCGCAGCTGTACTTCTAAGAATTTGCCTTACTTACTTTCCTCTCTTTGTCACACATATTCTTCTGATTCATCCTTCTTTTGACTGTGCTCGGATTGTTTACTGTTTGATTCAAGATTATCGCTGTTTTCAGTTCAGCAGAATTTCGCAAACACTACAGGCCAGTGTAAAAGAGAGCGGTATGGTAGGGGGTAACAGACTCGGCAGTATGAACAAAGCTGGCTTACTGTGCAAGACGTCGATGGCTTTGTTCATGAAGCTTAACGTAGTCCGTTAAAAGTACAAATCGCTTGTCTCTTTCTTAATTTGTTATTGTTGTGATTGTTTTGGTTTTTTGTGTTCCGAAGTTCTGAGAAATGGGAGAAAAGAAACCCAAAGGAGTAACACTGCTTAATTTATTTGAAAATAGCCTCACTGGCAATTTGAAAATTTCTTTGTTGTGACTGATTCGGCTTACTGATACTACTGCCGAGCATTTTGTGGCAGTGTGCATAAGGGAGAGGATGCATTTATGAAAACTGGGTATAAGAATTGGAAGAACTGAAATTGTTTATGTTTATAGGCCTACAGTAAATTTGTTCCAGGTAAACATAACTGGAAGTACAGCTTATGAAGAAAGGTTTGTTGATCACTAAAAAATGAAATTGTCCCTCGTTTACTAACTAAGAATTATTACTAAACTTTCTAATTTTGTATATAATATATTTTATAATATATATTTATAAATATATTATATGGTCTCACTACGCACTTGAATTTGTGAATCTTTACCCCCCCCCCAAATTAGGCACCAAGTTACGCCCATGAAATACCCTACACCAATTAAGTCACTAAGCACCACCTTCAATTTTTACAGTTAAATTGTTCGTAATTAACAACACAGTCTCCTACAACAAATCAAAAAAAGTTGTTCACACGCAACAAAATGTTAACTAATATTAAACACAATTGTATTAAAATTATACCGCCCGATTATAAAACTCAACACTTCACTAATAACCACTTGAACGTACACAGTAATATCGCCCGATAATAACTCGAACCGCACTGTAAAGGGGAGACCGGGTCTAGTTGATACAGGGTCAAGTTGATACAGCAACGTTAATTTCTGAACACGCATGCGCTAAGGAGCAAGATGGCGGGTGAATAGGCAACTGATCGATACTCAGTAAGCACGCGTGTGCGGTAGGATCAGGTTCCACTGGTCTGTGATTTATTGACAAAAGACTGCTTTTTGTGCCCAAAAGTAAATTTGTGCGGTCTTCTTCGAGCTACTGTAGAGTCCATTTCAGTGATTCTATCACGTAGTCCAATACTTTACGTGATTCCTTGAGGAGAGAGGTAAGAATGTTTACTTACAGACGTAGTTTAAATTTTAACCTGTCCTCGTAGTTTCGGGGTTAACGTAATGGCGTCGTTTGGGTCAAGTTGATACGCTTCATGTGGGTCAGGTTGATACGGTTTATCAACTTAACCCACACGCTTTTAATCGTGTATTTCTTTTTTTTTTCAGAAAATGCCGAGAAACTATCAGAAAAAAACTAAAAGGGGTGAAATACCTCTTGAATTGTTTGAGAAAGCGTATGGCGAAATAAAGAATGGCAGAGTGTCTTTGCAGGAATCTGCAAAAACATTCGAAATAGATAAAATGACTCTTCTTAGATACAAAAAGAAAAAAGAAAAAACCCAAACCCAGACTCAAATTTAGATGTCCGTATGGGCTATGCCAAACCTCGTCAGTACTAAATGACCATCTAGAAGAAGAGCTTACACAATATATTCTTATTTGCTCAAAAATATATTATGGTTTGACTCCAAAAAATATAAGGGAAATAGCTTATGAATTGGCTTTAGCAAATCAAGTAAAAGTGCCTGATACATGGTATAACTAAAAAATGGCTTCTGCAGAATGGTTTTCTAAATTTTTAAAAAGACACCGGAATCTTTCTCTACGAGAGCCAGAAGCGACCGGCCTCAGTTGTGCCACTAGTTTTAACAAACATAATGTTTCATCTTTTTTTGAAAATCTTAAAGCTGTCTTTGACAGATATAAATTTCAAAGTAAAGACGTGTGGAACGCAGATGAAACAGGTGTGCAGACCGTTCAACGGCCTAGTAAAATTGTAGCTGAGAAAGGAGCTCGTCAAGTCGGGAAGGCTACTTCAGCTGAACGAGGGCAAACTGTCACGATTGCCACTGCAGTTAGTGCTATAGATAACTTTGTACCGCCTCTTTTTATCTTTCCAAGAGTGTTCTATAAACGATATTAATTGATGACTCGTTGGGCACTTGGTGAAACATATTAATACAAAGGTTTTGTAAAATATATAAAAACACTTGGTAAGTTTCACAAATTTTTTAATTAACTCTGACAGCTGTTTCGACTAACTTAAGCCATTGTCAAAGAGCGAGTGAATGAAATTACTGAACACAGGATGTTAGTGGGGTGTAGGTGGTGGACATCTGTTTAGGGCGTATCTGGAACATCTGTGTTGTGATGGCGAGGGGCGGGGGAGAGTGTGTGCATGAGACAAGGGAAGGTCAGGTGTCTTTAAAAACTAAATACAGTACAATCGTGAATGCAAAATATAAAATTAACTGAACGAAATATAAACTGAATGCAAAATTTAAAATAATGATGAACATTCAAAATAATATAAAATAAACTAAACTAAATAACAGATTTTAATAAAGGGGATACATAAAATTCAGTCTGTTCATTGGTTAAATTTTTGTTTAACAATTTTAGTTTAGTTTATTTTATATTATTTTGAATGTTCATCATTATTTTAAATTTTGCATTCAGTTTATATTTCGTTCAGTTAATTTTATATTTTGCATTCATGATTGTACTGTATTTAGTTTTTAAAGACACCTGACCTTCCCTTGTCTCATGCACACACTCTCCCCCGCCCCTCGCCATCACAACACAGATGTTCCAGATATGCCCTAAACAGATGTCCACCACCTACACCCCACTAACATCCTGTGTTCAGTAATTTCATTCACTCGCTCTTTGACAATGGCTTAAGTTAGTCGAAACAGCTGTCAGAGTTAATTAAAAAATTTGTGAAACTTACCAAGTGTTTTTATATATTTTACAAAACCTTTGTGTTCTATAAAGACCATTTCATTCACGGAGGACCACCTGGTTGTATTGGAACAGCACATCCATCAGGTTGGATGACAGGGCCTTCTTTCGTAATTTTTGTACAACACTTTCATCGACATGTGAAGCCTTCGCCTGAACATCCCTGCCTTCTTTTACTGGACAACCATGACTCACACTTGTCTATAGAAGTGTTAAATTTCTGCAAGAACAACGGTGTCATTTTACTTTTGTTTCCACCTCACACATCCCATCGTCTTCAACCGCTAGATAAATCAGTTTATGGACCATTTAAGAAGTTTTATTTTTCAGCTGCCGACAACTGGCTTACAAGCAACCCAGGGAAGACCATAACGCTATAATATGATATTCCCTGTCTTGTCAAGAGTGCTTTCGCAAATTCTATGACACCAAACAATATCATAGCAGGTTTCAAGTCAACTGGAATAATGCCGTTCAACCCACATATATTTAGGGATGAAGATTTTTTGTCCAGCTACGTCACTGATCGTCCAGTTGGACCCTCAGCATCAGCAGAAATCGAACCAACCGTTGTGAATTTAACAGGGGAGTCTTCAACAGCTTCTTCGCCTACCGTAAAGCAGGAACATATTCGGCCACTTCCAAAGGCTGGAGAACGAAAAAGGAGTGGAAAAGGTAGGCAGCCATTGAAATCAAGTATCCTCACAGATAGTCCAGTAAAAGAAAGAATTGAAAAAAAAAACAACAGAAAGAGAGTTGAAGAAATTGATAAAACAAAAAAACCGAAAATGAAATTATTTAAATCACTTAGCTGTAAGCAAAATGAAGACAGCTGTAAAAAACAAAATGTCAAGGAAACAAAGAAAAGAGCGAACTCAAAAAGAGGAAGCCAGGAAGTCGAGTCCGATTCTGAAGGAGATGAAGAAACATTTTGTTTAGTGTGTCTGGAAACCTACTCTACATCTAAACCAGGTCAAGACTGGATTCAATGCATCTCCTGTAAAAATTGGGCTCACATTAGTTGTGGAGAAGATAGCCCTACTTACACTTGTATCAACTGCCAATCAGATGTGTGCTTGTCATCTGACTCGGATTAAACATTAGGCCTATAGTTTTATAAGCCTCCTTTTGCTTTTGAACTATTTTAAAATTTTAGTTTTATTATTTCTATTAGAGTTTTGCTAATCGCCACTCTAGTGTTTAGTTTTTAGTTACAAGTTACGGAACTCGTTTGCCTTAAAGATAGAGTTTTTTCTTATTTAAATTAATTTGATTACAATGTGTATTATGAATTAAGTATAATTAACTAGCTGTATACCCGTGCTTCGCTACGGTTTTTACTGAATAAACACATTGGTTCGGTGGTTTTTTTTTTTAACCTTGGGTAACCAAGCACATTGTATAAATGTAATATTTACAAATTTTTAAAAGCATAAATGGGTGCTAATACTAAGTCTATTGAAATCGTTTTTTGAAACGAAATACGGCACTTATAAAACTTCCTTGTAGACAACGTTCTTTGTTTGACCCTGTGGCTGAAGGATAGTTAAACTCTCAGAAGAGCTAACTCGTGAGCAAGCAACATACAACTGGCCATGGGAGAAGCAGTCTTCCCTCAGATCAACACCGGCCATTTTCAAAGACTGCCCTTGTGATTTATTTATTGTCATAGCAAAGCAGAGCTTGACAGGGAACTGGAGTCTTTTAAACTGAAAATGGTAATCCGATGGACTTAAGGGAATGCGTGGAATGAAGACTGCTTCCCCCTGACCACATCCAGTGAATAGTGTTGCTTCTATGACGTTGTTGTGCAACGATTTAATCTGCAGCCTAGTACCATTACAAAGCTTAGGCAGTACCAGGTTTCGTAGCAGCATTATTGGAGCTCCAACTTTAAGGCAAAGATTGTGCGGTGGAATGCCTGGAGGATTAAGCGTGTGCAAGAACTCTACTGGGTAATGGACCGCATCTTCTACTTCCACCACAGAGTCCACGGATTGGTACTGGACAATCTCAGTTGGCAGTTTTTCCAATAATGTGTTATTGATATTTGCAGCAGTGTCATTCTTTGGAGTAAGGATAGCTCTTTCTTTCAGCCAAGATACATCTTTCAAGTAAAAATTAGTTAAATCTGGGTAAATTTTTTCAGCCAACGTTGTCAAGTCGCATACAACTTCACATAAGTCTTTTGTAATATTGACTTTGCCATTTTCTTCAGGTAGATTTCCATTACCGATCTGTAAAAGTAAACTTGAAAACTCGTCTGCCTTTAAGATGCACCCGCATGTTGACTCTCAAGGAATGAACTTGGACTTTAGGCCACAGGACAGAACTCTTTAGACAGGCTTTAACTTCATCTGCTCGAGTTCCCCTAGATACAACAGGTAAAGTCTGTCTGAAGTCTTCGGCCATTAGAAGTGTGACTCCACCCATCAGGTTTTTATTTCTTCTAATGTCCTGCAGAGTTCTATCCAAAGCTTCAATTCCTCCCTTGTGAGCCATGGTGCACTCGTCCCAAATTATCAACTTACAATCCTTAAGTACCTTCGCTGTGTCGCTTTGTTTTGATATGTTGCAAAATGGGGTCTCAGAGTGGTTTAAGTTGAGAGGCAGTTTGAAGGCAGAATGAGCTGTCCTCCCTCCATCCAACAATGTTGCTGCTATACCTGACGAAGCCACAGATATAGCAATTTTCCTATCTTGTCTTACCATGGCTAATATTAAATTAATCAAAAAGGTTTTCCCTGTACCACCTGGTGCGTCAAGAAAAAATAGTCGTCCAGCCTCTGAGTCAATGCTCGCAGTTACATTTCATTGTGGACATTTTTCTGCTCGTTGTTCAATTTAGGCACGTTTTCAGCAACCAATTCAGATAGATGGACCGTGTTGTAAAGAGTTCTTTCAGGTACTCGCGGTTGACTGCAGAACTGTTGGGCTCTTGACTTGGAGAAGGAAGACCGAGTTGTTGGAGGGATTGATTGGACATTGAAGAGATTAAGTTTTCTAATGAATTTCATTTGTTGTAAATGATGTTGTTCCGTAGTTCAAGCTCTAAGCCCAGACATTCATACTCCATCTGTCTCTTGAAGTCCTCTGACATACTGTCTCTGTGTTTCTCCCACAGCACTAAGGGATCCGCTGCTTGACAAAACACCAAAATGACAGCGAACAGTTGTCTGATTTTCTGTGGTGACTCCGACAGAGCAGCTTCCTCCAAGGTGATGTCCCAATGATTGTCATCTTGAAGTAAACCCAACGCTCTGCAGGCAGACTGATAAGTGGAGTGAACTATGCCAGATACCCTCTTAAGATCATTAAAACTCATAGGCCCTTTAACTTCATGAAGGAGAAGACGTAGGTAGTAACATTCTGCATTCTTAGGGTGTACAGTATAAACCCGACCGAGCACTTGATCTTTTTTCACTCCTGGATGTCCGGGAACGGCTTTGCCTTGTTTCCGCTGACTAAACTTATTGTTTTTCCAGGTGTAGTAAGCAGGGACTTCACTGTAGATTATGGTTCTGGCAAAATTGTCTGATTTGCATAGTTCAAAGAATGCCAGTGGAGTGGTTTTGGGTGGATTTTGAACTTTGTCTTGAACGTTTCCGGGATTAAAATAAATTCTCTGGCCATTTTCAAGGTGTACAGCCAAATGCATTACGGGAGGATATCTTTCATGGGAAGCAAAATATACGCCATGCCACTTCGGAACTACTTATGTAACGGCCTGCTTCATATTTGGACACTTCGTCCCACTCATTTTCCAACACAAAAGCTGCTTGATCACTGCCCTTGTTCACGTATTTGCAAATATACTTTATCGATTTGACAGAGTTACACAACTTGACATTGATATGTGCCAAAAAGGTACGTGACAGAACAGGATTGTACGGTACCACTCATCGACTGTCTAGGTCTACTCCATTGATGTTGACTGTAAAACTACCATCAGTAGGAGACCTTTGACGGTACTGGGGGTAGCCATCGTCAGCAGTTTGGGTTTCTTTAGATAAGGGACGTGGATATCTTTTGGAGCATGAGCCGTTAACCATGCAGGGCAAGTTCCTGTTTAAGCTTCCGCAAGGGCCATGAATCATTGTCGACTTAATAATTTCATGAAGTTCAGGGTCCGTTTCAGGGTCAGGTACCTCTGCGCTTATGACACTGTCAGTTTGGTTGGCCATGATCCTGTCCTGCAGCCATAGCAAGATGTGTGCGTGAGGCAAGCCACGCTTCTGCCACTCCACAGTATACATGTAACACCTACTTTGACCGAAAATGGAACCTTTAGTTAAAAGATGAATAAGTTTTTTAACTTTCAAATGAAACACTCGAGCTATGATGTCATGTCTGTCTTGAGGCTTTTGTCTGTCTCTTAAGGCAGCTCCAATTTCAGACCATTTCGGGTTACATGTAAATGTGATAAACAAATCAGGACGACCATAGTGACAAACATATGTCATGGCATCCTGAGTTCTCTCGTGCATATAGCAGTACCCACCAGTAAAACTGGATGGTAACACGACCCTCTTTCCCATATCTGAAATGTTAGCATCCCCCTTACACATGGCGTCTTTAAGATGAACATAGTTTTCCACTCGCAGCTTACTCTGGTTGAATCTTATAAAGTTAAGCCTTTCTGTCTCTATCTTGGCATACATATCAACCACAAACTGGTTGAAAAGACTACGATACAGCAATAGGTAACTTTCTTCACCTTGTCTTTCCATTATTCTGTAAGCGTAGAAGTCTGAAGCGGAAACTGTTTTCTTGAGAGATGCTTTAGATATTGGATCATATTGTGGAATATTGATAGAGTAGCCGTCTTCTCCACAGCAGAACATAAGAGGGTACTGGAGAGCGTCGTATGCACGATGAGTTTCGCTGATCCGTACCAACTTGTGTCTCTGCTGTGAAGAATTATGTCTCTCTTTTCAAACTCCTGTCCCACAATAACCAAAGCTATCTCGCTTGTTGCTGGCGCATTGTAACGACCCCCTATGTTCAATTGCAGGCTTCCTGTCTCCATGAATAACAACTTTGAACTCCTGCCCCTCCGGAACATTTTCCTTTGTGGTTTTAAAATCTCGTATGTAGGGATTGTTATCATGCAGACATTTTTGAAGTTGGCCAACTAACCAACGCTTAACCATAGTAAAGAGGTTGGATCTGATTTCTGTTTCTTTTTCATCGTTTCCAACAAAATAAATTTGTAGAAAAGAGGGGTCTTGCTGGGGAGAAGGTAACAAACTTCCTATTCTATGGTAAACCTGCCCTTGGACCTTAAAAGTTGGCATGATATTTCCTTCGTGCACCTCTTTAGCTCCAAATGAAGTCATTTGAAAACATCTGTTATACTTTCTGGTACTTGCTAAAAAATGCTGAGACTGACGGTGACTGTAAGTAAGAAGACTATGGAGCGACTCAGGAAGCTGTTGAGTAGAAGGAAGACGAATCTTGCCATTGCTGCAGCATAAGCCAGGGCTCTCTTCTTTCCACTTTTTCTCATGGCACCACTTGCATTCAATGTGGTGACCAAGAGAAACAACCTTGTCATTATTGTAGTCTGTACTATGGTCATATTTAAATCCTGATAAAGACTTTGTTTTCCATGGGATCAGTTGCCTCTTCTCAGTGTACCTTCGAACAGCTTCCTGATTAACTTCCGGATGTTTCTTTGAGTATCTAGAAACTGAACCCCTGTTAATGTCAGGGTTTGCCTTGTTGTATCTTTTAACAGCCTCTCTATGAACTTCAGGATTTTTGCTATTGTATTTTCTTACAGACTCCCTATTTTTGTGTCTTTTGATTCTGTCATTAACTCTTGAACATTGATTTTTTCTTCTTTTCTTCCCAACACTCGAATCAACTGTAGCACTGATCTCTGAGGAAGACGAAATTAGGTCAGTAGGGGGGATCACACAACGGTTCTGGATATCACGTTTAGCAGAGTTTAGCACATAAATAAGTGGTATATCATCCTCGGATTGGTCTTGGGCAGTTTGCTCGACAACGAATTTTTCTAGGCTCTCAGTACCAAGCGAGGTGCAGATGGGATGGTTAACAACAGTTGATGTATGAGGAGGAATGTATTGAGGACTAAGAGGTTTAAAGTGGTCATTCATCATGGGTCCAGAACACTTGAATCGCAATATGGGCTTTCCCTCCTCATACTCATCAGGCTGTACAATCACCTCACCATCACGATACACCACCAGATGGTAAGGGTATATTTCGGCAGCAGCCTGAATTTCACAGTGGGTGGCATATGTGGTGTACAGAGACATGTGAGCAGGGTATTCAGCCAAACTTCTATAAATGTTACCACACGCCATCATTGTATGCTCCTCAAACCATTGCCAGTTGTTACAAATGTACTGTACAACGCTTGTTCACACTTGAGACGCATGGGAGACAGTACTGTACATGAGGTAAGACAGGGATTAAAAGAAGCACGACCCATCTGCACCCACAGGCACAATACAGTGAGGTACCATGATCCCATCAACTTCAATTTGTTCCATCATGTATTAGGGATATAGAATTTATATACAAAGCAGAAAAGAAAGCCTATTTAAAACAAACTAAAACAAAATTATTCTCTTCTTAACAAAAACTGTAAGAGCAACAACGGCGGTAGAACAAAACCTATTGAATAAAGTGGAACCTACACTGCAAAAATAAGAAAAATATTCAAACTTGACAAATAAACTAAAAAATACGATACAAACTAATAAAACAAATGTAAAAAGTAGAAAAGAAAGCCTATTTAAAACAAACTAAAACAAAATTATTCTCTTCTTAACAAAAACTGTAAGAGCAACAACGGCGGTAGAACAAAAACCTATTTAATAAAGTGGAATCTACACTGCAAAAATAAGAAAAATAGTCAAACTTGCAAACTTGACAAATAAACTAAAAAATAAGATACAAACTAATAAAAAATCAAGAATATCCAATGCTCAAACTAAAACTAACAAAATAATCATCTTAAACAAAGTAGCAGGAGTGTGCAGTGGCAGTGTAGCGACTGAACTGAACTGAACAAAGCAGCATTCTGGCCTGTTATCAGTGGCCTTTAGACTGAACCCCATGACGCAAGTGTGTCTGAGTTGTGTCCAGACCAGACTAAACATAACAACTCTTTATGGACTACATTGCAACGTAAACAAATATGTTACGTAAATTGCGTGATAGTACTTCTGGGAACACGTTCTTATCGCAGGAATGCATAAAATTCATGTGTTCATAAGTAATTAATATTTATTTAAGACAATAGTTAATATATCGTATAATATTGTTTTCTACCGACAAATGTTTTCTATATATTTATTACGCTCCTTTTACAACTTTGAATCAATTTACTCGGAAATATTTTCTTTGTAGGCCCTGTTGTTCTTGTGATACAGTGATGACTAAGTGAGTAAGTGGTATTTAGCAAATATATTATAGATTTCTTTAGGGTAGTTTTAATTAAAATTATTTAAGATTGACCTTTGTGTTCTTTATATTAGCAAATATATTATAGATTTCTTTAGGGTAGTTTTAATTAAAATTATTTAAGATTGACCTTTGTGTTCTTTAAAAGAGGGTTAAGTTAACTTGTAGAACAAATTTCATGTTTCTATCTCATCTAGAAGCTGCCTAACAGTTGTCACGTTTTAACTGTCATATATTTCTTATGAGAATATTCGGTCACTTTGACCCCTCCAAAACCCCCCTAAAATTTTGAATTTTGTCAAACCCCGTCTTATTGCACATCTACAGTATCTAGTGAATATCTATGTAAAGTTTCATCTTTCTAGGCCTTGTCATTGTTGAGATACAGTGATGAGTCAGTGAGTGGGCTTTGGCAAATATATTATAGATTCAATTTTACGTTTAATAGAAAATATAATAATGTTTGATTTAATATTCAACTTAATTACAAAGGTTGTATGCAAAGCATTCCTAAAATTGTTTTTAATTGATTTAGTTTCTTTTTATTTAGTATTTTAGTGCTTATCCTCTGTACTTATAATAAAATCTGGTTTATTAAAATTTCTAACATCATTTCATTCCTTTCTCCTCAGCGCATCAATCTACTCACTTGAGTATCAACTTGACCCATTCACGTATCAACTTAACCCACGCTGGGTTAAGTTGATACGTTTTGTCATTGTATATAAAATTATTTTTTTCTTATAAATTAACTTTTACAAAACCTTGATAGTAGTTTATTATTATAGGTAAAAAGTAGTTGTACTAAATGACATTTTATTTGGATCTGTAGCATTAAAAACAAAAATTATAAAAATAAAAATGTAAAAAGTGTATCAACTAGACCCAGTCTCCCCAATATATTGCAGCTATACTGAATTGAACGTCGTTGAGTACTGGTATTTATACCGCCCCAAATTACTAGATTATTCCATAATGCGTGTTAGCGCCAGTGTGTGCGACGTAATTAACTGTGGCCTTGACACAGTTCGCCCGGCTTCTGGCACAGTCTAGCAAATGCGTCGACAAGCACGTTCGCCACACACGTTACATACCGGATCCCTCTGGAGGATTCAATAAACATGTAGATTGTTCTGTGATGTCGTAACACTGTCCCCTCCTTAAGCCTGTTCGTCCCGAACTGGCAAACCATCTCTGAAGTAATACTTAGCTAGGCGATCTAGGTGGATGACCTTGAACTTTTGCTGTCCTTCCTGTTGAATCCGATAAACAACATCGTTGATTCTTTTTTTCACAGTATAGGGTCCTTCCCAGTTAGTTTGCAACTTAGGTGAACAACCAGACCTGATCTCCTTGTTGGAAACCCACACTATTGCTGCGAATGTCATACCGAGTTTTCATTTTATCACTGGCAATCTTCAGCCATCCTCTTATCAAGCGATTCATTTCTCGCAGTTGGTTTTCAAATTGCGAGGAACAGTTCTGTGGCTCTTGGGACTGAGTCTCAGGTGATCCGAACATTAAGTCCCTAGGAAGACGAATCTCCTGCCCAAACACCAATTTTGCTGGAGTCATGCCGGTCGTGTCATGTAATGATCTATACGCCATGAGGAATAGTGGTATACGTTGGTCCCAGTCTGTTTCGTTCTCGTCAACAACCTTCGAAAGATGCTGCTCAAGTGTCCTATTGAATCTCTCAACCATCCCGTCTGACAGGATGCAGAGGCGTTGTCCTGGTCTTTCGAATTTTGAGTAGACGGCATAATTCTTTAAACACTCCTGATTCGAAATTTCTCCCTTGATCTGATGGATTTCGATAGGGGCTCCATAACGGTAACAGAAGTTGTGAACTAACTGCTTTGCCACAGTGGTAACCTCCTGATTTGTAATTGCATAGGCTTCCACCCACTTAGTAAAGTAGTCACCTACAACCATGATGTACCGGTTTCCATCGTCAGTAACTGGGAATGGTCCAGCAATGTCTATGGCAATTCTCTCGAAAGGCAGGCCAACGTTATACTGTCTCATTTTTCCCCTGCTTCTGGTTTGTGGGCCCTTGCTTGCAGAACATATTTCACACGTCTGAACCCATTCCTCTACGTCGTGGCGAAGATGAAGCCAATATAATCGCTTCTGTATTTTGTCAAGGGTTTTGTTAACGCCAAGATGGCCTCCAGATGATCCATCATGCATTTCCTTCAAAAAAGACTGCACTTTACTTCGGGGAACTATCAACTGCATGACCACGTCTCGTCCATCTGCACTTTCTCAAGCCCTTTTCAGCAATCCGTTTTCTACGGTGAGAGATTCCCATTGTGCCCAGTAGCCCTTCAATAATTCGGAACCATGGCAGATATCTTGCCAATGCGGGCGGCAACCTTCCTCTTTTGCTGTCAAGATTGGTCCAATGTCTTCATCAGTCATCTGTTCTTGTTGACAGTCTTGTGTTGTCCAGCGGTCTGCCAGAAAATCTACCGTGATGGTTTGAACATGTTCGCTTGAGTTTTGTTCTTCCTTTCTGTGGCAATGTCGGCAGTCTTCCGGGTATGGTCTTCGTGATAAGCCATCTGCATTACCATGCAGGCGCCCCCGTCGATGTTGTACCTTGAAGTTGTACTCTTGCAGACGTTCAAGCCACCTTGCTAACTGTCCTTCCGGATTTTTAAATCTCAAGAGCCATGCAAGCACAGCATGGTCGGTACTTAGTGAAAACTCTCTTCCATAGAGGTGTTTATGGAAGTTCTCCAACGCTCGGATGATTGCCAGCAACCCTCTCATTGTAACGCAATAATTTCTCTCCTGTTTAGAAAGTGCCTTGCTGTAATACGCTATTACTCGTTCTTCACCGTTTTGGACTTGAGACAAAACTGCTCCTAGACCAGTATTGCTTGCATCTGTGTCCACAATGTACTTCCCTTCGGAAGCTGGGAAAGCGAGAACTGGCTGCGAACACAATGCAATTTTCAAAGTCCTAAATGCTTGATCACACTCCCTCAACCACTGGAAGTTTCGTTTATTTTCTGTTACCTCATGTAGTGGTTTAGCAATAGTAGCGAAGCCTTTCACAAAACGTCTGTAATATGAGCATAACCCCAGGAAACTCCAAACTTCGTGTTTACTCTTCAGCACTGGCCAGTCTCTTACGGTGTCTACTTTATTAGGATCCATGCTAACACCCGCTGCCGAAACCAGATGGCCCAGATACTGTACTTCCTTCTGGAATAGAGAACACTTCTTCGGGCTCAGCTTCAGTTGGGCACTGTGAATTCTAGTCAGAACCTCATTAAGGTTTTCCAAATGGTCTTTGAAAGTCTTCCGGATGACTATGACATCATCTAAATAAACAAGGGAAGTTTTCCAGGTCAGGCCTCGGAGTACCACGTCCATCAATCTTTCAAATGTTGCCGGTGCATTACAGAGTCCAAATGGCATGACGTTAAATTGGAATAAGCCACTTGGGGTCGAGAAAGCGGTCTTTTCCTTGTCTTCTTCAGATCCACTCTTCAGGTCCAATGTGAAAAACCACTGTACTCTGGACAACGTGTTGAGTGTATCGTCAACGCGAGTTAATGGATAGCAGTCTTTCTTTGTAACGTCATTTAACCTCCGGTAGTCTACGCAGAAACGCAATCCACCATCCTTCTTCTCTACCAGCACTACAGGAGAAGACCAAGCACTTGACGAAGGTTCGATTACTCCCTTTGTCAAAATGTCCTGTACTAACCGAGACATTTCCTCTTGTTTAGATAATGGAGGCCTTCGATGAGGTTGGCGTATCGGTGTTGTGTCCCCGGCATTGATGCGATGTTGCACAAGAGAGGTTCTTTCGAGTGACTGTCCCCGAACTGCAAAACAATCTTTGAATTCATGTGAATACTGTCTGAGTTCTTTTACCTCACCACTTGAGAGGTCGTTAGAAGATCTGTTCAATAATTCCTGCAGTTCCTCTGGTAATTTGGAAGTATCCGAAGCACTGGATCTTCGTTGCGTTATTGCGGCTACCCAGGCCACAGGAGTCAATTTGCCTAGGAGCGTATTGCTTTGTAAAGTGACAGCTTGATCTAAAATATTCGCCACTCTAATAGGTACATTTCCGGTTTCGTCAGGTTTTACTAAACTTCTGGCAATTAGTATGCCCGGTGTGCTGACTACCTGGGGTTCGAATATAGAGCACTGGTTGCCCCTAGTATCTACCTCGGTTCTAACCATGATGATCTTTTCGGAGTTTGGCGGAACAGTTACGGCCACTTGGTTTATGACGTTCATCGATTTTTCTGATGTCGTCAGCATTACCTTTTCTCCTCCGATTCTAAAGACATTGTTTTTGAAGTCGACTATAAATCCGTATGCGTTCATAACGTCCACACCAAGAATTGCTTCATCCACAATGTCTGCAACCAGTACTTGATGATTAAACTCAAGTCGACCGAGGCGTAGGCGTATCTCCACTTTTCCAAACACTTTTACAGGCTGTCCAGTAGCTGTTCGCAAGCTGCAAGAGCACCAGATTGGCTTAAGATCTTTCACCACGTCGGGCCGCACAATGGAAACTGTTGCACCTGTGTCAACTGTAATCGAGGTTGGCCTTTCTTGAACGAATCCGGTAACCACCAAGATCCTGCTGTTTTTCTGAAGTGTAGAAATTGCGTATTGTCTAGGAGCTTCGTTCCTCCAGTTAGTCAGCAGACGCCCCATTGTACCGACTGTTGCTCGTTTCCCTGCTGCTGAATTCTAACCGGACAATCTCATTGTAGATGTCCAGGTTTCCTACATCTATAACACTTTGGTCTTCCATTCCTTCTTATTTAATTTTTTGGCGCTGACCGTCGAGTCTCTGTTCCTTGTTCTTCTTCCTCATCGTCTGTGCCGTCGCTATCTTTTAGCGCGCACTTTATGACTTATCCAACCAGATACTGATTTGGCAGCCTCAAATTGCAAAGCATGTACCAGGGCGTCCGCACTGTTCTGGTGTCTTGCCATTCGTAACACTTCCTGTAGTTCATTATCTCGGACACCGGCAGTAAATGTCTGCATCGCAAAACTCATTCGAAAATCTTCTGGCGCTTCAGGATAGGCCAGTCTAATTAGTCTGTCGATACTTGCTTCAAACTCTTGAAGACTCTCCCTGGAATGCTGTTGTCTTGCTCTCAACTGGGTGCAGTACACGTCTTGCAAATGTTTATCACCATACCGTAATTCTAGAGCAAGGCTGCCCGGCCTTTTTAACAGTTGGGCAAAATTGATGAAAAATCACAGGCGGGCCACTGACCACTGACGGTTCCTATGTTTGTTACTTTTGATAACAATAAGCCTTAAATTAAGGTATTGTGCAACAAAAGAAATGCAACATTCTGAAATGGTCTTCTGCCAAAAAAAGAAACAAAATTAACAAAAATCAAAATCAAAATCTAAATAATTGGTACAATTAATGTGATTTCTGAAACTGTTTCTGTTTTAATAATTTTCCTGTGTTAGGCGTCAGATCAGATGTTGTACAGTTACAAACAATCAGAAATATGTTGCTCAGTTAGAGATGTGCGTTATTTATTTGTTATAAAATTAAAATTTGAAAAACTCTTTTCACAAACATATGTTGATCCGAAACTACTTAAAAATTGAAAGGCCAGGTCAGTTATTGCAGTAGTCTTCTTTTGGCACCAATTTCCAGAAATCTACAAATTCTTCTGAAGAAGTTTGTGACTTTGAAGATATTTTTTCTGCAAAAAGGTTTTTTAGTGCAGAATGATTTTGCAGTTCAGTGAGTTCCAACTGAATATTGGCAGGATAACTGATTATTTCAGTCAAACTGATCGTAAAAGGATTCACAAAAATTTGTAAATTTTCTTTTATACTTTCAAAGTCCTGGAATCTACTATCAAACGACTGTAATAGGCATCTAATTTTAGATTCGTACTTAGTACAATTGATAGTGGCGATATTGAGCTTCTCTTTCAAATCTTTGAGTGTGGGAAAAAGGTCAATATTTTCGTTGGCTAAATTAATTAAAAACAGATTTAATTTAGCTTTGAATCCGCTTATCAAAGTAAACATAGTCGGAAGTGAACAATCTTTGCCTTGTAATTTTAGGTTTAAAATATTGAGGTAATTAGTAATGTCAACAAGAAATGCAAGATCACTCAACCAGGATTTATTTTTCAGTAAATCAGTTTCCAAAGGTAACACCCTTTTTTCCTCTAAAAATTCCAACACCTGCTCTCTCAAGTTGAAGAAATGTTTCAACATGTTGCCCCTTGGAAGCCATCGCACAGCACAGTACAGTTGTAACTCTCCATATTCGCTGATATCTTCTTCAAATAAAACCCTGAATTGACGTCTGTGAAGAGCTTTTGCACGTATGTAATTTATGCAGCGTACTACCGGGTCCATAATATCCACCAACTTCATGTCCTTTGCACACAACGCTTCCTGGTGGATGATGCAATGATACGAAAATATTTTTCGATCCAAGTAATTTTGTAACAAAGCTACGCAACCATTTTTTTCCCCGGTCATTGCAGGTGCACCATCAGTGCAAATAGATTTCATTTTGTCCCATGGTAAAGCCTTTTTTCAACGCATTCCTTAATTTTCATAAAAATGTCTTTTCCTTGGGTTGTAGTTTCCAGCTGACATAATTCTAGTAAATCTTGAAATACATTCCAATGTTCATCAATGCAACGAACAAAAATAGCCAACTGAGATCTACTCGTTAAATCGCAAGTTTCATCTAACGCCAACGAAAAGTATTTGCACTTTGTTACGATCTCTTGGATCTGGTCGCTGATATCAACTGACATCTCCTCCACCCGTCTCGTAACAGTGTTTCGTGAAAGTGAAAGACTGTCGGCTTTAGCTTTGACGTTTTGGTCATTACAATTTTGTGCAAAGATTGTCAAAGCCTTTTTAACAATTTCTCCATCAGAAAAAGGCTTCTTCATTTTCGCTAAAAGCAAAGAAATCTCGTAAGATGTTTTGATCATAGATTCAAGCTCGTCGTGCCTTTCAACGAAAATATTCTGTTGGTTGAATAGTTCCCGTTTCTTTTTCTTTAAAAAGTCTTCTCTGATGGCACTACCAACAGGATACTCTTTTTCAAAATTATTATGATTTTGCATATAATGCCTTTCTAAATTATATTTTTTTGCAACAGCTACTGTAGAAAAGCAAAGTAAACATATGGGTTTCTGCGCCTTGCTTTCAGTAAAACAATATTTCTTTTCCCATTCATCATGAAAAACACGGGAGGACTCTGTCGATTTCGACGTAAGGTAAGGCGGGGTAACTGGGTACACGGGGTATCTGGGCACCCCTTTGTATTTTTAAAATATGGACACGGGGAAATTTCAAACCACATGTTTACAACACTGGATACGTCTTCCCTCCAAAGCAATGGTCATATGGCCAGTGAAACTCCAGCAGTAGACAGGACAGGTTATTTGTGAATGGAATGATTTTTGACCCTTTACAACTTGCAACACTACTCTCTTCAAACTCGTCTGGTAAATGAAATTTTTATGATTTCAGTAAAACTAACTAGGCCATTTTAAAGATTACACTAAGCAGATTTAATTTATAATTAATGTTGATTTTTTTTTATTTAGTAGAAAAGAGTTATAAGGGGGTGCCCAGTTGCCCCGTGTCCAAAATTGATTTGGCGCAACTGGGTACTAGGGGTTGGGGAACTGGGTACATTAGGACCCAGTTGCCCCAAATCACTAAGTTAATATATTTGTACTTTTTTTAGATAAAATGGTGAGGAATTACGTACGTACAACTACAAAAGGAGCTGATGGAAACAGATATTCAAAAGAAGATTTGCAACATGCAGTGGCTGACGTGAGAAATGGAAACAGAACATTGTGTGGAGCATCCCGTTTTTATGGCATTCCGAAGACAACTTTGAAGCATCATGTACAAGGCACTCGAGGAAGCATCGGAAAAGTGGTAGAGAATGGTGAAGGAGGTGGAGGTAAGACTGAAATTCCTCTTAAAAATGAAAATGAATTGGCAAACTGCCTTAAAGTCTTAGAAAAATGGGGGTTTGGTATAAGTAAAGAAGAGGTCCTCGATATTGTTCAAGCTTATGTTAAGGCCAATGAACTTGACACAAGATTTAAAGATGGAAGGCCTGGATTCGACTGGTTTTTTTAATTTCAAACAAAGACACAACCTATCATTAAAAAAGCCACAAGGGGTTGAATATGTAAGAGCTACCCAAACAAACCCTACAGTCATTTATGGGTTTTTTGATATTTTGGAGAAAGTAGTCAAAGATATGAATCTTGAGAGCAAACCTCATCTTATTTTCAACTGTGATGAGACGTCTTTCTCTAAAGACCCAGCCAAAACTAAAGTTGTTGGCAATGTTGGAGATAGATGTACGAGGATGATAAGTTCTTCCGGCCGGGAGAACACATCAGTTTTACTGTGTTGTTCAGCATCAGGAGACAAATTGCCTATCTTGTGCATTTTCAAAGGAGAGCATATTTTGGAAACATGGATCAAATCTGATACGCCCTATGACAAAACTCAATACAGTGCATCAAAAAAAAGGGTGGATGATGGATGACCTCAGATATTTTTTGTAAATGGTTTGTAAAATGCTTCATACCAAACATTCCACCAGAGAGGCCTGTTCTATTAATTTTTGATGGACGTGTAAGCCACATTTCACCTGAACTAATCAATAAAGCTATTGAAAATCAGGTACAGTTACTTAAGCTCCCTCCTCACACTTCGCATGTCCTACAGCCTCTTGATGTCGGTGTGTTTAGAGGCATAAAGACCGACTGGGACAAAACTCTCGCGAAGTGGCAACGAGCGAATCCAAGAAAAAAATACCAAAAGGTGACTTTGTAGAACTGGTAAATGAAGTCTTTGACAGATTACCAACTGTAAATATTGTAAATAGTTTTAATTCAACTGGTATTTATGACACTGAAACAAAAAAACCTAACAGAAGTGCAATTAGTGAAAACATATTCAGGCCAGATGACCTTGAGAGATATAAGAAGAAGAATGCATCAAGGGATTCTAATTCAATGTTTTCTGTGCAGGCTCTTGAAAATAGCTTACTTGAGGAGTCAGACATGGAAAACCCCTTATGCTCGTTTCAGTCTAACGATTCTCAGAATGCTGACCAAGTAAACTTCTCTATCAATTTGTCTCAGCCATCAACCAGTGCAGTTCCTGATCATCCGATTCCAAACCTCCAACTTGAAAATCTGTCAGCTGGTACTCCACAAAACCTAACACCTGGGAGAAGCTCAGATGAAAACCGACTTGATAGCTCACTGAATACGGAAGTTGGATGTGAAGTTGAAGTTAGCACTGAAAGACAGAAAACTTCAACTGCTGGAATAATTTCTCATACATTTGAAGATATAGTCATAGGAATGATAAGAGAGAAAAAAAGTGACAGCTCAGAAGTAAAAAAGAAGAGAACAAGAATCTGTCCAGGAGCTGAACTGATAACTTCTAAGGAATATTTAGAAAAGAAAAAGAAAGAGGAAGAAGAAAAGGAGAGTATGAGAATGGGAAAAGAGTTAAAAAAACAAAAGAGGATTAAGGAAATACTTGAAAAGAAGAACGCCAAAGCTCAAAAAAAGAACACTAAGAAACAAAGAAGAAAAAGAAACCATTCAGATTCGTATAGTTCGAGCTCTTTGGATGATGAGCACTTCAGCATTCACGATGAAAGCGATGTTGAAATTGTCGAAGATATGCGAGTGGTTTTAGAACCAATTACAGTAGTGCCAGATGACTATGTGCTGGTTTTATATGAGGGTGAGAAATATCCTGGGAAAGTTCTTGGAGGTGTAGAGGATAAAGTAAAAGTTAGTTGCATGGTTATGGGCAAGAAATGTTGGAAGTGGCCAGCAAGAGAAGTTGTTTTTTTGTATGATGAATCCGATATAGTGAAGGTTATTCCACCTTCTAAAAAGATTAATAATCGTGGGATGTACGTAGTTCCTGACTTACCATTACTGTAAGGGCTGGCTATCATTTGAGTCAACAAGTTTATGTTCTATTTTTAATGTTATAAAACGTAGTTTTACTGAGAACTGAACATTGTTTTTGATATAAATTAATATGTACTTTAAATATTTTAGTGTTTAAGTTAAAGATTTTGTTAGTAAGTTTAATTTTGATTTCACAAAGTTTAACTAGATTAAGCTACTTTAAAATTTGCAATTGTCAGCTATTTCTGGTAGTAACTGAATATAACGTAAGTTACTATGTTAAGTTATGAGTTTTGTAACACATTTTTTGATAAATACAGTTATTTTCTTAAATTATAAAAAAATCAGACAAAAGTTATTACATTTCCTGTTGTTTCTCTCTCTCTCTCTCTCTCTCTCTCTCTCTCTCTCTCTCTCTCTCTCTCTCTCTCTCTCTCTCTCTCTCTCTCTCTCTCTCTCACACACACACACACACACACACACACACACAGTCATTATTTATTTAAAAATGTTATTAAAGATTAAATATCTGCTTCATTACAAGTCAGTTGAGAGGATCTGAGTGGCTCTCAGGCTACTGCAGGGGTAGACGTCAGTGTACCTCTCACGTACAACTACTGTTCAAATATTGAAAACTTCATTTTCTAACCATGAAACCAGCACTGAAATATTGTTAAGTAACAGAAGAACGCCCAAGATTCCAAAGAAAAAATGTTATCTTTACAATTTCTAAATTTTAGGGAAGGGGTACCCACTTACCCCAACAACACTGGGAACTGGGTACCTGTGACTAAAAACATATGACTTTTTTTACACTTGAACAGGTAATTACTTTCAAAAAGTGTTGTACGTCAATTTAAAGGGTAAAATCTACTGAATACTTTGATATATTACAGTAATACAAAAGAAGAAAATTATAGCAGGCAAGAATGTCCAAACTTAAAATTCATTTGTCATGTTGTAAAATCGGTACCCAGTTACCCCACCTTACCTTACTTGATTTGCTGTGAGCCATACTGTAACAAACAGCATTTTTTACTTTACTTCCTGAATACCTAATGTGAAAACTTGTAATCAAGTTTATTGTGGGGAAAACTTAAAATTAGGTAATAATGAATAACATACCTTTGAATGCCAAAGTAAACACTTCTTGTTGTTTTTAACAAAAACTGACCAGGTATATCCAATGTTTGATGCAGTACGATCTTTAAAATCACAAATTAAAACACTTTTAGGTACATAACTTTCAAGGAAGATAATTAAAAACTGCAACTGTAAATAAATACGCGTGCGAACTCGCTCCGACTGGTTCTCGAAACACAAAGGGACTATGACCTTCCGAGCGGGACAGCCAACAATCATGTGACCGCACGGAACGCGCATCACTTGTTGTTTCCGCGGTTGCGACACTTTTTCAACTTGGCGGGAATTTTGAAACTTGCTCACGCGGGCCATTTATAATACGTTCGAGAGCCACATTGTGGCCCGCGGGCCTGGGGTTGGGCAGCCTTGTTCTAGAGCTTTTATCAACTCTAGATGTTCTGGCTGTCAGGTGGTACTTTCTGTAGTAATTCTGCCGCGGGTGCTTTTAATGCAAGAACGAGTAAGACTGCCTTGTCTTTCTCTGACAATTATTTGCGCATGCAGCTGCTTCAAATTGGCAGAGGTAGGTTGCCCAGTGACTGCTTCCGTCAAAGTTTGGAGCTTTGACATGAACTGTGCCTACTGCAGGAAAAGTGACTTTCTCTATTAACTTATTTTCTGCATCTTTTTCTGTCTTTATTGGTACACTCTGTTCACAAAGTTGTTTTGCTTGTATCTTCAGGCACTGCACAACTTCACTTTTAATTTGTTCTCTTATGTTTGCCATTGAGTTTTCTACTGCAGATACTTTATTTGACATTGATTCTTCTATGACAGATATTTTTGTAGACATCGATTCTTGAACAATCGATACAGATGTTTCTACTTCAGCTATTTTTAATGTCATTGATTCTTGTACCTCCGATATTTTAGTAACTTGCTTATTAAGCTCACCTCGTAGGAGACCCAATTCTGCGGTTCTGTGTTCTTGCATCTGTTTCTGGTCCTGTATTAATGCTCTGATGTGTTACTGTTTCCTGCTTACGTTTTACATTCTGTCGTTTTTCTGCTTCTTCCGCCTCCTGTTTGGGTTTCTCATCCTGTCGTTTTCTGCTTCTTCCTATGTCTGCTGCAGCAGTGTTTGTAAAGCTTCCATCATCTGACTGGCATCCATGTTTACTGGTTAATTACGAATTACACTCGTCTTGTATAAAGTGTCCACTGTTTCCACTTTTAACCGTTCTATCCCACTTCTGACACCACTGTTACGACGGTCTACTTGATTGTCGTAGGTACAATGGAAACAAAATATACTTATTTAAACAATTAAGTCACTAATCACCACCTTTAATTTTGCAGTTAAACAGTTCATAATTAACAACACAGTCTCGTACAACAAATCAAATAAAAATTGTTAACATGCAACAAAATGTTAACTAATATTAAATACAACTGTATTAAAATTATACCCCCCCCCCCGATTATAAAATGCAATACTTCACTAATAACCACTTGAACGTACACAGTAGTATCGCCCGATAATAACTCGAACTGCACTGTAAATATATCGCAGCTATACTGAACTGAACGTCGTTGAGTACTGGTATTTATACCTCCTCAAATTACTAGATTATTCCATAATGCGTGTTAGCGCCAGTGTGTGCGACGTAATTAATTGTGGCCTTGACACAGTTCGCCCGGCTTTTGACACAGTCTAGCAAATGTGTTGAGAAGCACATATGCCACACACGTTACATTCCGGATCCCTCTGGAAGATTCGATAAACACGTAGATTGTTCTGTGATGTCGTAACAATATGAATATTCATGAAACACAAATTATGGGGAAAAATTATTGGTTCCATGTGTTTTTTGACCTAAACTCTAAAAAAGGGGTCTCCAGCCTTTTATCTCTTGTAATTTACAAAAATAAAGTTTAAAAATTTTAAAAACAGATCCAAAAACATAATTTTTCACCTGGTCTTTGGTGGAAACTTTCTTGAGTTGTTAACAAAAAAAGAAAACTTTGAAGTTTGTCAAGAATTTAATTTTGAAATAAACTGATATGAATAGTGTTAGTTAAAAACAAACCCAAGTTTGAGAAATTCAACTTTATTTAAAAATAAATCATGGAAGAAAATATTAAGGTTCTAAATCAAGAACAAAACATCAGCTACTTTATTTACAAAACAGTTGATGCTTATGAAGCACTTTTAATTAAGTTATACTTTTTATTAGAGAAAACATTTATTCTGTAAAAATTCTAGTTATTCGTGCTCTGTAATGGGATGTTTTCTAATATGAAAGACCCATTTATTATCTAACATATCACAACACACACATTGACTTAAAATCTATAAAATAAAATTTAAAATTATTAGTTGTAATCCATTAGATAGGCCTACAATACCTTGAGGGATATCCTACATCCTCAGACATGATAACTTAGTAGAATTAGAACATTAAAAGATTTTAAAAAAGAGACAGTTTAAATGCACATACACAAACACTTTCTCAATACGTAATGTGATACACAATATACGTATATACAGAAAGCATGTAGAATTGTTGATGTGTACTCTGTCAGTGTTATTACAGACTACTATATTTACATTCTTATTGCTTGTGTAGTCTGTCCCACTTGTCTACAATTTCTGGTTTTTCTTGAATTGATTGCAGAATACATTTTCTTTGTCACACATAACTGCTAAGGAAATTAAACTATACAAAACTAACTTACACTATACTTAAATACTTATACTATAAAAAATGTATTTGATCCAAAATATGAGGTGGAGTAAACAAGACTTAAAAAATCATATTGCCATCCAACGAATTCTAAAAAGAAAGTGTAAATGGTAAGAGGGGATTGAAGATTAGACAGAATTGTTTTGAAACTTCAATTGTTATTTAATAAGGTGCATTGTGTGTATTAGGTAACTCATAAAAATATAGCAAGGCACATATTATAGCTTTTGACACATGATGTGGAATGTTGATATTACTGATAGAGAACAGTACAATAAAAGAGTATGTACCAAAGACTCTGCATGAAGAGTGTTTTTGTAATTCTCTATCAGTTAAAAATAGGCTCTGTTATGTTAATGTGATTTAAACACCAGTATATCGAGGCAAAGAATAATGTATGCATGTTTCGTGTTAGGATTGTGTCACAGTTAATCTGTAAATATGCTGTAAAGTGAATAATCTGTTAGTGGACAATCAAGAATTGTCTGTATTTGCCCTTTTAACATTTATTCATTGGCAGAAGTAGTTTTGTAAGTTCACTGAAAAATTAGTAATGGTTATTATTCACTAAATGACATGCATAGTTTGATCTTACTTTTACAGTATCTGTTTTTTGGTAGATGTACCCAGGGGCGGCTCGTACTTAGAAATTAAGTGTGGTTAAACACTAAGGCTCGCGCCTCCCTGTTTAAATCATATCATTAAACAATCCATTATCACTAATCGTGGAAAGTCATTACATATTTCTTTAATACTTTGGACAAGATAATGTTTTCATGTTAGATAATAGCAGACATTTTTTCTGAACAGCATGCATCACACGGCGCTGTTTCATTCGCGCCCATTTCTCCAATCCCCTACTTTATCCAAAGTTGAATGAACTTGTAAGCTTATAAGCTGCATTTACACTATGACTCGGGTGTGTTGGCTGCTGCGCCACGTTCAGTAGTAAATGGCGTGATTCACTCAGTACAACTAATCGCAGACTATTGATAATATGAGATTTGCTCTTTTTAGTGTTTATAGTTTCTCTGGTGTGGTTAATTCAGTGTGGGCATTTGTTTAGTGTTTAGGTTTTGAGTTTGTGTTTTTTTTAATAGCTTCACGAATAATTATTTAGGGAAATATTGTAGTGTCAAATTATTAAGTTTTGTTTTAACATTTTATCCAACATGGATAATTCAGTGCAGGCGCTTAAAGCAATAACTTTTGCAAGATTAACTCTTGATCAAAAAATTGAACTAAAGTCATTAGGTAGGCCAACGTCTGAATTCTGCATGATGCCGACAGAAAATAAGAAAATTGAGAATCGTGTTTTCAGAAGGCAACTGCTTTCAAAAGATGCATACCAAAAAAAATGACTGGATCTGTGGCTGTGATGTTCAGAGTTCTGTTTTCCATGTATTTTATTTTCTCCCAGAGACAATGGTGACTGCTTGTAGAATGTAAAAGGGGTTAATGGATATAAAACAGAACTCGTGTGTCAAATTCTGTAGTGTCTTAAAGTTGCCTCTAAGAGGTCGTGTCGAATCAGTATCGTCTACAAATCTACAAAGGTTTAATTAAGTGTGGTTAAAATTGTTCGGGATTGTTTAAACAGTTATCAAATCTTTTGTTTGGTGAATTCACAAACCATATGTCAAGTCTAATTCTTAACATGCATAATTACATAAGGTTGAAATTTCAGTAGTAACCATATACTAGGAATGTAATGATGCCTGTGTAGTAACAACTAAATGATACTTTCAAGATTAGGTTTCAGCAATGATTTTTACATGCTCATACTAGGTGAAATCAAATTTTATTACGTACCACATACACTTAAACACTGCACTGTAATGGTTGTGAACATAAATTAAGGCACCTTAGATCCAATATAAATAGTGATAAAACTATGAGTAAAAAGAAGTTACTTTTGCTAATAAAATTAAATTTAGCACAAAGTTTCTGTTATTTTTAGTGACCAAGCTAGACAAACACATTCCAATTAGCTTGGTGGAGGAGACACTATGGAGGTTCAATCTTTCTTAGGTTTTTTTTTAGTGTCTGAAAAGATGCAACCAACATGTTAAAAGCCATTCTACTGAAAAAAGATGGCTTAAACATTCAATTCTGTAGAGCTCTGGCCTATGATAGTGCTGCTTCTACTTGAGGTGTAGAGAGGATTGAAACAGAAAATCCTTACAATTGGGCATAAAACTTTGTTTACTTCATGTGAAATTCACTTATTCAATCTTTGTGAAGTAAATTCATTTGTATGGTAGATTCCTTCCATAGTAACTTATTTTGGTGCACTAGAGAGGTTATATGGTTTCTTTTCAGTCCCTACCTACAGATGAAATGTGTTCTTGCAAATGGTTTAAAAAGCTAGTCTGATACCCGCTGGAGTGTTCATCACAATTCTGTAAAAGCTGTAGCAGACAACACAGGAAACTGGTTAAGATATTAGAAGGAATGTGTGATCCCCTGAAAATAAATTTGCATATTAGATCAGCAGGTAGTGTATTAATTCCTGCAATATGTAACGTGACATTTTAAGTATCTGTAATACTATTTTAGAAGAAGGTAATGTCGATCAAAAATATTTACGGGTGCTGAAAATCATATCAATTATAGCCTGAGAAAGAAACATACTGTAAGAAATGAAGAAAAAGCACGTTTTTTGACAAGGCTGTTAACTTTGATACATAAAAATATCAAGTAATGAGCATTGTCATTAAGAGACACAATCAACCAAAAGGGTATCCTGGGTTAAGAGGGGTCAAATGCCCATAATCATGGATTTAAAAATATAGTATATAATTTTTTCTTGAGATTAAGAAAAGGTAACCCATGGTTCATACCTCGGATCCATATAGCTCATAATCTAATGTGACTGACTGGGCTAAAAAGACTTTGAAAATTGTGGTTATTTATGAAAATTTTTTTTCTTATCTTACGTTGTTTTTCAACTACAATATTGACATTGACTAATTTTATGACACTGTTAAGTAACTTTTAAAGGATATTCAATAAAAAAGGGTTAAAAATGTCAAGGTAATCATAAAAAATTTGCAAAAATGGGTAAAAATAGCTGAAAATATAAAAAAGCATGTTTTTGACCAGGAACCACCACTCCAAAAAATCTGAAAAAATTCATGGATACTAAAAGTTTCACAAAATCATGAAAATAAAACCTTCGTTACATGAGCTATTTTCAGAGATTTTTCATTTTAAAGATTCTCGAATTTTTTAAGGGCCTAAGTAAAGGCCCCGGACCTCTAACAAAATTCACATGAAAGGTCTTCTAATCAAGTATATACCTTTTTTTCAAAATTTTTCATGAACTAGAATGGGAGAAAAAAATAAAATGTGACTTTTTTTTAATACCCCAGATGTGGGATGGGGAAGAATCCGAGGTATGGAACAAGGGGTACCTTTTTTTGGCTCAAGAAACAATATTATATAGTTTATTTTGAAATCTATGATTAAGGGCATTTGACCCCTCTTAACTCAAGATACCCTTTAGAAAAAAAGACCACCAGGATAAGACAATGCTGGTTTAACTCTATAAGATGAAGTCTGTAGACTGATGTTTTGATATCTATGTCAATTTACTGTAAAGGCCCTCTGCCATAGCAGAGATATCAAATACATTTAATATCATACAATCAAAATTTTTAATGGGACCCTGTGATAATGATTAAGAAAATCATTATAATAATGATAATAATGATTTTAATTACATGATAATGATAATCAGCTGTAGGAAAGTCTAATCTTGTATAAGGTTGACTTTGATTGAGAACAAGTAATGTAAGCAGTAAGAAGATTCTATGACATATATACACAACTAATGTTACCATAGAAGCTGGAATTATATGGCCAGCCAAGGAAGTTTTTCACTTTACTGTCAAGTGGGATTTCATTGAATCCATTCCGAACCTACGTCTCATCTTTTATTACTTTTTAACTACGGTATTGCATGTCTGTCGTTAAAGAAGTTTCTCAAAGCTTAAATGAATAAAACATTATCTTTGATAAACACTAAGTGAGGAAAGACTGAAAAACTCAACCATTTTGTCTATAGAAAGAAAAATTGTATCTTCTTTTTATTTTGATGACACAATATAGACATTATTCAGAAAAATAAAGCTATAAAACAGAATTAATTGCTATGTAAATTAGTTGTAACGGAATAAACTTTTATAGTCTTTATTCTCTTTTGTTAAAAATACATAAATGATTAGGTAAGTAAATAATTTAGGTACCGTACTGTAAGTATCACTAAAAATCTATGTAATGTATACTTGCGAGGGTAGAGTGAAAAGTTCCAGGCCTGACACAGAGATAACACAACTATGCTCATTATTTTGTTCTGTTGTATGATTTCACCTTTTGTAGGCTGAATTTAGATATTTCAAGTGAATGAGTTGTTTAGTATTAGCTTTACAACACATCACAGTAATCATCAAGCATTGTTTCAACAGCTGTCAGTTTGGATTCTCCATAAAATACAATGATTAAGTGCTGAGTTGCTGAATTTAAAATAGGTGGGACAAGCACAACTGATGACTCATCCCATCATAACTGTGTTGGACAGCCTATTGAAGTGAGTATACCAGAAAAAATGGAAAAACTCACAAATTGTTTTGCAGATCGTAGAATGAAAGTGAGTGAGATAGAAGAGACTGCTGGTATATCAACGGAATGTGTGCGCCATACGTTACATGAACATCTGTGTATGACAAATCTGTGCACTAGTTGGGTGCCACTTTTCTGACACTTGACCAAAAACTGTTTCAAAGTCTTGACACAAGAGGATGTTTCAACCAATTTTTTGGAACTCTATATGTGCAATACAATCAAACTTTTGTGTCAATTCATAACTGTTGATGAGTCTTGGGTCCACCACAACACTCTTGAGATCAAACAACAGTCAAAACAATGGGCTGCAAAAGGTGACCCAACTTCAAAGGTGGCAAAGAAATTCCTTCTGCTGGTAAGGTTAAGGGGACTGTTTTTAGGGCACACAAGGAGGACTACTTCCTTCCTTCATTCATAGTAGTGGTGAATACTATGCAAACCTACTCCACCTTTTAAATGACAAAATCAAGAAAGAACAGCCATATTTAGCAGAAAAGAATATGCTGTTTCATCTCACATGCCAATCCTTGGGATAGGTAAAATCAAAGAATTGAAGTTTGAATTGCTTCCTCACCCTACATACTAGCCTGATTTAAACTAGAGCAACTTCTACGTCTTTCCTAACCTTAACCTCACAAAATGGCTCAGTGGGAAGATTTAGTGATGACAATGAAGTCAACGATGATGTAAAAGGCTACTTTGATGATTTCACCAAATTGTCTTATCAGTCGTATCTGTCATAACTACTTTAGAACATTGTTGGAAAAGGTGAATAGAGCTAAATAGAGATTATGTTGAGAAATAAGTGCATATGGATCCAAAAAAGTATTGTTTTCTTATTCAGGGCCAGCACTTTTCACTCTATCCTTGTATATAATAAAAAAACCATACCTAGGCTTCAATATAAAAGGCTGCCCATCTTTGTCTTGGTTAATCTTTGTCTGCCACTGATGTAAGGATTTTGCAATGGAAATCCAAAAACTTTAGTGCAGAATACTAATATAGTTATCCTACATGTGCAGTTCTCAGTAAGTCGTATATCATAAGGTACTCAGTAGAACTTACATGAGAGAGAACTCCTCTCTGTATGGTTTACATTTTATCTAGACATCAATTTGAACATGAACATGAAGATGAAGTTGAAAGTTTTCTTCAAACAGGCAATCTAATGTTCCATAAACTAACGTATGCTGGAGTGTATCTATACGCTTTTATAGATTGTATCCATTTCACGTAAAGAAAGTACAGCACCTTCAGCCAGAAGATTATGCTGTGCTACTGCAGTTTTCCAATGGATAATGCGAATTATTACATAATTCCGTAACTAATGTTTATGAATGAAGCAACATTTACTTATAATAGTATCAACAACACCTGAAATTCTAGTTGGCGACAAGAAGAAATCTACATGCATCAGGGGCGTATATAAGGGGGGGCCCAGGGGCCCGAGCCCCCCCGAAATAATGAATATAAAGAAAAAAATAAGTAACGTAATCTGAATTATTTTAATGAATCATGCGCGAAGGCATCGCCGCGGCAGACAGTGACAATTCCCCGTATAGGTGAGGGGAGTGGGGTGGTAGTGGTGTGAAGTTCGTGCCAGTTCGGGTTGATTCGGTCCGACTCGGGCTCCCGCCCGGCCATCTGGGCGTGCGGACAACTGAACAGTTCAGTGGCAGCCATTGTTTGTTGTTTACGTTTGTTCGACATCTGTTGTACTGAAGTATGGTGGTGTTTTAAGTGTTAATGTTTACGTACTTTATCAGTATATTGAAGTTGGCCGTAAGTGAACCACAATTGTAATGAAGAGGCAAGCTTCTATTCAAAACTTTTTCGCCATAAAACCAAGTGTCAATAAGCCTGTTGGTGACAGTCCTGAAGTCGGTAGTGTTACGAAAGGACAAAGTGCAAATAGACCTGACGGTGACAATGCTGAAGTCGGCTGCAGTGGTAGAATTGCTTCTTGTGATGTCGCTACTTCGAGCTCAATTAATGTAGTTCCGGTTATGGAGGATAGTAGGCCTAATCGAGTAAGGAAAAATATCTATGATATTGGAAACTATTGTCAAACAATTCCGTTCAGTCTTTCACAAACGAAAAAAAAAATTTTTTATTAGAAAATGTTTGGAAACCTCAGCCTGGATACAAATTTCCCTCCATTACTAGTTCAAACCATACTAGATCTTTTCAAATGAAGTGGCTAAGAACTTACGTGGTTAGCTTATTCAGAGGAAAAATCTGGATCTTTTTGCAAGTACTGCGTGTTATTTTCCCATACCGAAAATGTAGGGAAAGGAGATCGCCAAGTAGCAGGGGCGTTGGTTACTCAGGCTTTTACCAATTTAAAAAAAGCCAGGGAAATGTTTAGCAAACATGAAAACTTATCCTATCATAAGAAATATGTTTTGATCGCTGAAAACACAAAAGCTATAGTTAAGAAAAAGGCTGAAAGTGTTATCAATCAAGTAAATGCCCAAAGAAGACTGGATATTGAGAATAATAGAAAACGGCTAATCCCTATAATACAAACAATACGATTTTGCGGGAGGCAGCAAATAGCTCTAACGGGTCATCGTGACTCTGGACGAATAAGCCCTGAAGAACCGGACCAAAATGATGGGAATTTTCGATCTTGTTGAGATACCGAGCCAACAGTGGAGATACTATTCTTAAAGACCAATTAACGACCAGTGGTGGGAAGACGATGTACACAAGTTCTTTCATTCAAAACGAACTTATTAACATATTCGGTCACTTAATACAATCAAAAATTGTAGAAAATGTCAGAAAGTCTGTTTTTTATTCCGTTTTAGCAGATGAAACCACTAACATCAGCCAAATCGAACAGTTTTCTCTCTGTGTACGTTACGTACAGTACCAAACTTTCAAAATCAGAGAAGATTTTCTGACATTCGTCTCCGTTTATGACGTCACTGGAGCAGGTTTGGCTAACACAATATTAGGGCTTGATCAACATTAGGGCTTGATCAACATTAGGGCTTGATCTAAACAAAATGAAAGGCCAAGGGTACGATGGCGCTGCCACGATGAGTGGGCAATTCAGAGGAGTACAAGCTTCCATCAGAGAAAAGCTACCGTTGGCCCTGTATACACATTGTTCTTCACACACTCTAAATTTGTGTTTGTCAGATGCGAGCAGAATACCTTCTATAAGAAACTGTATGGGTGTCATAAAAGAAGTCTGTGGATTCTTTCATATGTCAGCCAAAAGAACAGAAATATTGAAATCAATGATTTCTGAATGTTGTCCAGAACAAAAGAAAAAGAAACTTATTTCACTGTGCGAAACCCGATGGGTAGAAAGGCATGACTCAGTAATTTTATTTAAAGACATTTTGGAACCTATCTTTCTCTCCCTTTGCAAAACAGAAGAAGAGGAATTAAGTGACTCAGCTTCTAAGGCTCACACTCTAAGTAGTGCTATTAGTCAATTTGCATTTCTTATTAATCTTTTTGTTTTGAGCCGGATGCTATCAACCACGCATAACTTATCTGAGCAGCTTCAAAACAAAAATGTAGATCTTCCACAGGCCTTGACTAACGTTATGAGTGTCTTACACCTTCTGTCAAAGGAGAGGGCAAATGCTGATGACTCATTTAAAGCCTTGTATAATCAAGTAAAGTCATTCGCTGCCAAACTTGACATTAAGGAAGAGATTCCAAGAATTTGCCGCCTTCAAACAGCACGTAGCAACGTCCCTTACACCACAGAAGAAGAATACTATCGACGAGCTGTTTATGTGCCATACCTGGACGATTTTTGTAACTCACTGAAAGAACGTTTTGTATCTCACAAGGAAACAGTTGCATCCTTACAAAACATCCTTCCACAATTGTGTATCATAACAGATTTCGGTTCATTGGAGGCTGCTTTTGGTTTCTACGAAGAAGATTTGTCACATAAAGAGATTGTGCAAAGTGAGTTTATGTTGTGGAAAGAAAAGTGGAGTCAGGAAAATCCTTCAGATCTTCCAAAACGGCTATAAGTTCTCTAGAAAAATGTGACAAGACTTTTTTCCCCAACATTTATACCCTTCTGAAATTACTCGCAGTTCTTCCTGTTTCTGTCGCAACTGTAGAGAGAACTTTCTCCAGCCTGAGAAGACTGAAGACTTACCTAAGGAACAGCACATCTGAAAGTAGGCTTAACGGGCTTGCTTTACTTTCTATCCACAGAGACATTATAGTTAGTGACGATGAAGTTCTTGATAAGTTTGCGAGTGTACCAAGAAACCTGGACTTTGTTTCATAACCATTGGTCTATATAAAAAGTGGAGTTCCTTTTTATGTATTCTTTTTATTGTCAGTTGGATAAACGATTAATAAAACAAATTTTGTTGCATTGTCAAACAGTCACTTTATTAAACCTTCTTTTAAGGTCTCTCCAAAACAATACTCAAAACAGTCTTTTGAATGATAGTTGATAAAACACACATATGCGTGTATACACAAAAAGAAAAAAATAGGGGTCTTGGCAATTTATACTTACATGACAGAACAAAACAATATTTATAGCTAGAACCCCTCCAAACACGATAATCACAATCGCGTATTTCACTCTTTTAGTTCGGATAAGTGTTTACAGATGAGATATTGTTAAAATCATGACCAATGTTTGAAATATAGTAACAGATCTTTTCATCATTTGGTTTGTTTAAAAATAGATATATTTTTTATGATTTAATGTCAACAATAAAGAAGCGTGATCTCGGTAAAGTAAAAGGAGCATTCAGCGCAAATTACCCTCTGAATATGAGCAGCAAAACTGATATAAAGTATCATGGGGTGTCTACTTAAAATTACTTAACCTAACCTTACATTAATCTTGGCCCCCCCCAAAATATATTCTATATTCGCCACTGACATGCATTGTGGATTCAGATGTTCAGCATAGATTTTCAGTTGTATGTGTTGTGTTGTGGTGTTGCATGATGATAACTGGCTAATTGACCCTTTCATATGAAAACATTGCATTACAGGCCAAAGCTACCTCAAATTTTTATGGAGTAAAATTTTCCAGTACTAAAAAAAATTAAATTTACATAACATTGTTTTATAATTGGTGAATGTTTTGTAAACAGTATAGCTGATATTCGTGTTTTTATTTAGCATGATAACGTTTCCTGTCAAATTTTGTTGGTAAATGGAATTTTTAATGGAAATTTCATAAACTTGTGCTTGTTTTCAACTAAAGTTATTCTCACCATTTTCCTCAAAATTAAGTTTTCTACAAGTTTTATTCAAACTTTTTTGCTGTTTCAAATTCTGTCTGAAGCTTTCATGGAGGCTTTTACTGTTTATTAGCAATTAACAAATTTATTGTAAACTACACTTAAAACATTATGTTTTCAAACAATTTCATGCACTTTTCGGAATTTTTTCTTTTAACTACTAAAGCTAGAACTCTAACCTCTTTTTTCTTTTACAGTTCAGGTCAAACAAAATAAGGACCAATAATTTGTGTTCCAGAAATTTTCATATTGCTTCATATTATCTTTAACAAAAATTTTGGTGAATTTTTAACTTGGTCATATCTTGAGAACAAAGCATTTCTAGATCTATGTATTGTCACAGGACATATGGCGCCAATCGTACACCTTTTCATTTTTGTGGCCCTTGGAAGGGCCATGTGGCGAGGATGGTAAATCCGCTGTATATTCCGCCCGAGCCGCGCTGTGATGTTTGGCGGCTGTGCCCGCTGTTCTTGGCATACTACAGGCCTCTTCTTCTTTGGCAGAGGTAAGTAGAGCCCGCTACCATCCCAGTCGATGTCCATCACTAGTTCTACTTTTTTCTCCATTCTTCTCTTTTTCTTTTCCTTCCGGCTGGCATCACGTCATCTGATGGAATGGCAATGGAGTGCGCCAAAAAATTCTAGCGGTGATCTTTTTATGCCCTGACAGGTTGGTGTGCCATGAGCCTATCAGAATGCTGCTGATCCCTGATTGGCTTGCTGTGAATTCGTCAGGTATCATGTGCTGCCAGGTGTTAGCGGCGACCTCTTGGATGGTACCGGGGAGCAGATCTTTGCCTCACTGCCATCAGAGTATATATGACATTTTTTCCTACTCTGGAAATAGTGTCCTTCTCTTTTGGGACACTGTATATTGTAGCTACTAAGATATAGAGTGGTATTATTCACAGCTGTCATGGGACTTGATCCTAAAATTTTATATAAAGGAAACAAGAAGTTAGTAGACCATAGAAGAGGAAACCTTGATCAACACTAAGACCCTCAAGACAGAGCTTTTGATTTCTTGTGAAGATTAATTTTTTATGGTGATAGGTATACACTTTTCCAAAACAGAACACACATTTTAGAAAGTAATTAAAAAAAAAAGTTGTATCTAAAATATTAATGTTCTGTGTTTGAAAAGTGTATAGCCTACATATTATTACTGATACTCAGTCACATAATGGACAACAAAATCCAAGGATTCTCTGTATTCCCAGAATGATGAAATATGGATAATAAATAAAGGTTACTCTATCTTCAAATTTAAAAGTACGTCCTGTCTCATAACACTTTGTAATGCCCATATCTCACATACATTTTCAACTAGCTGTTGTGCTGTATTTAGGATTTTCTGTCGCTATATAACAATACCCATTGAACGTCCAATAACAGATGTTCATTTCAATGTCTAAGTAACCTTAACTTAAATAATACCATTTGTATTATGTTTTCTGTGATTCAGACTGGGTCACTGGTGGAATTTTCTTATTTATCCTAATTTGATGGAATTAATAATTAGTCGACCTATTGTTGGCTCTTTATACTCAGAAGTACCAAAACCACATGCTAAAACAAAAGGAAACATTGAATGCATTCCAGTGATTAAGATATTATATTGTCCTTCATTTTGATCAAAGTACCTCATATTGAAGGAAGAAGTTTAAGTATACAATAGTTGTCTTATTGATAAGATGAACATATCAATAAACATTAGAAGCTTTCTTCTTTAACATAAAATTGCCTACACAACTGAATAGTACTGATAATATTTCATGTCTTATACGGTAGCTTATAACATTATTATTACAAGTATTTCCTAAATTGTAAAGCATCACAGAATAATTTTAATACTTATTATATATTGCTTGACATTTGCTAAATAGAAGCCAATTGTTTAATTTATATTTAGGTTAAGAGATGAGAGCTATTCCAAAAACAAGTATCATAAACATGAACATGACAGAAGAAGTATATAAATATTTGAAGCATTAACAGATATTACATTTAAGTATTAAAATGATGGAGTGTATAACATCTAGAAAACATACATTAAGAAAATGTACATTTATGAAAAGTTGAAAAATTAAGTCTGTTTTGGACTAGGAGCTGTGCTCATGGTTTGGATAGAATTGTATTCTGTGAATTATTCTCAGTAAATGTCTTTCTTGTTTGAATAGTCATGCATCAAGTTTTTACTGTCCATCAATTCACAATTTCAAATGTCCTGAAAAGTCTGATCTTCAATTAAAATAAATTTATTTTAAATTAAAATTGTAATTTACTACTTGTTTTCTACGAAAACTGCACTGCTTACAAAATAAACAACTCATTGGCATATGTGACTGGAATATCTTTCTGACAGTAGGCATATGCATGCTGTCATGAAGAATTATGCCAATATTTCTGTTCTGTATGACCAGTGATAAAATTTGTAATGCTACTAGAGTAGTTTGGAATAACAGAGTAAGTAGAAAAGATTCATTTTGTATAGCATAATAGACAGCGGCGGATTATCCATTAGGCCCGGTAGGCCCGGGCCTAGGGGCCACAGGCCTTTTTTTTGCTTAAATTATTTTTATAGATTCTTTATTTTTCATAATGTTTAACAAAAGCGTTTTACAGTTGCAAATCGCAATTTCGATCTTATGTTAATTTATAAATTATATAAACTAAATTAAATGTCTCATTCTTGGATTTCGTTGTCCATGACGTGTCCGTTACTTAACTAAATATCACTATAGTATTGACGACTCGGAACACTAAGTTTTTTATAAGTAAAAACGTAAATGTCTCAAATTCTTCCCATCATTTAAACAACGTTCTCTATTGCGTCACCAGGTGCCACTAGCTGCTAACAGTCATCGAGTATGATGCATGGCATCATTCTCCAACCCTGGTCCCGACCTGTACGTACGACCGTGTGCCTGAACAACAAAGCAGCTGTTTGTTTTGAGGTTACTGTTACTGATTAGCCTAGAAAGTTGGGAAAGTTTTAGTTCTACAAGTCTACAAGTGACAAGTGCGTTGTATTAACTAGTGTTGAATGTTTTTGTGTGTGAAGTGTGACTCTGTGTGAGGCTAAACGCTTACACTAGGCATCTTAATCAAACTCAAACATGAGTAAAAATTTACACACCGCAAGTGGAGCTTACAAACGTAAGTTAAAAAAAGCGGTAAATATTTACCTGTGCTACACCATACGCCATATTAACTGAGAGTTAGTGGGATCACCACTACATTTTGCCTTAACGTAATTCAATTGCCTACAACGCAAAGCATTACATTTCAGACTCGTGGGTGGCCGACTCATCAGTTTCCTACAGTATCCACCGCTGAGAGTGATTTTGGGTAGCCGGCTCACCGCACATGCTTTAGTCTACGGCGCCTCCGAGGTTACTAATAATAAACTCGCGGTGGGGTCAACGCAAAGCTTTAAACCGCCGTTTGGGCTCAACGCAATTTTGAACATGTAAGAATCATGTAAATTTTGTTTTGGAAACGCATCAACATGATTTCCAGTCAAATTCGGCTCACTGTCTACACAGTCAATATGGCGATCATTCACTTTTGCATGCATCCTTATGGGAGTATTTATTTTTTTTTTCTTCGTAAATAGCTTCGACCCCCGTTTAAAATTAATTTTCGCGTGTTTATATAACATAGAAGAATAAAAAAAAAAAATTCACTTCAAGATTGTATGGTGGAGCACAGGTAAATATTAACCAAAAAAGCTAAGGACGATGCTCATTTGAAATCTTTGCAAAAAACAGTTAAGTTAGATAAGTTTTTTACAACTTCAACGATTTTGGGTTAATATTTACCTGTGCTTTTTATTTTAAATAAAGTATTTATTTTTTTTTCTTCGTAAATAGCTTCGACCCCCGTTTAAAATTAACCCAAAATCGTTGAAGTTGTAAAAAACTTATCTAACTTAACTGTTTTTTGCAAAGATTTCAAATGAGCATCGTCCTTAGCTTTTTTGGTTAATATTTACCTGTGCTCCACCATACAATCTTGAAATGAAATTTTTTTTTTTTATTCTTCTATGTTATATAAACACGTGAAAATCAATTTTAAACGGGGGTCGAAGCTATTTACGAAGAAAAAAAAAATAAATACTCCCATAAGGATGCATGCAAAAGTGAATGATCGCCATATTGACTGTGTAGACGGTGAGCCGAATTTGACTGGAAATCATGTTGATGCGTTTCCAAAACAAAATTTACATGATTCTTACATGTTCAAAATTGCGTTGAGCCCAAACGGCGGTTTAAAGCTTTGCGTTGAGCCCACCGCGAGTTTATTATTAGTAACCTCGGAGGCGCTGTAGACTAAAGCATGTGCGGTGAGCCGGCTACCCAAAATCACTCTCAGCGGTGGATACTGTAGGAAACTGATGAGTCGGCCACCCACGAGTCTGAAATGTAATGCTTTGCGTTGTAGGCAATTGAATTACGTTAAGGCAAAATGTAGTGGTGATCCCACTAACTCTCAGTTAATATGGCGTATGGTGTAGCACAGGTAAATATTTACCGTTACAGATTCTGTAACGGTTTTGCAAAATACAAATACTGATCCTGAAATACTGTTTTAAATGATAGGCCTAGTTGTAGCGTTAACGAATCTGAAGTTACAGATTCTGTAACGGTTTTGCAAAATACAAGTACTGATCCTGAAAATACTGTTTTAAACGATATTCCGTTAGATTCAGAAGCATGAGCACAGTCTAACTGTAATGTGCAAGGACAAATTCTTGAATTTGATTTAACGGACCCAAATTTTTGGGGACCATTAATGAGCTAAAAGATAAAATTGTTAAAAGCCTACCACAGGACTTTGTTTTGTTAAAAGCCTATAACTGACTGTGATTTTTCGAAATCTAAACGCGTTTATCCAGACAAGACAAGATATGCCAGCAAAACTATGTTATTTACTCGTTTGCAAAATGGACAATTACAAAAAAGAGAGTGGTTAATGTATTCGAACTCTAAAGGCTGTTTTTATTGTGTACCGTGCAAGCTTTTCCATACAAATGAAAATGATACTGAAAACGCATTTATTCATGGTTTTAACGATTGGAAAAATAGTTCTAGACTTTTAAAACATGAAAAAAATTTTGAACACAGAGTTAACACGCAATCTTACGTTATGAGAGGCAATGCACTTGGAAAAATTGATTCTGCTCTTCATCAAAAGTATTTAATAGAAGTGAACTATTGGCACAAGGTTTTAACTCGTGTTGTTCATGTAATTAAATTTCTTGGTGCTCGTGGACTAGCCTTTCGGGGTTCTGAAAATGAAGTTTTTGGATCTCTATCAAATGGCAACTTTCTAGGAATTCTTGAGGTAATAGCTGAATACGATGATTTTTTAAAGATCCACATACAAAACCATGGCAATCCTGGGCAAGGAAAGATAAGTTATTTGTCAAAAACAATCTGTAATGAATTTATTGAAACAATGTACAATAAAATTGTTTCAGCAATTGTCGAGGAGTTAAAATCAAGCAAATACTACTCTATAAGTGTTGATTCAACACCTGATATAACTCATCATGACCAATTAACTTTTATTGTTTGCTATGTTTTAAATAATGGATGTCCAACAGAGAGATTTCTTAAGTTTGTTAGAATGGAAAACCACACTGCTGCTGAAATGGAAGCATTAATTTTGAACAAGCTTTCGTCACTAGAGATTTCTATTGATGATATGAGAGGTCAATCGTACGACAATGCCGCAAACATGTCTGGGCAATATTCAGGACTTCAAGCTCTAATTAAAAGTCGCAACCCTCTTGCAGAATTCATTCCATGTTCAGCACACTCACTGAATTTGGTGGGCACGCACGCAGCTAACTGCTGCCTTCAAGCAACCAAACTATATATGTTTATGCAAGAGTTATATGTGTTTTTCAGCGCATCAACTTCAAGATGGGCAATAATTGAAAACATGATAAAAGACAGTAACGTCAAGAAAAAACTCTTGCCCAAAAGACTAAATATAACCAGATGGTCAGCCAAATGGCATACGTCAAGAGCTTTACTACTTCATTACTGGGAGTTTTATAAAGCACTTCAAGATATTTCTGAAAACCCACAAGAAAAGCCAGAATCCAGAGCTGCAGCAGAAGGATTATGTCATTTTTTTGGAAGAATAGAAATAGCGATAGTACTTGTATTATGGAATGATATTCTGGAGCGCTTTAATGCGGCAAGTAAAACTATGCAAAGCGTTAGTACTGACTTAGGAATTATTTGCAATCTATACAAATCTCTTTCAGAATATGTACAAGGATTATGAGAACGATTTGACTATTACGAGATGAAGGGTATGGAATTGTGCAAAAGTGAGGCTGCTGACTACGATCTAGATTCAAAGAGGACAAGAAAGAGAAAAACATTTCATGGTGAATCAAAGAATGATAATGATACCTGCAGCACCTGGAGACTTGACGGGAGACAAGACATGATTGTAAATAAATTTTATCCCATAATAGACAACATTTCCAGTGAGCTAAAAAACAGATCGAACATTTATTTCGATCAGAATGAAGTTTTTGGTTTCATATACAAACTTTTACCTTGGAAAATGTAGAAATTTGGGAAAAAGTTTCCGTTTTGGCCCAGAAATATCCTGCTAACCTTACCTCAGATCTTGGTGGAGAATTTGTTCATTTTAAGGTATTTATCGAGGCTCTTAACTTAAATGTAAAGTATCACCATTTGCCTGCTGAGTTCTTGAAGTTTATATGTGAAAAACAGTTGACAACTCTTTTCCCCAACATTGACACAGCTTTGAGAATTTTTTTGTGTATGATGTCAACAAATACATCTGGTGAAAAGATCTTTGAGTATTCTGAAACGAGTAAAAAATTATCTTTGTAACTCAACCACAGATTCCAGACTTTCAAGCTTAACCAGTTTCACAGAAAATGCAGAAATATTGTCAGAAATGAACTTTGATGATATTATTAAGGACTTTTCTTTAATAAAAGCACGGAAAGTTGATTTGTAGTTTTTAACTTCAGCTATTGCTATGTACTTTTGATTTCCTTATTGATCTTATAATGAATTATTAATTAACTGTCTTTACATTTCAATAAAAATATCTTTTATTTAGCAATGATTAGGCTATTTTTTATATCCAATCCAAAAACTATGCTTCAAAGGAAAGTTTCATGATTTGTATAGCTTAAATTTATAAATAATTGATTTATTTACATAATTTCATAATACTGATCAAATTTTATTCAATTAACACAAACTATTTCCTTGAAACTTAATCTGGTGTTGTAATTTTTTAAAATATTTTTTTATTTTTGTTTTCATTTCAAATTTCTATTTTTAAAGGTCAATGTAAAAACCTTGTTGTACATGTGGTTGTTGGGGGGGGGGGGCGCAGAGCAAATCGGGCCCAAGGGCGTCTAATCCGCCACTGATAATAGATTAGAAAAACATAAAAAGAAGAACATAATTTCTGGTATAACATGTTGGAAAGGATATCAAATATGGCTTTAATATTAGGCACTTGCAACTTCAATAATGTAATATAATATATAATACCATATTAAAATTTAATAATATAATATAATGTAATACCATGTTTGGTAAGACCAGTAGAAATGTCTTCTAAGATTATTTTCTCAAACCTTGCTCTACAAATAGTGAACCCAATATGTAAGGGTGCAAGATGCAATATGAGCAATACTGGTGAGTGAAGTGTTGAGTTTTTCTACAGTGAACTGCTCCAGGGTCCCATCCTACTCAATGGGAAAACCATTTGTTCTTATTTGGAACAAAAAAAAATTGTGATCTAATACTGTCACAGTAGATCACAGGTGTGGTGGAGTTACAAGAATTGATGTTTTTCCTGTATAAATAATTATATGAAGCATTCTACTACACAAATATTCATATTCATATTACGTATGGTTTATGCATATTCATGTTATGCATGTGTATGTATACTCACTCTTTAGTTTTTCACTACATAAATTCACTTTAAATACGGTATTACATTTTATGTACCGGTATGCACTTTGTGTACTACAAGGAAAGATTGTGTCTTCATTAATTACTGTCTTATTAATTATATAATTAAGAAATTCTAATAGATACAAATATAAATTAATATATAAGTAACATACAAAACTAATATTGTTTAGGTTAATGCAATAAAAGCAGAACTTGGTGTAGCTACATGTTCTTATATACATGTGCGTATAAACAAAGATTCAGTAACATACTGTCATATCCAGGAAATGGCATTCCAGTTGAATACTTTGGGGGATTAATACTATGATCAAGTCCAATACAAGTAGCAGTGATAGAATGGCCTGTCTCTGTTTGCCACCAATGGTTTAATATCGGCACCTGTGGAACAGTTATTTAAATATTAACTATTAGGTTTTATATAGTCATCAATCTACACATAATCATGAATAACCACACAGTGCAGTAACTACTCTATATCCTAGTAGCATAACTGGGTTCCTCCACAAAATACCAAGTAGGGTCTTCTCTCTTAACATCCCAACAGCCCTGAGGATATTGAAAATTTTATGGAAAAAGAATTTTCCCATTCATATTTTGAAAATTTTCTAACTTAGGATGATATATCTAAACAGTAGACTTATTATAAACTAAAAAAAAAGAAACAAAAAAATAATTTTGGTTTTAAGCAAATTACACGGAAATAAAAAATTAACATTTATCTTCTTAATAGAAACAAATTTGTTCATGATTTGACAAATGTATACATACAGTATTTATGGCAACATAAATATTTAAATGTTTGAATACTCTTTTCACTAAATTAATCTGAATATGCAGAGAGCTTAAATGTGAAACAAATCTTTGAACAACTATGAAAATTAAAAAGGCAAGTTATTAAACTTTCAAACTTAACATCTTAATGGAACCTTTCAAACTTGAGAGCCCTGTAGACCTATTAGTTACACTATTGCTATAGATGATTAGCTGACAAGCAGAGGGTCCCTTAGGGGTGTGTGACATGTGTGACCGCAAATGGTCATGCAGTTTTGAGAGATTCACTTTCACTCATTAAGAAGAAAGGAAAATAATGAAAATGAGTGAGAAAATAAGTGAAAGGCAGTAAATTGCTAATTTTCAGTTGTGGTAGTGTTGTTTTTTTAAACTCTTTCCAGTTTTATTTTTTTATATTGATTCCAAAATATATATTTAGGTACTTGAATATCAGCAGCAAATATTACTATTTTTTTCAATGTGAATTCATTTATTTACAAATGATTAAGCATTTGCTAACTGGCCGCAGTGCCAGTCTTGAAACAAATGATTTTGTTGTGTCTTGAAAGTGAAAGATAAACTGCTGAGACTTATTTTTGTTAACAACACCAATAATACTAATGATTCCAGTTCTGAATAGGAATTAGGGAAAGGATTGATCTCCTATGAATGACAGCGATTATTGTGGGACATGCATGATACCTATAGGAACAATTCATGATTACAGTGTTGATTTTCATATTATTTTTTTGTATTGCTACTGTTGTGTACACTAAGAAGAAGAGAAAAAATTACTGTGCATTTAAAACAGTTAGTTTTTGACAAATAAGTTATTTATCTTGTACAATACAATACGTTTCTTTCTGAAAATGGGTTGAATATTATATGAAGTTTGTATACAATCTATCAGCATTACATCTTTAATGTGCCATGCCTGTAATTACAATAATCAACAGATCTTTTCTACCTCTGTGTTTCTGGATTAACATATAGCCTAAATGACTGTCAATGTTGTCTTTTTATTCTTTCATTCTTTCTTCATATCTCACACATTGTATTTGTGTCTGTGTAAGATAGAGTGGCGTTTGTAAATTGTACATTGTGTGCAGACTTGGTATTAACGATTACAAAAATTAACGATTAAATTAATCATTAAAAAATTTGTTTAACTTTTTAACTTAATCATTAAATTTTAAAATGGTTAACTTTAATCATTAATCGTTAAATTTTTTATTAACAATTAAAAATTTACGAGTTAATTTTTTTGGCTGCCCAAGAGGTACAGTAGCCAAAATAGTTGTTGAAGTCAACGTTAGAGAAAATTTGTTCTAGGTATTCCTAATCTGTTGGCAGACATGTTGGTTTCCCACATGGCACCGTGAGGTCTCCGTTGTCTCGTTTTTGTCAACAACCTTGCTGGATGCCAAAGATAGTTTTCTGTCTTTTGTTGAATTATTCACATGACTACCCCAGACAAGTACATACATTTTAATAACACGCTCAAATCTAAAACGAAATTGCATTGCATGTTCTGAATATTCCACGTGTTCATTTGGTGACACGAATCAGCAACATTCGCCTGCTGCTGGGCGAGCGCATAATAAATGTTAGCTATGATTGGCTAGTTCAAAGAACACCAAATTCCACTCCTACTACCTAGATGTCACAAAGGGGGTTAATTTAAAGAGATTTTAAATTCCACCAATTTCTCGTTCACCTGTCTGTTCTTATGTGCATGTCGTCATTTTTATATTAGTGCAGTCAGCGTAGTGGTAATTGTTATTGTTGTGTTTTTGCAATTTCGTGTTAATTGTTTTGTAAATAGAGTAGATTTTTGTTACGTATTTTTTTCACAAATTCATTTTTGTTCCATATCATTTATTACTTTTATATTAATATGGCATCACCACCTTGGCTACAAATTTCTAGATCCTATGAAAATACTGAGAAAGTAGACAGTCTCAACTTAACTTTTAAGTATTTGATGTATGTGCCCAAGGACAAACATATAAAACATTGTTGATTTCAGTGTCTAGTTTGAGGACACACATAAAGGTAAGCAGGTTAATTGATTATAAAAATAATCAATAGAGTAGCCTAATTATTGTCTGTTCTATTAAATCATTTAGTACTACATTGCCCTCCAGGTACAATACAATATCAGTAGTCAGAACTGTGAACTGAAAAATGCAACAGACAGAGAATATTTAATTACCTGCTGCAATTTAAAACAATATGAATATATTCTTAATTTCGTAGTGACAATATTGTGTGTGAGTGTATGGGTACGCGCGTGTGTGTTTCTGTGCTTGTACATGTGTGTGTGATTGGCATGTCTGTGTGTTGAGTGAGGTTTGTGTATGTGTTTAAGACTGCGAGTGAGAGAGTATAATAAACACGAGAATAATAAAAGAGCGATTGGGGAGAGTGTTATAGTGTGAGTTCTAGAAAGAGAGAGAGAGAGAGAGAGAGAAAGAGAGAGAGACTATGAGTACTGACATATACATAAATTTATAATAGACTATGGCACTCTGTATAGGCTAAGTTCTAGGTAAATAACATTTTACAGTAATATAAATATTAAATAATAACCATTTTCACATGATAGATGGGTTTTTCTATAATTTTGTGTGTGTAATATTTTGTAACTCTTTAATGTAAGTTGGTAAATCTATACTGTTATCTGGTACACAATTATCTAATGTATGTAAGTAGGATAGAGTAAATAGAGATGGGGGGAGTGTTAGAGTTCCATTGCAGAAAGAGAGAGAGAGAGAGAGAGAGAGAGAGAGAGAGAGAGAGAGAGAGAGAGACAGAGAGACAGAGAGAGAGAGAGAGAAGGGAGAGGGAACATGAGAGAGGGAGAGTGGGAGAGAGGGTGAGAGAGTGGGAGAGCGAGGGAGAGAGAGTGGGAGAGCGAGAGATAGATTGAGAGAGAGGGAGAGAGGAGAGTGTGTGAGTATTGACATGTATATAATTTTACAATATTCTAGAGTACTCTGTATATACCAAGTTCTCGGTAAATAATAATTTACATCAATATGATTTTAAGTAATATCCATTTTGGTTTGACAGATTGGTTAACCATAAATTTGTGTTCATAATATTTTGTAAATTCTGTGATTTAAGTTTGTAATTCTCTACAATTATTGTGTACAGAGTTCTCTAAATGAACAAGTGTTTTCAATATCAGTAGCGAGTGAAACATTATAAAAATAACTTTAATAATGTATATAATTCAGGAGCTGGGAGTAGAAAGGGCGAATATGAAAATCATGGTGTTGGGAAATCGCATTTAAAGTTTGTGAATACTCTCAGGATAGAAAGGGTAAATATATATTTCAGTATTAAAAAACATAAATTCTGATTAGTTTACACTTTTATTTTTAAATAATTAATGATAAGTAAAATAAAAAATAATAATATAAACTAAATTTGTCCTTACTCCTCCAGTATTACAGCACTAAGCTCTCATCTGGTTTTATGCAGTACATACATTTCAATGTTACTTACAAAATGCTAAGGGCGAATATATACATGATAGTGGTATTACCATGTTCTTAACATGTCAGAAAGTAGGATTCTTTTAAAAAAAAAATCGATTTTTTTTTTATTCGCCCTTTCTCCTCTGAGCTCCAGAATTGAACATTCCTACAAACTGTATTCAGCTATAATATGTTTTACTATGTTATGTGTATTCATGCATATGTGAAAATGTTTTCTGTACCATTTCTAATACATAATTGTTGATTACTGCTTTTATAATTAATTACAAATACCATTAAGGAACTTTTACATTATGAGTAAATTAAATTGGATAATAGTATATAAATTTTGGTCTGGGGTATTATAATTTTCTCGACGTATTTAAGGAAAACAATATGTAATAACGCAATTATTTTGATGATGTAAAACAAACTGTTTCAACTCCTTCACACATCCGTGAACACACGGGCACACTCACACACACACACAAATACATTTACTGAACTAATTTATCTGTTGTGTTTGATATTTTCTCTTGTATGTTCTGTACACAAGTTCTGATGATGACAATAAATATTGTGGAACCGTCAACACAAATAATTAAAAGTTGTGTTATACTTTTTTGACTGATCCTCACAAACCCTTCATTGTCAAAAAAATATATGAATATAATTTAATGATTAAAATAAAATCATCTATGACTTTTAATTATTAATGACTGAATTTTTAAATGTAAAATTTTGAAAAATCTTGTTTTATGCATAGGAAATTTTAATTAATTTCTTGGAAAAAAAAATTTATGGATTTATTTAACATGATTTTAATCATTTCAACAGCTAAAGCAGCTTGCTCAATAAAAAAAAAAAAAGAAAACATAAAATTTTAACTTTTTAGCTTTGAATCAGTTAATTTGATTTTAACTTTAATTGTAATCAGTTAATTTTTGCACTCATTAACTTTAACTTAGTTAATTTTAGGGGCACTAACTTTAACTTTAATCAGTTAAACATTTTTTTTAACTTTCCCAAGTGTGGTTGTGTCTATGAACAGTTCGTGTAATTATAGTATGTGAATAGGTAATGCACAGAGATCGAACACAGTCAGTGGCGTACACGGGGGGGGGGGGGCTCAGGGGGCTTAAGCCCCCAATTGCAAAAATGTAATATGCACTTCCTTAATTTACTTAGGTCTCGTTTAAAATTACAAATTTGCATATTTCAGCGAATTTGGACGGGGATATAAATACTAACAAAATAAGTAGTTTATAATAACAATTATTACTTCAGTTATAATTTATAGTTCATTGAGCAGTGTATTACGCTGAGTGTAACATTCAGTAAGCTACATGTTTTCTCTCGCTCTCGCTCTTATTTGACGGCGCGAAGGCGCGGCCACACGCACGTCAACCAGTGACGTGCCACCGGCTACTACTACCAGTGAACCCTAAGAATTTTTACTTAAGTATTAAATAATGTTTTTGTGAAACTTAAATAAGTATATAAACCTTTTTCATAAAAATATTATTTAGTACTTAAGTTAAATTCAGCACTTTTTTATATCAGTCGATAAATAAAACGAAAATTTTAATAATGTTCCTAATTTTATATCTTGAATAATGCCGCTGTAATAATGAAAAAATTACTTTACATTTATACAAAATTTTTGGATAATTTTTTTACTTAAAAACTAGAATCGTTATACCAGGTGGCCCATAAGTCAGTTGGCACTAGCAGTATGTAGACGCTCGATTGACTAGCATAGTAGTTACTTGACTTGACTAGAGCAGTAGTTCTCATAATTCAGTTGAGATTTGAGGTTAGGTTGATGTTGATGTGTATGCTGTTGTTAGCACTTGTTTGTTGTTTGTTGTTCGTGTTGTTTGCGAGATTATGAATAGAAAACTATCTACAGAGCAGTGTGTTTTTGTACTGCAGATGTGGTGGAAACAGGACCATAATTACAGTGATGATGTTGAGTTATTTGTGGAACGTTTTCCAAACATCGCACCTCCATCTAGAGAAGGTATTCGTAAACTGAATAAGAGATTTGAACAGATTGGAATGGTAGCGGAACTTCCTCGATCAGGAAGGCCAAAAACGGTTACAACAGAAGAGAATTTAAATATCGTTGCGCAATGTTTTGTGCAGTCACCAAAGAAATCAACACGAAAAGCATCCAATGAGCATGGAATACCTCGAACAAGCCTGCAAAGGATGCAGAAAATGTTGAAGTTGAGACCAAATAAGCCCATTTTACTCCAAGGCCTAAATGAAGATGATCCTGATAGGCGTACAGAATTCTGCGAATGGTACGCAATACGACAAGAAGCCAATCCACAATTTAACAAAACTATTCTTTGGAGTGACGAGGCTACTTTTAAGCTGAATGGTACAGTGAATAGGCACAACTGTGTTTACTGGGATACTGCGAATCCACATGTGGTGATAGAGACAGAGTTAAACGCTCCGGGGGTTACTGTTTTGGCAGGGATCTTTGCCGGTGGGATCATCGGACCCTACTTTTTTAATGGAACAGTGAATGCTGAAAGTTACCTACAAATGCTTCACAAAGTGTTGATGGAACTAGAAAACAGTCCACTTTTTGAACACCTGCAGCCAATTCGAGAAAAGTTAATATGGCAATAAGATGGGGCACCCGCTCACTATGGGCTGATTGTGAGAGACTTTTTGAACGCAACGTTCGATGAATAGATTGGCAGACGGGGTCGTGTTGAATGGCCTCCATGTTCTCCTGATCTTACCCCGATGGACTTCTCAGTCTGGGGTATACTAAAAAATGCAGTGTACTCCGTGAAGATTCGTGATGTGGAACAATTGAAGGAATGCATTCAATCTGAATTTGAACACCTACAGTCCCTGAATATTTTGGACATAATTTGTGCTTTGAAGATGTCAAATTTGCATAGAAAAGGATGGAGGCCACTTTGAGCATTTCTTGTAGGTCATGAGAACTATGCTATTAACTATCTGTATGCGTTGTCTGTATCTGTATCCCTGCTGCACCTCTACAATAAAAGTGCTATTTGCAATTTTGCCAACTGACTTATGTGCCACCCTGTATATATTATTATAAAAAAATTAATTTCTAGAAACAATATTTTATTTAAAATGTACCATATTTTCCGAACGTATAAACATAACTAACCTACCTACCAAATCCTGCACGCCTGCCTGCGGCCCCTCAAAGCATGCACGCACTCCACAGTGTGCGTGCAAAATTTCGAGTTTCACGCATGCCCATGTGAACAGAAATTCGCTGCACGAGCACCACGGGTGAGAGGTAGCCTCTACAAGCTTCCACATATTCTCTATTTTCTGCAGTGATCGGAGGTAGTCGTTCAGGAGATACACCACTCGTACACACGTTGCTGTCATCATCCGCCATTGTCGCGTTTGTGTTTGTTTGGCAGTACAGTGTTTATTAAATCTGCCATTTTTGTAGTTTTATTAGTGATTATTTGATTGTTTGTTACGTCTAAGATGGAGACTAATAAGTCCAAACTTGATGACAAGACAAAAGTACCAAAAAGGAAAGTCAGACCTTTGGGTTTCTTTATAACAAAAACTATATTAGCGAAGTATGATAGTGTAGCAGAAAGGCCTATATGTTCTTTGTCAACTTCTACATCGTCTCAGCAAGATACTTATGTTAGTGAGGCTTGTAGCAATAACAACAATGTTTCCGGGCTTGTTTCTGAATTCTCTGAAAATAGTGAAACTATAATTCCTGGCTGTTCTGGCACAAATGTTCTTTCACAAAACTAGTCTTCATTATTACGTAAAATAACAGACATTAGTAATTTATTATTACAATATAAATCTCAAATTGATGGTAACCTGAAGTAGACCTATGCCGTTATTTGTAAAAATTACACTGAAAGTATGGCTGACCACAAATTTCCTGTAAAAAAGAAGGTGCAATTATGCAATCATTCCAGTATTCTTGTTATCACATATCAATCACATAGAGCAAATGCTGGCCAGGAATTGTGGGTGAAACAACTCTACAAGCTAAATTTATTTATTCCTTTGTTGATCATTGCATTGTTGAATTAGAAACTCGTTTCGGACCTGAGTTTGATAAAATTTGTCATCTTCAAGTATTTATGCCTCATTTCATCATTAAGGCTACTACTCAAGAGATCAACCAGTCTGTTACCTCTATCATTTACCCTGACATTTCCAAGATGGAACTTAAACTTGAGGCAGAAATATGAAAGCAAAAGTGGGTGGATGAAGCAGATATTGAAGGTTCCAGACACAGCTCTGTCTTCTCTCCGAGCTTGCAATCCAGATATATTTCCCAGTGTTCGAAAAATTTAAGAAGTACTGTGTGTACTCCCAGTAATGTCAGCTGAGCCAGAATGTTCCTTCTCTGAGGCGGTTGAAGACATGGCTGAGGTCTACAACATCAGAGACAGGGCTTAATGGGCTAGCTTTGTGCAATATTCACAGGGAAATCGACATTTCTCCTGAAGATATTGTTGAGCGATTTGCCGATCAAGGAAATAGGAGAATGGACTTGACTTTTTAAATTACGAATTGCTTGGCTTGGACACAAATGCTTTACCTATTGTAAATTAATAGTTAACTTGATTCTTATTTACTGTACATTGTTTCTTTTTCATTTTTAAAATACTGCTGTTAATTTTGTAAGAATTCAGCTAATATGCACTTGTGTAATTTTTCATCAATAAAGTATTAGTAAAATAGTAGTATAACAGTAAGAAGTATAACAGTTTAATGAAAAACTGTTTTTCGTATTGCCACAATTAGTAAATTAGCAAGTCATTTGAAATATATAGTTGTTAAATACCAACATTGCAAAACTTTATTCCCAGTGCATTATATTATAATGTATAATATTATACTATAATTGAAGTAAAATGAATGTGTTGTTAAATATTACAATAAACATAAATAATCTATTAAAAATATTTAGTTTTAGAAAGGAAAAAGTATTGTTTTTAAAATTGCTGATTAAAAAATAGAATGAGACATAAGTCCCCCAATCATGAATAATACATTTTTAATACAGAAAATGTGAACCCTACTAAAATAATATGCCTACTAATAAATTTTAACCATTAACTGGTATGTGTACTGTACCTTATACTATAAGTTGTAGAAGAGTAGGGTAATATATGGACTGCTAAGGTTCAATCCCCCCCCCCCCCCCGACTGATTTCTGCGTACACCACTGGACACAGTATGTAAATATGAGTCTGGATTTCAAAATAAGTAAATAAAGAATGAAAGAAAGAAAGAAAATATATAGATCTTAGACATTTTGTCTATAATTAAAAACTTTACTTATCCTAACTGAATTCGAATTTTTTGTATACTTTCACCTGTCGTGCTTGAATTAATTAGCAGCAAATGGTAACTTTAAAAGTGAAGAGACGGTTTTCCCTTAAACATTTATTGCAATCACCAGATGGTGTAGCAATCATAACTTCATCCTCCCCATTTTTAAGGGGATTTAACATTGCAAAATTTGGTTTTTAAGAAGTATAATTTTTAATTTTAATAGGTTTTTGTCATACGATTTTTAAATATATATACATAATTTTTACATAGTAAATATATTCAATTTGAATGAAAGGGCTTGAGTTCTCACCTCAGTGGAAAGAAGATGTAAGAAAAATTTCATGTTAATTGATCACTTAGGTCTTAAAAAAAGTGTAATTAAATATTAAAAATATGAACTCTTAAAAAAAGCAGTTAAGTTAAAAAGCACTCAACTTCATATTAAAACCCCCCAGGACAGTAATCAACATGTTCACTGTCTCCCTTTTCCTCTCCAACAAACTCTTTTACCTTTTTTTTTGTGTTCGATGTCTTTATATCGTTTTTTATTGTTCTGTTTGTTGATTTCTATGAGACCTTCATTTCAACTTTCCATGATAAATACCTAGTTGCATCAGTAATACCTAGGTTTAGAATCTCTATGGCTAAAAAAGCTTTTGTAAACTCTAAAGGATGTTCTCTGTACTTTTTAAATCAACATTATACCAGATATGTCAGTTTTAGATCTGCAACACCTAGCTACTCCCATGATTTGTCTTTAACCTCTGAAGTGAAAATATTCTTGATATTTTGTAATACAGTTATCACAGTGCTATGTCAGCTACTTCTTGAGCTGAATAATCTTGTTCTCCTACAGTAGAAACTTTTGTGTTGCAGCTCTGGCTGGTGACTTCTTGGAATGCCTTTTGAAAAGACTTTTTGGAAATTGATGTTATCCTACGTTACTGCAGATTTTTACTTTTCAAAGCATATTTTGTATTATAATTAAACAGAACAGCTTGCATGCAGATAAAAGGTGAAAACCACAATACTGTGGTAACACCAGGATTGTAATATTGGGTGATTGGATCATTACACACAGGTTGCTACATTCGGAAGCTCTCCATAATCTACTGAATTATATGGTTGGATGGGTTAGGGAAATTTAAATTGACACTTATCAGCACATGGTAATTTCCCCAGACAATAACATTTCTGCTTTATGTATTGTTGAAGGCTATTTAACGCATGAGTACAGTCAGATTCTCAGGTAGTTTCAGAAAAAAACAAAAAAATTAGTTCAAGAAGGATTCAATGACCTTGACATTCAATAGATTTAAAGCGAAACTTTTAACTGATCGTATTATAAATGCATTGCTTTTTCATGTGATTAGGGAAATTATTGGTGTTTGAGAGATGAATTACTATGCTATAACATGTCACATGTATGAGGGCTTTCTCCATTTTAATTTACACCAGAAGATCACAGCACTGAACAGCGATTTCAAAATGTGTGATACACATACAACAGAGTCACTAATAAAAGAATGCAAAGATTAATGGGTTATCATGTACAGCTGTCTTGGTCTGACAAAGACACAGGTTCACTATGCAGGGCAAGGATTTTAAACATCTCATGCTACTTAATGTCATTAGCTGAGAATAACAAAAAAATTACTGGATTTATTTGTCCATGATGTGTCCGAAGTTATCAACTAACTATATACAATAATACTGATGCGGAACACAAATTATTTTTATGGCACACACACACACACACACACACACACACACACACACACACACACACACACACACACACACACACACACACACACACACACACACACACACACACACACACACACACACACACACACACACACACACACACACACACACACACACACACACACACACACACACACACACACACACACACACACACACACACACACACACACACACACACACACACACACACAAGCCCAAAAACTAGACACTCTTGAACAACTAAAAATATACAAACGCACAAAAACGCATAGTAACAACATCCTAAATTAACAGACACAATTTAAATCACACATACTATGTGAAAATATTACACACCACCCACACAACAATGATCTATGATGGCACTGCTACCAAAAGGAGGGCGGACAGCACTTCTAGTGGCAGCCTCTGATGAAGCTCTAATGAACGAAAGCTAGTTTAAAAAGTGAGGTAAAAAATTTCATCACTTTATATCAATAATAATTTGTGTTTTGCATCAGCATTATTCTATATAGTTAGTTGACAAACGTTGATTAGCTAAGCTGTTCCACCAATCAACAGCAGTAACAAATCTAATCAGTGCTGCATCCAATAAGATTTGGTTGACATTAGATTAGCAGAAAATACCATTACGTTTTGAAGCAGAAAAAGTGTTGTTAAGATTGAGTTATTTTAAATGTCAGATTGTTAATTTATCAAGTCCCGTCTTTTTTACATAAATATCTGTTTTTTTCTATAGCACTGTGATATAAAATTTATGTTCACACATTCACTGTAAAAAAGTAACATAAGAATCACAAATAAATTTTTCTTCTCTATATTCCACTAGGTTCCAGTACTCATTCGCTAATTAAGGAATACCATCAGTAAAACCAAGAATGTCACATTTCTGTTTGAAAAGAGCAGTGGTAATTAGCACAGTATGTATCCTTCAGAAATAATTTCATTAATTACACTGCATGAATGAGATGGATAGTCTAAATGAAGTTGATTGGCACCTAGTTACTGTTAGTATGCATTGTTAAATAAAGAACATAATCTTCATCTATGCCATCTTTGTTGCATTATTCTGGAGGATTTAAATGAAGTCCATCAGAGATTTTGCTATTACCTGGAAGAATAATTAAATATCCTTTGATTACTACACAGTTAACCAGTTGTATACATGTTTAAGTTAAAAAGAGTATTTTTGAATTTTGAAGCTCTTTAAATAACTTGAAATTGAGCAAAGCCAAATTAAATGTTTCTGTAGCAGTAACTATAGGTGGAAGCTTAGATAGATGCAATGAAAGGATTTGTAAATATTCTCAATGTTTTGTCTAAAATTAATAATGTTTGCTGAATGTGCATATTGGGCACCACTTATTCTGTAAAGTCTTATAGCTGGATAAAACTGAGCAATTAATGTCTGCTCAATAGTAACACAATCCAGATAATTCTACTGAAACAGGTCCATAATCCTTATTGTTTGAGGCAATAAATTTAAATTTTCAAATTTAACTGGAAGGCATGGAAAGCAGTGATGACAATTATCACAAAATAACTACACTATTGAACTGACAATTTGATCAAATTTTTGGCTGCAGCTGTTTGGGCAGGCAAAGTCAGTAGATACTGTGGAGTACATGGAAACTGTGTTGTTGGTTTGCCATTTGATCTACTTGTCATTTATTATTCTGATGTTGAGCTGTTCCAAATCTCAATTTATCTTGTATTAGTCCAATACAATTGCTGTCTAGTAGGTAGCACCTTGTATCTTTGAAAGAAAAATATTACGAAGAATCCTGGGACCAGTTAATGATGTACACGGCTGGAGAATAAGATATAACTTTGAATTGTATCAAATGTATAAAGAACAACCGCTAACACAATACATAAAACCACAGCGTTTAAGGTGGGCTGGTCATGTAACCAGGATGGGGGAAGACAGAATACCACGAAAACTATTGAATACCAGAATCCATAGAAAAAGACCAGTGAGAAGACTGAGGAGAAGATGTGAGGACGCGGTGGATGAGGATGCGAAAGAAATACTGAAAATGCGTTCCTGGAAGAGGATGGCTACCGACAGAAGAGAATGGGGGGAAACATTGAAGAAACCCAGGGCCCAACAAGGGCTGTAGTGCCATAGGGGAGAGAGAGAGAGGTAGCACCTTGAAATACACAAAGTACTGGTATTCTGTGGCTGACTTTTGAATATTCTAGTTGGATTATTTTTACCTTATAATGATGTAGGCCTATTAAATTCAACCTAAAACTTGTAAAAACAATGAGCCTTTAATTGTACTTAAAGACAAAACATTAAAGGTTGTAAAACTGAAAAACAGATTTAATGTTACATCTAACTGACCACCATGCTCTGAATATCCACAGGGAACATTTGAATGTACTTGGTTTGTACAACAAAGTCAGTATGGATATGGAATAGAGGGAGGAGTATAGCATTAGGGGAAGATCAAGTCAAGAGTATATACAGTACATGATATCAATGAAGGAAGAAAATATAAGGTACAAGAGAGAAATTAAATCTGCAATAAAAAAGTTGTAGACCTAACAACTTACACGTCCAGGAGGAAGAGACAGAAGAAGAAATGAAGTCATGATGAACCTCTTGTTATTTATTACAAACTAAGTAGGGTTCCATATTTTAAGCTAACTTAACTCTGATATATATTTTGAGAGAACACTGTATATCTAGGTACGTATATACTAGATATAATCTGTATTCACTTGTATAAGACATTTATATATAAATTTTATAGTATACTGCAAGAGGTATGTATAGATTTCATACTCTGTACGTTGAGCAGTACCAGGCACTACAAGCAACATTTTATTTAAAAATAATGAACCAGCACCACAAAGTTAAAGTAGAATTACACAGATTTTACCTTAAAAACTTGTTCAGCCCATAGTTTGGTTTCATAATCGCAATGCTCTCCAGCAACAAACAAATATTTCAGTCTGAAACAGTAACAAAATATGTGAATATAATAATGTTCACAAGAAATAACATGAGCATGTGCAGATGTGCTGTGTGAATGTAAAACAGTTACATCAGTTTGATGTTTATTATATGGCTCTACAAAATTAATTACTTCTCCTGGTATTTGATAACAATAAGCTATATTCCTTTTTTAATACAATTTTTTAGCAAGATAGAGTTTAAAACCTACATTCGAAGAGAATAAAGATTTGTTAAGTTCTATAAAAATTGATAAACCAGAGAGTGATAAATTTGCTCTGGAATACATATAAAATGTGAGGGTAAACAAATGGTAATACATCTACGAAAACTGTAAATTACCATAAGAAGGGGGCACATAGTAGATAGCAGATAAAATGTGGGTCCAGTAGGCCTATAGAAGAAAAGTAAAAGAACATTATGAAAAAGTGTAGGGCAACATGTCTATTATCTGTTGCCTTAAACATGTAGGCCTACCTAAACGTAATAAGTCAAACTGAACAAAGAAAAGATTAAGAATGTACGCAAATAACAAAATACAGAAAGAACTGTACGTCTTTATGAGAGGCAAACATAGTAAGACTATACACTTACACCGAGGAAAGTTATCGAAAAAACAACAGATTATAATAGTTGTCTATAGATTATGTTTTAATGAACCTAATCACTGTCTTTAATAACGAAAGTACAAATACTGGAAAGCACTGGATAAAAAGAAACTAATGAATTTATTAAAAGTAATACGTTTAAATACAGTCATAAAAAGAATAAGAATAAATAGATGTGAAACAGTTGACTTTCACTGGCTCAAACCCTTAAGTAAATAGCAGTGGCGGCTGGTGTTATGGTTACCAAAATAGAATAACCGAACTGTGAAATAATATACGAAAACATTAAGCTGTAAAAAGTGTCATAAATTGCAACGGAGAGCGTATTATATTCTATGCGGCAATGTTCACCGCACAGGCTGGTGATTGTAGGCCGCTTGCAACTTGAAGAGTAAATGGCAGAGCTTACTACACAAACATATGGGAGAACGTGCTCTAATAGCGTTGTAGCTTATCCTTAGTTGTGTCATGAAGTCTGCACAGCCTTCTTGATTTGTAAGTTGTGTCAGGTTTTTAATGTTTACAATGCTTCAAGTGAACGTAACCCATTGTTTGAATTTATAAAATTGTAGTAATAATTTTGTGTAACTGTGATTGTGATAATAAAGTGGCAATCGACTTTTTATTAATCAAAGTGTGTGTTAAGTATTATTTTTTCTTTGTTTAGTGCTGCTGTGTGCTTTTGTGTTTGTGCTTTTTGGAGTTACTGATTCTACATGCTTTTAAACAACGTGGTTCTTTAAAATTTAAAATTAATAGCGTTAAGAACTGATAGACTAGGATGACAAGTGCCTCCCTTAACAATAAATTAAATTGTAAAATCAGACGATCAAAAATTTACTCGATTGTTTACTCGGGCTATTATTTAATTGCGCTATACTTTAATCGGGCCTCAGTTGATTCCGCAAATAGTTAATCGTGCTGTTAATTAATTGCGGTATTAGTTAATTGCGCTATTAGTTAATTGCGCTATTAGTTAATCGTATTAATAGTTAATAGTTAATTGGGCTACTAGTTAATTGCTTTATTAGCAATTCTGGCTATTAGTTATTCGTGCTGATAGCTGATTGGGCTATGAGTTAATTGCTTTATTAGTTAATAGGGCAATTAGTTAATTGATCTATTAGTCGATCGAGCTATTAGTTAATAGATCTATTTGTTAATTGGGATATTAGTTAATAGGGTTATTAATTGTTAAGGCTAATTGTCAACTGGGCTATTAGTTAATTGCTGCATTAGTTAATCGGGGTTAAATAAGTTATTTGCGCTATTAGTTAATAGGGATATTACTTAATTCCTCTATTATCTAATCGGGCTATTATTTAAATGCGCTATTCTTTAATGAGGCTTCAGTTAATTTTGCTATTAGTTAATCATGCTGCTAATTAATTCGGCTATTTTTTAATTGAGCTATTACTTAATTGGGCTATTAATTAATCAGGCTATTCGTTAATTGCTCTACTAGTTAATAGGGCTATTCGTTAAATGAGCTATAAGTTGATCGGGCTATTAGTTAATTGGTCTATTGGTTGATCGGGATATTAGTTGATAAGCCTAGTTATTAATTGGACTATTAGTTGTTAGGGCTAATCGTTAATTGCGCTATTAGTTAATCGGGCGACTAGTTAATTGCGCTATTAGTTATTGGGGGATATTATTTAATTCCGTTATTAATAAATCGGGCTGTTAGATAATCGGGCTATTAGTTATTTGCTCTATTAGTTAATTGCGCTATTAGTTATTGGGGATATTATTTAATTCCGTTATTAATAAATCGGGCTGTTAGATAATCGGGCTATTAGTTAATTGGGCTATTAGATGTTTCCGCTAAAAGTTAATTGCTATTGGTTAATTGCGCGATTGGTTAATTTGGGCTATAAGCTAATTGAGCTATTAGTTAATTCCCACATTAGTTAATAGGACTATTAGTTAACGCAGGTATTAATCAATTGCGCTATTGGTTGACCGGGCTGTTAATTAATTGAGCTATGAGTTAATCGGCTGTTAGTTATTTGCGCTATTAGTTAATCGGGCTATAAGATTATTGGACTATTAGTTAATCGAGTTACTAGTTAATCTCGCTATTAGATAATCGGCCTATTTGTTAATTAAGCTATTATGCTCTGTATGACGATGGTTGGCATGTGAACCCTTAGGGTACCTGCTGCCTCTCCCCCATTGTAATACTTCCGCCCGGGCTCGACAGCAGCTAATTGCCGCGTGAGTCACCTCACTGTGCGTCCAGTATGAATTTATATTTGAATTCAGCGAAATAATACGATGAAAATGACACCAAACACGACTAAGGAATATTAAAAATTGGGCGTTATAAAGCACTATGCACTGAAGATGCGTATTAAAGTAGTTGTTGAGCTTTTACCTTGAAACACCTTAAAGTTTAATATTTTTTAGTCGTGTTTGGTGTCATTTTCATCGTATTATTTCGCTGATTTCAAACATAACAAAATTTTACCAGTATTGGGCGAGGCAAAAAAAATTGTTTCATACTGGACGCACAGTGAGGTGACTCACGCGGCAATTAGCTGCTGTCGAGACCGGGGGGAAGTATTACAATTGGGGGAGAGGCAGCAGGTAAGCCAAGGGTCCACACGCCAACCATCGTCATACAGAGCATAGGTAATCGGGCTATTAGTTAATGGGGCTATTAATTAATCGGGCTATTCGTTAATTCCGCTAATAGTTAATCAGGCTATTGGTTTATTACTCTACTAGATAATCGGGCTATTAGTTGATCGGGCTATTAGATGATTGTGCTATTAGTTAATCGGGTTGTTAGTTAATTGCTCTATTATTTAATTGCGCTATTAGGTAACGGGCTATTAGTTAACCGGCCTGTTAGTTGATTTCGCTAATATTTAATTGATCTATTAGTTAACTAGGTTATTAGTTAGTCGGGCTATTAGTTAATTACACTATTAGTTAAATGCGCTATTATTTGATTATGTTAGTAGTTAATCGGGCTATTAGTTAATTACACTATTTGTTAAATGCGCTATTATTTGATTGTGTTAGTAGTTAATCGGGCTATTAGTTATTTGCGGCATTGGTTAATCGGGCTACTAGCTAATTGCGCTATTAGGTAATGAGGCTATTAGTTAATAGCCAACTTTGTCACTACTAATTGCCACACTGCTAAATACTTCGTTCTTGACGAGGCCTATAAGCGAACGCGTTTAAGACCTGAAGATGGTGGAAACACAGAAAAGCCTCGTCAAGGACGAAGTATTTAGTAGTGTGCCAATAAGTAGTGGCAAAGTTGGTGTAAAGATGGCTGCTAATAAAACTAACACAACTGGAAATATTAGTTAATCGGGATATTAGTTACTTCCGATATTACTTGATCGTGCTGTTAGTTTATTGCGCTATTAGTTAATCGGGTTGTTAGTTGATATGGCTATTAGTTAATAGGGCTATTCGTTAATTTCTCTATTAGTTAATCAGGCTGTTAGTTAATCAGGCTATTAATTTCTTGCTCTATTAATTAACCGGGCTATTAGTTAATTGTGCTATTGGTTAATCGACCTATTTGGTAATTCCGCTATTAGTTGATCGTGCTGTTTGTTAATTGCGGAATTAATTATTCGAGCTGTTAGTGCATTGCGCCTTTATTTAATTACACTATTTGTTAAATGAGCTATTATTTAATCGAGCTATTATTTAATCAGGCCTCAGTTAATTCCGCTATTAGTTAATCGGGATAATAGTTAATTGGGCTATTTGTAATAGCTTTATTAGTAATCGGGGTATTAGTTCATCGTGCTGATAGTTAATCGGGCTACGAGTTAATTGCTTTATTAGTTAATAGGGCTATCAGTTAATCGGGTTGTTGGCTAATCGCGCTATTATTTTACCGCGCTATTAGGTAATCATGATATTAGTTAACTGCGCCATTATTTATTTGTGCTATTACTTTATTGTGCTGTTGGTTAATGAGGCTATTAGTTAATTATGTATTCGTTAATCGGGCTATTCGTTATTTGCACTATACGTTATTCGGGCTATTAGTTAATTGCTTTATGAGTTAATCGGGGTACTAGCGCTATTAGTTAATCGGACTATTATTTAGTTGCGCTATTCTTTAATAGGGTCTACGTTAATTCCTCTATTAGTTAATCATGACGTTAATTAATCGCGATATTATTTAATCGAGCTATTACTTAATTGGACTATTAGTAAATCGGGCAATTAGTTAATTGATCTATTAGTTGATAGGGCTACTAGTTAACAGGCCTATTTATTAATTGGGTAATTATTTAATATGGCAACTAGTTGTTACGGCCAATCGTTAATTGCGCTATTAGTTAATTGGACAACTAGTTAATTGTGCTATTAGTTAATGGGGATACTATTTAATTCCGCTATTAATTAATGAGGCTGTTAGATGATCGGGCTATTAGTTATTTGCTCTATTAGTTAATCGCGCTATTTTTAATCGGGCTACTTGTTAATTCCACTATTAGTTGATTGTGCTGTTAGTTAATTGGGCTATTAATCAAGCGCGTTATTCGTTAATTTTGCTACTATTTAATCAGACTATTAGTTAATTGGGCTATTAGATGTTCGCGCTAACAGTTAGTCATTCTATTAGTTAATTACGCTATTGGTTGATTGGGCTACTAGCTAATCGGGCTATTAGTTAATTCCCATATTACTTAATCGGGATACTAGCTAATCGGGCTATTAGTCAATACCCATATTATTTAATAGGACTATTATTCATTTAGGCTGTTAGTTATTTGAGCTATGAGCTAATAGAGCTATTAGATAATTGCGCTAGTAGTTAATTGGGCTATTAATTAATCGAGCTATTAGTTGGTTGGGCTATTCGTTTATTGGGTTATTGTTAACCCTGCTGTTAGTTGTTTGCACTATATGTTAATTGCGCTACTAGTTAATCGGTGTATTAGATAGTTGGGCTATTTGTTGATCGGGGTATTAGTTAATTGCGCTACTAATTAATAGGTCTACTAGTTAACCGGGCTATTGTTTAATAGCGCCATTAGTTGACCGAGATACTAGTTAATTGCGCTATTCTTTGGTCGGACCTCAGTTGATTACGCTATTAGATGATCGTGATGTTAGTTAATTGCGCTATTAGTTAATAATTGCCGTATTGCTTAATCTGGCTATTAGTTAATTGCTTTATTAGTAATTCGTGCTATTAGTTAATCGTGCTGATAGTTAATAGGGCTATTAGTTGATGGGGCTATTAGTTAGTAGGTCTAGTAGTTGATTTGGCTTTTAGTTGTTAGGGCTAATCGTTAATTGAGCTACTAGTTATTTGCAGTATTGGTTAATTGGGATATTAATTAATTGAGCTGATAATTAATCTGGCTATTCATTAATTCCACTAGTAGTTAATCGGGCTATTGGTTTGTTACTCGGGCTATTAGTTAATAGGCCTATTATTTGTTTGGGCTATTAATTGTTAGAACTAATCGTTAACCGCGCTACTTGTTAATCGGGCTATTAGTTATTTGCGCTATTAGTTGATCGGGCTATTAATTAATGTCTCTGTTAGTTATTCGGGTTATTAGTTAATATTCGTTAATTGCGCTTTTAGTTAATTGGTCTATTAGTTAATTCTACTATTAGTTAATCGGGCTATTATTCAATTGCGCGATTAGTTGATCGGGCTATTAGTTAATTCCGCTAGTAGTTAATATCGATATTAATTAAGTGTGTTATTAGTTATTGCGCTATTAGTTATTCGGGTTATTATTTGATTTGGCTATTAGTTAATAGGGCTATTCGTTAATTGCGCTATTAGTTAATCGGTTACTAGTTAATTACACTATTATTTAAATGCGCTATTAGTTATTTGTGTTTTTAGTTAATCGGGCTATTAGTTATTTGCGGTATTGATTAATCGGGGTCCCAGTTAATTACGCTATTAGTTAATGGGTCTTTTAGTTGATCGCCAACTTTGTCACTACTAATTGCCACTAGTACCACTAGTAAAGTAGTAATTGCTACTTTAGGACTAATAGTCCTAAATACTTCGTTCTTGACGAGGCCTTTTGGTGTCTCCACCATCTTCAGGTCTTAAACGACGGTAGCTATTAATTGTTAGACCTAATCGTTAACCGCGCTACTTGTTAATCGGGATATTAGTTATTTGCAGTATTGGTTAATAGCGCTGTTAATTAATTGAGCTATTAATGAATCGGGCTATTCGTTAATTCTGCTAATAGTTAATCGGGCTGTTGGTTTGTTACTCTATTAATTAATCTGGCTATTAGTTATTTGCGCTATTAGTTGATCGGGCTATTAATTAATTTCTCTGTTAGTTATTCGGATTATTAGTTAATATTCGTTAATTGCGCTTTTAGTTAATTGATCTGTTAGTTAATTCTACTATTAGTTAATCGGGCTATTATTCAATTGCGCGATTAGTTGATCGGGCTATTAGTTAATTCCGCTAGTAGTTAATATCGATATTAATTAAGTGTGTTATTAGTTATTGCGCTATTAGTTATTCGGGTTATTAGCTAATTCCGCTTTAAGTTAATCGTGCTGTTTGTTAATTGCGCTATTAGTTAATCGGGATGTTAGTTAATGACTCTATTATTTAATTAGACTATTAGTTAAACGCGCTATTAGTTAGCTGGCCTATTAGCTAATATATAATTGTGCCATTAGTTAAGTGGGCTTTTATTTGATTTGGCTATTATTTTATAGGGCTATTCGTTAAATGCGCTATTAGTTAATCGGTTACTAGTTAATTACACTATTATTTAAATGCGCTATTAGTTATTTGTGTTTTTAGTTAATCGGGCTATTAGTTATTTGCGGTATTGATTAATCGGGGTCCTAGTTAATTACGCTATTAGTTAATGGGTCTTTTAGTTGATCGCCAACTTTGTCACTACTAATTGCCACACTCCTAAATACTTCGTTCTTGACGAGGCCTTTTGGTGTCTCCACCATCTTCAGGTCTTAAACGACGGTAGCTTAAGACCTGAAGATGCCTTTCTTAAACACAGAAAGGCCTCGTCAAGAACGAAGTATTTAGTAGAGTAGCAACAAGTAGTGACAAAGTTCGTGTTAAGATGGCTGCTAATAAAAATAACAAAATTTGAAATATTAGTTAATCGGGCTATTAGTCAATTCCGATAATATTTTATCGTGCTGTTAGTTTATTGCGTTATTAGTTAATCGGGCTATTAGTTGATCAGGCTATTCGTTACTTGAGCTATTAGTTAATAGGAATATTAGTTAATTGATCTATTAGTTAATCGGCTATTAGTTACTTGCTCTATTAATTAATCGGGTTATTAGTTAATTAAGCTATTGGTTAATCGGATTCTTTGGTAAACCCGCTGTTAGTTGATTGCGGCATTAGTTATTCGAGCTATTAGTTCATCGCGCTTTTATTTAATTATGCTATTCGTTAAATGGACTATTAGTTTATTTGCACTATAAGTCAATCATTTTATTAGTTAATTGCTTTATTAATTAATCGAGGTATTAGTTTTTGCGCTATTATTTAAAGTAGAATATTATGAAAATACTGACTGGTTATGTGGTTGTGACGAAAGAAATTCTTCATTTTGTTTTTCATGTTTATTGTTTGGAGGGGAGGACCCCTGGACAAAATTCGGAATCATCTAGCAAAAAATGAGAAATCATCAGGCGTCAAGTGTACATATAAAGAATGCTTTTCAGTTTTCTGTTTTTGGTACGTATAGCACAGCAGCTGGACAGTGAATATAGACGAAATATTGTATTACACAGTAAAATAGTACGCAATAGTCGGTACGACTTAAATACAATAATAAACTGTATCCGCTTCTGTGAAGATTTTGTATTAGCTTTGCGGAGTCATGATGAGACTGAATCGTCATCAGATCCTGGTATATTTGGAGGCTTAATTGGTTTCAGTTCTGAACTTGACACAGCAATGAAAAATCATTTAGAAGAACCAACTGTATTTAAGGGGGTATCAAAAACATTCGAACTTTTAAATATATTGTTAGAAGTATGCCATGAAGAAATAAAGGGTAAGATACAAGAAGCGGATTATTTGGCTGTAATTTCTGATGAGACAACTGATGTTGCTAATGTTTTTCAAATGGTCATAGTGTATCGTTATATAATGAAGGGTAAACAGGTTGAATGATTCTGGGGTTTCATTGCTCCTTCTAAACATGATGCTCAGTCGCTTACATCATGCTTGTTAGATGGACTGTCTCAACACAACTTACTTGGAATTCCCCACAAATGAACTGCTCAAACAATTGGAAAACAGTAAGTTTCTATTTTTTTTTTTTACATCACTATGTATGATGCACACGTGTAGTTAGTAGGTCTGGCTCCTGTTTAATGTGTTCTTTTAACTCCCTCCCCCCCACTCAACCGACTACTGCTACCACCAAAGTTTAGAACCACCAGCCGCCACTGGTAAATAGACAGCTTAATTAACGTTCATATATTTCTTGACCTATACGAGGGCTACTCAGAAATTAACCGCCGATTGGCTGATACACACAAACTGGTTGCTATAGCAACACGGCGCATGCACAGTAGCTACCAGTCTCCTTTAAAACTGTTATAAAACTTACACGTACATCTGCGGTCCGTTTTGTTTATTTCTGTTCGAGTAGCGGAAGACAAGGATGGAGTCTGTTGCCTGTTGTGATTTTAGTGCGTGGAAACGTTGATAAGACGTCCCATATTCTACTAGATACGCCAGGGACTGTGCCACGAACTGCTGGACAACGTCGGGCGACAAGGGGTTCGTTCGATGGAAAGGCGAAGCGAAACCGTCCGGCTGTTCCCGGGGTCATACGGGTCCCTGTTCGAACGGTCCGGTGTAGACGCCGCTGGGTCAAAGGTAGTACAGGTGCCAAGTCATCGACGCGACTTTATCTGGCGTTCGACCCTTTCTCCGCGAGTCCGGCGTTACGGGCTTGAGTGTTACGTAGGGAACACTCCGCGTTTTACAGACACAACATTTCGAGGAAGTCCACAACGAGACTAATGGACAATGGTGCGTCAGCGTTTAGGTGACAGACGACAATTATAACGAGCATTACTTCTAGTCGACGTTGTTGTGCTAAAGGCCCTTGGTGTGAAGCCCCCCAAACATAGTCATAAAATAATAGTAATAGTAATAGTAATAGTAATAGTAATAATAATAATAATAACTACAGTAATAATTATAATAATAATAAACTTAAAATTAAAGTAGTTATGGATTATAATTACATATTTTTTTACTTATGAATATCACTCTATAAAGTATGTAAATGTAATAAAACCTCATTGGCCTATATGTAATGTGTCATCTTGACATAAAGCGTTAATTTTTGTTTTTAGTAATGGAACTGGAAACCATTATTCGTAATGTGAATATCTGTTCAAAGAAGAGAATGACTTCAATGTGCCATGAAAAAAAAAAAAAAACACTTTTTTGAAATTTTTTACTGGTACAGTTATTATTTTTTGTGAAGATCAATTACAGAAAACACAATTAATTTAAACAAAAACTATTAAAATATTCTTGTATTCGAATATCAATTAACTAAAAGTTAAGTAGTATAGCTAATAACCAAAACGGAGACAATCATGTAACGTACGATTTGACAGAGTGTTTGACTGCGTATTTCATCTCGGGATCAGCACGGCGAATGACTCTCAGGGCGGTTGGAGCAGTGAGGATTGCATTGACTTTGTGTTCTTCAACAACCCTGCAATAAAATATTTCGTTAAGCATTAAATGTATAAGAAGTGTTCAAACTTTTCCAGACTATATATTAGGATCAAGCATGGACAAAACATTAATAGTCTGACTGAGTTAGTTGCTGAACCCAGTTTGTTAGTGCTTGATGGAAAAGTAGTGATTGATCCTGTGAATTCTGTCTAAGTATGACCGCTGATGTTTTGGTGGTAACATGTAGATTTCTAATACGACTGAGACGTTCACCTTTTCATGTTAGATGCTATGTTTGTTACTTATGATCTATTAAGTTTTATACTCAATATAGGCCTATATCCTAAAGTGTGCTATTTTTCGTTACTCATATAATCATAGTCTCAACTTATTTGTTGTCACCAAATTATTTAGAATGCCCAAGTTGCCTAAGTGGACAGTAGAGGAAAGGAGTAGACTATTATTCACCGTGGACAATACTTTCATTACGCATCTTTTCCACAAAGATGTGGTTGTTTTATTGTAGTGCTTTGTTTTAGACAGAAGAAAAAGTTAATTTCTGTCTGCCTTTTGAAGGTGCAAAAGAAGCAGTTCGATATCGTTTCTCAGAGGAGACGGTGTCTTAGAAAAGAACGTTTAGAGATAGTGATTACGAATGAATTGGTGGAGAAAGCATTGAGAACTACACCGGTACTTGTGCCGCTAGAACTGCGACTCTGACAGTTTGAAACACTGATGACAAGTGTCTGGCGTGCACTTTACAAATTCAGCCCAAAAGTCGAAACGGTACAAAACCGTATAGAAACTCATGGCATTATAAATTATTACTGTGTTTTGGCGACTTACAAAGTAAGACTATAAAGAAAGTAAGTTTACCGTGAGCATATACGATATAGGCATATCTACTGGAAACAAACAATATACTCTTGGATTTCGTTGTCCATGACGTGTCCGTTACTTAACTAAATATCACTATAATATTGACGACTCGGAACACAAAGTTTTTTATAAGTAAAAACGTAAAGTTTTACCTTACAGCCTAAACCGGCTTTCACCTATAGAAGGCTTCATCAGAGGCTGTCGTTAGTAGCGCTGCTCGTCTTGTTGTTGGCGACGAGATAGTGTTTCGAAAGATTGAAGCTGTGTGTGTGTGGTGAGATGTGTTCGAATAATGCGTGCGATTTGAATTGTGTCTGTTCGTTTAGGATGTCGTTTTTATTTGTTTTTGTGTGTTTGTATATTTCTAATTGTTCTAGAGTGTCTAGTTTTCGGCCTTTTGTGTGTACGTGTAGTATGTTCATGTTATTGTCGATGTTTTTATATGTGTGGTTTGCTTCAATGAGGTGGTTTGCGAAGGTAGATTCTGTAGTGGTGTGGAGTGCTTTTGTGTGTTCAATGTATCTCTGTTTGAAGCTACGTCCTGTCTGGCCTATGTAGAATTTACTGCAATTTGTTGGCGACAAGACAGTGTTTCGAAAGATTGAAGCTGTGATTGAAGCTATATAAACTAAATTGTTCAAATTGCAGTAAATTCTACATAGGCCAGACAGGACGTAGCTTCAAACAGAGATACATTGAACACACAAAAGCACTCCACACCACTACAGAATCTACCTTCGCAAACCACCTCATTGAAGCAAACCACACATATAAAAACATCGACAATAACATGAACATACTACACGTACACACAAAAGGCCGAAAACTAGACACTCTAGAACAATTAGAAATATACAAACACACAAAAACAAATAAAAACGACATCCTAAACGAACAGACACAATTCAAATCGCACGCATTATTCAAACACATCTCACCACACACACACAGCTTCAATCTTTCGAAACACTATCTCGTCGCCAACAACAAGACGAGCAGCGCTACTAACGACAGCCTCTGATGAAGCCTTCTATAGGTGAAAGCCGGTTTAGGCTGTAAGGTAAAACTTTACGTTTTTACTTATAAAAAACTTTGTGTTCCGAGTCGTCAATATTATAGTGATATTTAAACAATATACGTTGTAACGAACCGTTCGTTTATATGAAAAGGGGGACTCTTTTTATATTATAGAAAAAGTTTTAATATATATTCTTTTATGAATTATGGTACTTGCTGCCTTCAACCACAGGTGTTAAATGTCCTGTGGGAAGAATCAACTCGTAACCAAGGGAGTTTAAGGGATACCTAGCTTTGGGGTTTTAATTGGATTATTTTATTTTCTGTTTAATTATACTGACTTTGAGTCCTGTAAAAAAATAACACAAACTTATGCTAATTCTGGGCGCCACCTGAACACTAGTCCAGGAAAAATGAATCAACTGAAGTTAAAACAAATTATGGAAAAATAATAAATTCTTAATTTTGTAAATAGTTTGCTATTAATGAAACAAGTCTGAGTTGTAATTATATAACGTTCAATTTATTAACTTCAAGGTTGCCTGAAGGGCTGTTAACACACTCTTAGTTTTTTTCAAATAAATTACAAAGTTCAAAATTCTAGATAACCCTTAATAATAATATCGGCTAAAAATTTGCTCAGTTGATCGGTTGAGTTTAATTACTTTACAATATCACAAGGTCGTGAATTCTTTGAACTACCAAGATTAATCAAAATGATGCCTTACAAAATTTCTTAACCTAGTGTAAACTTTATAAGTTAACAATCTTCGTAGGTGAATGACGTATGGTCAATTGATTTCTTACTGGGAATATATTTTTATTAATTAAACGTCAGAGTTCAGTAATTACCAAGATTGTTTCCTTATTATGTTGTGAATTACACGTATACTGGTTGTTATGTAGTTTAGTTATTTGAAAAAAATATACCAGATCAATATTTAAATATATGGTTAAAAACTTACAGTTGTCAGTCGAAATTATTTGCCTTCACTTTTTTTTTAATTTAATTTATTTAATTAAATAAATTGCTCACTAACACTCCACAGTTCACTTCACTGATTTAAAAAATTTTAAAAATTTTCTTCTTCGTTGGTAATCTTCACGTGTTGCTGGTAACTCGGCATCCTAACCACAAATGTGCTTCGTCGTGTAGTCGATCAATTCTTCTTCTGCAAGTTCGTTGTCGTGGATTATTTTATCACTCGTTGGTAAAAAAAGTTTACTTTGTTATTTACCACACACTTGATTTAATAATACTGCTTGGTTATTAATATATTTGAAAATTGTAGAGTCGGTCTGCGTGGATTCAGCCTTGAGTGAGATCTGAGAAAAACTGATGATTCGGCTTGGATGCGAGCCGTATTTATAGTCCAGCCAACTGCATTATGTTACCTGACGCTTATTACATCATTTTTATATTAATTTTGTACGTACTTCCGTTGTTTTAATGAAATAAATTGTTCGAGAATGTACCAGAACACTTCTTATCGAATCTCATAGAACAAATTTAACTTCCGCCAAACATTCTATAGCGTCTGTTTTTCTTCTTCTTCCTCTTGAATTAATTTTTAGGAATTCCCTATTTGATTCTGGGTTCTTTCAAATAACTTTACAGAACTACTTACAATGTAAATTTGACTATTATTATTGAATTCCTTGTGATCAACTGATTAATTTGGTACCAGTTAAACCTGGATTCGAATAGGTTAACTTTAGAAAAATACAAAAAGTTTATAGGCTTACCTTGTGATGACTTTACAATAATTCATCATTGTTCACCTATTTTGATAATTAGGTGTCTTACACCTTACTAAAACATGGATAAATAATGTGAGCAATTATACATAACAAAATTAATATCTTTAAAATAACATAATGTATGAATAATGGTGAATAAACATTGACCTTGGCTTAGGCCTAACAATTTTTACATTACTAATTATTAATTTGTGACATTATTATCTTATGAAACAGGTTGTTCTTGGTGTTAAATTCTAGTTTAGGCTTTGGTTCATTATCATGACCACCTCCTGTTTCATAATATACAGTATTTTAAGAGCATTATACGATAGCATCATTTTTCACTCATCTGGGCTGGTCATATTGATTTGGTCAATAATACCTTTATTTTTGCAATAATTCTTATTGAATTGTTATTACTATCAGCTGAGCAAATTGATTCTAGTTTAATCTCATTTCTTTACATCTTATTTGCCCATAATGTAGGGTTTTAAACATTAAATAATTTAATTATGACACATTTACACTGTCTGTTTTGACAGGCTTACACTACGGTTCAGCTAACTTCTGATATAACTTATACCTTCAGGGTTATTACCTAATGATATCTTTAGGTCTATTGACTTTACACTCTTGTACAACTTTTAAAATGAATTTGGATGCATTTTGACAACATATTAGTAATAATTTAAATCATTTTAGATGCATAGTACTTGCAACTATTTTCACATGGTTTTTTAATATTTTCTATGACTTTTATGTATTTTAAAAGTTCCTTTATTTAACATAAAACGTTCATCTTCATCTACTTGACATTTAGATATCATTATCTTTTTGTTTAATGATAATTGATTTTTCCATTATTCTGGGTGCTGGTCACATGCCCAGTGCATAATTGTTATTGCAATTTTTTAGTATTAGTTTACAATTTTTTATTATTCTACCTATGGATCTAAGCCATTTGGTAATTCTAGTTGATATTTTTAACCACACATTGGTTTCAATATGAGTAATAACTCTGTAACAATTCTGTTTTTATGCCCTTATTCTGAGCTAATTCTGGAAACATTGACATTCATTGTGTCACTTATAAAGGTTATTTCTTAATACTATTTATTACTATTGGTTTTATCTTTACACTTCACTTCTACAATCTATGGGGTGTCGTTATGGTCAAAGTTTAAGTCCTTTTTACTGGTTCAGTCAATAATCTGTACTTTAATACAAGTTGTTAGTTTGCTGTATATACCTGTTTGGCTTTCAGTTACATTAATTATTTGATTTACTCGATATTTATATGAATTGGCCCTTTACTAATTTATATTCTGTAGTTGTTATTTTATTTCTTATAGTTTTTATTATTTATGGGACGTCTCGTGACGTTACAACATGTATCAGTAACTATATGGCATAAGAGCAACTATAGTAATGTATAATAATGATCCCGTTAGCAATTAACTAAACGCTTCTAAGCAGTAGAAAACGTTTCTAAAATATTTGAAAAAATTTGTTGTACTTACCAGTTGTTGTTTATTATTATGAAAGGTTTATAAATTGGTCAGGCTTAAATGAATATATTGTTACGACGGTCTACTTGATCGTCGTAGGTAAAGTGGAAAACAAAATAAGTACAAGACACCAATTAAGTCACTAATCACCAGCTTTAATTTTTACAGTTAAACAGTTCGCAATTAACAACACAGTCTACTACAACAAATCAAATATAAATTGTTTACACGCAATAAAATGTCACTAATAGTAAACACAATTGTATTACAATTATACCGCCCGATTATAAAACGCAACACTTCACTAATAACCACTTGAACGTACACAGTAATGTCGCCAGATAATAACTCTCGAACCGAACTGTAAATATATCGCTGCTATACTGACTTGAGCGTCCCTGAGTAATTATATTTATAGCCGCCGAAAATCTAGACGATTCCTAATTGCGTCTTAGCGTCCGTATTAACTACGTAATTAACTGCGGCCTTGACACAGTCCGCACGGCTGGCGGCATCGAGAAGACTCTCGCAAATGCGTCTACAAGCACGTACGCCACACACAGTAGAGCGAAATTCTTCTGGTACATTCGGCAAACACGTAGATTGTTCTGTGATGTCGTAACAATATCATTAAAGTAAAACATACTAAAATACTTGGATAACTGCGGCTAAAAATACATGGACAAACATAAATCACGCGATCATATTAAAATAAATAAACATTTCTTACCGTGTTTAGCTGCTAACTGAAAGAAAAACAATGTTCTCAGTATGGCTAGAAAATTTAAACTCTTTACCTCCTTTCAAAGCACAGGCGTTTTGTATTGTCATAACGAGGGCTTGGATTTGTTTGACCTAAGCTGAAAATGCGCAAGCATTTATGGCCTAAAAAGTACCAGAATATAGTTTAAAACCGTAAAAATATGTCATATGAAAACAGATGTTAGGTAAAAGTGGATAGCCTACACTGAAAGTAGTTTTTGTTTTCTGTTTTTTTTGCATAAGTAAACGATGTATTTAATTTCTAACAAAAATCTACAGATAAAAGCTTTAATTAGCCACTAGATTTATACAGAATGATGGCACGCATTCTCAGAATATGAAATTAAAATTTTATGAACCTCCCTTTGATCTTTGTATTTCGACATTGCTTAACGTAACAGGAAAAAAACCTGAAAAATTTCAAATCGCTGGGAAAATTTCTGAATAACTTCCTTCCAATTTTACAGTGTCGAATATACAGGATTTCTTACAAGTGCACTTTGTAATTTTACTCTAATGTTTTCATCTAACACAAGCAATAGCGATAATACAATTCCAGTATCTTCAAATAATTTCGTACATTACACAATTGTAAAAATATTTTGTAAAAATAAAAAATAGAACATACTTGAATACAGTGTTGTTTGCGGATGATCATCTCATCCAAACATCCAAAACAACGATTGCGAGCTCCAGAGATCGATGCTTCAGTACAGCAAGTCTGTTCAAATTACAACATGAACATTTCTGTGCAGAAGAGAAAACTATGGCATTTATGCGCAAATACCCCTTGCGAACTAAGATTGTATTGGATAATAAGAGGATTGATCAAGTGCCACATTTCCGCTATCTTGGCTGTGACATCACTTATGATATGAATTATGATGTTGGTAGCAAGTTGGTAGTTTCAGTCAGTAAGTTTTAGTCATCGAGCGTTTTCGAGAAAAACAAGGAAAGAGACTCGGCTATAAGGTAACGGCTGAGCCAGTGTTATTGTGTAATTCTGAAATTTGGATTCCGGTGAGTAGGATACAGGTATTGGCGATGAGATTCTTGCGATCTGTTACAGGCTACACACGAAGAGATAGGCTGTACAATGAAGACATTAACAAAGAGTTGAACATTTTTTTATCCAACATCCAGTCCAACATCGTACTGCAAAGAACAAAGAGAGATGGATTGCTCATCTGAATAGGTGCCAGATGGCAGGTTGTGTAAGGAAGTTTGGTAATATAAGCCTGTTGTACAACGAAGTATAAGAAGACCTAGGAAGCATTGGTGAAGTGTATTCCTTTGGGACCGGAACAGGTGATCCGCCTAGTCCCTGACAGAAGAAGAAGAAGATTGTAGCATACACAAATTCAATTGTGTAAGATTTTTGTAAGATACAAATAGATAGATTAACAAATAGATTTTGGAATTAACAAAGGCTATATTTTTTCATAATACTTCTGAAAACAACTCTTAAACAATTTCGATTGGACGAATGAAATTCTATGAAGTCTATTGTGCGTATGTCGCAGTAATTTTACAGTAATAGTTTGCACATCAAGCCGAGTCTCCCAGGGTATTAAGACGAATTCTGACAGAGCTGGGGCCACTTATTTAAACTTCAACAATCGATGCGGAGCTTCAGCGGAAATCTTCACATGCAATGTCTGTGTCAGGACCTTAAGAAAATTTTCAGAGACTCAGTGACCGAGGCAGTGACCGATGCGCGAGGCAAGTAACCTGCACCATTTTAGAATAAGCCTGTATTCCTTTTGCCGTATTTCCCGTATAAAGACCAGCGTCCCTTACAATGATGAGTTCATCCTCTCGTTCCAGTGTATCTGGTCACAACTCGTTCAGTACATTGTTCCTCACGTATCAATAGGAACTGCTCTACGTCTGTGGCTGGTCGTATTTAAGCGTATCTTATTTGCCACGTATCTATTTGTTGTGTCGTCTCTAACAAATTTTTTCAGATTCATTTGTTATTTCTTGCCAACAATCATTTGTACTTTTTATTGCACTTTCGGCAGTAGCGTGGCGTCTATGTAACCGCTGTTGCCGGCGGGAAACAGTATAGGAAATAAAAGTAAATAAAATTAATTATATCAAAGAATAAATACTTTAGTTATTGATTAATTTGAAATGTGAACAATATTAGTAAGGAAACTTGAAGAAAATCGTAGTATTGCTTTCGTACCGCTGGGCGCTTGCAGTGGCATTTTAATGTTGTGTTGCCGGATCAGACGTCGGCGACGTTTGACTGCGAGTGGTCATTGACCTCGTAGTAGTTGTCACTGTACATAGTAGTGAAGCAGACACATTCGTCCGCTCGAATGGAAGCCGGCAAAACACTCAGTTAGCAGCGCGTACTGGTTACTACTTATACCTATTTCTGTTTTGTTCGTTTAGTTATGTGTTTCTCCTGTGTTACTGTATTATTTGTAATTTGATTATTTGTATTTTGATTTATTTTATGTAAGTATAATGGTCTTCGGATTCCGTTGAATCAGGATCCTCTTCTTCCTGCCGGTGAATTTAATTGCGTGATGGAAAATAGGTTATACCACACTAAAAAATCTTTTGGTTCGCGTACGTTCATGGAAATGCGTAATATTATTAATAATGGTAGATATACTCCTAATATAAAGGCTTAAAATCAAAATAATCTGGCGGTTATGATCAGCATTTTAACACTGCATGATGTACGGAATATTCTTGGCTATGTAGGTGTACTAAGTTGATGAAAGTTTTCTGCTGTATTTTGTTTTCAACAGAAAAACGTGCTTGGAATAGTCATGATGTTGGTGACACGGATGATCTTATGACTGCCGTAGTTGACAGTGAGGAGTGGAATGACGAAACACTAGCTTGTGCAAGTTGGTTATTATTAAAGAATTTGCAACATTTTAAATTTTTACTTGAAAAGCTTTCTGCAATATTTCCGAAGTCTGATGTTTTTGTTCAATAGTTCACAGGAAAGTATAATAGATGCAGGGGTAGTGTAACAAGAAAACCTGTACATTTTTAAGCTATTCATCATCTTTGCGTGATAGTTTTGATGACGTTTGGCACAAAATTGAAACTTTAAATGAACTGAACAAAGCATCATACACAAAAAGGACTTGGGTAAATGAAATTAGTATTTTTGCTGATGACGAAGTTTCCTCCAGATGGCTTTCCTTTGAAATAACTAACTATTTCTGAAACGCCAAATTACTGTTAAATTTTCAGATATTGATAAACTAGAATCTCTTGCAGTACTAGATTGCAAAAATACGGCGATTTTTAAAAAACAATTTCCAAACAAAGTTTTTCAAGTGTTATTAAAAACTAAGGTAGAAACTTTAATATGGCCAGTTTGAAAAATGATCTTTAAACGTTTCCAACAATTTAGAGACAACGGTATATGATATAACTCTATAATTACATTCCAATAGACTTACTAAAGCATTATAAGTAGGGGGAAAATAAGGGTTCCGACTCACAAAGGAATGCCGCCTTTCTTAAAAAACATAAAAACGATAAAAAACAAGATCAAAGAGATGCCGCCGTTCCCGCGGTCCAAGATTTTTCCCACGCTCTCCCCACCACCCTGGACCCGCAGTATCCGCGAATTTTCGCGAATATAATTTTTTATATGCAGCCTTTCGCGAGCCTAAATCACTTTCACTTTCTAATTTCCGCGAATATAATTTTTTATATGCAGCCTTTCGCGAGCCTAGATCACTTTCACTTTCTACTGGACCACAGCATCCGCGACTTTTTCGCTGATCTGTGTCAAGATCCGCGACTTTTTCGCGTATCTGGACCACAGCATCCGCGAATATAATTTTTTATTTTTTTATATGCCGCCTTTCGCGAGCTTAGATCACTTTCACTTTCTATCACTTGATGCATTATAGTGTATATATTAAATATATGATCGGGGAGTACCAACCTTGCATGAGTTCAAATTTGTTATAATGTATATTAAATCTATATGATCAGGTTTACCAACCTATGGTGGGGGGGGTTCCGACTTGATGCATTATAGTGTATATATTAAATATATGATCAGGGTTACCAACCTTGCATGAGTTCAAATTTGTTGTGTGTTATAATGTATATTAAATCTATATGATCAGGTTTACCGACCTATGGTGGGGGGTTCCGACTTGATGCATTATAGTGTATATATTAAATATATGATTAGGGTTACCAACCTTGCATGAGTTCAAATTTGTTGTGTGTTATAATGTATATTAAATCTATATGATCAGGTTTACCAACCTATGTATGGGTTCAAACTTGATATGTGTGTGTATTATAGTGTATATTAAAATATATGATCAGGGTTACCAATCCTGCATTATTGTGTGTGTGTGTGTGTGTATAGAACAGATCTGCCAACATTTTTCTTCGGTGGGAAATTCAAACTATATTATAGTAAATTGTTGACGACGACTTCGATATCAACTCTGTCTGTCTGTCTGTCTCTCTCTCTCTCTCTCTCTCTCTCTCTCTCTCTCTCTCTCTCTCGTTGTCAAACGTTATGTTCAAACCGTTTCTCCTCTCTGTGATCATTACCGCGTATGTATATGATTTTAGAAAGTTTATATATATTCGACAAATATTAACTGTGTACGTACTTACAACGTCCGCTCTCTCTCTCTCTCTCTCTCTCTCTCTCTCTCTCATCGTCAAAACGTTGACTTCATTTTTCATTGTATTAAATAATTAACAAATATTAACTATGTGTGCGTGTGTGTTGTCAACTACTTACATGCGCGTTCTCTCTCTTAACATAACGCTTCGTGTGAAGCGTTTTGTAGAGCAGGTTTCAACTGCGGAAGGTTTCATACCGTTTTTCTCTCTCTCTCTCTCTCTCTCTCTCTCTCTCTCTCTCTCTCTCTCTCTCTCTCTCTCTCTCGCTCGCAGACGTCGGAAGCAATTCCTAGTTTATAATGTAATTACCTGTGCGTGTATGTCTCTCTTTATTCGACAAATATTAACGCCCTCTCTCGCTCGCAGACGTCGGAAGCAATTCCTAGTTTATAATGTAATTACCTGTGCGTGTATGTCTCTCTTTACTCGACAAATATTAACGCCCTCTCTCTCTCGCAGACGTCGGAAGCAATTCCTAGTTTATAATGTAATTACCTATGCGTGTATGTCTCTCTTTAGCATAAAAAAAAAAATCTCCTTGAAATAAGGTATTTTCAAAAGTTTTGTGTACACATATGAAATAATAATAATATTTTTAATAAAACAATTATCAGTTTAAATAATAATTGTCATGATTGTAAGATACAATCTGCAAATTATTCAGCTTCAAATAAGTGATATTTACAATGAAACTATTTTCAAATAAAAATGATGTTGGTTCGACAACCTTTTGTTTTTAAGACTATAACAAGAATGAGACAAGGATCAGCTCTCTCTCCCCCCTCTCTCTCTCACACACACACACACACACACACACACACACACACACACACACACACACACACACATTTAGTATGAACAGACGTGTCTTTGTTAGTAAAATGTTCAATCACATGACTTTATGTGAACTTCAAAGGGTTCAAATGTTTCAAAATAAAAATATATAAAACAAAAAATACAGAATATATGAAATGTATATTACAAATAAAATATATATTACATATTATGAATTTGTGAAGCAATATTCTTCTTCTTCATTTGGTACTACATTAAGACAGTCCTTGGACTTCACTTTTATGGGGTTTTCATAAACATAAAGATCACTACCACCAATAATTTGTGGTACAATACTTCTATTCAATGGTAACACCTAAGACAAAAATAAAACATGCAATCAGTATTAATAATACAAAATCACTGTTTTATTATTTTAAAATACTGTAATTTTCATCCAAAATATTTAAAACAAAATACAGACTATATGAAATGTATATTAACAATGTATATTTACAAAATAAGTATATTACAACTCAGGAAAGAGTGGTACGTAATTTTCACTCACCCAATCTTTTATAAATTTGCCATAATTTACACCACCAGCATGGGTGGTAATAAACTGTGTGTAAATATTTGTTAACTCTTTTTTTACTTCTGTCTCGCCTTGAGACTGAGAATAGCAATGGCATGTCACGGAACGACGTTGTAATAGTTCTCTATTATGCTCCACTTGAGTGGAGCGTCTTTCTATCCATTCAGCCATATAACTTTCAAAACTGCCTCCAGACATTATACTCGACTAAAACAAAGACATTCACGTTGTTTATCACTTAATATATTATCATGATATTTTCATTATATTATCATTTAAAAATATGTTAGCAGTAACCAGCGAGAAACACATGTTTGTCACAGTATACTTCAAGCGTTAGCCGTACATATCAAATTCTTTCTTTACGTTTGTATTTTGTCTAAGCTATGTTAACTTCACACACACGCACGCGCACACACACACACACACACACACACACACACACACACACATTGATACATTTGGAAACTGAGTACAGAAGAAATCTACAATCACCTAGTCGGTTTGTTGGCAGAAAACAATTATGTGATCAAATAAACATCACCAGAGAACAACGTCCTCCTAAAGATAAATTTACCAGAGCTCAAAACAGTACAAAGTCATACTTTTGGTGAAGAAAATCACGTCATCAACAACAAAAGTTGTTTGTGTTTAAACAGCTACAAACAATAATTAATTTTCTTACACTAGTAAACATTTTGCTGTAATTGTTTCAATTAAAGGAAACATATATATATATTCGTTGAGAAAATCTGTTGTGGCTGAACGAAACATGTGTCTGAATAAATTTTCTCTCTACATAGCAGTTGTAAAAGTAGTCATATACATTATGTGCTATATATACAAAAGGCTTTCAACGTGTTTGTCATTTCAACCAATTTGTACCGTCCTCTAATTATGTAAAAAAAAAAAAAAATAACTGTACCGCTCCATACAACTGAGAATAAATCCGTACACACACACACATGAACAATTTTACGTTTAAATAAAATCTGTACATACAATAAAATTATGTTTCAGTATTAATGATATAAATATTACTGTTTTATTAATTTAAAATACCGTATAATTGCTTACGACGCACACACTTAGCAACGTTTTTACTTATTTGAACAAGTCATGTATTAACTTCAATAAATAATGCACTTGATAATGTTTAAATATTTCCAACAACTATGTTGATTAGAAGTGCTGTAAGTTCAATAACAATGTTCGCTACGTAACGTATTCAAATCTGTTTACTCACCTCTTAAATGTTGATGCACGCAATTATCGATTTCACAATGAGGTATGAAGGCTAATTGCATTCTTCACGTATATATATTGATGTATCTTACAACGGTAGGGTAGGGGTAGCTTAGCGTGTTGTTTTGAAAGTCATTGTCCGCCGTTGGAAACTTTCAGAAGTTAGCGATACTGAAAGTATTTTCGTGCATTTGTCAAAATTAGGAAAACAATGCAGAGAGAGAGCGAGTGGACACACATGTAAGTAGCTCGATACTCAGTGACAACAACACACACACACACACACACACACACAGTTAATATTTGTCAAATATATAACAACGAGTGAGAGAGAGCGAGAGGAGGGGTCATCGACCGTGATGGAAAAGCTTTACCTCACTGCTTTAAGAAGTTAGCGATACTGAAAGTATTTTCGGACAAGTTAACACGGCTCTTTTTAAGAAACATTCTATCATTTATTTGATGTTGATATCGGTATTAATTATAGATTACACTTAGTTCCATTCACTTCCATGTGCTTACAAATACTTGTAATTAGTTTCGTTAATAACTAGGCCAAAACATTGTCATTACATGTCAACTCTTCCGTCTGTCTCGTAAATTTTGCGCAGCACTGTTTGAGTCTTATCTTTGTAAATAAAGAGCAACAGCAACAGTGTCGTAATACTCTACTTATTTGAACAAGTCCTGTATTAAATGCACTTGTTAATGTTTTAATGTGAACAATTTTACGTTTAAATAAAATCTGTACATACAATAAAATTATGTTTCAGTATTAATGATATAAATATTACTGTTTTATTAATTTAAAATACCGTATATATATATAACCTAGGAACTTCGCAGGTGAAGAAATTAATTTCTATTTTTCATCTGTAACGACATGCGTGTATAATTTTAATTTATTTCACTATACACCTCTGAACCTATGTGTAATTATTTTGTAAACTGCGTTATCTATGTAGGAACTGTTGCAGCAAACGTTAACACTAGAACGATTATATTATTATTATTTAGTGATCAGATAATTTCATAAAAAATAAGAAACGTAAAAGATATACGCTGACTTTACCGCAACCACGTCTATTTAGATAAACGGCTCGGAAGAAAAAATAATTCTTCACAAAGCAGAACAACAACTACTGCTGCTCCCGCATGGTGGTCGCTTGTCTCGACCACTAACAAGTGTAGGCTGGAAGCTTTCCAGGCCCGTACCCTCAGATCCTTGTCGGGGTCTCCATGGTTTGTGAGAAATAATGTTATTCGTGGAGGCCTTCGAGTTCCCACCCTTGCTGATTTTGTCCGGTAATGAATAGGAATTATATAAATAATCTAAGGATTAATTGATAATAATATACTTATGACGATTAAATTTAAAATATTATTGCGGAAAGTTTTAATGAATAGGAATTGATATAGATAAAATAAATATCAGTTTACGTAATGAGAATGTTTGTTTGCATTGAGTTTGGTTTAGCTAAATAACACAAGGGAGCACATTTTGCAGTTGGCTTTACATACCTCCAGACAACGGTACAAGCCAATTTAGATAGCACAACATGAACTCTGAATCGTCGGCTATATTAGAAATTCCTTCCTTTCAAAGCGTGTAATGAGACCGTTTGAATATCTTATAGCAGTGTCAAGTAACTCAATAAATTGCTTGGAACTACGAAGAAGTTTCAATGACACGTACGTGGACTGCATTTTTTAACCTAACGTGAAACGTAAGTAGACTGCATCTTAACCTAACGTAAACGTGAAACGTACGTGGACTGCATTTTTAACCTAACAGTGAAACGTAAGTAGACTGTATTTTAACCTAACGTAAACGAAAAACGTACGTGGACTGCATTTTTTAACCTAACGTGAAACGTAAGTAGACTGCATCTTAACCTAACGTAAACGAAAAACGTACGTGGACTGCATTTTTTAACCTAACGTGAAACGTAAGTAGACTGCATCTTAACCTAACGTAAACGTGAAACGTACGTGGACTGCATTTTTAACCTAACAGTGAAACGTAAGTAGACTGCATCTTAACCTAACGTAAACGTGAAACGTACGTGGACTGTATTTTTTAACCTAACATGAAACGTAAGTAGAACGTTTTACTTTTTTTTTTTTTTTTTTTTTTTTTTTTTTTTTTTTTTTTTTATTCGCGGAAATTCACGGATGCTGTGGTCCATTGGGACTGATGTTAATCGTTTCGTACGAGTACTGATGCGTTTCCTAATTGATCTTTCTTCTTCTTCTTTTTTTATTACTGACGACTGTGGTAGCAGCGGTGGCGAAGGTGTATAGTGAAATAAATTAAAATTATACACGCATGTCGTTACAGATGAAAAATAGAAATTAATTTCTTCACCTGCGAAGTTCCTAGGTAATATATATATCTAATGTATATATATATATATATATACGGTATTATAAATTAATAAAACAGTAATATTTATATCATTAATACTGAAACATAATTTATTGTATGTACAGATTTTATTTAAACGCAAAATTGTTCACATTAAAACATTAACAAGTGCATTTAATACAGGACTTGTTCAAATAAGTAGAAACAACGTTGTGTATGTGTGTGTGTGTCGCAAATTTCTGAAAGCATTCCACTGTGTGTGTACAATGACCCTAATTGAAGATATATTTTAGGTATAGCTGAATTTAAAGCGTACAAGCCTTCAGTAAGAAACTATGCTAAACCATTGTAATACAGGAGGTCATTGACACGACTTTACACTGACACATTGCAGTCTCTCCCTAACGTCTGTGTGTATGTGTTACGTTCAAGCTATATTTGTAAAAGTAATACGTTTTTTAGTTTAAAAGATTAGGCACTAGAAAAAAAAATATTACCTCTCTCTCTCTCTCTCTCTCTCTCTCTCTCTCTCTCTCTCTCTTCTTGTGATCAAATTTTAAGTAAATTTAGAATAAAACTAGATAAAATAGTTTTATTTGTTCTAAAACTTTAATGAATATTTCCATAAAGCAACCAGAGCGTTTTGTACTGTCCAAAAGAATGTACACATTGAATAAACTTCTGTAAGCATTGAAACTTCTTCGTAGTTCCAAGCAATTTATTGAGATACTTGACACTGCTATAAGATATTCAAACGGTCTCATTACACGCTTTGAAAGGAAGGAATTTCTAATATAGCCGACGATTCAGAGTTCATGTTGTGCTATCTAAATTGGCTTGTACCGTTGTCTGGAGGTATGTAAAGCCAACTGCAAAATGTGCTCCCTTGTGTTATTTAGCTAAACCAAACTCAATGCAAACAAACATTCTCATTACGTAAACTGATATTTATTTTATCTATATCAATTCCTATTCATTAAAACTTTCCGCAATAATATTTTAAATTTAATCGTCATAAGTATATTATTATCAATTAATCCTTAGATTATTTATATAATTCCTATTCATTACCGGACAAAATCAGCAAGGGTGGGAACTCGAAGGCCTCCACGAATAACATTATTTCTCACAAACCATGGAGACCCCGACAGGGATCTGAGGGTACGGGCCTGGAAAGCTTCCAGCCTACACTTGTTAGTGGTCGAGACAAGCGACCACCATGCGGGAGCAGCATAGGTCAATACTGACCGGAGAAACAAGAGATAGATGGTGACTTTAGTGCGCAAAGCCATTTCCATCTAATGTATATTTATCTTTTTTAAAATATATTTATTTGAGACTGTAGTTGTCGTTCTGCTTTGTGAAGAATTATTTTTTCTTCCGAGCCGTTTATCTAAATAGACGTGGTTGCGGTAAAGTCAGCGTATATCTTTTACGTTTCTTATTTTTTTATGAAATTATCTGCCAGCGAATATTTATATTTTGTCCAGTAAGCATATGAAGACCTTCCCTACGTACACGCATAGCCCCAGATTTAAAATATATTTATTTGAGACTGTAGTTGTTGTTCTGCTTTGTGAAGAATTATTTTTTCTTCCGAGCCGTTTATCTAAATAGACGTGGTTGCGGTAAAGTCAGCGTATATCTTTTACGTTTCTTATTTTTTATGAAATTATCTGATCACTAAATAATAATAATATAATCGTTCTAGTGTTAACGTTTGCTGCAACAGTTCCTACATAGATAACGCAGTTTACAAAATAATTACACATAGGTTCAGAGGTGTATAGTGAAATAAATTAAAATTATACACGCATGTCGTTACAGATGAAAAATAGAAATTAATTTCTTCACCTGCGAAGTTCCTAGGTTATATATATATACGGTATTTTAAATTAATAAAACAGTAATATTTATATCATTAATACTGAAACATAATTTTATTGTATGTACAGATTTTATTTAAACGTAAAATTGTTCACATTAAAACATTAACAAGTGCATTTAATACAGGACTTGTTCAAATAAGTAGAGTATTACGACACTGTTGCTGTTGCTCTTTATTTACAAAGATAAGACTCAAACAGTGCTGCGCAAAATTTACGAGACAGACGGAAGAGTTGACATGTAATGACAATGTTTTGGCCTAGTTATTAACGAAACTAATTACAAGTATTTGTAAGCACATGGAAGTGAATGGAACTAAGTGTAATCTATAATTAATACCGATATCGACATCAAATAAATGATAGAATGTTTCTTAAAAAGAGCCGTGTTAACTTGTCCGAAAATACTTTCAGTATCGCTAACTTCTTAAAGCAGTGAGGTAAAGCTTTTCCATCACGGTCGATGACCCCTCCTCTCTCTCTCTCTCACTCGTTGTTATATATTTGACAAATATTAACTGTGTGTGTGTGTGTGTGTGTGTTGTTGTCACTGAGTATCGAGCTACTTACATGTGTGTCCACTCGCTCTCTCTCTGCATTGTTTTCCTAATTTTGACAAATGCACGAAAATACTTTCAGTATCGCTAACTTCTGAAAGTTTCCAACGGCGGACAATGACTTTCAAAACAACACGCTAAGCTACCCCTACCCTACCGTTGTAAGATACATCAATATATATACGTGAAGAATGCAATTAGCCTTCATACCTCATTGTGAAATCGATAATTGCGTGCATCAACATTTAAGAGGTGAGTAAACAGATTTGAATACGTTACGTAGCGAACATTGTTATTGAACTTACAGCACTTCTAATCAACATAGTTGTTGGAAATATTTAAACATTATCAAGTGCATTATTTATTGAAGTTAATACATGACTTGTTCAAATAAGTAAAAACGTTGCTAAGTGTGTGCGTCGTAAGCAATTATACGGTATTTTAAATTAATAAAACAGTAATATTTATATCATTAATACTGAAACATAATTTTATTGTATGTACAGATTTTATTTAAACGTAAAATTGTTCATGTGTGTGTGTGTACGGATTTATTCTCAGTTGTATGGAGCGGTACAGTTATTTTTTTTTTTTTTACATAATTAGAGCACGGTACAAATTGGTTGAAATGACAAACACGTTGAAAGCCTTTTGTATATATAGCACATAATGTATATGACTACTTTTACAACTGCTATGTAGAGAGAAAATTTATTCAGACACATGTTTCGTTCAGCCACAACAGATTTTCTCAACGAATATATATATATGTTTCCTTTAATTGAAACAATTATAGCAAAATGTTTACTAGTGTAAGAAAATTAATTATTGTTTGTAGCTGTTTAAACACAAACAACTTTTGTTGTTGATGACGTGATTTTCTTCACCAAAAGTATGACTTTGTACTGTTTTGAGCTCTGGTAAATTTATCTTTAGGAGGACGTTGTTCTCTGGTGATGTTTATTTGATCACATAATTGTTTTCTGCCAACAAACCGACTAGGTGATTGTAGATTTATTCTGTACTCAGTTTCCAAATGTATCAATGTGTGTGTGTGTGTGTGTGTGTGTGCGTGCGTGTGTGTGAAGTTAACATAGCTTAGACAAAATACAAACGTAAAGAAAGAATTTGATATGTACGGCTAACGCTTGAAGTATACTGTGACAAACATGTGTTTCTCGCTGGTTACTGCTAACATATTTTTAAATGATAATATAATGAAAATATCATGATAATATATTAAGTGATAAACAACGTGAATGTCTTTGTTTTAGTCGAGTATAATGTCTGGAGGCAGTTTTGAAAGTTATATGGCTGAATGGATAGAAAGACGCTCCACTCAAGTGGAGCATAATAGAGAACTATTACAACGTCGTTCCGTGACATGCCATTGCTATTCTCAGTCTCAAGGCGAGACAGAAGTAAAAAAAGAGTTAACAAATATTTACACACAGTTTATTACCACCCATGCTGGTGGTGTAAATTATGGCAAATTTATAAAAGATTGGGTGAGTGAAAATTACGTACCACTCTTTCCTGAGTTGTAATATACTTATTTTGTAAATATACATTGTTAATATTCATTTCATATAGTCTGTATTTTGTTTTAAATATTTTGGATGAAAATTACAGTATTTTAAAATAATAAAACAGTAATTTTGTATTATTAATACTGATTGCATGTTTTATTTTTGTCTTAGGTGTTACCATTGAATAGAAGTATTGTACCACAAATTATTGGTGGTAGTGATCTTTATGTTAATGAAAACCCCATAAAAGTGAAGTCCAAGGACTGTCTTAATGTAGTACCAAATGAAGAAGAAGAATATTGCTTCACAAATTCATAATATGTAATATATATTTTATTTGTAATATACATTTCATATATTCTGTATTTTTTTGTTTTATATATTTTTATTTTGAAACATTTGAACCCTTTGAAGTTCACATAAAGTCATGTGATTGTACATTTTACTAACAAAGACACGTCTGTTCATACTAAATGTGTGTGTGTGTGTGTGTGTGTGTGTGTGTGTGAGAGAGAGAGAGAGAGAGAGAGAGAGAGAGAGAGGGGGAGAGAGAGCTGATCCTTGTCTCATTCTTGTTATAGTCTTAAAAACAAAAGGTTGTCGAACCAACATCATTTTTATTTGAAAATAGTTTCATTGTAAATATCACTTATTTGAAGCTGAATAATTTGCAGATTGTATCTTACAATCATGACAATTATTATTTAAACTGATAATTGTTTTATTAAAAATATTATTATTATTTCATATGTGTACACAAAACTTTTGAAAATACCTTATTTCAAGGAGATTTTTTTTTTTTATGCTAAAGAGAGACATACACGCATAGGTAATTACATTATAAACTAGGAATTGCTTCCGACGTCTGCGAGAGAGAGAGGGCGTTAATATTTGTCGAGTAAAGAGAGACATACACGCACAGGTAATTACATTATAAACTAGGAATTGCTTCCGACGTCTGCGAGCGAGAGAGGGCGTTAATATTTGTCGAATAAAGAGAGACATACACGCACAGGTAATTACATTATAAACTAGGAATTGCTTCCGACGTCTGCGAGCGAGAGAGAGAGAGAGAGAGAGAGAGAGAGAGAGAGAGAGAGAGAGAGGAAAAACGGTATGAAACCTTCCGCAGTTGAAACCTGCTCTACAAAACGCTTCACACGAAGCGTTATGTTAAGAGAGAGAACGCGCATGTAAGTAGTTGACAACACACACGCACACATAGTTAATATTTGTTAATTATTTAATACAATGAAAAATGAAGTCAACGTTTTGACGATGAGAGAGAGAGAGAGAGAGAGAGAGAGAGAGAGAGAGAGAGAGAGAGAGAGAGAGAGAGAGAGAGAGAGAGAGAGAGAGAGCGGACGTTGTAAGTACGTACACAGTTAATATTTGTCGAATATATATAAACTTTCTAAAATCATATACATACGCGGTAATGATCACAGAGAGGAGAAACGGTTTGAACATAACGTTTGACAACGAGAGAGAGAGAGAGAGAGAGAGAGAGAGAGAGAGAGAGAGAGAGAGAGAGAGAGAGAGAGAGACAGACAGACAGACAGAGACAGACAGACAGACAGATATAGACAGTCGTACGGACGGACGGACAGAGAGATAAATAGAGAGAGAGAGAGAGAGAGAGAGAGCGGGTGTTGTAAGTACGTACACAGTTAATATTTGTCAAACATATATAAACTTTCTAAAATCATATACATGCGCGGTAATGACTGCAGAGAGGAGAAACGGTTTGAACATAACGTTTGACAACGAGAGAGAGAGAGAGAGAGAGAGAGAGAGACAGACAGACAGAGATAGACAGACAGACAGATATAGACAGTCGGACGGACAGAGAGATAAATAGATAGAGAGAGAGAGGAGAGAGAGAGAGAGTAACAACAGTGTTGTAAATATATATATTTAATTATTTAAAACAAATTATGGTTTATTTCGTTATAAACCTCCGAATATGCATACAATTATTTGTATAGTAATCAGAAATGTGTGTGAGAGAGACATTTTACTAATTTGTAGGTTGTATCTTACAATCATGAAAATTATTATTTAAACTGATAATTGTTTTATTAAAATCTTACAATGACGAAATATTATTATTTCATTGTTTACGATATATATTTAATGCAAAAAATGAATTTTTAAAATTACAATCGTCTGTATTTAAGTTCGTGTACACACATACAAATCGTTTGAATAAGGGATATATTAATTTCTAAATCATGGTCAATGACTGTCATGTGTCAAAAAAGGATGCAACGAGGTAGGTGATAAATATATATATTTCCTGGTGATTACATTTTAGTATCGCTACTTACAATAATCCATAAGTAGCACGACGCTTATGTAAAACTGATGACATAAAGAGAGAGAGAGTTTATATCGTGATCGACAACTGTGTCTAGAGACAAAGAGAGAGGAGGGGAGAGAGAGTTGATATCGAAGTCGTCGTCAACAATTTACTATAATATAGTTTGAATTTCCCACCGAAGAAAAATGTTGGCAGATCTGTTCTATACACACACACACACACACACAATAATGCAGGATTGGTAACCCTGATCATATATTTTAATATACACTATAATACACACACATATCAAGTTTGAACCCATACATAGGTTGGTAAACCTGATCATATAGATTTAATATACATTATAACACACAACAAATTTGAACTCATGCAAGGTTGGTAACCCTAATCATATATTTAATATATACACTATAATGCATCAAGTCGGAACCCCCCACCATAGGTCGGTAAACCTGATCATATAGATTTAATATACATTATAACACACAACAAATTTGAACTCATGCAAGGTTGGTAACCCTGATCATATATTTAATATATACACTATAATGCATCAAGTCGGAACCCCCCCCCACCATAGGTTGGTAAACCTGATCATATAGATTTAATATACATTATAACAAATTTGAACTCATGCAAGGTTGGTACTCCCCGATCATATATTTAATATATACACTATAATGCATCAAGTGATAGAAAGTGAAAGTGATCTAAGCTCGCGAAAGGCGGCATATAAAAAAATAAAAAATTATATTCGCGGATGCTGTGGTCCAGATACGCGAAAAAGTCGCGGATCTTGACACAGATCAGCGAAAAAGTCGCGGATGCTGTGGTCCAGTAGAAAGTGAAAGTGATCTAGGCTCGCGAAAGGCTGCATATAAAAAATTATATTCGCGGAAATTAGAAAGTGAAAGTGATTTAGGCTCGCGAAAGGCTGCATATAAAAAATTATATTCGCGAAAATTCGCGGATACTGCGGGTCCAGGGTGGTGGGGAGAGCGTGGGAAAAAATCTTGGACCGCGGGAACGGCGACATCTCTTTGATATTGTTTTTTATCGTTTTTTATGTTTTTTAAGAAAGGCGGCATTCCTTTGTGAGTCAGAACCCTTATTTTCCCCCTACTAGGAAATGATAAAACTATGCGCCTTCTTACTTACAATTCTTGTTACAAGCGCTTCTTCGAAACGGTCATTTTTCAGCCCTGCGACGAATACATACTGTCACCGGACAAAAGGCTTGCCGCATGACAAATGGCGCCAATCGTACACTCTAGTGTTTTTGGTGGCCCTAAAAAGGACATGTGGCGAGATGGCTGATGTTGGTCGTGCCGCGCTGAGATGTTCGGCGGCTGATCGTGGCGTACTGCAGTCCTACTCTTCTTTCGGCATCGGTTGTAGAGTCGGCTACCGGCCCAGCGACGTCCATCGTGCGAAGACGCAAGAACGGCGGCGGTTCTATTCTTCGGCTGTTCCTTCCGGCTGACGCCGCTTCGATGTCGTCCGAGAGAGGAGAGGAGATGAAGTGCGTCCGATGGCGTGGCGATGAACTGTGCTCAAAAATTTTCAGAGTCCAGAGTTTCGCTCTGGGCTGTGCGGTTGTGCGTCGCAGAGACGAACCGCTCGGGATCTGAGTTCCGAGCTACCTTCTGGAGCTCCTGCCTCGTGGCCCTGCCCAAGTAGGGCGTGTGCTCTATAGCAGGCCGATTCTCGGCTGTTGTGCTAGCCTACACTAGCGCAGTATACACCGAGGGCGTTTCCACGAATCACCTGGACGTATACGGTACCTTCCCAGCCCAGTCACTAGAGGATTGTCTGGGAACATCGCCGCACGTGCATAAAATTTGCGTGCAAGCCGCCTGAATGTGTCGTCTAAGGAGCGGACGCCAAGTCCTCTCCTTAGAAGGCGAGATGAGAAGCGACGGGGGACTTTGGCCGCTAGCCGAAGACCCCTGTCGAGGACGCTCTGCAACTTCTTTTTATGCATTGCGGCGAGGTAACCCCAGACCGGACAGGCGTAAGTAATGACCGGCAGCAGATACGCCCCGACGATCATCCTGCCCAATTTCCTGGTCATGGCTGAGCTGATCAGGAGTGGAAACAGTGCGCACAGGCGAGTGGATGCTCGCTTAAGAACTGTCTGTGCGTGGGTACGCCAGGTGAGCCGACGGTCGAGGTGTAATCTGAGGTACTTGACCTCTTTGGACCAGCGCAAGTACGTTCTGCCGATACGTAGCTGCCTAACAGGGTTCTTCCGTCGCTTGGAGAATTCGACGGCTACACTCTTGGTAGCGTTGAGTTGCACTCTCCAATTCTCAGTCCAGTCCACGAGCGTGTCGAGCTGGCGCTGCAGTCGTAGGACGGCCCTTACCACATGACGTCGGCCGTAAATACGGCCGTGTCGTCCGCAAAGAGGGCCATCTGGACTCCAGGCTGTCTCGGCACGTCGTTGACGTAGATCGAGAACAGAAGGGGGCCTAGAACACTACCTTGAGGGACGCCGGCTGTGATTCGTCTCTCGGAAGAGACTGAATCTCCAACTCTCACGCAGAAGGTCCTCTCCGTCAGAAAGCTAGCAACCAGATGGAGGTAGCAGTCCGGGAGCTGGACTTCCCTAAACTTGAATAATAGGCCATCATGCCATACGCTGTCGAAGGCTTTTTCAACATCTAAGAAACAGCCAACAGTCCGTTCTCTCCGACACCCGGCTTCCGTGACGCTTTCCACCTTTCTCATCAGTTGATGAGTGGTCGAATGCCCCACACGAAAGCCGAACTGTTCGGGAACCAGCACGTCAAAGTTGGTTAGATGTTCTCGTACACGACGCTGCACGAGGCGCTCAAAAACCTTGAACGTAGCGGAGAGTAGGCTGATAGGGCGGAGGTTTTCAGAGCGGGTGGTATCCTTTCCCTGCTTCGGGATCACGATGACCGTCGCCTTTCGCCATTTCTTGGGAAAGTAGGCCAGTCTAAGACACGCGTTGAACAAATCAGTCAAGAATTGAACTCCAGGCTCGGGAAGAAGTCGTAGAGCGGTGTTCGTAACACCGTCCGAGCCTGGAGCTTTTCTTGGCTGACGTTCAGCGAGCCGATCCGAGACCTCTTCCAAAGAGATGGGTTCGGGCTCCGCCGTGATCGGAAGAGACAGAAAGTCTTCCACAGCCATCTCGACTTGTTCGTCGAAGTCCCAGTCCATGGGCGGGTTGGGAGCGAACTGTCGCTCGAAACACAAGCCCAAGTACTCGGCCTTCTCCTCCGGGTGACCCAGGAGTCGTCCGAACGGTCCGACAATGGCGGGGAGTGGAGGTCGTCGCCTCCGTCCCGTCAATGCGGTAGGTATTCTGTACGGGTAACTTTGCGGGTCCACATCCCCCGTTCGGGCCACAGCGAGTTCCCAACAGCTACGTCGGAACGCCTTCACACTGCCACGCAGTCGTCCGGTGAGCCGATTGTATGCTGCCTTATCGGCTGGATCACGGGTCCTCTGCCAACGTTTCCGGAAGTAATTCCTCTCGCGAGCGAGAAGAGAGACTCTCTCAGGGATGCGTTGGTAGTCAGGCGTGAAACCAGCTCGCGTACGTGAAGACACGCCTATAGCCGAGAGGATTGCCTCTTCGATTCCCGCTACTGCTTCGTCTAGGAGGCGAACGGAATCGAGTGGGGCCGCTGGCGGCAATCTACGGCACAAGGCCGGGCCGTAGCGATCCCAATCGATAACCTTCTTCTGGTCAGAACGTGCATAGGCGTGCTGGGTAGCGACGTGGACCAAGATAGGGTTGTCGTCGGATGTCAACTCCGTAAGTGAGAATACCTCGACCGGACAGACAACTCCTTGGGTCACCGCGATATCCAGAACATCGGGAGCCGCGTTAGGCCGCGTCGGAAAGAACGTGGGTTGCGCTGGACCAAATACCATCGCCCGGAGGGATTCAACAAAACTGAGCAAGCGCTTCCCGTTCGGAGTAGTCAAGCGACTATTCCAAACGCGATGCTTGCAATTCAGATCGCCGGCCAAAATTACCCTTCGGCGGGAATCGAAGATGACGTCCAGGTCGCCGACAAGGAGTTCAGCTTGTGGGGGCTTGTATGCTGAAACCACGAGGACGCCGCCAAGAGCTCCGTGGACCTCAATGGCGGTGGCCTCTAGGTTGGTTAGCTGCGGCAAAGCGACACGATGATGATCTATGGAGGTCCTCACCGCTATCGCCGTGCCGCCTCCTCGTCGGCCAACTCGGTCATCCCGATAGACCACGTAATTTGGTAATCGAAACCGGTTCGCCGGGGTCAGGTGGGTTGAACGGAGCAGCAGCTAGTCGTGCTCCGGTGGTCGCAGTGTCCGGGTGATACCCGATGACTGCATGTTGCCTGCTTGTTACCTTGGCTAACGATCTCGCGCTTTCAAAGGAATGGAACCTCCATCGATTTTATTTTGGAGGGACAGGATATTATTATTTTTCTTGAACCCTGGGACCTCGAAGAGACCCGTGACGGCAGAATGGGGGAGGCCTCGAAGACTTTTCGCTTGAGTAGCAGGAATTACCCTCCCACAACCGGTAGGGCGCCCCTAGCCGCTCAGGAAAAGTCGTCGAGGGCTGCCAAGCGGCAATGTCGGCGCACGGGAGAGAGCGTAGGAGGAGGCAGCGTCCATCAGAGGTGGCACTAAGCACACCTAGGGCAAGCGCAGACCCCCCCTAGTCTGTTGCCGAGCGCCAGCACGGACAAGAGAAAGAAAGAAGGAGTAGGAGCGTGAAAATACTCAAGGTCGGGGGGATTCGGCAGACGTTCTGTAACTGCTTATGGGGGGTCGTCGAGCATTGCTCGGGGGCGTTTGTGTCGTCTAGGTGGTGGGCCGACATCTGTGCTTAGTCGACGGATGTGGGGATGGGTCGAGACATAGGCTCGGGTGAATAGTTTGAGGGCAAGGGACCGAACGAATTCGGTGAGTGAAGGAACCTTCAACCCTCGCCTGATGGCATCATTTCTGACAAACCAGGGAGAGTTGGAGATGTAGCGGAGGGTTCGGGATTGGAAAGCTTCCAAACGGGTGACAACGGATGGGCTGAGTAGTACCCAAAAGGCGGGGGCTGCGTAAGTCAGGATTGCCCTAAGAAAGAGCAAGTAGATGGTGAGTTTAGTGCGCACAGGCACTGAACCCCGATGAGAGAGAAAGGGAAATAGTTTGGCTCTGACGCCTCTGGCGCGCTGGAGACTCAGAGAGACGTGAAATGCAAAGCTTAGGCGTCGGTCAAGAGTGACGCCCAAGTACTTTACAGTCCGTTTCCATGCGACTGGGCTCCCTTCAAGGGAGAGGGACTGGCAGCGGGAAGTTAATTTATGAGAAAAGGCGATCGCCTCGTATTTCTCCGCATTGATCGCCATCCTCCACTTCCTTAGCCAGTCCGGAAGTACGGCGAGCTGACGTTGCACCAGGCCAGCTGCGAAATCAAGACTCGCTGAGCTGGCGTGGTACATAGCGTCATCCGCATAGAGCGAGAGAGTGACTCCAGGCTGAACAGGCAGGTCGTTCGTATACACGAGGTACAGAACGGGGCCAAGGACAGATCCTTGAGGTACGCCTGCGGCGACTGGTCGGACGGATGAGTACGACCCATCGACGCATACCCTAAAGATGCGATCGCACAAGTACGATCGGAAAAAATGAACGAATGAGGCAGGGAGAGGGGAGTGGGCCAGTTTATAGAGAAGGTCTTCGTGCCAGACTCGATCGAAGGCATTACTCACGTCAAGCAAAACAGCGACGGAGGACAGATGCTTGTTGTAGGCGTCCGTCAAATGGGTAACAACCCGGACGAGTTGAAGGGTCGTCGAGTTGGAAGCGGAAGCCGAACTGCTTTTGCCGAATGAAACCATCCAGCAGAGGCGCGTAACGACCGTGCAGGATTCGCTCGAGTACCTTCGATATGACTGGCAACAGTGAGATGGGTCGATGGTTTGAGGGGTCAATACGCAGCTTGCGAGGCTTGGGAATCATAATGATTTTCGCACGCTTCCACAGGCTGGGTAAGTAATGGAGCCGGAGACATCCATTGAACAGCTCGTGGACCAAGTTGATGAGGCTAGGGGGAGCGTGTTGTAGCGCCGCCGCTCCGATACGATCATCGCCGGGCGCCCGCTTAGTGCGAAGTCGACCAATAGCCAAGACAACATCGGCTCGGTCGAACGGGTCAGGGATGTCAGCTGGAGGGCGGGAAAAATATCCATATAGGAAGTCTGCGACCTCGGCCGAGTGGACGGGGTCGCAGACGCCTCCGTGGACGGTGAATTGCTCCTCCATGGTAACGGCAAAGACTTCTGCTTTGCCGGCCGCGGAGTACACAATGCCGTCCGGTGATCTGAGGGGATGGCGGGTCCTTTTGTCGCCATTAAGTCGGCTCGCAGCCTGCCAGACAGACTCGGGCCGGACTTTAGAGAGACTCGAGATACGAGTCCCAACGATGTGCAGTGGCATCAAGCAGAAGCTGCTTGACAAGGTCAGATTGGGCGTTTAACCTGCGTTTCATAGCAGGATCCCGGGTTTGTTGCCACCTCCGGCGGAGCTGGCGCCGATTTTGGATGGCGAGGAGCACCTCTTTAGGTAGTTGAGACCTGCGATTTGCCTCTGGCACAAGGTAGGTGTGTTTGTCCATAGCGGACGTAACGACTTCTTGAAGATAGTCGGCCATACGGTCCGCATCAGCCGTAGTGGCGATGAGGGCCGGGGGGTCAGATGGCACTGTTCGTTGGAGTTCGTCATGATAGGAGCGCCAGTTGACTCTCCGTGGACGAGAGGGGGGTTGGAGAGGTGTGTCCAACGGGGGACGAACAGTGATAAGTACCGGGTCATGGTCGGACGAGAGGTCTGACACTGCACTTACAGTGATAGGAATGGCCAGGTCCTTGACAATCTCAAAATTTTCTGCCGGCCCGGGTTTTTTTAACTAACCGGGATCGCTGATTGACTCGCTCCGAATGCTGATGCCGGATTCTCTCGCTGTGTCCACCGGTGGTACCGGAGAGCAGATGTTCGCATACCGCTGCCGTCACAATACTTACCAGAATAGACTATCTGGACTACCCCTTATCTCAATTGAAAAATCTCTTTTACAAAACCTAAAGAAAATGCCTGCATTTTATAACTCTATTATAAAACTCTTTCTAGAGAAGAATTGCCGAATCGAGCTGCAGTACAAGTAGACTACAAATGCAACTACAATATTAATTTGTTGCCTACGTGTTAGGCCGAACAGCAACCGGCAACAGCTGTTATATACCCTCGCCACGCCACTGCTTTTCGTATTATACAATCCAGACCCATGCATATGAAAAAAAAATTACTTTTATAAACTTTTGGCTAAAATATGATCTAAATGTAAAAAAAATGGCTAAAATATGCCTTTAGATCAACATAAATTTATATTTATATTTATAATAATAATGGAATGTTATTATCAAATGCGAGCTCTAGTCATAAACGTCTTGACACGTAGAGAGATTTTCATTCTGTTATTTTGCTGTCGTTAAGCCGTATTACATCGTTCAGAAATGGTAGGCTTTTATAGGCTACCGAATCAGCAAATTTTTGATAAACTTGTATGTTAAAGCACGTAATTCATTAAACGACTAACTTGCAATAAACCGAACTATAATGGAAATGAGTTTTTTTATTAAAAGCGTTACAATTGTCTGATTACTATGAGATATTTTTTTGAAAAAGGTTCGTAAACATTTCTGTAGTGAGATGCCGAATGCATATGCATATTGGGGACAAGGATGAAAATTTGTTGGTATTTAGGAGTGGCTTGCTACCGGTCTACGGAATTGGTAAGTGAATACAGATGTACGTGTAATACAGATTAGAGGTTAAAAACGAATGTTAATTGATCTACCTGAAATACTGGCTGGCATCAGGCGTTCTGTCCGGTTTCCCTTCGTACATAACCGAAGTAAGACCTGCGCACAGAGGGCCGTAGCAGATGTAAGAGTGGCCGACCACCCATCCCATGTCGGACGCCGTCCACCAGACGTCATCGCCCTTCATGCCGTATATCGTTGACATGGTCCACGCTAGTGTCGCTATATGACCTCCGGTTGGCCGAAGTATGCCCTTTGGCTGATCTGCGAACAAATCATTTTGAACACACTATGCAAGTTAGTATATGTTAACACTCATTTACGAAGAAAACTTCGTGTCATAAGAGAGAGAGAGAGAGAGAGAGAGAGAGAGAGAGAGAGAGAGAGAGAGAGAGAGAGAGAGAGAGAGAGAAACAGTTTTTACCAGTAGTGCCAGATGTATACAGGATGTACAAAGGGTCATTAGCTTCCACTGATACGCATTGATGTGGTTTTGATGATCGTAAAGCGTCGTCCCATAATATATCGATTTCAGGATTTAATTCGGCTTCAAAAACGTTGCGACGTTGGAAAATAATACATCGAGACGGTTTAGCTACCGTAGTCCTGAGTGCTTCGTTAAGGATATCCTTATACCTACACGAACAATTGGTAACATAATTCTTTTTTATTATGACACAAATAACATATAAATAATAATAACAACAAGTATATAAGTTATATTAATTAAGTTTATTACTAACATTACGTTACGTACGAATGAGTTCTCCAATAACTACACTATTTCATAAAATATTGGAGACAAGTTTTTAAAAGATAAAAACACGTGTTTAATGAATCTACAGTGGGAGAAAGGACCGAGTTAAGACAACGAGAGGGATAATAATTATTTTTTTGTTATTCTCTACAACAACAAAAATAAAGCTATTGATATTTCAGGGAGCCAGATACAGTGCACTTCCCCTCCCCACCTACACAGACTTTAACTACATCTATTTCGTAACACACATAGCTTCAGTTACTTTACAGGTTACGTCTCAAAATTCACGAGTCTCAAAACTCACGAGCTATAATTCGTAGAAAATAGTATCAAAACTAACGACTACAAACTAGTAGCTAAATCAACATTTTAATGAGTCTCAAAATGCACGACTCCGGAGAGCAGGTACCTGCGATGACCGCAGGAGGGATCAGGTACCCCTGTTTGTCCACCCGCTTTTAGAATGGGATTTCCCATGTATTGTTAACAGGAATTATCATCCTACCACAGACCCAATTCTCCAAGTATAGCACTGATCTTTACTCAGTTATTCTGCTTAGTTTCATCGAGCAGTGCACAACATGGAATTCATTACTTCGCAAAAGGGTAAACTAAATTTAGTGTACAACGGTTATAGGTTTTATAAGCAGCGAGAAAACAAGTCGGGCGAAACAGTATGGTTTTGTCATAAAAGACTGTCATCCGCGTGTGCCGGTAAAGTTACAATTTCAAGTGACAATAGCGTTTTAAGTGAAACAACCCACCAGTGTGTACCTGATGAAGCAAGCCTCGATGTGTACTGTATACAAAGCAGTCAGCCAGGCCAAGAAACGAGTTCGCGAAGAATACGGAACATCAGTTACACAGGTAAGTTAAACATTTATTTTTATTAGGGTCCGCAGGCAAAACCAAAGACCCTTATAAAATCGCGCGCGTGTCTGGCCGTGCATTTTAGCTAACAGCTAACAGCCTGTCATCAGTGTCGTTTCAATAGAAACTGTTTATAAATCACATTTGTACATTTGTTCCGAATCAGTGAGTATTTAAGGCATGGTGGTACTATTGGTTATTACTATAAGTTAGGTACGAGATGGTAACGATAATCTTGTTTGTTTCAGGTCTACACTGAAGAATTTGAATCCTTGCAGCAAAGAGGATATGAATTGATCACTAGGGTACCTCAGTTTTCCAATGTAAAAGCAACGCTCTACAGACACCGAAATAAAGCCCAGGGAGTCCAAAAAGAACCAACACATCGAAACGATATTAATTTAGACGAAGACACTCTACGCATGACCGATGGCAGTACTTTTCTTCTTGGAGACAACAGCGATGGAGAAAGAATATTAGTATTATCAAGCGCAAAAGGAAGAGAATGTCTCAAAGCGCATAGGACATTTCTAATGGATGGTACTTTCAAAAGTTCCAGCAGCCAATTTTCACAGCTATATACGATACATGCTGGTCTTGGAAGCACCAGTGAGGAAACAAATATAACACCTGTGATATTTGCCCTTCACCCTAATAAGGCAACAGAAACGTACACTAGATTACTTAATATCATAAAAAATGATATCCCAGAATGGAACCCAAATGAAATAAACATCGACTTTGAGACAGCCGCTATCAAAGCAATAAAAGAAGTATTTCCTTCTGTCAAAGTGCAAGGATGCTTCTTCCATTTATTTCAAAGTCTCTGGCGAAAGGTTCAGGAAGTCGGCCTCACTGAAGCCTACAAAACGAATCAGGAAATCCGACAAACAATTACAATGTGTGCAGCACTTGCCTTTCTGCCGCCTGAGGACGTAGACGAGGGGTGGATCTACATTCATAGTAACGCCCCCGAAGACCAAACGTTGACGGTGTTTTTTGACTATTTTGTAGATCAGTGGCTACAGAATCCACAAATGCCCCTGGAAATGTGGAACTGCTACAACAGAAGACACAGAACAAACAATTCTGTGGAAGGGTGGAATCACCAAATCAACTATGTTCTGGGAAGACCTCACCCTCGAATAAAAGACTTAATAAAACGACTTAAACAAGAAGCTGAAAAATCAGATAAGAAGATTATGAGGATGGAGTTGAACCTAGAGGGTTTAAAAAGAAGAAAAAATACTCCCAACTTGATAACAGGATCGAACGAAACACAAAAATATATGAGGAAACAAGAGATATAGGTGCATTTCTGAGAGTCACTTCCTTCATCCTTAAGATGGGTTAAACAGAAAACAGATCTTTCCTTGTTAAATTAATCATGTAAATATGTAGATTGAGGTTAGTATATCAAAGCAATGGAAATAGTAAAAAAAGACAAATTAAGCAAATTAAACCAATTGACAGAAATATATAAATAGTAAAAAAATATATAAAAATATAAAATATTAAAAAAGACAAAGCCTTACAGCGGCTTATGGAACTAGGCCTTAATTTCAAAGGCCGAGTGTGGTTATCCGCGCGGGTCCATGGCGTCCGTGGGTTTCTCAACCCCCTGTCGCGTATGCTCTGTGCGAGGCTACACGACAGGCCCACCTCTTGATGAGAGAGGTGCCAATTACAAGAGGGCACGCAGTTCCGGCTGGCGCTAACAATGGACCTTTTCGCACAATTCCGATTAAGTTTTCAAATATCTACAGTCGTTATGTGGGTAGGGTGGGCATTTATCCATTCAAAGGAGAACTGGCCCGGCTCGTGAGTTTTGAGACTGGCCCAGGTAAAGAAACCTACTCTTACTAATCCTCTTCTTGGAATTCGTGAATTTTGATACTCGTGAGTTTTAAGACGCGTGAGTTCTGAGACGACACGACTTTACATTGTAAGCTTGTTTGTCAGACATGGTACAGCAAGTATTAAACACATATTAGAAGATGGTTAAGTAGGTAAGTAAGATATTAACATCGGAAGATACAATACGGTAGTTTAGTAAGTGTAGATAATAACATAATGTCGTTTACATAATCTTATTTAAATTAGTTATGAAGTTTAGTTAGGAACTCACTTGACAATTTTGTTGGGCTCCACTCCACAGCTAGCAGCGATTATTACCTTAGGCTCAGCATGGTCTATTCTTGCACACAATTCTCTCGCAGCAAACCCTGCAGCGTTATTATACTAACTATATCACTCGTTATATTGTACAAAGTACATGAAGCTAAAGTAGGTAGTTTAATCACACACACACACACACACACACACACACACACACCGTAGTTAGTTAGTTAGTATTACAGTATCAATATTATTATTAACATTTTAATGTTAATAACATATAATATTAAAAATTATTATAACATTAATATTGTAGCGTGACAGAAAATCCACTACATTTTAAGTCATATGAAATGATAAAATTTAATTACATCAACAAATGTTGTAATAATATTAAATGACATTTAAATAAATCAGAGGAATGAAACACAATAAGATAAAAATCCTCACTACATAATATATCAAAACCACTGTTAAAAGAAACCAAAGAAAGTATTGAAGCAACTCATCAACTCATAGTATAATACCAGTAAGTTACCCAGGAAGCTCAGAGCAGTAAACCAGTTACATAAGACAATATCCCGGAAAAAGAGACTCACTCAAAGAGTGGTGAATACCAAAATACTCTAAAAACAAATAGAAGAATAAAGTCAGTTCAGTGAAGAAATTCAATACTCCAAACTAAACCTCAGTCGTGATAACACCAAGTACCTTGGTTCCCAAGAATGAGGAAAGAAGAACAGAAGAGTGAAGACTAGACGAGGGACAAGAATGAAAACTAGAAGAGGGACAAGAATGAATACCAGAAGGAAGATAGGAAGAAGGACAAGAAGGAAGACAGGAGGAGAGGAAGACATAGTATGAAAGAAACACCGTAGTAAAACCTATTATTATATAAACTGCTATCAATCCCAAACCCACAAAAACTATGCCAAAGAAAGTATAACATACCCAAAATCTTATAAAAATGTAATTATTGAGAAAACTAAAGTGTTGTATAGCGTTATAAGAAGTGCACCGGCTAAAGCTATTGTGTAATAAAGAAAATAAACTAGTCTTAACGGTCCAAGATGACTAAAGGTCTGGTCTGAGATAATAAGACTCAGAATATCAGAACCAACAGTGAAAGTGAATTTGTTTAAGTGTTTTTTAAAAAAAGCAATAAACTTAAAGTTGGTGATACTATAACTTAGTAGTATGCTATATCACAACTTTAAAATCTAAATAATAAACAGCATAATAAAATAATAAAATGGAAGGTTTCCAGTATTTTATTATTTTAATGTAAATCTTTATTTACAAGACATTTGTAAAAAAAAATGATAATAAATAGAGTATGGGAATTACTATTTACTGATGTGGGGAATTACAATAATAATGATTTAAACCAGAAAGGACTGACACTAATATAGTATGAATAAGTGTAACATGTTCAAATAGACTATTATTTCACAGTCCTAAAATCAATGTATTAAATAAATGTATTTGTAAGGTTTATTAGAAAATAAGATTTATGTTATGTGTTTTAAAAAAGAATTATGTTTGATAAATAATAACCTACATACCAGTAATAATGTACTAAAAGGTATGCTATGTTAGATTAAAAATAGTCAAAAGAGATATGTTTAAGCTGTATCTGCAATATGTTAAATTGTGCAGATTACTAAACAATGTTCATAATTAATTATTTTAATAACTGTAGTGTTAATTAACTACTACACAAAACAATAAGTTATAGATCGTGTTATGTTCATATAATTGTAGTTATGTAAAGTCAGAGGAGGAATCAAGTTTAATTTATTGAGAAAGAAAGAAATATAAAATTCTAAAATCTAGGCCATTTGGTGAAATCAGAGAACCAATATAAAATAGTATAATTCACTAATAAATCCTGTAAACTACCCAGATTTATATAAGATAACACAATTAACTACTACTAGGAATGATCCTATGAATTAAAATGACAATAAGGAAATATACCTTAACATTTTGTAAATTGTCAAAATATATAAATTAATTAATTTTAGAGAGCAATATCAAATCTACAAATTAACACAAAAAACCAGTTCAAAGGTGTAATTTATATGTATTTAAGGAAAGGAAGAGAAATATGACTAATTAAAATTTATTATAATAGTATTAATAATATTTAAAATGGAAGGAATTTTATATAAAAACGGAAATCCAATTTTGAGCCTATATTTCCAAAGTGTGAACAAAATTTGTTAATTTCCACAAAATGTCTACAGATATGGACTATAATACATCAATTTAAAGGGAATAAGATGATTAAACTAATAATAAGATTAATAATTCATAAAAGTAAGGAATAAAATAGAAAAATTCCATATATAATGTAATATTTTCTAATGTGTATGAAATCGAAAAATGTTAACAATACTTTTTCAAGGATTAACTGGGCAAGATTTATGACCAAGTTAATTAGTCTTTTGTTGAATATCAAGCTGAATAGGTGTGTGACAAAAACGTTCTTTAAACCGAGTCGAACATGAAGCTAACGAATAGCCATTGAAATCAGTGAACGAGAGTTAGACAAATTAAACACTTTGTGAAGCCAATACTATAAAAACATTCACGACAATAGTGAAAACAAACTTCTAACTTCACTATACGAGTGACAGTAAACGGTAAAACATTATATTACAACTGATTTACTCTACAAACCTAACCGCAACTTGAAAACTTAACTGAAATAGTTGAACAAATAGAAAATAACCTAACTAACGTAAGTTTACACTGAACACTTCACCAGAATACACTAAATAGATTAACAGACTTATTACACCAGTGCGGGGACATTTTAAACCTTGATAAAGGTAATTTTATAGTAATTTTCTGACTCGACGCATATACAATAGCCGAGACCAACCCAAGGAGCGGCCATCTTGAAAACGAAACCTGCCTACTACATCATAGTTACTGACGTCACATCAGTCTTCATTGGTTTGACAAAACATTTATTCTTATATCATAACCTGAATTATTTAAATACTATTAAATAGTAATTATTGTATTTATATGTGTTAACTGTTAATGTTATACTTTCTCGTCACCCTTCTCTGACTATTAGTTCTTAATCGCTCAAAGAACCTGTCTTTAATATAATATAACATAAAATTTTGTTCTGTATGACAATCGATAATTCCTGAGACAGAGTCGATAATTGCTCTCCATCGATAAAATATCGATTATTTATCTAAAATTGTCAATAAATCTTTATATTTCTATTATTTTGTATCTGTATTTATTTCACAGGGTAATTTAAGGGTATTTATAAGGCTGAAGGTATTAAGTGAAAAGAATATACTCTATTTTGAACAAGATATTGGACCAGTAAGGAAAGTCACCAATCGATTATTACCTGGAGTTAATCTATTTAACTCCAGACTTGGTGCAAATCTTCAAAAGGTGCTCGACGGTCAATAAATACTTACCTGTTATTAAAATTTTCACAGAACCTTTTAAAAAACAGATTTATCTAGTATACATACCTCTATAAACATAAACAAAATTATTTTATTGTTTGGAAATTCTATTATTATTGAAATTTCCATTTTATTTTTATTCTTTTGTAACGACCGGCATACAGCGGTCTGGTGACCAAGTGGCTAGCCCAAACAGTGGGATTTGATCAGATTACAGTCATATATAGGGTCTTCTTACCAAGTGACGAATCCAACACGGGGCACTAAGGAAGAAGACAGCCACCGAAAGGTCGCCCGTCTAGTTACAAAGTGGCGTCCAACTTAGAGGGCTTAATAATCTAAGCTTGGCAGCGATTGATTAATAGACAGCAGAAAGATGCAGAGACGAGCTACATCGAAAAAGAGGGCGGCAGAGGCCGAGAAAGAGATGGACATGGGGGATAAGGAGGCAACACCGGTGGAGGATCCGGAAGTGTTACTAATCCAGGTGGAACATAAACAACCTGAACCACCAGAGGAACAGCCGGAAGTAACGACGCAAACAGGGGAAGTCAATATCCCAGAAAAGGAGAAACCTTCACCGACCAAGGATAGTAACATACAGGAGATGATCAGAGCAATGATGAGAACAATGGAGCAGAACAGGAAGGAAGACAAACTATCCTTGAAGGAAGATTTGGGCGGAATAAATAAAAACATAGAAAATACCAACAAGAAGATGGAAGAGAGAATGGAAGAAAATAATAAGAAGTTGAGTGAAGACTTGAATAACAAACTGGATTCCACTAACAAGAAGATGGACGAAAACAGTAAGGATCTGAAGGAAAACAACCATTCATTAAATGAAAAACTAGAGGATCTGAAGGAAAACAACCATTCATTAAATGAAAAACTAGAGGATCTGAAGGAAAACAACCATTCATTAAATGAAAAACTAGAGGATCTGAAGGAAGATAACCGATCCACAAAGGAAGAATTGGGCCGTAAGATAGAGAATACCAATAAGAGGATCGAAGGAACCAGTAAAAATTTGAGTAAGAAGATGGAAAGGAAAATGGAAGAAAACAATAAGAATTTAGAAGAGAAAATGGAAGAAACCAGTAGGAAAATAGAAAATGACAACCAACAATTAAGGGAAGAATTGAGAGAGGACAATTTACTGCTGAGAGAAGAATTAAGAGAAGCGAACCAAGAGAACATGAATAAGTTAGACGAGAGGATTGAGTTAGCCAAAGAGGAATTAAATAAAAAGATAACAGAGACCAAGAAATCAATAGTAAAGAAATTAGAACAGGAAGTTGTGGTTGTTAACCAGCAGATCCGAGAAGTAGACGAAAGATGTCGGCTAACAGAAAACGAAGTGCTGGAAGTCCGTGAAGTAATCACCAAGGAAATTACTCAAGTCCAAGAACAGCAGAAAACAAAAACTGAGGAGACCAAGAATTTTGCTCTGGAGGAAGTAAATAAAGTAAGAACCCAAGTAACAGAAAGATGCGACGGCGTGGAAGCCGCCATGGTAAATATAACCGGACAGATGCGTCAGAGCCAGGAGGAGATAGAGTCAATCAAAAACAGACCATCGGGATATCACAGTTTCCCCATGTCAGAGAACCGAGAATGGCTGAATTTCCGACAATACAAACGGAAGCCAATGGAGTTCTTGGCACGAATAGAGGAGTACATCGAGAAACACCGAGGGAACCGATGGGTTCAAAATAGAGAGATCCTTGACGAGTCGTTTCGGGAGGTGAATGACCATTGGTGGATGGCAAACCGGAGCGACATCAATAACTATGAGCAGTTCAAGAGCATGTTCAAAGCCAAATACTGGTCAGAGACCACACAGAATCTCATCAGAGATAATATCTGCCACGGCCGCTACCAACCACAAGTCGGCAGCTCAATGACAGCGTATTTCCTCGGCAAAGTGTGTATGGCCAAGCACTTAGAACCAGCCATACCGGAGGAATGCTTAATTAACAAGCTGTCTTATCATTATGATGAGGAAGTGATTCGCGCTAGGAGGGGCAGCCAGATAAAAACCATCCAGGCAATGACCGAACTCCTGGAGAATTATGAGAACGAAGATTACTACAGGCAAAGTCGTAGGAGAAGTGATGGGCCCGAACCAAGGACGTACCAGAATAATAACCAAGGTGCGAACCACGTAAATAATGGGTACCAAGGAGTTCGGACATACCCGCGAAATAATAATTATAATAATGGAAATACTGGAAATAATACCAATTACAATGACAGTAATAGAACGGGTCCCAACCAGCAAAACCCGAATCGACCCTCTAATGGTTATCAGGGTAACCACAATCCCAACCCTGGTAACGTAAATAGTCAGAGAAGCCCCAATTATGGTAATAGTCCCTACCATAATAATGCTAATCGTGTGGGTCCCAATAATAGTAATTTTAGTAATAATAGGTTTCCTCGCCCAAGAGTGAACTTCATACGGGCCACAGATGGAAGACAGCGAGGTTTCAACCACCATAGAGGGAACAGTTACCGAAGATACGAAGAAAGGCGGAGGAGCCTAGAACGAGACCAACCGAGGTACTATCCGGCGCGTAGGAGTAATAGTTTGGACAACACTGAACAGAGGTCGCACCATGAACGACCAGAAGACCATAGAACAGATCGGCAAGTAACCACCCTGAGCATCCCGAATGAGGCATCCAATAATATGGTTCCAAGAAATAATGATGCCGAGCCTTTAAACGGGCACAGGCAGTAAGAAATAACCAGAACCCATTACTGCTTCTGACTACTGGGTGTGATAATGAGAATGAGTGCAATATAGTAAATAATCACAATCGTATTACCATCATCGGGTGCAACTACCTGAAGGACATCAGACAGGAGTTATTGGAAGAGGATAACAGGAGTCCCACCAATAACTTCAATAATGAGATTATACATGTGGACGCCAAAGTAGAAGGCATCCCAGCCAAGTTAATGATCGATACTGGGTCAAACGTATCAATAATAAATACGACGGAACTGGAGAGGATACAGCAAGAGTGCGGAAGAACTTTACCAACATTGCCATTGAATAATATTGTTTTGTTGGGAGCAACCGGCCGACAAAACAAAACTATACGTAGACAAGTCTCCGCCAGTGTGATGAGCTGTGGTATAGCGATAGACATGGAATTCTTGGTGGCGAGCGGTCTGCCATTTAATATACTGGTCGGGTGTGATGTGCTTAGGAGAAATTCCGCCATCATTGACCTAAGAACTGAAACATTATCACTATATTCAAGCGGACATACTTGGACGGCGAACTTGGTGGGTAGTGACCAAGTCGTTCCCGATAGTATCCATCAGCAAATCCGAAAAATCAATTACATCCAACCAACATCCATAATTGAACAGAGAATAGACGACACATCCAATGAGGATTTATGGTCGCAAAAAATCCAGGAGATCAGGGATTTCCGGAGCGGTAAACTGGAGAAGGGTTAACAACAAACCAAGCGAACAAATTAATCGATATATACAATAAATACAAATCAGTCTTTTCTGATGAGCCCGGTAAAGTGAACAATTTCCAGTGTACTCTACAATTCCGAGACACTGTAGACTTTAACCGGAAGTCTTACCCCATTGCGCAATCACGAAAGCAGGCAGTAAGAGCTGAAATAGAGCAAATGATTAACCGTGACATTATAGAGAGTAGCCATTCCCCTTACACAAGTCCTATCGTGGCTATTCCTAAGAAAAACGGACAAGTCCGTTTATGTTTAGATGCGCGCGAGATAAATAAGATGATCATAAATGACAGGACTTCGCCCGGTGAGATTGAGGAGATATTAAAACGATTCCACGGTACCAAATACTTCACTACCTGGGATACGGTGTGCGGATACTGGCAGGTGGAATTACATCCACAGAGTCGCCAGTATCTGGCCTTTATATTCGAAGGGCGGAACTACCAGTTTAAGAGGTTGCCCTTCGGACTGGTAAACTCAGTCGCAGTCTTTGTGCACTGCATGGATCAGATACTTGGCCAAGAAGCACTAAAATTCACCACCGTATATGTCGATGACTTGCTAGTGTCCTCAGAAACTTGGGAGGAACACTGCTACCGTGTGGAACATGTCTTACAGAAGCTAGCCGCAAACAATATTACTCTGAAGTTAGCAAAGTCTCATTTTATTGCTAAAGAGATACAATTCCTGGGCTTCATATTAAACGATAAGGGAATCTCACCGTCGGCTGAAAAAGTCGAAGCAATTCAGAACTTTCCTACACCAAAGAATCGAAGGCAGTTACAGTCGTTCCTGGGACTCTGTAACTACTACCGCAAGTTCCAGGAAAAGTACTCCGAACTGACTGCCAGATTCCAGCCGCAACTGTCATCTAAAAATAAATGGATCTGGGGTAATGAACAACAAAACATATTGACTCTCATAAAACAAAAATTTCTTAAACATATTATACTCCGTCACCCAGATTTTAACAAGCCTTTCTTTCTTAATTGCGATGCCAGTGACATCAGCCTTGGCACTACTTTATATCAAGAAGATGAGGAGGGCGAACATCTTGTAATCTGTTTTGCCATCAGAGCTCTGAACCAGAGTGAGAAAAACTATCATGTGACAGAGAAGGAGTTATTGAGTGTCGTGTTCGCGTGCGGAAAGTTCCGTACATATATTCTTGGTTATCCCGTTACCGTCCGGACAGACCATAAATCTATCTCGTTCCTTAAGAGATGTAAGCTGAGCCATGGAAGGTTAACGCGGTGGATACTATTGCTGCAAGAGTACGACCTGAAGTGGGAGTATATCCCCGGAAGGAAGAATGTCGTCGCGGACGTATTGTCTAGAGTTGACATTGACAAGCAAACGTTCGAAGGGGAGAAGGAGAGTATTCTGAAGGTGTACCATATTCTCAGCAGCAGCGCCGGTCTACAATCAGTTCTAGAACAACTAAGCACACACCAACAAGCTGACCCGAAATTAATTAATATTATCTCAAGATTGGAAGCAGGAGATGAAACCATATCCCGATATTATACTATACATAAGGGAATCCTGTTTTCCAAACCATCATTATTTAAGGAGGAATGGAAGGTAATAATTCCAACCCATATCGAGAAAGAGGTAGTGATCAGTTATCATGTTCGATATGGGCATATGGGCGCTTTAAAGGTGGTAAAGGCCCTGGAAGAAAACTGTTATATAAAGGACATCAATCGGAAGGTACGGAGGTATATTAGAAACTGTCGCATCTGCCAACTCGTAAAAACTAATAACGAGAAAAGAGAAGGGCAGATGATTCCAATAACATCACAGTTTAAACTTGAGAAAGTATTCCTGGATATCTGCGGGCCATTTCCCCGCAGTGGAGGCCGCCACCGATACTGATATATCGTCATCATTATGGACCATTACACTAAGTTCATAAAGCTATACCCAGCAAATCGGGCGACTACGAAGAAAGTTCTTAATATCCTGATCGACCAGTACTTCCCAACCGTCGGAAAACCGGTATCGATCATAACCGACCACGGAACGCAATTCAAGGGGAGGAGATGGCGGGATACACTGCTATCCATGGGGGTTCACACATACAAGACATCCGTATACCACCCAAGCAGTAACCCGGCCGAAAGAGTCTTACGAGAGGTAGGGCGTCTATTAAGAACATATTGCCATGATCAGCAGAGAAGGTGGCAAGAATACTTGGAGGCCACTGAAGAATTCCTCAACCTGGCCTACCATCCAGCCATAGGAATAACCCCATACTCCGCAATGTACGAGAGACAACCCCCTAGAGAAATTGCAGACATCTTGGAGTTCCCAAGAGAACATAAATATAAATTCAATAAAATTCAATTTTGTAATAAGGTGGCCGAAGATCAGGAGAAACGGCGGAACAAATACAATCAATGCATGGGTAAGGTTATCCATTATACCATTGGAGAGAAGGTGTTGTTGAAGAATAGGGAATTACCCAGTTCCCTAGAGGGGATAACAAAAAAGTTATTGCTCCTGTATACTGGTCCCTATATCGTCTCAAAAGACAATAACAACAACACCTACGAAATCAAAGAAATAAGTTCAAGTAAAGTCAAGGGTGTTTTTAACCAGGCATCCATGAAGAAATTTTATGATTAAAAAATACAACTAAATTCAAAAAAATAAGTAAGTTCACCTTACATACCAAGAAAATATGAAAAAACTTTATGGCTAGAATAGAAGAGAAGAAGTTTAAAAACATAAAATCCTCTAAATTCTAAAAAATACGTAAGTTCACCTTACATACCAAGAAAATGTGAAAAAACTTTATGGCTAGAATAGAAGAGAAGAAGTTTAAAAACATAAAAACCCCAAAATTCTAAAAAGGTGTGAGCCAATCTTACATAAAAGATTATTTGAAAGAAATTATTTGAAAAGAAGAATAATATAAGAAGAGTTTGAAATAAGTCAACAAAATTTTAAACATAAATGAGATCACCTTACATACCAATTATCTAAGAAAAACTTTATGGCTATAATATAATAATAAAGAAGGAGAGAATTTAGAAATAAAACCATCTAAGGTCAAAAAAACAAATAATTCTAGACAGTTTAATCATGTCTAAGTTCAATATGAAGAGTAAAAACTTTTCCGTAAAATGTTGTTGAAGGAAATAAAAAAGAAAAAATTCTTTAATACGATTTAAGTGAGTGAATAAAATAAAGTACAAAAACTTCTTTGGAATTATGAAAGAATGAAACTTTAAGTGGTATGAGGAGAAAATATGACCTCATAATGAAATAAATAAAAAAACCAGCACTTGCAAGTATAATCGCAATGACCGGAATAATGTGAAAATAATGTCAAAAATGTATGTAATTAAATGAATTAATATAAAATGATTTATAAATTAAATGACAATTATGATAATGACAGTTATAAAAAATTCTAGAAAATAGAACAAGTGGAAATTTTAAGAAACAAGAAACAATCTAAAAATGTCACAAAGATGTGCTACTACAAATAATGGAGATTATAATGAAAAAACCAGAAGGTAATAAAGAATTTATAACCAAAAGATTTATATGATAATAAAAGTATAAAAAGGTAATAATAGAAGAGCTTCCTACCATAATATCAAATGAAAGAAACATCCAGATAATAAGTCAGATGAACAACTGAGATAGAAATATTAAAATCTCTGAGAAGTATAATAAGTAATAAGTGAAGTATCCCAAAGATATTTTTTAAATAGTAACAAATGTGTACTATTCTGAATAATTTTTTTTAATCTGTCTGATGATAATTCCAGCAGGATTAATATATTTTTTGAGCAGAGATGATTTGCCTCTGTACTCAAATATGTGTGAAGTATTGGACAGCAGAGGAAAGTAGCGTACAGTGCCTCTCTGAACTGAACCAGCTCACAAAGTAGGGAACGATAGGGAGAAAATATCCCAAGGAGAAAATACTAAGAAGAAATATAAAAATGAAATAATAAATATGAAACTCAGAAGACTATTACTATCAAGGAAGATCAAGTGAGAGTGATATAAACTCAGATATAAATAAGAGAACTTTAAAATGGAAGGAAGTCCAAAATAATAACAAACTTTGAATAATTATCATAAGCAATTGTTTCAGACAAAGCAAGTATAGTCTGAAAAAATTACTTCTGGAGAAGGGCATTCTGTAGCGTGACAGAAAATCCACTACATTTTAAGTCATATGAAATGATAAAATTTAATTACATCAACAAATGTTGTAATAATATTAAATGACATTTAAATAAATCAGAGGAATGAAACACAATAAGATAAAAATCCTCACTACATAATATATCAAAACCACTGTTAAAAGAAACCAAAGAAAGTATTGAAGCAACTCATCAACTCATAGTATAATACCAGTAAGTTACCCAGGAAGCTCAGAGCAGTAAACCAGTTACATAAGACAATATCCCGGAAAAAGAGACTCACTCAAAGAGTGGTGAATACCAAAATACTCTAAAAACAAATAGAAGAATAAAGTCAGTTCAGTGAAGAAATTCAATACTCCAAACTAAACCTCAGTCGTGATAACACCAAGTACCTTGGTTCCCAAGAATGAGGAAAGAAGAACAGAAGAGTGAAGACTAGACGAGGGACAAGAATGAAAACTAGAAGAGGGACAAGAATGAATACCAGAAGGAAGATAGGAAGAAGGACAAGAAGGAAGACAGGAGGAGAGGAAGACATAGTATGAAAGAAACACCGTAGTAAAACCTATTATTATATAAACTGCTATCAATCCCAAACCCACAAAAACTATGCCAAAGAAAGTATAACATACCCAAAATCTTATAAAAATGTAATTATTGAGAAAACTAAAGTGTTGTATAGCGTTATAAGAAGTGCACCGGCTAAAGCTATTGTGTAATAAAGAAAATAAACTAGTCTTAACGGTCCATGATGACTAAAGGTCTGGTCTGAGATAATAAGACTCAGAATATCAGAACCAACAGTGAAAGTGAATTTGTTTAAGTGTTTTTTAAAAAAAGCAATAAACTTAAAGTTGGTGATACTATAACTTAGTAGTATGCTATATCACAACTTTAAAATCTAAATAATAAACAGCATAATAAAATAATAAAATGGAAGGTTTCCAGTATTTTATTATTTTAATGTAAATCTTTATTTACAAGACATTTGTAAAAAAAAATGATAATAAATAGAGTATGGGAATTACTATTTACTGATGTGGGGAATCACAATAATAATGATTTAAACCAGAAAGGACTGACACTAATATAGTATGAATAAGTGTAACATGTTCAAATAGACTATTATTTCACAGTCCTAAAATCAATGTATTAAATAAATGTATTTGTAAGGTTTATTAGAAAATAAGATTTATGTTATGTGTTTTAAAAAAGAATTATGTTTGATAAATAATAACCTACATACCAGTAATAATGTACTAAAAGGTATGCTATGTTAGATTAAAAATAGTCAAAAGAGATATGTTTAAGCTGTATCTGCAATATGTTAAATTGTGCAGATTACTAAACAATGTTCATAATTAATTATTTTAATAACTGTAGTGTTAATTAACTACTACACAAAACAATAAGTTATAGATCGTGTTATGTTCATATAATTGTAGTTATGTAAAGTCAGAGGAGGAATCAAGTTTAATTTATTGAGAAAGAAAGAAATATAAAATTCTAAAATCTAGGCCATTTGGTGAAATCAGAGAACCAATATAAAATAGTATAATTCACTAATAAATCCTGTAAACTACCCAGATTTATATAAGATAACACAATTAACTACTACTAGGAATGATCCTATGAATTAAAATGACAATAAGGAAATATACCTTAACATTTTGTAAATTGTCAAAATATATAAATTAATTAATTTTAGAGAGCAATATCAAATCTACAAATTAACACAAAAAACCAGTTCAAAGGTGTAATTTATATGTATTTAAGGAAAGGAAGAGAAATATGACTAATTAAAATTTATTATAATAGTATTAATAATATTTAAAATGGAAGGAATTTTATATAAAAACGGAAATCCAATTTTGAGCCTATATTTCCAAAGTGTGAACAAAATTTGTTAATTTCCACAAAATGTCTACAGATATGGACTATAATACATCAATTTAAAGGGAATAAGATGATTAAACTAATAATAAGATTAATAATTCATAAAAGTAAGGAATAAAATAGAAAAATTCCATATATAATGTAATATTTTCTAATGTGTATGAAATCGAAAAATGTTAACAATACTTTTTCAAGGATTAACTGGGCAAGATTTATGACCAAGTTAATTAGTCTTTTGTTGAATATCAAGCTGAATAGGTGTGTGACAAAAACGTTCTTTAAACCGAGTCGAACATGAAGCTAACGAATAGCCATTGAAATCAGTGAACGAGAGTTAGACAAATTAAACACTTTGTGAAGCCAATACTATAAAAACATTCACGACAATAGTGAAAACAAACTTCTAACTTCACTATACGAGTGACAGTAAACGGTAAAACATTATATTACAACTGATTTACTCTACAAACCTAACCGCAACTTGAAAACTTAACTGAAATAGTTGAACAAATAGAAAATAACCTAACTAACGCAAGTTTACACTGAACACTTCACCAGAATACACTAAATAGATTAACAGACTTATTACACCAGTGCGGGGACATTTTAAACCTTGATAAAGGTAATTTTATAGTAATTTTCTGACTCGACGCATATACAATAGCCGAGACCAACCCAAGGAGCGGCCATCTTGAAAACGAAACCTGCCTACTACATCATAGTTACTGACGTCACATCAGTCTTCATTGGTTTGACAAAACATTTATTCTTATATCATAACCTGAATTATTTAAATACTATTAAATAGTAATTATTGTATTTATATGTGTTAACTGTTAATGTTATACTTTCTCGTCACCCTTCTCTGACTATTAGTTCTTAATCGCTCAAAGAACCTGTCTTTAATATAATATAACATAAAATTTTGTTCTGTATGACAATCGATAATTCCTGAGACAGAGTCGATAATTGCTCTCCATCGATAAAATATCGATTATTTATCTAAAATTGTCAGTAAATCTTTATATTTCTATTATTTTGTATCTGTATTTATTTCACAGGGTAATTTAAGGGTATTTATAAGGCTGAAGGTATTAAGTGAAAAGAATATACTCTATTTTGAACAAGATATTGGACCAGTAAGGAAAGTCACCAATCGATTATTACCTGGAGTTAATCTATTTAACTCCAGACTTGGTGCAAATCTTCAAAAGGTGCTCGACGGTCAATAAATACTTACCTGTTATTAAAATTTTCACAGAACCTTTTAAAAAACAGATTTATCTAGTATACATACCTCTATAAACATAAACAAAATTATTTTATTGTTTGGAAATTCTATTATTATTGAAATTTCCATTTTATTTTTATTCTTTTGTAACGACCGGCATACAGCGGTCTGGTGACCAAGTGGCTAGCCCAAACAGTGGGATTTGATCAGATTACAGTCATATATAGGGTCTTCTTACCAAGTGACGAATCCAACACGGGGCACTAAGGAAGAAGACAGCCACCGAAAGGTCGCCCGTCTAGTTACAATATTAATATTATTTTTATATTAAATTGAATAGGCCTACTCTTATATTAAATTTGTACACATTAAAGTGAATACTCATAGTAACACAGCAACTGTTATTAACAAATTTAAGTTAGTAGTCTGATGGTATAGAGGAAACTTGAATACATATTGTAATCAGTTCGTGTATGCTATTGTGTTACAGTACACTGATAATGTTACGTTAGTACTCGTAATCTGTATACTTTCATTTGTTTTTACTTTTCACACTAGCAGTTGTTTAGAGATATTCAAACGTTGGCGCTGTGCACTAATATTGTCTCATACAATCTGGCACACACCCTGTGTGCTGTTTCACATGCAGCACATAGTGCTTCACACTGACGCAACAGGTTTGATTGAATCGTCGTTATTCCTTATTCCTCTCTACCCCTGTAACAGCTTGTGTGACCTTGCCACTGTGCTATGACGTAGCACACCGACCGAGTACAACTCAGTGTTTACGAATGTCGCTAAGCAATATTTACGTAACATCTTTCGTCTTCGTTATTTAAGGAGGTGAGCGACAGTGGTTATGCGTTGAAAATCTAGAATACGTACGTTCGTGTCTTTCATATTTTTCTTATTAAAGTAAGTCGAAACAAATTTCTTTGTTGTGGAAAGAAATTTTCTTTTTTGTGTATATAACTTTATTATATAGGCGTAGCCAAAATTTAGTCCGTAGGTTATAACTAATAATAATTCCGGTTTCCGGATTACGAGTCAGTTTTCGGCACTTTTCGTTTCGTTACGAGGAGAGTGTGGAGAGAGATCTCCTCAGTGCCAGGCTGTATAGGATGCTGTAAGAAGTATGCAGAGGTAAACCATGAATGGAACTCTGCAAACGTTATTTTACTGTTTTAAGAAATCGCGAAAACTGAACAACTAAAAGATGCCATGGTGGTTAGACTCGCGTCCCTGAAATGGCACTTCTAAGGTAAGAGTAAGGTAAGGTAAGAGTTGCAAGCAAGTGCATTGTGTTGAAAATGATTCTCATTAAGAGATAATGAACTGACAGCGCAATTGTACCGTATGAAAAGAAAGTTGCTATGGTATGATATTGTCATGAGTATGGTATCGAACCGCGTAGAACAGCTGAGATCGTGCTTCACTCCCCCCGTCCAGTGTGGCAGGTGTTGCGTCATTCAAGTGGGTGGTTCTAGTGAGTTCCAGGAACACTTGAGATACGCATTAAGCCGCCGGTGTGCAGTAAGGAGGGAAAGGTGTACTGGACCTCAACGCGGCCTATATAAAGCCATAGCAGCCGGGTTGTCAGTCCAGTTACGTGAGCGATTTTGGCTAGTGCGGATTGAGTGTTTGTCAAAGTGAAGACATTGGTATTGCATGTGGACAAATCTAACTGGAAATATTGTATGAGTTAATTATAAACTGTTTAATTGTGATAATTAAAGCTGGGAATTAGTGATTTAATTGGTGTCTTGTATTTTGTTTTCCACTATACCATACGACGATCAGTTAGACCGTCGTAACATATGTTAAACGTTACAGGCACATATGCACATAACCTTGAAACGTTCATGATGACAAGTTTCTTAAACAACAGTTTTTATCGTCGAGGAGTGAGCTTTTGCAGTCTGTGAATCGCACATTATGACGTTAACAACAGCACTCCGTGGAGATCAGAAAACAGTTAGTACAATAGCATCCTGTTTAATGCAAGACTGACCCATTGGTTTGGAACGCTGCCCCATTTCTCTTATTGGCTTCAGTTTTAGTCCTTTTCCTTTAATTCCAAGTGTTAGTTTTGTATAATACATAATTGTATTTATTTTATTAAACACTTCTTTTTTATTTATATTCAGCGACGTTAAGGCTTAGTAGACCTACTGGATGGCCTGTAACGCTGACGGAATTAATACTGTACGGCGACGTCTAACGTTCTCAATTCGTTAATTTTTTAACTTAATACAGTTTTACGACACTAGTTCATAAGTGTTTTACACACGGAGGATATTTCTGAATAAAAATACAATGTCTCCTGAAGAGTATACTATACCGAGATATTCTAAAAATACTGTACCAAAACACATAACTGAAGTCAAAATAACAAAAGTACAAAATATGCCATATACAGATGGTACTTAACGTTGTCTTTAGTGGAAACACTGAGTGCTAATAAACATGCCAATACACGTACCATTCCTTCCTTACGATTTGTTTCCATCTACGATTTTGTGTAGACAATGTCGCAGAAGGGCACGGGTATAGAATGCAATATGATTATTCTGGCCGTAAGATCCGAGCAAGTAACCCTTAAATATCATGACAGTTAAAATGGAAAAATAAACTCTCGTAGTCGGACGTCGTATTAAACAATGTTGACTCGAACGGATATGCATATGCTAAATTTCATTTTGGCACGGTTTAATGAAAAGTGGAGAGGATAAATACTACGCTCATCCATCTCCTGACAACATTTCTGTAGGCACAGTGATTTAATTACGCGTATTGTAGCTGATTATATATAATATTTAGAAGTGCTATAAAAGAAGTACCAATTTTACGGGGTTTTTTCTAGCTGAGGGAAATTTCGGGATTTTTATTGCCTCCAAAACCTTCATCTGCATACGCCTATGCAGAACGTCATTGTTTTTTGAAATTCTAAAATAACTACAGTAGAAATCATTTATGTATGCGAGTCTGACAAAGTTTGGCTTCAGTGTACAGCGCTGCCAGACGTTACTGATTGTTGAGATACACGCCATTATACAACATGTATGCCAGCACCGAAATGATTGAAGGTAACAGACAAATTACAAGCCAGCGTTGCCTAGGCAGATTTTTCGAGCGTAAGTCGTCGCGTTGATATGCGTCGACAAATGGTTCTTTTTTCGCTAGTTTGTAGTTTACACTTTTAATAACTATTAAACGGACTCTAATCGTTACTAATTTATTATACTTTTGTGTACGTTAATGGTCTGTGCTCTGTTTATTATTTTTGTGTGGAATTAACTGATTTTTTTAATTTAATAATTAGTGCGTAGATTATAGTGAGTGTTAAGAGTGAGGATTGTATTGTAAATTTAGACATAAGTCAGCATGGACACTCAAAGCCTGTAAAAAAGCGGTAACATTCGAAAACAAAGGGAGAGAATAGTTTATAACGTTTACAGTTTTTTTTTCAAGATTATGGTCTCAAACAACATTAGTTGAGCCTGATGTGTTTTTAATAAAGAAAGACCCGAATAAATATCAATAACTAACGAATGAAGCTTGTAGTTACGGTAGAACACCGGTATAGAAGACATGTGCTGAAGCAAAAACATGCAAATATTTCTATTCCTTCTTAAAAAGAAAATAAATGTAAAGTTACGCAGTTGTCTGACTACGATATAGATGTAATACGACCTTTAGTTATGGAATTTTTTGATAAGGAAAAAATTTGACAGAAAAAATGACAGAGTACTTTTTTCTGGCAGTGTTGCATTAGTTACGCAAATTTTAAAAAATATAGGGGTTTCATTTGCTTGAAAGATTTGGTATAGCTCAAGCAAGAGTAGCGTTTTTACTTAAAATGCACAGAATTGAAAAGAGAATGGTGAACACTAATATTTTATTTCTTTACAACCTCTAAGCCATGGATGGTTTCTTACGGGTAAATCCTCTATCCGGACTGCTTCCATCGTAACTTTGTTGTCGTTTGGCGTTTCGATCCCTGGAATCTGGGATCGTCCTCAGAACCTGTGAGTGGCGGTTGAAGGACCTAAGTTGTAGAAAATCATAGACCACTTTTTTCTGGCAGTGTTACATCAGTTAGGCGAATTTTAACTAACAAACCCTAAGTTGTTAGGTCTTTCAACAGAGTTCCAACCGCCATTCACAGCTTCTGAGAACGATTCCAGATTCTAGGGATCGAAACGCCAAACAACAAAAAATACGATGGAACCGGTCCGGATAGAGGATTTACCTGTAATATTTTATTTGGACGAAAGTTGGATTTCTCGATATCATTGCCCAGTTTCATTTGGCATCATTCTACAATAGGAAGCGGTTTAAAGGTGTCCACTGGAAAGAGAGAAAGACTAGTTATGTTGCATGCTGGATCCAAGAAGACAAGGTTTTTGAACGGGAATACGTTGGTTTTTGTGCGCTGTTAAGCTTCTGAGATGCATGCAAGTGTTTTTAAAGAATGTTTTAAGTAAACTTCCAAATATGTCCTCTAGAAAAATCGACATTGAAAACAGATTACTTTCAAAGTGAATTCCGTTTTTCGCAGTGTGAGACCAGAGTTGAACTTATAGCGAAAGTGAACAACATAGGGGTCGAAAATTGTATGGACTGGATGTCATGGCTTTTTAACATGGAGACGAAATAATTCGTTCACCTCCCTATCACTGCCAGTACAACCCCATGGAATTAATGGGGTACCCCATGAGTACAAGTTAAACGACAAGATGCCAAAGAAAACAACTTTTACAATCAAAATCTACTTCATTTAGTAAATCAGGCTTTAGATAGCACAACGAAACGGGACTGGGAAAAATGTGCCCATCATGTTGAGAAAATAATGCTGGGACCACTTTAATAAAGAAGTGGCTAAGGATGAATCGAAGACTTCATAATAAATTTATCTGAAAACAGTGCTACTTATAGTGACAGTAACGATTGCGATATAAATGTTGATGATGAATAAAATTTAAGTGATACCAAAACATTACACACTAGTAGTTATTTTTCAAAGAACGGACACCTTACCTTATAGGCATAATTGGTAAGTAAAATGAAAGCAATCTAAATTACCACCACCACCACCATCATCGTCGTCGTCGTCGTCGTCGTCGTCATCATCATCATCATCATCATCATCATCAACGTCGTCGTCGTCGTCGTCGTTATCATCATCCATAATACGTATATTTTTATTTATAAGATTATCTAACTGTTTGATATTACGTAATTTGTCCTAATTGGTGGGCTGATTTATAAAATCGACTAACCTGAGTTCAGTGAAAACAATGACCTTGACAGGATTCCATATGGTATGGTTTTCTGGCATTGGCCAAAATTAACTTTTGTCTGTTCGTAAAACGTGATTATTTATACCCGATTGACTTTCGTTCAGAATTCGAAGTTTTTAACACATAAAGTCACTCGGCTTTCCACAGATATTAAATAAATAAATTAATTAACACAAAATAAATTGATCTCTAAATAACTGTTATGAAAACCCACGGGTAGGGAAGGGTATTATAAATATTGTTCAACAAATGTCATATTAAGGAAGTAATCAAAATTTGAATGAAATGATGGCGTTTTATTAAAAACAGATACTCAAACAAACTTTATGGGCGTTGAATATACACATTAGAGACTTTAAAACTACACAGTAATATACTGAAAGGCACATAGAGTAAAACACATGTATGTAGCCAGAAAGTATGTGCACTTGAGTTAAAAAGAGTATCTTAATAACGGTTAGTCGGATTTTAATGCAATAAACGCCAAAGAAAATCTAGTTTAATTCTGCGTTGCAGAAGTGAAGACAAATACTTTTAAGGTTCATGGTATTTATTTAATAACAGCAGAAGAAACCATTTTTCGGCGTTCGGAAAGTAAGCTCACGTTTGAAGAACTATTTTACAAAAACCGTAAGTAGAAGCGCCACCAAATTTTAATAAAATGTAGTTTGAACACTTCTAAATGTGTTACCTTAGTTTTAAAATTTTGTTGTAATTTTTTAAGAAGCCGTCGTGTTAAGCTGTTAGGCGTCCTAAAGACACAATTTGTACAGTATTCGTTGTACTGTTTCAGTCATTCTCTAAAACAAAGTTAAAGCCTACTTTATATTGATTTTTATTTGTACACACTTTTACAATTCGTCAACACATTAGAACGGTTGGAAGGAGCACGCTGAGGAGGTTTGACAACGCTGTACACTTCTGACAAAATTTACCAGGTTCGCAAGGTTATGGTTTCTACCAGGGGTGCCCACAGCATGGTGCAATGGTGCAAGTCGCACCACTGATATTTTCGGGGGAGGGGATTTTTCATAATCAAATTTTTCCTTTCATAATCCCTTGTTGGAAACAGAAGTTACATGAATTTGAGCCAGTTGTATAACCAGGGGCTCAATTACTCCCTTACAAGCGTCGTAAATCAAACAAATTAGTGATGAAAAAGAATTCAATTACAAAATCAAGTTAGATTATCTTGATAAGGCCTAATGTACTACTAACTATGTTAGGCCAAGTTTGACCAGGCTTATACGTTTCTCATAATTTAGTTATTGATTAGGCATACTAGGAAACCTTTTGGTATTTATAAAAAGAATTACATTAGTTTTTTGATTCCAATAATTGGTTAAATGGCTATAGTTTTTCAAAGATTTTTAGATAAAGCCTTAAGATTCACTGTTAACTGGGGGTTATTCCATACCACCAATTGTGATCCCCCTACCCACGGAATCAAATTTGGGGGGGATTTCGGAATACTGGGGGGATTGCACCATGGCCTTTGGGGGGATGGGCACCTCTGATTACTACTCTAGAAACTCTATACTCAATAGAAAATTGAATTAGCTAACTGAAGTAGTAACTAAGAACTAAACTGTGACATATCTAATGGTAATTAAAATTATTATTAGGCTAGATTATTAACTTCTGAGAATATTCTATTCTATTCAAATGTTTAGTGTACTTACTGTGTAGAAAAGTTATGTTATTCATCTGTATTGTATTGTATTCATGTGTTGAAATATTGTGTTGAATAGTGTGTGATAGGTGCATTATTGACTGTTCGCGCGAGCGTCAAGTATTAGCTACCGATTGCAAGACAGCTAAGTCAGCTATAAAGTATCGGGCCCTTTCCTAGCCATAAAGGACAACAGTATCCCTTACAAATATTCCTGGTAAGAAAACACCCTGTTTTGAAAAAAGCAGACAAAAAAATGTGTTCGGAAAGCTACATATTTATAGTTAATTGAAATAACTCGCATATGAATTATGTAAACTTGACGGAACTGTTTGAGAGAGAAACTACATTAGCATCTAAACTTGGTCGATTTAGAGTGGCTCCGGCAATCTTACAGTTCCCATTCGGTAAGCACTAGTTAATCTGTAACACTTTAAACATCCTAGATGTTTGTGACATGTTTGTGTGTCTTAGCCGACATACTGTACGTTAGTACCAATATCATATAATGACATCTCCAAATCGTTAGTACCAATATCACATAATGACATCTCCAAAGCGTTAGTACCAATATCACATAATGACATCTCCAAATCGTTAGTACCAATATCACATAATGACATCTCCAAATCGTTAGTACCAATATCACATAATGACATCTCCAAATAGTTAGTACCAATATCACATAATGACATCTCCAAATCGCTAATCTTAATTTACTTTGTACTGTTCAAAAACTAAATATGTTCTGCAATGTAGTTCAGTTATTTGTTGATCATAAAGTGTATTCTCTATTGTTATACTGTTACTTTAAAATTAGGATTGTTATTTTATTCGACGTATGTTTTAACTCAAAAATACATGACTTTCTTTTTATGTTTTGATCATATATTACTTCTACCGAGCTCCACTCTAGTTTCAAACACATTTTTCCCTCCCTTTAAAGCAAGCATCGCCACGTAACTAATGGTCACAAACAGAACTACTTTCTAAGATCTGTATAGTTATTTACTTCTTTGTGGTAAACTATTGAAAGAGCTGTCACTCGAGATTTTATTAGCACGGAATGTACAGTTTTATAAAGTATCCGTATTGCTTACTTGATACTGGCCAGACTGACATAATAACTGGTATGTTAGTGATCCTCGCAGATGTCAGGCTATGATTGATGGGAAATATGAATTTGGAAATCTGGAATTACGCCAGAAAAACGTTACTATTGAACAATGCTTAGTTTTAGTGTTGACGTCTACTCAAACATGTGGTATTTGTCCAAGGTGGGATACATGTTACGCGTAGGGTAAGCGATGTTTGAGAACAGCAAGGATACAAAAACGGGGGTCTCCAGCACTAATACAACCAGCTTATCATGTAGTACTTACTGAACACTTCAACGAGGGTCCTTTTTAATAGACTTTCGTAGAGGTTCTGTTAAGAGCAATTCTGGCATCCGGAGAGTGAAATCTATTACACGAAATCCATAATCCACTTGTAATATCGATGTAGAAAATGATATCATCAAGAATACAAAATACCTTGGCTACACAAGTTTTGTGTAATCATATGCCTTTGGAAATCATCATCTATAATACGTACATGACTTGTTTTTGTTTTCAAATAGAATGAATTATCTAGTTTTTTTTCCAACAGGTTGGTGTGACAGATTTCCCGCTCTTTTTTCTGTGTTCTTAAGCTACTAGTTAACCTCCCCAAACTCCATTAGGGGGCCATTTTAAAAGAACATCCTTCCACCGAAGGTCAATATTCAGTTAAGTAATTTAATTATTAAACATTTAAAATTTCAGTTTTACCTAAAACATTATTTAATATATAAATAAGTGATGGTTTAGTGTTCAGTTGAATCTGCATGCTATAACTTATCTCAAACATTTATACAATACCACAGTAAATACCAAACTTAGTTGGCAACTGAAGCATGATGTAGTATCCAGCTAAGAGACATAATTTTGAATGGCTTTAATATCCATTAAAGTGAAAAATATCTCAATTATTTCAATATATACAACTGATCTGTATCGCCTAGAACTATAATAAAGGATTTGCAAATGTCAGTAGCATTACGCACTCGCTTTTGGCTAGCATTCTCTTTTGACTGCTCTATGCTATATTTATTTTTAGGTTTATATACGCAAGGTTGTCACTATTCTTTATAGGCAATCATTGTATTTTATATAATATTAAAATGTAGGTTATTTTTATATTCTGTTGGTTACGTTCCAGGCGACACTGACTAGTCTTCTGTCCTTTAAACAAACTTAAAGCTCCTCATTCTTCTCAACATATCTATCAATTCAGTTTTTTCTTCTATACATTGTACAGTATATCAGTATACTGTTACTACGGTCTACTTGACCGTCGTAGGTACAGTGGAAACAAAATAAGTACAAGACACCAATTAAGTCACTATCACCAGCTTTAATTTTTACAGTTAAACAGTTCGTAATTTACAACACAGTCTTCTACAACAAATCAAATAAAAATTGTTCACACGCAATAAAATGTCACTAATATTAACACATTTGTATTACAATTATACCGCCCGATTATAAAACGCAACACTTCACTAATAACCACTTGAACGTACACAGTAATTTTGCCCGATAATAACTCTCGAACCGCATTGTAATTTATCACGACTAATACTGAAACTAAAGCCTCTGCCGCCTCTGTATTTATACTTGCGCTCACCGACCAGAACGTTCGAAATTGCGTCTTAACGCTCGTGTGAACTACGAGCTCTGTACGACGTATGCTCTGTATGACGATGGTTGGCGTGTGGACCCTTAGCCTACCTGCTGCCTCTCCCCCATTGTAATACTTCCGCCCGGGCTCGACAGCAGCTAATTGCCGCGTGAGTCACCTCACTGTGCGTCCAGTATGAAACAATTTTTTTTTGCCTCGCCCAATACTGGTAAAATTTTGTTATATTTGAAATCGGCGAAATAATACGATGAAAATGACACCAAACACGACTAAGGAATATTAAAAATTGGGCGTTATAAACCACTATGCACTGAAGAAGTGTATTAAAGTAGTTGTTGAGCTTTTACCTTGAAACACCTTAAAATTTAATATTTTTTAGTCGTGTTTGGTGTCATTTTCATCGTATTATTTCGCTGATTTCAAATATAACAAAATTTTACCAGTATTGGGCGAGGCAAAAAAAAATTGTTTCATACTGGACGCACAGTGAGGTGACTCACGCGGCAATTAGCTGCTGTCGAGCCCGGGCGGAAGTATTACAATTGGGGAGAGGCAGCAGGTAAGCCAAGGGTCCACACGCCAACCATCGTCATACAGAGCAGGGCCGCTGAATAAGGAAGGGCTGTCTCACTACTTTGATATTTCCACTGCCGCCACGGTACTCGGTGGCTTGGAGGGGGGACAGTGCCTTGACGTCACCGCTCAGACAACTCAAGTCTTGCGCGTGTTCAGTCAGTAGCGTTGTGACATCTGTCAGCTGTGTTGTTGTGAATCGAAGCTGTTTATGTTGTACAGTTATTGTTGTGTTATGAGTGGTGTAGAGAAATATTTGTGTTGTGATTTACAAGTGATTAAATTACGAAAATGAGTTGTTGTGCGGTCGCAACGTGCAATAATTATTCCCGTAAGACAAAGAAACTGGGAATTGACGTTGTATACCACTGTTTCCCTAAAGATCCTGAAACTGCAAAATTATGGGTGTTAAAGTGTGAACGGTTGGACTCAATAAACTGTAAGTACGCTCATATTTGTAGCAGCCATTTTGCGCCAACAGATTATTGTGATGACATGAAAAACCGATTATTAGGGTTGCCACAAAGGAAGATATTGAAAGTAACCGCAGTCCCTTCTTTAAATTTGCCCTGTCAAACTGACCAAAATGAAACCGCATCGACTGTTTTAAGAGAAGATCGATTTAATAATAGACGGACTCGGTTGGACGCTTTGGAAAGAATTGAACATTTAAGCCCTAAAAAGCCGCGTCCAGAATCTAGTGACATTAGTCCTGCACTAATTGAGACCGGTCCAGGCAATGATAACTGTAATTGTGAGATCTACAACCTCGTGGTAGAAGAGAACGAATGTTTAAAAAAAAACTGTTGTTGATTTAAAAAAACAAATAGATTTGTTAAGAAAAGAGAGGCGAATGCTTTTGAGGAAAATCTCACGGAAAACAAACAACCATTGTATGTTAAGTAAAAAAAGAGCTGGCGGAATTAAAGAATTAAAACAAAAAATATTACAATTGAAACGTGAAAGTATACAAAAGTCAAATGTGATCACCACCTCAGTTAACAAAATCCTTACACCGACTCAGCAAAAAGCGATAGCTGTAAAAGGAAACGTTCGATGGGCAAGTGAAGACGTGTCACGTGCTATAATGATCAGGGCCTTGTCTCGTAAATCATATGATTTTTGGAGAGAAACTGTTGGTTTTCCTTTGCCATCTGCCGCCACATTGAGTCGATGGTGTCCAAAATTTACTTGTTTGCCAGGAGTTCTGAATAATGTACTGACGTTAGTCTCCAAGTTATCAGTAGCCGAAAAGTTGTGTGTGTTAAGTTTTTACGAGATGCACATCGACAGCAATGTTGTCTACGATGTTGGCTTGGACCAAATTCTCGGGCCGCATTCAAGCAGTATTCTCCAGAACTACCGCTAAAGCAGTACAGATGCTAAGCGGTAATAAAGAAGTAGCAGAATTGTTTGAATTGGTAGATTCCTTTACCGACGTTATGAACAGCAGTATACCGCACTCTTCTAACTCACACCCTATGAAAGCTGATTTTGGCTTTACGCCTCATTTTGACAAGCAAGCAGAAGTGCTGAATAAAATGAGAAATGTTACGTCTACAATGCGAGTTAAAAACAAAAGAAGTTTGTTGCCATTTCAGAAAGGTATAATTATATCTATAACATCCCTTTTTGGACTATTTGAAGATGTCCGTGAAATGTATGACATTAAATACATATTAACTACACGGCTAACGCAGGATGCTCTGCAGAGCTTATTCAGCCTTATCCGAGGAACTGGACAGTTCTATGAGCACCCTAGCCCAACGGAATTCACTTCTTGAATTAAGAAAATAATGCTGGCTAACAAGATGCCGAAACCATCTAACAAAACAAATGTCACTGAGGTCGAGAAAGACAGTAGTAGCATACCAGTTTACTTGACAGCAGAGTACCTATAAACTGCATTTCACCCAGCAGAAGTGGAGGAAATCTGCAGCCTCCCTGTGGAAGGTAAGCCTTGCATTCTTAAAATCACATGTAAACAATACTTTTTGTATCTCCTATGAATAAAATCGATTCCAATTTAATCATAGGTATTGTATTTACATTATATTTATTTCTTTGTTTTTTTTATTTCTATAAATATGGATTGCGTTGTTTCTATTTCAGAAAACGAAGTTGACGAATTTTGTATCTTCCCTTATCATCAAAAAGAAAGATGCTGGGCTGAGAGAGAAGCCCTCTCTTAGTTGCAGGGTATATAGCGTACAAAGTACGGGATAAGGATCCAACACTAGGCGCCTACTCGAAAGATGTCCCTTCTAATAACAGTGACAAATGGATTGAAGCTCTTTCCCACGGGGGTTTGACTGTGCCAAGTGAATCGTGGAAAAAAACAGTGGACGATTTTGAAATTGTTTTTAAATCACTCCATGGCGAAAATGATTTCTACAGTGTCCGGAGAGGAGTCATTAAAGAACTCCGAAGAAGACTTACGGATAAATTTCCAAATGTGTGTCCACAAGCTATTAATGCCTACGCTAGATTAAGGACATTTATTAGGATCAGGCGTTTTAATGAGAACAAATCAAACGATAGAAGCTGTATGAACAAAGCTAAGAAATGGATACGTTCCAAAAAATAAAATTGTTGATTGTAAAATTGTTGTTTGTGTTATTTCATATCCCTAATGTAATATGATTGAGTATTCTACGTAGCCCTTAATACCCAAAATGTTATTATGTCACATATTGTTTTTAGAATGTCTTATATTATTTACACGTTATTGCTAGCTATTGTTTTACAAATAATGTTATGGATAATTGCTATTTATAGAAGAGTATATACATGCAATGAAAGTATAGACATTTATTGTTAACTCATTAGGCTTATTTTAAGATGAGTAGCCGAGAAAGTATTAAATGTGTAGCTAGCGCAGAGCTGTGGCGCGACAGTGTCTGAGCAGTGACGTCACATCCGAGCAGCAGTGGGTACAACTTCCCGCGCGCCGTGAGACAGCCCTTCCCTATTTAGCGGCCCTGATACAGAGCATAATTAACTGCGGCCTTGACACAGTCCGTGCGGCAGGTGCCTTCGAGAAACCTGCGTCGACAAGCACGTACGCCACACGCGTTACATCGAGATTCTTCTGGCACATTCGACAAACACGTAGATTGTTCTGTGATGTCGTAACAGTATACTGTATTGAACCTAATCGATCAGTATATCACTTCTTTACCGAAACTAACAAATTTCAGTATAGCTCTAGTGGATAGGACACGTATACAGTGTTTAGCATCGCTGCCTGCTACAGTGTTTTTGATAGCCTGCTGCCTGCTGTATCATTGTTAAACCCATTATCTATTGTTTTTGTATCTAGTCTGCGACTCTTACTGTCTTTAGTGGATTTGTACAACTTGTCGTTTCTCCAGTCTTTCATCGACAAAACTACGTACACTTTACACCACTTCCTTCCTAACTAAAATGTAATCTTCTTGGCGTAAAGAATGTGATATTCGACAATGACAATCTCCAGTACTTCTTTCAGGAAAGTCTTCTTTGTTCTTGGCCTGTGTCGTTTGTCTTTGAGTAACACGGATAACTTACCAATAAGTAACTGATTAGCTTAAATGACTGCGGCAGCTCTCCTTTGTATTTCTTTGTTTCTCTGAAAGGCTTGTGTTATCCCTCTTATGCAGTCCACCCCTCTTTATTATGCATAAAACAATTGTAATACGTAGAGTAATACTACTGGAATCTAACCGTTCAGTTTTATGCATGGAAATAAATAAATATTTTTAATATTCTGTAAAACAAGTGGTTACATCGATCTCAGAGTCAGAACACTTAAAGATAATATTGGCTGTGATAATCAATAAATTCTGTGAATCCTTTTATACACAGTGATGTTAAGTTCAATTTCTTCCGTACGGGTGTTCAAAGAAATGTAGTCTTGTAAGCAATTGTTTTCAATTTGGCTTGTATAATCTTGCACACATCCTTTCGCTATTGTTTTTTAATTTCTTAGCACAAAACATTTCAAAGTCAAATAGATTTTGCAGATTACAGTTGAAAAAAGATGATTCTACGACGTAATCGAAGTCGAATGCAGTACACTCGAGTAACGGAGCTTCCTTCACCATCGGCAGTGGCATACGCGCTGGTAAAGGCCTTACATTCGTTTTCCTAACGTATTACACGGACACAGGCTATTTGAACAGGCGAGACGTGTTTTACGAGCTTTTAAGAAGTAGTCTACACAAAACATAAAGAGGTCGTTATAATATTAGAAGATTGCAATAACGGAATGCTTGTAAATGACAACATTAAGGTGTATCAAAGTTTATGTGCCCTGAAATCAACTGCCTAAATCCGGTATACAAGTTTTAGATTTTACTCTAAAACTGTTGGGAGAAGTACGATTTGTGATCTACAAAGTCGGATCATACACTACGAGTCAAATAAAGCTGACACTGAGTATGTTGCCAATTATGCCATTACGCTTCTGAAGAATTTTACTGGCTTCTTTTTTACCAGAGGAAAGAAAAAAAATTTTGATTGATGTTGAGGTATCGGGAACAAGTATCGCCAAATGTTTGGTCCTGAATAAAAACTCACAAAGGTGGGTAATGTGTCCGCGTTGCAAGTTCGAAGAAAGTTTGACTTATGATTTGCGTGAAATGTCTACGCAGGAGGTCTGCTCGATGGTTCTGCGATGATTCTGGTATGTACTATGTACAAGGATGGATTTGAAATGCGTATATGAGACATGAAGGTGACCATGGATCGTATCAAAAGAAAATAGACACCATGGTTCGACAGAGTCTTTAGCTCTTGGCTGTAGTAAGAGATATTAGTTTTTTAAACATTACTAAAACAAGATGGTATATCTCAACTAAAACAGTGTACTGGAGAATAGCGACACTTGGAACCACATTTGAAAAAAAATCAGCTGATTGTACAGAAGCACAATTCTGTGAACTCCTATCTCTCTTTCGTATGTTCCAAATCAAACTTCCTTGGTATTTTTTCTTTATTTTATTGTTGTAAAATGTAAATATAAGTTACTATCAGTGACTTCATTTGGACACCTGAAGGGTTATAGTTATGTTTAGATGCAAGTATGTAACGTTACTGTGGAACGTTATAAATTAATTCAATATGTACAATATATACTTATATAAATTAATGCAATATGTGTAATATATAGATAAAAACTTCAATTATTAATCATAGTTATAGAGGTATGATAAGATATGCAATTGTAATACACATAAATGGAAGTAATACGTAGAGTAAAGAATGAACAGGGCGAGGCTTGTGTGCCGACAGTCTGTCGCCAGCGAAATAAAAATACAATAGACGGTTGTACCTAGTATGTCATAAACGCATAAATTGTTTTGTGTATGAAAACAGCAAAAAACTGACATGTACCGTTAGAAAAAGCCGGTCGATGTCCTTCAGGAGACAAAGGATGACAGCCCAATATTTATTACGATTTTAGAAAGTAGCGTCGTTTTTAACAGCTAAGCGACCACGCGGTAAAAAAATAACGTGCCCGCACTGTTTAACCAATAAGAAAAAGCGTCAGTTTTGCGCGCGTGAAAATGACGAGACAGGAATGGAGAATTTAAAATTCACCGGGGAATATTTCAAACTCTGGCCAATGAAAGTGTCTTCAACCAGAAATGTGGTGATGGAATCAATAGCAAAACTATAAAAAGAGAGACGAAAGCGGAGACGTTCTTTTAAGTAAATTCCAAGACGAGCACGCGAAACCTGCGTAGCTCTATACAAACTTTTAGTAATCTAGCGGAACGTCATAATAGTTTGTTATTTAAACGTATAAATTAGGTCACTAATTAAAATCGCGAAGTAACACGTTCAAGTATCAAGAAGAGTATTTATTTAGTGCGTGTAAAGTACGTGAAGAAAGAATATGTCATAAGTGCGCGTAAAGTACGTGTTCGGAATATATTTCAGGTGTGCGTGAGAAGTTGAGTTGAAAAGTATATTTATTTATGTGCGTGACGTAAGTACAACGCGAGCGTGTATTCAAGTTTAAGAAGTGCTAATCAAGTATGTGTAGTGAAAGTGAAGTGTAATAAGCGACGTAGAGCAGCTAATCAAAGTCTGGAATCCTGCAAACAAGTAACATCTAAAAATCTTAACAATTCAGAATTCTAATATATAAACATAAAAAAATTAATATCTACCATAGTATAACTCATCTCATTTTCAAAAAACCCACGCGAGTTCAGATTCTAACAATGCAATTTAAGTAATATGACATACTAGAAAGGTATTATTAGTAATCACTGTATAATTAAGGGACTGAATTGAATATCGTAGTAATAGCAATTTGATATGAGTCATATATAGATGTCAGATGAATAGAATATAATACTGCAGCTTGTTAACTGAAGAATACAAATAATAGTAATAGTCAAGAATCATAATACGTTGAAGCTAGTAGTAAAGTATATTAAACGTATCAATAATGTTCTGTTAAATATCATAATGTTATGATAAATGTCAAATGCCTTAGTTGTAAGCAAATGCAATAAAATAGTATATTGGTATCTGAACTGAACGAGTTTTTCTTTCTTAATAAACCCTGGGATACTCATACTCTGGCGCCCAACCGAATTAATGAAATACATAATAATGAGTAAACGTATTTAGTAACAGATATTAAAAAATTAAATCATAAATAAAATAAATCATTATAATCGACATCAAAATTAAGAGCCTTTTAAGAGATTATTATATTTGTCGCCAACAACGTGGTGCAGTAAAAAGAACCTTAATAAGTAATGGGTATGTATAAATACTTATGGAAAGAGATCAATTACTCAAATACCTTATTTAACAACTGTACATTTTTCACAGGCAGTCGATCAAAACGTTAATATTGAAGATCAAATTATGTAATATAATTATAATATAATATAATATAATATTAATATAATTATGTAATTTGCAACTTAGTAAACCACTAACATAATATTAAATTACCTTTAAGCTAATAATAATAATAATAATAATACTGAATTTGGTAAATCAATTTTTCCATGAAACTTTGTGATCACTATCTCTCAAAGCGATCACAAATTTTGAATTTTTGTGTGGCATCTCATTTTTCTTTTTAGTTTCGAAAGCTTATACTTGTATGAAGAATTTAGTAAATAACATACTGTGATTCTCCTTTGAAAATTTATTTGCACTGTTAGAAGTTGTAAACTAAGTACTGTAGAGTAAACATGTTACAGTACAGTACATTACCTCCGAACACGACGGAATGTATAGCTCCAAGGCGCACCGTGGCCAACATCGATATTATCGCTTCCGGTATTAAAGGCATGTAAATCACTACTCGGTCGCCTTTCTTCACACCAATTTCAGCCATGGCGCCTGCCAGCAACGATACCTGAAAGTATGGTTCATTATTAATTCTGCACCTTGACCCATACACGAGTAAGTATAAACTGAGAAACAGATTTTTGCAATGACAGAGTAAACTAATAATGTGACGTGGCAGCGAATTGATATTCATCAAAGCTGTATATAACTTATTGTTTTTTTTATATTTTTGTATATAGATTTTATACGTTCAGTATACAGATTTAATAAGAATATTAGTATAGGCCTACATATGCACTACATGATACGATATTATGTATGCCGTATATATACACGTACATACATATAGACAGACAGACAGATACACACACGCACGCACGAAGATGCATTCCTAAGCTCAGAGTGATGAGAAAGTTAAAGGCATAAGTAATAATAAACAATAGGCTACTTTTTAAACGTTGGTAAGTGTAAAACATACAAAAATACAGACGTTAATGGATGTGGAATACAAAGGTGGGTAATGTGTCCGCGTTGCAAGGACGAAGCAAGTTTGATTTATGATTTGCGTGAAATGTCTCTGGAGGACATTTTTTGTACAACAAAGCAGTTACAAAAATACATCGTCTACATCAGTTTCTCAACCTTATTCCGACAGTGGCCCGCTTCCGACCTTATTTTCTTGTTGCGGCCCCCTATCCCGTTAGGGACAGCTAACTTTTTATATCTTTTCTTTATAAACACAACCACATTTTATACATAATTTTCATAATTTATAAAAAATACATTACGCCTACAAAAAAATGTATACAGTGCTTTTAAATATTTTTCGACCAATGTGACCTTTGCTAATGTGAAGTTTTTTTATATTTGGTTCAATTGCTTTATCCATAGGACTACCCGAATGTCATCTGTGTACATTACATTAAGACAATCCACCTTTGACTGAATAATAACTCACCCGACCAAAACCTGATTCTGCCAAAAAATAAGTACTGAAGGGAAATGCCACAAAAAGCAACAGAAGAAATGCAGTGTTCTTGACTTGAAGACCGTAATGAAACACTTGCTTGAGGAAAATACGCATGTGTTTTATCAAAGGAGTCTTCCCTCCTTACCAGTGCACTTTGCTTTAATCTTAGCTCCTCAGCCCCGTGTCGTAGCACCCCGCTTAAGCAATGTTTGGCCCCCTTGGAAACACTGGTATAGGCCAATGTCTACGTCGGCCATTCGCAATTAACAAACCAGTAGTGATATATCATAATTTGTCTAATGTGTTTTGGACATTACATTGTACCTATATATTAATAACTGATGAACATACACACACGTGAAGGTGTAATCTCACATCTCCAACAACTTTCATTGCTTACCAAGAGAAATTCTACTTACTTACTTACTTACTAGCCAACGCCCACCCTTGGCTGTTGGACCATTAGGCGGCGCGCTGACCAGTAGAGACGCGAGAGCCTTGCCGTATCATCTTCGTCTTGGACTTGCGTGTCTGAGAGCAAGGCTGGACATGTAATTAGGTGATCCGCATTCATGGAAGCGTATCCACAGAGAACACATTCAGGAGACGACAACACCCCGATGCGGTGCAGGTGGGAGGCCAGGTAGTCATGACCGGTTGTAGTTCTAAAAAGAGCAACACTAGTTGGTCGGGGTAGAGTTCTATTGATGGGGCCGTCCGTAACCAATGATGTTGCCCATCTTTTTCCCACACAGGACCTTAATTGTTTCTCTTTTAGCCATAGGCTTATTGAGCAGTTTATTCTTGCTTTCGCATATGCATATGAGCTGGGGGTCTCCGGCTGAGGCAGTGCTGCGCCCATTTTGGCGAGGATGTCGGCTTTTTCATTTCCCATGATGTTGACATGGCTGGGTACCCATTGCAGTTCAATCTGCCAGCCTAATTGTACAAGGTTCTGCAGTTCTCGCCTACACTCAATTGTCAGGGAGCAGTTTGTGTCACCATTTGAGGTCACGTTTTGAATCGCTGCAGTTGAGTCTATGAGGAAGACGGCTTTGTTAGGTGGTGAGATCTTGGCAAGCTCAATAGATGCTGCTTTTATGGCTGCTATCTCTCCGTCATAGTTGCTTAGGCGGCCTCCTACAGCGAGGTGGCCTTCAAATAGAGAGCTGTAGAAACCAGCCCCTGTTGCCCCTGTTAGATGGTATAGAGGATCCGTCTGTGTAGATTCGTATCCACTGCTCAGCGGGAAAACGTTTTTGTACAGTGTGTAAGGCTGCTTGACGAAGCTCGGCTTCATTCGACTCCCAAGGGAAATTCTAGTTCTGGAGGGTTGTGTTTGCACTCGTACCATTGTGTCTGTAACACGAAGTTCGATTTTATGTAAAATTTAGTTTACTTATCGTGTTGTTACTGACCTGTTTCTGCAGTTCGCCGTAAGTGACTTTGCGGACGGTCTTGGTGACTGGACTGTCATGGATGAGAGCTACCTTGTCTGCCTTTCCCGCAGCCACGTGTCGGTCTACGGCGTTGTAGCATGCGTTTAGTTCTCCTCCAATAAACCTACGCACCCGAATTGACATTAATTAGCTACTGTTTTATGAAAAAGAATTAACTCTAGATTTTAAAAACGATATGAGAATGATACAGAAATGAATATATCTATAGCGTAAAAGACAATTTAAAAGAAAATAAGTAAGGGGAAATAAACGTTTGCATAATCTTTTGACAGCATAACACAAGGAAAGTACTTGAAATTATGTTGAAGACAGGCGAGCGGTGTACAGACAGATGGAAGATTTAAAACCAAGCCGCCAGTGATCATGAAAGCAGAGAAGTTAGGATTGGAAATGTTCATAAAATGGTTAAAATTGAGGCATACCTGCACTTGATTGTATTTTCTTATATATAGGATGAGTCAAAATTGCACGGCAATCTCTCGGGACATGATTCTATAGCTACAAATAAGAAAAAAAGTTTATATAAACATAGGTCCGAAAATGGTTAATTAGCGAGTTACGGCTCGCGAACCAGTTCGCCCTGATTTCTGCTCCCACGGTAAAATGACGCCGTACTGAAATTCATGGGGTGTAAATTGAAGGGTAAATTTGGTGTTTTCTTATGGTTTTTGATCTGACAAATTGAATAAAAGAGGTCCCAGAGCTCCTATGTTAATTAGTTTCTAAGAAAACCCGTGTAAAACACAAAAAATTTGAGTTGAAAAACACACTTTTTTAGATTTGGGATAGATAACTTCATTAATTTGTTAATAAACATATAAAAATTTCTAGCTAAGTTTATAGAGAATTTAATTACGAGAAAATTGATGTGTATAATGTCTATTAACAATAAGTATAAATTTAAGGAATTTTACTTTAATTAAAAACAAAACAGACCAAAATGCGCCAGAAAGGTGGAACAATTTACAAGAAATGGCATTGTAAACTTTCGAAACACCTACACTTGGGCAGAAGAAAACCCACGAAACTGCTCGTGTGGTGCGGTCTTCTTGGTGATAATCTCTTAGGGCCTTTTTCTTACCACCAAGGCTTAATGGAAGACAATACTTAACATTTTTTGCAAACGAATCTGATGGAACTCTTGGAAGATATTCCACTTGAAGATAGAGTACAGATGTCGTTTTTGAATGACGGTGCATCTGCTCACTACTGTCGTGATTTGATGAACCATTTAAATAATACATTCGGTAAGCGATGGATTGGTCGAAACGGGCCAGTAAAATGGCTACCTCGAATTCCCCAGAAAAGTGTTACAATTTTAAACAGAATAAAGGTTTTCGTAAACTTTTTTACAACAAATGTAACTCTAAACAAATTGAAAACATATATTATTAAATTTTTACTTGTTTAAATAATTAAATGATTAAATCAAAATTGTTAAATGGATAAAGCTGCAAACGTTCGTTCAAAGCAATTGTTCAATGTGGTCATTTTGCTGAATGGAGAATTCAGCTCGGCGAATCCATGCTAGCCGGGCACGTTTTATAGCATCAGGATTATTCTTAACAGTAGCTCCATATTCTATTATGCGTGTCTCAATTCTTGTTGTGTGCCAATACGAGCGGAATAAAGTAACGACTTCATCCAACCACAAGGAAAAAGTCTGCTGGCGTGAGATCAAGAGATCGAGGTGGCTATTTTACTGGTCCGTTTCGACCAATTCATGGCTTACCGAACGTATTATTTAAATGGTTCATCAAATCACTACAGTAGTGAGCAGATGCACCGTCATTCAAAAACCACATTTGCACTCTATCTGCAAGTGGAATATCTTCCGAGAATTCCATTAGAATCGTTTACTAAAACTGTAAGTATTGTCTTTCATTAAGCCTTGGTGGTAAGAAAAAAGGGTCTAAGAAATTACCACCAAGAACACGGCACCACACATTAAATGCAAAAGTACGTTGGTCATGTCTTGTAGCAGTCTCATGGGTTTTCGTCTGCCCAAGTGTGGGTGTTTCGAAAGTTTACAATGTCATTTCTTGTAAATTGTAACACTTTTCTGGCGCATTTTGGTCAGTTTTGTTTTTAATTAAAGTCAAATTTCTCAAATATGTACTTATTTTTAAGAGATTTTATACACATCAATTTTCTCATAATTAAAATCTCTGCAAAGTTAGTTAGAAATTTGTATTTGTTTACTATCAAATTAGCGAAGTTATTTTATCCCAAATCTAAAAAAGTGTTTCTTAACTCCAATGTTTTGTGTTTTACACGGGCTTTCTTAGAAACTAGTTGAGATAGAGCTCTGGGACCTATTTTATTCGAATGTCAGATCAAAAACCACAATAAACCACTAAATTTACCCTTCACTTTATACTCCACGAATTTCAGTATGGCGTCATTTTACCGTGGGAGCAGAAATCAGGGCGAACTGGTTCGCGAGTCATAACTCGCAAACGAACCATTTTCGGACCTATGTTTATATGAACTTTTTTTCCTATTTGTAGCTATAGAATCAGCTTCCGGAAGATTGCCGTGCGATTTTGAATCGCCCTGTATATTGTAAATGCTCAGACAGCGATAGGAAATATTTTAAGACAGGAATGAAAGTTCACGGAGAAAGGACAGACATAGCCCATTTTCCAAACGATGTTAGAGATTTTGACAGTTGTAGAAGTGAAGTACAGTAATAGAGGAAGGAAGTTGGGAAGAAGACGAAAACAATAGGTGAGATTTCAGGACTGAATTGTTATAACATAAGTTTATGACAATAGTAGAAAGGATAGATAAAAAATGTAGGTAAATAACCCGTTCTAAAGGGTGCAAAAGAGTTTACGTAACTTGTAAATAAGAGTCACAATACACGTCAAAACACAATATGGCAGAGATTTCAAACGACAAAAGACTATCACGGTACACACAATCTATGGTAGCGTCACGCGCAGGCAGCTGTGAAGCAGTGATGTCACGCGCACCGATAGTGCTACTCCAAGCTGTATGAAGGATTGTTCTTTATTTTTTCTGTATTCTACGACTTGCCCTACAATTGGTGTAATGTGTGGCTATGGTAAAAATGACCATATATTAACAGTTTAAATGATCAAGTCATCGTTTGTTGTATTATGTTGAATATAAAGTGAGACTTCGCTATGTGAAAATCTAAACAAACTTGTCAAATAAACAAAATTGAACGTATACTATCTGTTGTTGAATTAAGTAAAGTTTACTATATAGAGTATCTTAACATAAAATCTCATCAATAGATTTATATTATAAAACTTACCATTGCAGTAACGTAATAAAATAATTCCAGGTTCGGGAAAAGTTTTTACTTATTAATTAAATAGGCAATTGATTTTTATGTACCTTAAATATAAATGTTTATCATAGGAGGTTATTACTGAGCTTAACTGATGACACTAGTTAACGGCCATTTTGCATCTGGTATGTGATAAATTGAATTGAGGCGGCTCAGTAGACCAGTGGGTATGGCACCTGGCTATTAATCTAGAGGTCCCGGGTTCGATTCCCGGGCCCGCACCATAAAATCAAGGTGCGTTTTTCAGCCCCCAGGTCGACTCAACCTGTTGAAAAAATGAGTACCTGGGATAACATTCTGGGGATAATGATGGGCGGCTGAAGCGTAGTGCTGGCCACACAGCCTTCCTAGTATGCCGTACGGGTCGTATAAGGCAGCCTACCCTGTCTGACTCCTAAGCTGCTTCGGTGGTACACATGGTAGCCATTATTATTATTATGGTATAAATTGATTCTCATGTATTTTTAGATGTAGAAAACGAATCTGTCCTTTAAAATGCTGTACCACGTAAGGTTTTTAAGTATTTCACAATTTTTTAGGTTTTGTAATACATTTTTAGTGTTTTATATATAACCTCTATATTTTCTCTGTAAGATTAAATATATAAAATGAAATCAGTAGTTATACTAATTACACTTATCATTTGATGGTAATACACAATGCAAGAAGTTCTGAAAACTATCACTATATGGCAGGATAATATTGCGTTTCTCAGTAAAGGTACCTGCATTACCAACAGAATTTACTCAGCCAACTCGTGGTTGTGTGAACCACCCCGACAACGTTTGACTTTTGTTATGTGTGTGGAAAGTTTACTCCGAAAGCACAAAGAAAGCCTACTACTAATTTAGTTAATACGGGATATAAACTGTATTTTGATTTTGCTCTCGGTAATAAGGACAAAAGTTTCGCACCACACATTGCTATATTGCTACAAGCTTCGCAACCTGCACAACTACTCCAATAAAATTGATGAAAGAAAAGCGTTATGACATGCCCTTTTCTGTTCCAATGGTTTGGTTAGAGCCAAAAGATCATACGGACTGTTATTTTTGCATTACAAATATTGCAGGGGATTCCCGTAAAACCAAGCATAAAATAAAATATTCTCGTGTGTCTTCGGTGCATAAACCTGCGGCTCATTGTAAGACCTGTGCCTCATTCCTATCTGTAACTTGCAATCCGCTGTATCAGATTCATCAGAAGATAATGCATCAGAAGATGCAGGGCCCATAGAAGAATACAGGGCCCTGGATTTTGCGATAAATCGCCTCATTCCATAGACTAAGATGAACTGAACGACTTGATGCACGATTTAAAACTTTTTAAACAGGAACATGAACTGTTGGGGTCAAGACTGCTGCAATGGAACCTTCTAGATTCAGGGAAAAAGGTTACAAGTTTTAGCTCAAAAAGTAGCCATTTTTCTGCATATTTTGAAATGAAAAATTAAATGTGTGTAATGGCCTGTTAGGAAGTCACTGAGCAAATACCTTTTGTGATGTTTTCATAATTATAGGATCAATTTCTTTTTCTATGCATTTTTCTATTCCTTCTGCTGATTTGTCATTGACTCTTCAAAGCACCAAAAGTTCTCACGATCAGTTCCATTAAAAACATATCTAAATATTAGTGCCATTTGGTACCAATTGGTGGCTAACTAGGTTTACCAGCATATATTTAGTAACTCTTCTTTTCTTTGACAAGCTGATACTGTTCATATAAGATATGTACCAACTTAAACAGAAATTTCGTTACATTGAATAGCCAAGAAATCGGAATTTTTAATTTGATGTTTAATTTTTAAATGTTTAAAGAACATTATTTATATTTTATCTTTTAAACAACGGACAACGGACAAATGACAGTTAGTTAACTATGATAATGTGATTTTTTACCTTCTCTGTCGTCAAGGAGGCGCTCGGCCATAATAAGAAACTGCCAACGAAAAACAGTCATACTAAAAAGAAGGGATTTTTATTCTGTTGAACACTGCAGTTGGGAGAGGATAATCATAAAACCGGCCAAGACCTATCTGTAAAAAATAAGATTCCCAAACTTCTTGATTACACTTAGATGATAAAACATTACTCTATCCCTCTGATTCTACAAACAGACCTTGCAAAATACGAATTGAAATCATAAATCCAGTTTTCACGCATTACGCACGGTTAGTTTTTTTTTGGAGGACACAGGTGATGCGAAAACTGCTGTGGGAGTTTGAGAGTGGGAAATGGATTTTTCTTTAAACACGTTTTAATGGAATGTTCAACAATTCCCGATTTCAATTCTCCTTCAAAATCACATGCAAAAATGTTCAGAACAAATTCGTGCTGTTCTAGAATTAAATTCAACCTTCCTCTTACACAAATTAGTAAGGGAGGTTTTCCATTGACTTGGATAGAAGAGCACAAATCGTAAAGTTTATTCAAAGTAACGATTTTTTCATTTAAACTTTTACCATACGCACTTTTTAGTTGGCTGGTTGGATGATGGGCAAATCTTGGATTAAAAACGCTAAAACCATCATTTGCAACAATGAAGAAATCAATCATTCAAATGGTCATTACTGGGGAAAAAATAAGATGGGGAAGTCTTTGATTAAAAACGTCAAAACCTTCATTTGTAGCAACGAAAAAATCAAGCATATGGCCACTATCGGGGAAAAATAAGAAGAAACAGCGTTCGTGACAATTCTTGGGATCAATTCAACCGCTTTTCTCACGTTTTAGTTTTTGGTTCCAGTTAGTTATAGGTGGTTTTCAGAAATTTTGTAAGAAAAATTCAAATCTATGTTCTTTTGGTGGCTAACTAGGTTTACCAGCATATATTTAGTAACTGTCTTTTCTTTGACAAGCTGATACCGTTCATATAAGAGATGTACCAACTTAAACAGAAACCCTAAATAAGACGAACATCAGAGCAGAGGTTTGTAATGTGTTATACCAACGTTAGAGAGATATTTTCTGTTTGGGCCACCCATGTCTTAAACAAATGCTCGAACTCAGAATCCTACCACTCGGTGATTTTAGCTGCTTGGAAATATAATTCTGTTGTTACAGTTTGTCCAGCTGATAAGAAAGAGGGTGTTCCCACTTGCCTCTAATTTCCGCGTGATTACGTGACCCCCAAAACATATGTTGAACACCATCATAACAAACGTCAGATATCACTTTCATTTCGCACATCCCAATGTCTTTTGGAAAACTGTCCAAATTAACGAGCTGTTCACTGAATTTACACTAATATTTAAAAACCTTTGTGGAGTTGAAAATTGTGGTTGTCGTCTTTTTATAGTAATTTCTCTAGGTGGAGTGTAATTAAGAATTTCTCTTGTGTACAACAAAGCTTTTTAGAAATACAACGAATTGTAACAGGATTAAGTACGTCTTCACAGGATCCGTTTGTTGGCTACATTTTATTTTTACTACGTATTGTTGTAAAAAAGTGGCAACAGCTCTTCATAGGCCTGTTTTTGTAATGATTGCTCTAAAAGTGGTATAACTGAATATGCAGACTCTAATTCATCGAAAAGTTTAATTTTATTGTTTAAGGGAAGAATTTTCTTTTAAATTATTTCTACTGAAACATAATACAGACTCGGCCGATTCATTATTATTTTTTCCTAGCGATTACAGGAGGAATATTGTGAGTGGAACTCTCAAGCAAATAACTTATTATTATTTGTTTATTTTCACGCATTACACACGGTTAGTTTTTTTGGGCGGACACAGGTGATGCGAAAACTGCTGTGGGAGTTTGAGAGTGGGAAGTGGATTTTTCTTTAAACACGTTTTAATGGAATGTTCAACAATTCCCGATTTCAATTCTCCTTCAAAATCACATGCAAAAATGTTCAGAACAAATTCGTGCTGATTTAGAATTAAATTCAACCTTCCTCTTACACAAATTAGCCCACAGTTTGTGTATGAGGTTATCTTTAGGGTATGGAAAGAATTTCTTAAATCCTTCCCTTCGTAACTGTGATTTGTACAGCCCACAACTGCACAGCACACCATGTTAACGTAAATATCAGTAGTACGCAGAACCAAAACAAAAGCACAAACACATACTTGTCACATAACACAGTTTAATGAAAATAAAAATTGTTTGACAGCAGTAACAATGTACCGTGTGGCACCTGTCACTGAACTAATCAAATGCTATCCCAGCCAGCTCTGGGTGCTGATGACGTCACAGTCTACTGTTCCTGATTCCTACCGTTTATTCTATATACGGAGGTTTACATCAAGTAGGGCATACCAGTGGGATAAAACATTTTTGAACTGTAGTAGACTCTATAAATGTCTAGAAAAGTTGCTTCAACAAAATATATGTTGCAGATACGTGACAAAGGCAGTTTAACATTTATGAGGAGATATAAGAAGCTAACAAAAGAGCTGAATACAAATCACCAGTTCTACGGATTAAAACCTTGATGGGTGAATAAATCGTTATCTGCTACTAATTTTTAGTGCTATGAGTAGCACTAACTTTGTACTCTATGGGAAGAATATAAAACAACATATTAAAAATACGTTAAGAAGAATTTCATTAACGCGATATGTGATAGATGGTAGGGCACTTGTAGGTCGACAGGTCGAGACCTAAAGTAAGAAGTTACGCGTTCTGTAGAACAACACCAGTAACGCTTCTTGTGGCATGTAACGAAACCCAGTGTGCTGATTACCGAGCACAGCAACTTCAAGAGAAAACCTAGGTATAGTCTTGAAGCAACTGCAGTCAACGCTGTATTGCTTTCTTAAATGCTTGTGATAAATCGAAAATAAAACACCAAAGACGGAAACGGGAGTTATTAATGATATCTCAGAACATTCAGGGTGACTTTTCATAAAACTATTATCATGTCGTTTCAAAGTGTAAAATTGTTTCAAATTCAGTTAAGGACAGCTTCGATTTATTCTGAAAAAAGAGAATCCTCCTGAATAATCTTTGGACTTATATCGAAATCTGCATGAAAGTAAATTTAATTTATTTTATTTTTTTACATTTTATTCTTACATAGTGCACACTGCGCATAGGCGTTGCATGGTCTGAAGTGGTTGGTATCAAGGCAAATATATTTTAGGGGATTACAAGCAACAGAACTGAAGTTTCATTCGGGCAGCACAAGGAATTCGTGAGTGAATGTGTAAACGAAATAGCAGAGTCATATGGATGAGTACGTCTTCAGATATAAAAATAAACGATGGATGGTTTCCTCACTGAGTGTCGAACAAGACTACGATACTCTAGTTGGAAAGAGGTAAAATGCCTAGGCAGACCACAAACAACGTAACTTTGGAAGACCGTACTCTTAAACTGCGAACTCACCTCTGCCTTGACAATTCAAGGGTTTCATGAGACTTTACTTTCGACTGTTGAGTGTTACCAGCGGTAACGTGGAGAGACTTAATTTGTTATTAAAATGTGTGATATATCTGAAATTTCCGATTCGTAAGGTCCTTACGCAAAAAAATAAGGCCAAGTTTTCTTATTTGCTTTCCGCTGATAAGGCTTCAGAGCGATTGGCCCCACTTTAAGCGATATCCTATAAATTTACGGAAGCCTTTTTCGAAATTTCCTTATACGAATTTACGAATAAGCGAAGACCTTACCTACGTTTACCAGACTCATAGCATTAAGGTTCATAAAAAGGTAAGATTACAGTGAAAATCATGTGTGGTATTGTGGGACGCACACAATGTGAATACTGAATGTATAGACCTACACATCCAAATACATAAGCTCAAATGCACTCTGACATATCACACACATACTTTATCACAAGTGATTTATTTGTATGCATTTTGATTGTGGAATCCAGTAAAACGAAAACGTGTTCGAGATAAGCTTTGTAAGATGTATCTTTCGATGTTCCGACACATTTAATAAATATGACAAGGAAGAATTCATAGCTTATCTTGTTTTATTGTATTCTGTCGGTATAAATTATGTGATCTATTTGTGTGTCTGGAGTATTATAAGCGAGAACAGTTATAAGGAGAGCAGAATACCCATCAACAAATAATAAATGTTTTACCTCGCATATCTAATGTATCTTATACATTATAAGATCATTATATATACATATATAAGATTCACCTTATATCATCTTATTCGCCGGCATTGTTTAGGTAATTATTTCGTGTTCAGAAGGTGAATATAAGAGATATAAGGACGCCATAAGAAGTCGATGAACAAATATATTGTCCCTAAATAAAAACTGGGTCAGAGTAGGACGAAAGTGTAAACTGTGCCGACTAATATGGAAAACTAGAGAAATCCTAACAAAATTAAATTTAAGAAATCAAAAAGTCGAAAATCAATTTACTGCTGACATTCAACGTTCAACAATATTCAGGTTAACGGACAATGCGGATGTGAGCGTTTGTCAAAAGCAGAACGTGGATTGGAGCTGCTGTGGCTGGACTTGAGCTTAGCTCTACCACAACAAACTAGTACCCTATGCCATTCCATAAACGAGATTAAATCTTGAGCTGGTGAAGGTGTTCTGCCTTGAATGGTTAGACTAAAATCGAAAATATGATAGGCCCTACGCGTATATTCACATTAAAATGCCAATAATTTGAACAGGCGAAAGCTGAATGGTTTCCTTATCAGTTATGTAAAGCTAATTCAGATCTTAGAAATTATTAAAGAGTGTACTTCGAATACTAAGCAATGTATTTCAAATGTACACCTATGAATTTATTTTTTAATTTATAATGGTGATTTATTACTTATAAAACTCATTAGATAACTATGAATAGACAGCATAAAATAATAGTAATAATAATACTAATACTAATAATAATTTTTTTTTTACGAGGGAGACTGTGGAAAACTAATGTTCACCGCAGGAGGGTCCGCACTCGTACGGTGTGTGGGACTCGCACCCACCAAAACCACAAACCCTATTGTCTACGATGGCATGGATCAACCTCGGGACTCAGCTTTCGCAATACTTCAAGGTGGTGCCATTTGTACTTCGTCCTGTGGACGTTCATCTGTTTTAAACCTTCAGCAGGTCCACGGTACCTGTTTTCTGCTATTCTGTCAGCGGCCCTAGCAAGATCATCTTCGGGTTTCTTATTTTGCCTTAGTACCTTCTCTATGTAGGCTGCTACCTGATTCCAGTGGTGTTCGCTCTCCAGCATTATTCCGATGATACTTTCGGGCGAGATCTGTCCCACTACATTTTTAAGGGTTTGCCTCTCCTCTTTCCATCTATCACAGGTGAAAAACGTGTGTTTCACATCGTCTAATTCCTGTTTACAGAAAATGCAGTTTGGTCTGTCTACTTTCCCCATCCTATGTAGGTAAGCTCGGAACAGGCAGTAGCCAGTTAGAAACTGCATTATGAAGTAATTAATCTCGCCATGTTTGCGGTCAGTCCACTCAGCTAACTCTTTTATGAGCTTAGCGGTCCATTTTTCCTGCCACTGAGCCATAGTACAGGCCCTGGCCTCCTTGTGAGCTTGTACAGTATCTACTGTATCTACTTGGGCCCTCCTCTTTAAACCAGTTTCTGTTCCTGTGCCAGCAGATTGATTGGGGTTATTCCCGCGACGACAAGAACCGCGGACTCCGAAACCGTTCGGTAGGAACAAACGACTCCGTGCACACCACGTCGCAGCATTGCTGACATGCGTCGTCTGTATTTCTCGAGGAGGCATCAGCCCATATCTCCACACTATAAAGCAGTATTGAATGCGTATCCGACATAAGTAACCGTCGCTTTGAAGGTTTCGGCCACTGGTGTTCGCCATAATTCTTCTCAGTACCGCGGTCACAGTTGCAGCCACTCGCCACCCGTTTTATTTGTGACCAAAACGTAAGCTTTGTGTCCAGCAGTATACCCAGATTCTTTATTGCGACTTTTGTGTGCACAGTTTCTTCTCCGACCTACGTTGGCAAGATGTTGGGGAGATGGCTCTTTGTGAATAGCACGATCTCTGTTTTGTCTGCTGCCAGTTTTAACCCGTGTTCTGTCATCCAGAAACTGACTCGTCGCATAACCTGCCTTAATCTCATCTGAGGCAGTTCCACATCCCGTGCTATGATAAAAGCTGCTATATCATCAGCGTATCCCACTAACAATGTATTTTCGGGCATGTCCATCAGAAGAATGCCATCATATGAAGCGTTCCACAGGTCTGGCCCAAGAATTGATCCCTGAGCTGCCCCTGCTGTGACCTCTTTAATCCGGCATCCTGCTGTAGTATCATAAAGTAATACTACTTTTACTACTACTAATAATAATATTGATCCCCTTAGAAATCCAACCCTACGCCCGAGCCTATATTTTGGTCACATTTGGGGAAGGGGGGGTTCACACTCTGGCTAACAGGGCACTGGTAGTGAAGGTTGTGTGTACCGCTTGAAAAACACACCATAACCCACTGTGGGACCGATCGTGCCTGTGGGTTGGGTTCTACGTTAGTGAGCCGCGAACGGTGGCCTCAGAGCATCGGGACACACCCTGTTGTACGTAGTTTTAGCTCCAGTTTGGACACTCAGCCTCTAGATGTGCGAGGGTGGAAAGACCTGCCTACCTGGAAAACCAACCCACGGCGGTGGCCCATGCTATGTGGCACTGAAGTGTGTGTATTTTGTTGCAGCACTAGTCTAGGTCCATGAAGTGTCTCACGCACAAAACAAGAGTTCGTATACAAGAAGTAGAAACACTTAACAAAATGAGCTATATGTGGAGGCAAGAAACTTGTCATCCAGAGATACAAAGGAAAGGGCAACCACAGCATTACGCACAAGTAACAAAAGCAATCTCATACGACTAAGCATTTGGTGCCAGCCGTAGCTGGATTTAATGAGAAATGTTTGAACGAATTTCACCGTAACGTACAAGACAACAAAGTCGACAACCCAGAATAATAAATGAACCGCCTGCAACCAGACAACGGAGGTTTCAGCTGGGACGACAACTCAATATCTACCTACGACAATCACCTCGTTGTGGTGGAAGACGGCAGGATGCCGATTCCCATCACCGCTCCCTCTAGATACAGGAGGTAACACTTTCTAAAGGAAGGACCGGAGGCCTCCGTGCTCCTGAGATGAGTTCTGGCTCGGAGCTTGGCTCTCTTTCTAGCGCCAGCGACCTTACTGATCTTGGGGACCTGTGATCCCAAAGCTTTAGATAACCTGATCGCTTAGATCCGCAGCTGGGCGAAGAATCTGACCGAAAAAAGTCTATTTGGGAGAAATTATATCCGGAATCACCCAGTCGACCCAACAGAGGAGCAGAGGAGGTCTGGAGGGAAGCGCGAACAATCAACGGTTCATCGGTGCACAAGCATTTGACCGGCCTTGAACAGGACGGTCGAGTGGTGTACAACGAACACAAAATTGTGGAAATATTGGCTGAGCGTTGTGCCACTGTCAGTAATTCAATTAACTGTAGAGAAGATTTCCTCAAACGAAAAGACGAGGCAGAGCAAGACGCTCTAGACTTCGGAGACGCTGAAAACAGGTCGTAGAATCGTCTGTTTACGATGAGGGAATTAAACACAGCTCGTAACACCGCAGCTAGTATCATCAACAGCTGCAAAGAGCGTACATAAGATTACAGAGAACACTGAAAATGGTGGTTTTTCTTTCTCAGTAGCGAATACAACCTATGCTCACTTCTGTCACAAACGAATGAGATGCTCGAATTCGACTGCGAAGATAAATGGAGCTGAGATTCAGTATCAAAGGAAAGTTCGTTTTCTGGCCCTCCTCTTCGACAAATTTTAGGGTGGAAAAGACATTGAAGATCTGGCTGCTAGGTGTAAATTAGCACACGAAGGAATTAGATCAACTAAGCATCTTCCAAACCAACTGGGGGTCGGATAGAGAAGTGACAATGCGCCTATATACAGCCCTGATCCTTTCAAAAATGGATTATGGGTGCGCAGCCAACTCTCAGCCAGAAAGTGTAATCACAGTTGTTCCGGACTCTTACTCATGGGCACTGCCGAGGACAGCGAGTCTGTGCACCGCTGAGTTACATGCCATTTGGGACCCATTTGGCAGGTTCTTTGGTATTGTGAACACCAACGCCTGAGGCGCTTTGTCAACTTCATATGGCGATGACTCTCTGAGTTTCATCACCCCTCTGGGCATCACAGTCACAGGATAGGCTCTGTGCCATGTCTTGCAACACTTAAGGTTTACAATTTACTTGTATATTACTGCCAAGCCACATTTGATTTGAAATTGGTGAAGAATTTTTATAAAACGCGTTAGGTCAGGCGACGCTCGTCCTGCACCACCTCTGGCTACTGGCCTGATCTAAAGGAGTCAGAAAATACATTATATTGTCGTTTAAGACCTGAAGATGGTGGAGACACCGAAAAGCCTCGTCAAGAACGAAGTACTTAGCAGTGTGGCAATAAGTAGTGACAAAGTTGGTGTTAAGATGGCTGCTAATAAAACTAACAAAATTGGAAATACGTTATAGGCTGATAAACTAGTTGTGTTGTGTTAAAATATTCTAATGCAAAAAAATGATGAGTTACAGTAACATATTGTTTACCACCTGTTATTTATCTTTTAACTGTTAGGTTGGTTTTTCTCTTTTCGCACAAAAGAAGTTTTTATCATCCTGTTATCTGACTGCTAAATACTATACCATTATTTTATAAACTACATTAGTGTACTGTCACGAATTGACATTTTGCTACATGTATTTACCATTTCGTGAAAGGTTGGTCAGAGTTATCAATAACTTTAGTCCATGGTTTCGTCCAGCTGAGTACGTGACCCACTTGTGCCCAGAATTCGTCTGGTTGCTCTAGAGAACGCCTGAACGTTTCGAAATACTTGTCGCTGTAATATGGATTTGGTCGTCTAATTAGATCTAAACAGAGAAAAAATAAACAAAATAGGCGTAGAATTAAAACTGATTCCTTTTGACTTAAGGTAAATGTAAAAGTACGTCTAGCTCTAACAAACTTCTGTTAATAAATTATTTATTGAAAATATTGAACACAAGTAAGTGCAGGGTTTCTTAAAAATATATAATTGTAATTGTGATCATAAAGCTCCCGATAGTATAAAGAGAAGTTTATTTAAGTGTATCATGCTGTACCGTGTACCTGTACAGGATGAGGAATTTGAATGGAATTAGTAAGAATTTGTTGTGAACAACATTTGTTACGTAAATATAGCGTGAAGAAGGTAATTTCAATACATAGAAAGGTAATTAAGTACATTTCCTCCAATGTGTGTTTTTTGATTATGACAACAGATTTGTACAAAATGAATGACACTTTTAAAAAAGAAAAAAAAACACCAGTGGAAATAACATTCATTATTTATTTTACTTTGTGGAATATTGAGTTCGAGGATAAAACGTCAGTGTTTTAAGAAGCAATTTTGTCACAAAAAGTCGAGAGGAGTGAATACACAATTTCACAATTTGTTTGTTGGTGTCTGTTTGGTATTCTGATGTTTAAATATATTATAAAAATACCGGTATACGGAATCATATTACAGTAAAATATGACCTCAAACATTCACAAAAGCTTAAAAGTTTAAAATAAATTTTCTCAATAATCGTCTTAAAATTTTTCAGTAAATGTGTTTTAAAAAAACGTTCTTTTAGTTTAGTCACGTTTCGTCAATATATTAAAAAATATAATTACCTCTTTTAATTTTATGGAATTCCGGTCCCGCAAATTTCTAATTTCATTAGAGAGCCTGCACCATATTTTAGTTTAATGGGGCTAAAAGAGTATAATCTGGTACTGACTCAGATCTTACATTGCCTATATATGTACAGTAAACTGATAGAAATTTGTTTACTTCCTATGGAAACACATCAAACACATCTGCATTTACTCCATTTGCATTTAAACATCTAGAAAAGACCGTATGAGTAGTAGGCCTATACCAACAGCGTTCAGAAAGCTGTCTGCGTAAGGATTATTAATAAACTAATCGTACTTAGGTCACAAAACGAAGTTACAAATAAATGGCATCACGCCCGCTGTTGTTTTGCCTGTTAATATCAACTTCGTGTGAAAAAAGGTGTTTGACATCTAGGAATAATAATTTGATACTTCGTACTTTTGTGGAGCTGTTTGGCCTATTCATACTTCATATTTAAAAAATAAATAAATAAAAGAAGGTAACAATAAGAAACTAATCCATAATTAATTTATATATATATATAATATTTAAAATTTATATTTATTTTACCTCAAAATGTTATTTTTCCCTTATTTGGAACATGTTTCGACAACTCCTGTGTTCTTATCCTCCACAAGAGTTCTCGAAACATGTTCCAAATAAGGGAAAAATAACATCTTGAGGTAAAATAAATATAAATTTTAAATATTTTATATATATCAAGAAACGAACTGTAGCAGAAAGTGATTGAATATATATATATATATATATATATATATATATATATATATATATTAGTGCTGTCGATCGATCAAAATATTTAATCGGTTAATCAAGAAGGTTTAATCGATTAATCGAGTTTGGGTACTAAAACATTATCATACTAATGGCTTACAAATTTAAATTTAATAGATGTATCTAATTGTTACGTTTTTTTTGTTTTTAAGTAACTTATAAATCAGTATATTAGCATGGATTACATTCAAATAATAATAATATTATATGTATGAACAGATTTAATAATATGAACTGTTATAAGGAGACTAAGTGACAAATATGAATTTGAAGGTAAGGATATGGTATAACATTAGACTCACCTAGTCAGTAGCCTACTGCTTCAACCAGGATTTTAAGCATGTGAGTGTGTTCACATGGTCCGGATCAAGGGCTGCTCTACGTTTAGTAACAATATTGCCTGCGTCACTAAACACTCGTTCGCACGGAACCGATGTAGCTGGAACGCAGAGCAATTTTTTCGTTACAGATGAAAGAAGTGGAAGCTGAATGGAATGTGTTTTCCACCACAGTAAGGGGTCTGGAAAGTCATCATCCAGTTCTGTCAAAGATCTGTAGACATCAACCTCTGTTGCGAGCGGTGTTAACGGAGCTGTTTCTTCCCTCTTGTCATCATCGTCTTCTTCAAAAACAAGTTTTATTTTCTTCACATTTTGTTTTATTTCTGTTTGTGCAGTGGTCACAACTTTATTGGAAATTCTGTTCCACACTAATTCTCTTGCTTCTCATGGAAGACATTTCAAATATTTAAATGTTGGATCAAGAGCCGTAGCTTCTTGATACATTTCTTTTTTAGGCCAGGCATTTACTCTTTCCGTTAAATCATCTAACAGAGCTGTTTTGAATCGAGTAACGTAACCAGGATCCGTGTCGGTAATTTTTAGACTTACTTTTAAATGAGTTATGGCGGGTAGTACAACACTTGCCGTCACGTGTTTACTTCCTCCAAGAAAATCACATATTTCCAAACACGGTTTAAGACATTTATACATTTTTTGTGTCATTTCCCATTCCACTTCAGTTAATGGAATGATGTTTGATGGATTGGTGGACATTATAGCTACAATTCCTTCCTTGGCTTCCAGAAGAGACTCGAACATAAGGCATGTACTATTCCATCGGGTGACTATATCTTGTTTCAGTTTGCACTGCGGAATATTAAGTTCTTTCAGTTTTTGGCATAGCTGATTTTCTAAATAAGGACTGTGCTTGAAATGACCCACCATTTTTCTACATTTGGAAAGCAGTTTATCTATAGACGCATTCTCAATTGCTGTATTCAGACTTAATTGCAGGGTATGAGCAGTGCACCTAACATTATCATATTTCGAATTTTCGACACCAAGAACAATATTCCTGACATTGTCTGTACATATTGCAACTACTTTACTTTGAAGATTCCAGTCAGACACAACTTGTTCGAATTCTTCCGTACAATTTGCTGCACTATGTTTCTCCACCACATGTTTCACTTCTAACGCAGCGCTGCAGAACGCCCAGTTAGAATCAATCCAATGAGCACTAACACCCAAATAACCTTGATTTGCTATCGATGTCAAGAAATCACCTGTTAGGGCAACAAATTCAGTTTATTTTAGTTTGTCTAGTAGCTTGGATCGTTCGACATCATAAAGTTTCTCAATCCGTCTAGTTACAACGTCTCTAGATGGAAGATTATAAGAACTACTACCTACAGCTTCCCTTAAAACTATTTTTAGCCCTTCATCCGAAATTATATTGATAGGCCGACTGTCTTTTACTATCCATTTCACAATTTTATTTGTTAGTTCAGCCTCCTTTAATGAAGAGATTGGTTTCACTATGAAGTGATTCAAGTTGGACTGAGATGAACTTGCATTAACAACAGATGATTCAGCAACACTTTGTAAGGGATGGACGTGTTTTAAATGGTATTGCAAACTGCTAGTGCTACCGCTGTAGCTAAATGATTTCCCACAAAGCTTACAGAAAACGGTTTTCCTGTCCGTCACTTTACCACTGTCGTTCAATTTATATCCAAAACTTCCACCGAGTCTTCCCCGTAAGTCTTCGTACGCCATAACACAGATTTCACGCACGGTACAGGAAACACACACACAAAAAGTAGCCTCTTTGAAAAACACAAGTTTTCCTCACCTGAATAAACACACTGTAACACGCCATCTGTCCAACTGTTACAGCAAAATTGAAAGTTAAGGGCATGGAAATGCGCGAAACGCTTACGGTCAGAGGGGAAAGGCTATGTGGAGGGAGTCGCTGTGAGATGTGAGAATTTACATTCTTTTACATATCAGAATGTTTTATAAACATATCTGAATGTTGTTTGATCTGTCATTGTGTACTGCTGAGACGTAAAAAACTACAGCCTTTCTGCCGTTCTTATCGCAACGGAATTTGCAAACTGTACACTTCCACTCCTTAATTACACGCTACTATCTCTACAGTTTCTCGTTACATAAAGGAACACATTCTTCGTATTAATTTAATTGGAAGAATCTTTTAATCCTGGACAACAAAAAACTGTGTATTATAACTTCCCGTGCTTGACTATGAATAACTTTCCTGTCTTTGGTAGTTGAAGGAAAAGTATCCATTTTAACAAATCTCGTTACTGGATGATAACACAAATAATTACAATAATACGTAATTGTAATTACAGAATAAAAACTACCAATAGAAATTAACTAAAAAATTAAATAACTAATAAAAATGAGTGACTGTAAAACAACGATATAATTAAAAATAAATTGAAATAATAATAACAAATGCACGACTGAGATAGTACGTTACACAATAACTACGAATGTACGGGTAACTAAAACATCACACGCAAAGTTGGTGACACCTTCACTTGCATACCAGCTGATTCTCCGGTACCCTCCCGCCATTCACAATTTCAAAGTGGACTCGTCCATCCATAAATTGATTTCTGCGCATATGCCCTTAACTTTCAATTTTACTATACTATAGGTCGCCCATTGTTAGGATGAGAGTACACGCTCTTGTGGGACTCTTATTTTTAGCATACTCACCCCCTCTCAGACAATTAGTAGTAGGCACCTGACTCAGCCTTCTATTGTAGATCTTATCGTACACGGACTAAATCTGACATGCCGCAACCTGGCTTTTGAAAACCACTGCAACTACACCACCCTTTCCCTTTCAGTGTTTTTCTGGGAACGTCCAGCAGTACTAAATGATTTAAAATACAGGGACTCTCGTTCAAGAGACAAGACATAACTCAGGTATTTGGTGGACAAGCTTCAACTTCTCAAAAAAGAAAATTTCAACAACCAATTAATTTGAATCGACTCTATTATTCGATTAGGTAGTTTTGATTGATTAATCGAAGTTCAAATTTTAATCGGTTAATCGGTTCGATTAACCGATTAAATCCGCAACACTAATATATATATATATATATAGCAACGATACAGCCATACGCTGTATTAGGCATTAATTTAAATAAATATAAATTTTGTATAATTTGTATAAGTTACGGGTAAATGGACAGGTCTGAGTTTGCAAAAATATTTCATTGTTAGATTAGGGGAGAGATTAACCTGTTTCGACAAGCAGTGAACACCTGCTCAATTGTATGTGTGTTACACGTGTATCTTGTGTGTGTTAGTGATGCAGGCAAAGACAGGAATCTCAGCAACCCGCCCCAAGTAATTAATAAAATAATTATTTTAATTCACTGTGCGAAAACTAATTAGTGTATGATCAAACCAAAGGCACCAAAGTGTGTGTAAAATGTATAGTTATCCCCAGTGAAAAGATGACGTTAATAGAACACGTTATGCGAAGACAGTGCAAAATAAACGTGCTAAAAAATACGCAAATTACCCTAAGACGCTCAAATTAATATAGTGAGTGCTTAATCGAATTAGCTATGATTTGTGCTATCTCGATTCCGTGCAAAACATTGCTATTTGCTAATAATTGCAAATAGATGAAAATGTTCGGGAGTGGGGGCTGTCACGAGATATGCATGTATCGACAAGACGATTTTGGAGCCGACTGGCGCGGAATCTCGTGAGGGTATAAATTAAGGGTTCGACCAAAAAACCTTCTCTTTATTTCAAGACACAGTTGCAGCCGGACATGCTGTCCGTCGGGAAAACAGTTTATTTTTATTCTATTACAAGTCGCAGTAACAAACAAAATAACGTTCGTTAAATTCACGACAATATTACGGAAAAAGTAAATACCGCAATAGTAAGTCTACCAAGAATATATACGGGAAAGCTGCTGTAGAAGCGACGCTGGACTCTAGACGTATCCAGGAACATGCTGCTGTAGAGCGACGCTGGACTCTAGACGTATCCAGGAACATGCTGCCGTAGAACGACGCTGGACTCTAGACGTATCCAGGAACATGCTGCTGTAGAGCGACGCTGGACTCTAGATGTATCCAGGAACATGCTGCTGTAGAACGACGCTGGACTCTAGACGTATCCAGGACCACGCCAGGACAAGAGGAATGGAAAACTAACTCTGGACAACGCTGGACCCCGGACAACAGCATGACAGATTATCCACTAAATAAAGAATGCAATGTGATCATAAATAAAAATCAAGTAAATTAACTATCCAAGAAAAATCCAAATGAAAACCAATAAGTATCAAAATTAAAATACCATTATAACCTGAAGAAGTAAAAATACAGAAAAAGCAACTATGTAACAAAAATGTGTAATGAAAACTAAATTAAAACCTAAAATAAAATAAGGAAATACCCAGGTAGGATAGGAGTAAGTAAGGAAGATACCCAGAACCAACCCGTACATAATAACAATAGGAGAATGAAGAAACGAAGAATAAATAAGGAAGATACCCAACACAAACCCACGTACATAATAACTATGTGAAAAGGAAGAAACGAAGAATGAAGAAGGAAGATACCCAGAACAAACCAACATACATAATAAAAAGGGAATAAGGTGGAAGATACAAAATAGTAGGAGGAGGAGACTACAATACATACTCAAGGGAAACCCATTAAGGAGAAAACCAAAACCCCCAAAAGAATTTTAATGTCACATATGAAAGTATAACACCCAAAAACAGAAATAATGTAAATTAAATGTAAACAAAAGTGTTTAGAGTTATAAGTGGAAGTGCACCCATAAAAGTTATTTTATAAAGAATAAAAAACAAATCTTAACAGTCCTTCATAAATAATATCTTGATAATATAAAACTATAAAACTGATTAGTGATAATATCAAGAATTAACAGGGGACAAGTGTAAGTTATAATAGTATAGTAAATAAACTTCAAGAAGGTGCATTGAATGCTTAAACTTAATAAAAGTAAACCTTTAAACAACTTTTAAGTTTCAATTTAACTTCAGGAATACTGTTTAATAAAATAGTATGATGAAAGGCAAAAACTAATGTTTCTAATAAAGTGCCACTTTTTATGTAAGAACATTCATTGAAATGAGTATGATAAATAGAGAGTAGGGAGTTAGCAAGTAAAGTGACAAGGGATACATCCCTGAAATAAAATAAAAAAACAGAAAGAACTGTACCCCAGTAATTGTAAGAAAGGTGTAAAGATGAAGAAACAAATGTGATGTTTCTAGTTAAACCAATGAACTCTATACATCAATGTTGAAAGTAGACAGTCATGTTCTATAATTTTAAAATGTTAATTATGTTTAATAATTTTAATCAAGGATGCAATGTCTGAGGGTGGATACCATTCTTTGATTATAAAATGTTTATTATGAGTTACTAAAAATAATCAAGACTAGAATGTCTGATGTTAATTACCATGTTTAGATGTCAAATAATTATTATGTATTATTAGTTAGAACTCAATACTAAATGTTCTTGTAGTAAAGTAAGGAATTGTTAATTAACATTGTGTTAGAATAGAAGGTCAGAAAGGGTATAAACAAGCTATATTATTAAAAAACTTTGAATGTAAAACCAATTAAAATCTAGGCCAAATGATAAATCTAAACTACTTTATAATTGATAAATCAAGCCCAGTAAACTAATTGAACTGATGAGATTTATGTAAGGTAAATCAGTAACAGAATAATATAATGTAAATTATACTTTAAAAGAATATTGAAAAAAGATAGGAAGAATTAGGAGAAAATATGTAAATGTAATAACTGAGATTTTAAGGTAGGGAGTCATAAATTATTGGATAATATTTAAAAGAATAACCAATTAACAAAATTAAGAGAAATTAAGGGAAGATAAACATATTATGTCAATCTTAGATTCAGTACAATCATAAATATAATATATAAAATGGCAACATTTTGGGGAAGAACAGGAAGTGAAAATTAAGCCTACTTTTTCAAAAGCAAAGAAATATAGTATTTTTGATAAAAAGCTTTGTAAAACTATGTTATTTGGTATCAAATCAAACAGAATGAACTAAAGAAAAAGATTATGTATGTAATATTTCATAAAATGAAATAATAACAAAAATATATTCAGTAGTATAATGTAAGTTTTCCGAATGTAGCGGAAGCCCAAAGAATTTAAAACAATATATTGCAAATAGTAAATTGGCTAAGACTTTGCCAGGAGACGAAGGAAATGGGTTAGTTAATTATTGGACCTTGCCGAGTACACTTAAACGCGATCTGTGCTACTATTAACCTATATCGCAGACTAATATGCCGATCGGTATGTAAGCCTAGCCTACAGAAAAAATAGTAAATTACGAAATTTTGAACTTAAAACGTAAAATCAGTGAGAACTATTAACACCACGATTCAAATCAAGTAATAAGTAACCGTAATTGAGTGATATAATAACTTAAACCGATAAACTAAATAATTCATAATAACGAGACGAGAAGTGCGAAGTTCGACCTTATTGAACAAAGTGAAATTAAACCTAAGCACACACATTTATTCGAAGTGAATTACAAGACACTAAACCAGAACCATACTACTAACAACAGAAAGGATAATCACAATTGCGGAGACGAGGAAACACTGAAAAGGCACCATTTATTGGAAGAAAATTTCGTCGAGTTGAATACGTTTAACACATGCAGTCCATGAGCCGCCATCTTTGACTCCCAGCATTCAACGCGAGCAATTACCAACATAGTTATCAAGACTTCGATGGTTCGCATTTTTCTTTAATAAACATTATATAATAATTAATAACTTTGTCAATTTTAAATATTAAGCTTTTTATTTGTAAGTGTTATACTTTCCTGACCTTACCCTTCTCTGACTATATAAAATAACCGTTCAAAGAACCAAATCATTATTATAAAATAAACAGATGTAAAAATTAATCGATGCCCTGAGATAAGAGTCGATACCAACTGTTGAAATATCGATTTAATATCGATCTATTTAAAAATTGTTAAATAAATACTGGAATTTCATAATTTTGACTTATATTTATTTCAAAAATTATTATTAGCTTAACATAATAGAATATTTTACCAACGGACTACACGAAAAGCGGCAGATACCAAGGAGAAAGGAGAATCCTATCAGAAGAAGAAGAACCGCTAATCGATCAGTGCCGTAGACAATCCTGTTAACGCGGAACTTAATTCTAATTACCAAAAGGTGATATAATTGACAAAACAGTAATAACAGAGTTAAAATTTTTACACCAATACATCACGAACATTAATTATTAAATAATAAAAACAAAAACAATATTTTTCAAAAAATTTCAAAACCACCAAAATTTTTATTTTTGGTAACAAACAATTTTTTTTATTTTGTAAACAGAATTTTTTAGTTCGTTACAACGTGTGGCTCGATCTCCAACATTTAACTATTAGAAATTTTGTAGTTAAATGGTTGCTCTAAAAATAAAAGTGTGTTAAATTAAAAATATATTATATGTAATAATTCTTGATATTAAACATTAACTGTATGTTATGTTAATTGTTGTGTACTAAAACACAACTGGCGCTCAACAAAATAAACAGGTGTAATTGTAACATGAGTAAATAAAAATAAAGAAATAATAACAGTTCAACGATAAATAAATAAAAGCTTGCATACGGTTCACTAATAATAATAAATTATAAATAAATATTTAAATACAAAATAATTCAACATGACGACTCCAGGAAATTTGAATATGGAGGCCTTTCGAAAAATGATGTGGGCCATGATGGACGAAGTAGTCACAAAACAAACAGAAAATATAAATGCTAAGCTTAAATAACAAACAGAAAGTTTAGAAAATAAATTAGAACAACAGACTGAAAATTTTAATAATAAATTAGAACAACAGACTGAAAATTTTAAACAGGACTTAAAAATTACGAACAAAGTGAAAGAAGTAACAGAAAAGGTTGGTGATACCAACTCACATATTGAGACTATCACAGAAAATGTATGTGAAATAGTTGGTAAACAAACGGAACAAATATGTGAAATGATGGTTTCTGAACAAACAATTGTAATTGAAAGTAAAGAGAACAGACTTGGATAATTACTGATGATAATTCTAAAACAATATTAACTCTAAGGAAGAATGTAAAATATATTTAATTAAACAAACATACCGTGCTAGCGGAAGTATCCAAAGTAGTGGTTACACTCACACACAAATAAAACAAGTTAAAAAGGTAACACGATTGAAACAAATCACACGCGACAAGGGTACGCATAGTAAGTATCGATTGAACGATAATCATAATGAAAATCACAATAAATATAAAAACTACAGAGGTTATCATAAACGGCGAATGAAAAAACAGTCGACAGCTGTTTATATAGGCTTCAAACGGACTGACCATACGCAATGCATTCATGATGAGAGAATTATGGAATGTGCAGAGAGAGGAGAGAGAGGTTATTCGTCGCAGCTAAGAAACAAAGTCATGCCGTACAAACAGGTGAGTTACGCAATGACGTCAGATGAGCTCACAGTCGCTATGTTACAATGGGACGTTACCACAAGGAGGGTGCGAGACGGAAATAACTGTACATGTCGGCTAATATACGACAACGGCGACTACACGTCGAAATACAATGAATTTGCGGTTGACCGACCCAATGCATTGTTAATTTAAAGTAAGGAGGGTGTAAATTGAATCACACTCAACACCCGAATGGGAATAAATAATTATTTTTAAAAGAAAAAATTATTACTGTTAATTATTATTAATAATAAAAGGAGTTAATTGATAAGAATAATATGTGTAAAAAGATTAAAGAATTAATAATAGAGAGAATGTTATGTTGTAAGAAATGGTAAGGAATGTTATTATTGTTGTGCTATTAATATGAAGAAATAATTAGAATGAGCAATCAATGCTATAATTTTCAGAATGGCTGATCAAGCGAAATCTTCATACCATAGTGATAGTGAACGTCAAGGGCAAAGATTATTTAGAACTCCAAATACTACGATTAAAACATCGAGTAGATTTAAGCACATAAAGTCTGGATATAGACGTGTTTCTAAGGTAGTCATTTGTAGCCGATAAGGACTCACTACGAAACTAACGAAAAAGGTGTATTTCAGAAAGTAATGGTAAGGATGAAGAAAATTATTAGCGATCAGAAAGGTAATAGTAAAGAAATGTAATAATTGAAGGTAATGAAGGTTAATGTATTGTATAATATTAAGGTAAGAAATTTTAATGTATTGTATAAGTAATGTTCATGTTAAGAAAAGAGTTAAGAATCGAAGGTAAGAATGTATGAGTAAGGAAATGTAAAATTACAGATTGATGAATGGCATAATACGTTAAGATGCAAAATGTTTACCAGTGCAAGAATGCAAACTCGTGTAGGAAGTGCTACACGTAAAAATAAAAATATATAAATACGTCGATGGGACTAGATTAAAGGAGAACGATAGAAAAAAAATTTCTACGTATGAATAATGAGACGAGAGAGTAAGAGTGGGACAATGCCACTGAATCAGTACAACGTCAACGCACCGATCAGCTGTATAATGGGGGGGTGAATATTGCATACCACCACGGTGAACGTTAGACTGACTTACTCATTATTATGTGTTTATTTTACCGATGTATAAACTTAAGTTAAGTTAATATAACATGATTATATTTGTCTAGAATAAATAGACAAAAATTTAATAAATAAATATTTATTAAATTTTTTTCTCAGGCAGAGGAATAATGCAACGATACAGCCATACGCTGTATTAGGCATTAATTTAAATAAATATAAATTTTGTATAATTTGTATAAGTTACGGGTAAATGGACAGGTCTGAGATTGCAAAAATATTTCATTGTTAGATTAGGGGAGAGATTAATTAAAGAGACTAAGCAACACTTTGTAAGGGATGGACGTGTTTTAAATGGTATTGCAAACTGCTAGTGCTACCGCTGTAGCTAAATGATTTCCCACAAAGCTTACAGAAAACGGTTTTCCTGTCCGTCACTTTACCACTGTCGTTCAATTTATATCCAAAACTTCCACCGAGTCTTCCCCGTAAGTCTTCGTACGCCATAACACAGATTTCACGCACGGTACAGGAAACACACACACAAAAAGTAGCCTCTTTGAAAAACACAAGTTTTCCTCACCTGAATAAACACACTGTAACACGCCATCTGTCCAACTGTTACAGCAAAATTGAAAGTTAAGGGCATGGAAATGCGCGAAACGCTTACGGTCAGAGGGGAAAGGCTATGTGGAGGGAGTCGCTGTGAGATGTGAGAATTTACATTCTTTTACATATCAGAATGTTTTATAAACATATCTGAATGTTGTTTGATCTGTCATTGTGTACTGCTGAGACGTAAAAAACTACAGCCTTTCTGCCGTTCTTATCGCAACGGAATTTGCAAACTGTACACTTCCACTCCTTAATTACACGCTACTATCTCTACAGTTTCTCGTTACATAAAGGAACACATTCTTCGTATTAATTTAATTGGAAGAATCTTTTAATCCTGGACAACAAAAAACTGTGTATTATAACTTCCCGTGCTTGACTATGAATAACTTTCCTGTCTTTGGTAGTTGAAGGAAAAGTATCCATTTTAACAAATCTCGTTACTGGATGATAACACAAATAATTACAATAATACGTAATTGTAATTACAGAATAGAAACTACCAATAGAAATTAACTAAAAAATTAAATAACTAATAAAAATGAGTGACTGTAAAACAACGATATAATTAAAAATAAATTGAAATAATAATAACAAATGCACGACTGAGATAGTACGTTACACAATAACTACGAATGTACGGGTAACTAAAACATCACACGCAAAGTTGGTGACACCTTCACTTGCATACCAGCTGATTCTCCGGTACCCTCCCGCCATTCACAATTTCAAAGTGGACTCGTCCATCCATAAATTGATTTCTGCGCATATGCCCTTAACTTTCAATTTTACTATACTATAGGTCGCCCATTGTTAGGATGAGAGTACACGCTCTTGTGGGACTCTTATTTTTAGCATACTCACCCCCTCTCAGACAATTAGTAGTAGGCACCTGACTCAGCCTTCTATTGTAGATCTTATCGTACACGGACTAAATCTGACATGCCGCAACCTGGCTTTTGAAAACCACTGCAACTACACCACCCTTTCCCTTTCAGTGTTTTTCTGGGAACGTCCAGCAGTACTAAATGATTTAAAATACCGGGACTCTCGTTCAAGAGACAAGACATAACTCAGGTATTTGGTGGAAAAGCTTCAACTTCTCAAAAAAGAAAATTTCAACAACCAATTAATTTGAATCGACTCTATTATTCGATTAGGTAGTTTTGATTGATTAATCGAAGTTCAAATTTTAATCGGTCAATCGGTTCGATTAACCGATTAAATCCGCAACACGAATATATATATATAGCAACGATACAGCCATACGCTGTATTAGGCATTAATTTAAATAAATATAAATTTTGTATAATTTGTATAAGTTACGGGTAAATGGACAGGTCTGAGTTTGCAAAAATATTTCATTGTTAGATTAGGGGAGAGATTAACCTGTTTCGACAAGCAGTGAACACCTGCTCAATTGTATGTGTGTTACACGTGTATCTTGTGTGTGTTAGTGATGCAGGCAAAGACAGGAATCTCAGCAACCCGCCCCAAGTAATTAATAAAATAATTATTTTAATTTACTGTGCGAAAACTAATTAGTGTATGATCAAACCAAAGGCACCAAAGTGTGTGTAAAATGTATAGTTATCCCCAGTGAAAAGATGACGTTAATAGAACACGTTATGCGAAGACAGTGCAAAATAAACGTGCTAAAAAATACGAAAAATTACCCTAAGACGCTCAAATTAATATAGTGAGTGCTTAATCGAATTAGCTATGATTTGTGCTATCTCGATTCCGTGCAAAACATTGCTATTTGCTAATAATTGCAAATAGATGAAAATGTTCGGGAGTGGGGGCTGTCACGAGATATGCATGTATCGACAAGACGATTTTGGAGCCGACTGGCGCGGAATCTCGTGAGGGTATAAATTAAGGGTTCGACCAAAAAACCTTCTCTTTATTTCAAGACACAGTTGCAGCCGGACATGCTGTCCGTCGGGAAAACAGTTTATTTTTATTCTATTACAAGTCGCAGTAACAAACGAAATAACGTTCGTTAAATTCACGACAATATTACGGAAAAAGTAAATACCGCAATAGTAAGTCTACCAAGAATATATACGGGAAAGCTGCTGTAGAAGCGACGCTGGACTCTAGACGTATCCAGGAACATGCTGCTGTAGAGCGACGCTGGACTCTAGACGTATCCAGGAACATGCTGCCGTAGAACGACGCTGGACTCTAGACGTATCCAGGAACATGCTGCTGTAGAGCGACGCTGGACTCTAGATGTATCCAGGAACATGCTGCTGTAGAACGACGCTGGACTCTAGACGTATCCAGGACCACGCCAGGACAAGAGGAATGGAAAACTAACTCTGGACAACGCTGGACCCCGGACAACAGCATGACAGATTATCCACTAAATAAAGAATGCAATGTGATCATAAATAAAAATCAAGTAAATTAACTATCCAAGAAAAATCCAAATGAAAACCAATAAGTATCAAAATTAAAATACCATTATAACCTGAAGAAGTAAAAATACAGAAAAAGCAACTATGTAACAAAAATGTGTAATGAAAACTAAATTAAAACCTAAAATAAAATAAGGAAATACCCAGGTAGGATAGGAGTAAGTAAGGAAGATACCCAGAACCAACCCGTACATAATAACAATAGGAGAATGAAGAAACGAAGAATAAATAAGGAAGATACCCAACACAAACCCACGTACATAATAACTATGTGAAAAGGAAGAAACGAAGAATGAAGAAGGAAGATACCCAGAACAAACCAACATACATAATAAAAAGGGAATAAGGTGGAAGATACAAAATAGTAGGAGGAGGAGACTACAATACATACTCAAGGGAAACCCATTAAGGAGAAAACCAAAACCCCCAAAAGAATTTTAATGTCACATATGAAAGTATAACACCCAAAAACAGAAATAATGTAAATTAAATGTAAACAAAAGTGTTTAGAGTTATAAGTGGAAGTGCACCCATAAAAGTTATTTTATAAAGAATAAAAAACAAATCTTAACAGTCCTTCATAAATAATATCTTGATAATATAAAACTATAAAACTGATTAGTGATAATATCAAGAATTAACAGGGGACAAGTGTAAGTTATAATAGTATAGTATATAAACTTCAAGAAGGTGCATTGAATGATTAAACTTAATAAAAGTAAACCTTTAAACAACTTTTAAGTTTCAATTTAACTTCAGGAATACTGTTTAATAAAATAGTATGATGAAAGGCAAAAACTAATGTTTCTAATAAAGTGCCACTTTTTATGTAAGAACATTCATTGAAATGAGTATGATAAATAGAGAGTAGGGAGTTAGCAAGTAAAGTGACAAGGGATACATCCCTGAAATAAAATAAAAAAACAGAAAGAACTGTACCCCAGTAATTGTAAGAAAGGTGTAAAGATGAAGAAACAAATGTGATGTTTCTAGTTAAACCAATGAACTCTATACATCAATGTTGAAAGTAGACAGTCATGTTCTATAATTTTAAAATGTTAATTATGTTTAATAATTTTAATCAAGGATGCAATGTCTGAGGGTGGATACCATTCTTTGATTATAAAATGTTTATTATGAGTTACTAAAAATAATCAAGACTAGAATGTCTGATGTTAATTACCATGTTTAGATGTCAAATAATTATTATGTATTATTAGTTAGAATTCAATACTAAATGTTCTTGTAGTAAAGTAAGGAATTGTTAATTAACATTGTGTTAGAATAGAAGGTCAGAAAGGGTATAAACAAGCTATATTATTAAAAAACTTTGAATGTAAAACCAATTAAAATCTAGGCCAAATGATAAATCTAAACTACTTTATAATTGATAAATCAAGCCCAGTAAACTAATTGAACTGATGAGATTTATGTAAGGTAAATCAGTAACAGAATAATATAATGTAAATTATACTTTAAAAGAATATTGGAAAAAGATAGGAAGAATTAGGAGAAAATATGTAAATGTAATAACTGAGATTTTAAGGTAGGGAGTCATAAATTATTGGATAATATTTAAAAGAATAACCAATTAACAAAATTAAGAGAAATTAAGGGAAGATAAACATATTATGTCAATCTTAGATTCAGTACAATCATAAATATAATATATAAAATGGCAACATTTTGGGGAAGAACAGGAAGTGAAAATTAAGCCTACTTTTTCAAAAGCAAAGAAATATAGTATTTTTGATAAAAATCTTATTTGGTATCAAATCAAACAGAATAAACTAAAGAAAAAGATTATGTATGTAATATTTCATAAAATGAAATAATAACAAAAATATATTCAGTAGTATAATGTAAGTTTTCCGAATGTAGCGGAAGCCCAAAGAATTTAAAACAATATATTGCAAATATTAAATTGGCTAAGACTTTGCCAGGAGACGAAGGAAATGGGTTAGTTAATTATTGGACCTTGCCGAGTACACTTAAACGCGATCTGTGCTACTATTAACCTATATCGCAGACTAATATGCCGATCGGTATGTAAGCCTAGCCTACAGAAAAAATAGTAAATTACGAAATTTTGAACTTAAAACGTAAAATCAGTGAGAACTATTAACACCACGATTCAAATCAAGTAATAAGTAACCGTAATTGAGTGATATAATAACTTAAACCGATAAACTAAATAATTCATAATAACGAGACGAGAAGTGCGAAGTTCGACCTTATTGAACAAAGTGAAATTAAACCTAAGCACACACATTTAATCGAAGTGAATTACAAGACACTAAACCAGAACCATACTACTAACAACAGAAAGGATAATCACAATTGCGGAGACGAGGAAACACTGAAAAGGCACCATTTATTGGAAGAAAATTTCGTCGAGTTGAATAAGTTTAACACATGCAGTCCATGAGCCGCCATCTTTGACTCCCAGCATTCAACGCGAGCAATTACCAACATAGTTATCAAGACTTCGATGGTTCGCATTTTTCTTTAATAAACATTATATAATAATTAATAACTTTGTCAATTTTAAATATTAAGCTTTTTATTTGTAAGTGTTATACTTTCCTGACCTTACCCTTCTCTGACTATATAAAATAACCGTTCAAAGAACCAAATCATTATTATAAAATAAACAGATGTAAAAATTAATCGATGCCCTGAGATAAGAGTCGATACCAACTGTTGAAATATCGATTTAATATCGATCTATTTAAAAATTGTTAAATAAATACTGGAATTTCATAATTTTGACTTATATTTATTTCAAAAATTATTATTAGCTTAACATAATAGAATATTTTACCAACGGACTACACGAAAAGCGGCAGATACCAAGGAGAAAGGAGAATCCTATCAGAAGAAGAAGAACCGCTAATCGATCAGTGCCGTAGACAATCCTGTTAACGCGGAACTTAATTCTAATTACCAAAAGGTGATATAATTGACAAAAAAGTAATAACAGAGTTAAAATTTTTACACCAATACATCACGAACATTAATTATTAAATAATAAAAACAAAAACAATATTTTTCAAAAAATTTCAAAACCACCAAAATTTTTATTTTTGGTAACAAACAATTTTTTTTATTTTGTAAACAGAATTTTTTAGTTCGTTACAACGTGTGGCTCGATCCCCAACATTTAACTATTAGAAATTTTGTAGTTAAATGGTTGCTCTAAAAATAAAAGTGTGTTAAATTAAAAATATATTATATGTAATAATTCTTGATATTAAACATTAACTGTATGTTATGTTAATTGTTGTGTACTAAAACACAACTGGCGCTCAACAAAATAAACAGGTGTAATTGTAACATGAGTAAATAAAAATAAAGAAATAATAACAGTTCAACGATAAATAAATAAAAGCTTGCATACGGTTCACTAATAATAATAAATTATAAATAAATATTTAAATACAAAATAATTCAACATGACGACTCCAGGAAATTTGAATATGGAGGCCTTTCGAAAAATGATGTGGGCCATGATGGACGAAGTAGTCACAAAACAAACAGAAAATATAAATGCTAAGCTTAAATAACAAACAGAAAGTTTAGAAAATAAATTAGAACAACAGACTGAAAATATTAATAATAAATTAGAACAACAGACTGAAAATTTTAAACAGGACTTAAAAATTACGAACAAAGTGAAAGAAGTAACAGAAAAGGTTATTGATACCAACTCACATATTGAGACTATCACAGAAAATGTATGTGAAATAGTTGGTAAACAAACGGAACAAATATGTGAAATGATGGTTTCTGAACAAACAATTGTAATTGAAAGTAAAGAGAACAGACTTGCATAATTACTGATGATAATTCTAAAACAATATTAACTCTAAGGAAGAATGTAAAATATATTTAATTAAACAAACATACCGTGCTAGCGGAAGTATCCAAAGTAGTGGTTACACTCACACACAAATAAAACAAGTTAAAAAGGTAACACGATTGAAACAAATCACACGCGACAAGGGTACGCATAGTAAGTATCGATTGAACGATAATCATAATGAAAATCACAATAAATATAAAAACTACAGAGGTTATCATAAACGGCGAATGAAAAAACAGTCGACAGCTGTTTATATAGGCTTCAAACGGACTGACCATACGCAATGCATTCATGATGAAAGAATTATGGAATGTGCAGAGAGAGGAGAGAGAGGTTATTCGTCGCAGCTAAGAAACAAAGTCATGCCGTACAAACAGGTGAGTTACGCAATGACGTCAGATGAGCTCACAGTCGCTATGTTACAATGGGACGTTACCACAAGGAGGGTGCGAGACGGAAATAACTGTACATGTCGGCTAATATACGACAACGGCGACTACACGTCGAAATACAATGAATTTGCGGTTGACCGACCCAATGCATTGTTAATTTAAAGTAAGGAGGGTGTAAATTGAATCACACTCAACACCCGAATGGGAATAAATAATTATTTTTAAAAGAAAAAATTATTACTGTTAATTATTATTAATAATAAAAGGAGTTATTTGATAAGAATAATATGTGTAAAAAGATTAAAGAATTAATAATAGAGAGAATGTTATGTTGTAAGAAATGGTAAGGAATGTTATTATTGTTGTGTTATTAATATGAAGAAATAATTAGAATGAGCAATCAATGCTATAATTTTCAGAATGGCTGATCAAGCGAAATCTTCATACCATAGTGATAGTGAAAGTCAAGGGCAAAGATTATTTAGAGCTCCAAATACTACGATTAAAACATCGAGTAGATTTAAGCACATAAAGTCTGGATATAGACGTGTTTCTAAGGTAGTCATTTGTAGCCGATAAGGACTCACTACGAAACTAACGAAAAAGGTGTATTTCAGAAAGTAATGGTAAGGATGAAGAAAATTATTAGCGATCAGAAAGGTAATAGTAAAGAAATGTAATAATTGAAGGTAATGAAGGTTAATGTATTGTATAATATTAAGGTAAGAAATTTTAATGTATTGTATAAGTAATGTTCATGTTAAGAAAAGAGTTAAGAATCGAAGGTAAGAATGTATGAGTAAGGAAATGTAAAATTACAGATTGATGAATGGCATAATACGTTAAGATGCAAAATGTTTACCAGTGCAAGAATGCAAACTCGTGTAGGAAGTGCTACACGTAAAAATAAAAATATATAAATACGTCGATGGGACTAGATTAAAGGAGAACGATAGAAAAAAAATTTCTACGTATGAATAATGAGACGAGAGAGTAAGAGTGGGACAATGCCACTGAATCAGTACAACGTCAACGCACCGATCAGCTGTATAATGGGGGGGTGAATATTGCATACCACCACGGTGAACGTTAGACTGACTTACTCATTATTATGTGTTTATTTTACCGATGTATAAACTTAAGTTAAGTTAATATAACATGATTATATTTGTCTAGAACAAATAGACAAAAATTTAATAAATAAATATTTATTAAATTTTTTTCTCAGGCAGAGGAATAATGCAACGATACAGCCATACGCTGTATTAGGCATTAATTTAAATAAATATAAATTTTGTATAATTTGTATAAGTTACGGGTAAATGGACAGGTCTGAGATTGCAAAAATATTTCATTGTTAGATTAGGGGAGAGATTAATTAAAGAGACTAAGCAACACTTTGTAAGGGATGGACGTGTTTTAAATGGTATTGCAAACTGCTAGTGCTACCGCTGTAGCTAAATGATTTCCCACAAAGCTTACAGAAAACGGTTTTCCTGTCCGTCACTTTACCACTGTCGTTCAATTTATATCCAAAACTTCCACCGAGTCTTCCCCGTAAGTCTTCGTACGCCATAACACAGATTTCACGCACGGTACAGGAAACACACACACAAAAAGTAGCCTCTTTGAAAAACACAAGTTTTCCTCACCTGAATAAACACACTGTAACACGCCATCTGTCCAACTGTTACAGCAAAATTGAAAGTTAAGGGCATGGAAATGCGCGAAACGCTTACGGTCAGAGGGGAAAGGCTATGTGGAGGGAGTCGCTGTGAGATGTGAGAATTTACATTCTTTTACATATCAGAATGTTTTATAAACATATCTGAATGTTGTTTGATCTGTCATTGTGTACTGCTGAGACGTAAAAAACTACAGCCTTTCTGCCGTTCTTATCGCAACGGAATTTGCAAACTGTACACTTCCACTCCTTAATTACACGCTACTATCTCTACAGTTTCTCGTTACATAAAGGAACACATTCTTCGTATTAATTTAATTGGAAGAATCTTTTAATCCTGGACAACAAAAAACTGTGTATTATAACTTCCCGTGCTTGACTATGAATAACTTTCCTGTCTTTGGTAGTTGAAGGAAAAGTATCCATTTTAACAAATCTCGTTACTGGATGATAACACAAATAATTACAATAATACGTAATTGTAATTACAGAATAGAAACTACCAATAGAAATTAACTAAAAATTTAAATAACTAATAAAAATGAGTGACTGTAAAACAACGATATAATTAAAAATAAATTGAAATAATAATAACAAATGCACGACTGAGATAGTACGTTACACAATAACTACGAATGTACGGGTAACTAAAACATCACACGCAAAGTTGGTGACACCTTCACTTGCATACCAGCTGATTCTCCGGTACCCTCCCGCCATTCACAATTTCAAAGTGGACTCGTCCATCCATAAATTGATTTCTGCGCATATGCCCTTAACTTTCAATTTTACTACACTATAGGTCGCCCATTGTTAGGATGAGAGTACACGCTCTTGTGGGACTCTTATTTTTAGCATACTCACCCCCTCTCAGACAATTAGTAGTAGGCACCTGACTCAGCCTTCTATTGTAGATCTTATCGTACACGGACTAAATCTGACATGCCGCAACCTGGCTTTTGAAAACCACTGCAACTACACCACCCTTTCCCTTTCAGTGTTTTTCTGGGAACGTCCAGCAGTACTAAATGATTTAAAATACCGGGACTCTCGTTCAAGAGACAAGACATAACTCAGGTATTTGGTGGACAAGCTTCAACTTCTCAAAAAAGAAAATTTCAACAACCAATTAATTTGAATCGACTCTATTATTCGATTAGGTAGTTTTGATTGATTAATCGAAGTTCAAGTTTTAATCGGTTAATCGGTTCGATTAACCGATTAAATCCGCAACACTAATATATATATATAGCAACGATACAGCCATACGCTGTATTAGGCATTAATTTAAATAAATATAAATTTTGTATAATTTGTATAAGTTACGGGTAAATGGACAGGTCTAAGTTTGCAAAAATATTTCATTGTTAGATTAGGGGAGAGATTAACCTGTTTCGACAAGCAGTGAACACCTGCTCAATTGTATGTGTGTTACACGCGTATCTTGTGTGTGTTAGTGATGCAGGCAAAGACAGGAATCTCAGCAACCCGCCCCAAGTAATTAATAAAATAATTATTTTAATTCACTGTGCGAAAACTAATTAGTGTATGATCAAACCAAAGGCACCAAAGTGTGTGTAAAATGTATAGTTATCCCCAGTGAAAAGATGACGTTAATAGAACACGTTATGCGAAGACAGTGCAAAATAAATGTGTATTCAGGAATATTGTTTAATAAAATAGTATGATGAAAGGCAAAAACTAATGTTTCTAATAAAGTGCCACTTTTTATGTAAGAACATTCATTGAAATGAGTATGATAAATAGAGAGTAGGGAGTTAGCAAGTAAAGTGACAAGGGATACATCCCTGAAATAAAATAAAAAAACAGAAAGAACTGTACCCCAGTAATTGTAAGAAAGGTGTAAAGATGAAGAAACAAATGTGATGTTTCTAGTTAAACCAATGAACTCTATACATCAATGTTGAAAGTAGACAGTCATGTTCTATAATTTTAAAATGGTTATTATGTTTAATAATTTTAATCAAGGATGCAATGTCTGAGGGTGGATACCATTCTTTGATTATAAAATGTTTATTATGAGTTACTAAAAATAATCAAGACTAGAATGTCTGATGTTAATTACCATGTTTAGATGTCAAATAATTAGTATGTATTATTAGTTAGAATTCAATACTAAATGTTCTTGTAGTAAAGTAAGGAATTGTTAATTAACATTGTGTTAGAATAGAAGGTCAGAAAGGGTATAAACAAGGTATATTATTAAAAAACTTTGAATGTAAAACCAATTAAAATCTAGGCCAAATGATAAATCTAAACTACTTTATAATTGATAAATCAAGCCCAGTAAACTAATTGAACTGATGAGATTTATGTAAGGTAAATCAGTAACAGAATAATATAATGTAAATTATACTTTAAAAGAATATTGAAAAAAGATAGGAAGAATTAGGAGAAAATATGTAAATGTAATAACTGAGATTTTAAGGTAGGGAGTCATAAATTATTGGATAATATTTAAAAGAATAACCAATTAACAAAATTAAGAGAAATTAAGGGAAGATAAACATATTATGTCAATCTTAGATTCAGTACAATCATAAATATAATATATAAAATGGCAACATTTTGGGGAAGAACAGGAAGTGAAAATTAAGCCTACTTTTTCAAAAGCAAAGAAATATAGTATTTTTGATAAAAATCTTATTTGGTATCAAATCAAACAGAATAAACTAAAGAAAAAGATTATGTATGTAATATTTCATAAAATGAAATAATAACAAAAATATATTCAGTAGTATAATGTAAGTTTTCCGAATGTAGCGGAAGCCCAAAGAATTTAAAACAATATATTGCAAATATTAAATTGGCTAAGACTTTGCCAGGAGACGAAGGAAATGGGTTAGTTAATTATTGGACCTTGCCGAGTACACTTAAACGCGATCTGTGCTACTATTAACCTATATCGCAGACTAATATGCCGATCGGTATGTAAGCCTAGCCTACAGAAAAAATAGTAAATTACGAAATTTTGAAGTTAAAACGTAAAATCAGTGAGAACTATTAACACCACGATTCAAATCAAGTAATAAGTAACCGTAATTGAGTGATATAATAACTTAAACCGATAAACTAAATAATTCATAATAACGAGACGAGAAGTGCGAAGTTCGACCTTATTGAACAAAGTGAAATTAAACCTAAGCACACACATTTAATCGAAGTGAATTACACGACACTAAACCAGAACCATACTACTAACAACAGAAAGGATAATCACAATTGCGGAGACGAGGAAACACTGAAAAGGCACCATTTATTGGAAGAAAATTTCGTCGAGTTGAATAAGTTTAACACATGCAGTCCATGAGCCGCCATCTTTGACTCCCAGCATTCAACGCGAGCAATTACCAACATAGTTATCAAGACTTCGATGGTTCGCATTTTTCTTTAATAAACATTATATAATAATTAATAACTTTGTCAATTTTAAATATTAAGCTTTTTATTTGTAAGTGTTATACTTTCCTGACCTTACCCTTCTCTGACTATATAAAATAACCGTTCAAAGAACCAAATCATTATTATAAAATAAACAGATGTAAAAATTAATCGATGCCCTGAGATAAGAGTCGATACCAACTGTTGAAATATCGATTTAATATCGATCTATTTAAAAATTGTTAAATAAATACTGGAATTTCATAATTTTGACTTATATTTATTTCAAAAATTATTATTAGCTTAACATAATAGAATATTTTACCAACGGACTACACGAAAAGCGGCAGATACCAAGGAGAAAGGAGAATCCTATCAGAAGAAGAAGAACCGCTAATCGATCAGTGCCGTAGACAATCCTGTTAACGCGGAACTTAATTCTAATTACCAAAAGGTGATATAATTGACAAAAAAGTAATAACAGAGTTAAAATTTTTACACCAATACATCACGAACATTAATTATTAAATAATAAAAACAAAAACAATATTTTTCAAAAAATTTCAAAACCACCAAAATTTTTATTTTTGGTAACAAACAATTTTTTTTATTTTGTAAACAGAATTTTTTAGTTCGTTACAACGTGTGGCTCGATCCCCAACATTTAACTATTAGAAATTTTGTAGTTAAATAGTTGCTCTAAAAATAAAAGTGTGTTAAATTAAAAATATATTATATGTAATAATTCTTGATATTAAACATTAACTGTATGTTATGTTAATTGCTGTGTACTAAAACACAACTGGCGCTCAACAAAATAAACAGGTGTAATTGTGACATGAGTAAATAAAAATAAAGAAATAATAACAGTTCAACGATAAATAAATAAAAGCTTGCATACGGTTCACTAATAATAATAAATTATAAATAAATATTTAAATACAAAATAATTCAACATGACGACTCCAGGAAATTTGAATATGGAGGCCTTTCGAAAAATGATGTGGGCCATGATGGACGAAGTAGTCACAAAACAAACAGAAAATATAAATGCTAAGCTTAAATAACAAACAGAAAGTTTAGAAAATAAATTAGAACAACAGACTGAAAATTTTAATAATAAATTAGAACAACAGACTGAAAATTTTAAACAGGACTTAAAAATTACGAACAAAGTGAAAGAAGTAACAGAAAAGGTTGGTGATACCAACTCACATATTGAGACTATCACAGAAAATGTATGTGAAATAGTTGGTAAACAAACGGAACAAATATGTGAAATGATGGTTTCTGAACAAACAATTGTAATTGAAAGTAAAGAGAACAGACTTGCATAATTACTGATGATAATTCTAAAACAATATTAACTCTAAGGAAGAATGTAAAATATATTTAATTAAACAAACATACCGTGCTAGCGGAAGTATCCAAAGTAGTGGTTACACTCACACACAAATAAAACAAGTTAAAAAGGTAACACGATTGAAACAAATCACACGCGACAAGGGTACGCATAGTAAGTATCGATTGAACGATAATCATAATGAAAATCACAATAAATATAAAAACTACAGAGGTTATCATAAACGGCGAATGAAAAAACAGTCGACAGCTGTTTATATAGGCTTCAAACGGACTGACCATACGCAATGCATTCATGATGAGAGAATTATGGAATGTGCAGAGAGAGGAGAGAGAGGTTATTCGTCGCAGCTAAGAAACAAAGTCATGCCGTACAAACAGGTGAGTTACGCAATGACGTCAGATGAGCTCACAGTCGCTATGTTACAATGGGACGTTACCACAAGGAGGGTGCGAGACGGAAATAACTGTACATGTCGGCTAATATACGACAACGGCGACTACACGTCGAAATACAATGAATTTGCGGTTGACCGACCCAATGCATTGTTAATTTAAAGTAAGGAGGGTGTAAATTGAATCACACTCAACACCCGAATGGGAATAAATAATTATTTTTAAAAGAAAAAATTATTACTGTTAATTATTATTAATAATAAAAGGAGTTAATTGATAAGAATAATATGTGTAAAAAGATTAAAGAATTAATAATAGAGAGAATGTTATGTTGTAAGAAATGGTTAGGAATGTTATTATTGTTGTGTTATTAATATGAAGAAATAATTAGAATGAGCAATCAATGCTATAATTTTCAGAATGGCTGATCAAGCGAAATCTTCATACCATAGTGATAGTGAAAGTCAAGGGCAAAGATTATTTAGAGCTCCAAATACTACGATTAAAACATCGAGTAGATTTAAGCACATAAAGTCTGGATATAGACGTGTTTCTAAGGTAGTCATTTGTAGCCGATAAGGACTCACTACGAAACTAACGAAAAAGGTGTATTTCAGAAAGTAATGGTAAGGATGAAGAAAATTATTAGCGATCAGAAAGGTAATAGTAAAGAAATGTAATAATTGAAGGTAATGAAGGTTAATGTATTGTATAATATTAAGGTAAGAAATTTTAATGTATTGTATAAGTAATGTTCATGTTAAGAAAAGAGTTAAGAATCGAAGGTAAGAATGTATGAGTAAGGAAATGTAAAATTACAGATTGATGAATGGCATAATACGTTAAGATGCAAAATGTTTACCAGTGCAAGAATGCAAACTCGTGTAGGAAGTGCTACACGTAAAAATAAAAATATATAAATACGTCGATGGGACTAGATTAAAGGAGAACGATAGAAAAAAAATTTCTACGTATGAATAATGAGACGAGAGAGTAAGAGTGGGACAATGCCACTGAATCAGTACGTCAACGCACCGATCAGCTGTATAATGGGGGGGTGAATATTGCATACCACCACGGTGAACGTTAGACTGACTTACTCATTATTATGTGTTTATTTTACCGATGTATAAACTTAAGTTAAGTTAATATAACATGATTATATTTGTCTAGAACAAATAGACAAAAATTTAATAAATAAATATTTATTAAATTTTTTTCTCAGGCAGAGGAATAATGCAACGATACAGCCATACGCTGTATTAGGCATTAATTTAAATAAATATAAATTTTGTATAATTTGTATAAGTTACGGGTAAATGGACAGGTCTGAGATTGCAAAAATATTTCATTGTTAGATTAGGGGAGAGATTAACCTGTTTCGACAAGCAGTGAACACCTGCTCAATTGTATGTGTGTTACACGTGTATCTTGTGTGTGTTAGTGATGCAGGCAAAGACAGGAATGTCAGCAACCCGCCCCAAGCAATTAATAAAATAATTATTTTAATTCACTGTGCGAAAACTAATTAGTGTATGATCAAACCAAAGGCACCAAAGTGTGTGTAAAATGTATAGTTATCCCCAGTGAAAAGATGACGTTAATAGAACACGTTATGCGAAGACAGTGCAAAATAAACGTGCTAAAAAATACGCAAATTACCCTAAGACGCTCAAATTAATATAGTGAGTGCTTAATCGAATTAGCTATGATTTGTGCTATCTCGATTCCGTGCAAAACATTGCTATTTGCTAATAATTGCAAATAGATGAAAATGTTCGCGAGTGGGGGCTGTCACGAGATATGCATGTATCGACAGGACGATTTTGGAGCCGACTGGCGCGGAATCTCGTGAGGGTATAAATTAAGGGTTCGACCAAAAAACTTTCTCTTTATTTCAAGACACAGTTGCAGCCGGACATGCTGTCCGTCGGGAAAACAGTTTATTTTTATTCTATTACTAGTCGCAGTAACAAACGAAATAACGTTCGTTAAATTCACGACAATATTACGGAAAAAGTAAATACCGCAATAGTAAGTCTACCAAGAATATATACGGGAAAGCTGCTGTAGAAGCGACGCTGGACTCTAGACGTATCCAGGAACATGCTGCTGTAGAGCGACGCTGGACTCTAGACGTATCCAGGAACATGCTGCCGTAGAACGACGCTGGACTCTAGACGTATCCAGGAACATGCTGCTGTAGAACGACGCTGGACTCTAGATGTATCCAGGAACATGCTGCTGTAGAACGACGCTGGACTCTAGACGTATCCAGGACCACGCCAGGACAAGAGGAATGGAAAACTAACTCTGGACAACGCTGAACCCCGGACAACAGTCGTAAGATCATCAGAAATCGAGGTGACATACGTAATGCATTTTAAATGATTTTAAAAAAAAAAGAGCTCATAAAGACGATTTCAAAAGACAGTAAATTAAAACAAAGGAAGTTTATACTTAGTAATAATATGTTAAAATGTAAATAAATGTTTCGTCGTAAGAATGAGCTATCGCATATATATATATATATATATATATAAGCAATAATAAATGAAAGATCATTTAAAGTAAAGAGAGTAGAGTTTATTATCAAAATAGATCGTAAAGTGATTAGATATTTGAAGTATAGAAAGATTAATTTAAAGTTGAATATTAAAACAAATTACAGTCTACAAGAAATTAATATAAATTTAAATTGAATTTTAAACATGGTATAGGCTGAGCGAGTAGAGGTCAGATCTGAGATAAGACAATTTATTTCAATATAAAAATATTTTAATTTTATAATAAATTAATAAACCAATTATTTAACATGTATAGATATAAGATTATTAACATGTTTAGATATAAGAAATTTTTTTAAATAGGTGTAATGTTGCATATCATAAGATATAAACATTTAATAATGGGAAATATCGTAACCGACTATTATTAATGGTGTTTATGAATATTTATAATAATGAATAAATAATAAATATGAGTTTTAAATATTGATAAATAAAAATACTCTTATTATAAATACACCTGGTATAATTATACAACCTGCATGAATTACTGTATATCGAATTTACATATAAATTCGTTGTATAATTTTGTATCCCTTGAACGTGAGCCTGACATGCCCACATGTATATGTAACGTTGTAGCATAACAGAATTATCACCTTAAAATTTACCTTAATACAACATGAATAAAGAAGAAAATGTCAATAGTGAGTGAGAATAATAAATGGTTAAAAAATAAACTAAAGAAACTGTTCATTAAGTCGATAAAATGTTAATAAAATCAAACTAAATAACAAAGAAAACTCTTGGTCCATATATATATATATATATATATATATATATATATATAACCAACTATATAAAACCCCAATAAAACAGCAGTATACCCAGTAGGTTGGGGAGCAGTAAAAGAAAAGACAAAGGTAAAAAGGTAAACAAAATATTGATAAGGGGTAATTTATTAAGTTAAGAAGCAGAAAAAACCCCAAGACACAAAACCAATAACAAATTAATAAGGAGCGGTAAATGAGAAAAGTACTTGAAACCACAAGACAAGGAAATGCTAATATAATGAGAAGGAAGAGACAAATATATCAAGGTTCATAAAAAGAGTATAGCAACAAGAAAGGATATCCACTAAAACCTTATGAGGAATGAATATACCCAATTCTTATACATTTAAAACCAATGATAAATGTCAGACCAAATAACAAGTTACAGGATACAATACAGTGAAAAATAAAACTGTAAACTAATTTGTAAGCCGAGTTTAAGAATAACAAGTGACACACTATAAGAAATAAACAGTGAAAGGAAATAAAATTATTTAAAAGAGACTACCATTAGTGTAGAGAGATACCAGATAAAATTAGCATAAGAACAAAAGACAGTTTACTAACTGAGAATATTATTAGTGATAAGAATGTTTTAAAGATTAGATACTAATGAAGAAATCCTAGATATAAGATGTTTTATTATAGTTGAGTGTTACAAAAAAGCAACCTAAATACAAAAGACAGTTTAATAACTGAAAGTATTATTAATGATAAGATGTTTATAGTTTAATCAAATTAGATATAGTGAACACCAAAGACAGTGTGATAACTGAAAAGTGTTATTAGAAATAAGATGTTTTTAGTTCAATCAATTTATATATAATAAATGCAAAGAAGACAGTTAAATAACTGACAGCGTTATTAGTAATAGGATGTTTTAGAATAATTATAGTTAAATGATATAAATAAAAAAATAATAAGCTTAAGATATTTTTGTTATGTTTAGGTAATATAAAAATTAGTAGATATAAGATGTTCTATTGTATTTGAAATAATGTTCAATAATTTCCAAGTTTGTTAAGGCAGAGAAGGCAAGTAGGTAATAGGAATATTGTAATATTTATTAAACTGTAAACCATATAAAAAGTATAAGGCAAATTAACTAAAACACCACCATAGAAAAACAAAACAGCATTGTAAACCAAAATCACCTATCATAGAATCAAACTCAAATAAATAAATTCAATCAAACTGCATATAATGAATAGAAACTAGTCCATACAACACAAAGATATGAAAATGTAATCAGTACAGATACAAATAATAGCAAATGTAATGACAATAGAAGAAAATTAACTTTATTTGGAAATAAGTAATACTAGGCCTAAGAGGTACTCAACTCAGATAAAAAGTCAATTAATCAATATTGGAGTATTATAACAACAAATTATTAACAACAAACAATAATCATGGAGTAAGTAATATTATTTAATGGAAATATTAACATCAAATCACTTGGAAACCATTTAAATACTAAATTTGTAAAAAATACAAGGCCTACAATAAATAGCAAAAATTGAAAATTTAGGCTTACCTGAACTTAAAACAGACCCAGTTGTATATCAAATTATGTAAAATTAGCTTAAGAATATTGCTGAATAGTTAGATTTTCGTAAAAGTAATAAATAATTAAGTTACAGCAATAAATAGGAAAACTTGTTATGTATGTTTACGAGTTGAAATCAAATCCAAGACATGTAAATTTGTAAAAAAAAAAACAATGGGAAGAGGAAAAAGACATTTTATAAATTACCACAAAACGACGACTTTAAGTCATCAGTCTATTGTTAATCGTGAAAGTGTACAGATCAGAATTAATGACAGAAGATCTAAAAAACAGAAATAGTGTAAAAGTAATGACGAACAACCTCAAAAATTGTTACTGAGGTTACCAAATGGAAAACAACACCACTAATTAATAACTAACACCGAAACTGAACCAGTACAACAGTAATAGTAATATCCATCACTGGAACGAGAAATCAACCGCCATTTTGAGCAAAATTCAACATATATTATCTGGACACGAACTCAACATATTTGAACACGAACACTGCATCAATAAACTACCACAGAACAACATCGCCGAAGAGGGAAGAACACTTCACACAATTTTCCAGGGATACTACAACCTCGCAGAGAAGGAATTTGCATTTATTTCTGAGGGAAAGAACATAGCGTCAGCGGTGTGTAGCAGAAATCAACGAAGTAAAAGGCGGCCATTTGCATTTACTATCCACCAGCACGGAGCACGGCCTCTACGAGTCGGTGACGTCATTCTACGAATAGTTCGATCTTTATTTTAATAATTGACAATTTTCATAATCCTGTTATTTTTTCAGCAAATAATAATTTATTTTAAGATAGTTGTAAGTATTGTATCTTGTTCCTTGCCCTCTCTGACCATTTCTACAGTTAAAAGAATCCGAAATAATCAATTTTGTAAACATTATATTTTGTCATTTTTGTTCACAATCGACCTGAGCGAATCTCAATCAATGCCTGGTCCATGCGCATAAGAGTGGCGCACAATTTCCAATGTTAAGAAATAAACATCACAATTACTCAATTACAAGTGTTCATAATTATTTGTACAATAGATATTAGTTTCTTCTTTCTTCTAAAAATAATTTAGAGTTATTAGAGAAATATACCAAGAAGAAGAAGAAGAGGAGCGAAGCTAGAAGAGAGAATACTAGATCCGCCTACATAACTAGATTATCTATAGAGAACAAATATTTTCAAAAACACAATATCTCATTTATTTAATTGAAACTAATTAAATTTTTTTACAATTAATTAATTATTCGATTAATTAATTAAACAAAAATTTTTTATTAAATTTTTAATAACAACAAAATTTTTTCTTATCAACATAATACACAACAACAATTATTATTTCTCTCTATTTATTCGTTGTATAACAAATTGACGAATCAAACGTGGAGCTTATTTAAACCCCATATAAATATTTATTTGTAATATAACAAATTGGCGTTCACAACAGTGGGGCATCATTATTATTTATCTTTTACTTGTAATTTGGGTTTAATTACAATATATATATGTATTACCCACCTAGTTCATCACAATAATGTTTAATGTGATTGCGGATTATTTAATTCCTTTTAAAGCTTCTTTAAAAATAAAATCGAAATACTAATTTTTAACGTAAACTCATCTGAAACAATATATTATTCTTCGTATTGTTTAAATTAGCAGCCATCCTTACTATTTCTTTTATAAATTTGCTAACTGCTATAATTTTTATTGTTCGACTAAGCTTTTCGACTAAGCTTTTCGTAGGTTTAAGACCTGATGATGTCAGTGATGACGAAAAGCCTAGTCGAACAATAAAAATTATAGCAGTTAGCAAATTTATAAAAGAAATTGAAACAATATAATTTTCAAAACACAAAACTTTGTAACTTTTGGGAAAACGGTACTACAGAATGGTTATTCAAAAACTCATTTCATTCTGTATTACACCAAAACTGCATGTACTCGTAGTTGAGAATTTGTTGACTCATGTCTCACACTTCAAGAAACATAACGCGCAGAATTGACTGTTATCTGCAGCGTTCGTGAACAATTTACTAGTTGCTATAAGAAATGGCTCTTCTTATTCAAGAAGATGTAAACTTTATCCTATAAGAAGTTACATAATCAATGACAGTAGTAACAAAACGTTTTCTGTAGGGCAGACAGCTTACTTTAGTTATTTTTACACATACAATGTATCCGTAACATACGGTAGTCCTATCGTAGGTTATGAAGGACCGTAACGAAAAAACTGTAACTTACTGTGGGACGTTTTCAGCGATCATAACAAGCTGTGGGTAAACATTTCAAGCAATATGCCGGCGCGCGCGCGCACACACAGAGAGAGAGAGAGAGAGAGAGAGAGAGAGAGAGAGAGAGAGAGAGAGAGAGAGAGGAGCAAATTATGTGTTTAATGTCTGAATTTAAAACATTGCGTCGGTTAAAATGTGTAAGGGATTATTTCACCTCGGTTTACTCTTATATCAGTACTGTTTTAAAACGCCATTATTGACTTATTTATGTGTTCAGTTTTATATTTTGCGTAGATTTACACTAATTCATTACACGGCGTAGGTCGAAAGGTCTGTGAAAATAATTGGGACGTCACTACTTCGTCAGAAGCATCACTGGGACACACGCTTGCATGCGCGCACGCAACACACACACACTCACAATATAGCTTACATATAATATAATATAATAAATTTTATATGTGTAAAGCTTACACACAATATAATAAAGTTTTGTTTTCCGTTTGGAGAGTTACGTAGAGCAATTTTTAAAACGGTCAGTACACGGTTTACAGTTGAGTTTAATACGCTTAAATACCTTGAACTCTGTTAGACATTAAAGTTCAAATTAAATCTACTTAATTATGCGACAGTGAGCATTGTGTCAATGATAAAATGATAATCATCGTTATTGTAATTATGAAGAATCGATATCTCTGATAATAGGCCTACCATTCAATGAATTCGTCATTACGGTTTACAAATAATCAACAGTTGGCAATTTAAATAAATATATAATGCAGCATATCGTAATGATATAATGCTATTATGATTAAATATTTTTAGAAGGAATGGAAATTTTTTCTTGAATTGTAATTTCAATAAGCGGCAACGAAACAAACTATGTATAACTAACTACGCCTGACAGGATCACTTTTTTTAATCACAGAGAATTATCGGCAAAACGTTAGACATAAATCATGCTTTTTGTTAAAAACCCTTTAAAAATCAGAGTCACAAAATTTAATTTATAGGCCTTCTTCAAAATATAGACCTTTTGTTAACTGTGAGCCGACGCTGTATGTTAAGAAGCTCAGTTAAAGTAAAGCGTTTGCAGCGGTAACTGTATTACTAATTCGGGAAAGGAGAAGAGGACAATAAAAAGACTAAAGTGAGTCAATGTTTATAAAGAAATTACAGAAAACTATCGATTTCATCATTAAAAATAAGGAGGAAGTTTTGTTGGCCGATAGAAAACGGAGCTGCACCCATTATAACCTACACTAGACTATAAGTTTAAGTTCGCTAAGTGCAACTACTGACTTAACAGTTTTGGTACACCTGGAGCAACGGTTTTGTAAATATTTCAGTTACTGAGTATATGGTCAAAGCTTTACCGGTCAAACGTTGATTCTAACTGGATAATTTAAGAGAGATACGTTTTGAATAAAATTGTTGATGAATAATTACACTTTTTTCGGCTCAATACACGTCGTTTTCTTTTTCTTTTTTACCATGGTTTAAGGAAAAATAAAAAGACATGTGTTAAACTGAAAAAGTTTATAATTGTTGTTTTATTGACAAATCGAGAAGATTGGTGTATAATTGTCGGTAATATTAACAAGTCTCCTGAAGGTGACAAAATTACGATTATACAGGACGCTAATTATTTTCGATTTAGTTTATTTTCGAAGAATTATTTTTATATGGACTTTATTATTTTCGAGGAATTGTTATTTTTACCGTAACAAGATAAGAAAGAATTTGAAAAAGAAAGCAACTATTATGATGTTTTAAAGGTATAAAACATTTTATCAACATTTTTTTTATATTAACAATTTATAAATTATTGAAGCGTGTTTATGCTTAACGATGAAGATGGCCAGGATTGTCGTAGGTCCAGAGTCTGGACCGTAGTATTTACTACGTTATGTGTAATACATTTGCATACAGTTTTTTTAAATATAGAAATGTCTGTTAGGTAAACCTTAAAACATAACACAAGTGAGAAGGTAGTTCATCTTGTTTTAGTGATAGGCTACTATTATTTACATGATACGGACATAGATACAATCCGAATGATCTTTTTAACGTCTTAAAAGATTTTAACTCTTAGTTTACTTTTCTGAAGGTTTATTTTTAGAGACACATAAGGCATAAAAGAATGTGCTACATAAAAGTGAAAAATTGCTAACACTGTTTATTCGTAATGCGAAGAATATTATTCTTTGGAAAAACACAGACCTTGTGAGAATCAACACCAGATAACTGGCCCATTTTCTGGAATCTATCTGGATGGTTGCAAGTATTCACACTCCATTCGCAAATTGCTGGTAACATATCGACATCGTGTGAAAATGGAATCTGAAAGTACACCGAATTTAATTTACGTTTCTTAAATCTTACAACCTGGAGTTAAACTTCCGTATGACAACAAATTCAAGCTGCCTATATAAGGCGATTTACGTGATTTTCCAGACAATGTTTTGAAGTTAGTTTTATGTAACTTAACTATCTGCAAGCAGTGGGTTGGACAAACTTGCTTCGTTGTTTAATATAGGCAGTATTCATATACATTTTAAACAAAGGAATTAATGTTCTCAACATGGTTAGCGAACGTGTATGTAACATTTGCGATTTCTTGATAGTTCTATTTAAATTTGTGTGCATTTGTTTGTTAGTGCTGTCAGTTAAAGAACATAAATCAAAGCTGTTTAACGCATCGCACGCGTAAGTGAAGGTGCACATATTTTAGCAACACCTGCCAACTCGGGTTATTTATGTGTCGATACGGATGTTTTGTAAGGGGACCATGATGATATTAATACAACAGTGTATTGAGTCCAGTGTAAATGTGTTGTTTAAAGGAAACTATACATTCTAAAATATTTAAAACACTAGCGCTGATTGGCTCCTACATTTTTAAATTAATAGAATTACTATTGTGAAAGTATGCGGACTTAGATCAATGCTGTTGAGACTGTTCAGTGCTGTTAAATGGCGGATGCGACTTTAATTGTTTTATAAAGCTTACATTAGAATCTTTTTAATGTGCCTGTATCGCTTTTTATGTTACGATATGTAAAAAAAAAAAAGGTTAGTTCCAAATAAGTGGTGTGCTGACTGAAGGACGTTGGACAGGAAGACTTTTACGAAAGAAACTTAGCCACAGCCACAAATATACCGCTTTGAATCGATAAAAAATTAGGGCAGTTCGAAGTGACGACTCGAAGTAAGTAAGATTAGAGCTTCTGAAGTACCGTTGAGAGCTGCAAGCGAGTGGATAATTGGTAACGAGCTATCAGAACTACAAGTAACCTTCGTGTGGAATCCAATGTGGAAAGTTTGTTGAATACAAGACTGTAAATATAAATTAAGGTTATTCTTTTCAGTAGAGGAACATTGGAAGACCGTGGAAAGATGATAAGGTTTTTTGAATCCGAAATATATAGTAACTTCATAAGTTAATAGTATCGATATTTTCAATGAAGAAAATGGTCTACAAGCAACTTGCCATTGCAACCTAGACCAATACATTTTATAAGAAGTATCCAGTTACAATATATCTGCTGTCCTAACTGCGTAGGTTCCAACCACAGTACCGTAGAAGGCCATGGCCTTACGTTGTGATTATAAGAAACATTCTGCCGGCTCTTCCGTGCCATTCACATATGTATCCGCTATGTCGATTAGTTTGCGATAATTATTTGTTATTATATATTAACGCTGCCTGAAAGCATTTTTATTACAATATTTAATTCCATTAATTTTGTTATTTGAGATATGTTATTTCAGCCAAGGACAAACATTTGTTTTTGCCTTATGCGGTTTTTTCAAAGATAATTTTTAGTAGTACGGCAGCTAATTCTTATAGTGTCTTGTTTAATCTTATATGATATTCTAACATTTTTTGTAATATTATGCCTGTTTTGCACCTCTGTTCCTCTGAATATCATTTTATATGTTCCTCTTTTACATATATTTTGTCATATGTATTTTCACTATTCGTCACATATGTTTCCATTATAAAGATCATACAGTAATTTACAAAATGGGTTTTATTCTATTTCTTTTTCGTTTTTTTACGGTTATCTCGCTTTATGGTTATCGTCCTTCCTCTTGAAAACTTACCTCAAATGCTCAGGAATAGCGAAAGAAACTTATTGTTTTGCTTGCATAAACTGTTAAGTGTTAAAAACCGCTTGACAAGTCACTATATTTCAACAGTTTCTTATCCTCCAACAAGTTTACAGCGAACGGCTCCTTTAACGTTCGACTATACCTGTTGTGTAAAGGGGTCCTAATGGCGTAGGATCCAAGATCAAAGTAATCACAGTGCCATAAAAACCCATGGCTTAAGTACTTCTTTTCTAGTGTTCACATCCTGACAAAAATTAAGCGAAATGTCTCCTGAGTTTTAGTAATTGTGTGATTAGTTAGCAATAGTTCATTATTATTCTACATTTCATCCTGAGAACAATGTTGTGTTATAAGATTTTGGTCCATTTTATTTAGTATTTGAGATATGCTATTTCAGCCAATAACAATTACTCGTTTTTCCTTATGTGGTTTTCCAATGATAATTTTTAGTAGTACGGCAGTTAATTTCCTATCCATCTCTTCTACTATAGTCAGTATCCTTAAATAGTGTAATCTAATCTAATATTATTTATTTTTGGACCTCTGTTCCTCTGTCTATCTATACCCACATGTGTTATAATATATACTTTTCCTATTCATCGCACATTATTCCTAAGATATATACAATTTCTAAAATAAGATAAAATACAATGTGAATGAAACCGTTTTAAATTTAGTTATTGGCAATGAGAAGTTGGAAAACCTTTGCAGAAAGTACAAGGACAAGCTTTATAACCACGAAGGTTTGAAACCTGTTGATGAGTAACTAAGTAACAGTATGAAAATGGTTTAATGGCAGAATTGGTTTTGACAGGTCTTCTTATTGACAATAGGCTACGTTGTTCAGGCAACTGAGAGGCAACACGATAAGTCAGGAAATCGTGTTATTTTTGGCAGCGTAAAATAAACATGAGTTTCTTAAATATTATTGCTAATTACAGTTTCAGTTTTAAAATGAAGTACAGATTTAGTCTAGTATAGATTTTCGATGTTTCCTAATTAAATAAGACTCAGGAAATATTTGTCTCACGTTAGTCGTGTATTTCACTTAATTAAATTATTAATCTTAATCTTCTTAATCATTAAGAAAATGTGTCAATAATTTTCAAGAAAAATTGATTGAAGTCAGCTTTTATATATGCTTTATAAAATATAACTAAAGAATTCATATTTCTGAAAATTAAGTATTATTTTTTGTAAGTAAACAGGTAAGTGTATAAGTTGAGAATTGAAAGTCTCATATATGCTCCTCATTGCTACTTTGGAGACAAATTAGGCTCCAAATTTATCATTATTCATGGAGGGAAGGCAAAGCGTTTAAACTATGCCTGAAGGTCTAGATCTATAGATGCCCGCAATAAAGCATTCAGTGAGAATAGGCTGAATGTAAACGTATAATGTAAACATACGAACATTAGCACTAACGCCAGAAAGTGGAATACATTCTGGTATGCACTTGCATACACACATTCACACACACTCGAGCGCGCATGGTTCAGTTGAAATACTATCTGAACTGGTACTATCGTAACACAACTGTAAACTCCTACAGTGCTTGAAATTTGATTTCACTGCTTCATTTTGCATCAGTAAAATGACATAAACATAAGTTTCGATAGGAAACTGATTGCTAGGGATCTTGTGAGAACTTTTCACGAGAAGAAGGAAATTGACTTGAAATGGTAGGGAAACATGTACATAGGCCTACCTAATGGGTAAATGTGCTGCTAATACTGAGACGAGAAGAATCTTATGAAGGAAAGAAAGTGATAAAAACACTTGATTTTTAAATATTTCACTTACCTAAGTGAAACAACGTTACCGCAGATCAAGCTCAATATGAGATATTGCCGTGTGAAACTGAAAATCAAGAAGGTGAACAGTTTTCGTAATTGACCGTGTATGTATAAGTAGTTTGGAGGACCTGCTGTACATGGGAAAGCAGACAGTATAGAAATTATTGCTTCTGTAACGAAACTGTAACGTATAGCCTGTTTCGTGAGAAGATCTACGAACATAAAATTGATACTATTGTCTTTACGATACGATTAGAAACGGAGATTTGACGTACGTATAGTAAGAATGGCCATACAAAAGTAAAACTGTCATGACAAAGACGAGTGAGACTAACACAGAAATCACACATCACGATAATGGCAGCAGAGAACGTGGAGAATATGAGGTATGAAAATACTCTGTGCGCATCACATTTTAAGATAATTTACAATTTTCTAACAGTGACATTAACATTTAGTTTCGTCGAGTGTTATGTGTAGTAAAATCAAGTTTACGTACGATGAAATAGAAACTTTCTTAAGGATATATGTAGATTTTTATATCTTATAATTACACACTATTTTATTAGTCAGAGTAGCAAGCAAAAGTCTGCTAAAAATTGCAAAACATAAGTGGGTAACGAGGATTGTGAATTGATTTACGCAGTACATTTCTTCTCTCCCTTTTGACATATTTTGATATGTATTACATTATAACAAACTATTGCGACAGTTAGTTTTGCTAAATTTTTATATAATGCTAAATTGGGATGACCCACACTTTGTAGCGATAACTTATCTGCAACAACTAATGTGACACAGTTTAAAGGGTATATCAGGTGTATCTGTAATAATAACTCTATGTATCTTGTAACGGTATTTCAAATTTATTTAGTAATAATGAAATTGTGCGCAAGGCACTTGATTCGATTTAAAAACATTCATTATTGCTTTGTTACTATGCCGTAAGGCTTACGCTGTATACATCCTTACTGACTAAATATTCTATTCTAATAATTACTTTATTAAAAGTATCATTTCCTGACTACTCAGTCAATTAGTGTGCTTCTAAATATCAATACTTATCTTTTTAGATATTGTAACGAAATTCAAAATATTAATAGCTACTGAATTTATCTTTCTTTTTCAGTACTGATTTATAAAACTCTAATTTTTACTTAAATGCTTTGCATTCTTTTCATTTCAATACTAATTTGAGCTCTTGTTTACGTTAATCTTACTTCAATAATATCTACCATTTTAACTGTATATTTACAAGAAACATTGGCTCTTAACTTTAAAGTAAAACAAGAATGTCTTTAATTGTCTTTGAGTTAATTGTTCGACTAAGAGATAAATAAGTTGCTTATCACCTTATTGTTGTCAATCATATTCAATCGCAATCGATCCATCTGTAATCGTCCTCGTCTCGAACTCCAGCATAAATTCCTCTTGTCCAGCGTCGCTTCCAGACTTCAGTAACGTTCCTCTTGTCCAGCGCAACCGTTCCAGACTTCAGTACCATTCCTCTTGTCCAGCGTAGTCGCCTCTCTGGAACTAAGTCGTCAGCTCTCTCGCTCTCCGGAACTTCATGTTACTTCTTCTCGTGCTGTTTCGGACGTCAGTTGATCATCTTATATGGATTTTCTTCTCGTGTAATTCTGTTACTATTTAAAAGTGATTGTATTTACAACTTAGTTACATAGTTGAATGTAACTGGAAGAATGAAACTATTTACAAAAAAATAAATACGCCGTGCGGACGGACAGAAGCTCCCGCCGCAACTGTGGGTGATCAAAAGAGATACAACTATAGCGTGTGTGTCCTACTTATACCCACGCTTTGGTTAACACCTGTAGTTGTACGAAATCGACATGTCTGAAATTGTCTCTGGGCTTTGTTCCCCCACTCCTCGTCAATCTCGCTATTTCTTATATTTCTGCCAATTGCAGAGTCCTGTGAGTATACTCTTATACCCATCTTATAACTATTTTCACTACACATGTTCACTGTACTTTTGGACATTGTAACTTAACCCTTGCGATCTGTAGCAGTTTATTTCGCACTACACTCGTATGGTGTGTCCCTTTCACTTGGTTTTCATACACAGTATGTAGTTGATTTTATTACATTTTATTGTGTCTTTGGATTTTACTCCTTATTTATAGTTTATGAATAATTACGGAAAAACAGTAATTACGTAATTATTCATACTGGGGTGGCAAACTCGCCTGCATAGGCCTGCGTCACACACACATTCAAAATACTATTGTACACACTCTCAGTGACATCTGTGTGTGTGTGTGTGTGTGTGTGGACAAGTCGATTCAGGTCGAAACACCTGTCCATATTTTTGTCTGAGCCAAGCTTGCAATCCCTGACATGCTTACTTCTAATACATTATTAATTATTTTACAAATTATTATGTATATTTAAATTTAATTTTTATATTGAATGCTCAGTACAGCACTTATCTGTACTGTCGCACTATATTTACAGTTTTGACTTCAGGCTTTAAGGTGAAGGGAAACGCAAACTAAAATTATGTCTTCCGGTTCTATTTCTTCACTCAAAAAGAAAAAAACGGGGCCACTCCGGCTTCCAGCACTTAACCTAGCGATCAGCTGTTGTTGACGCGTGACATCACCTTGTGGAAAAACTACACAGTAAGCGTTTGAGTTTAATTTCAAAGGGAGAGTATATATTTAATTATGGTCTGAATTAACAGAATTTTGTACAGTGGGTTATTTTTGAGTGTCGTTTTTGTTAATTACAATCGTTTGAGTGTAAAAAATATTACACTCATTGAGTAGACTTCTCATTACTGGCTGGTGTGGACTGAATAAAGTACAGTCTTATTTTAACGATCGAAGCGAGTTGTCAGTTTTAACTGATTGTGTGTGTGCGTGCGCGTGTGCGTGTATGTGTGTTTTGAAGTGTACATAAACTAAAAATAAACTATTTGTCATTTAGCCATTATGGTTATAAATTTAATTAAACAACAGTACAGTAGTCTGGGTTGGAGTTTGTAGTGTTAATTGTACTCAAACTAGTAATGATTGGTTTAATTCGCTTAAAATTGATAGCGAGTTCTGCATCTCTATAACAGATAATTTATTAGTTAATTTACCTCTACTTAATGTAATCCTTCCCTCCTTCTTTTAATAATGTTTCACTCCCGAATCATACAAACTTAAGGGATTGTTTATCCTCTATAGGTCTCTAGTGATCGAGAGGCCCGCATGGAAGTCAGATCTGTTAGAAAACGAGCGCTATTAACAATAAGTACTTTGTCCCCAAAGAAAAAAAGTATCGATCAGGAAACTAGCACTGAGTTAAAACAGGACACAGAAAAAGATATAGAAATGGTGAAACTTCGTGAAGAAATTTTACAGCTAGAAAAGAAAAATGCCCTAAAACCACTCGCGCTAAAACAGACGCAAGCTGCTCTAAGAACACTCAAAAGAGCAAGATATGTAGCGTCTTTCAACCCGTCCAAGACAACACGGGGAAAATTAAATCAAGATGTAAAAGATATCCTGTCTAAGTGCTTCGCTACAGGCCAGATTCGATGTCTTTTACAAGACAAGAGGGTTAAATGGTCATCAGAAGACACCGCGAATGCTTTCACGCTAAGAATACTTTCAAAGAAGAACTACGATTACTTAAGGAAGCGCAATTTCCCCTTACCCGCTCGTTATATTCTCCAAACGTGGACACGACAGTTTAAATGCAGGCGAGGCATCCTTCAGGAAGTTTTGTCTTTAATGAAAACTAAGGCTGAAAATTTTAGAGAACTTGAGAAAATCTGTGTCCTTTGTTTCGATGAAATGAATGTTGATGAACGTGTGTGCTACGATTCATCTGATGACGTAATTCTGGGGCCCCACAGTAATGTTAAGATGGTCATGATTAGAGGTCTGTTTGCCAAGTGGAAGCAACCATTTATTATGATTTTGATGTAATCATGACAGATGAATTGCTTAAAAACATTATCAGTGACGTTGAGAGTAGTAATATTCATGTAGCGGCTGTGACGTGTGATATGGGGGGAAACAATTAAAAAGTCTAGATGGAGTAAGGTGTAAACACAGAAAAAACGTTCTTCATTAACCCAATTACAAACAATAAGGTGTTGGTTTTCTGTACGTAACTCATCTTTTGAAGCTACTTAGAAATCATTTTCTAGACGATGGGCTGTTACTTTGCGACGGCACTGAGCTTAAAAAGGATACAATAGAAAATCTGCTACAGCAACAGACAGAAAACTTGACGTTTTACCCAACAGTAACTGGTCGGTCTCGCCAAAATGTAAGATTTGCTGCACAGTTGTTTTCTAATCGTACAGCAAAGGCGCTGAAACATGTTGCAAATAAAGAGAGCGAAAGCAGTTTCATCGAACTAGTAAACAATGCATTTGATGTTTTAAACTCGAGACTCCAAAAGACCAGAAAATGCCCCTCAGAAGTGGGTACGGCATGAATTTAAGACGTCAAGAAAATACTTTAATACGGTTTTTGGAAGTAACCGTTATGCGATTGGCACATAAAAAAGTTTACTACCTTTTCAGAAAGGCTTCGTTATGCCCTTAAATTATTGTTTGGGCTTTATGAACAAATGACAATGAATCATGGTGTGACATACATATTGACTGCATGATTCAGTCAAGATTGTCTAGAAAACTTTTTTCTCAAATTTGCGGATTAGGCGTCTTTTATAATAATCCCACTCCCATTGAAATATGCAACAGAATTCGGCTCTTGCTTTTAACAGGTAGCACGGACGATATACCGTTATCTGGAAGTGCGTCTGTGGCTGAGGATGGTAGCATTCATTCTACCGAAGTTATGAAATCAAATGACTCTGACGAAAACTTCATGCAATTTGTTACCAGCGAACTAAGCATAGACGTAGGTGAACATACATTAATACCAACTACTCCGAATAATGACACCAACGAAGCAGAATTGTTAAGACCAGAGGATTTGGCCCAGTCTGCAAGTGACAACGATATTCCTTAAAATGCTGGGTAGGCCTACATATCACTCAAGTGACACTCAGTGATAAGAATCTAGGTGTGAGAGGCGAAACGTTGTGTCTTTCCGGGGAACACAGTTATGACCGGATATCGATTATATCAAAGGAGGGGGGCTTACCCATTCGTCAGACGAGTGGATACAAACACTGATTCAGTTTGAGATAGTTTTTTATTCTTTTCACGGACGTACAGTCTCAAAACAAGTTCTTTGGTTAAATCTAAATTTCCAGAAGTGGACGAGAAAGTCATTTTTCTGTACGTCAGGACAATAACATTAATCAGAATCCGCCATCTGAACAAACAGCTCAAACTCAAGTTACTTTTTAAACTCAAGTTACTTTTAAATAAGCAACAACAAAGGGCCGGCTCTTGGTAGTTTCGTCTTCAAAACGTTAAGTCACCTATAAAAATAAGTATATTACTACTCAAAGTTTTTTACTGGTAAAAATATAAAAGTTGTACCCTGTAGCTTGAACCAGTTTTCGCTTATTATAAGCTTCGTCAAAGGCTGTTATAATACCCCTATGAAGGTATGTATCAACTAAATAACTATTTTCATTTCGTTAACAAGGGTATTTATGTTTACAACTAAACGTATAAGCTTCAGTTTTTAACGTTATAACATGTGAAAATGTTGATAAAGAAAATTATTGTGATATTAATTATAATTACAATAATTGGAAGCTTGTTTCAAATACAGTAGAATACATAGAAATGTACACACACACACACACCACAGGCCTGCAATATCGCCTCGTTTCCGACTTATTTTTTACATATTGTGGCATTTTGTCAATATTATATGTAGACAGGCTTGCTTACTTTTCTATTAAATGTGGAAATAGATTTTACCATTATATTTTGTCACAATCCATTTAATCTTATTGTTTAATCCTTTTTCTATATGAATAGCTCTTTACAATTATTGTTAATACTCCGTGTGAACAGCAGGGGCATGCTAAATAGGGCAGTGTTTCAGGTAAGATTGCATTGGTAAATCAAGGCTCGCGCGAATTCCTTCCACACGATGACGTCACAGCGAAGCAACCAATGGGAGCGTAATAGGCCGGAGTAGCCTAACTTTTACATTAGGCTACTCTAGTTACATTGCAGTCAACTGTCTATGGTAAAATCTCACAAGCTCTGTATTTCTGAAAAAAAATTCTTCCCTTCACGAACATGCTAACATGTTTTCCCTTCTGCGTAGTACATACTTTTGAGAATATCGTTTTTTCAGAGTAAGGTACAAATAAAATTAATAAGGTAAAATGAAAAATAAAACTGTGATGAAAGTATTAAAAATTTTACATTCATTTCATGCATACATTTGTTCGAAAACAAACTGAAACTCGTAATGTTTTAGTTTTTCCTATTGCTAATACAACTGTCTACTTTAGATCAAATGAGATTATTGTTTGGTAAGTGATCAAACTGTCGAAAAAACCAACCAGTGAGCGAGTAAATGAAACTTACACACATTGTGGTGTGTAACCCAGAAATTACAAATGTAATTTCTTAAATTATACAGTTATTTCTTAAATTATGGTAATTTTTAATTACGGTAATTTGTAGTCTTATGTTGACACGCACGCGCGCCCCCACACACGCGCTCGCGTGCACACACACGTAATTGTATTAAAACTCGTAAATTTCTTGCAATTATAACTGAATAATAATTAACTCCTGACGTAAGAAATGTATAAACTGCCATATACTTAATAGACACATAAAAATATTTTAATGTTTTCACATCATTTACACATAAATGCATATAAATTTAAATGGCTGTGAATGTTTACACTAACTGAGAAAACTGAGTATGTTCGTTCTACCTATTAACGCGCCCCACACACACACATTTTATAAAGGAACATGGCAAGTAGGAAATACACTTATCATTAAGGTTGACGCTTATTTACAAAAAGTGTGGAAATTTGTAACTGGTTACAAAATTTTCATACTTTGCGTTTATGACTCTAACCTGCGACCAATAGACCTATGTATTTGGCATGCTAACAATATAAAGTCGATTGATGAGTAAAGAGTTGACACAAAAACTGCAAGTACGTACGCTTAAATCCACCTCCCGATGCCCAAGTAAACTGTTAGTTTTTTGTACGCTTTTTTGAGCGTATTAGAAAAACGAATTTAACGTGGTACAGCTTATCCAGTTTATAATTATAAAACAATAATCTTATTCAATCCTATTCAAGGATGGTAGCCTGTAAGGAGAAATTAGGAGGAAATGTGCGATTGAAGTAACCACTGTTGTTTAGAAAAATTGTTTCAAGTGGAGTTAAGACTATGCTGTCAAAACATCCTTTTCACTAAAAAATAATTACACATGATATAGGAGTACTTTAAACAAGAGAAATTTATCTGTGTTTATGGAATAAATATACTCTGTTTTACTGAAATACGCGGTATTTTAGATTCATTTATAGCGGGATGTATTAGATTATTGTCAGTGATTTATGAGATGTGCTTTCTGTAGCGTGTGGCTTAAATTACGGAGACGAACAAGAGTGGGTTTTAGCCTATAAAGATTGTGTAAAAATGTCCTAGCTATGGAAATAGACCATTAAATCTCATACTAAGTATTTGTATTTTATTTTGATGTCACTAATATTTTTGAAAATTCTTGTGCATTTTAAAACGGGGTTTTAATTAATGTTATTTGTTTAAAATAAGGTGGAGTTTTTTTTTTTTTTTTTTTTTTTTTTTTTTTGGAAAGTGTTTATTTCAACATAAATTACGATGTGACGACAGGAAGTACATAGCCGCCAGTAATGAAGTTTGAGTAACCGACACCGTTTGCGGTGCACGAAACAATGGTCGGGATTGATTAAGTACGTCCATCGCTCTATTTGCTAACTTACCTTCTAGTTCATCTCTATTGTCGAATCTAGTGCGACTGATCTCCTCTTGGAAAGTGGCTCCATTCAATTTGTTCTCAGATTCAGAACCGCGCAGACCTGTGGTCTGCATTATAAAGCGTCGTTAAAAAAAAAAAAAAAACAAAAAAAAACACCCGTGATCACTTGCAAACCGTATCGAGAGAAAAACACTTATGTAAATACGTCAACACCATAATTTATTTACAAAAAAAAAACGAAGTATTCTAGGTGGTTAAGCGGAGAGTAACAGTATAGTATTCATGTGACGGTATGGTTGGTTTTTTTTACGACATGCATGGCCATCCCCTCCATCCTACGTCAGTTCACATGACTTACTAGTGACTAGTTGCCGGCAATTTATCGCACTGTTTCTAAATTGGGAATACAGATACGGTAATTTACTCCTGTACTTCTGTACGCTGTTGAAAACCATCTGATAGACTTTACACATATGACAAAAGTAACGACGAAAAGTCAGAAAAAGTAATAAAAGGAATAGTGACAGTTACACGCGTATCACAAGTACTCACGTGTAGAGCGTTCATAAGCGACAACTAATTTTACATAATTTATCGGATGTGAATTATTTCTACGCCTTTACCAATAAAGGACCCAAGTCCTTGTTTACCCAAATAAAATACTTGGCAACCCCAAATAGAAAAATCTGTTCAATACAGTAGGTCAATATCCCATTGTGTGGCAATTTTTGACATAAACTTTTTATTGTTTTATTAGTAGGGCCTATTATTCTTTTTGAAAAATTACGAATATCATCTAAAAGGACCAAGCGCAGAGGAAAATTTCGTCTTAATTAGATGCAAATAAATAAAACCACTATTAAAAACAGTACTCAGTTAGAAACCAAATCTGAATATTATTTGGTCTAAAAAAATTATATGTTGACTGTATAGTAAATGGGTGGGCAGTGAACACTGTCTAGTGAATGTGCCAAATTATTTACACAAGATAAAGTTTTCATCACAAGGATGCTTAATATCTACACATAATTTCTAAGAGTTTAAAATGTTACACAATATCAGTACCGTGAGTACAAGAATTTTAGACGTGTAATCATTAACCTGTGGGATCTAAATGCGTTGTCATGTAAGTCCAGTTACCATGTATACTGTTAGCACAGAACTATTTACACAACATATAGTACGCGTATATAGAAATAACAATACACAATGTAAGGAAGAAACCCGTAAGGCTTTGTAGTGCTTGTGTTTGGTTTTCTTATAGCCAATACTAAGTATGTTTATTATTAAGACTGCTTTACAATAAATATTTTGGATCTGACCATTGAGGAGGTCAACGTCTTTCAACGTCCTAGTTTGTTTTATCTTAAATAATGAAACTACTGGATTGTTTGTATAAACATATTTTCTTTGTAAAATGTACGGTACATTGCATTGCATTTTCTATTACGTACCCATTCTAAATACCATGTTATCGTCCGTTCGTCGTCACTATTTAATATCATTTAAATGTTTTAACTTTTTTATGTTGATCAAAACCGATATAAAATAAACACGACTTTCATAATACATTAAAATAATAACATTATACAGAGGGACGAGCAAAGTGTTTAATATGAGCCTACGAATATTCATGAAATTAAAATCGCTTATAAACCTCGTCTGGATTACCACCAAAGGCAGCTTCTTTGTCTTACAATGCTAGCTCGTACATACAAATAATCCGTGGCATGATCTGTATTTCTGAGTTTGTATTTCTTACACGTCTCGCTTTCAAATCGAAGAAAGAAAGTTATCTATGGTGCAGCTGTAAATTCGGAATGGGGAACGCAAACACTGCGGCCCGAGTTAACACGCTAATCAAAAGGTTAGAACTAACACGGCCGGAGTCAATGTTGTTAAACCTGTAGTTTTCCGGGCTGTAAGGCCGTAGCCAAATGTGCTGCCTTCTTCTGATTGGCTGGTGGTGCCAGACAACATCTTCGTGAATCTTAGAAAAGTTTATAATATCGGTACCCTTCTTAGGTCCACTAGCCTTTACCACAGTACTGTGGTCACTGACCGTGACACCTGTGTCAGTTTTTAGCCGAAATTAAGCACTGAAGATGGCCGTCGAAGGCACGGCCGAAACGTCTGCTGGACCACGGCCTTACAGCCCGGAAGACTCCAATTTTAACAAAATTAGGACTAACATTTGATTCCTACATGGTTAGTGTCAGGCGACCAAGTGACAGCAAGCCGTGAAGTTATGTTTACCTACCCCATGTTTCTAGTAATAGGATAAGCAGCTCTGTACATTCAGTAGTTGGTGTAGTCTTTATCCTTATATTTATTAGGTATCGAGTAACTTAATATAGTGAATATTCCAAAATTTTGCGACTATCATGTTACTGGTCACTGGTACAATAATGTCATGAAATACATCTTTGCCACGGATCAAAGAACTACTTAGACTCTGTCAAAATTTCCCTTAGACACAGACAACAAAACGATTCTGGAATTTGGCTGCAGATTGGTAAGTCAAGTATTTATTATCGTCGATATATGAATTGTGTAGACCAAAGTTACTAAATGTCGTTGTAATTACATTAATAATGTGCAAGAGTGTACATTTAGCACAGTCAACAGGGATGACAGTAATGGTGACAGTCATTTCACCAAAGATGAAATTCACCAAGTTCACCGCGTTTCACAAGCCTTAGTTTAGTAAAATATTTTATAGTAACGAGTGCACGATAACGAGGGGAGCGCGAACTAATGTCCCTCAAAATTTGTATACATTAGAGCGAAAGTAAGGTCAATGTCAATTTTCGATGCGTTTTCAGGACTACGTGTTCATGAATAACCGACTAATTTTCGTAGAAACATTTTGCATAAAATTAACCGCTATAATAATCACTTATCTGACTTCATCGACAGGAATACCGAATAAGGCTTTATCAAAATTAAATTAAGCGGTACGACTTTTGCTTCAATATGTCAGAGAGCTCTGTAGGAAATGAAACTAATATAAATGGGAAAACATTATAAGATTACAGAATGTATTAATGTTTAAAACAGAAAATCATTGGTCGTCTGAATAGTAGTAGTATTTGTAATTGAATTATTGGAATCTGAAATTTATTATTGCACTCTACAAATAGCTAAACTTGGACTAATATTTGAAACCACACACGCGCGCGCGGATGATAGGAACTGGATTTTACAAAACAGTCAAAAAGTCTCTAATAATGACCTTTTACTTGAAGTCAATGACTTTTACTTGCTCCCATGACGGCGGTCGAGTGGCGCAATAACGCTACTGACTGTTTTCATATTTTACGTACATCATTGCTTTTATTAATGTCCGACATGGACACACCATGTTTAATGATGCATTAGAAATTATAATAGAGACAGTTCTATATGTCATTGAGTTCTGTTTCTTCACGATGATTACATAAATGATATTTATTGTGATTATTATATTATTAATATCTCTTCCAAATATACAGAACTGACGAAACCACTATTAAAAATATTAAGCAATTAAAAATCGAAATATATTATAGTTTGTGCTAAAAGAAAAGAAAAGAAAAGAAAAGAAAAGAAAATATAAGTTGACTCTGCAGAAAACAGGTGGGCAATGAACACTGTCTAATGAAATAGGTAAATTTTCTGATGCAAAAAACATTGTTGCATAGATTTTGCAAGCATAATGTAGCCTAACTATAATTATTTAAAATTTATTTATATTTTATATTAAATTTCAAATTAAACATGAAAGTGAAATATGACCTATATAAATATATTTCGTTATACGTCAAACATAGCAATTATATTAAAGAGTTTATCCATTAAAACATTTAGTTCAATATTATTTTAAATTAAACTTGTTGAATGCATACAAGCAAGTTTTGTTTACATACAAGTATGCATTTAATTTATGTATTAATAATTTAATTTATATTGTATTATATATAATATAGGCCTATACTATACAATATAATGTACCGTGTAATACAAATATACGTATATAATAAATATTATGAATATCTTTCACTTAGGTTTAGAAGCAGTAATCGACAAAATGGAAATTAGGGGACACATAGGAATAAAAATCACACTTATGCTGCTTATGCTGACGATGTAGCCATTATAAGTAGAAACAAAAACTCGTTTTAATGCAGATAACAAGGCGACCGAGAGAGAACTGAAAATAAATGACAATAAAACCAAATAGATGGAAATAACAAGAACATCATGTAACAGACAACTTCTACAATGCGGAGATCATGAATTTGAACATGCAAGTAAATTTTCCTACCTAGGCTCACACATAAACTACTCTAACACTACAAGCACTGATGTACACGCGATAATCCTTAATGGTAACCGATATTCCTACGCCTACTCAAAATTAATGAAGTTGATAGCACTGAACAAATCATTCAAATTAAAAATATAAAAAAAGCATAATTAGACCGCTTCTAACATATGCACGTGAAACCTGGGTATTAACAAAAAAATGAGCAGCATCTAGGAATATTCGAACGAAAAATCCTGAAAATAATTTTTGGACCATTGCAATATAATGATGGTTCATGGAGAATACGAAGGACATGAAATACACAGTCTAATTCATGGAAGTGATATATTAAGATTTGTAAAGAGTAGAAGGATAGCATGGTTTGGACACACAATGAGAATGGAACAGCACCCAATTCCCAGAAAAATCCTGGAATGGAGACCAATAAGTAGGAGATCAAGAGGAATGCGAAGATAGAAATGGATCGAGGATGTTGAGGAAAATCTGAGGAATATGGAGATAAGAAGATGGAGAAGAGTATGTAATGAGAGGGCTAAATGGAGAAAAATCGTTGAAGAGGCAAGAACCCATATTGGGTTGTAACGCCAGTAGAAGAAGAAGAAGAAGAAGAAGAAGAAGAAGAAGAAGAAGAAGAAGAAGAAGAAGAAGAAGAAGAAATATAAATGTAATATAATTATTATTTATAATTTATAATACATATACAATTTATATTATATTATTAATTTATATAATTACATATTATTTAATAGTATTCTTGTTGCTGAACTGGCAATTGAGCTAGAGGAAACAGACGAGCAAAGCTAGAAAAGTGGTCGATTAGAGGAAACTGCACATTATCAGTAGTAAATATAGCAAAAAGAGATTTACGAGATAGAAATGACGACTGATATAGCGTTGAATACAGAAATGTGATAAAAAGAAAGTAAAACACAAAATAAATATAGCCTACCAAAACAGCCATTGGAAAAATATAGGGGAAAGTGATGACTTGTGAAGATAGACATAGACGACGGAATGAAGAATGGATGAAGAACGAAAGAGCCGGGAATTTTTAAAGGTCAAAGTCCATTTTATAAAAGTCTGAGCTTTGCAACAGAAACGTTTAAACCTGAATGACAACGTGTGTAGACGAAATAGGTGATTAGTTTAGTGAAGATCAAGGCAACCATGAGGACGAGGCATTTTGAACGAAGTACATTTTTATTACTACATAAATTCCGATGTTAGATAATTTTTTAATTAAGAGAAAATTTACAAAAATCCCGATTTCTCTACCATTCTTTAGCAACATAACAATCTAGAGCGCACAATCATATGATAAACACTAAAAAATTGAAACATAAGGATGCGTTACAATTCCTTTTAGTTTCCTGCTGGATTTTCACAATTTCTTCAAATTATTGATCTCTTTTTTAGGCCGTAGGGTCCAAAAATTTCGAAGTTTAAAAAATGAACACTGTATTCCCTTTTAAATTTAAACACTAATTGTTGTTTAATTTCACTTTAGTTTTATACCCCACATTAATTTTTGTAACTTTATCAAAATTTTCACCTATTTTTTAAGCCATGACGTTCAAAAATCTTTCAAAAATACATTTAAAAAAATTAACACTATATTCAGAGTGTTGTTTAAATTCACTGTAATTTTATACCCCACCTAGGCTTTTACAATTTTGTTCACAATTTTTACTCTTACATTTTCGCCTCCTACCACCCAATTAGTTTAAAAAATAATAGGATTCTTTAGGTTAAATGTATGGAGACGTATGTCAAGTTTTACAAAAACTGGTTGATGTCTTCATTAGTTATCGTGAGAAGTTCACCAAACAGATAGACAAAGAGATAGATAGACAGACAGACAGATAGACAGACAGACAAATGCCAAACGGACGAGTAAAAACGAAGAACTCATTTCGCTCGTTCAGTTAGTTTTAGTGGAAACCTGTCTGAGGTACTGACTCTTCAAAATGGCGATTACCAGGGAAATGATCCGATATACGAGTGTCATTTTGGAGAAGTATTTAAATGAATCAGGAGTACGGACAAGAGCCATAGAGTTCGTGAGTTTCGCGGATAATTTTTAATGTTGTCACAAGAATTAAGTGTTTTGCACATAGGATTCATTGTTACACACATCTAAGAAATCTCTTCTTCGTATAAAGCAATCAAAATTCAAAGATATGCAGAAAAATTCCATAGATCGACAATCCCAGCTGCCGTCAATATTGGCAATTCTTTTGAAAGATTAATTCATTTCAGTTACTATTTTTATTTAATTCATTTTATTACAATTAATTCATTTCATTTATTATTGATACGTAGAGCAACACCTTGAACATCTATTTTCCAACGCTTTAATCATGAGGTCTGAAGGAAAGTGAAGGAAGGTACTGAGAATTTTCGGTTTTCTATTACACAGTAATTCATCCTACATTTAGCTTAACCGTGTCAAACATACTGTAAGCTATAGCTGATAGTAGCCACGTACAAGCAAGGTAGTGTGGCAAGCACTTCCCATCAGCTGTCGGTTTTCTGTTACAAATAACATTATTCGTTATTTTGTACTTTGTTATATTAAACATGATGTGCTTTCTTAACATACAGAACAGACAACAATTCAGATAATGTACTTAATTACAAAAAATAAAATAGGTTGTAGATTACTCTTTTGGTAATTAGTAGATTTACCTGTAAAAACAGTGGCAACTTTGTAGTCAAGGAAGATACTTGTCTCAACATCTTGCTACAGATTACACAAGTTATATTTTATAAGTGTCACATAGGCTACTAGTAATATTGAGATTTTGAATGTTCCTTAAAATTTAATATGTACAGATACAACATAAAGGTACCTGATGTTCACTGATTTTTACACGAACAATAACGATCCAAAAATCTTAAAAATACATTAAAATATTCTTCTGTGACATAATAGTATGTTAATGCATGTTGTGTGATAGTATTTTATAACATTTTCACTTCAACTTATTAAATATAAATTTATAAAATTTTTACGCACATAGTCCTACAGTTACCAATTAAAACAGTATTTACTTTCAGAATTTCTGTAATATTCCTCTCTAATTAATATTCATATAAGATTAATATTTATATAGAGTAATACAATCGCAAATCATTGCACTTGTAAGATACTAATAAGTTATCTCTTTCCAGTAACTGGTTCTGACAATAAATATACTATTTTGCAGTTAAAGTAAACTAATAATAGATTCGTGTGCGTTACGAAACGCATAATAGTATCCTTAGTATCACACGGATAACGCGTCATGTTAAGGGGAGTTTATAACGTCTGGGACAGAAGGGGCGATGGAAGTATCATACATTAACCCGACAACTGTTTATTATAGCGTGATAAAAAATTCCATTAGAATATTGTTATATTGAAATTTATAAGATTTTTGTGCGGGTAACATGTGTGAAGCTTGACATATTGTACGTTGTGTCCGTAGCATGTGCTTACTTGTGGAAAGTTTTATTAAGAAATATCATACACTTCCAGGATACATGGGCGTCATACTGTAACTAAATAATCATTATCCCTGTATTGTTATAAATACTGTATGTTGGCAAGTTCCTTCACTGTTTATAAATGCAGGCTGGCTGTACTGGAATATAAGAATTGTGAAGTATCTTTCAAACGTACATCATGTTGGACTAAAGAACATGAATTCGTGTCATGTTACTCGACATTTGGTTACACTTATTGTGAAGTGATCTCCTTTTGTAAAGCAACTCAGGATTTAATTGGTTTGGCAACATAATAAAAGTAGAAAATTATTTTGTAAAAATCTCTAAAAATAAATAACGATGTTTAGATCTGTATATAAGGATACTATAACAACGATCGCACTGATTGTTGAGTTTAAACAGTAAACAGATGAACACCGGAAAAATCGTTAATGACATTTATTACTTAAATCACAACTAACGACACGTGTTCATCACTTTACTTGGCAATACTGGGCAGCCGATTCACATTCCTTAACACTTCTTTTATACTCGACCTATGTAGCTTAGTACTTGACAAGATTGCCCTGGATGCCGGTAGAATAATCGACCACAGTCTGGAAGGCGCGTCTGAAAAGGTCGAAAACGTGCGAGAGTATTGAGTATTGTTTCCGCTCACACAACCCGTGCAAAGCGACACGTAAGCCAAGAGCAATTCTTATCTCCTCAGCGTAATAATACGAGGAAATAATATGTAATTATAAACTATTATTTGTAATATTATTGTTATTGTTATATATTGTTATTATTATCTATGTTAAAATTGATATAATATTATTTATGTTGCTAGTAATATGTTGTTGTTGTTATTGTTAATATTACATTGTTATTAATTATCTGTATTTTGTCTGTATATAATAATCATGTATTTGCTTGTATGTAATAATCATATATTCATTATTTTCTTATGAATATTATCACTCACTCGTGTTTGGAGTTAAACGTTATTCATTTCGGTTCAAAAAGGTAAAGGTTAGAGCCCAGTAGAAGATCTCTACGGTAACCGCAAAGTTATTTACCGGGGTAAACGCGGTGTGGTGAGGTATGTAAGGGTACCTGTAGGGTTATGGTACTGAAGGCTGATAAAAAGAACAAGAAACACTAAGAAGGTTTGAAACAAATATCACAAGACGTGTTTATGGACCGGTTAAAGAAGATAAAGAATGGAGAATAAGAAATAACCAGGAGATAGATGACCTGTTGAATCACGAAGGCACTGTAAGATTCATAAAGGCTCAACGAATACAAAGGCTAGATCACCTAGAGCGGATGGATGATCAGTGTGTACCAAAGAAAATCTTGAGGGCGCAAGTCTATAAAAGCAGAAAGAGAGGCCGACCTAGGATAAGATGGTTGGATGATGGGCTAGAATATCTCAGAAGAATGGATGTAAGGGGTTACATTGAGATGGCAATGGACACGAGACTTTGGAGAAGATTGATGTTGGAGGCTAGGGCTCACGTTGGGTTGTAGTACTGATGAAGAAGAAAATTAGGGATATGGTACCATTGAGGGCAACTGTGGTCCGGTAGGAAATTGAAGAAAAATTAACGCTCGGCATAAACGTTTCAAACGGCTTCCCATCTGCTTTCATAAAACCCGTTTCAAAAGCGAGCCCAAACAGTCTGTCACGATCAGGAAGTATACTAATGATGGGTAACAGAACACATTACATCGGGTATAGTGCTTACCTGTCCGGTAACGATGTGACACGCACAACTTAAAGCGTACAACGTACAACACTCATAAGAGTACATTGAAAAACCTCAGATTAGTGTAGAAACGTCCAGTAATTTCAAGTTTTCATTTACGTCATACATTGTCACATATTTACGACCCTGGCTGAAGATAAAAGGGATAGATAGCGACAAAGACAACTAACAGTTGGCAATTTATAAGGAAAAGTCAAAGTGCAAAAGGAAAGCCATCAGGTGGCTGGTAATACTGATTACTTTCTTCTTAACCATAACATAGTATTCTCTGTGTATGTTGATGTTGCATATGATTGTTTAGTCAGCTGTTAGGGCAACGCGATTACAGTTTATTTAAAATGAGGACTTCGTTCTGTTAGGGCAACGCGATTACAGTTTATTTAAAATGAGGACTTCGTTCTCTTGCTGGGCTAAACAAGAACTGAAAAAGACGTTTCCTTCACTCAGAGCTCGTGAAACCTACTGAAATTATTTTAAGAGTAGAGCAGCAGTATGGTGAATGTTTCATAATGGAGCAAGAGCTATGAGTAGACATGTTCTACTTTTTGTGATGGACAAATCAGGTAGGCCTTCCGCTTGAAAGATCAACGTAAATATTAAAGTAGTTGACTGACGATTCACGCTAACGGACGTGTAGAGAACTGCAAACTTGTTACGTATGTAACATGGTTCAGAATTGTCAGTCATCCATTAATCATAAAAGAAAAACAAATTTGCTTGTTGGGTTCACGTGAAGTGAGAGACGTGCACAAGGAGAATCGATTGAAAAGTTTTAGAAAGCATTTGAGACGTTCCGGGATTGAAGTAGATTTATTTCTGGTTCAATTTAACTATCGATAGATCCGCCACTTTGAACTTGAGAGTAAGTAAAGTTTAGGTTTAGTACAGACACATCCGTCGTCTCCCGCGTACCACGAAAAAAAAAACAAGCTCCTGTCAGAAAATTTATGTTAATATTATGGGGTAAGTGACGATTACTTTTAGTTTATAATAACACCTTTTAGTTAGTTAATAGTTTAAAAATTACAAGCTCAAGAGCGCGGCACACTTTAAAAGATATGGTTTTGTTTCAGGATACTGTTGATCCTCATACTGCTAACCAAACGGTTCTTAGCCTTCAAGATCTTGGTTTTGAACTGCAGGACCACCTAGCGTACAGTAGGGATTTGGATTCAAGTGATCTTCAACTCTTTGACCCGTTGAAAGAAGAGATGAAAGGAAGAAAGATTATTTCAGATGAAGAGGTCAGGCTATTAATGGAAAACTGACAGAAGCTATTTGCATAATAAATACTGCGCAATTTAAATTGATTAATAAATACATTGTGCGACCATAATGTATTACTAACGCATTCACTCATAATGCATCCAAAACGTATAATGTAATAATAAATATTAAATACATAGTGCGTGTACTGTATTATGTACACTTCATAATGAGACAAAGAATTTCAACATTAAGTGCACTTTATTAAATACAATTTGAGTTCAAGTATTACCATACAGGCTGTAAGTTTTGTTCATAATAATTGTAATTTTTATTTAACGCTTGCGATTACATTCTGCATGTAATTCAAGTTACACTGAATTTTACAAAAAAAAAAAAAAAAAAAATGAAAAAGTAGGTACCGCCGCGTACATACGGAATGCAGAAAAGTCACCTACGCCTCGGATTCACAACTTAATGAAAAGAATTTACAATTTTTAGAAGACACACAATGACGTAGACGTGTTGATAAGGAGGGGAAGGGGGAGAATTGGAGTGGGAGTTAAATATACCGTGCGTGTGTGTGTCGGGGGGAGGGGGCGCAACGCGCGCCTGTGTTAACATTAGATGTATTGTCGGTGTACGGGTTTATATTTGATGGAAATTGCTTGTATTTTCTCGACTGCCTCTAGTGTAGGGTCAGATTAAAAATAAACAAAAATTAAACATGCATTGCTTGTATATTTTACTGCCTACGTATTCGGTGGCATTTTGTAAACGTAGTGACGCACTGCTGTGTGGTACACGCCGGTCAATATATTCTGACCAACAGTTTTGGTTAAGTTGCAAAAAGTCAACGACGCTCATTGCTTATTTTTGAATGTAAAATTGGACGTTTGAAATGGATGGTTCCGACTGTTTTGTATTCCATACGACATGACTATATTACGTATCACATATTACTATATTAAAAAATCTGTGCATGGACGGATAAGATTAAAAATAAAATTTTCTGAACTATCTACAGTTCATTATTGTTAACGTCGACATCGCCACTATCGCCAGCGTCTTCAAAATATGTATATGGAACTGTGAAATTGCTTGTTTCTCGCACGCTTTATGTTTTAGTGGTTTGTAACGAAAATTGTACAAACTGATCAACATAATTGACATATTTGGTTTCTTCTTTCAGTATACAGCAAAACATACGCATGCTTGCGTCTGTGACGGTTAATTTGCGGCCAGAAGATATACTAATGGTACGGAGCTAACTTCTTGGTGTGACGAATAGTGCGGACACTCTGATACCTGAGCAGAGTAGACCGGAAAGTCACAAACATTTGACATGGGAAATGTGCGGACACCACCAAAACTTGCACGCTTGTCAGAAATCAATTTACATTTTAACTTTATCTATTATGTTACTTATTACGCGTCTACTCGTAGTAAAAGGCCTACGTCTACTCATTACATATTTACAGTTTATCGTATTTCCTTATTTGCATTGAGTTTTTAATTTACAAAACTTACATTTAAATTAAAAATTACGTTTAAATGTAAAATTTTCTAGAATTCTTCATTCGCCCAAAATGATGCCACGAAAGAATATTGATCTTAAATACATGAAAAGCGTTGATCCTCAGTATTACAACTTTTTGTTGTGGATCAAAGAAAATAATACTGAGAATTACATTACATAAATGTAATTTTGTAAATTAAAAATTACAAATTAGAAAATAATTCTGAATTACTTATATTTAAAGAAGCAGATGTCTTTTAAGTCACGACTCCTCAAAATGCATAAAAAGGCAGAGAAAGCCTGAAGCGCTCCAAGACATTTTTCAAGAGTCCACGGAGCGTTCAAGATTTGCACAATTTATATGATTCATGTGAACTTCGAAAGTAGAAATGAAGAAACAAACGTTTATCCTATGTCGTTTGCTCTTCTGCCGAACAAAAAAAAACCCCGAAGTAATTCCCAAATGGAATCCACATAAAGTCAAAAATCAACGTTGACTTAGAAGTAGCGGCAATATCGGTGCTTCGCGAAGTTTTCCCTGTGGCAGAGATAAATGGTCGTTTTTCGTATGAAAAAGTGTTTGTTGAAGAGAAGTGCAGGAACTTACTCTTATCTGCGACTACCGGGATAACCAAGAGTAATACTACACATAAGGATATGCCCAGTCTTCGCATTTCTTAAGCCAGAACATGTAAAAGATGGATTTGTCGAGATTCAAGCTCTGAATATCATTATTCAGAAACTCTCTGACTATTTTGTCGCTCGATGGCTAGTAAATGAAGAAATCGCTTTATCGCTGTGGACTTGCTACCAAAGACGACCCAGGACAACCAACGCTTTTGAGGGATGGCATCGTGAAATCAACAGCATTTTTCTGAATCCCAAACCCAAGATGAAAGATATCATGCAATGTCTGAAAAGAGAAGTCACCAACAATATGTATATGCAAATGAAATTGAGCAAAAGAAAGAAGAGAAAAAGAAAAGAAAGTACGGCAAGATGGACGAAAGGACTGAAGAAACAGTTTAAAAGTATGAAGAAATAGACGATATCAAATCATGCCTACAAGCTATTTCTTTAAGAAAACAACTGCAGTAGGTCGATGTTGAAAACACACACTCACATACACTTACACTTAAAGATGTAACAAATAAAAAAATAAAAAAAATTTAAAAATATTTAACAAACAAAAATACAAAAACGTAACAAAAAAAAAAGAATACAACCAAAGTTGATTTTAAAGCCTGGAAAAGTAAAATGGGCATTTGTCTGCAGAAACGTAACGGTGCTTCAATACAATGGATCTGATAAGGTGTAAACAACAAATATTCACGTCCCGTAATCCCAGGTGACGTCCGCACATTTCGCATGTCAAATGTTTGTGACATCGCAGCTTACACTCCTCAGGTATCAGCATGTTCCACTGTCCGCACACTTCGGAATATTCCTACTAGCCGCTCACTTCGGTGGCCTGAGCATTCAGCTTCTCTAGTATTCGGACGGCGGTCAGTTCTGCCCGCTTGTAAAAACCCGCAGATTTACTGTCGAGGTAAAAAGTTTAACTCGGTCAGTTGGGACCGAGTTAATGTCCTAACTATAACGTTTTTGTATAAAATTATAATTTAACACATACTATTATTTTATAGTATTTGAGTGTTAATCTTTACGTGTTATAATAGGTTTTGTAATAAATTTTTGTATGTGGAATAATTATTTTATGTATTAAGGCTTCCCAATATGTAGGTTGAAGAGGAAAACCGTAGACGAGAAATATACATAGATTTACGCATAAATCTATGGAGTCTAAGTGTATAGTCAACGACACGAAGTGAAATTAAAGAAAAGACAGACGCATCGAAGGCAAAGAAACGTTCGTAGAAACAGATCGTTTGAGAAGACGTATAAAGTGAATTTCATTTCCTCTGCAACAACGAGAAACCTGAGGTACCGCGTTTTAACACTTTTAAATACACAATGTTCAAAAATCGAAGATATGAGCAAAATAATATTTAAGAACAGGAAAAAAGAGAAGAAATAATTTTAAATTAAGATTAAATAAGTTTTTAACTTATTGTTACTTTATGCATTGAATTTGTTGTTTGTTTACCATGGAAAAAGATAGAATGACAGACTTTTTTTTTGCTTTTCTGGGAAAACAAATTTGCCGATCACAATTTGCCAAATCGTGATATTGGAGCATATCTGTGGAAATAAGAATAACTGTGAAAATAGCAGTCTTTGCACTGTTATTGAGAAAAACTAATGAAACCCACAGGCGAATTTTACCTCAACTTACTAGACTAGAGACCAACCGATATGACAATGAACTTCAAAAGTGCTGCCATGTCTGATTTCAGAGAAGTATTTAAACAAACGCTTGTATCAGGATTTAATTTTATTTCAATCAGTGTGACGTAAATAAGGCCGTCAACGAGGAATGTAACAGCATTTAAGATTGGCCGCGGCGTTGAATCTTCATATCTTTGAACGGATCGACGAAGGCTGGTCTTGTGATTCAGCAAAGCACTCCCAAAATGGAAAACTCACAGATATTCGATTACTTCGTTGATCAATGGCTACAAAATCCGGAACAGTATGGGGAGCGCCATATATCTAACAACGCTGTAGAAGTCTGGAATCAAGAACTGCGTAAAACTTAAAACTAAGCAACATGGGAAATCTAATTTAAACATTTTAAAATATATGTAATAAGTAATGGTACTTTTATTGATATTCCCGGAAATCTGAACTATATTAAATGCTCTCTCTCGCTCCTCCCTCTAACTCTCTCTTAACCTTGCAATGGTAACGAGACGACAACATACACAACATTTTCATGTTTTTACTTAACATTGTTCAATAAAAAAAACATAATTTCAGACACCTGGAAATATAAAATTACTGAATAGTGTGAATTCATCAAAGTCTACAAAAAAAAGGAAAAGAACAAAAGCTGTTACATCCTTTTAATTCTTGCAGGAACCATCAATCAACATCAATACTTTAGTATACAGTCTAAAAAAATGTTATAAAATATTCCAGAGCGTAACATCACTACTGCGCTCGATCAGACTTTTGTGAAGAGAAAAGGATAGAAAAGGCTTGTTAAAACAAACAGCTAGTAATACCACGATTGGAACGAAAGCAGAATGTAAGGAACGAAATCAGCGTGATTAGGATAGAGGGTATAGAACAGAAACAGATTAAATCTTGTAGACATGTATGTAACTTGAAGGAAACAGACTGTCAAGACAGATATTATGATGGTATTTGGAGAAGGTATGTGGAAAAGCTGAGCTGGGGTATACGGATGAATGTGACGAGACTGAAGAAGTATGTGGAAAGGAATAGAAGGTGGTTATTGTCAGATTATACGAGGTGTGTCCGGGTGAGCAATTAAATAAACACAAATGAAAGTAAACAATTTTAATTTTGTCCAACAATACCTACATACATACATTATTTTTCAACATAGTCACCACCGACTTCCACGCACTTTTTATGCTGTTGCACTAGCTTTTTTAAACCTGCATAAAAAAATCTGCAGCCAGTGACTTCAATCAAATTGTCACTCCTGTCATAAGTTCGTCACCCTTTTCAAAGCTCTGAGATTGCAGCCGCTGCTTTAATTGAAGAAACATGTGGCAGTTACTTGGTGCAAGGTCTGGGCTGTAGGGTGGACGGTCAAAAACATCCCATCCAAATTTCTCGATAAGGTGAACAGTTGATCGAGCAGTGTGAGGCGAGCGTTGTCATACAAAAACACAATTCCAGATGACAGAATTCCATGTCTTTTGTTCTGAATGTCACGTTTGACTTTCTTTAAGGTTTTAAAGTACGCATCGGCATTAATTGTGACACCACGTTCGAGAAACTCTACAAGCAGCACACCTTTTTGGTCCCAGAAAACTGTAGCCATCATTTTTCTTATTGAAGGTGCTTGTTTAAACGTCTTGGATTTTGAGGATGATAAATGGCGCCATTGCGTAGGTTTTTGCTTTGATTCAACAAGTGTATAGGAAATCCAAGGTTCATCTCCAGTCACTAAGTGGGAGAAAAATTCCTCTCCTTCATTTTCGAAACGCTGCAAAAGGTTTTGCCATGCTTCCACAAGTTGCTGTTTGTGGACATCTGTAAGCATTTTGGGTATCAATCTTGCACACAGTTTCTTATAGCCCAGCTTTTCAGTTACAATTTCATGAATATGTAAGCGTGAAACTTTAGGAAATTGAAAGTTCAGAAATTGTGAATCAGCGATTCTCGCGAACCTTTGCATTAACTTTTTCCACTAAGTCGTGTCTGTCACTACACTTGGCCGGCCACTGCGTTTGTCATCATGGACATTGGTTTGCTCTTCCTTAAACAAACGACACCAAAGTCGAACATTACTGTCACTCATTATATTGGGACCATAATCTCACACAGTTGTCTATAAATTCTGCAGCAGGATTGTTTTTTCCAAGCAAAAACCGTATTACACCACGAACCTCACAACTGGCGGGATTTTTTATTACGGTACTCATTATAAATCAAGCGTATTCAGCAAAAAACAACAACATTACCAAAACACAACAATGAACTGGAACCGTGTGAATTACATTACACTACACCGGATGCGCGTCCCCATTCTTTTATACCACCGTGAGTAATAACGAAACGAACCTTACTTTCTGGACACACCTCGTAATACGTGTGTGTTATTACAGTCAGAATTATTCTAGTAGGCCTAAAAGACGGTGTCCCGCATTAACGATGTGTGGATTCTTACGGAGACGATTGAAATTATTTAATCCAAAGAGAGTTGAATTCATCTGTACCTGTGAGAAAGGACATGAGTCACCACGGCTATCAGTGTTGTTCTCTCATAGCTAAACTAAAAAAATATATTATAAATTATAATAATAAATTTCTTCTTTTACATGTTTTAAATAATAAGGGAATAAAATCAGCGATAGCAACAATTTAAAACCAGAAAAATATTCATTATCATCATCCATTACACAGTGGAAACATTGCTTCTTTCGACTCGACCGTCTTGTATCACTGTTGGCTATGTGATCAGTTCGCTATGAAAGTACAGATACTCACAGCCAAGATATTGCATTGTCTGACTAATTCCCACACATTTTAATGCAAGCGTCAATAAATCCGTTTTTGACAGAACAAAATCGTGTTCCGCCATACCATCAGGGTTAATTACTTGAAGCCTGCAAATAATTCTCTTCAATTTTGAAGGTTATTGAAGCTCTTCAAACTTGGAATGGGTGAAGATTTCCAAGCATATAGACACTTGAGGCTAACTGAAAAGATGTGTGCTTGTTTGTTGAGTTGATGCGACACAAACGGACATGCTTTAACTGCACGTAAATGTTCATTTGAATATGAAAACATCATATAAACTGTGAGCTGAGAAGTAACTTTCTTGTTGCGTATAACTTTATTGCCAAGTCATCTGAAAGAAATCCGCCAGTCACTAAAGTGAAGTAAGGATGTCACTTATGCCATTTTATTTGTACATGTTTGTATACTTGTTTCGGTGATGCGTAGAAGCATTACCAGCCGAAGGACGATTCAGAACGAAAGCTTAACTACTTGTATAATAACGTATAAAAGTAAAACTTGGATCAGGTTGTTAATCCAATCAGGTTATTAATACAATCCAATCAGGTTGTTAATGCAATCCAATCAGGTTGTTAATGCAATCCAATCAGATTGTTAATACAATCCAATCAGGTTGTTAATGCAGCTTAAAGGAGCTGCAGATAACATAAAAAATATTATATTTGGAACGAAATCTGAACAACGTACGTGAAAAGACAAATTAAAAGCAAAGGAGACAGGTTAAAGTGATAGAGAGAGAAACAGGGAAAACATCCGTGGAATGGATACTCATGATATGAGTTGATGAGTGGATGAAGAGACATTTTATGAAAACGAGTCTAAGGAAAGAAATTAAGAAATTTTGACAGATACGTGAGAATGTGCAAATGTGAGATCAACGTGTAGTATGAATTCATCGTGAAGTGAAGTGAAGAAGAAGAAGAAGAAGAAGAAGAAGAAGAAGAAGAAGAAGAAGAAGAAGAAGAAGAAGAAGAAGAAGAAGAAGAAGAAGAAGAAGAAAATAACCATAAATGTAATCCCTGAAGGAAGCAGTGAACGAGTGAAATCAACAGTACTTCAACATACAGTTGAAGTTATATGTTATATGAAATAAAATGTTATAAAATATTCCAGAATGTAAATAGCAGTAGAGGGAACAAACTTATCACTTATTTCCTAGCAGTCCAAAGTATTATGTAAATAATTTTGTCCACCCATAGTTGCCTACAAGTGATTGGCATAATATACTATCATCCTAAGCCAAAAAGACGTATCTCAGTTTTGAGTCTAATATTTTTCATAGAGATATGAAATATCCCCCCCCTCTAAACAGGAAAAATAACAAAAGGACTTAGTTACGTATTTTTGTCTTAGCAGGGCAGTATAACGGTGACAGGATAATTACAAATTTGATAGTTTAATTATTTTCTGTCAAATGTTAAGTTTGCTTTGCTTTATAAGTTTAAATGAGGATAACTGCATGTAGCAGATACACTATAATAGGTATCGTTTGTATAGAGACGTCAGCGTCTATAAATACATCGCTTTCACAATATTTCCAAATCAGTTCTCATTGTGTCCATTGTAAGTTGTGTTTAGTCTCTTCCAAACGTTACTTTTTTATTATTTTAAGTTAAATGCTTACAACTATAAATAAATGTATTGTGTTCACAAGCACTCACTCCCCCCCACACATACACACACTCACACACACATGTTCACGCGTGTATGTATATTTACGGTAAACGTATTGTGGAGAGAACCACTGTTCAAAACCATTTGCATTACTAAAATCAACAGAACAGTTCCGGCCTTTGTGTAAGTCACCTAAGGTCACGAGCGCGGTGTTCTTCTCTCCGTCCGTGACCCCACGAACCGTAGCCTACCGTACTACATTGTTGCTGCTGTACGTATAGCAACAGTCAGTAGTGACACGCTTATCGACATACCAGGGTGCAGTAACTTTATGAGGAAGGCGTATTTTAATGTAGACGTAAATGAAATTAATGATCATTTTTCAAAAGAAAAAGATTAGCTTATCTTCAAAAACGTATTTCGTTCACATAGACAAAGTAATGTTGTTAACTTTTATTACTGAATGCTAAAGCGAGGTTACCATTTAAAACGTAGGCCTATCTGCTGCTGATTCGTTTTACGCGAGACAACGGGCATGCCTGAGGTGCACGATGATGCCTCCCTCCTCAAGTCGAGCCTCCACCACAGAGGGAAGTTCGTTTCTGACTGGGGCGTGGCCTGCTGTTGACCGTGGGTTAATTGATGTTATACATTAAATCAGTTTTCGTATGTGAACAAACAGAAAACAAACTTGAAAGACGTTTTCGTTTTTTTGTTTTGTTTTAAACAATTGAAAAGTAAATGAGTTGTATGACGAGTAACGTTATAGTCGTTCGATGTATTATGTAAATAGGAGGGGGCGGTGGTGGAATTAATTATTCCACATACTATAAGGTTTGTGTCAACGTGAAATGAATTTCGTTAGCGGTGACGCGATGTGACATTTTTTAAATTTAATTATTTCATTACAGTTGATTTGGCGGCCCGAAGTAAACCATAGCCATTGTCTAAGCCAGTCACGTACGCGCGCCGGGGAGCTTACCCTCTCTGCCACCGAGCTCCCATACAAGTTGCTTTTAATATTGTTTGTTTTGAAACTATAACAATTTGCCTGAACGTTTACTCGAGCAGTTGTAACGTATGACACACTGAGTATAATATTTTACACAAACAGGAACTATGCTGATCGTCCCAACTTTCGTACATATAGATTTTATAAATTAATTAAGAACAACGTTATTGTCTACAACAAAATACGATAGACAGAAAACCTTAAAATTTAATACCCATTATCTAACTTAGAACACAATAATACAAAATTAACATCACTCTTCTGTTGGGTAACAATGAGGTTAGCGTTACCCAACAAAATGTTTAAAATGGAACTGCAACAAGTGTACTTCCCCAACATCAGTTTACTACTACTACTACTACTACTACTACTACTACTACTACTACTACTACTACTACTACTACTACTGCTACTACTACTACTACTACTACCACTACCATTACCACTACCACCACCACTACCACTACCACTACCACCACCACTACCACTATCACTACCACCACCACCACTACTACTACTACTACTACTACTACTACTACTACTACTACTACTACTACTACTACTACTACTACTAGGGTAAGCTAACCTAATCCCGTGACTCACATAATTCCGTGATATGCTGCATAAACGATGTCACGAAATTACAGATAGTGACTATTTACTTTTTTAGTGTCACCATCAGCTATCGTCAGGATGAGTTTCGAATTATAAGAGGTAGCAAGGTGGTAACAAGAGGCCATTTTGTCAGACGTAACCTACTGAAATCATAGTTTCTGTTGTTCTTGTGTAGTGTTAAAAGTAAAGAATAAAAAAACAGTTATGTTCTTATTTATTTCTTTCTATTCATGAATATTTATATTCAGATATCTCTGGAGATTTTGAATATGTAAAAACAATAAACTTAATTCGTTACGTTGAGTGTCATGCCTTAAGTTAGCGTTATAATTTCTTACGATTTTTCACACTCCTTGGTCATTTCTCTATCACTGAATTAAGTGAAAAAAGTATAACTTTAATAAGCTCAATTTAAGTAATTTGTACGATTTTTTTTTCAAAACTAATAACGATAATAATACATATTAGCCCTAGAAATATAAATGTTGTTAACTAATTATAATTAGGCAAATATTATAATTAATTAATAACATTAAAGTAATTAATTTACTAACAACTTTATTTATTGACGTTTAATTATAAATTAAAATTAACTTACTTCAATGATTAATTTAACTATAATTGAAGTTATCATTGAAATATGTAAATATATTATAAGTAATATAATATTATTTATTAATAAATTTTATTGTTCATTATCAATAATATTAATATTAGACCTACAACTACGACAGTTGTAAAACTACTACTTGCACCAACGCCACAGGAATGGTAATGCCACTCATGGTGATATTCAAAGGCATTCGAACAACATCTGATTTAAATGATGGAGCTATGCCTGGGGTTTTAGTGAAATTATCTCCAAAAGTATATATCTGCTGTTATCTCTTCTTGGACTGTATGCGCCACTTCATTAAAAACGTTTCTCCTACCAGGCCTGGTGTCTACTGATAGACTCACGTGGAACTCGTGTGAGCCTAGATGCATTGACACTAGTAAGAGAATACGGTATTGTAATTTTTACAATGCTCCCTCACGCCAGTCATATCTGCAGCCACTTGGCGTTAGCGTGTATTGACTTTAAAACAAGCATGGGGAAAAGAGTTGGAGAAGATCCGATAGAAAATTCTGGTGTTGCCCCCGTTCGATCTGACTTCCACGAGCTGTTCAATCCAGAAAGTAAAAGGCTTTGACATCAAAATATATCCGCGTAGAATTTTCCAAAACAGCCGGCCACCCATTTAATTCGGTTTTAGTCTCAAATGTTTGTTTTTGCTCCCAGCAGACCTATCTAAAAAGACTCCTGGAAGACAACAGACCCAGAACGAACCATCGATTAATGGACCAGGAAGAAACTTTATCTCTACGAGCCCATCGCCTGAGAGACGGCAGCGCGCAGTTGTTGAAGTTTTGAAAGTCGCTACGTTTTCTGCAAGAAGGAAGCAGAGATCAGTCAAAAGTAAAATTGACTTTACAGCAAAGTGCCTGACTCTACCAGATCACTAAGCTGCACCATTTCGTGTTCATTCGGTTCGACAGCTTATCATGAAACTGCAAAGCAGCAGAAACCGATGTGGATATTTTGTATGTGATGAATGTGCAAATTTTAATGAAAGGGAAACTGATGGTGACTAAATTCAATTTGTCACTTGTTTAATTTTTTATTATTGTGTATGTAACAGACTAAAGAAGCATAGAGTACAATTATTAACGTCTATTCGTACAGTAGACTCCCGACTATCCGGCCTAATGTGGCGGAAGGGCAGGTCGGATAACAAAAAAGCCGGATAGGCCGAAGTTCTATAATTACTCACTTCCTACCCCACCCATACGATTAAAAACACACTTTTTATACCAAAACCCGCTCTTATTCATATTTTCTAACCTCTTAGTACAGGCCAGTACTTTATAAATGTTTGTCATGTACTGTACTGTACGTTTTAAAAATTTATTACAGAAAAAGTAAGTCCAAGAATAAAAATATTGTATACACATTTTAAGATATATTTTATAATGTCTAACTTAATTGCAGGAAACATAAAAAGATGTACACTGTACAGTATGAATACATACAATTTTAAAATAAACAAAACATTAACGTAAAACGTAAGCCTAATTCTTAAAAAATATGATTTAAACTTATTTTACTGTTCATTGATAAATGATTACACAAATTTGAAAAGATAGGCCTAAGATAAAAGAGTCAAAACTTACAGTTTTTAGTTTTTGAAAAAGTCCTTGATGGATGACTGCTTCTCCCTTTTACCCCTCTTCCGCGACGCAATGTCCCTCCACTTACGGAACCAGATGATATCAGCTGGCGTCGCTTCCTCCTGCTGACTAATGTACTGCAGTGCTGCCTCAATCGTCTTGAACCCTTCCGAATGTGGGATGAGATTTTCCTGTCACCTAAAGATGCCTCCTCCTCCTCTTCTTCTATTTCTTCTCCCTGTGTCACCATTTCCAAAATATCGTTGTCAGTTATTTCATCAACTTCGTCGTTTGCCATCCATTCTCTAATGTCCTCTGCATTGACATCGTCACAGCCCGGTACTTTTTCCAGCAACGTAACAAGTTTATCGTTTTCATCTTCCACTTCGGTTTCGCACACGGGTTCAAAGTTGAAATGTCCACCTACATGGTCCAAAAGAATTTTCCAAGACTTTACAAGTGATATGTTTGGAATCTCTTCCCATGCTTCCGCCAACCACCTTATAATATCTAGCATGTCAATATTTTTCAGAGTGGTTAAGTAGTCTTCATAATTATCAATCGCTAATATGAACGAACTGAAAAGACGCCAGCGATACTTTTTCTTTAGCATTTCAAGAACGCCCTGGTCTATCGGCTGACAAACAGCTGTCACATTGCCTGGTAAAAATAAAGCTTTGATGTCCATCTGTGAGTTCGTCAGTGGCCAGATGCGAAGGTGCATTGTCAAGAATTAGCACAGCTTTTTTTAGCTAATTGTTGTCTTTCAAATGTTTTTCTATAGTCGGTGCGAATTAATTTTGGAACCAGGTTTTAAAGATTTCTGAATTCATCAATGCTTTCTTTTGATGTATGTAATATACTTAGGGGTAGTGATTCCTGATTTTCCAGTTTTTTAAAAGCACTAGGTTTCTTTGATTTTGCCATTAAAGTCAACCTAAGCTTGTGGTTGCCGGTTGCATTACTGCAAGCCAAGATGGTGACTCGTTCCTTGCTTTGCTTGTATCCTGGTGCAGCTGCTTCTTTTTTGATGCATGCGCTTTTCTAGGGAGCATCATATAATTTAAACCGGTCTCATCGCAGTTGTACATCTGCTCCCCAGAAATTCCTTCCTTTTCAATAAGCTTAAAAGGATAGCCTTTGAACATAGGTACAGCCTCTTTATCAGCAGATAAAACCTTCCCACTTAAGGTAATCTGGCGAATACTTATGGTTTTTTCCACCGACTTAACCATCCACCTGGCAGTAAATTCTGAATCTTCTCCTTCTATTTGTCGCTTAAATTGCAATGCTTTTTCCTGGAATATCGGCCCAGTAACAGACAAGCCTTTCCCTCTTAAGTGTTCATGCCACAAAAAAGCTTCCTCAACTTATTAGCATGGTTTTTCTTACTTTTATTCCACTTCCACTAGCTTGGGCAGCTCACCACTTTTAAATTTCTGCTCGATTTTTCTTCCAGTCACCAACTCCTACGCCAAAGCAATAGTTTTTGCCGTTACCCCGGAGTCCAGTCGTGTTATAGCGCGTAGTGTCTCCTCCACAGTCACTACAACCTATTTTCATTTATCACCCATTTCGTAATCTTCAATAAAAAAAACAACGAAGCACACAAAAAAACAATTTACGAACGTAACCAGGAACAGTGGCGAACGTATTCCGCACTAGTTGACATCGGATACACAACTGACGAAACAAAGAGCAGGTAGCAGGACGGGGGGAAATCCGCGCTTTTCATGTCGCAACTCATGTTTTGGACACGGCACGTAGATTCAAAAATAGGCCGGATAGTACGGAGGCCGGATAGTCGAGACTCTACTGGTCTATTACTATATTTTACTATAAAACAATTTATGGAATATTATTATATGATTATATTATTATAGTTATTATGCATATAGCTGTACTGTTAGTAAATTATAGTTCATTAACATTGATATTGATTTGTTTTTTTAAAGAGATATCAAGTATTACGGAATTAAACTACATATATACTCTTAACTACATAGTCCAGGTACTACTACTACTACTACTACTACTACTACTACTACTACTACTACTACTACTACTACTACTACTACTATTACTATTACGTCCACGCAAATGGTTTAAAAACTACATTTACTGATCCTCGAAAAAAGTTTTCATAGTCATTATTACTACTGTCACGGCTGTTGGTTCGATACTGGATAGGTTTGGGACTGGTATTTTTTTCTTAACTTGGAATCGTGGAGTTTAAGTTTAGTGCCACGGCATCCCAACAGAATACTTGAGATTAAAAAAAAAATGCAGCAACAATAACATTAACCACAACAACAACAATAATAATAAAATTAACAATAACAATAATACAACACATTTATTAATTTAATAAATATTATAATTATTATTCGCTTCTCGGTTTTTGGACACGTCCTCTCGCTTTGTATATAGTAGTCCTTGTTGTTGCGTATTCTGGAGATTTGTTGTTGTTTTTTCCACTTACTAGCAACTGCAGGTCACGTTCTTATCTGGCCATTTTCCGCCCACAAGCGGGAGCGTCCTACCTCCACGTTGAGGGAAGTAGGTGTTTACCTACTGACTCGTCCGGTCGGAGCTGAACAACAGTCGGGTTAGCTGACTGGTTTTTTTCTTCAGGACAGCCAACAGGACCAACGTTCTATGGGTTTGACCCTATTTCTCATTATTGGATATTCACATCTCTTCCACGTTGGTAAGCCCTTTCAATATCTTCTCCTTTAGGGGTAGGTTGTGTGGTCAAACCTTTTGTCATCTGAGACAGGTCAGGGAAGCGGTTCACTTTCTGCTTACCTAGGCCAAGGCTGAGCTGTTTTTCTTTCTACTCCAAGGTAAATATGAACGAGTTGCTGCCCCCCCAAATATAGCCCAAGGTGTCTTGTACGACCCTATTATGAGAGCTTGAAGCCTGAATAGGTTGGTAAGGAAAATCATGAATCTGTTAACCAGGAGGAAGGTTCACACGGGACAAAACAGATTAGCAGATTGTACCAAAATGTTAGAAGTTTGCGTACTAAGGCTGATGAATTTTTTGCATCAGTTTCTGGCTTTCAGCATGATATCATTGATGTGGCAGAGACATACTTTCATGGAAAATCTCTAACATCAGACTATTTCCCCAATAACTGGATAGTGTATAGAGCTGACAGAATTACAGCTGATGCCGGTCAGAAAACTGGTAGTGGTTCTTTAATTGCAGCCAGCACACTGTTACAGAGCCGTAGAAGGGGGGTTTAGAAATTGCGAAGGAGTGTGTATGGATTGAAGTGAGAATGAAAGATGGTGTCAGTCTGCTGATGAGCAATCATTACTTCAATCCAGACATCAAACCTGAAGAGATGGCAGTATATTTTAATGGCACTAGAAATATGTTAGAGACCGATTGCCAGTGTGAATTGCAATAACCGCTCTCTAAACTCTAAGGCACGCTTTTCCTCAAGGAATAAAGCTGAGGCACTTTTCACTTGCTCAGACGATCTTAACTTGATCCAATACAATTACTGTAACTCCGCAGGTGAGGTATGTCTTTTGGAATTGGTCTTATCAAATGTTGAAGTAGAGGTCACAAGAGAAACTGACTGGCTTGTTCTCCCTGATATTTTTCATGATACCCTTGTTTTGCGAGTCACTGTGGATGCGGTAATAACTTCCACCAAAGAGAAGCAGTTTTTAGAATAATGCCGGAAAGGAGATAATTTTGGGATTTATAATGGTGTTAAAGCAGCTGATTGAAATAAAGTGGTTACACAGCTTGTGATATAGACACAGCAGCTTACTATTTAAACAAGACATTGTCTGCCATTATTACCAAGCATGTGACAGTAAAAAATTAAAGTACAAGAAGTATCCACTCTTTAATACAAGCTCGTCAGTCTTGTATGAGCAGCTGTTCGGTGCGGTTGTACTGTCGTGTGCGGTAACTTAATATTATCGCTATCTTTCTTACTAAATAGATTTATATTTGTAAGTAATACTGCAACAAAAATAACAATAAAAGGTTTATCTGATTACTCGAACAAATCCAAGCAGCCGGCCAGGGGGGGCCGCGCGTGCGTCTGCTCGTTCGTGTAGGACTGTGTGTCTGTCTGCTGCGGTTTGTGGTGGTTTGTACCTGTTTCCCTACAAAACATAAACACAAGGCCATAAATTACTCATCTGGAAGTACACGCGTCAATCCTATAACAGTCAACAGCCAGGCAGAAATGTTAATGTTGATTTCACACAACACGAATCCCACAGCTGGCAGATGGTGAAAAAACGAAAAAGAAGTCGCCAATCTTCAGAAAACACATCTGAAACGCACACTCATCTTAATGAACACAACAGATTTACGGTGTTACCTATAGATGACCCTGATGACGTCCAACCTACTCAAGTCTTGGCCCAGCCGAAAGTACCTAGACCTCCTCCTGTATACCTTCATGGTGTCGTCAATTACAATGAAATGATCAATAAACTTACACAAATTTTGGAATCAGAACAGTACAGTACTAAATCATTCAATGACAATACGGTGAAAATCAACACGTTTGCACCTGATTCTTACAGAAAATTAATCCGTCACCTGAAGGACGAAAAAATTATTTACCATACATATCAAATTAAAGACCAGCTAGCATACCGGGTTGTCATAAGAAACATTCATCCTAGCATCGGTGTACACTTCATTAAAGAAGCACTAAAAGAAAAAGGACACTCAGTTAGAAATATAATGAACGTTAGACACATAGTAGAGAAAACACCCTTCCCTCTCTTCTTTGTTGATCTTGAACCTGCAGCAAACAATAAACAAATATATAACCTAAGGTCTTTAGGTAACATGCAGATTACTGTAGAGCCACCGCGGAGAAAAAACTTCATAATCCAGTGCACTCGTTGTCAGTCATACGGCCACAGTAAGACGTACTGTAGAAAACCTTTCCAGTGTGTCAAGTGCGGAGGTGAACACAACTCTGCAACTTGTTCCAAACCTAAGGATACACGAGCCACATGTTCATTATGCGATGGTCCTCATACAGCTAATTATAAAGGCTGTGAAGTTTATCAAAATCTGCAGGCCAGAAAAAACCCCGTACCTAACACCACACCTAGGAGAACCCCTTCAATTTTTAGGACTATGTACACGGAACAGAACATGAATACCCGTAACGTCTCTTTTCCTACTTACGCTCGAATTGCAGGACTACAGCGACACTCAGAATCCTCGCCCCCCTGATGACAGCAATCCCAAACAGACAGCAAATGAGGACATCACACTTTCATACATACTTCCTGACAAAATTTGAGACTATGTTCAGTCAATTCATGCAGCAAAATAGCGTCATGCTTAATCTCCTTACAACGCTTGTCAATAAACTTCCTAATTAATAATGAATAAGAATTACAGGATTGGATTATGGAACCCCAATGGACACTCTCTCAACACAGCCTAGAACTCAAACCTTTTCTTGTTGACAACAGGTTAGAAGTAATGCTTATATCTGAGACACATTTCACATACAGAAGCCATATTGGTATTCCAGGATTTACTGTTTATGATACTCAATATCCTGACGGTACAGCTCGTGGCGGAACCGCTCTGTTAATCCGAAACAATATAAAAGAATATATAACATTATCTCTTCTCTAAAGTCAAAATTGCTCACCTACAGGCGACAAACGTTTTAATTAAAGATCAAAGAGGCCCTCTAATTGTTTCTGCAGTCTACTGAACCCCAAAACACAGAATCAATGAAACTGACTTCATCTCCTTTCTTAGAACTCTTGGTGCACGTTTTATGGTGGGAGGTGACTTCAATGCAAAACACCCGCAATGGGGTTCGAGATTAGCTAATCCAAGAGGTATAATTTTATATAATGTCATTAGACATAGATTGCGACGAATTTGGCAGCATCCGGATGATAAAAGAATGTGGAATTCCGCGGCCAGAAAACTAAAACGATTGTTAGAAAATTTAAAGAATGAAGGCATTCAGGATTATCTAGAAAAATCTGTCACTTAATGAAAGTACTGATTATTCCTTGTGGAAGGCTACAAAACGATTAAAAAGGCCACTATTACAAATACCACATATACATAAACCAGATGGTAGCTGGGCGCGAAGCAATACAGAGAAATCCCAGACTTTTGCCGAACATTTGGTCAACGTTTCTCAAAATGAAGCCAACAAGAACGTCTCTTTCGACGAAGAAGTACAAAGATATTTACACTCCCCACTCTAACTGACTCTACCAATTAACCCTTTTAAGGTTAACGAAATCAAGGAAATAATCTTGTATAATTTGAAAAGTAAAAAGGTTTCCGGCATTGATTTGTTATCGGGGAAAATTCTAAAGGAGCTGCCTCACAAAGGCGTTGTACTAATAACATACATTTTCAACGCCATACTCTGACTTGAATACTTTCCTCTTCTCTCGAAATCGGCTCAAGTAATCATGGTCTTAAAACCTGGTAAAAATCCTCAAGAACCCTCCTCTTATCGACCCATAAGCCTTCTACCAATACTTTTTAAGATCTTTGAGAAGCTGTTTGTAAAACGACTTATGCTAACAATTGTAGAAAACAACCTAATCCGGATCACCAATTTGGCTTTAGAGAAAAGTACTCTACGGTAGATCAAATACACAGACTAACAAATGTTATCAATAAATCGTTGGAATCGAAGATGTTCTGCTCAGATGTGTTTCTCGACGTTTCCCAGACATTTGACAAAGTCTGGCATCTTGGACTCTTATACAAAATAAAGAAAAATCTGCCCACATAATTGTTACCGTATTCTACATTCCTACTTAGTGGGCAGAGTGTTTCAAGTCCAGTACTCGGATGTCTATTACCAGTGGGGTCAGGTGTTCCACAGGGTAGTGTCCTGGGTCTTCTGCTCTACCTCCTGTTCACCTCTGACTTACCGTCAGCAAGTGAAACCACTGTTGCTACCTACGCCGATGACACAACAATCCTAGCGACACACTCGACCCCTCAATAACATCTCTTATACTACAAGAATATTTAAACAGCATTCAGTTGTGGCTTGATAAATGGTGCATAAAAATCAATTCGTCAAGTCAGTACACGTTACCTTCACCACACGTAAGGCAAACTGCCCTCCAGTAACAATTAACGGTCAACCTATACCGCAAGCTGAAAGTGCTAAGTACCTTGGGATGCATCTTGACAGGAGACTAACGTGGAAAAAACATATAACATCTAAGAAAATTGAACTTAATCACAAGGTCAGAAATATCTACTGGCTGATAGGCAGAAAATCACGGTTAAGTCTCGTCAACAAACTGTTAATCTATAAAGCAATTCTTAAACCGGTATGGACTTATGGTATTCAATTTTGGGGTACTGCTAGTACGAGTCATATTGAGATTATCCAGTGCTTTCAGTCCAAAACTTTAAGATCAATAGTCGACGTTTCATGGTTTGTCTCCAACAACTCTATACACCGCGACCTCAAAGTTCCAACCGTGCTAGAAGAAATCATGCGCCTCTGCAGGACTCACATCTCCAAATTATAAAAGCACCCAAACCACCTGGCAATTAATTTGTTAGATAACAGTGAAGATATTTATAGACTAAAAAGGCACAAACTGTTAGACTTACCATTCAGGTTTAACTAATAATATATTCTCTGTATTATCTGTATTGTAATGTCTGTGATATCTGTTCTGTATGTTTTGTATTCGTGTTAACATTAAGTGTTAATGTCAACCTGTATGTGTGCCTTATGGGCCAAGTGTTTAACATTTGAACTTATTGTATCATGCCAGCAGCAAGTGGACGTGATTTTTGTTCATTTATTTTCATGTTTTTGTCATTTAGTTTTGTAATTTGTGTATCTCTTTAATCTATCAACAAAAACAAGAGCTGTCAATGGTCAGCTCTTCATAATCCTGTATGTGTGTTGTCAGCCAATTTGTTCAATGTTCATTTAGTCAAACAGATTACAAATCTCCAATAAATTGAAAAAAAAAAACTTGGTTTTCTACAGAATTAGTAGAATGACTAAATCAAAAAAGTACAGAATATAAAAAGTTTAAGAAAACGGGTATCGTTTAGCATTACGATAAGTTTTCATGTATTCAAAAAGAAAGTAAAGATGCTTCTCCGAAAAAGCAAGTTAAGAAGCTTGCAAAGCTTACAGAGCTCTTTAAGTAAGTTAAGTCCTTCTTGAAGGATTTCAATGGTGTGCGTGTCCACTAGAAGTCAATAACAAAGTAGTGCCGGATACAGAAAATCTTTGTGAGGAATTCGGAAAATATTTTCATTTGTATATCAACCGAATATTTTCAGCAGCATTAATTTAAGTAGTAATGAATATTGCACTACTGATAATATATGCAGCCCTGTAATATCTGAAGTAGAGACATTAAGTGATATTACAGCACTTAGGGCTCATTCCACAGTTGGTATTGATATTATTCCTCCTTTTATTTTCAAAGGTCTTGCTGAACTTATTGCTTCAGTTCTAGTGGGCTATATAATTTGAGCCTAAAATCTGACTGTTGGAAGGTTGCTTTGGTGTCACCAATTCCTAACAAGGGTGATCTGCATGACATTAACAGGAGCGGATTAACCATTAGGCTGACTAGGCTGTAGCCTAGCACTCTGGGGGCCGCAAAATTTTAGCTAAAAAATAATACAATTTTACAGCTAAATTTAAAATTGGTAATAAATTACAAGGATAAAAATTTGAGTTCATTTTGAACTCAGGCGCCTGTTTGAAAAAAATGATGGTAAAACTGTACATAAATAATAGAAGTGCTTTCTAAACTGTTTTCTCCAGTTATGAGTCATCGGTGGCCGGCGCTCATAGAACTATGCCGCCGTCCGACTTTCGTGGAATTGCCGACACGTTATCTATTCCATCCACCTCCACCCCACCCCTTCACCATCCCCTCAATCCCTTTTCATTGCAGACAAATTCGGTATCGCTCGTATTTGCGCATTCAAAACAAACATTTTGGTTATGGTTATGTCGATGTCGTTATGTCGTAGTCACGGTCGTATATATATAGGTCTTCTAGAAAATTATGCTGTTGACTTGTATCAGACATTTCCTCATGATTGTGTCCATTTAGCTCAGTTTTTAAAAGACTGTCAACCTAGACAAGAAGGAAAAGAAAAGAAGAAAAAGCGATCTGAAGCAAAACCACTGTTGAATATTTTGAAAACGCTTAACTTAGAATCAATGTTTCCTAATGTTGAGATAGCTTTGCGCATTTTCCTTACTACGCCCGTCACTAACTGCAGTGGCAAAAGATTTTTTTCAGCTTTGAAGAGGGTGAAGAATTATTTACGTTAAAATTTGCGCTAGGATAAACTGACCAGTGTAGCCCTCTTGTTCATTGAAAGTGACTTTCTGCATTGAAAGTGAGGTGATTAAAACGTTTGTTCAGTCTAAAGCGAGAAAAAAGAATCTAGCTTGAACTTTACATGAGTCTTAACAAATCCACAAGATATTTAACTGATTGTCTTCTTTGTGTAAATGATGGTAAATGTACCCTTAATAAAACTGTTATAATTATGTAACTACTTAGTTAATTTTTTCCTTATAAAAGCCATGCAAACTACAAATGGTTGAAGGTGTAACTCTAAAACAATCTCTGAAAAATAGCCTTAGTTTTCAATTCTTGAGACTATTTCTAAAAACAATAAGATATTTGAAATATTCCTAACTAAGAAATATATTGTAGGGTGTTTAAAGCTTCATTCAGCCCCTTGGAAATAAACGTAAGAGTAGCCTATGGGAGGTGAGAGGGGCGCTAAAATATAATTAGCCTAGGGCGCCAAGATACCCTAATCCGGCCCTGGGCATTAAGAATTGTAGACCTGTATCAGTGCTTAATACAAATGTAAAGAGTTTTGAAAAAAAGTATTCACGATTATTTTTATAAGACACTGAACAGAATTATTGATTCACGTCAACATGGTTTCATGACCAGAAGATCCACAGTCACAAACATCAACGACATAACGTTCTTTGTGGCTCCTGAGCTGTAGAATAGAAAGCAGTATTCCCATTGACCTGCTGGCAGGGGAAAGAAAATATATATGAGACAGAAAGAATAGCAGAGACAAAACTAAGATAAAAGAACAGCAAGAATGATAGCAATGCAGAAATGGCAAGAACGTGGTCACATGGAACCAAGTCAGATGGACAATGAAAATCATCAAGAACTAAAGACACCGGGATAAACATAAAACACAGGGAGATTGAATACTACCTAACACAGTTTCTTACAGAGCATAGAAAATTTCAGTCTTATCTTCATAATGTGGTAGGCCTGCTACGTCAAACTCTCAACATTGTAAACATGAGAAAGAAGACGCATACCATACAGTTTTTATATGCAACAAATAGACATGTGAGAGGTATCATCTAGAAGGCATAGTGGGTCCTAACGACATCGTCGAAAAGATGCTAAGTAAGCAGGAAAACTGGACTGAAATGGCACTTTACATCGAGAAGATCCTACGAAAGATGAAACAAACTGAAACCGCCGTAGCGCTTAAATAGTAACGTTACGTGAAGCCTAAACAGGCAAGGAAATAACAATACCGTGAAGAATCGTGGACACTTAGTACAACGATGATTCTTGCTAGGACAAAGGACGTAAGGTTTTTGTGGGTACAAGACTCATGAACCGGAAGCACAAGTTTCCTGGTGATGCGTAGGCAGTAGTAGCAGCAACAGCAGTATGAGCACATTTAGGAAATGCTTATAAAAGGCGGGACACTGTGGTGCTGTGATCGCCAGTACAGTACTGCAGTAATGACAATCGTACTTGGAAAAGTAAGAGTTTCAATAAACAGATAAACTTGAAACAAGAAGAATGTTAAGGATTTCGACGGTAACATGTCATCTTTATTTTATATAAATTTTCTCATTCTTCGGTTTTACCACTTTATCGTCTCTCTTGTTGTTTATGTTGTGTTTTGTTGACGTAAAGCCCTACGCTTGCTACAGCAATATAGAGAGGATTTACTTGATACACCAATATTTATGCTTTCTTTAGACGTAATGAATATGTTAAAAAAATAGAGAAGTTATTTCGTATAAATTCAACGGAAAGCTATGTAACGGTTTAGAACGTAAGTGGAAAAGTTTTGTATGAAGAAACTTAAGGTAAACATAAAGAAGGAACGGTTTGTTAACACGAACGATTAGAGAGGATTGATTTCGGCAGTAGTGGATTACTATACAAAAATTACAACGACTTATGCAAACAGATTTCGTTAACAAAAGGATTTAATATTTTTAAGGAAATTACGAGTAATTGTTATAATATGTTGCTTTAATAAATGTGAGTAAAAATGTAGTATATTTTCTGAATATATATTCAATATTGCATATAACCAAGTCTAAACTGTTCTCCGTCAGATAATTTTACAATAAAGAACGTGCGCTACCCCCGCAATCCGTGGGGTATAGAACCACCCACACGTGACAGACACGGTTTTGTTATTTTTCACCGTAATTACATTGCTAGCGAGTATAACAAATGTTGTTTTGTAAATATAAAAAACAATTTTTATGTTTGTGCTTTCACTTTTTCCCCTTCGCTTTTATCAATTTATTGTTTTTATTTAACGTACACTGATATAAATATTTGTAACTGTTAGTTTCTTATAGTTATAAAACAATAAAATAATAATTATAGAAGAAATTAATTTTTTTGCTAGTATTTACATGATAGAACCAGAATTATGTTTCGTAAGAACTTGGTTCCATGCTTTCTGTGAGCCGCTGAAGATATAAGTTAAGAATTTTTAAATGTATGTTTGATATTATAATTTTAACACAAAAGAAATTAATTATTAAAAAATTATTTACATAAATAAGCGTGCGCGCGCGTGTGTGTGAGCATTGTTTGAAATCAGTACCGTTATTTAAGAAGGACGAACATAACATCCAGGGGACAGTCCTCTGCTACAACATATATTAAAATTTTCACTCAAACGAAACTATAATCCGTGTTATGTAGGCACAACAAGCTGCGCTGTTATCAGAACTGTTGTGTGTTTAATAGATATTGTTATGACGGTCTACTCGATCGTCGTAGGTACAGTGGAAACAAAATAAGTACAAGACACCAATTAAGTCACTAATCACACCTTTAATTGTTACAGTAAAACATTTCGTAATTAACAACAGTGTCTCCAACAAATCAAATGAAAATTGTTCACACGCAATAAAATGTCCACTAATATTAAAACTCAATTGTATTACAATTATACCGTCCGAATATAAAACGCAACACTTCAATAATAACTACTTGAACGTACACAGTAATAACTCGAACCGCTCTGGAAATATATCGCACTAATACTCTCGAACCGCACTATCCAATATCTCGCATTGAACTGAAAACTAAGGCCGCTACCCCATGTATTTATAGTCACGCTCACACACCAGAAGCTTCCAAACTGCGTCTTATCTCTCGTGAACTACGTAATTACTACGGCCTTGACACAGGCCGAGCGCCCGAGCGAAGCCCGGCACGGTCGAGAAGATTCTCGCAAAATGCGTATAGTAGCACGTACGCCACACGCGTTACATCGAGATCCTTCTGGCACATTCGATAAACGCGTAGACTGTTCTGGGCTGTCGTAACAGTGCCCCCTCCTTAAGCCTGTTCGTCCCGAACTGGCAAAGCGTCTCTAACTTTGTACTTAGCCAGACGATCTAGGTGGACGACCTTGAACTTTCGCTGTCCTTCCTGTTGAATCCGATAAACAACATCGTTAATTCTTTTTTTTCAAAGTGTAGGGTCCTTCCCAGTTAGACTGAAGCTTAGGTGAGCGACCACGACGGCGCTTTGGACTGAACAACCAGACCTGATCTCCTTCTTGGAAACCCACACTATTGCTGCGAATGTCATACCGAGTTTTCATTTTATCACTAGCAATCTTCAGCCGTCCTCTTACCAAGCGATTCATTTCTCGCAGTTGGTTTTCTAATTCCGAGGAATAGTTCTGCGGCTCTTGGGACTGAGTCTCAAGTGATCCGAACATTAAGTCCCCAGGAAGACGAATCTCCCTCCCAAACACCAAATTTGCTGGAGTCATGCCGGTTGTGTCGTGTACTGATGATGTAAACACCACTGGCTGATCCAAGTTTGCTTGGTTCTCGTCAACAACCTCTTCCGTAACCTCATCTTCAGCCACTTTACCCTCGGGCGCTTCTATCAGCTCAGGAACAAGCAAGAGTTTTGTCTCGACACCCATAGTTGGCTTTCCAATCACTTGTTTTGTCGTTACATTTATTTGTTTTACCTCTGCTAGTTCTTCCTCCATTTCCGCTTGCAATAGGGAGGGTTCCTCTTGACCAGACCTGTTGACTTTTTCTGCGACTAATGCCACTCGCTTAATCGAATGGTTGGTAGACCCTGTCATTTTAGCCATGCAAAGCTTTATCTTCTCTTGGCCAACCTTCAGGACATTCTCTCTTAAGTCCACAACGAATCCGTAGGCATTCATAATGTCCGTGCCAAGAATCACTTCATCGACAATGTCTGCAACGAGCATTTGGTGGTTAAACTCGGTAAGACCTAGGCGTACACGTACGTCTACCTTTCCTAGCACCTTGACGGGGCTTCCAGTCACAGTCTGTATTGTACAAGAGCTAATTAGAGGCTGGCGGTTGCTGACGAAGTCAGGACGCACAATGGACACTGTAGCGCCCGTGTCAACTGTAAATGATCTTCGTTTACCTTCCACAAATCCATTAACGATCAGGTTTCCACTAATCTTATGTAGCGTGGAAACTGTGTGCTGTTCTGAGGCTTTACTTCTCCAATTGGTGCGATCACTCCCTTCTCTAGGTATTTTCTTCTCCCAACAGTCTACCTGTAGATGACCACGTTTCCCACAGTTGTAACACTTCGGTCTTCTGTTTTTGTCCTTTGGTTCGAAAGAGCGTTGTGGTGCTGCTGACTTCTTAAACTGTTGTTTCTGAATCGTCTCTTTATGCCGTCCGCTATGACGATACTGTGGTATTGGATCCGTTTGGCTACAACGTGATGGCATACTTTGATTAATGTAGGTCGCCGACTTGGCAGCTTCAAAACGGAGAGCATGAACAAGAGCGTCTGATTTATTATCATGCCGAGCCATTCTTAACACTTGTTGTAACTGACGATCTCTGATACCGTCAATAAACATAATGAGAGAATCCACTTCCGGAAGTCCTCCGATTCTTCGGGATAAGCCAATCTTGTCAGTCGGTCGATATTCGCTTCAAACTCTTGAAGGCTCTCCCCTGAACGCTGTCGCCTCGCTTTAAGTTGTTCACGGTACACTTCGCACAAATGCTGGTCACCGTACCGTAATTCAAGAGCTTTAGTTAATTCGGCATAGACGTTCTGACTGTCAGATGGCACTTTGTGTATTACCTCTGCAGCAAGTCCTTTTAACGCAAGAATGAGTGAGAGGCCTTTCTCTTCTTCCGTCCAGTTATTTAAGCGAGCGGCAGCTTCAAATTGGCGATGATAAGTTGCCCAGTGGGTGCTTCCATTAAACGATGGGGCCTTTGCAAAAACTGACCCTACTTCAGTTAATAGCGTTCTTTGATTTCTCTGATATTTTGAATCGTCTAAGCTTGACATACTTGTTTTCATAGTAGACACAGATTTTTCTATTTCAGATATTCTGTCAACTTGTTTGTTCAGCTCACCTTGTAACAGGACGAATTTTGCAGTACTATGTTCTTGTATCTGTTTCTGCTCCTGTATTAATGCTTTGATGTCTTCTGCTTCCTGCTTACGTTTTTCATCCTGTCGTTTTTCCGTCTGCAACAGCAGCGTCTGTAAATTTTCCATCATCTGACTGGCATCCATTGTTTATCGATTAATTACGAATTACCTCTTTTTGTACCAACTGTCCACTGTTTCCACTGTTAACCGTTCTATCCCACTTCTGACACCACTGTTACGACGGTCTACTCGATCGTCGTAGGTACAGTGGAAACAAAATAAGTACAAGACACCAATTAAGTCACTAATCACACCTTTAATTGTTACAGTAAAACATTTCGTAATTAACAACAGTGTCTCCAACAAATCAAATGAAAATTGTTCACACGCAATAAAATGTCCACTAACATTAAAACTCAATTGTATTACAATTATACCGTCCGAATATAAAACGCAACACTTCAATAATAACTACTTGAACGTACACAGTAATAACTCGAACCGCTCTGGAAATATATCGCACTAATACTCCCGAACCGAACTATCCAATATCTCGCATTGAACTGAAAACTAAGGCCGCTACCCCATGTATTTATAGTCACGCTCACACACCAGAAGCTTCCAAACTGCGTCTTATCTCTCGTGAACTACGTAATTACTACGGCCTTGACACAGGCCGAGCGCCCGAGCGAAGCCCGGCACGGTCGAGAAGATTCTCGCAAAATGCGTATAGTAGCACGTACGCCACACGCGTTACATCGAGATCCTTCTGGCACATTCGATAAACGCGTAGACTGTTCTGTGCTGTCGTAGCAATATTCTGTTTTTCAAAATGTTTTGTTTTTGTTAAATTTGATATCAGCAATGCGTTTATTTCTACACACTAGAATGGAATTCTGCTCACGGGGTTGGATGGGAGACGACATTGCCGGCGAATTTGTTGCCCGAAGTACAGAAGAACCTCAACGAGGCAGAATCAATTTATGCTACGGGTTAACTCTTGGCTGGAGACACATGACTAAAACTGACAACGGAAAACTGAAATCGTCCTGCTCAACAAAAGGCACATTCCCACAATAATAGATGTCCTCGTAGGGGCTGAACGAATTGAATGGAAGAAAACAATCAAATACATAGGCATGCGCCTACACACAAAATTATCGTACTGGGCATAGAGAAAGCTGCCAAGAAAACGGTAGCACTCAGCAGGCTCATGGCCAGAGTGGGGAGACTATTGCTCAACAGGAGCAAGCTTCTAATCACATGCCGTACTTTTAAATAATATGACTGTGAAGTGTGGGCTGATGCACTGAAGAAAACGAAGTACATAAAGCAGATTGTACGAAGTGGCGTGGCGTGTTTTTACTGAACCGTGTCAGAGCCAGCGATTCTGATAGTTGCAGGGATCTGATGGCTTAGGGGCTGAAGCAGGTCTATAAACAGAAGGTGTACAAGAGGGTGTGTATCGAGAGTTGAGATCAGGGATATAACCAGTCGTCGGCGGTTCGAACCGCTGGAGTAATAAGACTACAGTCGGATGGGCTGCCAGGCTGATAGCTTGAGGGAATGGTTGAACCACCCGTTCGGTGAGATCAGCTGTTACCTCACGCAGTTTCTGACTGGGCACGGGTATTTCCGCAAATACTTATTCAAGATGGGAAAGGCATGGCCCTCGAATATGTACAACTCGCACCACATTTTCTTCGAATGTGATAGGTGGGCGGTCGAGAAATAGAGAGTTGGGTCCGATAACACACGACAATGTTGTGAAGATAATATTTTCTGACAGAATCAAGAGAGACCAGGTGGCAGCATTTGTGGAAAGTGTGCTGCGCAGAAGGAAGCGAGAAGAAAGAACCAAGAAACCCGGTAGCGGCTAAATAAAGACCTCACTTGATGGAATCCGGAAGTGGTCCTGAGGCAGGCAGTCTGAAGACAGGGTGAGGTTTTTAGAGGATGAAAGTCCCACAAACCGGGGAACCGTGTGTCTCTAATGGTGCATAATGCGTTTTTCCCCTCATTAAAAAAAGGTTTTATTCCTGCGAATCAACGAAAAGAAAATTATATCACTACTTATAGCTAAACCTTAGTTCTCCTCAGGGTAGAGGGATTTTGTACATACGAGCTGTGCTTAGTTTTTCATACGTGGGTTATTAATCCAAGTTGCGTGGGCGCGTTGGTTTGTTGAGTGTGTGTGTGTGTGTGTGTGTTCCTCAGCATGTACAGGCCTACATCTAGGCTTATACATTTATAAACATTTTCTTAACGGTGGAGTGTATATGTTAATTTTAGGTAAAGTATACGTTGAGAATGAAGTTGAATTCTAGGTATTAGCTAGAGCAGTGCAATGCAAATTTTTACGTCGGGGCAAAAGTCGTATTACTATTAGGAAAATTTTCTACGCAGCCCTAATCGGAACATCGGATGAGTCACTGTCAGTACATACACAATAATTCGAGATGTAAGTCAGTGTAAAAATCTGTTTGCTGTCAAGTGAGTAGATTTTTTGTTTACAAAAATAGAAGAAAATAAGAGATACGATTATTCATATTTAGCGACTTTCAAAATATCAGAAGCCACTTTCCGTAACACAAAATCAGCTGGTTGACTTTCATTGCCAATAAAATGGGGAATACGTTTTGATTATTTTCTATTTAGAATAATGATAATTGATGACTTTTATTACAACACTAAACAGAAGAACGATTTTGTAATGTATAAACAAAATACAACTAAGGCTAACCTAATAGTTTCATCTGGATTTAGTGGACAAGTTTGTGATCCCCGAGGATCAACATGGCTCCAGACAAATTACATTGTAATTGTTGTTTACTGCAGACAATTACGTATGCTAAGAGGCGAACGACGTCGGAACGGAATACCAACGTGTTTGGACGTCACAATTGGAAACAACTGCTCTGCAGTTCCGCACGCTTTGCCTTAACTACCATTAAAATTATTACTTACATTTACAAATTAGTTTTTCACGTTATTGTGTTCTGTGTTTGAAATTTTAAAAAATAAATTATAAACTTCTGTTTATATTTATCACTTCGTTTTCAATTTGCTGTATTATTTTGTATGTTCAGATCATTATTATCCTTTTCAGAAGCTCGTCAGACACCTACCAAAATGAGAAATCAACCATATTTACTTTTTACATAGTCAATGGTTTTGTGAACTTAAAGTTGCAATTGTCTTCAGCATAGAGTCAGATGAGTTTATACAGTAGGGCTATATTTAAGTTACTGGTACAGTAGTATCTATCTTTAATTTGTACTGGGTGAGAAAAATATACGCACCAAGATAGTTGTGAAGTTATTTAACTAAGGCAATTTTGGATAAGTATACAAGAAGATTTCTGCTGAAATATTAAATCAAGTTTCATCTTAGTAGCTGTTTCGTCGTCTGTCAGTTAGGTCTGGTTATATTCGTGTGTATTTTTAGAACACTGAATTCTGCAAATACTGTTTTGATTTTTATCATAAATAACGCCTTTTTTATTTTCTGGCCCTTAACATTTTTATTTCATACTTATCCGTCTTTCTAGTATCCTCAATCACTTAGTGGTATCAGTCATTCTCCTCCTTTAGTGGACATTTATTTGATGTAGGTCCGTAATGTTTTCCCGTAATAAATTTATTTCTGCTAGGAACTTTCCATAACTGTCTCGCAAGTAATTATGTTATATTCGCGCTGTTTCAAGTAACTATATTTTAAAATACTTAAACATTTCTTTTCTTGCTACATTAACCTTTTTGAAAAAGAAAATAATGTGCTAAGTTGTGGACAACAATATCTCATCTGTTTTATAATTGTAAATACCGCTAACGTTATTAATGTCTAATTTTACTTGCTGCTTCTATTTTTGCATCGAATAAAAAGAGAGTCTATACAAGTGGAATATTTATTTTTTCATTGTTGTATTGTATATTGTCTTCAAACGCATTGCGGCAGCCAATTCTACGTCATAGATGTACGCTTCTGAAGTAAAGAATTGTATTCTAGCGTCACAGAAATAACTACGTACAATGACGCTGAAGTTCTCTTAAAACAGTCTGGTAAAGTACTGAAATACTTAAGGTCAGATTGGAGACCGTAGATATAGGAGCTTTACATACTGCGAGTAGTAATATACACATCTAAACCATGCAGTCGGTTGTTTGACCCCATTAAGGATACACCAGTTTTAGTAACAGGGAGGCGGCATAGGCCTAATGTAATAAGTGAATCTCATAAACGTAAATCGTATATCGTCAAGTTATCATGGTCTTAAAACCTGGTAAAAACCCTCAAGCGCCCTCTTCTTATCGGCCCATAAGCCTTCTACCGATACTTGGTAAGATCTTTGAGAAGCTGTTTGTAAAACGACTTATGCCAACAATTGTAGAAAACAACCTAATTCCGGATCACCAATTTGGTTTCCGAGAAAAGCACTCTACGGTAGATCAAATACACAGACTAACAAATGTTATCAATAAATCGCTGGAATCGAAGATGTTCTGCTCAGGTGTGTTTCTCGACGTTTCCCAGGCATTTGACAAAGTCTGGCATCTTGGACTCTTATATAAAATAAAGAAAAATCTGCCACATAATTGTTACCGTATTCTACATTCCTACTTAGTGGGCAGAGTGTTTCAAGACAAGTACTCGGATGCTACTTCTCCTCTATTACCAGTGGGGTCAGGTGTTCCGCAGGGTAGTGTCCTGGGTCCTCTGCTCTACCTCCTGTTCACCTCGGACTTACCATCAGCAAGTGAAACCACTGTTGCTAACTACGCCGATGACACAGCAATCCTAGCGACACACTCCGACCTCTCAATAGCATCTCTTTTACTACAAGAATCATTAAACAGCGTTCAGTTATGGCTTGATAATTAGCGCATAAAAATCAATTCATCCAAGTCAGTCCACGTTACCTTCACCACACGTAAGGCAAACTGCCCTCCAGTAACAATTAACGGTCAACCAGTACCACAAGCTGAAAGTGCTAAGTACCTTGGGATGCATCTGGACAGGAGACTAACGTGGAAAAAACGTATAACATCTAAGAAAATTGAACTTAATCACAAGGTCAGAAACATCTATTGGCTTATAGGCAGAAAATCACGGTTAAGTCTCGTCAACAAACTCTTGATCTATAAAGCAGTTCTTAAACCGGTATGGACTTATGATATTCAACTTTGGGGTACTGCAAGTACAAGTAATATTGAGATTGTCCAGCGCTTTCAGTCCAAAACACTAAGATCAATAGTCGACGCTCCATGGTTTGTCTCCAACAACTCTATACACCGCGACCTCAAAGTTCCAACCGTGAGAGAAGAAATCATGCGCCTCTGCAGGACTCACATCTCCAAACTAGAACAGCATCCTAACCACCTGGCAAATAACTTGTTAGACAACAGTGAAGATATTTATAGACTGAAAAGACACAAACTATTAGACTTACCATTCAGGTTTAACTAATAATGTATTCTCTGTATTTTCTATATTGTACTGTCTGTGATATTTGTTCTGTATGTTTTTGTATTCGTGTTATTCATACGTGTTAATGTCAACCTGTATATGTGCCTTATGGGCCCAGTGTTTAATATTTGAACTTATTGTATCATGCCAGCAGGAAGTGGAAGTGACTTTTGTTCATTTGTTTACATGTTTTATCATTTAGTTTTGTATTTTGTGTACCTCTTTAATCTATTATCAAACGCAAAAAGAGCTGTCAATGGTCAGCTCTTCATAATCCTGTGTGTGTTGTCAGCCAATTTGTTAAATGTTCGCTCAGTCGAACAGATTACAGATCTCAAAAAAAAAAAAAAAATTTAAGGATACACCAGTTTTAGTAACAGGGAGGCGGTATAGGCCTAATGTAATAAGTGAATCTCATAAACGTGAATCGTATATGCGTTCGCATAGAAGTCGTTTGAAAATGGTAGTCAACAATACCACCAACTAGGCCTATGTCACAAAATATTAATGAAATTCAGTTTTAGGAATAATGTTAATAAAAACTCCCATTATTTGAACGATATCAGAAATTTTATTTGTAAAGAAGATGACTGATTGTTAAGCAGAGTTACATTATACACCTGAAAATGAATTTCGATCAATTTTGTAAAGTACTGAATACATACAACTATGTTCTGTTTGTATATCGCTCGGCTGGTTATTTTTATGCTTATGCATACAGAAAATAATTCTACATTTTTTTGGTAAATTTTCAGAATCTTTGGTAAATCAGAAAAGTTTAGTAAATTTTGGTAAATTCCAACTTGTGAATTTGCAAAAGAACTCAAATTTACAAAATACACAAACAAAATAATTGTCGTACACTTAATATTTTTATATCTATATTAATTGATGACAAACAATTGTTTTATGTAAATATCAAATGCGTCTCCATAACGAATGCTCTTGAGACCAATACGCAATTAAGGGAAATTTAAAAGTCTGCTGTACAATAGGTTTTTATCACATCATTTATTCAAAATAAATATTTAATTCATCATTTTCCTGTTAAATGTTAAATAATTGATTAATTATTACACTATGCATATTCAGAATCAACGGATTATGTTTAATGTATCTACTTTTAAGTTGGTTACAAAACTTTAACCGATAACTTTGATACAGTCTGTAATAATGTAAAATAGCTGTAATAGTGTAAAGTTATTACGGTTTGGTGAAATACAATTCAAGTGAGACCCGGATTTAAGTTCATGTGGCCGCATGATTTCATGTCTCTATATGACTGATCTGGATTGTTTGTAAAACTACAGTATACAGGTTTTTACTTGTTACTTCATATAATTAAGTAAGTAAATCGTATTAATTCATTTTACTCGAATGCCTGCCGGGAAGCTGAAAGCAAGCAGTACAGTTGTTAAAAGTTGAACAAACGATAAATTGTTGGTTGGCTGCACTTTACCTTTATGATTTAAGAAAAATCATTTTTTACACGAATGCTTTTTTCCTTTTAACATTTGTGTTTATTGATTTATTGACACTTGTTGTTTACCAAATGAAAACGCCGTATCAGCAGGTTTGTTAGTTGTTAGAACATTATATCAACAACGTAGAAGCAGTGTAAACCTTTCAGAGACTGTAGAAGTAAGAGTAGTGGAAAACCATCTCCATTATACAGGATTGCTAGAGACAAGACCGTGCTGAAGGCATAATTCACATGAATAGCTTATGTAGCTTGAAATCCTAACTGTTAACTAGGGTATATGATGAAACAGGTTTCACAATCCAATCAAAAACTGTGTTATTTTTTGTTGCGAGAGAAAGTTGTGTAGACGGTGCTGTAGAGAAGTAAAACCCCCTCGAGTTATGGTGTATTTGTTGAGTTGAGATTGGATTAATGTTCGTGTGCCCTAGGTGCGGTCCTCTCTGTCTGGCTAAGCGGGGCCGTCCGCCCTTGTGTAGGGAGGTGGGCCAGCCATATGGCAAGGTTGGAGATGCCTTGTGGGTACATGTGGCTGGTCGGTCCGAGAGAGGGACGAGAGGTAGTACGGTCGCTCACATGCCAAGGTGGGAGATGCCTTGTTTGGTCCTAGGACGAGCATGTGAGTGGGACCGGTGGGAGTAATTGGTGGTCACCGGAGAGGGTGACGTGTTGGGGCGGTCCCGTGGGGTTGGCACGGCGGAGAGGGTCGCACGGGGATTGGTGGTTCTCCTGGGAGCAAGTCTGCCTGGCCAACTCACCCACGATGTCCACCAGAGTTTTTGTTGGGAGTACACTGCAGGGTACCTTCCCGAGTTTGAAGGTGAGGCAACCGGGTTGCCCTTTTGGGGTGGGGGTGTGCCGCGTTTTGGAAAACGCGGCGATGTTCCGATGTCTATATTGTGATTAATTAAAGAATTTACGTATTTGTCGACGCGACAGAAGTTGTCCTTTGGTACGGTCAGTTGGACTTTATGTCGTGCTGTATTGCCCCTTGTCCGCCCGACTCGCGCGCGCCCTATCGATGTTACGTACGGGTTTTTCAACAGCTGGTTTATTCAGTTCCTTTTCAGCTATCAGCGTGTCACATTCTGGTCCCCGGCTGGCAGAGTAGATTGAACAGTTTTCGTCTCCCAGCTTGTTCTATGAATAAGTAGAAAGCTACGTGACCTCCGGGTTTCCGAGGTAGCCGGGAATCTGCCCCGCTCTGGAAGGATGGCCGAACAACTGCCTCCGACGATGTAATTTTAGAACCTTCGTCAGCTATGTCGGCCGGAAGGATGGACTGGACACACACTACTGATCCCTCAACATACACCCTTCAAACCAGGTGAAATTTAACCATTTTTAACCTAAATCTTGTGGCCGAATTACTCTGTGAGACTTTCATGAAACGTTCCAGTGTGGACAGTTATCTCCGGACAATGGGTGGAATGTTTTAATTGCATTTTGTAAGGCTTACGCCTCCTCTATTACTATCATGTATATCTCGTTCTGAGAGTGAAAACTCGGCCGGGGTCACGCACCGCCCGGGTCGAGGGGAGTTCGGTAGATAGAGTTGAATCTCATTCTATTTCTGTTTTAAGCATGTTGGGATATTTATGTTAACGATTTTCCTCCATCTGGACACGTGTGTTATTATTCATTCATATCTGGGGGTGGTTTTAAACCGTGGGCGACTCCCGTTGGAGACGTCCACTGCAAGTCTGTCTGTGTCAGATCTTGCTAGCTCCCGTCCGATGCCTGACCCTGCCGGTAGTCAAGTTTTGTAACACTGTGAGCTGACTTAATACTTTTATGACTTATATTCTGTATTACAAATTCTGTTCCACTGTTTAGCTAATTTGCACACTTTAAAATTACCATTGTCACAGTTTGTATTTACCATAAAAAAATCTTGTAACGATAATTGTAATTGCTCACTATAACAATTAGTTAACCATAAGAACACCCAAGATTAATCAATGTCAGTTATGAATACTCATGGTGGTCAAGTTCCACTATTTTTTTTTTATTCTGTTTTGAAGGTAAAAAGAAACATAAAATGCAGTTAGGCAACCGGACATCCATGTTGACCTTGTGATGCTACTTTTCATAATAGTAATTGATGGGAGTTAATTTGAATTGATTATTAAATATCGGCATGGGATTTGTGCGCGGGCCGCATGGCTTACAGAGAACATTCAGTTAACACTTATCTTGTTAAAACTTGGGGGCATGCCTGCTCCACTCCAGGGATATTTTAATTGAAGTTTTGGGGAGGGGGTTTTAGTCACCTATTAATTAAACAGTAAGGGGGGCCGGACACTTGGTCAGAATAAGGGGGTTATGGGTGTTGAACACGATTATTATATGCGCTGATAACCAGGGTGAACATGTGATGGGTTATTTAAATATACGTTTGTTGATGTTAATTATATGTGTGTGTTGTTTTACATAATTGTTACTTGTCATATTGATTATGCCTGTGTATATTTCTGTATATTTATGCCTTGTTATAAAAAGTGATTACTTGCAAGCCGAAACTATGTGCCATTTTATAATTGTATTATTTTATAACTATAATTTGTCATTTATGTAACATTCCGCGATTTGTTGGTCAATGATGGTTCAGCTATTAATACTCATGCAATACTTAGTGCTGTTAACAGTTATTATTCCTTGTTCAACTTTGGCAGGGCACATATTAATGAAATTATATTTAACGATCAAAAGACTTATTTATCTTGCCTTTAGAAGCTCATATGTTGTACTAGCCAAGAACAATAAATTGTTGTGGTTATCTTAAGTTCAGTGTTTCATTTGCAAGTCCCATCATACTGGACCCAGCCCAATTTTAGCTTCTCTAGGCTCTTGCCTAGTTCTAAATAACTTGTAACCTCTCTTTCAAAACTAACAAGCAAGGAGATAGAAATTTAAAAAGAGAAATAAAATAAATACTAAAAGCACCGAGAGGTTACAAATGGTAGATCAGAGCGTGGTTCATTCTAGGGTTGAACCCTTGGGTCCGTTGGTGTGATGGGGCTTGCAAACTTGGAGATAGTGTGGCAAGTAAAATGGCACTTAATGGTTGACATGAAATGTAGAAGTATATATGTTTTTTATGAATTGTTGTTAAATGTTTTGAATTGTAAATCTGAGGCCGCCACGGGTACGTGTTGTAGTTGAGTTGTTGTTTTGGAATTGGACATTGCCGGAGTTCGCGTGGGGATGGGTTCCCGAATTTATTTTTTTTTGAAAGTAATTGCGCGCGCGGTTAGTGGGATGCGGTATGGCCCGACTGGAAGTCGGTATCGTCCGATTGTAATGGTGACAATGTTGTAGTCGAAATGTAGTATATTGTGGTTAGTGTTAGGTGGTGTGGATTGTATGTTGGTGTTAGTGTCTGATGTTGTTTCTTCTTGAGTCTGGCGACTGACGGAGAGTTAGTTCTGGAGCGGGGCAGGTTTTCGCAGCGCTAGGAGCCCGGGGGTCTACTCAAAGGAAGGACAGTACTTGAGTTTTTCCGATTCTTGTTAAAATGTTTTTGTAGGTTGTGTTTGTGTTAGGTGTTTAGTGGGAATTTGTTTTATGATTGTTTGTTTTGCATTGTGCAATTCTGGCGGCGGTATGCTATCAGGAGTTGCCCCACCCTCTTACAGGCGTTCTCCAGAAATTTTCGGTGGTGGATGGATTTGATGAGGACCAGCTGTTGGTTTTCTTGGACCTGGTCCTGCAGGTGGCTGATTTCCCAGGGGTGTCCGATGGGGAGGTCCTGTATCTTATATACCCGTATTGCCGGAGTACGTTGGCTGGTCTGGTCACCCAGGCCCTGCGTCAGGGTGACAGTGTTGATGCTTTCCATGGGGAGGTGTTGAACTTCTTCATACCCACTCGACGACGCTTCAAGCTTGAGTTGGAAAGATTCTATCGCCCACAGGCCTACGGAGAGGCGTTAGGAGATTTCGTGCGCGATATACGGAAAGCTGCCCGGGTGTTAAGATTGGGGTTGCCCGAGACAGAAGTTATCCAAGCAATTCTGCAAGGACTGACTCCCCAAGAGAGATCTCGTTTGGCATTCGCGGACCGTCCACGTGGTTTTGCGGATCTTGAACAGCTGTGTGTGTTTTCAAGGACGGTCCAGGCGGCTGACGAGTCCCGAGGAAGAGATGCCACAGATGTCCAATCCTCCAGTGGTTCATCAGGAAGAGCCAAAAGGGACAAACATGGAGGTTGGAGGAAAACCCAAGAGACGCTTAGAAAGCCTGAATATTCCGGAAGTGATGGAGGCTACAAGGGGGTGGCAAGTGTGAAGACGGTAACAACAGCTACAGCACAGAAAACAAAGAAACATGAAATTAACAGGGGAAAAAGAAATTATGTTAGGGAACAGACAGCGGCAAGTAGGGAGCCTGGACCAAGGCGTTATCCCTATTCGGAGAAAAAGGAAACTTTAAAGGTTCCAGAGGAAGTACAAGTGCCCAAGAGAGTAGTAGATGAAGAAAAGGAAGCAGAAGTAGAAGAGCGGAATGACTTTGTGGGAACAATACAAGAGGATAAGAGCGCGTCAGTTAATACTGAATTACCGGACTCAAAGAGGACGTCATGGTTGAATCCAGAGGCCGCAGAATTTGTTCCGGTATTTACATCTCGGTTCGTGACGGATCCAGATCCGGTAATATCGTCATCGTCTACGCAGGAATATGAGAAGTCATTTGAGAGTGTCGCTTTACCATCGCCAGTAGAAATTAATTCAGTCATTGCACATGAGCCTGGACGGCTGGATTCCAGGGTGGAAGAGGTTGAGGACGTTGTGGTTGCTGAAAGTGGTCAAAGAGTGGAATCGACAGAAGAGTCAGAAGAGCGGTCTGCAGATGCTGCGCAGGTGAGTATAGTTGTAGGTGTTAGGGAGACTGTAGAGTCTGAAGTGGCAGATGGACACAGGGATGTCCGGGCTGCAAGTGTTTCTGAGGTTGTGGATGGACAAGGGGATGTCCATGCCGCAAGTGTAGTAGAAGTAGATGAGGTAGAAGTTGAGGAGAAATTGGGTGGCAGCGTTGTAGAGTTTGTGAGTGAGAGTGAAGTAGTGTGTGAAGATGTGCAGACGCCTTCTGTAAGTAGTGTTGAGGATTCCGAGGAACGGGAGGAAGTTTCAGGTGGACCAGGTGAGCAACTAGCGGAGGACGTAGATGTGCAGTGTTCAGATGGTGGTAGTGGAAGGGATGGCGATGACGTTAGTGATGAACGTGTTGATGAAAATGAGATCAGAGAAGAGGTTAGTCAAGAAGTTCGTGAAGGAGCTGGCGAGGCGTGTGGTGAAGAAGATGGATCAGAGGAGCGACGGGAAGAGGCTGAGGAGGTGCAGTGTCAGGAAGTTGATTTGGATTATGTGGATGAAGAAGGGGAAGTTGTAGAAAAGGAAGAAATTGTAGCAGAGGTGTTAGACGATGAGCATAATCCAAAGCGGAGTGAAAGTAGTGAGGTAAGTTGCTTTGATTCTGATCCCCAAGAAACCAGTCAGTACAGCTCAACACGAGATAATTTCTTAGAGAGTGGTGTCCGAAAGGAGCGAATACCTAAAGTGCGGCATAGAAAGGTAAGAAGCAGAGGTTAACGGGTAGCGGGTAGATGTTCCCCACATTCCCAGTGGTGGTCATCTATTTCAGGGTTGCGCCCCTGCCCACGCGAGCCTTGATTTCCTCCATTCTTCCTTATTTCCGGAGGTAGCCAGGTCCTTACCCTCAGTCCTAGCTATTGCCCTTTAATGATCCTTGCCCCATTTCATCTTCCCAATTTTCCTACCACTCCCCTTAGTAAAAAAAAAAAAAAAAAAAAAAAAATCAACGGAGTTAGAGAGAGACTTAGCTTGTGGTCCTCGAGATCGTCAGTTTCCCCTGTGTTAAAGGTTAGATGGAGTGATGGTGTGCTGTTGCTGATTGTTAATAGTTGTTGAGGTTGATGTTGTTCATTATAGGGTCCGAGCCATGCCGCATTCTCCGGTTTTCCTGGTGTTATTTTTTGTTGCGAGAGAAAGTTGTGTAGACGGTGCTGTAGAGAAGTAAAACCCCCTCGAGTTATGGTGTATTTGTTGAGTTGAGATTGGATTAATGTTCGTGTGCCCTAGGTGCGGTCCTCTCTGTCTGGCTAAGCGGGGCCGTCCGCCCTTGTGTAGGGAGGTGGGCCAGCCATATGGCAAGGTTGGAGATGCCTTGTGGGTGCATGTGGCTGGTCGGTCCGAGAGAGGGACGAGAGGTAGTACGGTCGCTCACATGCCAAGGTGGGAGATGCCTTGTTTGGTCCTAGGACGAGCATGTGAGTGGGACCGGTGGGAGTAATTGGTGGTCACCGGAGAGGGTGACGTGTTGGGGCGGTCCCGTGGGGTTGGCACGGCGGAGAGGGTCGCATGGGGATTGGTGGTTCTCCTGGGAGCAAGTCTGCCTGGCCAACTCACCCACGATGTCCACCAGAGTTTTTGTTGGGAGTACACTGCAGGATACCTTCCCGAGTTTGAAGGTGAGGCAACCGGGTTGCCCTTTTGGGGTGGGGGTGTGCCGCGTTTTGGAAAACGCGGCGATGTTCCGATGTCTATATTGTGATTAATTAAAGAATTTACGTATTTGTCGACGCGACAGAAGTTGTCCTTTGGTACGGTCAGTTGGACTTTATGTCGTGCTGTATTGCCCCTTGTCCGCCCGACTCGCGCGCGCCCTATCGATGTTACGTACGGGTTTTTCAACAGCTGGTTTATTCAGTTCCTTTTCAGCTATCAGCGTGTCACATTCTGGTCCCCGGCTGGCAGAGTAGATTGAACAGTTTTCGTCTCCCAGCTTGTTCTATGAATAAGTAGAAAGCTACGTGACCTCCGGGTTTCCGAGGTAGCCGGGAATCTGCCCCGCTCTGGAAGGATGGCCGAACAACTGCCTCCGACGATGTAATTTTAGAACCTTCGTCAGCTATGTCGGCCGGAAGGATGGACTGGACACACACTACTGATCCCTCAACATACACCCTTCAAACCAGGTGAAATTTAACCATTTTTAACCTAAATCTTGTGGCCGAATTACTCTGTGAGACTTTCATGAAACGTTTCAGTGTGGACAGTTATCTCCGGACAATGGGTGGAATGTTTTAATTGCATTTTGTAAGGCTTACGCCTCCTCTATTACTATCATGTATATCTCGTTCTGAGAGTGAAAACTCGGCCGGGGCCACGCACCGCCCGGGTCGAGGGGAGTTCGGTAGATAGAGTTGAATCTCATTCTATTTCTGTTTTAAGCATGTTGGGATATTTATGTTAACGATTTTCCTCCATCTGGACACGTGTGTTATTATTCATTCATATCTGGGGGTGGTTTTAAACCGTGGGCGACTCCCGTTGGAGACGTCCACTGCAAGTCTGTCTGTGTCAGATCTTGCTAGCTCCCGTCCGATGCCTGACCCTGCCGGTAGTCAAGTTTTGTAACACTGTGAGCTGACTTAATACTTTTATGACTTATATTCTGTATTACAAATTCTGTTCCACTGTTTAGCTAATTTGCACACTTTAAAATTACCATTGTCACAGTTTGTATTTACCATAAAAAAATCTTGTAACGATAATTGTAATTGCTCACTATAACAATTAGTTAACCATAAGAACACCCAAGATTAATCAATGTCAGTTATGAATACTCATGGTGGTCAAGTTCCACTATTTTTTTTTTATTCTGTTTTGAAGGTAAAAAGAAACATAAAATGCAGTTAGGCAACCGGACATCCATGTTGACCTTGTGATGCTACTTTTCATAATAGTAATTGATGGGAGTTAATTTGAATTGATTATTAAATATCGGCATGGGATTTGTGCGCGGGCCGCATGGCTTACAGAGAACATTCAGTTAACACTTATCTTGTTAAAACTTGGGGGCATGCCTGCTCCACTCCAGGGATATTTTAATTGAAGTTTTGGGGAGGGGGTTTTAGTCACCTATTAATTAAACAGTAAGGGGGGGCCGGACACTTGGTCAGAATAAGGGGGTTATGGGTGTTGAACACGATTATTATATGCGCTGATAACCAGGGTGAACATGTGATGGGTTATTTAAATATACGTTTGTTGATGTTAATTATATGTGTGTGTTGTTTTACATAATTGTTACTTGTCATATTGATTATGCCTGTGTATATTTCTGTATATTTATGCCTTGTTATAAAAAGTGATTACTTACAAGCCGAAACTATGTGCCATTTTATAATTGTATTATTTTATAACTATAATTTGTCATTTATGTAACATTCCGCGATTTGTTGGTCAATGATGGTTCAGCTATTAATACTCATGCAATACTTAGTGCTGTTAACAGTTATTATTCCTTGTTCAACTTTGGCAGGGCACATATTAATGAAATTATATTTAACGATCAAAAGACTTATTTATCTTGCCTTTAGAAGCTCATATGTTGTACTAGCCAAGAACAATAAATTGTTGTGGTTATCTTAAGTTCAGTGTTTCATTTGCAAGTCCCATCATACTGGACCCAGCCCAATTTTAGCTTCTCTAGGCTCTTGCCTAGTTCTAAATAACTTGTAACCTCTCTTTCAAAACTAACAAGCAAGGAGATAGAAATTTAAAAAGAGAAATAAAATAAATACTAAAAGCACCGAGAGGTTACAAAACTAGTTTCACTGATGTTTATAGCGCGCGCCCCCACCCACACACACATTTAAAAGAAACTATATCCGGTACTAAACTATATTCAGTGTCACTAACGAATGTGATACGTTTATTTAATATTTTATAACATCACATCAAATACAAAGGCCAATTTGTACGTGATCCAACATGATAATGTAACTCTTCAATTTAACATAATGTAAATTTATTTTCCACGTTCCACAGGGGTATGACCAAGCAATTACTTTTAATACGAGGTAATAATTGAAGGTAGTTACACAAACTTATTTAGCAAGGCGAACCATGGTGTCATGTCGACGTTTATAAGTTGTTGGAACAATCCTATCTCAAGTTCCAATCGCCTTATAAGAACACTAATAAAATTACTGTAGTGTTCTACCAGCATAAATTTGAAGCGTCAAGAGACCTAATCTGCCCGCAAATTTAAAACATTACCTTTAAATTTTCGTTTGTTCTCAGTAAAGCAACTATTTTTCGTTAAACCAGTTGCTTCTCGTAAGTTTCTTTGGCTCTTTAGTTTCTGTTGCCAAGATACGTATTATTTGTACTTGAGCTAAAATTAAAAAGGCATTAAGCCAATCGAGGGCAAATCGGTCATAACCGTTCAGTTTATCTCGCATAAATATTGCCAAATTGGAAACTAAAGCTGCCTACAATGTTGACTATCATTCGATCTTATTTACTCGTATAATTTTAAATTTTAATAGCAAATTCCGACATTAATATTTAATTATTTATAAAAATGAAGCTAGTTTCTTCACGCTGAAATAAGAAGCAAATTAATATAAAGAAATTATTCTCCAAGTACAATTATTTTTATAAATTATTGTTTAAATTCTTTAACGATACTTATAGGTGTTTTGTACTTAATAAAACAAGTGTTTAAGTAATCATTTTAGGGAAACATGAAATATGTACCATGAAAACGCTCTAGAAATTTTAATTTCTTTATATAATACATTAAAAACTAAAATGAAACTCATCTGGGATTTTCTAATCGTTGGGATCTTACTTATTAAACTTTGTAATAAGATATAAACTTAATTTCTTGCTTACAATTTAATTACTTTGGATTTATACAAAATAAATAATAGGCACCGGTCGCTTCAAAATTGATTTTGTAACAAACACTTGACCTTCTCTTGGTTTTGTATAAAAAATTCCATCCACATTTTAATTAACGAGCTAACCACATCACATGCGAATACTTTAGATAGAAATTTTCTTCTAAACGTTTGGTGAATATTTTAACCAAGACATATTTTGGCATTAAAATTTCTTTGATTTTTCACCTAAAGCAAATAAAAATATCAGTTTTAATATAAGTGAAATAACACTGGGTATGAAAATAAACTTAACATTTTTCTTTATTCAACCTCATTTGACCTAAACAATTTACAAACATAGAAATAATCATTGGGTCTGTAATCAAAACTTTATTGTTTTTAATATTTAGGCAGAAGAGTGTACTGTTCATCTGTTTATAAAGTACACACTTTTGTTAATTTGTATTACTGTACTTTTAAGACTGTTTAAGAAGATATTGTTTTATGAATCTCCTGTATGATAACTGTGTCTCTTTTATTACTCATGAAAGTTTGGTAATAATTTTGTGTGTATATAAAAGTAATCGGCAAAACGACGTGAAATATTACAGTTACATTGTGTTACTTTATATTTCACTGTTAATCTCTCAGTTTCATTGTAAAACCTTCACTCTTATGGTATTCGTGGAGTTTTACGTAATTGGTTCCGCAGAGTAGACTGTAGTGTGCAAAGATTAACAATAGTTGTAGTCAGATGGGTGAAGTTACCCACAACTTTGAGAAATGACCTACTAAATCTAAGATCACAACTTCCATCTTTGACTCGTTTATCTTATTGTCTCTTGAACGTGTGTCTAGATCAAACACTGAAGTCTTTGAACTGTGCACTATTGCATTACAGATTATAGTATGGTATTGTAAAGCAGCTTTAAATTCCGCTGTCAGTTAAAAATTGTTTGAAATGTTGATTTTGGGAAAAACCAATGGCATCATTTGCTACCATGTATATGGTACCATGTATATGTATACCATGTAGTTTAAAAATATTTCTGTTGAGGTCTTCATATATAAAAAAAGTCTCAAAATGTTTTATATCCAAAGTAGCATTAACAATATTTAAAGAAAAAGTTAAGAAATTTAATGATTTTAATATACTAATTTTAACTAATATAATATAACTATTTTATTTACAATGCAAACTTTCTTGCACTAAAATTGCTTTATAAGTTGCCTCAGAACAATAAATATCTAAGTAGTCTTATTTTCCCGTCAAGCATAGGCATGCGGTCTTTTGAGCCCCCTAGCCGTGGTACAATTCACGATCAACCACCGCCAGGGAGAAGTCAGCCACCTAGAATCTCGTGCGGTGGCGAACCAGAGGGTGGAAGGGGAGTTTGTGAATATGTGTGTGTGGTCTACAGATAAGGCCACTTTGTTCCCAGCGATAGGGGTGGGCATAGTTGTGAACTTGAGTCGATCCCACGACCGTAGCACAGCCGCAAACCGTAGCAATTGTGAGTCGCAGACGATCCTCTGTAAGTACCGGCCGACGCTATAACACGTAAATAATAACATGTTTTTTAAACTGTAAGAAACTGGTTTTTAGATTTGGTGATGTAAAAGAACTGTCGAACATTAAAACATAGGAATATTAATGTAGGAATTTAGATTTTAAATTTCGAATAGTTTCTCTTTTTTTACTTCCATGTTCCATAAGGAAATGGAAGTATGGTGATGGCGAAAAAAATTGTGTTCGAGGTAAGGGCTGATTCTGATTGTACTACTTTCAAAAGATGAAGAAAAGTTATTTTTCGAAAAGTGTCTGTGCGTCTATGTGTAGAATTTTTTCTATGGAAATCGATAACTGCCGAAAATTCAAACAGAATCAAATAATTATTTGTATACATCCTTGAATTGCAGGGGACTCAATGCGTATTGATTTTGGTGAAGATCGGTTAAGAGGAAGGGGTAGGTTACCTGCAACGTTTTGTGTTTTAACAAGAGTAAAGTACTAGAAAATTCATTTAAACTTTTCAAACACTGGTAATTGTTAAAAATAAAATAATTTTGTTTCCAGGCAATAAAATTTAAATTTTTATAGTTTAATTTAAATCATGTATGAGTGAAAATATATCGTTCCTGGCAGGCAAGCATATCTTAATTATGTAATGTTTAAGTTTCCAAAGTTTTATGATTGTGATTACCGCAATAAAAAGCCAGGCACACACACACACACACACACACACACACACACACACACACACACACACACACACACACACACACACACACACACACACACACACACACACACACACACACAATTCGCGTTATTTCTGGCCTCGCTCATTTTTTTTCTTACGTTTGGACGCTTTTTAAATGGAAAGTGCCGAAACCCACATCAATACAACGCGTCCAAGCCGAATAGGTGCCCAGCGTGGACAGCGATTTGCTTCCTGTGGATCTCTGGGCAGTGTAACTGCACGTGTTTACAGAGGAGCGATTCATTGACAGACTTTTCGTCTTTAGGGAAGGGTCCATGAGAGACTTCGGAGCGCTCCTTCTTTTCTGTGGAAAAAATTTGTTTGTTCTGTAACGTACACTGTAGATTCGCAGCTTTACTCTGAGCAACGCTCCATAGGGAATGTTGAAAATTTTTGTTCACGGTGTACCCTCATACACACTAAGACTTGCTTTGATGTTTTGATTACGGACATCATAATATTAAAACTTGGAAACGTGAGCACTTAATGGAGATCAAACATTAACTTTTACAAGCCATTAATTTTATGCATATTTTGAAGCAATAAATGTTTTAATAAATTAACGCAATCTGTGTATTTATTTCTATTATGATATGAGAATTACAAACTAATATGTGCATGTGTGTATGTATGAAAAATATATAAATATTTTTGTCCTCTGGAAAATTGTTTGCCCCTCCTGGAAAATATTGTGACCTCCCTGATGGCTAGTTATTTACTAGCCTGTGTGGAACATAGGGTTATGACAAGGTTCAGAATGGTGGGTGTTAAACAGAAGACACAAACGTATTAAGGAAGAAATGTTTTACTGAGAAATTTATAATTATACGGGTGAACAGAATCGTCGTTCAGGAAATCAGAAGACGAATGGAAAGAAAGAAAGTAAGACTCGATTTTAAAATAGAAAAATGACTAGTATAGTATTGACAGGAAAGACTTTCATAACACTATAGATATCATTCACCCTCGGCCGACAACTCGCAGCGAGAGTCCAATTACATTACAGGAATAAGATCGCAGCTCACTTTGGCCAGCTCTTCGTTCGACCTATAAACACTTTATCCAAAAGTACAGTCCTTCCTCACGAAGGTTGAGGACAGTCTTAACCCACCTGACATGGGTGTACCATTTTAGCTGATACGTCATTTCTTCATAACTGAAGCATCCACTTATTTAATTAATGTTTAAATGATTTTAAATATAAATTTTAGGACATGGAAGTCATGTATGGTTCTCCATACCGATTTTATTATTTGTACAATACATAGAATAAAACAAGTTTAATTGAAAAGTAATTTGTATTTTATACAATAATGTTAAAGGAAAGTTTTGTTTTATATGTTTGGCACCCCACGAAACTCTTTGTTCTTTTTTAGTAGTATATGACTGCGATGGAACCCCTAGTCAGGCAGAAGCCTTAGGACCCTACTTTGTTCACTGTCTTTTAATTCCAGTGACAATGGTGATCTATCTCACTTAGCCGACCATTAATTGATGATCGAAAACAAAGTTGAACGTTTTGGAAAAGAGAGAAGCTACGTAAGATATACGAACCTACAGGATGTATCAAGCCGATAGCAAATGCCCAAACACATGCAATCAAAAACACTGAACGCCGGAATAAAAATATGCCGCTTGTCGCAACAGATTTTTAGAGCCTCTTGCGAAAACTGCCACTTCCGACCATGGTTCCGAGACATAATGTGCTGACGCCCTGTGGCAGTCGAGGTCGCTAGCTCAAAACGGTTCTGTGGTCCTCGGAATAGCCACGGAGCCATTGGCTCAGACGTGGAGGATCGCACTACAGACACTGCTGCTAAAACCACTTAACTGCTCTGTTGTTGAGGATTAGGCATTCTCAGTGATAAGTTCTTAGCCTCCTTGCGAGTCACCAGTCTCGGCAACGCCCAAAAACACAGTCTAACGCCCACTCCAGCGCGACAGTACGTTTTTCTATATAAATTCCAGAGGAAACAGAGGAATCATTGGCACAGACGTAGAGGCTCGAAGCGGTGCAATAAAGTCTGTATTGAACGTAGCTGTCCGCTTTACTAAAGTTTGTATCGTTAGGAATCATCGCTATCGGATGCTCTACTCGATAAATTCCAGGGGCAGCCACAACCCCTATAGTTACCGTTGCAAGGGTGAGATGAAAGCTTATTGCAAAGCAACCTCAAGATAAGCGCCTTCCTCACATACGAAAAGTGTGTAGCGAGGTGAAAATCTAGTACATTACTGAATAGCAGCATACAATTCCAGCGCTCAGCTTGAACAGCGTAATCAATTCCCATGCAAAACATCTGACAATTATATCTATCTTCGACACATTTGCTTCAACGCCCACGTGATTGAAATTTAAGAAGCTACACGACATCGCATTATGACACAACTACTTCCTATGTTGTCATGGTGCAACCGCTTGCATTACCCATCTGTTGAACTTATAGGCAACAGCCTGTCGGTCTATTTTGTCGACTTCTAATAAGTGAAGCATGAGTAATCTAGGAACCTCCCTACCTTTTTGATGCATCCACGGTTCGTCAGAAATTATGTAATTAGAATAGAACTTCGAGTTCCTCTACCATCAGACGTTGTTCGTCGCTGACCGACACTATTTCATACGAAGTCTCTACATCAGACGCGCGCACCTGTCCTTAAGCCACTCTAGATGACTCGTTCTGAAGCTATCAACGCAGTTTCTTCTGCTATCATCAATACGGAGCTAGACATCCCTTTGTTTGTTCCTTTCTCCCTCTTCAGGAAGGCTTAATTCCCAAGGCTGTCTTAGAGGATTACTTGTTACTATATCTTCATTAATGGCGCGGAGACCCTTTTTCTCGTGTAGGCGATGACGCTACAGGACGCACATTATCTGCCCGCTAGACGGGCAGAGTCTACCGCCTGATACAGCAACTCGTAACATTGTCGTTAGTCAACAGAACACTGCTCACCTACCATCTAGTGAAAACTATTATTTGGCGAGTCCCTTTCCATACTCTTAGGAACCAGTCCAGCACTAGTAATCTTCTGCCACTCACTGGAATTCACGCGGCTATATTAGTTTCAGACTTAGGCGTGTTGTCATCACGACGCAATGCAAGTGGACAGACTGTAATTGATTTTGGAAAGTGAAAAATGGGCTTGAAAGGCACTATCTAATATCAAAACGACTCTACCGCTAGAGAGAATTAAATCCATTACGTAATTTTAGTAAGGAAATTTATATCAAAGTAGAGTAATCGTTTCCGTAAAAGTTAAAAGTATTTACATTATTTTTATTGTAATTCAAATTTGTTTATATTAAACTTTGTTTAAATACAAACCAAATATTTTTAATAAATGAAAAACTTAATGTTCCGATTTTATGTGTCAAAGATACTCGTTATTTGTTAACAAAAGGTTTGGTTTTTGAGAACTCCAAGTGGTAAGTAAAGTTGCTTAATACGCAAGTATTAGACAAGTGCGAATAATTAATACGCAGATTTATTTAGTATGCACTCAGCATTTAAGCAATTTTATTAACAAATGTTACCAGATCGATTGAATCCGATCCGTTATGGAAGTAACTAGTAATATGGCTGTCAATTAGTGCCTTAAATGAAAGAAACTTTAATTAAGAAACTTTTAATTAATAAACTTTAATTCAGTTTACAATTACGTGAATAACTGAATGTGCAAGCTGGTTTGGTCTTAACGTACGTCGTTAAACGGAAGTGTGTAATTACTTTAAATCTTAGGCAAATAATGGCTGCTTTAAGAAACGTGAAAATAATCACAGGTATTGTGTAACTACAGACTTACTCTACTAAGCCTGGTCCTACAAAATGCTAATTCAACTGTTATTGTCTATCCGGAGCAGACGTACATTACGAAAAAACAGACCCGAACAGTAAATAAGCAATACCTGAAGAAATTTATTTAGTATGCTCGAATCTCCTACTTACTTATTACAAAATATAATGCAAAACAAAACTAATTTTTGCTTCGTTAAGTTAACAAAAATATAAAGAAATTTATAAATTTTAAGCGGCATTTAAGACAGAAAGCTTTTTGTTCTCCCTTGCTTCCAAAGTGTATGGCTGTGCTCGTTGTTTTAGCACTCTACCTAGATCTTTTCTCTTGCCCGAAATAAACACGAGTCGTGTTTCCTATAACATACGTCTTTGTAATTGAAACCGCGCTTACAGTCCAAGGTATTTCACGTAAATCAATCCCATTAGCCTATCACTTACAGTCAACAGGCAGTTATAAAATAGATACATTTTTCTAAGTGAACTGGTATATTAATTGCAGGCTGACACGTAACGCGAAACGCGAAATAATTCGTATTTTTAAAATGTGTTTTAACAAATTTCTTTATAATTGCTTTTGCGGTTTAATGTTACTTTCACTTAACGCAGGTACAAATTCTTATCTAATATTTTATCAATTCGCTAAGAGAGTTTCGTTGGTTGGAATAGACTGGTTCAAGCTGATTAGCTCCTGTCTATTGCTCTACATGTGTGTGCCTTGCACGATTAAAGTAACGAAACAACACGACCTAAACCCTCGAAAGGCATAAAAAGTTGAAGTGTAAAAAACTGTAATAAGGGTTTCTTATAAGGGATTTCAGCTCGTTGTTACAACATATAATACTACTCAACCATTTGAGTTTTTTAAATATGTTTGTAGTGTGGGGGGACTACCTAGCCAATCGTTACTAAGAATATTAAAACCCTGAACCAGAACTTCAAGTAAATCGTTAACTCAAACTGAACACGAAAGTAGTCGAGTGAAGCGTCAGATATAGCCTGTAAAGCGACCACACAGCTTATTGCCCACCTCGTAATGTCTTCATCTTTAATGCGTTAACTATTAAGGGAGCAATGCAATTCATACATACAGTGCTTTTTTGTGACGGCCGTCGGTCAAGCACGTTTTATGAAAATAGTTTTGCATACACATTGGGAAAAATTAAAAATTATATTGTAATTCCATTAAAAAAATTAAAAAATAATTACGAATTTCGTGTTGCAAAGATTCTGGATTCTGGACACCAGCGGTTCCACATGGCTTTTCCTACATGGAAACATGTAGTGCCAGCAGCGGTAGCCAGACTGTCAAAACTTGTCAGTCATAAAAGTAATTCTATCGTTTTTCTTATTTTATTAACCTTTTGTAGCAGTGTAATTAATACTGTACATTGTTTTTCTGTGTACCTGTACATTACGAGTGGAGTGATTCTGTTGTTTATTAACGTTTTACGTCAGTAGGGCCTACGTCACGTTATATTTACGTGTAAGTGTAATTATACATTACAAGTGATTCTACCGTTGTTTATTTCATTACTTATTAACATTTGATGGCAGTGTAGTTTATAGGTCTACGAAGCATTATGTTTGTATTTTATATGAATACATGTACACGTGTATAATGGAAAAATATCATATTATTTCACTGGTCACCAAAATGAAAAAATAAAAACGCGCATTGAGAGGTGAACCCATCTTCATCTTTATTGTAGGCGGCATGTGAACCACAACGCTGTTCGACTTCGGCTCAGCTTGATTTAAAATTGGTGGTATCACGGTTATTTGATACTAAACGCATACTTGAATAAGCATACGCAACGCATACGTGAATCAAGCTGGCCTATCTGTTAGTGTGTTTCACAGTGTTGGTCATTGACAATGAGTCAGGAAAGCTTGAAGGGGTGTGTTTAAAATCAGTGGCTAACGAAAAGAAATTACCTGTACAATATTTCCGTACAGCTTACAAATATGTAAAAAAAAAATTAGTTAATCTTTTTCTATTAGAATAAAAAACCTACTAGAAATTAAAATAAAGGTTAATAACTTGTAATGTGAATAAATTTTCTTTTTATTTCTGAATTCTGCATGCGACTTGAAAGTTCTAATTTTGCATTTTTCATAGATTAACAAGAAACCTCCCCCCCCGACCACTCACAAACACACACACACACACACACACACACACATTTTCTCTCTCTCGCTGTAAAAAGAGGAAAACATTTCAGACATGAGTTTCACCACCTTTTTCACTACATAAAGCACTGCACTCTCTCTCTCTATAATTGCAATATAGGCCTATATATTATATATTAATATATTATTATATTATTATTATACTTGTTTTTTACAAAAATATAGAAATACATTTACATTATTATACAAGTATAAATATAATAAATATAACACACACACACACACACACACACACACACACACACACACACACACACACACACACACACACACACACACACACACACACACACACACACACACACACACACACACACACACACACACACACACACACAAGTATTATTTAATTATTGTGTGTGTGTTTGTATGTGTGTAGTTGCCCTGTAAAGAGACGAAAAAGTATCAGGTAGTTGTAGTGACCTAGTTGGCCTAAGGAACGGATTTTAAAGTGTCATCAATGTTTCACTATGAGATTACTGCGCAAACTGCGTATGAACTGACGGCTTGCGCAACTATGTAAGGAGAAGCACAATCATTATCACGTCACACACTTCACGATAAAACTGCTTCGGCTTGTGAGAGGTTGACAGCTATTTATGATTTCTGGCAAACAAGAGAAGAAGCTATAGAGAGTTTGTCAAATACAGAGCTATTTGTCAAAATAATCACTGAGATCACGGGCGTCACGGCCGGAGGGGGACACCGGGACCCGTCCTCCAAATTTTTTTTTAATTTTTTACTCAAATTATTGGTTGAATAAAAATACTGACTTAAATTCACTTCCATTGATGGTCCTATTTGAGGCCCAATGATTTATTTTCTTTATTGTATTATACAGAGATGATAGATTCCCTGAAATGTGGCACGTAACCCGCCGCCATGTGCCTGACAATTGCGAAGGCCAGGCTCCATTTACTCAAAAGGCTCCCCTTTAAGGAAAGTTCACACTTGAGGATTTGTGGGCAAACTTTTGCGTGGATTGTTGGCGACCAAAGCGATGCCGATACACCAACGCAGTTGATCTGGGCAGGGATGCTGTCTTGTTATCAGGACGAAAGTACTGTAGGCCTACAGTACTAAAATACAGTACATACAGTACAGTGGTTGAGTGACTTTGGAGTATCGTACTCATAGGGTATTATTCGGTTTTCTGCTGTTACGTAGGAAAGTGCCGATTTTTGCTTATGTTTGTATTGAACATTTTTATTTCTGTCTTTGTCGTTTTACTAGTGTTGGTTTTGTTGATTTTTATTTTTAATATAGTACGAAAACTTTTAAAAATTATTGGAAAACGGAAACGAGTGGTGCTATCAATAGAACAAAAATTAGGTCATTAAACGTTTTGAAAAAGCCACAAATGCATTATAACTGGCAGGTAAATTTAACATAGGGGTACAAACAATACGTGACTAAAAAAGCATAAAAATAAGCAAACTTTCGACTTTGCAGCCAATAACGACTCGAGGCTATTTAAACTAATAAAAGTAAAGGGCTAGTTTAGATGACCTTGATGAAGGTTTTATTCTTCAGCCAAAAGCGAGTACAAGGCGTTCCTGTATTTGGATCCATGTTTGTTCTAAAGGCAAAATTTTTTAATGATGGAGTCTGTTTTAGCGTGGATTTTAATGGCAGCTCTACATTCGTGTTTTTTAGAATATTTTTTCTAGCATACAGAACTTAAATTCTTAGTTTAATAAAATTACACATTATGTTAACCAAATTAAATTATATATCTGTTTCCGTATATTTTCGTTATTTACAATGCCTAGTGGTACTCATCCGCAAAAAATATTTTCGTTCAATATCAGTACCCGTTCGTTCAATACGTGTAAATTACGCGGACAAGTATGTGGGGGATTTCTGTATACGTGATCATTTCCTACCGACCGCGGACCAAACTATGCTGACCATTATCATTTCGGGAGCCACAACAGCTCACGGAAGGCTCAGTGTATTAACCTTGTTTTCCGACAACCGTGCATTGTAAATTCCCAATTAACACAGAAAATTGGGGGTTTACTGTATCTCATTAGACAGGGACAGGTTATTAGAGATCACACAAATTTTGTGGGAAACTTTATGGAATTGCTGAAAGTACGCAGTGAGAATAAACCATCTCCTAGGCAGTAGTCAGAGGCGGATTTATACTTTTGTCACCTAGGGGCTACTGGTAACTTGTCGCCCCCCACCCACTTCCAACCACCAATACACGTTGGTGGTTACGCTTTTTAAATACACGTTGCCGTGCTTCCAATCATCAAAGCCTTCTTTTGCTAATTTTGAAATTCCTCCAAAAAGTTGTCACGGTATACAAAAAAGTTTCCAGATCTTTCTGAGTACATTAGGTAAGATCGTTTTACTTCCTGTCCATTGATTAAGCTAGTTTTAAACAGGGTTTGAGTTAGACAGCGATGTTGTCCCCCCAGTGAATCTTTTGGAACGGCTAAAATCTACTTTGGAAATATCTTGAATTATTCAATTTTTTTGGACATGTTCTCGAGTGTTGTCATTGATAGGCCATAACGCAGGGTCATAAACCATATGTTGTTACTATGCTTAGAATCGTTATCGTCATATATTTCAGATTGTTCCGTAGTAGTTGAGCTCGTCTGAGGAATTGGATTAGAAAAGTCTTCATAATTGACTAGTTCAGCAAGGTTAGGCCTACACTCCGTATTGGAATTATTTAAATCATCCTCCTGTTGTTCTTTGATTGGCGTGACTACACAAAACAAAATGTGTAAACAATGTGCGCCGCGAAACCAGACGACAAGACAGCGGACTACATAGAGTAAACGGTAGGTTGTAGTGTGTTTTTTTATCAGTCACGGGTCGGTCGTATGCGTACATTGAAAAATTTTTCAGTAAAAATTAGTATGGTATTTAAAAATTACTAGGTATTTTAGTAAATATGGTCCGAGTGACGAGCGTGAAAGTTTCTACTGCACACCTAGTGAAATGTACCGCTTTTCGGTACATTTCTACCTTACCTACCGTCAACTGAGCATTATTGGAATCGAGCAGTTTGTAGGTTAGATTTTGTAATCTACAAGTATTTAGCAAGATTTTCTCCATTTTTATCATTATTCTACTTCATTATTTTAATTACTTTATATGATATAAATTTTCTCATTTAAACATAAATAAAATATATCCATTTATACAAAATAATGCTCAATTGAAGGTAGGTAAGGTAGAAATGCACAGAAAAGTGGTACATTTTACTAGGTGTGCAGTAAAAATTTTCATGCTCGTCACTCGGATCATGTTTACTAAAATACCTAGTAATTTTTAAACGCTGGCCATACTAATTTTTACTAAAACATTTTTCATTGTATGTTTCCAACAAAACGGGTCGGTAGCTGGAGTACATTTCTCCACTAATGCTTCTGGTTGGTTGCCAGCCAATATAAAGAAACCATTATTGTGTACTGTACAACATGCCGAGAGTCTCGCTCTCGCTATGCGACGCTGGCAATTCTCGCATAACCACAGTGAGTCGCGCTCCGAGACTCGCGGTATTCGCGGCATATGTATGGAAAGTCGCGAACCGCGACTCCCGGCACTAAAAGGGTTATTTGACTAAGGTTTTTATTTATTTGTTTATTTATTTTGTGTATGTATTGTTGTGCTTTTATGTATTTTTCAAAAATTTGCCGCCCCTGGATTTTGCCGTCCTGGGCTATAGCACCCCCCCCCCTAAATCCGCCACTGGCAGTAGCTCCAAAGTGAACAGAATTATATACACCCTGCGCTGGAAAATAAAATAATCCAGATCATAGAAATTAAAATAGCCGCTCAAGCTAATAAATAATTTATTCCGTGATCTGTGATGGTATTCAGTGCGGTGATGGTGATTTGTGTACAAGATGTCTCAGGAGATGAACAAGTGAGTATCTGTGTTCTCTGATGTTATGATAAGCTAGAACCTCAAGAAAGTTTTATGGGTTTCTATAAAACTGGCATAACTTGTGGGTCAGATATAGTATCATTCATTTGTGATTCTCTCCTTAGACTGCAATTCACATTGGTAAATCTTCGTGGAAAGACCTATGACAGAGCTGGGAATATGAGTGGCATTAATAAAGGCATATAGACCATCATAATCCAGAAGCAGCTTTTGACTGATTATGTATACTGTGGAGCTCATTACTGCAATTTACCATGAAACGAAGTCGTGAAGTATTCACAGTAAAAACAGTAAAAAATCAATGGAATGAGCCCATCAATTAGGAATTTTGTTTTTCAAACACTAAAGCAAAATCTGTGTTGTGTTTGCAGGTAATGTGCGATAAACCAGGAGAGGTTCTGTAAACCATAAGTTTGTAAAACTGACCCATAGCTTGATGAAGCTTAGACATTACTGTAAATAAAAACGTCACAAACAGTCAACATATAAAGAGAAGGTGAAGGAGACTTGACAAGAAGTTGCAGTGGAACGTCACAAACTGTGCTGTCAACAATGGTGCTCCCCAGAATATGCTTCCAACTTAGTGTTCACAGCTCATTCGTTATTAAAAACCGTACGGTTCATAACCTCCTTCTTACTTACAGTATTTGGCTCCGATCGTGAAACAAGCCGTTGCGTTTGGACTGGGCTTATGATGTTCGAGCCACATTCTTTGAACCACAATCATCATGTTTTTCACACAATGGCTGAACGTAAACCCACGTTCATAATATTGAAAATAGTATAAATATTTCTCGTAGAGTTATTTTTGATTCGATTTTGTCACTCATTTTTGACACTTGATATTTAATATAGACAATACAGCGTAATGACAGTGAATGTAGACTATGATTAAACAGGTACAGTCAGAGGGATAACGTAAGCATATATGACGGTGTGGGGTGCAACTGTTACGGTAAACAATCTGTAAGTAATACTTGGCAAATTGAAGCGAAGCAGGTAATGAGGCTATTGAAGAGAAGACACGGACGTGTTGTCTTAGATCCACTGATTACAAGGCGTAGCTGTTCTCAGACCTCCAGACCCCTCCCCTTCACCCGGCTCTACATTATTGCCCGGTAATCTGTTTAATAACCAGCTAAGCTACACAAACACTTGAAAATTGCTTTCATTACCTCGTCCTGCAATTAATGCCAATTATTTTGACTGAATTCAGTGACGCACAGTTATGAATCTACAGTTATATGTTTAATTAATTACTTATAATAACTTAGAAACTTAATTAATTATTTTGTCTCGTTTACGGAGAAAAAATTACATTAATTTTACTGTTTTCAAGCAAAAGATGGAAAGTTGTTTATGTAATGGACATTTATACGGCATTTAATATTTCGTGTTTTAGATATTAATATTTTACATACTTTTTTAATTCCTAAAGTATCGTTTTTACGTACTTTGAAAATCTAACTACATGTTTAAAAATTTCAATTCAGCTAAAAATGTACAAACAATATACGTGTACGTACTTCTTATTGTGGCAATGACTTTACTTAATGGTTGTTAGGAGGAATGTTAGGAATGTGTATCAATGAAGAAAAGTAACGTGTTACGAATACTGTAACTGATTATAACTGCTCATTGTATATTGCAATGTACGTCTGTGCATTTTTGAAGCACCCATTTGTTATAAAGTGCTTTTCTATTAAAACGCTTAAACACTCCTTGCCGTAATAATAGTCACGCAACTGTTTTTAATCTACTTAATAGCTGAAAATATAAGAAATATACATTTAAATAGATAAATATCTAGAAATAAATAAATGTATCCTAGCAGTAGAGTAATATAATCTGAGTGAGTGTATAAATAAGTTGTTTGTGTATGAGATGTGTTGGTTGCCGACCACCTCCGATGTGACCTAACATTGCAACACTTTGATCTCATGGTCTGAGCTTTCCTCATCTCCCTTACGTCGTTTGCCAGATCCCAGCCATCACCTCACGTCGTCACAGCGCAGATAAAGTTCTTTTGTCAAATAAAATCTTCAAGCGTCTTGTTTTATCATTTCTACGGTTTCCTTCTTTGTAGAAACCTTTTCAGTTCCATATTACATTGAGAATAATGTTGACGTTAATTAAAAATATCAGCTGAACATAATCAAATAAAATCAAATTTAGAACATAATGAAGAATTACGCGGCATACAGTTTTCTGTAGGGTTTTATAACATTTATGCTTGACTGGTTCACATCAACATATTTCACAAACGGTAGCGTATAATACACAATCGCGCGCGCGCATACAGACATACACATCGTCCGCGCGCAGAAGCATTCAATGTAGTATTACATTTATCATTTTCCTAGCGAGTTTGTGAAAATATAATTTAATAAGTACGTGGAAATTATAGAAAATTTATAATTTCTAAATTATGAGATTTCATTATAATAATTATGCAAAAATATTTCATTTTTTACGTATTGTATTTAGAGACTCTACGTTTCTGGTAAGAAAACCTATGGGCGAAAATATTAATCGTTTTAAGAAATAATCGTCTAGTAGAAATACGTTTCACTATATTAAAAACTAAAGTAAAATGTCTTCAAGTCTTTGGGCTTGAAGACCAAAGTTTATTTTACAAATAGCACGTCACCAATTACAAACTGTTCATTTAATTAGAGAGCACGTTCAAATATATATTTTTATAAGTGAGTTCAGTGAAAACATAACACTGTAACCAACTGTAAGTTCTATACATACGCATGTATAATTTTAATAATATGTAAATACAACTGAGTGCTGGGAGTAAAATTATTATATTACCTGAAAATGTACGTTACTTATTAATTCTTTTTGTGTTGGTTACGTATATTATTTGTGATGGAAATTTTATGCTCATGACGATAAGAGACATTAAATTAAACAAACTAGAATTAAACATGTTGCATTATATGAAATAAACAAAAATCAATGTTCTGAACAAATGAATCCTATTTACAAAGTAAAGCCTTTAAATAAACCATGTATCCCCTTAGGCAGGCACACACTTAAATAAGCGAACATTAAACGAGAATCCGAATATCAAGGGAAATTACAATCTAATCGTCCCATAAGGGTGTATCAACTACAGAAGATTTGAACATACTTCCATATCTACATAAAGGTTAAAATTGATGAGAGCAGTTTTAATGCGCAACTGTTTGTTCGAATGGCATTGTCACAGCTATAAGTTAAATCTTGTTAGAGCTTCAAGTTGAATGTATTCTCAAATCATTTGGTTATCACTCTGTATAAGCATTTCTGTAAAACTTTGTATTACTTTGTATTTGAGTAAATTGACAATTTCCAAATAAGTAAAGAAAACTTTAAGTAGGAACTAGCGACGACTATTGTTGCTTTTCATACTGTTACGTGAACGACGAATACAAGTAAAAGAAAATCCAACAAAGGCGCAGTAAAACAATCTATACTTTATTTAAGGCTTGTACACTTAAACTAGCAATTTTTATTTATAAATACAATGAGTCGACACATCAACTAATATTTTTTACTAAAAATACTAATTCATAATCATAAAGAAATCTTAGAAAGGCAGTTCGCCCAATAATTATTTAAAAGTAATTATTGCATTGTAATATAACTTAATTACAAATAATTACTTAATTTACGTTGATAATAGAAATTTTTATTGGTTATTAATTTAATTAATTTTTTAAAATAAGGTTTCATTAATTTTTTAATTAATTAATTAATTATTATTTATATTTTTAATTACTTCAATTGTGAATTGATTATTGTGTATGCCTTAGCAACGAAATATTTGTTTCACGTGTGTTAATCTGATTATGTCAACTGGGTCGAAGTATACTCTCTTCTATCTCAGCTCCTCTTCTTCTTCTTCTTCTTGATTTTTTTTTGTAATCCTTCTAAATTATGTCAGGAAGAAAGAAAAACTAATTTTTATAATTCAAATAATATTAGACACAAGTATTTAAAACAATTCTGATATTTATTTTGAAAGTTGTGTGCCAATATTATGCACATCGACAAATGGTTACGGCTATGACTCAACTCACAGGTCGATTGTGTCACTAGACAAATATATGAAATTACATAAATTAATTAATTGAGTTCTTTGAACTGTCGAAATGGTCAGAGAAGGGCAAGTCACAAGATACAGTACTTACAATTAATTCAAACTTAAATACTATTCCATAAAAGTAACATATATTCAGAAAATAATGTCATTGAATAAATAAAATTTCGAACCAAGCAGTAGTGTATGACGTCACGTCGTCACTGGTTCCGGGAGGCTGTGAACGTCTCGCTATGCAAATAAAAGTATGGCGGCCGTCAGCTTCGGATCTCTGCTACCCACGCTGACTCCCATGTTTTGTCTTCTCCCTCAAATATAATTGTGGATCTCGTACTCTGCGGTGATGTGGTCCCTCTCGATACTTAGTTGTAGTGTTCTCTTTTCCTCGGCGATGTTGTTTTGTGCTGGATAATTCGTGTAGTGTTCCGTGTTCCAAAATCTGTTTGAGTTCGTTGTCCTATTGGAATTGGTGTTGGGTTAATATTTCAATATGGCGGTTGGTTCCTTGTGCTCTTGCATTGGATCGTATTATTACTAATATTCGTTTTTGTTCGGTTATTAGTTAAGTTATTTGGTGTTAACTTTCAGTTGATAACCTCGGTAATGTTTTTTGATGTTGCACTTCATTTTTTCCAAACCATTTATAATTTTGGATCTTCTGTCGGTACTTTCTGATCCGTTCACATTCACGTTTAACAATTAACTGATGACTTAAATCGTCGTCTTAATGTGGTAATTTCCGAAATATCTTATTCTCCTTCCCATTGTCTGGAAACAGCTGTCGCCTTGGCTTAGATCTGATATTATAAAAATATATGATATTTTTTCTTATTTATGGCTATAACTTATTTATTTGTTAATTTTATAAAAATTTAACTACCTATTAATATTCCTGTTCTAATTTTACATAATTTCCTATACAACATGACCTATTTTAAGTTCAATTAAGCTTAAAATTTACATTTTTGATATTTCTTATAGGCCTTAATATTTTTCACATAATTATAAATTAAATGGTTTACAATTCATTTTGAGTTAACATTTTCTTTAAATAATTTTACTTCTTTCATCATTATTCTTGGTTATTAACAATTTGTTGTTATAACATCCTAATACTGATTATTTCACATTTTATTTGTACTGAGTCCCTTGTTAGGCTTTATATTACCTATTTCCAATAAAGTTAATTTTATCTTCTGGTCATTGTATTTACTATTATTTATTTCTGTGATGATTATATTTAAATATCTTTATTTTAAATTGACTAATCTCTGCTAATTATATAAAGGTTTATTGAGTTCATCCTTTTGGATTTTACTCTATGGTTACTACCATAGAGTCAATAGTTGATTTTGGTCTAAAATATAGTTTTGCTTTGCTATTGGGTTTTTTAACTATTTTGTTATATTATTATTTATATGGTTTGCCATTCAAAAATATCTTAATATTATCTCCTTGCCTTCCCTGCCTTAACAAAACTTTGACATTAGTGAACATTATTTAAGTATAACATAACAATCTTATATCTATTATTTTCATATATATCATTGAGTTATAATAAAACATCTTATATCTATAATTTTTATATATCATTTAATTATAATAAAAACATCTTATACCTATCATTTTCTACATATCATTTAATCATAATAAAAACATCTTATATCTATCATTTTCTTATATATTATTTAATCCTAAACAATCCTTCTGTATTTAACTTATTCCCTTACATCTATGGTAAGTTCATGGTTTTCTATCTGTTGTACTGTTCATCACTCCTTATATTCTATTTAAACACTCTTATAAATTATAATTAATAATATATGCAGTTATTATCTGTCTTTTAATTTTATGTTTATTATTATAAAACACTTTTTATTTTCTACACTTAATGGTAGTCTTTCACTCTTATAGTGGTTTATTATAATATTTCACTTTTAATCCTCTACACTAATGGTAGTCCTTCACTCTTATTGTCTAAACATTTTTATTACCTACTCTAATGGTAGTCATTATTCTGATTTACACTATCTATTTTTAAGTTACCTTTAAATTTACTTTACAATCTTTCATTGGTAATGTATCCTGTAACTTGGGTTACTGGGTTAACGTTTGTCGTTGTGTTAACTCTGTTTAATTGGTACATGTTCTTCATAATATTTTGGGAATAGCCTTTCTTTATTCGGCATTCCTTGTATGAAGCTTGGAATAGTCTGTTCCTCAATTTTTATTCTATTCTATGAGTTTTTTTATTTGGATCTTCTGATGTCACTAAGTTAACAAATTATACATGATTATTTTGTCATTTACTTTTTCATTTACTGCTCCTTATCCTACTGGGTATACAGATGATGTACTGGGGTTTTATATAGATGGTTTCTTTTATTTGGACCAAGAGTTTTCTTTGTTATTGAGTTTATTTTTTAACATTTTATTGACTATAATGATCAGCTTATTTAATTCATTTTCAACCATTTATTTATCACTCACTACTGATAGTTTCTTCTTCTTTTTTCTTTTTTAATGTTGTATTAAGTTAAGTTTTAAGGTGAAAATTCTGTTATGCTACAGCATTCGTTGGAATACATAAAGGATGAAGGCGTCGCTACGTCGTTCGGAGTGTCCGTGTTCGATGCCTTCGTGAATTAGTGGATTAATATAGCACTACGGTACACACGGAATACCATAGACCAAAATAAAATTTGATGGATACACGTAGCTTATGTCAGAGTACATCATTACAAAGCTGAAATATTCTCCAGCACAAAGCCTGTTTCATCTGTGACCTTGGTTTAAAGTAGGCTTATAGGTTATAGGTTTAGTTTTTAAGTATTCGGTTGAATTTTTCTGCAGTAGCGCGTAGAGATATGTCGGCTTCTCCTATAATCTGAACGCGCAAGGCGTCTGCTCGACTGTTTCCCATAATATGCAAATTACTACTGTATACTGTTTTTACAAATTTTGCTTCCAAAGGCCCATCATATTTTCTTCAGTTGTAATCTAAACATTGCTCAGCACCATTGGTAAATTATGCCAATTCACCAAAGCGGAGAAGAAATGTTTTTCACGGTGAATGAATTGAGAAATTCATCTCACACTGTTACAAATAATAACGTCTACACGTGCGCGTTAAGAAGAAAGGCAAAGTTACGAAAATGTGATCTACCCAAGATAAATATCGAGAGGCGCTTTGAAAACTGCAGAAGGTGGTCCTCTCTCGACCGATCAAGACTACGCTACAATACAAACGGAAGACCACAAACAAAATTTAAAACTCCGATTTGAATTGTACGCCATGAAGAACTCCTTAAAATACATAAAGAAAATATACCACTGTGACCAACTGTAAGTTCTATTAACTTAACGTCTTAATCTAGAAACAGCAAGATTCGTTCCGAAACAGCATATGGGAAGGACGGTGATGTATACTGTGGATTCCAGAAACATTGTGCTACTCTTAGTGCTTGTAGCTGAGTGATTTTCATATGAGTTTCGCATATCGTCACACCATTACCAGCTTTATAACTCAATTATTGCTGGGTCCTCTCATTCACAACGTCTCTACCGCTCATTGCGGCTTTAAGATTACGTTTAAAACTATGCTTATATTTAAAATTTTGCTTAAAATCAAATAAATTATTGTCCCAATCGATACAAAAGCAGACCTCAATCAACAGGGCAGTACACAAATCGGCCAACGAAAACTGAAGTAGGAAACACAATTTGTTGAAAAAGTCTGTAAGAACGTAGAAAATTTTCTGTTGACAGTCGAGGCGACCAATTGCGTAATAAGACTTTGCTTTTCCGTTCGTCTAACCAGTTTATAAAAAGTCAGTACGTGGCGTCCATGTAACAGTTGTTGCCGGCGGCAACAGTACTGGAAATAAGGAAAAATAATATTAATTATATCACAGAATAAGTACTTTAGTTACTGAATAATTTGAAATCCGAACGATATTAGTAGGGAAACTTGAAGAAAAGCGTATCATTGCTTTCGAACTGCTGAGCACTTGCAACTTCTTGTGTTGCCAGCTCAGACATCGGCAATATTTTACTGCATACGGTCATTGACCTCGTACTAGTTGTCACTGTACAAACTGCGGAGGGGACACACAAACACACACTCGTCCGTCCAATGTGTTGCCACTGTTTAAACCGGCAAAACGCTCAGTTAGCAGCTATGTTCGTTTTCGGAAATGACGTGCAGCAGATACTACGTACTTATTAAATAGGTCTGACTCATTATACTTACACAGAATAAATCTGAATACAAATAATCGAATTAAAAATAATAAAGACAAGCAGAGAAACACATGACTAAACGAACAAACCACAAATTTTGTGTTTTGTTCGTTTAGTCATGTGTTTCTCTGTTTGTCTTTATTATTTTTAATTCGATTATTTGTATTCTGATTTATTCTGTGTAAGTATAATGAGTCAGATCCCGCTGAACCTGGACCCTCTTCTTCTCCCAGCGAATGATAGAAAATGCTTTAAAAGAACACTTGGTACAAGAAAAAATTCGAATTAATTTTTAGGTTAAGTTTTAGACCTATCACAACCGGCAACAGGTGTTATGTACCTATTCCACGCCACTGACAAAGACTTTTAAAAAGTATAACGTACGACCAAAAGCGCATGTAGCAACAAGAACCAATTGTTTTCGTTGGTAAAAGATTAAATTGCTATCAGTCCTGGTTTCTTCAAGTTCTCGAAAACTACATGCGTTTTATTCACACAAAGAATTTAGTTAATTTTGCTTAATACAGTAATTACACAGGCAAGCCATAAGAATGATTTAAGTAATGTTTGTTACTTAGTGAATTAAGTAATGACTTAAATCGTACTTGATTTGAATTTGGTATTTCAAAAACTATGTTGCTAGCAAGGACTCCGACGAGATGTCATTCTATAAACTACAATACTGTATAATGTTGCTATAGCTAAATAAAATGGGAGACAAGGAAACAATAGTTTTGCCTAGAATCTTTTTAAATTTTTTTAAATTCACAATATACAACTTACGGCTTTTAAATAATATTTGATTGGAATGGATTATTGTATTACTTGAAAAGAAAACAGATAACAAAGTAGATTATTAATACGTTGTAACTAATTACTGGAGATAAGAATGTGAGAATATACATAATTAATAATTAATTATATATTTAATTATACAGCTATTAATATTAATCCCATTTAAACTATCATAATAATAATTATTCTTATATTGCGCATTCTGTGTCATCTTTTTTATGCTATAATAAAAAAGTTGATGTGCTATTAGATTATTTAATGATCGTTCAATACTAAACGATCGAATTTACAGTTAAATTTCAATCTATTTTTTTAACTCGCTTAGAATAAATCACTGTCTTTGTCAGTGAAAAGAAATAAATAAATAGTTTACCTAGAGATAAATCAGTGCCCTCTGCTTTTCAAACTTAAAGAAACACCATATACAGATAGAGACACACACGCGCGCGCGCGCGAGCTAATGCCATTGTTAAATACTTCGGGTAAAAACGGTTCGAAAAAGTAAAGTTTCATGTAATTAGTAGCCTAAAATCGAAACAATTAGCTACAAAATTTTCAATGAGTGGTCAGGTGTTGAAGGAATAGTTTACAAAATGTTGGGTAACATTTAACGTTTACCATACGTAGTCTGTAAAGCTTTCTCCACTATTGTGGTAGAGATTAGCAAAAATGTTAATGAAGGCTGAAAGTGTAGGTAAATATGCAAAACAAAACTAATTACTTTTGAATTCATACTTACGGCGCTAGCTTACAAATAATGAAAAATATAAATGTTATTAAATTACAAAGATTTATTCTATATTATTCATAATGCTACTAACGTACATCCTGTAAATTGTTAATCGAATAACACTGATGGAATGGTGGAATGTTTATTTTAGTTGCAAATTGTAAGAGACAGTTTCAACGTGTGTTCACCAACTGTTTAGCTTGGTCTTCCAATCGTCTCTTTAGACAAACAGTATACCAGCCTAACCCCTCCGATTGTAATATGCTGTTTTAATGTGGATAGTATTAATGCTTGTAGCTGAGCGATTTTCTTATTAGTTTCAGCATAGGATCGCTTTCATTAAGGAAATTAGAGTTCCTATATTGGAAATTATTCAAATAATGGAGAACATATTGTAACATTACATTTGGTATAGCTTGATATCGTACCAGATTTAATGAAGATCATGGATAAGAAACTTAACAAGAAGAAACATATCTTTTAAAAATGATAGTGAAGATGAACAAATAACAACTTTAGACTGACTTAGACTATAACTGACCGTACCCAAATTAATGTTTAGGTAAAGTGATGGAAAATACCCAGATGATGAGATAAAATTCGACCAATTACAATAATAATACCTACGAAGCCAGACAGCATTATGGACCATTACTATCAAAAAACAAATTGTTTTGTTAAATGTATCATACAAAATAGAAATAATCAAAATACAAATTGAGGGATAATAGGCCCAAAAATACAATAGAATGTAAAAAAAAAATATACTAGCAAAATGTTAACTAACCAATATAATTGAATAATACAAGAACACAATCATTATAGATGCATGGAAACATACAATTAAAATAGTGTGATTAATGGTGGACCTAATGTTATAAAATAAATAGTGTACAATCAAAGAAGAGATTATTGTGTAATAAAATCAAATAATAAAATAGGGACAAAAATATAGAAATGCCAATCCATGTGTAAACAAGGCTTAAGAAATAATAATTATCAAATGTATATGACAAGATGAAAAAACTAGTAAAAGTACCTAGTACAGCAATGGCTGAACTGTCTAAGACAAATAGAAATATATAAAACCATTATTAAATGATTAAACTTTTACTTTTAATGTATGAAAGTAAGAATAAAGTTGTGTTTATGTTATTTATAGTTTTGTTAGGTAATGAGTGGATGATACGTCTTATGCAGGATTTATGTAACCAGGCACATACAGATTGTTTGATCACAAAATGTGAATTATGTTTTTTATAATGTTCCAGTAATAATTATTGTTGTAATTTTAAATAATAATACTAATAGAGTTATAGGGAGTAGTTTTGATGGTAGTTGCATAGTTAATAGGTGTTACAATAACAGAAAATAGAAATTTAACATGTCAAGACCTAGGCCTATAAAAACTTTGGAATTTTGTAAATTTTAGGAAATACATATAGAATTTTATAAAACAAATGGTGTAACATGGATAGGTTTATAATTAATAGTATACACAGTAAATATGGAATCGAAATAATCAGTTTTAAATTATTTAAGAAAATTCAAATAGCAAAAATGTAACATCAGAATTTCTTAAGCAAAAATAGGCATGTTTGGTGTCTATGTGTCACAAATGTTAAGACCAAAATAATGATGCTATTAGTTTTAAATTCCCAATTAGTATAACAAAGTTATACTAATTTAAACGTCACTGGTTTTGAGCGCCGAGGCGGGAGCGAACGGCGTAAATAGTGGAATACAACAGTAAATGAATTTACTTACATCTTATTATTCAACACTATAGAGAGTAGTTGTGTTATAAATTGGCGAACCAACGTGTGAGGCAATAAATTAAAATATAATTTATAATCAAACAACACAAAATAAACGAAAATGAGGAAGCGAGAAACATCGCGCAAACGGGCGGCTGAAACCGAGAAAGAAAAGCGAATTAAGCATGGAAGACAAGGAAGCAACACCGGTTGAGGAAGTAGAAACTATAATAAGGAAGGCTCAGGAGAAACAATCAGAAGAACCCACACAAACAGAAAGCGAGAAGACGCAAGAAATAATTAAACGTATGGACGAAATGAAGGAAGACTTGAGTAAGAAGATGGAGGAGTTAAAAAAGGACAATAAACAGTCTATGGAGGAAATAAAGAGTGATAATAAACAGACAAAGGAGGAATTGAGCCAAAAATTGGAAGAGACCAATAAGAAAATGGAAGAAAAGATGGGAGAATTGAAAGAGAATAGCAGGAAAATGGAGGAGAAAATAGACGAAAATAATAGAGCATTGAGGGAAGAATTGAAGGGAAATTACCAGGACACCATGAAAAAATTGGATGAACACAAAGAGTTATTAAAAGAAGAGTGGAACAACAAGATGGAAATTAATAACCGGCAATTGCAGGAAGAATGGGACAAGAAGCTAGAAGAACCGGTGACCGAAATTAAAAGGGTAGAATCCGAGACCGAGGAAAAGTGTGAGCGGATGAACCAAGAGATACTGAGCGTCCGGGAAGAAACGAATGGACGAATAGGAAATATACAAACCAACCAAGCAGTAATGGGAGAAAGATTAGAAAGCATAGGTACTAGTCTTAGTCGGGTACAAGACCAAACAACTGCCCATAGAGATGAAATCATCTCTCTAAGAAACAGACAATGTACCTGTGCCCATACCACATGTGAGGAAAACCGAGAAGTTATCAACTTCCAGAATTATAGAAAAAACCCCATGCTATTCCTAGAACGGGTAGAAGAAAAAATAGCAAAAACCGGAGAAGACAGATGGGTTGTAATTAGAAGTATGCTGGACGAAATGTTCAGAGAAGTCTATGATAATTGGTGGACGGCGATGCGGCCGAATATACAAAATTTCCAAGAAGTTAAAAGACAATTTAAATCCAAATACTGCTCTGATGCCACAAAACACATGATAAGAAATGACATAGGATTGGGCCGATATGATCTACACGGTAAACAAACTCCGACCGCATACTTTCTGGGTAAGATCAACATAGCCAGACATTTAGAGCATGCAATTCCTACTGAATGTTTAGTGAGGCTATTGGCTTATCACTATGGTGGAGAAATTACGAGAGGCCGAATAAACGGACGGATACAAACCGTTGAGGAGATGTCTTGGCCTTGTTAGCGGAAATGGAACAAGAGAAGAGCTTCCTCAAACACAGACGAAGGAGCGACGAGATGGATAGAAATAATGGTCGCCGCGACGCCCGATATGAAAACAACGGGAATAGACCAAGTAATAATAATTACAACAACAACAACAACAACGGTAACCACTATCAACGTAGTTACCAAAATAATAATAACAATAACAACTATCCACGGAATAATGTGATGAATAATAACAACAATAACAACAGCCACTATTACCGTAGCTCTCCTACGAATAATAATAACGGATACCAGCGTGCCAATGATAGAGACAATCATTACCAGAACAACCGAGGTCATCAAAACAATTACGATAACCGATACAGACGGAATAATAATGGCAATTATAACAACCAAAACCAAACATATCGAAGGCATGTGAATTATGTGAGTACCGAAGATAGAGACATGGGAAGACGTTCATACCAGGGACGAATGAATTATAATGGGAATCGGGAGAGAAGTTTTCAGGAGGAGAATAACCAACGCTACCGGGATGAACATAGGCGTAGTAGGAGCTGCGACGATGACAGGAGTAACAGAAACATAGTGACGTTGAATAATAACGCCATTGAGACACAAGAATTACAGAATAGAGACAGACCCGGTCAACCAGACAACAGGACCGAGGAGCTTAGCCCTGCTTTAAACGGACCGCGGCAGTGAGAAACCAACAGGTCCCATCACTGAACCGATAATTTGGGTACTTACTAGGCCGAGACAAAACGACTGACAATACCATTACAATAGTGCATAATCATTTTTTTTTAAATGTAAGAGAAGAATTGCTAAACGAAGATACAATAACGAAAAATTCAAATAGCAAAAATGTAACGTCAGAATTTCTTAAGCAAAAATAGGCATGTTTGGTGTCTATGTGTCACAGATGTTAAGACCAAAATAATGATGCTATTAGTTTTAAATTCCCAATTAGTATAACAAAGTTATACTAATTTAAAAGTTTTGGCCAAGTTCATGCAATAAAATAATGAATTTGTATGATAATGTATATCTGAATCAACCAACCAGATTTCAAGTTTTACCTTAGCAACCGAAAATTCAGATAAATAAAAAAAAATTTTTTTTTAACAACCATAATTGAAAACAGACGCGTTATTATAACGTCTTAGCTAATTATATTTTAATAAGAGGAAACCTATACCAAACATAGTAAAAGGAATCAGGACAGTTATTGAAGAACATTAGAGGAACCCAAGACCAACAAGACCCCAATTCGGAAGAATTTAAATCCTGGAAGAAGAATTAAGGAAGATTTGGACCACATCTTCGTCCTGAACGAATACAAGAAGAGGATCTGGGTGAACCTGTATAATTTTATAAACTTATTTAACAACAACACCCACATCTGAGCACACGAACCACTTAGAAAACTAAACAATAAAAAATCACATACACTATATTATACATCAAAACTAAAGAACACTTGATGATAACACAAATTGATTATTACACCTTTTGAATACCAAAAACCTGAACGACAACTAATAAATATCTAAAACATTTCATAACCTAGAACGGTGGACAACACAACCACGACTACTAGTTTGCACTATAAAACCATCAAAACCTTTTTATATCCTTATCTTGTAAAGTTTGTATTTTGATTTTAAGAGTTGTATTAATTGTTTAACCACAACATTCGAACCGAATACACCCTGAGATTATTTTATTTAATAGAATAAAACAACGAGCATCATTATCGAGGTTTATCCCAGCATAGTTATTAGTAACTACCAACTTATGAACGAAGACGACATAATTTTGTCACAATTTTTATTAAAATAAAGAAAAAAAACGTAATTGATCAATTCGTTTGAATAAAGATTGATTAAAGGAGTACATCTGTTTGGTTTTTTGCATTACTATTACTGATAAAATTAAAAGATACGATAGCACAGCAAAGCGGACGGAGGGACAGTTGGCAACTCCGAATTACGTCACTGGTTTTGAGCGCCGAGGCGGGAGCGAACGGCGTAAATAGTGGAATACAACAGTAAATGAATTTACTTACATCTTATTATTCAACACTATAGTGAGTAGTTGGGTTATAAATTGGCGAACCAACGTGTGAGGCAATAAATTAAAATATAACTTATAATCAAACAACAAAAAGTAAACGAAAATGAGGAAGCGAGAAACATCGCGCAAACGGGCGGCTGAAACCGAGAAAGAAAAGCGAATTAAGCATGGAAGACAAGGAAGCAACACCGGTTGAGGAAGTAGAAACTATAATAAGGAAGGCTCAGGAGAAACAATCAGAAGAACCCACACAAACAGAAAGCGAGAAGACGCAAGAAATGATTAAACGTATGATGGAAATAATGCAGGAAACTGGTAAGAAAACGGAGGAGAGTAATAAGAAACTAATGGACGAAATGAAGGAAGACTTGAGTAAGAAGATGGAGGAGTTAAAAAAGGACAATAAACAGTCTATGGAGGAAATAAAGAGTGATAATAAACAGACAAAGGAGGAATTGAGCCGAAAATTGGAAGAGACTAATAAGAAAATGGAAGAAAAGATGGGAGAATTGAAAGAAGGGAAATTATCAGGAAACCATGAAAAAATTGGATGAACACAAAGATTCATTAAAAGAAGAGTGGAACAACAAGATGGAAATTAATAACCGGCAATTGCAGAAGAATGGGACAAGAAGCTAGAAGAACCGGTGACCGAAATTAAAAGGGTAGAATCCGAGACCGAGGAAAAGTGTGAGCGGATGAACCAAGAGATACTGAGCGTCCGGGAAGAAACGAATGGACGAATAGGAAATATACAAACCAACCAAGCAGTAATGGGAGAAAGATTAGAAAGCATAGGTACTAGTCTTAGTCGGGTACAAGACCAAACAACTGCCCATAGAGATGAAATCATCTCTCTAAGAAACAGACAATGTACCTGTGCCCATACCACATGTGAGGAAAACCGAGAAGTTATCAACTTCCAGAATTATAGAAAAAACCCCATGCTATTCCTAGAACGGGTAGAAGAAAAAATAGCAAAAACCGGAGAAGACAGATGGGTTGTAATTAGAAGTATGCTGGACGAAATGTTCAGAGAAGTCTATGATAATTGGTGGACGGCGATGCGGCCGAATATACAAAATTTCCAAGAAGTTAAAAGACAATTTAAATCCAAATACTGCTCTGATGCCACAAAACACATGATAAGAAATGACATAGGATTGGGCCGATATGATCTACACGGTAAACAAACTCCGACCGCATACTTTCTGGGTAAGATCAACATAGCCAGACATTTAGAGCATGCAATTCCTACTGAATGTTTAGTGAGGCTATTGGCTTATCACTATGGTGGAGAAATTACGAGAGGCCGAATAAACGGACGGATACAAACCGTTGAGGAGATGTCTTGGCCTTGTTAGCGGAAATGGAACAAGAGAAGAGCTTCCTCAAACACAGACGAAGGAGCGACGAGATGGATAGAAATAATGGTCGCCGCGACGCCCGATATGAAAACAACGGGAATAGACCAAGTAATAATAATTACAACAACAACAACAACAACGGTAACCACTATCAACGTAGTTACCAAAATAATAATAACAATAACAACTATCCACGGAATAATGCGATGAATAATAACAACAATAACAACAGCCACTATTACCGTAGCTCTCCTACGAATAATAATAACGGATACCAGCGTGCCAATGATAGAGACAATCATTACCAGAACAACCGAGGTCATCAAAACAATTACGATAACCGATACAGACGGAATAATAATGGCAATTATAACAACCAAAACCAAACATATCGAAGGCATGTGAATTATGTGAGTACCGAAGATAGAGACATGGGAAGACGTTCATACCAGGGACGAATGAATTATAATGGGAATCGGGAGAGAAGTTTTCAGGAGGAGAATAACCAACGCTACCGGGATGAACATAGGCGTAGTAGGAGCTGCGACGATGACAGGAGTAACAGAAACATAGTGACGTTGAATAATAACGCCATTGAGACACAAGAATTACAGAATAGAGACAGACCCGGTCAACCAGACAACAGGACCGAGGAGCTTAGCCCTGCTTTAAACGGACCGCGGCAGTGAGAAACCAACAGGTCCCATCACTGAACCGATAATTTGGGTACTTACTAGGCCGAGACAGAACGACTGACAATACCATTACAATAGTGCATAATCATTTTTTTTTAAATGTGAGAGAAGAATTGCTAAACGAAGATACAATAACGAAAAATTCAAATAGCAAAAATGTAACATCAGAATTTCTTAAGCAAAAATAGGCATGTTTGGTGTCTATGTGTCACAGATGTTAAGACCAAAATAATGATGCTATTAGTTTTAAATTCCCAATTAGTATAACAAAGTTATACTAATTTAAAAGTTTTGGCCAAGTTCATGCAATAAAATAATGAATTTGTATGATAATGTATATCTGAATCAACCAACCAGATTTCAAGTTTTACCTTAGCAACCGAAAATTCAGATAAATAAAAAAAAATTTTTTTTTAACAACCATAATTGAAAACAGACGCGTTATTATAACGTCTTAGCTAATTATATTTTAATAAGAGGAAACCTATATCAAACATAGTAAAAGGAATCAGGACAGTTATTGAAGAACATTAGAGGAACCCAAGACCAACAAGACCCCAATTCGGAAGAATTTAAATCCTGGAAGAAGAATTAAGGAAGATTTGGACCACATCTTCGTCCTGAACGAATACAAGAAGAGGATCTGGGTGAACCTGTATAATTTTATAAACTTATTTAACAACAACACCCACATCTGAGCACACGAACCACTTAGAAAACTAAACAATAAAAAATCACATACACTATAATATACATCAAAACTAAAGAACACTTGATGATAACACAAATTGATTATTACACCTTTTGAATACCAAAAACCTGAACGACAACTAATAAATATCTAAAACATTTCATAACCTAGAACGGTGGACAACACAACCACGACTACTAGTTTGCACTATAAAACCATCAAAACCTTTTTATATCCTTATCTTGTAAAGTTTGTATTTTGATTTTAAGAGTTGTATTAATTGTTTAACCACAACATTCGAACCGAATACACCCTGAGATTATTTTATTTAATAGAATAAAACAACGAGCATCATTATCGAGGTTTATCCCAGCATAGTTATTAGTAACTACCAACTTATGAACGAAGACGACATAATTTTGTCACAATTTTTATTAAAATAAAGAAAAAAAACGTAATTGATCAATTCGTTTGAATAAAGATTGATTAAAGGAGTACATCTGTTTGGTTTTTTGCATTACTATTACTGATAAAATTAAAAGATACGATAGCACAGCAAAGCGGACGGAGGGACAGTTGGCAACTCCGAATTACGTCACTGGTTTTGAGCGCCGAGGCGGGAGCGAACGGCGTAAATAGTGGAATACAACAGTAAATGAATTTACTTACATCTTATTATTCAACACTATAGTGAGTAGTTGGGTTATAAATTGGCGAACCAACGTGTGAGGCAATAAATTAAAATATAACTTATAATCAAACAACAAAAAGTAAACGAAAATGAGGAAGCGAGAAACATCGCGCAAACGGGCGGCTGAAACCGAGAAAGAAAAGCGAATTAAGCATGGAAGACAAGGAAGCAACACCGGTTGAGGAAGTAGAAACTATAATAAGGAAGGCTCAGGAGAAACAATCAGAAGAACCCACACAAACAGAAAGCGAGAAGACGCAAGAAATGATTAAACGTATGATGGAAATAATGCAGGAAACTGGTAAGAAAACGGAGGAGAGTAATAAGAAACTAATGGACGAAATGAAGGAAGACTTGAGTAAGAAGATGGAGGAGTTAAAAAAGGACAATAAACAGTCTATGGAGGAAATAAAGAGTGATAATAAACAGACAAAGGAGGAATTGAGCCGAAAATTGGAAGAGACTAATAAGAAAATGGAAGAAAAGATGGGAGAATTGAAAGAAGGGAAATTATCAGGAAACCATGAAAAAATTGGATGAACACAAAGATTCATTAAAAGAAGAGTGGAACAACAAGATGGAAATTAATAACCGGCAATTGCAGAAGAATGGGACAAGAAGCTAGAAGAACCGGTGACCGAAATTAAAAGGGTAGAATCCGAGACCGAGGAAAAGTGTGAGCGGATGAACCAAGAGATACTGAGCGTCCGGGAAGAAACGAATGGACGAATAGGAAATATACAAACCAACCAAGCAGTAATGGGAGAAAGATTAGAAAGCATAGGTACTAGTCTTAGTCGGGTACAAGACCAAACAACTGCCCATAGAGATGAAATCATCTCTCTAAGAAACAGACAATGTACCTGTGCCCATACCACATGTGAGGAAAACCGAGAAGTTATCAACTTCCAGAATTATAGAAAAAACCCCATGCTATTCCTAGAACGGGTAGAAGAAAAAATAGCAAAAACCGGAGAAGACAGATGGGTTGTAATTAGAAGTATGCTGGACGAAATGTTCAGAGAAGTCTATGATAATTGGTGGACGGCGATGCGGCCGAATATACAAAATTTCCAAGAAGTTAAAAGACAATTTAAATCCAAATACTGGTCTGATGCCACACAGCACATGATAAGAAGTGACATAGGATTGGGCCGATATGATCTACACGGTAAACAAACTCCGACCGCATACTTTCTGGGTAAGATCAACATAGCCAGACATTTAGAGCATGCAATTCCTACTGAATGTTTAGTGAGGCTATTGGCTTATCACTATGGTGGAGAAATTACGAGAGGCCGAATAAACGGACGGATACAAACCGTTGAGGAAATGTCTTGGCCTTGTTAGCGGAAATGGAACAAGAGAAGAGCTTCCTCAAACACAGACGAAGGAGCGACGAGATGGATAGAAATAATGGTCGCCGCGACGCCCGATATGAAAACAACGGGAATAGACCAAGTAATAATAATTACAACAACAACAACAACAACGGTAACCACTATCAACGTAGTTACCAAAATAATAATAACAATAACAACTATCCACGGAATAATGCGATGAATAATAACAACAATAACAACAGCCACTATTACCGTAGCTCTCCTACGAATAATAATAACGGATACCAGCGTGCCAATGATAGAGACAATCATTACCAGAACAACCGAGGTCATCAAAACAATTACGATAACCGATACAGACGGAATAATAATGGCAATTATAACAACCAAAACCAAACATATCGAAGGCATGTGAATTATGTGAGTACCGAAGATAGAGACATGGGAAGACGTTCATACCAGGGACGAATGAATTATAATGGGAATCGGGAGAGAAGTTTTCAGGAGGAGAATAACCAACGCTACCGGGATGAACATAGACGTAGTAGGAGCTGCGACGATGACAGGAGTAACAGAAACATAGTGACGTTGAATAATAACGCCATTGAGACACAAGAATTACAGAATAGAGACAGACCCGGTCAACCAGACAACAGGACCGAGGAGCTTAGCCCTGCTTTAAACGGACCGCGGCAGTGAGAAACCAACAGGTCCCATCACTGAACCGATAATTTGGGTACTTACTAGGCCGAGACAGAACGACTGACAATACCATTACAATAGTGCATAATCATTTTTTTTTAAATGTGAGAGAAGAATTGCTAAACGAAGATACAATAACGAAAAATTCAAATAGCAAAAATGTAACATCAGAATTTCTTAAGCAAAAATAGGCATGTTTGGTGTCTATGTGTCACAGATGTTAAGACCAAAATAATGATGCTATTAGTTTTAAATTCCCAATTAGTATAACAAAGTTATACTAATTTAAAAGTTTTGGCCAAGTTCATGCAATAAAATAATGAATTTGTATGATAATGTATATCTGAATCAACCAACCAGATTTCAAGTTTTACCTTAGCAACCGAAAATTCAGATAAATAAAAAAAAATTTTTTTTTAACAACCATAATTGAAAACAGACGCGTTATTATAACGTCTTAGCTAATTATATTTTAATAAGAGGAAACCTATACCAAACATAGTAAAAGGAATCAGGACAGTTATTGAAGAACATTAGAGGAACCCAAGACCAACAAGACCCCAATTCGGAAGAATTTAAATCCTGGAAGAAGAATTAAGGAAGATTTGGACCACATCTTCGTCCTGAACGAATACAAGAAGAGGATCTGGGTGAACCTGTATAATTTTATAAACTTATTTAACAACAACACCCACATCTGAGCATACGAACCACTTAGAAAACTAAACAATAAAAAATCACATACACTATATTATACATCAAACTAAAGAACACTTGATGATAACACAAATTGATTATTACACCTTTTGAATACCAAAAACCTGAACGACAACTAATAAATATCTAAAACATTTCATAACCTAGAACGGTGGACAACACAACCACGACTACTAGTTTGCACTATAAAACCATCAAAACCTTTTTATATCCTTATCTTGTAAAGTTTGTATTTTGATTTTAAGAGTTGTATTAATTGTTTAACCACAACATTCGAACCGAATACACCCTGAGATTATTTTATTTAATAGAATAAAACAACGAGCATCATTATCGAGGTTTATCCCAGCATAGTTATTAGTAACTACCAACTTATGAACGAAGACGACATAATTTTGTCACAATTTTTATTAAAATAAAGAAAAAAAACGTAATTGATCAATTCGTTTGAATAAAGATTGATTAAAGGAGTACATCTGTTTGGTTTTTTGCATTACTATTACTGATAAAATTAAAAGATACGATAGCACAGCAAAGCGGACGGAGGGACAGTTGGCAACTCCGAATTACGTCACTGGTTTTGAGCGCCGAGGCGGGAGCGAACGGCGTAAATAGTGGAATACAACAGTAAATGAATTTACTTACATCTTATTATTCAACACTATAGTGAGTAGTTGGGTTATAAATTGGCGAACCAACGTGTGAGGCAATAAATTAAAATATAACTTATAATCAAACAACAAAAAGTAAACGAAAATGAGGAAGCGAGAAACATCGCGCAAACGGGCGGCTGAAACCGAGAAAGAAAAGCGAATTAAGCATGGAAGACAAGGAAGCAACACCGGTTGAGGAAGTAGAAACTATAATAAGGAAGGCTCAGGAGAAACAATCAGAAGAACCCACACAAACAGAAAGCGAGAAGACGCAAGAAATGATTAAACGTATGATGGAAATAATGCAGGAAACTGGTAAGAAAACGGAGGAGAGTAATAAGAAACTAATGGACGAAATGAAGGAAGACTTGAGTAAGAAGATGGAGGAGTTAAAAAAGGACAATAAACAGTCTATGGAGGAAATAAAGAGTGATAATAAACAGACAAAGGAGGAATTGAGCCGAAAATTGGAAGAGACTAATAAGAAAATGGAAGAAAAGATGGGAGAATTGAAAGAAGGGAAATTATCAGGAAACCATGAAAAAATTGGATGAACACAAAGATTCATTAAAAGAAGAATGGAACAACAAGATGGAAATTAATAACCGGCAATTGCAGAAGAATGGGACAAGAAGCTAGAAGAACCGGTGACCGAAATTAAAAGGGTAGAATCCGAGACCGAGGAAAAGTGTGAGCGGATGAACCAAGAGATACTGAGCGTCCGGGAAGAAACGAATGGACGAATAGGAAATATACAAACCAACCAAGCAGTAATGGGAGAAAGATTAGAAAGCATAGGTACTAGTCTTAGTCGGGTACAAGACCAAACAACTGCCCATAGAGATGAAATCATCTCTCTAAGAAACAGACAATGTACCTGTGCCCATACCACATGTGAGGAAAACCGAGAAGTTATCAACTTCCAGAATTATAGAAAAAACCCCATGCTATTCCTAGAACGGGTAGAAGAAAAAATAGCAAAAACCGGAGAAGACAGATGGGTTGTAATTAGAAGTATGCTGGACGAAATGTTCAGAGAAGTCTATGATAATTGGTGGACGGCGATGCGGCCGAATATACAAAATTTCCAAGAAGTTAAAAGACAATTTAAATCCAAATACTGGTCTGATGCCACACAGCACATGATAAGAAGTGACATAGGATTGGGCCGATATGATCTACACGGTAAACAAACTCCGACCGCATACTTTCTGGGTAAGATCAACATAGCCAGACATTTAGAGCATGTAATTCCTACTGAATGTTTAGTGAGGCTATTGGCTTATCACTATGGTGGAGAAATTACGAGAGGCCGAATAAACGGACGGATACAAACCGTTGAGGAGATGTCTTGGCCTTGTTAGCGGAAATGGAACAAGAGAAGAGCTTCCTCAAACACAGACGAAGGAGCGACGAGATGGATAGAAATAATGGTCGCCGCGACGCCCGATATGAAAACAACGGGAATAGACCAAGTAATAATAATTACAACAACAACAACAACAACGGTAACCACTATCAACGTAGTTACCAAAATAATAATAACAATAACAACTATCCACGGAATAATGTGATGAATAATAACAACAATAACAACAGCCACTATTACCGTAGCTCTCCTACGAATAATAATAACGGATACCAGCGTGCCAATGATAGAGACAATCATTACCAGAACAACCGAGGTCATCAAAACAATTACGATAACCGATACAGACGGAATAATAATGGCAATTATAACAACCAAAACCAAACATATCGAAGGCATGTGAATTATGTGAGTACCGAAGATAGAGACATGGGAAGACGTTCATACCAGGGACGAATGAATTATAATGGGAATCGGGAGAGAAGTTTTCAGGAGGAGAATAACCAACGCTACCGGGATGAACATAGGCGTAGTAGGAGCTGCGACGATGACAGGAGTAACAGAAACATAGTGACGTTGAATAATAACGCCATTGAGACACAAGAATTACAGAATAGAGACAGACCCGGTCAACCAGACAACAGGACCGAGGAGCTTAGCCCTGCTTTAAACGGACCGCGGCAGTGAGAAACCAACAGGTCCCATCACTGAACCGATAATTTGGGTACTTACTAGGCCGAGACAAAACGACTGACAATACCATTACAATAGTGCATAATCATTTTTTTTTAAATGTGAGAGAAGAATTGCTAAACGAAGATACAATAACGAAAAATTCAAATAGCAAAAATGTAACGTCAGAATTTCTTAAGCAAAAATAGGCATGTTTGGTGTCTATGTGTCACAGATGTTAAGACCAAAATAATGATGCTATTAGTTTTAAATTCCCAATTAGTATAACAAAGTTATACTAATTTAAAAGTTTTGGCCAAGTTCATGCAATAAAATAATGAATTTGTATGATAATGTATATCTGAATCAACCAACCAGATTTCAAGTTTTACCTTAGCAACCGAAAATTCAGATAAATAAAAAAAAATTTTTTTTTAACAACCATAATTGAAAACAGACGCGTTATTATAACGTCTTAGCTAATTATATTTTAATAAGAGGAAACCTATACCAAACATAGTAAAAGGAATCAGGACAGTTATTGAAGAACATTAGAGGAACCCAAGACCAACAAGACCCCAATTCGCAAGAATTTAAATCCTGGAAGAAGAATTAAGGAAGATTTGGACCACATCTTCGTCCTGAACGAATACAAGAAGAGGATCTGGGTGAACCTGTATAATTTTATAAACTTATTTAACAACAACACCCACATCTGAGCACACGAACCACTTAGAAAACTAAACAATAAAAAATCACATACACTATATTATACATCAAAACTAAAGAACACTTGATGATAACACAAATTGATTATTACACCTTTTGAATACCAAAAACCTGAACGACAACTAATAAATATCTAAAACATTTCATAACCTAGAACGGTGGACAACACAACCACGACTACTAGTTTGCACTATAAAACCATCAAAACCTTTTTATATCCTTATCTTGTAAAGTTTGTATTTTGATTTTAAGAGTTGTATTAATTGTTTAACCACAACATTCGAACCGAATACACCCTGAGATTATTTTATTTAATAGAATAAAACAACGAGCATCATTATCGAGGTTTATCCCAGCATAGTTATTAGTAACTACCAACTTATGAACGAAGACGACATAATTTTGTCACAATTTTTATTAAAATAAAGAAAAAAAACGTAATTGATCAATTCGTTTGAATAAAGATTGATTAAAGGAGTACATCTGTTTGGTTTTTTGCATTACTATTACTGATAAAATTAAAAGATACGATAGCACAGCAAAGCGGACGGAGGGACAGTTGGCAACTCCGAATTACGTCACTGGTTTTGAGCGCCGAGGCGGGAGCGAACGGCGTAAATAGTGGAATACAACAGTAAATGAATTTACTTACATCTTATTATTCAACACTATAGTGAGTAGTTGGGTTATAAATTGGCGAACCAACGTGTGAGGCAATAAATTAAAATATAACTTATAATCAAACAACAAAAAGTAAACGAAAATGAGGAAGCGAGAAACATCGCGCAAACGGGCGGCTGAAACCGAGAAAGAAAAGCGAATTAAGCATGGAAGACAAGGAAGCAACACCGGTTGAGGAAGTAGAAACTATAATAAGGAAGGCTCAGGAGAAACAATCAGAAGAACCCACACAAACAGAAAGCGAGAAGACGCAAGAAATGATTAAACGTATGATGGAAATAATGCAGGAAACTGGTAAGAAAACGGAGGAGAGTAATAAGAAACTAATGGACGAAATGAAGGAAGACTTGAGTAAGAAGATGGAGGAGTTAAAAAAGGACAATAAACAGTCTATGGAGGAAATAAAGAGTGATAATAAACAGACAAAGGAGGAATTGAGCCGAAAATTGGAAGAGACTAATAAGAAAATGGAAGAAAAGATGGGAGAATTGAAAGAAGGGAAATTATCAGGAAACCATGAAAAAATTGGATGAACACAAAGATTCATTAAAAGAAGAGTGGAACAACAAGATGGAAATTAATAACCGGCAATTGCAGAAGAATGGGACAAGAAGCTAGAAGAACCGGTGACCGAAATTAAAAGGGTAGAATCCGAGACCGAGGAAAAGTGTGAGCGGATGAACCAAGAGATACTGAGCGTCCGGGAAGAAACGAATGGACGAATAGGAAATATACAAACCAACCAAGCAGTAATGGGAGAAAGATTAGAAAGCATAGGTACTAGTCTTAGTCGGGTACAAGACCAAACAACTGCCCATAGAGATGAAATCATCTCTCTAAGAAACAGACAATGTACCTGTGCCCATACCACATGTGAGGAAAACCGAGAAGTTATCAACTTCCAGAATTATAGAAAAAACCCCATGCTATTCCTAGAACGGGTAGAAGAAAAAATAGCAAAAACCGGAGAAGACAGATGGGTTGTAATTAGAAGTATGCTGGACGAAATGTTCAGAGAAGTCTATGATAATTGGTGGACGGCGATGCGGCCGAATATACAAAATTTCCAAGAAGTTAAAAGACAATTTAAATCCAAATACTGCTCTGATGCCACAAAACACATGATAAGAAATGACATAGGATTGGGCCGATATGATCTACACGGTAAACAAACTCCGACCGCATACTTTCTGGGTAAGATCAACATAGCCAGACATTTAGAGCATGCAATTCCTACTGAATGTTTAGTGAGGCTATTGGCTTATCACTATGGTGGAGAAATTACGAGAGGCCGAATAAACGGACGGATACAAACCGTTGAGGAGATGTCTTGGCCTTGTTAGCGGAAATGGAACAAGAGAAGAGCTTCCTCAAACACAGACGAAGGAGCGACGAGATGGATAGAAATAATGGTCGCCGCGACGCCCGATATGAAAACAACGGGAATAGACCAAGTAATAATAATTACAACAACAACAACAACAACGGTAACCACTATCAACGTAGTTACCAAAATAATAATAACAATAACAACTATCCACGGAATAATGCGATGAATAATAACAACAATAACAACAGCCACTATTACCGTAGCTCTCCTACGAATAATAATAACGGATACCAGCGTGCCAATGATAGAGACAATCATTACCAGAACAACCGAGGTCATCAAAACAATTACGATAACCGATACAGACGGAATAATAATGGCAATTATAACAACCAAAACCAAACATATCGAAGGCATGTGAATTATGTGAGTACCGAAGATAGAGACATGGGAAGACGTTCATACCAGGGACGAATGAATTATAATGGGAATCGGGAGAGAAGTTTTCAGGAGGAGAATAACCAACGCTACCGGGATGAACATAGGCGTAGTAGGAGCTGCGACGATGACAGGAGTAACAGAAACATAGTGACGTTGAATAATAACGCCATTGAGACACAAGAATTACAGAATAGAGACAGACCCGGTCAACCAGACAACAGGACCGAGGAGCTTAGCCCTGCTTTAAACGGACCGCGGCAGTGAGAAACCAACAGGTCCCATCACTGAACCGATAATTTGGGTACTTACTAGGCCGAGACAGAACGACTGACAATACCATTACAATAGTGCATAATCATTTTTTTTTAAATGTGAGAGAAGAATTGCTAAACGAAGATACAATAACGAAAAATTCAAATAGCAAAAATGTAACATCAGAATTTCTTAAGCAAAAATAGGCATGTTTGGTGTCTATGTGTCACAGATGTTAAGACCAAAATAATGATGCTATTAGTTTTAAATTCCCAATTAGTATAACAAAGTTATACTAATTTAAAAGTTTTGGCCAAGTTCATGCAATAAAATAATGAATTTGTATGATAATGTATATCTGAATCAACCAACCAGATTTCAAGTTTTACCTTAGCAACCGAAAATTCAGATAAATAAAAAAAAATTTTTTTTTAACAACCATAATTGAAAACAGACGCGTTATTATAACGTCTTAGCTAATTATATTTTAATAAGAGGAAACCTATACCAAACATAGTAAAAGGAATCAGGACAGTTATTGAAGAACATTAGAGGAACCCAAGACCAACAAGACCCCAATTCGGAAGAATTTAAATCCTGGAAGAAGAATTAAGGAAGATTTGGACCACATCTTCGTCCTGAACGAATACAAGAAGAGGATCTGGGTGAACCTGTATAATTTTATAAACTTATTTAACAACAACACCCACATCTGAGCACACGAACCACTTAGAAAACTAAACAATAAAAAATCACATACACTATAATATACATCAAAACTAAAGAACACTTGATGATAACACAAATTGATTATTACACCTTTTGAATACCAAAAACCTGAACGACAACTAATAAATATCTAAAACATTTCATAACCTAGAACGGTGGACAACACAACCACGACTACTAGTTTGCACTATAAAACCATCAAAACCTTTTTATATCCTTATCTTGTAAAGTTTGTATTTTGATTTTAAGAGTTGTATTAATTGTTTAACCACAACATTCGAACCGAATACACCCTGAGATTATTTTATTTAATAGAATAAAACAACGAGCATCATTATCGAGGTTTATCCCAGCATAGTTATTAGTAACTACCAACTTATGAACGAAGACGACATAATTTTGTCACAATTTTTATTAAAATAAAGAAAAAAAACGTAATTGATCAATTCGTTTGAATAAAGATTGATTAAAGGAGTACATCTGTTTGGTTTTTTGCATTACTATTACTGATAAAATTAAAAGATACGATAGCACAGCAAAGCGGACGGAGGGACAGTTGGCAACTCCGAATTACGTCACTGGTTTTGAGCGCCGAGGCGGGAGCGAACGGCGTAAATAGTGGAATACAACAGTAAATGAATTTACTTACATCTTATTATTCAACACTATAGTGAGTAGTTGGGTTATAAATTGGCGAACCAACGTGTGAGGCAATAAATTAAAATATAACTTATAATCAAACAACAAAAAGTAAACGAAAATGAGGAAGCGAGAAACATCGCGCAAACGGGCGGCTGAAACCGAGAAAGAAAAGCGAATTAAGCATGGAAGACAAGGAAGCAACACCGGTTGAGGAAGTAGAAACTATAATAAGGAAGGCTCAGGAGAAACAATCAGAAGAACCCACACAAACAGAAAGCGAGAAGACGCAAGAAATGATTAAACGTATGATGGAAATAATGCAGGAAACTGGTAAGAAAACGGAGGAGAGTAATAAGAAACTAATGGACGAAATGAAGGAAGACTTGAGTAAGAAGATGGAGGAGTTAAAAAAGGACAATAAACAGTCTATGGAGGAAATAAAGAGTGATAATAAACAGACAAAGGAGGAATTGAGCCGAAAATTGGAAGAGACTAATAAGAAAATGGAAGAAAAGATGGGAGAATTGAAAGAAGGGAAATTATCAGGAAACCATGAAAAAATTGGATGAACACAAAGATTCATTAAAAGAAGAGTGGAACAACAAGATGGAAATTAATAACCGGCAATTGCAGAAGAATGGGACAAGAAGCTAGAAGAACCGGTGACCGAAATTAAAAGGGTAGAATCCGAGACCGAGGAAAAGTGTGAGCGGATGAACCAAGAGATACTGAGCGTCCGGGAAGAAACGAATGGACGAATAGGAAATATACAAACCAACCAAGCAGTAATGGGAGAAAGATTAGAAAGCATAGGTACTAGTCTTAGTCGGGTACAAGACCAAACAACTGCCCATAGAGATGAAATCATCTCTCTAAGAAACAGACAATGTACCTGTGCCCATACCACATGTGAGGAAAACCGAGAAGTTATCAACTTCCAGAATTATAGAAAAAACCCCATGCTATTCCTAGAACGGGTAGAAGAAAAAATAGCAAAAACCGGAGAAGACAGATGGGTTGTAATTAGAAGTATGCTGGACGAAATGTTCAGAGAAGTCTATGATAATTGGTGGACGGCGATGCGGCCGAATATACAAAATTTCCAAGAAGTTAAAAGACAATTTAAATCCAAATACTGGTCTGATGCCACACAGCACATGATAAGAAGTGACATAGGATTGGGCCGATATGATCTACACGGTAAACAAACTCCGACCGCATACTTTCTGGGTAAGATCAACATAGCCAGACATTTAGAGCATGCAATTCCTACTGAATGTTTAGTGAGGCTATTGGCTTATCACTATGGTGGAGAAATTACGAGAGGCCGAATAAACGGACGGATACAAACCGTTGAGGAAATGTCTTGGCCTTGTTAGCGGAAATGGAACAAGAGAAGAGCTTCCTCAAACACAGACGAAGGAGCGACGAGATGGATAGAAATAATGGTCGCCGCGACGCCCGATATGAAAACAACGGGAATAGACCAAGTAATAATAATTACAACAACAACAACAACAACGGTAACCACTATCAACGTAGTTACCAAAATAATAATAACAATAACAACTATCCACGGAATAATGCGATGAATAATAACAACAATAACAACAGCCACTATTACCGTAGCTCTCCTACGAATAATAATAACGGATACCAGCGTGCCAATGATAGAGACAATCATTACCAGAACAACCGAGGTCATCAAAACAATTACGATAACCGATACAGACGGAATAATAATGGCAATTATAACAACCAAAACCAAACATATCGAAGGCATGTGAATTATGTGAGTACCGAAGATAGAGACATGGGAAGACGTTCATACCAGGGACGAATGAATTATAATGGGAATCGGGAGAGAAGTTTTCAGGAGGAGAATAACCAACGCTACCGGGATGAACATAGACGTAGTAGGAGCTGCGACGATGACAGGAGTAACAGAAACATAGTGACGTTGAATAATAACGCCATTGAGACACAAGAATTACAGAATAGAGACAGACCCGGTCAACCAGACAACAGGACCGAGGAGCTTAGCCCTGCTTTAAACGGACCGCGGCAGTGAGAAACCAACAGGTCCCATCACTGAACCGATAATTTGGGTACTTACTAGGCCGAGACAGAACGACTGACAATACCATTACAATAGTGCATAATCATTTTTTTTTAAATGTGAGAGAAGAATTGCTAAACGAAGATACAATTACGAAAAATTCAAATAGCAAAAATGTAACATCAGAATTTCTTAAGCAAAAATAGGCATGTTTGGTGTCTATGTGTCACAGATGTTAAGACCAAAATAATGATGCTATTAGTTTTAAATTCCCAATTAGTATAACAAAGTTATACTAATTTAAAAGTTTTGGCCAAGTTCATGCAATAAAATAATGAATTTGTATGATAATGTATATCTGAATCAACCAACCAGATTTCAAGTTTTACCTTAGCAACCGAAAATTCAGATAAATAAAAAAAAATTTTTTTTTAACAACCATAATTGAAAACAGACGCGTTATTATAACGTCTTAGCTAATTATATTTTAATAAGAGGAAACCTATACCAAACATAGTAAAAGGAATCAGGACAGTTATTGAAGAACATTAGAGGAACCCAAGACCAACAAGACCCCAATTCGGAAGAATTTAAATCCTGGAAGAAGAATTAAGGAAGATTTGGACCACATCTTCGTCCTGAACGAATACAAGAAGAGGATCTGGGTGAACCTGTATAATTTTATAAACTTATTTAACAACAACACCCACATCTGAGCATACGAACCACTTAGAAAACTAAACAATAAAAAATCACATACACTATATTATACATCAAAACTAAAGAACACTTGATGATAACACAAATTGATTATTACACCTTTTGAATACCAAAAACCTGAACGACAACTAATAAATATCTAAAACATTTCATAACCTAGAACGGTGGACAACACAACCACGACTACTAGTTTGCACTATAAAACCATCAAAACCTTTTTATATCCTTATCTTGTAAAGTTTGTATTTTGATTTTAAGAGTTGTATTAATTGTTTAACCACAACATTCGAACCGAATACACCCTGAGATTATTTTATTTAATAGAATAAAACAACGAGCATCATTATCGAGGTTTATCCCAGCATAGTTATTAGTAACTACCAACTTATGAACGAAGACGACATAATTTTGTCACAATTTTTATTAAAATAAAGAAAAAAAACGTAATTGATCAATTCGTTTGAATAAAGATTGATTAAAGGAGTACATCTGTTTGGTTTTTTGCATTACTATTACTGATAAAATTAAAAGATACGATAGCACAGCAAAGCGGACGGAGGGACAGTTGGCAACTCCGAATTACGTCACTGGTTTTGAGCGCCGAGGCGGGAGCGAACGGCGTAAATAGTGGAATACAACAGTAAATGAATTTACTTACATCTTATTATTCAACACTATAGTGAGTAGTTGGGTTATAAATTGGCGAACCAACGTGTGAGGCAATAAATTAAAATATAACTTATAATCAAACAACAAAAAGTAAACGAAAATGAGGAAGCGAGAAACATCGCGCAAACGGGCGGCTGAAACCGAGAAAGAAAAGCGAATTAAGCATGGAAGACAAGGAAGCAACACCGGTTGAGGAAGTAGAAACTATAATAAGGAAGGCTCAGGAGAAACAATCAGAAGAACCCACACAAACAGAAAGCGAGAAGACGCAAGAAATGATTAAACGTATGATGGAAATAATGCAGGAAACTGGTAAGAAAACGGAGGAGAGTAATAAGAAACTAATGGACGAAATGAAGGAAGACTTGAGTAAGAAGATGGAGGAGTTAAAAAAGGACAATAAACAGTCTATGGAGGAAATAAAGAGTGATAATAAACAGACAAAGGAGGAATTGAGCCGAAAATTGGAAGAGACTAATAAGAAAATGGAAGAAAAGATGGGAGAATTGAAAGAAGGGAAATTATCAGGAAACCATGAAAAAATTGGATGAACACAAAGATTCATTAAAAGAAGAATGGAACAACAAGATGGAAATTAATAACCGGCAATTGCAGAAGAATGGGACAAGAAGCTAGAAGAACCGGTGACCGAAATTAAAAGGGTAGAATCCGAGACCGAGGAAAAGTGTGAGCGGATGAACCAAGAGATACTGAGCGTCCGGGAAGAAACGAATGGACGAATAGGAAATATACAAACCAACCAAGCAGTAATGGGAGAAAGATTAGAAAGCATAGGTACTAGTCTTAGTCGGGTACAAGACCAAACAACTGCCCATAGAGATGAAATCATCTCTCTAAGAAACAGACAATGTACCTGTGCCCATACCACATGTGAGGAAAACCGAGAAGTTATCAACTTCCAGAATTATAGAAAAAACCCCATGCTATTCCTAGAACGGGTAGAAGAAAAAATAGCAAAAACCGGAGAAGACAGATGGGTTGTAATTAGAAGTATGCTGGACGAAATGTTCAGAGAAGTCTATGATAATTGGTGGACGGCGATGCGGCCGAATATACAAAATTTCCAAGAAGTTAAAAGACAATTTAAATCCAAATACTGGTCTGATGCCACACAGCACATGATAAGAAGTGACATAGGATTGGGCCGATATGATCTACACGGTAAACAAACTCCGACCGCATACTTTCTGGGTAAGATCAACATAGCCAGACATTTAGAGCATGTAATTCCTACTGAATGTTTAGTGAGGCTATTGGCTTATCACTATGGTGGAGAAATTACGAGAGGCCGAATAAACGGACGGATACAAACCGTTGAGGAGATGTCTTGGCCTTGTTAGCGGAAATGGAACAAGAGAAGAGCTTCCTCAAACACAGACGAAGGAGCGACGAGATGGATAGAAATAATGGTCGCCGCGACGCCCGATATGAAAACAACGGGAATAGACCAAGTAATAATAATTACAACAACAACAACAACAACGGTAACCACTATCAACGTAGTTACCAAAATAATAATAACAATAACAACTATCCACGGAATAATGCGATGAATAATAACAACAATAACAACAGCCACTATTACCGTAGCTCTCCTACGAATAATAATAACGGATACCAGCGTGCCAATGATAGAGACAATCATTACCAGAACAACCGAGGTCATCAAAACAATTACGATAACCGATACAGACGGAATAATAATGGCAATTATAACAACCAAAACCAAACATATCGAAGGCATGTGAATTATGTGAGTACCGAAGATAGAGACATGGGAAGACGTTCATACCAGGGACGAATGAATTATAATGGGAATCGGGAGAGAAGTTTTCAGGAGGAGAATAACCAACGCTACCGGGATGAACATAGGCGTAGTAGGAGCTGCGACGATGACAGGAGTAACAGAAACATAGTGACGTTGAATAATAACGCCATTGAGACACAAGAATTACAGAATAGAGACAGACCCGGTCAACCAGACAACAGGACCGAGAAGATTAGCCCTGCTTTAAACGGACCGCGGCAGTGAGAAACCAACAGGTCCCATCACTGAACCGATAATTTGGGTACTTACTAGGCCGAGACAAAACGACTGACAATACCATTACAATAGTGCATAATCATTTTTTTTTAAATATGAGAGAAGAATTGCTAAACGAAGATACAATAACGAACAATAATTCGAATAATGAGATTGCCTATATTATCGCCCAAGTAAATGGACTAGACACAAGATTCATGATAGATACAGGCGCAAGCGTGTCGTTAATCGATAACAACGAATACCACAAAATTCAAAAATTAAATAAGATCATCTTACCGACTCTACCAATCCAGAATATAATTTTAATTGGAGCCACCGGAAGGCAAAACAAGTTAATAAGAAAACAGGTATCATTAGCAGTGACCAGCGGAAATATAGCTATACCTATGATTTTTCTAATAACTAGTAATCTACCATTTAATCTACTAATAGGCTGTGATATTTTGAGAAAATACTCAGCAATAATTGACATGAGACGGGCCATAGTGTCATTAAAAATGGATAATATAGAATGGACAGCAAAATTAGTAGAAAATAAAAATTTACCTTCATGCAATAGTATTAATAGTATAAGAAAATTCAATAATGATCGAGATGATTCATGGATTATAAGAAGGGAATACTTTGGGAGTGAAGACAGGTTATGGTTGGAAAAATTAGAAGAGATCCGACAATTTCGGTCAGAACAAAATGAATGTAATTTAACTACACAACAAATAGAAAAGTTAATATCAGTATATAATAAATACCGCTATGTTTTCTCTGATATACCTGGCAAAGTAAAAAATTATCAATTTACACTACAATTCAAGGAGCCTGTAAATTTTAATAAGAAATCGTATCCCATTGCTTATGCATTAAAAGAAGCAGTGAGGACTGAACTAGACAAAATGATAGTAGAAGATATTATTGAGTATAGCTGTTCCCCATATACTAGTCCGTTAATAGCCGTTGCCAAGAAAGATGGCAAAGTACGACTCTGTTTGGATGCTAGAGAGATCAACAAGATCATAGTTAATGACAGAACATCTCCCGGAGAGATTGAGGAGATACTGAAACAATTTAATGGCATACAATTTATCAGCACCTGGGATACTGTTTGTGGGTATTGGCAGGTGGAGTTACACCCAGATAGTCGAAAGTACGTCGCCTTTATTTTCGAAGGGAGGAACTACCAGTTCAAGAGACTACCGTTTGGACTGGTAAACTCAGTAGCTGTATTCGTAAGATGTATGGAACAGGTGTTGGGTCCAGATACTATTCCATTTACCACAGTCTATGTTGATGACTTGTTGATTACTTCAGCGAATTGGGAAGACCATTGTGACAGAGTAGGGCAAGTATTACAAAAATTATCAGACAATAACGTCACCCTAAAGCTTCAAAAATCCAAACTTATCGCCAGTGAAGTCCAGTTCCTGGGTTTTAACTTATCAAGACAAGGAATAACACCATCCAATGAGAAGATAGAAGCTATCCAGAAGTTCCCAAGTCCTAAAAATAAAAAGCAACTTCAATCATTTCTGGGACTTTGTAATTACTATAGGAAGTTTCAGAGAAATTATTCTGAACTGACAGCGAAGTTTTCTCCACAATTATCCTCCAAGAACAAATGGTCATGGGGACAGGAACAAGACAACTTACTCCAAATGATCAAGCATAATTTCTTAAATTCAGTTATATTAAAACATCCTAATTTCGACCAACCGTTCTTCATGAACTGCGATGCCAGTGATATAAGTTTAGGATCTGTATTATATCAAGAAGGTAGTGAGGGAAACCATCAGGTAGTGAGTTTTGCAAGCAGAATACTTAATGGATGTGAATGCAATTATAGTGTAACGGAAAAGGAGTTTTAAGCGTTGTATTCGCTTGTGGAAAATTCAGAACCTATATTCTTGGATATCCGATAACTGTGAGAAGTGACCATAAGTCAATATCTTTCTTAAAAAATTGCAAGCTTAACCATGGCAGATTGACAAGGTGGATACTTGCACTACAGGAATACCATATAAATTGGGAGTATGTTCCAGGAAAACAGAATATTGCTGCAGATATATTGTACCGGATTAACACAGAACAACAAGCTTTTGAAGGGGAAAAGGAGACAATCGTCAAGGTATACACTATCATAAAAAACAAATCAGATTTGGAAAACATCATGAAATCAATTTCGCAACAACAAACAGAGGATACAAAAATCAACAATTTTAGGCAAAGACTGATCCAACAGGATGAAAAAATTACTGCATATTACTGTCTACATGAAGACATATTATTTTACAAACCAAATAATAACCAAGGATCATGGAAGTTAGTGATAGCTAAAGCATTAGAAAAAAGAATTAATACTGGACTACCATAGTCGATATGGGCATGTGGGTGCATTAAAAGTGATGAAAGCACTTGAGGAACACACTTACATTAAGAATATCAACAGGAGAGTTAGAGAATGTATTCGGCAGTGCCACATCTGTCAGTTGGCAAAATGCAATAACGAGAAAACAGAAGGAATAATGCAGCCAATTACGCGTACATCAACTGGTAAATTAGAGAGAGTATTTTTAGATGTGTGTGGACCGTTACCTCGTAGTGGAGGGAGAAAACAATAGAAATTCATTATAATCATGTTCGACCATTACTCCAAATTTACAAAACTGTACCCCATTAATCGGGCAACTACAAAAAAGATTCTGCAAATAGTAACCCAACAATACATACCAGAATTAGGAACTCCAAAGTCAATTATTACAGATCACGGAACTCAATTCCGAGGAAGGGTATGGAAGCAAACTTTGTTAGACCTAGGTGTCAAGACATATAAAACATCTGTCTATCACCCAAATAACAATCCGGCGGAAAGAGTACTGAGGGAGGTCGGCAGGATCCTCAGGACCTATTGTTTCGATAAACACCAGACGTGGAGTGACTACATTACACAAACAGAAAGCTTTATCAACATAGCTTACCATGAATCAATACAAGATACTCCATATACTATAATGCATGAAAGACCACCACCCCGAGAAAATATTGAAATAATCAACTTCCCAAACAACCCAGATTACCAGTTCGACAACGTGAGATTCCACAGCAAACTGAATGAGCAAGTGGAGAAAAGAAGGAAAAAATACAAAATAGTTCAACAGAAGATAATCCAGTACAAGATTGGAGATAAAGTATTGTTAAAAAACCGCGAATTGCCAAGTTCTAAGGAAGGAATAGCAAAAAAGCTATTATTACTTTATAACGGACCATATGTTGTTGTAAAAAACAATAACAACAATACTTATGTAATCAGTGATGTGGAGACGAAGAAGATTAAGGGAACATACAACCAAGTTGCCTTAAAAATGTATTATGAAGCCAATTAAAACCATTTTTGAAATAATCTCAAAATTCAAACAAATAGTAAGGACAACTTACAGTACATTTTGACAATGTTATTTTGGATCAAGTGAATAAACGAATTTGAATAAATCTCAAAATTCAAACAAATAGTAAGGACAACTTATAGTACATTTTGACAATGTTATTTTGGATCAAGTGAATAAACGAATTTGAATAAATGTCAAAATTCTGAACGAAATAAGCACATCTTATTAAATATAATTACGAACTTATTATTTGGATATAAAAGAAAGAGAAAACATCCATGAATCAGGAGAAACCAAAGTATTATAAAATGAATAAGAAAAGACTAATGTAGACAATCGACGATGAAAATAAGACGAGACTAGAAACGAAATTACTACGAATAACTAACAGCTATCATGATTGTGAGAGAATCAACAACTCTAGATAGAGATACTTGTTACGTTTTAATTGAATAAAGATAGTAAATGAAAAATGAAGATTAAGCAGTACTGATAAAGAAGAAAAGAAGATAGTACCAAAAAAAAAATGTTATTAATATCGCCACAAGGAAATGAACATCTGAAGGATTCAGTGGAAAGAAATATTTAGATCTGAGAATTTAAACTAAGTGAACCATCCCAAGAATATATTATTATATTATTTTTATTTGATTTAGTCGTGAATAGACTAGTTATTATTAAATGTGATTGACTGATGAGATAGCTCCAGCAATCGTTATTATTGATGTATTATGTATTATAAGGACAGCGGGGTATTAGGTCAAGACAGCCTCCCGACTGATTCCAAGATATATGTGATAATGATTAATTTGTTAGGGAGGTAACATGTTCCAGGTATAGAACACTTATAATTAAAGACAAGTATACCAGATCATAAAAAGGATAACAAGTGCTAATATGAAAGATAAGATAATAGATAATTTCAACAAAATATATTATTTTATTAAAATAATCAAATTTGGTGGCAGGGTGTTATGTAACATTACATTTGGCATAGCTTGATATCGTACCAGATTTAATGAAGATCATGGATAAGAAACTTAACAAGAAGAAACATATCTTTTAAAAATGATAGTGAAGATGAACAAATAACAACTTTAGACTGACTTAGACTATAACTGACCGTACCCAAATTAATGTTTAGGTAAAGAGATGGAAAATACCCAGATGATGAGATAAAATTCGACCAATTACAATAATAATACTTTCGAAGGCAGATAGCATTATGGACCATTACTATCAGTAAAACAAATTGTTTTCTTAAATGTATCATACAATATAGAAATAATCAAAATACAAATTGAGGGATAATAGGCCCAAAAATACAATAGAATGTAAAAAAAAAATACTAGCAAAATGTTAACTAACCAATATAATTGAATAATACAAGAACACAATCATTATAGATACATGGAAACATACAATTAAAATAGTGCGATTAATGGTGGACCTAATGTTATAAAATAAATAGTGTACAATCAAAGAAGAGATTATTGTGTAATAAAATCAAATAATAAAATAGGGACAAAAATATAGAAATGCCAATCCATGTGTAAACAAGGCTTAAGAAATAATAATTATCAAATGTATATGACAAGATGAAAAAACTAGTAAAAGTACCTAGTACAGCAATGGCTGAACTGTCTAAGACAAATAGAAATATATAAAACCATTATTAAATGATTAAACTTTTTCTTTTAATGTTTGAAAGTAAGAATAAAGTTGTGTTTATGTTATTTATAGTTTTGTTAGGTAATGAGTGGATGACATGTCTTATGCAGGATTTATGTAACCAGGCATATACAGATTGTTTGATCACAAAATGTGAATTATGTTTTTTATGATGTTCCAGTAATAATTATTGTTGTAATTTTAAATAATAATACTAATAGAGTTATAGGGAGTAGTTTTGATGGTAGTTGCATAGTTAATAGGTGTTACAATAACAGAAAATAGAAATTTAACATGTCAAGACCTAGGCCTATAAAAACTTTGGAATTTTGTAAATTTTAGGAAATACATTTAGAATTTTATAAAACAAATGTTGTAATATGCATAGGTTTATAATTAATAGTATACACAGTAATTATGGAATCGAAATAATCAGTTTTAAATTATTTAAGAAAATTCAAATAGCAAAAATGTAACATCAGAATTTCTTAAGCAAAAATAGGCATGTTTGGTGTCAATGTGTCACAGATGTTAAGACCAAAATAATGATGCTATTAGTTTTAAATTCCCAATTAGTATAACAAAGTTATACTAATTTAAAAGTTTTGGCCAAGTTCATGCAATAAAATAATGAATTTGTATGATAATGTATATCTGAATCAACCAACCAGATTTCAAGTTTTACCTTAGCAACCGAAAATTCAGATAAATAAAAAAAAATTTTGTTTAACAACCATCATTGAAAACAGACGCGTTTTTATAACGTCTTAGCTAATTATATTTTATTGATAGGAAACCTATACCAAACATAGTAAAAGGAATCAGGACAGTTATTGAAGAACATTAGAGGAACCCAAGACCAACAAGACCCCAATTCGCAAGAATTTAAATCCTGGAAGAAGAATTAAGGAAGATTTGGACCACATCTTCGTCCTGAACGAATAAAAGAAGAGGATCTGGGTGAATCTGTATAATTTTATAAACTTATTTAACAACAACACCCACATCTGAGCACACGAACCACTTAGAAAACTAAACAATAAAAAATCACATACACTATAATATACACCAACACTAAAGAACACTTGAAGATAACACAAATTGGATTATTACACCTTTTGAATACCAAAAAACTGAACGACAACTAATAAATATCTAAAACTTTTCATAACCTAGAACGGTGGACAACACAACCACGACTACTAGTTTGCACTATAAAACCATCAAAACCTTTTTATATCCTTATCTTGTAAAGTTTGTATTTTGATTTTAAGAGTTGTATTAATTGTTTAACCATAACATTCGAACCGAATACACCCTGAGATTATTTTATTTAATAGAATAAAAACAACGAGCATCATTATCGAGGTTTATCCCAGCATAGTTATTAGTAACTACCAACTTATGAACGAAGACGACATAATTTTGTCACAATTTGTATTAAAATAAAGAAAAAAAACGTAATTAATCAATTCGTTTGAATAAAGAGTGATTAAAGGAGTACACCTGTTTGGTTTTTTTGCATTATTATTACTGATAAAATTAAAAGATACAATAGCACAGCAAAGCGGACGGAGCGACAGTTGGCAGCTCCGAATTACGTCACTGGTTTTGAGCGCCGAGGCGGGAGCGAACGGCGTAAATAGTGGAATACAACAGTAAATGAATTTACTTACATCTTATTATTCAACACTATAGAGAGTAGTTGGGTTATAATATTGAATTTTTATCTCCACACATCACAGAAGTCTGACAGGAAATCGACTTATTTTTATATGGGAAGAAGAGTAGAAATTGCAAGACTTTCATTAAGTGGCACAGACTGTAACGCAAAATCTAAATTGAGATAGTTAATCGTGTTCTTTGATTTAGCAGAGAAACCTTTCGTACTAGGAAGGCAACAATAACAATCTGCAGTTTGGTTTTTCTGCTCTCTGTGTGTCAATGGCAAGGCAAATGGAATTGATGATCGTGTACCTTTCCCTACCTGCAGTTCCCTCAGTTCAACGTGTAATCTCCGTAACTGGTGAAACAATTTCCAGGGTTAATAAAATGTTTGTAGAACTAGACCTAGTTTACAATACTAAAATAGTTTGTAGTTTACAATAATAAAATACTAGAACTAGATGATTATTTATTAGGTTTAAATATGACAGGAATAAGATCAGAACACTCTTTAGAAAGTTGATGAAAGTTATTGTTACTATGAAGAATAACGAACAACCCTATTTATAAAACAAGAGTTTGAAATGAAAAATCGCCATTATCCACTTGCAGTAGATATCAACATTTAATACAATAGCAATTACATGATACATAATTACATACATAGGCAACTACATGATATAATAATAATTACATATAATAATAATGATATAATAAATATAATATTAAGCTCAGTTTCTAGAATGAACATTCACACGATGTTACTAAATATTCGAATAGAGTCATCTTCTGATAGGTGACGGTGCTTATCTTGTGGAATTCCATGTTATTCTTGTTTTGAGGGAAAGCCAATTATTCCACACTTAGTAAAGTGTGGAATAATTGGCTTTCCCAAACAAAACAAGAATTGAATACAATCATCAAAATTTTTTTATTATGATTATTTTATTATTTTTTTATTATTAAATTTTTATTAGAATTTTCAGATAATTTGGTCGAAAGAAAAAATATTGGAGCTGATTGACATGCTCCACAAAGCTCCTGTGTTGTGGAACATACAGTCTAAAGAATATAAAGAGACCGGAACGAAAAAGCTGATGGGACAAGGAAGATTGCTACTCATTTTGGTGTGAGTGAGGACGAGGTTTCTAAAAAAATAAAATCTCTGAAAACACAATTTCAACGCGAACGGAAGAAAATAAAAGAAGCACAGAAGAGTGGGGCGGGCGCTACGCCTCCCTCAAAATATTGGTTTGCCTATGACCTGTTGACCTTCTTGATCGAAAACAATGAATCGAAAGGAAGCCGCAGCACTATGCCTGTGAGTTGTTTTCAGTTATTTATTACTTTCATTTACTTATTGTTCTTATGCAAAGAAATCTTGCCAAGGTACTTTTCCTTGATCCGACTGAAAGTATTGGGCAAATGCGTTTCTCACTTGTACTGCAGTGTCTGAACTTCTTCTTGGAATTGATAATTGCAAATCCAAAAAACCCTGTTCCCCTTCAGATCTCTACGTACCCGGTACAATTTCACCCGTATCGGTATCCTCTCTAGCAAAGGTACCAGGAGGAGCATACGTACGACACGATTGTACACTCCTTCCAAAATTATGCAGATGCACGCACGCCAAGACTATAATCTCTGCTTTTCTAGGTTCCAACGGTATAGGCTTCCTTAACATCCTAAACACCGCACCCAACAGCCCAAACACACTTTCTATAATACGTCTAACTCTTGATAATCTGTAATTATATACTCTTTGTAAAGACCCCTTAGGGTGAGAACCTGGGAATGGTTTCATTAAATGAGTATCTAATGCGAATGCGTCGTCTGGTACTATCACAAAAGGAAGATCAGGACCTTGTGGACACACCGTCAACGGCTTGGGCCTTGGAATATTCAGCTTGTTGGTCTCCAAAGCACGATGAAATGACCTCTTGAAAACCCCACCATCTGAAGTTCGGCCCTGACACCCATCATCAGCATAGACAATTATGTAGGCAGCATCTGCTAGGAACATTATCACTATGCTGAAAGTTCCATGATAATTGTAGTATAACGCTACCGTTGTTTTTCGGTGCTTCTATCTGGACGTGCTTCCCATCAAGCGCTCCAATACAATGAGCGCTTCCATCTCTTTTCAGATCCATCTGCAGTTGCAAGCCATTCATTCTCAGAATTCGGTACCTGAAAAAATAGCATTTGTACTTTATAATAGTTTGTAAGTTAAAATAATAAATTAAAAATAATAAGTATATTATAAATAATAATTACATACATTATTATAATTAATTAAATAATTATAAATAATAAGTTTATTTGTAAAATAATGAATTGGAATCATGTATTTTGTCCTAACTCTTGAAGTAATGGTGGTACAGCATTGAAATTCAGCATTTTTGCATTTTGTGTGTTCCAGGATGATGGGGTGGCCAATGACGATGATGTTTGCAGTGCTTCTTCTGAAGCTGATGACGCCACACACCCACACACCTCCTCCAATCCCACAGATAGGCCAACGCCAGCTTCCACCATCCGAACATCGAAGCAAAATGGTGACAAACAAATCTCGACAAGTGGATGAAGCCTACCGCTTTATGAAAAAAATTGAAGAGGAAGTGGCCAAGAAAGATGCCTTTTCAATATACCTACGGAGAAAATGTGGCATCAAGGATGCGTGAGGCAGGAGTAAGTAAACGTGCTATGGTTATTGCTAAGCACGAAATAGACAGTAATTGGAAATGGGGCACTTTGAAGAGAGCTCTTCGTCCTTGGTCACACCAAGTAATGACTCGGGCTCAGGTCGTTCATCATTGTTTTCGCCATCGCCATCATTTCCACAGACGAGTTTATACGTCCACACGACTCAGTTTATACACAATTGGAACCCAGTTCTACAAGTACATACAGTTCAAATTTTGCCACACCAAGGACAGAAGATTTCAATATTGCCGAGTTTCTCACACCTAAATAGGTTATCTTTGAGAAATCAGAAATGGTAAAGTTCATATTCCTTCATATTTCATGTAACATAAAATTGTTTAAAATAAAATAAAATTACGTTGACATACAGTTGAAACGAGTTAAATCATTTTATGCTTACCTGACAATATCCACGTAGAACTTCAACTATTGCTGCACAAACTTCAGGCACTATTATTGAAACGGACTGCTTTGACACTCGAAACAAGTACATAAGGCTCGCAACTCTTCAAAATCTCTTTTTGTTAATCGGACAAAGTTTTTGAAAGAGGAACCGTCATTCAAAAGTAATTCATTCATTAATGCCTCCCCTTTACTTTCACCTCCCATCAAAAATGTTCTTTTTTCCACCATCTCTCTTTCTTTTTCCCCCACTTTGAATAACAATAAATGTGGCAGCAACGCGCCGATCCATTTATTCACCGCGAACTGAGCTGAATGTTGAACACAATCTCTGCCGGGAAAAAGTTGTCGGTCCACTAGCGGCTGTGTGGACAGGCAACATCGTCGGATACATGTATCTGGATACAAGTCGGTGTATCCAGTGGCGACGTTGTCGAGTGTCTTGTTGTCTGTATCCGGTGATTATCGCCCTGTCTGGACGTAGCTTTAAAGATGAAAGCGACATAGCGAGGTTATGTAAGGAAATTAGAGTAATATTTGGTAATAATGAAGGTTTTTCTTAATCTGAATTCATTTTCAGCAATTCGCTTCCTTAATAAAGTGTGTGTTTACAGGTAATGAGTTTTTCGTTAGAGCAACGTGCGTTTATTACTGTATATTGTTAATTGCTGAACGGAACGCTCTCGAACAGCAGAGAGTATCGTTCTACACGGTTCCCTGCTAGCCGAGCAGGTACAGTGTCTCTGTCAAGGCTGTGCTGTAACAGTAAAATCGCTCAATACTTTGTCGAAATCAGGCCTGATCAACCTGAGTATTGTTATCATTGTTGTGCATGCAAACAATGTCGATATCTAGAGCACAGCTGTTACGATCTACCCAGCCGGTCCGTTCTTATCAGCAACTGATAAGACCCCAACTCGGTAGGAAGCCTAACTATGTAGGAACCCAAGATTGTGGCAGTCTTGAAATGAGTCATTGCTGGTCAAGTTCGCCTACTACTGAGAGTCAACGTTTCGAGCGCTGCAGTACAACCCTTTTCTCGACGTGAGGATCTATGCACTTAGCCAAGTGCGAAAAGGTAAGGCAGTTTACCGAAAATATCTTAATCTATTTTCCATTGCGGGAAAAGCGAGTGTAAATTGTTCCAAATTATAACTTTATGTACTTGTTTAAACTTTGCCAATCATGTATGGACAGTACTGTTTGTCAACCTCACAGTGTAATGTGCTCACAGAATATCTCAAGCCAATTAATTGAATTACTATTATATTTACATTTTAACTTCAACTTATTAATAAATTATTTGTAACTAAAAGCTTAATTTATGGTTAATATCGTAAGTGTGGGACGGCACATGCTCCCTCAATTGAGAAGCACAATATCTTGTCTTTACGTGAAAGTGTATTCCTCATTTGTACAAAGTAAACTTTTAATATTGTAATATATCTGTAGAAAGTAATTTTGTAAATAGTATTACCTATAATTTAATATCGTTGTAAATAATGTTAATCAAAAGGTAACAATTACATTGTGAACCTCGAGTTCAGTAGGAGTAGCGACGAAAGGCACGATCAAGTAGGCAGTGCCGCCACAGCTGTTGTAACTAAAGCTAGCAGCGACGTAATTACCTGGCTGTGGTCAGAAATTTAATGTAAATATTGTAGTACGAATTGTTTTGCCCAGATAATGTATTGTTTATTTCATATCACACTTTATCTAAAGCAATTTCATAACTAAACCATAAATTTTATGTTATTAGATTAGTTGAATGATATAAACACTTGGTCACCAAATATTATAGCTAGGGTTTCGAAACAATGAATAGTAGTTAAATACAATGTTTTGAATTTCATGCAAAATACTTTATTGTGGACAAGCGTATAGCGAATTTATGCAGCTAAATAAATTATATTATTGAATTAAATTATATTATTATAAATTATTATATTTATTACTCAGTTCATATTCCTGACCAATTATAATTAAAAGTTGTAGATAATGTGAAATATTTGTTACCTGTAAATGTATTACTAATTAAGGGGTAACTTTTCCATGTTTAGAAATTTACCTTCGAAGTTTTGAGTGTAAATTTAGTAACTTGCTTTTGTACTTTGAATATTTAATTGTATTTCGAATATTTTGGTAGATAAACTTGGTGAAATAAGAAAAAAATGTAAAACACATTCTAGTGAATGAATTAGTGTTCAATGTTTGCATAGGAAGATGTTATTTGCACAATACTATTATTTAATGAATTTACAGGGTTTTAGTTTTGATTCCTGAACTGTCTGGGACCCTGATTGCTGTTACTTTGGAGCATTTTCACACCTGGGGCTTGCTGCTGTCACCTGGAGACTTCTTTCCGCCGCCGCGGATTTCCACATTCCGCCGACGCGTTCCGCGACCGACCTGGACTTCCGATACGCTTACTGTTCGATTGTGTGTGCATTACGCGGAGAACTTGTGGTGAGTGTATCTTTTCCTTGATTAATTTCCTAAACTGTGCCACGACGGGTGTTTCGACACGGACTTGCGGAGAGTTACTCTTCGAGGGATTATCACTTCTGCGCCACATTTATTAGTATTGCGGCATCAGCTAATGATATACAGTCATTTACTCTCATTGTTATTTGGAGATACAAGCAAAACTTAATAAAATAGAATATGATTTCTTATTTTGTATATTTTGTATACCTTACATGATTGGTATAGTAAATTTGAGCAAACTGCCTTATCAAGTGGTTTAGTGGTCAACCTTATTGGGACGGGATTGAATTTCCGTGTTCGCCCGTTGGTTTTCCCTGCACGGAGTGGCGCCGTTTAAAAAAAAAAAGAAAAACTATATATAAGTGAATTGGATTTCTGGTTACCACTCACACTTCTTGATACTGACGTAGGTGGTGTTAATATTTATCAAGGAACCCCACCCCCGTCTCCACTAGCTAGCCTGGGTAAATTCGGTGGGTAGCAGTGCAGTCATTGACAGAGAGTGTCCAGAAAATTTAACTCCAAGAAAAATCCAAGAAATTTAACTTGGATTACTGTATGAGGGTATCTTGTTGATTTAAAATTGTTATTTGTGACTCATTAAAGCTGGTAATTAGTGATTTCATTGTGTCTGTATTTTGTATCCACTGTACCATACGACGATCCGCGAGACCGTCGTAATGGTGGTCAGAAGTGGGACAGAATCTTTAACAGTGCAAACTGAGCAGACTTGTAGAAGAGTAGTGTGAGTGGTAATTGACAAAAAAAGAATGGATACTAGTCAGGTAATATAAGCATTCCAAACAATGGTACTGCAGATCGAGGAACGTTGCCGACGGGAATCAGAAGAAGCAGGAAAACGACAGAACAAAATATGTAAGCGTACAAATTTATTAGGAAGTAACTGGCAAAAAGAAGAACTTTTTCATGAAACAGAAGACGTATAGATATTGATACAAGAGCAGAAACAAGCTGATAGAGTATCTGAACTAGAAAAATCTGTGTCAACTATGAAAACAAATATGTTCAGAAGATTCTATTAAAAATTCAATAAAACATTTAATGATAGAAATAGTTGATAAAGCAAGACCGTTAATGAACGCTGAAGAAGATCCAAAACTAAGAGTACTAAACTAAGAGTAACAATATTTTCATCAGGTGTTAGAAACTACTGTCTTAAAATTAAACATATCTTTCATATTAAATGCTTGCTCTTTATTCATTTTTATTTATATTGTACTATCTTTTTGTTTTATTTTATTTATATTATATCGTACTATGTTAGGTCACGTGGCTTTTCGACCACACTGTATAACTCAGCAAACTGGGTAAGATTTGATTTAGAAAGAAATCGATATATATATATATATATATATATATATATATATATATATATATATATATATATTATAACCAGTGGCGAAGTTACATGGAGGCAATTGAGGCAATGCCTACCCTAAAAAATTCTGTAGAATAAAATTATAAATACGTATGAACTACATAACGTAAAGATTATACATTGTTACCGCGACTGTCGAATTTATTAGGCCGAAACGTGCTTTACTGAGCGACCGCTAGATGATGACAGGTGAGACTCGGCATAGCTCGTTTAAAGCGAATGAGGCAACCTGAAATTGCCTCAGCGTTTTTTGTATACATCGTATGTAAGCAATGTGCCGGAGCGATAGGGAAGTGAAGGGAGGGGGAATTGTCCCATGCTGTACACATAGAGCGTTGAGGCATGCCTCACTTCTGTGGTCCAAACATTCAAGTTAAAGCGCGCTGTGTTGTTTATAAGTGTGTTTATTTTATGCGGTTATTAAAAGTGTCCCTGTTATTCCGCTGAACTAACAGATGATCAAGATTGTTATTTGAATTATTTGTAACATTAAACATATATATATAGAAACTAATCAAGTTTAAAAATTTGAAGTTCAATCAGTTGTATTATTGTGTATGACTAATACAAGGATTGTTCAATAGAAACAACCCGTATAGAGCTGTAAAGCATTTTTTATTCAACGATTTTAAAAGAAGTCTCCATTAACATTAAGACATGAGTTCCACTGTTACACCAACCTGTAGATTCCCTGCTAGTAAAATTCTTACGGCTGTTTGTGGAACCATTCGCTTACAGCAAACTCTACCTCAGCGTCCGATTTGAACCACCATCCTTTTAGTGATTCCTTACAAAAAATTTAAGATAAGATTTTTGCCTACCCATTCATTAACTACTAGCTTCGCCACTGATTATAAAACCACATTTATTTTTATTTATTTGGAAGCCCAATGCTTTGGAGCGTTAAATTCTTTACAACAAATTACTACTAACGAATGTGTGTATAGATAGGTAGCTGTAATCGTAATAACAACGTACAATATAATAGAATGACATTTGAACTTTTATTGTTTCACAAATTCAACTAATTTGCGATTTAAAAATCTCATTATTATGTACATGTGTATTATACAGAAACAAAATATTTTTCGTACACACGTGCGTCTTTATACAATACACACAGTGGTGTATTTGGTTTTGTAATAGTGTTTACACACTCATCATGATTTAAATAATTCAGAATTTGATTAGCGTTTATTTAGAGGGTAGACGCTTTTGCATGAATCAACCAGTTTCACACACACGCGCGCGCGCGCCCCGCGCCAGGTACACGTGTACACAGACGCAACTGTGTATTGCGTGATCGACTTGTATCAACAGGCAGATTCATTGCTTCCCTAATACAGCTTTTGCATCCAGACTTATTATTATTACTAACAATATCGGTTAATTATTTAAATTATAGTAATTACCTTAAATTATTAATTAAATTACATTAATTACCTTACTACTTATGCAATGTACATTACACTATACATTTGTACTGTTGCAATATATATATATACATATAAAGTATTTAAAATTTATAATTATATTACCTCAAGATGTTCTTTTCCTTATTTGGAACATGTTTCGAGAGTTCCTGTTCTCTCATCTTCAGCCTTCGCGATCTTGTTTCTGGTGAAGTGTTTGTGTGTTGGCTGCTGGATGTTATTAAAGTAGTTTGTTGGTCTTTGGTCTTTTAAAGTTGTATTATTGTGTGTGATTGTGGTATATGTTTTTGTATTTTGTGTATTTTCGATGTCGAGTGCTTTGAATGTCATGTCAATTGTCATGTTTTGTATTGATTTGTATTTGCTCTGGTATTAGTTTGTTTTGTGTTTTATGTTTGTATATTTGTAAATTTTCCCAAATGTTCATTATGGTGCCTTTGTGTGGTATATGTTTTATTAGTGATACATTGGTTATGTTTGGGAATTCGTGTCCTGTGTTTATTGCATGTGTGGCTAAATTGGATTTATATATTTCTGGTTTTTTGTATGCGTTTAGGTGTTCAGAATAACGTTTTTTCAGCTGTTTTTTGTTTGTCCTATGTAACATTTATTGCAATCTTGGTTTTCAATTTTGTATATACCGTTAGTTGTTGTATTATCTTTGTTGTGTGACCTATTTAGAATTTGTAATTTATTTTTATTAGTTTTGTATGCTATTTTTATATCTGTAGCAGAAAGTGATTGAATATATACATATATATCTATATATTACTTTAATATTTATAACTAAATTTACCTCAAGATATACTTTTTTCCTATTAGGAACATGTTTCGAGAGTTCTTGTTCTCTCATCTGAAGATGAGAGAACAAGAACTCTCGAAACATGTTCCTAATAGGAAAAAAGTATATCTTGAGGTAAATTTAGTTATAAATATTAAATTATTATATACATCAAGAAACGGACTGTAGCAGAAAGTGATTGAAATATCATATATATATATATATATATATCATATATATATTGTAACGTAACAAAGTTAAGGTCCCATACGTTACATAAAGACTTTGTCACTATCAAATTAAAACAATACTCAACGTGTACCATAATTAAGGTCAGGAAGGTAAACCTTCATATAATAAACACATTAATAATACCTAGTAAGGTTACTAGGTAATAAAATAATAAAAATGTCTATAAACATAAAATATGGAGTGATCAGTGGAAAGTGTAAACAATAAACATAGTGTCTAATGATGTGAATTTACTATAGACAGTTTGAACTAAGAGTAGACTGGTTAATGAGTATTTAATATTTTATAATGATGTACATGTTATTGTATTTTATCATGATGTTTTGTTCTCATGGTATTTATATTATCTTTTGTATGTAGCAGGTGTGAAGCAATTGCTTTAAGAAAGTATCAAGTAATTGATACTAATTTCATTCATGTTAAACTTTATAGGAATAACTATTTGTGTATTTACTTTGAGTAATTAATGAAGATATCGTTAGATAATGTTTGCAAACTTGGCCGTGAAGGCAATAATTGTTAATAAATTGCCAAGGGGTCATTGTAATTATGTTATAAACAGATAAAGGGTCCAATAATAAAATAAATAATAATAAATTGAAATCAGGATAAAATAAAATTATAATAAATGGCCATAAGCCAGTGACTCATTGTATAGTAGGTCAGTTCAGAAAAGTTAAATTAAAAATAAAAAGTTATAACACATGTAATATAATAAATAGGCCTAAAATTAGTATTTTGTAAAAGGAAAATAATACCTGTTAAACTAAGTCGATCAAGAAGAAAATGTAGTAGAAATGTATATGGTTTAACAATGCATATTAGGTGAAAGTTTTATATGATTTAATGTAATTTTAATAAGGGAGTATTTTATTAAATAAGTGTAAGAATATTTCCTAATTACGGCTCTAGGATAACAAATATTATCCAATAACAGAAGAAGAAATGGTTGTCATGGACGACTGGATGCAAGATATCTTGTTGATTTTCAACAGTTAATTGTTATATGTGAATAGGTAGAGTTCACTTAATACAAATTTAGAAAAGAAAACAAAAAACCTAATGAATCAAATTAATATAAAGCAAATTTCATAAGCAATAATCCATTAAAAAGGACAGTGGATTGACTTCCGAGGCTATCTCTCTGCAAATATAATTCGATCTACATTAAATGAATTTAAAAAAATAAATTATCCCACCTATTAAAGGCAAATGAGTAATAATGAAGATTAACTATAAATAAATGAAGATGATCCATAGCCGAGGGATGCAAAATTAATTAAATATATAAAAAACAAACAAAGAAATTTGAAATAACGTACAAAACCTCACTTTTCACCACCGAACGAAGTCTATTACATCTTTACTTGCGTTATAACATAGGGAACCCGTATTAATTGGTTCTTCCAATTATACTGGCTGCCTTCGTTGTAACAAGCTGAAAATTAATTAAATCACTAAACAATTAATATACAAGGAACTTTGGGGGGGGGGGGGTAGTCTGCTGATTTATGCACTCAATTTAGTATTGTACTAAAGATGACATCTCTTTATTTATGTCTATTTGATTATACATAACATATCAACTTTTAACTTACAGTGAAAATTGTAATGGGTTTTCTACATTAAGATTTATAATACAGTTAGCGCATTTTACCTCGGATCCGAGTTTATATGTATTACTTAAAAATTTAAAGTTTACTCTACTCCATTAATGAATTACTTTATTACTCTTTCTACCATTTGAGGAATGTAAAAATTAGTTGTACCTTTTAGTAGTGCAATGTTCCAACGCTACATCACACTTGTTACTTTACAACTTATGGTTACTGAAATTACTTGTTACAACATTTATTCTTAAACTTTAGAGAATGTCATTTTAAAGTCTTTTAGTTTACAATTACTTCTATTTCCAAAGATACATATCCACGGAAGACAAGCCTCCGCGTCACCTCTTTGTTAAGGGTTTTAGTCCTAGTCCTCCACGCGTGATTCTTCGGTCCTCTCCCTGTAGTGGGTTGTCATCGTGGTAGTCTTTCTGGTGATGGTCCTCGGACTTAACTAATGTTGATTCGGATGTTACGGTGTCATGAAGTCGTCCTGTTTCTCGGTGGTATTGTAAATACAGTCGAGGTCTTCGTCTTCACATTTTACAGTTACGCACATCACATTTGGTAATAGTACGGCTGTATCTGAATTTACATGTACAACACTAAGATAGCTTTAACTATATTTCTTACTGGGAGATGTCACCTTACGCACTTAATTTTCTATCTTCCTTTTTCTGTTACACACTACATTCTCGTTATCTAACGCTTCACACGGTTATTTGAAACTAATAACCACATTTAACAAAAAAAATACATATTTTGTACAGCGCTCTGCTTTGAGCTGCTTACTGGTTGAACGACGCATCATCTCTGCTCTCTAACTATGTAGGAAGGGTCAGTTAATCGCGCGGAGCTTACGCGTCGCAGCGAAATAGTTCCACATTTCTCCTTTATTTAAATGGTTAAAGTTTGGCTTTTTAATTATGCAGAGATATTCTTAATTACAGACGTTATTAAAGTACACTACTGTGGTCTTGTTTAATTATTTAAATAATGTCAAATTAACAAGTATTATTAGTTTGTTTAGGGGTCGGAATTCAAGTTAATTCCGGTTAGCGCATGTCTATGCAGGGTTAATTAACAAGGTTTACCCTATTTGTACACTAGTATTCCTTTTTATTTTATTATTAAACTTTTTATTAAATATTATTATAATTTAATGATAGCGATAAAATTTAGTTTAAATGTGCGATTTTATTAAAAATTTAAAATTTCTCAGCCTTTACATTACCTATTTATTAATTACTATATTTTTTTATTAATGAAATCGTCACATACTCCGCAGCTTAAAAACAGACTGCGGCTTATTTGCTCAGCAATGTACCGGGAGTACGCTTGGGGATTACCGTGTGACATTTCTCTCACTCGTTTCTCTGTATAAAATTACGAGCTGCCTAAGTCACTCTCGACTTGCTTATTCTTATTATCAATATATATATATAATACTTTACAGACTAATTCTAATACTACATAAAATTCACACATTATAAAATATATTGTAAACATTCTAAATTTTTCTTAACTCTACTACTTACGACTACTACCGGATTTTTCTTTAGTTGTGAGTTATTCTTGTTATAGAATTACTCCTTAAGTAATTTATTACTTAATTATTACTTATATTCGATGTCAGCTGACTTCTCACTTTGCTCTACTTTCGATGAATAGGATTCAAGGTTGATCAGGCCTCGTACCTATTTATACGATTAGGTAGCCAAATGTTACTCAAGTACTCTTTAGCAGTTGAGTACAAAACATACACCTTTTACTACATTTATTTTGCTTGCACTCTACCATTTCCTTCTTTGTGATAACGTTTTATCTGCGAAATATGTGTTCTTCGTACATATTTTTGAGTAGAGGGTTCGTACAGTTACTGGAGTTAAGTATCTGTGAATTTGATAAGGACCGCACCATCGGTATGATAGCTTGGAGGTTGTCTTATCGATTGCACTACTCGTAGGGTGTGTTTTATACATTACTAAGTCACCGATTTGGTACTTTACTTCATTATTATTCTTATTTCGCTCGTGATATTTCCTTGATTTCGCTAAGTTTGCTCGTAAATTAGCGCGAGCTTCAATCAAGGTTTTCTTTATATTTTTATCCCTAATTTCAAGGGGTAGCAACTCATGTATTTTCCACTTAGTGGATAATGGGTGGTTAGGTTTGTATTTGAACAATAATTCGAATGGGGTAGACTTATGTCCTTCATGATAGGCTGAATTAAAGGCGAATTGTATCCAGGATAGGTTCTGGTGCAAGAGGTCGTTTGCATGGTAGGCTATTAAAGCAGATTTTAGGTTTCACAAATACCTTTCAGCTATATTACCTTGCGGACGATACTCTGTAGTGGTAATGTGGTCTATTCCTAATTTGAAACACATGTTCCTGAATTCCTTTGACTTAAACTGTGGTCCGTTATCCGACACTAGATGGACGGGAGTACCGAATTCTTTAAATAATCTATGCTGTAAAATACTTACGGTGGTTGAAGCTAATGCTCGCCGCATGGGGTACATCCAGACGAATTTGCTGAAAGAATCTACGCAAATTAGTAACATTGTATTTCCTGATTTAGAACGCGGGTAGGGTCCTGAAAAGTCCAAATAGATTTTGGAGAACGGGGTAGCAGGAATCTCTGAGATTAATTGACTTATTTGGCTGTTTCTCGCTGGTTTGCTGAGTGCACACAACTTACACCTTTTCACGAAATTAGCGATATCACTGTTCATATTTTCCCAGTGATATTCTTTACGAATTCGATGTATGGTTTTATTTATTCCCATATGTGCTCCAATGGTTGAAGAGTGATAGTATTCCATCAGCATAGGTTTAATAATATCAGGGGCGATATTCGTAAATATTTTCCGTTCGCTATTCTATAACATAACACTCTCTTACTTAATATGTATTTTCCTGACTTATTTCCTTTATCGAGTTGTTCAATGATTGGTCTCAAACGGGGGTCTTGTTGTTGATACTGGGCTAAGTCCGTAAATGCAAGAGGAAATTCGGTAATTAAAGTATTGATAATCGGCGTTTCTCTACTCTCCTTGTTTTCGTATGTTTTACTAGTCGGCTGGAACATACGTGACAGTGTATCGGCAACTACGTTTTGGGTGCCTCTAATATGTTGTACCTTGAATTTAAAACAATTTAATCTTAATACCCATCTTCCGATACGACCTAACTGTTTTGGGTGATTTAGTAGCTAAGATAATGCTTGATTATCAGTTTCTAACAAAAACTCTTTATGTTCTAAAAAGGGTTTGAACTTCTCAAAAGCGAAAACGATAGCTAAACATTCTAATTCGTATGCGGAGTATTTCTTTTCTTGGTCTGTCAGGGTGCGTGAAGCGTAACTAATAGGTAATCTAGAGTTATCTACTTCCTGATATATTACTGCACCTAGGGCTACACTTGAACTGTCTGTCTGCACTATAAACGGTTTTGTAAAATCGGCTAATTGTAGTACTGGGGGTGATATGATGCTTTCTTTTAATTTCTCGAATGCGGTTTGGTGTTGCTCATTCCACTCAAATTTAACTCCCTTCTTTCTTAAAGTATTCAGAGGTGCCGCAATTTCGGCTAGATGTGGGATATACTTGTGGAAATAATTTATCATTCCCAAAAATCGGGCTATTCCTTTCGCATCCCGCGGTGGTAAAAATTCTCTGATAGCACGGGTTCGCTCGGGGTCTATGCTTACCTTTCCGTTGGCTTTTACGATGTGACCTAAAAATGAAAATTGTGTGACAGCAAAATTTACTTTACTGGGGTTTACGGTTAATCCAGCTTTCTCCAATCGGGATAGTACTTCACGTAGATGTTTAAGATGTTGGTCAATTGATTCGCTGTAGATAACGATGTCATCTAAGTAGTGATACACATATTTAAATTTTATATCATGAAATAATTTTTCTAATAATCTGCTACATACAGAACTACCTTGGGATATACCAAAGCGTACCCTCGTAAATTGGTACAGGTTGAAAGGGACGGCAAATGCGGTTAGACGTTTTGATTCTTCCGAAACCAATTTGTTAATTTGGTTCCTCATTACTTCCATTTTTGGAGGTGATAACTTGTATGGGGCTAAACGTATTACTTTATTGTCGCTCAAATTGATTTTGTACTCTATTAGGTCCGTCAGTCCTAACTTTGGGGTGAGGACGTTGGAGAACTGTTTTATTAATGTCTGCATGTTCCGTCTATCTTTACTTTCCAGATGACCTAATTCAGATTCGTGATGTTTTAGATGTGTAGAAGTAGTTCCAGTACTTTCTCTGTTATTTGCATTATCATCCAAGTTATATTTTCGTGAACGATCGAATCCAAAATAAAATTTCTTATCGTGAATATCTAGAATTATTCCTGTTTTACTAATAAAATCAGCTCCCAATATTAATTCGGGTCCTAACTCGTCGCATACCAACATTGGAAAATACCACGTCAGATTTTTAATTTTTACTTTAAACGATGATAAGTTTTATCATTAAATTTTGTTTATTAGCTGTAGCGCATTTAATATTTACTGATTGACTGCGTTTAACTAAATTGTGTTTAAATAATTTATTGGCTAGCTCTTGACTAATTAAACTTCGCGTTGATCCGGAATCAATTAATCCGAGGGTGGATGTAACACCGAGGTCAACTTGTATATACGGTAATTGACACTCACTGAAATCACATTTATTAATAGCGTTACATTTATCAATAAATTTTCTAACATAGGGGTCTAATTTTCTTTTGTTATTATTATTTTGTTTTAATTTGTCGTCTCTCAGGGGTTTACCTGTTTTCACGATGCTGCGGAAGACACAGGATTTCGGATCTCCCTGCCTTACATGTTTTTTGGATAAGAGGTTTTCTGATAGTACTGTTTCCGTTTACAGTTTCTACTGATGTGTCCAGGTTTCCCGCAGTTATAACATACATTTTCTTTACGTGGTGTCTCTCTGGATTCTGTCGAGGTTGAGGCTCCTTGTACTTACCATGGTCATGAAAATTGGTTGGTCGACGAAATGGTCGTCTTTCTCGATGAGTTCTTGCATCTGAGACTAGGGCTTGCGTTTCCTTTCTATGTGGTGTAGTGGATAGCGATGCATGTCTGTTCTGATCTGCGTACCATACATTTGAAGAGTGAATACTACATTGTTCAAGATCAGCGAAAGTGTGGGGCCTATTTATTAGTGCTAAACGGGAGCGTTCTTCAGGCGATAAGCCTACTAGAATAGTATCGACCAATTGTTTCTCACTCCAGTCGACTTGCAGTAGTCGTGAAGATTCTCTGATGTCTGCAATATAGTGGGCCAGTCTTTCATGGGCTCCTTGTACTCGAAGTACGGTATTTCTTTTAATCTCCTCGTAAATTCCCGTGGGGATAAAATATTTGATTATGGTAGTATGAAGTTCTTCTACTGGAAGAGTCGAGTTTAATGATTCCAGTACACGATCTCGTAATGGTGGTTTACATTTGGGTAGGATTACTTGCAGGATTTGCCAATCGTTCAATTGTTGTAGATCTTTTATTTGCAGGAGGTATCTGATGAAATTTAACAGTTTCGTAATACTTAAGCCATCGGTGTAAGGAATTTCATTAATTATTTCCTCTACTGGGTGGGTAATGTTTCCGTAAAGGTCTACATTAAAATTTACATTTGGTATACATTTCGAAGGATTTGTGGCTGCATTAGGAGTCGTAATCGCATATCGACTAGTGCGAGTATGGTGACCACTAGGCTGTGGGGGTTCTGATATCGTTAGGGTATTTAATTCTCTACTAGGTAACTGTTCATGAGTCGGTTGTATCTTGGATACGGTGGGTGTTTCGTGGTTCGAGGTGGAGGGAGGGTGTTCTAAAGTAGGGGATTGAACCGGGGAAATATATAATTTTTGTAAGGAGTGCTCAATTTCGTCTATTCTAGATGAGTCTGACTTCGTCGCAATTCGTTGATAATTATGGGTAATTCACGTAATGCCTCATCCGCAAATTTCTGCACATCGGCAGGGATTACGGTGACGTCGGGCCAGCTTAATAAATTGTTCAACCGGCGGGTCAAATGTTCTATTCGTTGCGTGACGCGCAATATTACAGTAGGTGATTTTTTGTCTTGAAGGTTTTGAGATAATAACGTCAGTTCCCTATACTTCGCATAACAGGTTTCTCGTTCGCTGTCATAATCGAGTTCACGCAATCTATCTAACTGCGAGGGTATATCTGATCTGGTTTCGCGTAATGATTTGCGCAATTCAGACACTGTTACGTTCACGTGTTTTAAACCGCGTAAAATAGCTTCGTAGCACAGCTCATCTTTTAATAATAGATCAGGGTTAAATACAGCCATTTTTGAAATGTGGCTATAAATACTTATTCTACTATTCGCATTAAATTCTATACTACTCTTTCTTTTTTTTTTTACACATAAACGATTAAAATGTGAACTTTAATCATTTTACATTGGTAGTGAGATAGAGAAATCTCACACAGGCGTCAATATACGTTCAAAGAAGGGGGAATTCTCAGTTACTAAACACAGGATAATACACGCTTCTTATAACAATAGAACAATCGAAGAGGGTTGCGTATTGTCTAACTCAACTTTGCGGGAGGTAACTATGACAGTTTTACACAGGCGTGGACAAGAATTTAACCGGTCAGATTTTGTTTACAAACCGACATGTTGATGAATGAAATTTTTGACAAGCACGTACCTGATGCTGTTTCGTATTCTTGTGGCGTGTTAAGTTAACATTATGTACATTCCTATATCTAAATCATAATTAAAATTACTTATTTACTATACTATTATAATAATAATTATCATTTTATTTTATTTAAAATTTTAGACACATATTAGAGTACATGAGTGAATAGATCAACAGGGTGTCCCTAATATTACACAATTACTTATTAAAGAAAGCAGAGTGGCGCAATTTATAACATCTTTACTTGCGTTATAACATAGGGAACCCGTATTAATTGGTTCTTCCAATTATACAGGTTGCCTTCGTTGTAACAAGCTGCAAATTAATCAAATCACTAAAACAATTAATATACAAGGAACTTTGGGGGGAGGGGTAGTCTGCTGATTTATGCACTCAATTTAGTATTGCACTAAAGATGACATCTCTTTATTTATGTCTATTTGATTACACATAACATATCAACTTTTAACTTACAGTGAAAATTGTAATGGGTTTTCTACATTAAGATTTATAATACAGTTAGCGCATTTTACCTCGGATCCGAGTTTATATGTATTACTTAGGAATTTAAAGTTTACTCTACTCCATTAATGAATTACTTTATTACTCTTTCTACCATTTGAGGAATGTAAAAATTAGTTGTACCTTTTAGTAGTGCAATGTTCCAACGCTACATCACACTTGTTACTTTACAACTTATGGTTACTGAAATTACTTGTTACAACATTTATTCTTAAACTTTAGAGAATGTCATTTTAAAGTCTTTTAGTTTACAATTACTTCTATTTCCAAAGATACATATCCACGGAAGACAAGCCTCCGCGTCACCTATTTGTTAAGGGTTTTAGTCCTAGTCCTCCACGCGTGATTCTTCGGTCCTCTCCCTGTAGTGGGTTGTCATCGTGGTAGTCTTTCTGGTGATGGTCCTCGGACTTAACTAATGTTGATTCGGATGTTACGGTGTCATGAAGTCGTCCTGTTTCTCGGTGGTATTGTAAATACAGTCGAGGTCTTCGTCTTCACATTTTACAGTTACGCACATCACATTTGGTAATAGTACGGCTGTATCTGAATTTACATTGTCACCGGACAAAAGGCTTGCCGCATGACAACTGGCGCCAATCGTACACACTATCGTTTTTGGTGGCCCTAAAAAGGACCGAGTGGCGAGAACGGTGATGTTGGTCGGGCCGCGCTGAGATGTTCGGCGGCTGCGCCCGCTGATCGTGGCGTACTGCAGTCTTCCTCTTCTTTCGGCACCGGTTGTAGAGTCGGCTGCCGGCCCAGCGAAATCCATCGCTGGCGCGGAACGGGAGTGCGAAGACGCAAGAACGGCGGCGGTTCTATTCTTCGGCTGTTCCTTCCGGCTGACTCCGCCTCGATGTCGTCCGAGAGAGGAGAGATGAAGTGCGTAGCATGTAGCATTGTAGTAGCGGGGCGTCTTTGCACCCGGTGCATGACTGCAGCATCTGAGTCGAGCTCAATGGCTGCCTGTAGATATACATAGGTCTGGTTCTTCGACTGGTGCCTAATATCAGGAATGGACAACCGCCAACCAGTTAACTGAGAAGGCGGGGGAGAAAGGTTTTTAATTTTTTATTTATTTAAATTATCAGCAATCAGTGGGCACTGCCGCAAGGACGGGTTCAGGTGACAGATGTCGCCCTTTCCCAGTCCCGCGTGCAGACGCCGTGAGGCGTCGGTCGCTCCCCGCGAGGCAGAGAGCCTCCGTGCCAGTGATAGCGCGTAGCAGCAGCATTCAGCGCGGTCGGCATACTAGGAAGGGAGGAAGGAAACAGCTTTACAGGTAAATTCTGGGGCATGGGCAGATAGAGAATATACAAGTTAAGTGAGGTTTAAGTTTACTTAAACTTATGGCGGGTCATCAAGAATCGCCCGAGGGCGTTTGACCCGGACAGGGGGAGGTGGTTGCGTGGTGCTGATGGTTCTGAGGTAAGGGAAGGAAGAGGTCTCAGCTGCGGCAAAGAGAGTCGCAGCTAATGACCAGACAAAGGCTGAGAGAGCAGGAACTCGTAGACCTCCTCGAATTACACTGTTTCTAACAAACCAAGGAGATCCCGACAAGGAACGGAGGGTTCTGGATTGGAAACTTTCCAGCCTACGCCTGTTGGTGGCGGAGGCAAGTGACCACCATGCAGGTGCCGCATAGGTCAATACAGACCGGAGAAACAACAGATAGAGGGTAACTTTCGTGCGCAGCGCCAGGGGGCTGCGGCACGCGAGGTATGGGTAAAGTTTGGCTCGGACGCCGCGAGCCTTGGCAAGGGTGTCCGTCACGTGGGCGTTGAAGCATAGGCGACGATCTAGCCGAACGCCTAGATACTTCACCGACTCTTTGTAGGCGATAGGCCTCCCTTCAAGGGAGAGGGGCTGGCATCGGGAGATGGACTTACGAGTGAAACAGATCGCCTCGGATTTCTCCGTGTTGATCGTCACCCGCCATTTCCGTAGCCAGTCCGGAAGCTGGTCCAACTGACGCTGCAACTGTGTACTCGCAAAACGCGGGGACACAGAGCTGTAATGATACATTGCATCGTCAGCGAACAAAGACAACGTGACTCCGGGCAAAACAGGCAGGTCGTTCGTGTACACGAGGTACAGAACGGGGCCGAGGACAGATCCCTGGGGTACGCCAGCGGCGACAGGACGAACTGCAGAGCAGGTTCCGTCGACGCTAACCCTGAAGGTTCGGTCGCTGAGATACGACCGGAGGAAAAACACTATGGACGATGGTAAGGGGGAGTTAGCAAGTTTGAAGAGAAGACCTTCGTGCCAGACTTTGTCGAAGGCCTTGCTCACGTCCAGCAGTGCGGCGGCCGTAGCCGCTCGCCTGTTGGTGGCGTCAGAGAGTTGCGTTACCACGCGGACTAGTTGAAGCGTGGTCGAGTGCTCTCTGCGAAACCCGAACTGTTCGTTGCGGATAAAATTATCCAACAACGGCGAGATGCGGGCCAGCAGGAGCCGCTCGAACACCTTCGAGATAACTGGCAAGAGAGATATTGGCCGATAGCTTTCAGGAAGCATGCGCGGCTTGCGGGGTTTAGGAATCATAACGATGTTGGCAGTTTTCCACAGGCGGGGAAAGTACTGTAGCCGGAGACAAGAGTTGAACAGCTCGAGAACGAGGTCAACGCCTGAGGCCGGGAGATATTGTAATGCAGCGGCCCCGATCCGGTCAGGACCGGGGGCGCGACGGCGGTTTAGTCGACAGACAGACGAAACGAGTTCGTCCCTGTCGAACGGGAGGTCTGGGCCAGCGGGAGGGCGAGAAAAATAACCAGATAGGAAGTCCCGGACGTCTGCCGAGTGGGCAGGGTCCGAAACGCCTCGATGAACGGTAAATTGCGACTCCATGCAGTCGGCGAAGACCTCAGCCTTGCCTTCTGATGAAGACACAACCCCGTTCGGGGTTTCCAGCGGGTTGCGAGTTCTCTTCTCGCGGGTCAGTCTACTCACCGCTCTCCAGACGGAGGCGTGGTCGACTTCAAGAGACTCAAGGTATGAGTCCCATCGATCAGAGTTTACGTCCCGCAGTAGCTGCTGAACGTAAAGGGACTGTTGTTGAAATCGTCGCTTAACGACTGGGTCTCGGGTTCTTTGCCATCTGCGGCGGAGCTGGCGCCGTAGCCAGATGGCGTGGAGTACTTCCGCAGGTAAGGCCGATTTACGATGATTCACCTCGAGTGCGTAGGTGTGTCGATCCATGACACCTTGGACCAATTCCTGAAGATTTGTGGCGCGGAGATCCAGATCGTCACGAGTGACGATTGGGTCCGCCGGGAGAGATGGTAACCTTCGAGAGAGCTCGTCATGATAGGATCGCCAGTTGACTCTCCTAACAATCTGAGCGGGAAGTCGGGGTGACGCCGACAGCTCTCGAACAGTTATAACAAGGGGATTGTGATCGGACGAAAGGTCCGACACAGACGAGACCTCGATGTTGCGGGCAACGTTCTTGACAACTACTATGTCAAGAACGTCCGGCCGATGGCCGTGAAAGGGGAAGTAGGTAGGGTCTTCAGGGCCGATGACATTAAGTGCCGGGTCGCCAGAGACGAACCGGAACAGAGAATTTCCATAGGCGTTGACAACGCGGCTGTTCCATGAAGGGTGTTTGGCGTTTAAGTCGCCGGCTACAATGGTTGAGAGGGGGTGGTCGAGGAGGGCGTCCCACTCCTCGGGCGGTGGCGGAGTTCTCCGGCCAGGCCGGAGGTACGCAGAAGATGAAGTGCGTCCGATGGCGTGGCGATGAAGAGTGCGTAAAATTTTCTGCCGGCCCGGGTTTTATTGACTAACCGGGATCGCTGATTGGCTCGCTCCGAGCACGTTGTTTGATTGGCTCGCTGTGTCCACCGCTGGTACCGGAGAGCAGATGTTCGCATACCGCTGCCGTCACAACTCCACCGGGTCTTGAATGCTCTCCGGTAGCCAGCCTACTGCTCTTCTCCAGATGTGGAGGTGTCTGTTGGGCGCCATGTTGATTGGTGTGCCGGCTGGTAGCTCGCTGGCGTGGCTGGATCTTGCATCCGCAAGATGATCGCTGCCCCACGTTGGGCGCCACTTGTCACCGGACAAAAGGCTTGCCGCATGACAACTGGCGCCAATCGTACACACTATCGTTTTTGGTGGCCCTAAAAAGGACCGAGTGGCGAGAACGGTGATGTTGGTCGGGCCGCGCTGAGATGTTCGGCGGCTGCGCCCGCTGATCGTGGCGTACTGCAGTCTTCCTCTTCTTTCGGCACCGGTTGTAGAGTCGGCTGCCGGCCCAGCGAAATCCATCGCTGGCGCGGAACGGGAGTGCGAAGACGCAAGAACGGCGGCGGTTCTATTCTTCGGCTGTTCCTTCCGGCTGACTCCGCCTCGATGTCGTCCGAGAGAGGAGAGATGAAGTGCGTCCGATGGCGTGGCGATGAAGAGTGCGTAAAATTTTCTGCCGGCCCGGGTTTTATTGACTAACCGGGATCGCTGATTGGCTCGCTCCGAGCACGTTGTTTGATTGGCTCGCTGTGTCCACCGCTGGTACCGGAGAGCAGATGTTCGCATACCGCTGCCGTCACAACATATACAACACTAAGATAGCTTTAACTATATTTCTTACTGGGAGATGTCACCTTACGCACTTAATTTTCTATCTTCCTTTTTCTGTTACACACTACATTCTCGTTATCTAACTCTTCACACGGTTATTTGAAACTAATAACCACATTTAACTAAAAAAATACATATTTTGTACAGCGCTCTGCTTTGAGCTGCTTACTGGTTGAACGACGCATCATCTCTGCTCTCTAACTATGTAGGAAGGGTCAGTTAATCGCGCGGAGCTTACGCGTCGCAGCGAAATAGTTCCACATTTCTCCTTTATTTAAATGGTTAAAGTTTGGCTTTTTAATTATGCAGAGATATTCTTAATTACAGACGTTATTAAAGTACACTACTGTGGTCTTGTTTAATTATTTAAATAATGTCAAATTAACAAGTATTATTAGTATGTTTAGGGGTCGGAATTCAAGTTAATTCCGGTTAGCGCATGTCTATGCAAGGTTAATTAACAAGGTTTACCCTATTTGTACACTAGTATTCCTTTTTATTTTATTATTAAACTTTTTATTAAATATTATTATAATTTAATGATAGCGATAAAATTTAGTTTAAATGTGCGATTTTATTAAAAATTTAAAATTTTTCAGCCTTTACATTACCTATTTATTAATTACTATATTTTTTTATTAATGAAATCGTCACAAGTCTTAATACTACACAAATTCCATTGGGACCTGTAACTACCAGAACCGTGAAGATTAACGAAGATCAGAACTGAAACTTCTACTACATCCTGGGACATCAATACCAAACTTTTATTAAGAAGCTGGAGACTGTTATTATCAAAACGTTGAATCAACATTCTGCTCTCGTCTCGGCGTAGCGAAACACAGCCATACTAAGTATCCTGTCAAAGTATGGTAAAAAACCTGCTTAGATTTGAATTTTATATAATAAGATTTTATAAATAATTTGTAATACATAGTAACCTTAAAAATTGCATTACCTGACCTTACTAATAGTCAAAAGAACTACATGTACCCTGAGATAAAAAACAAATTAAAAAATATAATTAAATTTTAACACATCTAAAACCCGAATTCAATAACGAATCGATTACGTACTGTGTAATCGATATGGTGTATTTGTGGCAAGAGGAAGCAACTGTTTGAATTAAAAAATATATAAATAAAGAATCCTTCTTGAATTTGACGATTTCTTGTTATTTGTAGAGTAATTAGTGTATTTAGAATAAGTTGTAAGTTACAGAGAAAGGAACGTGAGAAATACAGCAAGCGGAACGACTTCACCTATAATAACTGGCCGATTGTAAATAACAGCGCTCGTCTGCAGACAGCTGGTGAATACGGGAGAATAGAAAACTAACTTGTTTTCTCCGCTCTCCTCTCTTGGCTCTCTCGATACTATATACAGACTAGGCTTGGAGAAATATATTGAATTACCCAATATATTAACTGGAATAGAAGGTTACAAATAACTTAATAACTACCTAATACAGAGATATTATCAATAATCGAGTTGTATTACCCACATAAAATATTGTCCCCTTATAAATAGATTGATATTGCATTATTTAAGAGAGACCACTTACAACTTCAAAAAATAAACTAACACCAAACAAATAACTTAAAAAACAACAAAAAATAATTGGGTTACAATTTTATAAACCCAACAGTGGGGCTTAATACTGATACGAGATAATTCAAGAATATTGTATAGATTACATATAGGCTTTGATAAAGAGATATTTATTACAAATTGGCGTTTCCAACGTGGAGCGTATTTAAACCTTGTTAGACATCAGATAATTATATTTGTTACTAATTGATGCCGACAACGTAGGGGCTTTAACCATTCTCAAATATAATTAATAACGTAATCAAACAAAAGATTACAAAGTGGCGCTCAACGAGTGGGCTTTAGTTATGTAAAAATCGACTATATCGCTATTACTTAACTTGAGCAGGCGACTATTAGAGGTACAGGAATACATACGAGAGGTGTTTCTAAAAGGATGGCGAGGAACCAAGAAACGGAAGAAGATAGACGGGAAGAAGAAGCAGAGGTAGTTACAGACACCGAAATGGAACAACAGGCGGGTGATAAAGAAGAAGCTAGAGGAGGAGTAAATTGGGAAAAATTAATGGAGTTAATGACTAGTATGAAGGAGGATAGTAAACGAATGGAGGAACAAAATAAACAAACTAATGAGAAAATAGACAGTATTAAAGAAGATTCCAAGAAAGAGAAGGAAACATTAATTAAAAAATTTGACGAAAACTTAGGAAAGCTAGAAAATAAAATAGACAGTATAAACGAAAATTCAAAGAAACAAAACGAAGTTTTGAGTGAGAACTTAATAAAACTAATGTTCGAGAAGTTTGACAAAAATAAAGAGGAAACTAAAGAGAATAAAAAAGACAAAAGTGTACTGTTATCTGAAAAGAAACGTAACAGAAATAATGAAATGAAGACAAAGAAAATGAGACAAACACGTCAAAGGAAATAAAAAAATACACGGGAAGGATTGGAGATGATTAAAGGGGGATTAGTTAAGATGCATAATATACCAGTTAAGGAACCAAGAGAAGTAAGTCAATTTAGAAACTCTAAACGAACCACAATTGAATTCCCGGAGAGATTAGAAGGACCGAAAAAGCCAAAACTAACCGAGGAGCATGGAGGACTTATGGAGATTATGTATGAACCATTCGAACGATTAAGAAACAATACGGAAGAATCAGTTCGAAAAACGATGGTAGACTTTAGCATCAATGAAAATTTTATACCAACAAAATGGAAGAACCAGATGATAGTGAGATACGTCACAAGGACGGAAATAATTCTACACACTAGAGAGATCCGAACAACCAGTATAGAGAAAATAATGGACCACGGATAAACCAAGTGCCAACCAACTATTAGAGAAAAGGGACAGATTTTATGGATAATGAATAAAGTATAAAATATCAAAATTCAAAATATAATAAGAACAACTTATTGAAGAAAAACGAGAAAAATAATTTAGCAAGAAAAAGAATAACATTGATTAAACCTAATAAAAATCATCAAAACCAAAAAACAAAATGAGTGTATCTGATGTAATATAATAGTGAGAAATGTAATTTAGAATGTAAAAAGAATAATAATGATTGTGTCAGAAGAATATAATTACATGATGTAATGTATAACACTAACCAAAATCTCATAACCAGCTGTATTAGTAATAAGGGAATATGAACCCAGGAAAATAAGAGAATGAAGAAGCCAAAATGGAACTGTCAAAAGGACCACAAGAAAAAAACAAATATTTAAGAATTATGTGTAAGAAAGCCAATTAATAAATGTCAATAAAATAGCCAAGTATTGGAGATGAGAAGTGTATAATAGAAGGAAGAATTAATATGAAGAAATAATATGATCTGAGTTAAAGTACAGTGAATAATCCCTAGAGTATTATTATTATTAATTATTTTATTGAAGGTCACATGATGACTACCTTACGAGGTTTATTAATGAAGATTGACTGTAGAATATTCCAGCAATCATTTAACTGGGCAGAGATGATGTTCCTCTGATCTCAGAAAGTATGTAATGGACGACGGTATTTGGTAAGCCGATAGAGCACCACCGATTCGGTTCCAGTTATAATGTTAGGGAGGTTTAGGAAAATTAAATATTGGAGGAAAAACTCACAAATAAATGTAGATAAATAAATAAAACCAGATCCAAAATGTATAATTAATAAAGAATATCACAAGAATGATTACAGAAGTAAGATTTAAACTTGGGAAATAATTGATTTTAAGAAGGAAAGAAGATATAATAGTAATACTACGGATAATTTCATATATAAATAAAGGAGTAGGAATCTGAAATAAAGAATACAGGAAATCATATCCTATACCTTAATCCCTAAAACCAGCAGTGAGAAGGGAAATACAGAGTATGATGGAACTTAGAAGAAAAAAACAGAATGCAACCAGAAGAAATATCATCAAATACACAGTCGGTGAAAAAATTTTAATAAGAAACAGGCAACAACCTAGCAGTTCTGAAGGGATAGCTAAAAAATGATTGTTATTATATGTTGGACCTTTTTTAATAAGCCAGGATAACCAAAACAAAACATACGTGGTGACTGACCCAATGAATAACAAAGTAAGGGGTACTTATAACCAAGCTGAAATAAAAAAATACTACGATTAAGAAGAAAACATTCCCAGACACGAACTATAAGTTTATTTCAACTTAACGATATTCAGCTAAAATAAACTTTTTTTGGGAAGGGGTGTATTATGTAACGTAACAAAGTTAAGGTCCCATACGTTACAAAAAGACTTTGTCACTATCAAATTAAAACAATACGCAATGTGTACCATAATTAAGGTCAGGAAGGTAAACCTTCATATAATAAACATATTAATAATACCTAGTAAGGTTACTAGGTAATAAAATAATAAAAATGTCTATAAACATAAAATATGGAGTGATCAGTGGAAAATGTAAACAATAAACATAGTGTCTAATGATGTGAATTTACTATAGACAGTTTGAACTAAGAGTAGACTGGTTAATGAGTATTTAATATTTTATAATGATGTACATGTTATTGTATTTTATCATGATGTTTTGTTCTCATGGTATTTATATTATCTTTTGTATGTAGCAGGTGTGAAGCAATTGCTTTAAGAAAGTATCAAGTAATTGATACTAATTTCATTCATGTTAAACTTTATAGGAATAACTATTTGTGTATTTACTTTGAGTAATTAATGAAGATATCGTTAGATAATGTTTGCAAACTTGGCCGTGAAGGCAATAATTGTTAATAAATTGCCAAGGGGTCATTGTAATTATGTTATAAACAGATAAAGGGTCCAATAATAAAATAAATAATAATAAATTGAAATCAGGATAAAATAAAATTATAATAAATGGCCATAAGCCAGTGACTCATTGTATAGTAGGTCAGTTCAGAAAAGTTAAATTAAAAATAAAAAGTTATAACACATGTAATATAATAAATAGGCCTAAAATTAGTATTTTGTAAAGTTAAACTAAGTCGATCAAGAAGAAAATGTAGTAGAAATGTATATGGTTTAACAATGCATATTAGGTGAAAGTTTTATATGATTTAATGTAATTTTAATAAGGGAGTATTTTATTAAATAAGTGTAAGAATATTTCCTAATTACGGCTCTAGGATAACAAATATTATCCAATAACAGAAGAAGAAATGGTTGTCATGGACCACTGGATGCAAGATATCTTGTTGATTTTCAACACTTAATTGTTATATGTGAATGGGTAGAGTTCACTTAATACAAATTTAGAAAAGAAAACAAAAAACCTAATGAATCAAATTAATATAAAGCAAATTTCATAAGCAATAATCCATTAAAAAGGACAGTGGATTGACTTCCGAGGCTATCTCTCTGCAAATATAATTCGATCTACATTAAATGAATTTAAAAAAATAAATTATCCCACCTATTAAAGGCAAATGAGTAATAATGAAGATTAACTATAAATAAATGAAGATGATCCATAGCCGAGGGATGCAAAATTAATTAAATATATAAAAAACAAACAAAGAAATTTGAAATAACGTACAAAACCTCACTTTTCACCATCGAACGAAGTCTTAATACTACACAAATTCCATTGGGACCTGTAACTACCAGAACCGTGAAGATTAACGAAGATCAGAACTGAAACTTCTACTACATCCTGGGACATCAATACCAAACTTTTATTAAGAAGCTGGAGACTGTTATTATCAAAACGTCGAATCAACATTCTGCTCTCGTCTCGGCGTAGCGAAACACAGCCATACTAAGTATCCTGTCAAAGTATGGTAAAAAACCTGCTTAAATTTGAATTTTATATAATAAGATTTTATAAATAATTTGTAATACATAGTAACCTTAAAAATTGCATTACCTGACCTTACTAATAGTCAAAAGAACTACATGTACCCTGAGATAAAAAACAAATTAAAAAATATAATTAAATTTTAACACATCTAAAACCCGAATTCAATAACGAATCGATTACGTACTGTGTAATCGATATGGTGTATTTGTGGCAAGAGGAAGCAACTGTTTGAATTAAAAAATATATAAATAAAGAATCCTTCTTGAATTTGACGATTTCTTGTTATTTGTAGAGTAATTAGTGTATTTAGAATAAGTTGTAAGTTACAGAGAAAGGAACGTGAGAAATACAGCAAGCGGAACGACTTCACCTATAATAACTGGCCGATTGTAAATAACAGCGCTCGTCTGCAGACAGCTGGTGAATACGGGAGAATAGAAAACTAACTTGTTTTCTCCGCTCTCCTCTCTTGGCTCTCTCGATACTATATACAGACTAGGCTTGGAGAAATATATTGAATTACCCAATATATTAACTGGAATAGAAGGTTACAAATAACTTAATAACTACCTAATACAGAGATATTATCAATATTTGAATAATATAATCCATTAAAAATATTTTTTCTTTATAATTAGATTAACGTTGATACACGATTTAGATTACAAATTGGCAAACCCAGCAGTGGGGCTTAAGAAATAATATAAATACGGGAATTATTATATTACACATATAAGTATATTTATATTACAATTACGGGGGCTTAATTAGGTGAGAGTTTCGAGCAGTATAAGGAGTAGAGATTTCATTACAAATTGACGCCGACACGTAGGGGCTTTAACCATTCTCAAGTATAATTAATAACGTAATCAAACAATTAGATTACAATATATATATATATATTTCAATCACTTTCTGCTACAGTCCGTTTCTTGATGTATATAATAAATCTTGTAGAAAAAAAAAATATATCTTGAGGTAAATTAGTTATAAGTATTATAGTAATATATATATATATATATATATATATTATGTACTGCTGTAAAAATGGACAACAGTACATACAAATAAAATAGTTATTTAAGAAAACTCATAGGGATAAATTTAGTAATATTTTTGGATAATCAGTAAAATTGTAAACAAAAAAGTAATTAATTATTGATGATAAACATAGAGGTAATCTAAGGTATGGGAATTATATGATACAGCACAGAGTGAAAGAAAATATATGTTGTACTATTAATGACAATTATAAGATACTATAATAAAATTGGATAAACAGTAAAATAAAACCAAATGTTAATAATATTATATTATAATAGAGACAAATTAAGGTGAGTAATGTAAAAAGTCAGAGAAATGTAATAATAATAATTAGTAACATTATACAGTTTTTTAAGAGGAGTATTATGAAAGTATGTGACAAATTTAATGATGTATCAATGTAATGTATGTAATGTAATGTAATGTAAGAAAAATTTGATTTAGTCTAATTTTAGAATTAATAGAATACACATCTCGTGAGAGTGTATGTAACATATTGAAAATTTATTAAGAAGAATTAAATTTGTATAAATAATAAAAGAAGAAAGTCTAATTTCATATTTAATCTTATACACATCAGAGAGAGAGAGAGAGAGAGAGAGAGAGAGAGAGAGAGAGAGAGAGAGAGAGAGAGAGAGAGAGAGAGAGAGAGAGAGAGAGAGAGATCCTGTAATATTTAAAATAAGTCTGGAAATAAGTGTTATACTACACACATATAAGAGAGAGAGCTATGTCCCAATTATAAATTAATAAGAAGAATTGAGAACTGTAAAAGTAATTTAAAAAGAAAAGAATTAATCTTGTAAAGAATCTTGGTACAATAGGCCAAAGAAATATAACCTATTCTGAATTTGTAACTGAGTTTGTAAAATATTATAATTAAAAGAAGTTTAATGAGGAATGCTATTAAAGGTTTAATGTAAATTATTCACAGTACCATCATCAAAAGGTAATCTACTACTGATCGGTGTTGTAATCCCAAATTGGAATAAAAACAAACTTGTATGAAGCCTAGTCGTCCAATTCGCACACACGAAGTGAAATAATTAACATAATTAAGATACCCAACACACGAACTTCTACTAAAACACGAATAATAATACCAAGAATTAATTAACACTTAAATACACAAAGAAGAGGATAAAATAATATATTTTACTAGCAAACAGTGGAACGAATTGTATGAACAAGGTTAATACTGTTCGGAGCGACCTCTATGCTGTTGACTAATTGTAAGTGAACTACAACAGTACGAGAATTGAAGCCGGCGCAGTTTGGAAGAGCGGGGATTCAAACGATTAGCATTCATACGGTATATTATCTCAATATTATTTATTAAAATTTTGTTAACTATAGTTATTTGGCACTGACTAAAGAAAATAATTAATTACTTACAATATTAAATAACCTAAATAAAAATATTAGTTGTCTACCCTGAGATAGAGTCTTCATGATCATATATTTAATATAAACAACACACTAAACATTATACACATACTAAAATAATTAGACAACGCGTAATTATTGCCCAAACAGAGGGGCAATTACCAAACAGACAGATAATTACAGCACAATTTTGGCGCTCATACGTGAAAGCAAACATTTTCTTTAAGCCAGCACCAAATAACATAGATTGAGAAATAGGCAATAGTGCCAAACTGAATTAATATAATATGAATTAATATAATTAATAAAATATAATATAATAAATAAAAATTAATTCAACATGGCAGAACCAGGAAGTTTGAATCTAGAGGCATTTAAAAATACGGTACTGGGCATGATGGATGAATTAATTATAAAACAAGCAGCAAAATTTAAAGAAGACTTAAAAGAAGAAAATTTAAAATTAAAAGAAGAATTAAGACAAGATAATGTCCAACTGAGAGAAGAAGTAAATCAAAATATAAATAAACAAACAGAAAAACTGAAAGACGAATTAAATCAAAATATAAATAAACGAACAGAGGATTTAAAAGAAGATTAAATAATACACTAAGCGAATTAAAACAAGTCATAAAAAATAATACTATGCAGTTAGCAGAGAAAATTAGCGACACAAATACGCGCATAGAGGCAGTAGGACTTGCAATCGAAACAACACTATATGAACAAACAATTGCAGGAAAATAAGAGAAAACAGACGTTCATAATTACTGGTGATAATTCTAATGAAATAGTCAACACTAGGAAAGAATGTAAAATAGAATATAAGCAATCGTACCTGATTAACAACAATATCCAATTTGTTGGTTACACTCATAGTAGTAAAATAAATAAAAGAGTAACACAAGTGAAAAACAGCACCTGCGACGAGGATACGCACAACAATGATCGATCGAACGTTAATTATAATGACAATAATTATAATTATAATTATAATTATAAACAATACAGTGATTATTATAAGCCACGAACGAAGAAACGGTCAACTGTGTATCTAGGTTCACTCACGCAAACTGCTAATACGGAATGCATTCGTTATGAGAGAGTAATTGAACGTGCAGAGAGGAGAGAAAGAGAGGTGAAGAGAGAATTCGTTTCGTCTCATCGAAGAAAAAAAGTTTTAACATCAGGTGATCGCACAGTCTCATTGGTAGAATGGAATGTTAACAATGAGGGGTAAAACGGAAATTGTTAGGTGACAATGGTCCCTACACGGCCAAAGTACAATGCATATTTCCTGTCTACGAAATGCATTGTTAACTTAGAGAAGGGTGTAAGTCAAACGACACACCGCACTCAACGTCCTAATGTAAATAATAATTATTTTAGAAAAATATTACGGTTTGAACTATTAATAAGATAAGGAATAATAATATGTTAATAATAAGATGTAAATACGAAAAGAAATGCCATCTCTACGGAGATATAATATAATGAAGTCTTGTATAATAAAATGAAATTTTAGCCAAATAGCGTAAGGAAGAAAATCTACAATAATGAAGAATCAAGATCAACTACCAGTTCAATATGAGGTACACAAAAATATTCTCTTTAAATTGATAAAGCAGGATTGGAAGGTGGTATTATCTAATGAAATGCTGCTTAAATTAATAAAACCCATACATGAAAGCTTAACATGCATCAGCTTTGAAATGTTATTTACGTCTGTGCGAAGATTTCACCATTAATAATATGTTTAGGAAGGCTAGAAATGAGTTAAAGAAGTGTTATAATTGCCAGACTGCTGATCAAGCGGAATCGTCATACCTGTGTGGAAATGCAAGGACACAGAAGGAAGCGAAAGGGGAAGTTAAGGGCAGAGACTACTTAGGACCCATTACCACGATAAAGTCGGGGGGGGGGGGTTAAACACATAATAGTCTATATAGACGTGTTTCTAAGGCAGTTCATCTGTATCCGATCATGCGACCCACAACTAAGCTATCATAAAATTCTGTTACGGAAGTGTATTTCAACACATGGTAAAAAATGAAGAGAATTCTTAGCAATCAGGGAGTACAATTCCAGAGTGAGGTTTGGCATAATACATTAAGAAGAAATGGAATTCAACCCATACTAACACCTACAAGACATCCACAAGGAAATCTAGACACAAGAGGGGGTGAAGTAGGTAAATATCACGCCAGTTCTTTGAGGAAATTCCATTCATAAATAACTGGGTTACTAGGACAATTAAAGTTGAGCAACAATTGAAGCGGATATACTACAACACCGCATCAACTCCACATACATAAGGGGGAAATATTTGCTCTACCCACCAAATAAGAGTAAATTTGAAGAATCGCATATTCATTATTATTCGTACAATAAATAAATAAATAAATGTGTTTGTAAATAAAAATGATACCATATTATTTGTCTAATAAAAAGGCAGAAAATTTAATAAACCTATTTATAAAAAATTATTTTTTCCCAAGCAGGGAAATAATGCGACAGTACAACGGTATTGTGCATTGCAAAAATAATTAATAAAAATAAATAAATATATGGTTGATAAACATGATTCAGAGTGCAAATTGGATTGTTTAAAATATAGGGATACAATTCATGCATGGACTCGCATATGTGGCCACCTGTCGCTAGCTGTGTGTATATGTGTATTTAATATGTGTGTGTGAAACATGTTCGTTCCTGGACAGTAACAACCCCTATTCAAATGATGTTAGCTTTTAAGTATTATTTTAATTATAAGAAAAATATGTACAATAATGTAAAACAAAATACACCAAAGTGTGTAGCAAATAAAGATGCACAAAGGGTTATAAAACCGTGAGAAAGTGACGTAAAGTGAAAGTACAAATGAATTAAAAAGTGAATAGCTCTCGGAATAGTTACAATAAAGAAGTGTAAGTTACATATAATAAACTATGAAAATTAGCGACCGATTGAGTATGTGTAGTGTAAAACAGACTTCGCAATTCGCGAAGATCGGCGAAATTAGTGAATCGAACAAGAGTGGGTGTAAGGACGCTTTCGACAAACTCTGACAAGACAAATATTGTTCAGACAGGAGCTTTTGCACGATGTGGCTATAAATACCAAGTCGCGCTAATCAGCTCTCTTCTTCTTCATTCAACCGTTGCCGCAGGAGGCTATGTCAGTCAGAAACGCTGTCTCGAATCTACAGTAAGCGTCACAGGATAGACTGGAAGTCAAAGCAGAGGTTCTATAGACACACCTACAGCCCATGATGTGAGGAGAGACAACAATTAAGGAGTACATGCAGTGGAATCCTGGAAGAGGACCCGAGGACCGAAGGAGGACACACCGATAATGTACCACATCAAACGAGGTGATAAAAAGCCATGTAATTGCCTACAATTGAAAGACAATAATTAAAAACTATAATGAGAGACATTCGAACTGTTGCTATAAGTAATTAAATTGTACATATTAATGTAAAGACAGATTGTTAATTTAGAATAATATTTCATGTATGTCAATTAGGATTTGAATATAACGTAAATGCTATAAGAGCAATATTTGATTTGAAATTGAAATAATTTAAAGTAATTAATAAAATCTTTATTTGGTAAAAGAAAAATGCATATGCAGTAGAAAAGAATTAAAGCAATAAAAGTAAATTCATTGTTGAAATAAATTGGTAAGCAATTGCAAAGATAACCACATTGAATGAGTAAGCCGAGAGCAAAATATTTGATAGTTAAGATTAGATAATAAGATTTCTGTATAACCTGTTTAATGTAAATTGCCAACCAGAAGTCATATGCAAAAGATCGCACAAGTGAAGAATAATGAATTTTTCTATTTCCGAAATAAGTAAAGATGTTGTTAAATAAATAATGTAAATATTTAAAAAACGTATTACGCATTCTTATTATTACGATTACACCTAACATGATTGTTATGTCATATATGACACATGCAAATAAAATATAGTAAATTTGTATTGTTGTAAAATTTGGCGCTCCAAAGCGTGGGCTCCCAAATTAAATAAATTAAATTTGTATTGTTATAATATATATATTATAAAGACCTTTTGTCTACCTATCAATTTTCTGTATATAATGATAGAACAAATCTTACTTACCCGTGACTTTTTACTTTACCTGGGCGCCAGAACAAATCCCAGATACAAATGACACGGATTCAGCTTAGCTCAGAGCACAGATACACACTATCTCAGGATTCGTTCAGTGAGTGGAATATTTAAGGGGAATCGTTACAAATAACTATAATGTTGAAATTTGATTAATTAATGACTTTGTTATTGAATTCATTTCTTTAAAAGTTAATTTAATGACTTATTGCTAACATAAATCTTTTTGGTTAATGAGTGTGCTTGAAAAGTGAAGATTAAAACGTCCAAACGACCAATTGCTCTTATCTGGTTGATTTTGGTATTTATATGTCACCCAAACCAGTGCTAAAGAACGGATCTGCAATAATTTGCACGTTCAATACTACACCTCACTCTCCATTCAACACTCCTATATTACTTTATATCTTAATAATTAAATACAAAATTTGAATTTATATAGTGTCTTTTAAAAATGTTTATTGATTTAATTATTTATTTTGTTATTTTATGTTCATTGATCAATGAATATATTTCTTATCTGATTGATGCGTCGACCGTAGATAGTAATCAGTAGAGATACTCCTTTTGATGGTTCGGCTCAGAAGAAATGATGTTGACCAATAACGTTGACTGATGATCCTGGACAATTACAGATGCTGTAGCTACTCTGGTGCACAGGTCACTTCACTGTTAATTAATTATTTATTAATTAATTATTTCATTACTTAATTAGTTATTACGCAGCGAGATTATATATTGAACTTTACTAGTTCCTCTACTACTGCGGACCACTTCGCGAACTGTTTATTTAAATAAATACTTTGCGTTGTTTGTGCAATTGAGATCGTATTTAACACACGTCTTGCTTATTTAATGCCCGAACGAAGAGTGATCAATTCGCTCATTCTGAGTTAGCGTCTACTCTTAATACAGGGTTGTGATTGGTTGTTCCAAATAAATCATGTGTTTTCCATTTGAAACAATATCGAACAGGTCGGTCAAACTCTCCTTAACAAGTTTGAGATGGTAGAGAATTTCTGGCTAATTTCATACTTCCGCTGTTTGCAAATCGTTTGATTACAGGTATTTGCAAACGTGTTTTCAAAGATCTGACCACAGAATATTATTGCTTTGGTCTTTCTCTGTATGTGTGTGAAAACACCTAATTCGTACCTAGCCTAATTCTCTAGTTATATCTCTTGGCGTTCTTCTTCTGTATAACTTCTTTAAATGTTAATTACATTAGTTGATATTTTGGCTACTTATAGAGCTTTAATTGCTGAACACTATGCAGGTTTCAGAATTGCCGTATATTTATTAGTTTTGAAGATATTGCAGTTTTAGTAAATAAAATTAATTGAATAAAATTTCATGTCTGTGCACGCGTCAGTGGTAGCAGTGGCGAGGTTAGACAGAGATGGCTGTGATTATTCCCTCTCTCTCTTGCTTACGCCGCTAGACTAGCACAGTTTGACACTTTCGTATAACGATCTCATAGGTCGACTATATGAATCGTTATAATATACTGTATATATATTGTGAAAGTTATAATAACTCTTCAAATGACATTTGTTTAGTGACTGATATGGCACATCTAAAAGAAAAGGAACAACAGTGAAATTAAAATTTACAAACTAACTAATTAGATTGTTGCGAGATTGAAAAACAACATGAATACAAAAGTTTGATATTTTCGTTTCGAGAATGTATTGTGAATAAAACAAACTTAATGTTCGTAATAAGCTGTGAGCGGATAATAATTACGGTCATTGATTGAGATTACAATGGGCGTCGTTTCGTCGATCCAACGTTGAAATGTTATATCATCGGCAAACTAGTACAGTAAACTAGTATGACTCCTGTGAATGAACTTAAGCAGTCAGAGTAAACTGCGTATGTTCGCGTGTAAATTTATACATACACCTTCGCCATGTCTCATAATAGTCTTCATGATTCATCATCAGCGGAGCAACAACCCATTACTGAGTCAAGGCCTCCTTTAACAGCCTCCGCCAGTTGTCCCGGTCAAGTGCAGCTGCTATCCAGTTCTGGGTCTCAAGGATGTGGCGCGCATCATAGCTCACACCGTCTTCCCAACGTAGTTTGGGTCTACCAACTCTCCTGGTGCCATAGATCTGTTCTGTGAGTGCCTTTCTTGGTACTTCATTCTCCCCCATTCTGATCACGTGTCCAGCCCACCTGAGTGGCTTTATAATTTTCACAATATCTGCTTCATTCAATAGTGTGTTCAGTTCTTGGTTGGTTCTTTTCCTCCATTCACCTCCCACACATATTGGATCAAATATACTACGGAGGATTTTGCGTTCATGAACCAGCATTCATGATTAGCGTTATACTTATTCTCAAGTACGATGGCGTTTTTCTCGAACGTAATACTAATTTGGTGTCACATTTGTAAATTTAGAATGAATATTTGTGAAAATACGTATTTATGAATATTTAAAAAATTTATTTGTGAAGGAATACATATTATTTGCATTGCTGTAAAATATATAAATCGAAATTGATCATATTTAATTACACTTCCAAATACTAATAGAATTTCGTTAGAGTATTTGAAATTCCTGTTCAGAAAGTGACAGTATTCAGAACCATAAGTGCGAAAATAAGTCGTTCCCAACGGTTGAATAAATTTTAGGTCTAGTATTCTAAATGAACATTTATAAAAAAGTAAATAATACAAAATGGAAAACAATTGCAAATCAAAATATTTTATTAATTAACAACACATGTTCGGTTTACACACTCACACACGCACAGTGATTCTGTTGGAACGCTCGTTGTTACCAGAAACATGTGTCGTTTTAATTAACAAAACGTTTTGAATTGTAACGCATTGTTTTGATTTTGTTAAAATGTCTCTGTAAAAATATTTCAACAACCGAGCGAGGAGTTAGTAATTTACTTACTGAAACCTGGCAACTTACATTTTTATAAATTAGTTATTTACTACAAAATGAACAAACAACTTATAAGAAGAAAAAGCAAGTGGAATTTACATTAATTCATGTAAAATGTATAACCGTCCCCAAGATTAAGAAACCAGAATAACATTTTTTTTCCCTGAAAACCTTGGTATGGTATACATACATTGCACAGTTTTAGCCATATACTGTACACGTTGATCACAACTTTATACCGAGAAACAGCACGTATTGACTTATGTCTCGTCTATATGGTTAATACCGATACCGGCTTTTGTACACGTTTTAAAATTTAATAGAAATGTAGCAAATTATCAAGTATAAAATTTCCCAAACGGTAACGAATCATAAGAGTGAATAATGCCTTCAAATTGAAGTAATTCAATTACGTAACAAATGATTTTAATTTAACATACTGTTGCTACGTAATTAAACAATTCCTAAACTGACGTACTAAAGTCAAGTAATAAACTAAATCCTCTTCGTCTTCTTTTTCTTCTCACATCGCGAATATTAGGTCTGTCAATTTGTTTCGACTTCAGTTATTTCGTTCGTGTTCTTGGCCTTCTATCACGACTATCTATGGGCCTGTAATTATGAATTACCTTGGGGATTTTACCATAGTTTACTCAGAGGATTATATATATATTTAAGAGGTTTTTTCTTGAATAGAAAATATCCTGATAGTAGTCAAGTAGTCGGTAATGTGTTGTCTCGGTTCATCCCGCGTCTTGGGTTCGACTCCTATAGCGGGAAAATAATAATATAATAATTGGCTTTTGTATGATCAATCTCCTCTCACAGCTTTTGGGGCAAATCGGCGAGCGGTATACCTGCCAACAATACCTCTGTACTTAGTCGTCTGGAGCTTCCATTAAACTGAGTTTCCATAAATCGGTCCGAGAATATGCACACGCGTACACGGCTACACACACACACACACACACACACACACACACACACACACACACACACACACACACACACACACACACACACACACACACACACACACACACACACACACACACACACACGTCAGAGGAGTACACGGAGAGAGAGAGAGAGAGAGAGAGAGAGAGATCCCAAGAGCCACTGGAATAACTTCATTTTGCTCTCTTCCTAATTCTTCTGGAGGGCGTGACAGGTGGGGAGGAGCTTCAAATTTGTTGCCAGTACACGACTTCCGTCTCCCTGCATCAGAATCTGTATGAAAACTAAGTCTATATAAGAAACGTCAAAAGTATCAATACTGAATAACGTTTTAAAAAAAAAACCATCAAATTCAACAGAACGGCGTCTAACAGGATGTGCGAAGTCCTCGGTACACATAGCTAACAGACACATAACATTACACTAAGGCTAATGATAATACACTTAAGTCGAGGACGACAAGTGTGCTTGCTTACAGCTACCTAGTCGTACGAAAGCACCTCTCACGACGGCGCTTGAGAGACCACAGCACAACTTACGATCACTTTCCACTGACAACTTCCCATGCTACATCGAGTGTGTAACCAATACGCAAGCGACAAAAAATGAACTACATTTGATCTCGCGTTACAAATGGGTTTTACAGCATTTCCACTTTCTAGCTCTTCACACTGGAACAGTCTCTATTAAACGTAACCAGGAATACAGTTTGTGCGGCAGGCTGTAGAGAGATCAAACAATGGCAAAGTGATGACCCAGAAGGGTATTCACATAAATACGAGTACTATGCGTAATCAAGTTTTTCAAGTGTAGAACTTTCAGGATGGAATGATAACGAATACCAGACCGCCAACGTGTGTTTTGAATCCTTGCCTGCAAAAAAGATTTTAAAAAAAGCTCACATGATGGGGCACCAGGATTACGTTTCCCCAGTATCCACATTATACGTTAGTTTCTTCACATTACATCCTCTTTATTTGCTGGTGAGAGAATGGTAACTGGAAGGTAAATATCTTTCCTTTCTGACACCAGTACATTTTGCATTCTTTGCTCCAATAAAAGAGAGTGGGAAAGATAGGGAAAAAAGGGAGAAAATTGTGTCTGTATGGGGGCGCGTGCGTGCGTGTGTGAAGCGAGTTCCGCTGTATTTCTAACCATTCTTTAGTGGTAGCGTAGAGAAGGAATTCTGCCGAACTTGTAAGCAATAAAAATTCAACATATCGGAACGATGTGGTTCGAGCATGAAACAAGTAACAAACACGTTAAAAAGGAACATAGAAGTAAAATATCGGTATGGAGAACCATACATGACTTCCATGTTCTAAGATTTATATTTAAAATCATATTCGAAATGAAATATTACCATAGAAACTACTTCTTTCTACATATTGCTTCAGCCTTAACCACGGTACTGTGGTCACTAACGTATACCACCTCACGTTTTCGCACACGATTTTCACTGATGATGGCAGTCGATGGACTGCCGAAAAGTCTGGTTTTGCTGAAAACATTGGACTACGGCTAAACAGCCCGGGAAGGAATTTTAACAAGGCTCTACTTCTTTGGTGCCGATAACGTAGTACACATATAAAAAATTCTCCCCTCCCCAATCAACTATAATTTTCATTAATAAAAAATTACCCCCAACCCGTTCACCTAACCTCTTCATTTATAGATATTTCATCTACGTTTCTACAGGGGATTATTATGAGCTTCTTATTAGGATACATTATTTATCAAAATTAAGTACTTTACTCTTGTTAAAACATAAAATGTTACAGGTAAACTAACCCTTTCCCTTAACCGATCTTCACGAAAAATTTCGTTCTCTACAATTCAGGAACTTATGCAAAAATTATTTGATTTTCTTTGAATTTACGGCAGTTATCTTTCGTCACACAAAAATTACCCTTCTCAAAACATAAAATGTTGCTGGTAAACTACCCCTTTCCCTTAACCGATCTTCAACAAAATCAACAGACCTTGAGTTCTCTTTGATTCAAAAAGGTTTGCAAAAACGTAGTCGATTCTGTTTGAATTTGCGGCAGTTATCGTTCGTCATATAAAAAATTACCCTTGTTAAAACGTAAAATGTTGCAGGTAAACTACCCCTTTCACTTAACCGATCTTCACCAACACCAATAGGTCTTGAGAACTCTACAATACAGGGCTGTATGCAAAATATTATTTGATTCTGTTTGAATTTGCGGCTGTTATCGTTTGCCATAGAAAAAAATTACCCCCGATAAAAGAACGTTGCTGGTAAACTACGCCTTCCCCTTAACCGATTTTCACCAAAAACAATAGGTATTGAGTACTCTGCAATTCAGAGCTGTATGCAAAAAGTATTTGATTCTGTTTGAATTTGCGGCTCTTATCGTTTGCCATAAGAAATACCCTTGTTAAAATATAAAACGTTGCAGGTAAACTACCTCTTTCCCTTAACCGATCTTCAACAAAATCAACAGACCTTGAGTTCTTTACAATTCAAGAAGGTATGCAAAAGAGTAGTTGATTCTGTTTGAATTTACGTCAGTTATCGTTCGTCATAGAAAAAATTACACTTGTTAAAACATAAACTGTTGCCGGTAAACAACCCTATTCCCTTAACCGATCTTCACCAAAACCAACAGGTCTTGAGAACTCTACAATTCAGCGCTGTATGCAAAATATTGTATGATTCTGTTTGAATTTGTGGCTGTTATCGTTTGCCACAGAAAATATCCTTGATAAAAGAAAAAAACGTGGCTGGTAAACTACCCCTTTCCCTTAACCGATCTTCACCAAAAACAATAGGTCTTTAGTACTCAACAAACCAGGGTGGTATGCAAAAAATTATTTGATTCTGTTTGAATTTGCGGCTCTTATCGTTTGCCATAGAAAATACCCTTTTAAAACATAAAACGTTGCTGGTAAACTACCCCTTTCCCTTAACCGATCTTCACCAAAAACAATAGATCTTGAGGACTCTACAATTCAGGGGAGTATGCAAAAAGTTATTTGATTATGTTTGAATTTGCGGCTGTTATCGTTTGCCATATAAAATACCCTTGTTAAAACATAAAACGTTGCAGGTAAACTACCCCTTTCCCTTAACCGATCTTTACCAAAATCAATAGATCTTGAGAACTTTAGAATTCAGGGCAGTATGCGAAACATTATTTGATTCTGTTTGAATTTGCGGCTGTTATCGTTTGTCAAAAAAAAAAATACCCTTGATAAAAAAACCGTTGCAGGTAAACTACCCCTTTCCCTCAACCGATCTTCACCAAAGACAATAGATCGTGAGTACTCTACAAATCAGGGCTGTATGCAAAAAATTATTTGATTCTGTTTGAATTTGCGGCTGTTACCGTTTGCCATAGAAAAAAAAAATCTATAGACACATAGACACACATACAGACACTTTTCGAAAAACGACTTTTTTTCATGTTTTGAGTGTAGTACAATCAGAATCTGCAATAATCTCGAACACGATTTTTCTTGCCATCACCATACTTCCATTTCCTTAAGGAACATGGAAGTAAAAACTGTCGTCGCCAGGTTTAGATGAATATGAGGGAATATCAAATAGCCTGGAAGGTAATACAATAGTAAACGGCAACAGTCAGTAAGGTAAAGCCTGTGATTGACGCAGAGCTCTGAGCTTTCAACGTACGGATTCAGTATAGTACAAATACATTAACCTACTCTATCTTCGTGCCTCTTAGAATGTAGTGAGGCCTCTAAATTTTTGATAGAACTATTATCTTCAACTAACTCCTCAAACTCTCTGTATGAGCAGGTGAAATTCCTCACAAAATCTACAAAAAGATTTTTTTCTCTGTTAAGTGGAATCTGTTTAGATTACATCCGTTTTGTGGATTAAGAAAGAACTTAGTAGAGCAACTTCAGTGGTTTTAGCTAAGAACGTTTCTTTGCTTGACACCAAGAAAGCTGGAACTTGAATTTCTTGCCTTTCCTGACTGGCAGATGCATCTACAGGCTATCCTTATCAACTCTTTTTTCTATTTAACTTTGCTTAACGAGGACAAAAAGAGTTTTCCTTTAAACTTTTTGGAGCGGGCAACTTTCTTAATTTTTCTTATAATGCAGAAGGTACGCAGTCATTCTCCAAACTCCATCCCGCCCCTTATGGCATACACTTTGTGACTCCACGCTGTTGCGTCTGAGCTCGTGAAGGCATGTAATTATGCCTGCTTATTCCTTCTAAGGCATACAATCTCTCTAGCCGAAAACGCTGTTGAAGACGTTATGTCTCTCAGCAGCCTAAATTCTTGTTCCCATGTAGGCTACGAGTCCCCACACGGGAAACTCCATTGACGGTAGGTACATTAAATATTTCTGTTTTCTTAGCGCTGATAATCTTTCTGGTGCAGATATAAATTATTTAGCGCTAACAGACACCACATTGGAGACTTCAGCATCATTCTCATTGCATGTCTTCACGCGTTACTTCACAGAATTTTAGAAAGCCAAGGTAAAGCAAAACAACAGAGAAACTAGCAAAAGTGGCCGCTTAAAAGAATGCTTTAAGTAGACAAGGAAGTGATATATTTAGAACTAAGAAGCGTTTAAACATCGCACATGTAAACAGTCGGCTAACGAATATGGATGTGGAATTACTCTCCTGTCCCAGCTGATTTACTGCGGCTTTTTGGCCAAACCATATGCAGTGCAGTTATGCTTCAGTAGTAAGCCAAACATTGAGACAACTACACAACTATTGAAGTTATAACCATGTAGTCTTCAAAACGGTGTAAGTCGATAAAAGGTTGACTTGCTTGAGGTTGTGCTGAATGCAATCCTTATTTAACAACATACCACTAGTATATCACATTATGAGAATGATATTGGGTGAATAAGTAGATGTAAGGCAAATTGTTATCGTTAAGTAAACCACACGAGGCCTTTATTACCAAGAAATAACGCTTTATTACCAGACCGGGAACAGGAAATTGAATTTTAAAAGCCGTAACCATTATGCAGGTCATTGCACTTGGGCCTGTGACCTGCCCAATAATTGTTTGGTTACTGTTGTCTCACAGTTACGTGGCGTGTTATTTTCGTCGTTCATAAATCGTAGACTGTGTCATATATAATGAGCAGCGTATGGGTTGTTAAGCAATTAACGAGTTAATATATTTGTTTGAAGTGTTTCATTGAATTTTTAATATTCTCAACTAGCAATTATTAAAATATTTTTGAATAATAAACAAACGATAATGCATTCTTGAAAATGTTCAAAGACTCAGATAGTCTCTACAATTTAAATTAAAAATAACAAACATATAGAAGTAATAAAAATTAAATATTAGTATCAATAAATAATAACATTTTAATAAAATAATCACCATGTTACTTACATTTAATAATTACTCTTAAAAATATATAATATGAGGCTATGACCACTCATTTATGTACTCATTGAAGTACAAAATATTGTTACACAACGAAGTAATGATTAAAAAAATATCCAAAATTCTATGCCGATTCTTCAACAATACTTGTTTCCACCTTGATAAACATTGTCTCAACAAAATATACCAGAGGAAACAAAATAGCTGTAATTTGAATAATTGTACAGGAAACCATTTAAATATTATAGAAAATTATGAAATTCTATTTTTCTATATTTTTGGTTTAAAATATTTCAATTAAACCTTAGCTAAACAGATGAACGTAGTTTAAATAATTAATATTATGTTGAAGTGCCTTCAAAAATTGTAGTCCAGAAAAAGATTAGGCTATAATTTTAAGGGAAATTAAAGTATAAGAGGCTAAACAACAGATTTAGATTTGGTCGTAACAAATATAACTTACATGTACGTAACAGATGGTTCGAAGAAATAAACAAAAAAAGAATGAAGTTAATGACAGTTTGTAACAGTTTAAAGCTTCACATCTTCTGGAAAAAGATGTAATCATTAAGTTTAAATTCAAACAAAACTACTTTCGTGGATACAATGATTAAAAATTGCATTTCTTATTTTCTTACCTTTGTTAGGTCCGTCTTGTGACTTTTATCTTTAGAATACAATTAGTGTGACGCTAATAGAATTCTAATACAATTAGAATACAATTTTAATTGAATTTTAATATATGACGACCTCTTTTCAAGCAGGTGTCTGAGGATGGGTCAGATGACCTGAAACGCGTCACACTAATTGTATTCTAAAGATAAAAGTCACAAGACGGACCTAACAAAGGTAAGAAAATAAGAAATTAAAACACGTGACTTGGACCGTTAACAAACAAAAATGTTTAAAAATTGCAGTTTAAAAATTATGAAAATATTCATACGTAGTTTTGAGGGTTGCTGAATTGAAATCTGAGGAGAAAACGCAAACTCAAAATCACTGTTCTAATAGGCCTATAGGCGACAATAACCTTTAAACTATTTATTTTTAATAATTCGTTTAAAAAAGAAATTATACTGAATGTAACAGTTTTTCAAAGTCATGAATTTAAAATCAGATTATGAATAACAAATATATCAAGATTCAAAACGACCATGCCGTTTTGGACTTTATAATGATGGTGACACCGAAAGGTCTTGTTCAACTCTATACACCAGCTAGAAGTCCAGAGTGACCGAACGCAGATGTAATGTTACTTAGTTTTTTAACGGTTTGTTTCAAACTGAAAGGATCCTCGATGTAATTTATTGTCGCTGAATACACTGTGTTAAAAAAATCATTAGTGCATGACTGTATGACCTGTAATATAAAATAAATATCTGTTTAAAAATACACAGATAAGTGGAATATGCTGTATAAATGTGGAATTAGTTGTTCCACTAAGTTCTGGTAAATCAGGTATCTTCAATTTTTACTTTTAATGAAACTCTTTCAACAAATGTAAATAATTACGAAACACTAACCGGTTTACTGTAATATCCACTTATCCTCCCCAGTATTACCACATTAAAAAAATAATAATATCGAGAAGTTCAATACAAAAATATTGAATGATTAAGACGTGATGTTAAATAATACCATTATTATTACTTTAAAATATTATTTAAAATAACTTTTACACCTACATTCGTACATATGTTTGTTAACGGAATCTTTAATATAATAATACTAGTTCTAGAAACTTGATATTTTGAGAGTCACAGAACAGTATTTTTTAGAATTATAGTTTACAAACTGTAAACAATGTTACTTTTACATTTGCTAATAGTTTGACCTGAATAGAAATTTTATTAGAAGGCCAAAAATTTTACATGTTGATATACGCATAAGATTAACAGTTTTCTGAAATATTTGTCAATAAATAAAATAATAGTTAATTTTGTTCTGAACATTTTGAAAATGTACTAGTTTCAAGATATTTTCTGAGTTCGATTTAAAATTAACTACACTCCTGTATTTCTACATAAGTAAGTCTATACTATGGAACTAAATGTATCAAATTAAACAAAAATATATTTTTGACTGTTTTGATGCAACCTGACATCTTTTGACACAATTCGTGTGAATTACGAATCAAATTTTAACTAGCGTAAACGTGCAAAAAGAAGTTAATTAAACTGCTAAGGCCTCTTTTTAATGAGAACACATAAAAGTAGTCAAATGTATTCAAAACAGCTGTTGCTTGTTTAAATAACTTTTTAAAAAAGCATAATCTTGCCAGTTTCTACAATTTTTAGTAAAAATGAATTGTTCCCAAAAAATTCGTTTTGCCAGAACATTTTTATGGTACATAATTGACTGCTTACATATTATTAGGTGTTGTGCCATTATTATTACAATTTTTATTACAACTAATTCTAATGTACTTACTACCGTTTTTCGTACCATGGATTCTAGTGTTGCATACAAAATAAATTTTAAGTACCAGAAATGTTTGCATAGTTCCTTCAGTTTGATTACTGAAGCCCTATTCAAAAAACATAATTGTTGGAAATTACCTTTCAACTATATTGTAGATTTTTTTATCTCTAATTAAAGCAACACGCACGTTGATTTCTCATTTCTACAAACTGCAAGAAAAAGTGATATTTACACAAAATTCTATCTCGGTCAATTTTGATTGTACAAAAATATTAATTTATATGAAATTTTATAAGAAACAACTTTTGTTTGTAACATTTTGTGTAAAATTAATAGAGTTTTTATTTGAGACAGATCGATTTTCAGTGACTGGGGAGAATGTATTGTCAGCAGTTGCAGTGTGGTTGCTTTGATTCCGAAGAAAAAACCTGGGCTAGTTATAACTAACGGATATAATGAAAATAGCTGTGTGCAATTCAATTTCATAATGAATAAAACATCAGTATAGCATACTTCAGTTTCTGAAGATGAAATATTGTTTGAGGCCCAGAGTAAAACAAGTGTAAGTAATTTTAAAATTATAAACATTAAAATAACCCAATAATGCGGATTCTCATAACTGCCACTCGATTCCGTTGTCATAAGAGTTCCAAAGGGCGGCTGTAAACAGTATAAACTCGCATCGTGATGATTATGCCGTATTGTAAACAATCACATATCTTTTACTGTAAGTGTAGTTTTTAGTGATGTTAAAATCAATTAGTGATGTTAACTGGTAAATTGAAGCAAAGATAGGCGTCAAGAAGCAAAGGGGTTTTAATAAAAGTAAAAACTTTCCAACTTGCCTTCAATCTGAGATATAAAATTGGTATTGTATTCAGGTAGTTTTATTTTAAAGGTACAATTTATTTTATTAAAATGAATTATTTCCAACAGAAGCGTGTTGAAACACGTGCGTGCTCGCGCACGCAACCGTACTTTGTTAGCAGGAAACAATCCTTATCTTTCTTCAGTTCGACTCCCTCTAAACAAACGTACTTATTTTCAATTTCGTTCTTAGCAACAAATACGTTGGTGGTATTACATTTGCCTGAACAGTGCAGGTTTTTAAATAGAAAAATAAAAATATAAGAACGAAGTAAAGTCTTCAAAGAGGATTACAAAACTAATTAGAAAGGAAACAGGAGTTGTGTAAACAAGATCGATATCTTTGTCAGAAACAAACACTGAAAATGGAATGAGTAGGATTGTGCTGATTGGACTGGTAAAACCTTATCAACCAACGTTTTTTTATGCAAAAAGTCCATTTCGCACAAACAACAGATAAACGCTGCATGTTTTACACAAATGTTCTGATTTCTTTGTAGCGAATTTGTAAAAAAACGTAACAATACAGTATCACTGTGTTTTAGTTTTCCACAGACATTTCAATGTTGCAGACAATTACAATTACTTAGTGGAACACATGACCGCAGCTGTATTCATGTGTTTATTCTGATTAGCTTCCGTTTGTGACCGGGACATTAACACACACATTTATATATGATATTTTAGATATTTCAACGTACGTCATGTATTTCTCCTCAAGGCTGTAGAATTTTTGCAATCCGATACCATTGATTGAACTGTCACTATGAAACGAATACTTATGATCTAATTTTTTACTTTAAGAATGTAGGATATTCTTTCGAAAATTACTGTATTATTAATGTATAACTAACATTGAGTCTTGCTAATTAACAATGCCGGCTTATAGACACATTATTTTTGTGATAAAACTGTTACGATTATTACTTTTTCCCACCCGATGTAATTCGGTCTGAAGCAGAGGTCAGTCAGAATTTACTTCTAAAGAGATTGTGCTGGGAGTTTTTAGATTTCTGCGAATAAAATTATACAAAAATTAAAAAAATTCGTTATTTGCTATTTTTTTTGTAATAATTAAAAAGGTGTGAAAATATGACTGTACATTAACAGACATTTAAAACTTAACAAAGTTATTACACAATAAAGATTGCATCTTACATTACAATATAAATAAAATAAACGATACTAGAGAACTTGCACAAATTTCTATACAAAAGTTTCGCTTTTGAAATGTTAATGAAGCATATATCTAAAAAGTATGAAAAATTATTAAATGCTGATCAATAAACCTTGAACAATAATAGGCACATAAGTATAAGATTCAAATAGCGATTCATAAGACTGTTTAATATTGAAACTTTTTAATTGCTGTGGCATATGTTACTGCTCTATAATTTATAAATATCGTAAACCGAGTGGGATACACTGCGGGCTGAAAAAATCCAAGGGTTGTCTGTTTCTTACAAGAGTGCTAAGAGTGCATAACTTAATAATAATTTGGCCCGTACCTCAACTGTTTACAGGAATAATTTGGCCCGTACCTCAACCGTTTACAGGAAGCGATTTCAAATTCTCTGCACGGTTATTGCGCATCGTACTCACATAACTAATTAGCCTAATTATTTAATTTCACTCACACGACTGCACATTTACCAGCATATGTTTTTATTTTGGATACTTTCTTTTTTATACATCTGGGGGAGGGGATTTAACCACCAAAACACCCCTATTGTGTCACTGCTTTGGACAGATCTGAAATTCAACGGTTCGTGTGGTAAGAGGAGTTGCAATATCATCACCAGCTTCAACTCCAGACGCAGAGTAAAAATTTTACGTGTCTAGAAATATTAGTCTTTTATTGACATGCTCGTTGATAATAAATTAACATTTTTATTACCTATAGTGTTTTAAAATAATTTAAATTATCTATTTAAATATTACACAAGCCTTTTTAATATTACACAAGTTAATATTGCAAAAATTAACTTTTTGGAAATTGTCTCAAATATTTTAGGTGAACTTGTGTTGGCGATTTCAAATATTTTCCCATCGTGTACATTTTTTTTTACAAATAAGGTATTAAGATGTTTAAAAAATGACGCAAAATGAAACTTTTGTTAAACAAAGTTTTACTAATACGAAATGTTGTCAAATGAATTATAACTAAAGGCTACTTAAGTATGGTTTATAAGCACTTAAAGTTCACTGTAAATTAACCTAAGTCTTTGTGGTATCTTTTCGCTGACTTTCGAGGCTCTTTTGGGTACTTTTCTTGTTATGAACGTTCTGCGGACCGTCTCTCTTGAACATCCAGCAGTAGTCAGAAATCATATTTTCGTTCCATCTTCCTTGGTATCTTCTTTCTGTTTCTTTAATATTATGACAGAATCTTGCACCATGATCTTTACGTACTGCATCAAGGATTTCCGAAAAATAGTCCAAATACAAGTACAGAAAAACTTATTTTAAGCTAATTCGACATGTCAATTGTTTATACTTCTTCAACATATTTCTTACAATATTCTGTTCTGTCTGGTCCTTCTTGCTTCTAAGAAAGTTTTTCATTACATCTTTTAAGGCTTTCCACGCGTCTTTTTGTTTTTGGTCCATGTAGTGTCCTAAACGTGTCATTCTTCATAAGCTTTCTAATGTTTGGCCCTACAAATATTCCTTTGCCTCTGACAATCGTGGGAACTCGGTACAGAGGTACTTAAAACGTTCTCCGTATTTAGGCAGTGACTTGACAAATTGCTTCATAAGTTCGTGTGGAGTGGATGGATCAAGACTTTCCTTGGATCAAGTGATCTATAGTGTAAAATATTTTTACATCTTGGATCTTTAACACAAATTGATCACACTTTGTGAGAAGCCCATGATTTGAATTGGCTCCTACTTTACACTAAAGTACGCATACCATACCTTTCTCACAAAGGTATACGAACAACTGAGGGACAGAATAAAACAATTACGTTACAGTGGAAAGGCGGTGAGGGCAGCTAGACGTGTGGGTCCTGAACACATCCAGGATTCAATTTGTTTTCTTTACTGTTAAATACGTATCTTTTTACTGATTCACATTACCTTTTTAAATTATTCTTTTTGTTTCATATATATATTGCAACGATACAGATTAAAACTGCATAGATAGGTTATATTGAAATTATTACAACAGAATCTATATCTGGAGGTAGGAAAATTTATTAAATTAAATTGTTTATTAAAAATTTGTCTTTCAATAATTGAGTCTATTTGCTGGTTTTACATATATGTTACTTGTTCGTAGAATTCCGACAGTTTGCGTAGACTCGCGACGCTCCGCACGCTGCTAGCCTGCACCGCTGCGACTCTGCACGTCGACCGATCGAAGATCACTAACGCTGAAATATTTACGTTGATAGTTCACGTCTTTGCACACACGCACACTGCGACATGAACTGTTATCGTTTATAATTTAAATTCACTTAATCTCAGGGATTAAAACTGGGTAAAATAGATCGTGTATTGAGCTTACACAAACTCCGGCTTCTTGAAGTGTTCTCGGGTTACTATCAAAATATCTCGGCAGATATTTCGCCCATAAGGAAATCTTCCACTGTACGCGGGAAAGCACTAGAATGGTCTATTTATTATTTGAGTTCTGTAAGTGGTAATGGTTACGAAGAACTCGAACCGTGAACCAACGTCTAAGTCTAAAGGAAAACGACCTGTCTTGTCACGAAAAACTCGTGGCAGCGAGTATGTCTTTCTATGACGAGTCTTTGGAAGAAACTAAGCGATGAGCACTCGACAAAGGACCATCTCAAATAATTTTTAGACCTTTTGATTGGTTGAAACTCTAGCAACGTCACAGATGAGAACACAGATAGACTGAAATCAGGCTTAAACTCTGTCCGATTCTGCAAAGGCCTGTCTAGATTTAATCTACAAATTTTATTACTTTCTAGGAGATAACAAGAATAAAAGAAGACTGATTTCATTAAAAAAGAACCATATAAAAATTATAGTTTTGAAAATTTATTATATGGAAAATGTAGCTTATAACCATGAGAATACTCTGTCCAAGTTTCAGAACGAAATGTTAATTTTCCTCGAAGCTATTAAATAAAATGTAAATCACACGCGCACCCGCGCACTTACACACAAATATTTTATATGACATAAAAGAGAATAAAATTGTGAACATTGTGACATAACATACTTTTTAAACATAGCTTGATTCAAAACTTATGACTACTTTACAAAGAAAGAACAAATTCAATTTAAGACATGTCTATTTGTCTATGGCCGTCAGAAAATGTTATATAGCATTAGTGTTCCACTTAAATGAACTTCATACCTGTGTACTGTTGCACACATATTTATATATATTGTACTGCTGTTAAATTGCAACACAGTACATAAGAGGAAAATAATAAACGTCAACCAGAAATGAACCCGTGGCAGCTGGAAGAATTCAGAATCAGTCTAGTTACACTTGTATGGTAGCTATTTTTTACATTGTTATTTATCAAAATATTACATACTAACTTTATTTGGTTTGGTTTAAAGAAAAGAAGATATCATATACAATAGTAAAAAGATCAAACAGTCTAATAATTATTAACCCTGAGGTAGAGTTTCTTTTCATGTGCTGATAAACAAAAAACATAATAACGGTAATTACATATCATAATTACATAATTAATTACAGTACTAAGAAAAAACAACAGCACAAATAATGGCGCCCATACGTGAAAGCAAAGATTTTCTTTAAGCCAGCACCAAATAACATAAATTTGTTAAATTTAATTAGCATAAAAATCTCCTTATAATTAAATTTAGTTAAATATTGTAAAATGGCTAACAAACCAGAGCAACGATATGAATTAAGGAGTAATAGTGTTGAAGAGGAAGAAACTGAAATGGAATTAATAGTAAGGGATGCCCAAGGGGACCAGCCAAAGAAACCAACCCAACCAATGGACGATAATTTACAGGAAATGATGAGGATTATGATGGAGCAATTCGGAAGAATAGACGAAAAGAATAACAAAACCAGCGAAACAGTATTGAAACAAATAAGGGAAGATAAAAAGGAATTAAAGAAACAAATGAAGGAGGATATTGAAAAAATGGACAAGAAAATGGACAGTAACCAAGAAGAGTTTAAACAAATGAACAAGAGAATGAAACCTTATTAAAACAAAATAATGAGGAATTAAAGGAGACCATTCAACAACAAATAAATGGGGTGAATAATAAATTAGACCAGCAGAAGGCTGAAGTTGAGTTAATATTGAAAAATTATGAGGAAGGGAATGTCAGGCAATTTGCAGAGGTGAAATTGAACATGGAAACAATGGAAAATAGGTGAGACAATATAGAAACGAGACAACAATCACTGAAGGAAGAAGTGGAAGAGAAATTAGGAGAAAATAAACAAGAAGTCATGGAACAGATGACGAGAGAATTTGTAAAACACAAACAGGAGGTAACTAGCAATATTCAATCCATGGAACACCAGTTGGACAACAAAAATACCAAAATAGAGGATACCATGGGACAATTAGTATTAAGGGTCAATGAAATAGAACAAAATGGTAATCAAACATGTGTTATCCGAGAAGACAAGAATATTAGTCATGAGGTGCCACATATGAAAGGATATATAAAAAATCCTATGGAGTATTTAAATAGAATGAAGGAATATTTGCATAGTACCAAGGAAAATAGATGGGAAAGAATTAAGCTAATGTTAGATCAAGGGTTCCATGAAATGAATGATTATTGGTGGGATGCTGTTAGTAACACCTTGCATAGCTACCAGGAATTCATGGAAAGCTATAAAAATAAATATTGGACACGATCCATACAAACAAGGGTGCGGGAGACCATAGTATATGGTAGGTACAACCCAAGCGTAGGAGAAACACCGACCTCGTATTTCTTATCGCATGTTTGCAGGGCAAGATATTTAGACCCACCCATGGATGACAGATATGTGGTGGAAGCTTTGAGTCATCATTTTCCTGAAACGGTAAGCTTAGCACAAATTGCCAGTCAAGCCAATACTATACAAGCGATGACATTATTACTCACTGATTATGAGAGGAAGATGAATTATGACAGTCGTGCTGGACAAGGGAATATGAGAGGAGACAGCTACCCTAACCGATATCCGGAAGAACAAAACCGTAGTAGAAACCAAATAGTAGAAAGGAACGACCAGAGAAATGTTCCAAGATACCATGATAGGGAAGGTGGAAGAAATTACTACAGAAACGATAACCGGAATGACCGGAGATATGATAATAATAATAATAACAATAATAATTATAGGGGCAACCACGCTTCAAATAACTATTGAGCAAATTTTATACGCCGAAACTATGATTCCCGAGTTTATAATAGTCATTACCCGAGGGAGATGGATCGAAATGAACATTCTCGCAGTGAGTATAGACAAAGTGAGGCAAACAACAACTATGAACAGATAAGACAGAGATCAACATGGTTCCCTTTCACAATCAGAAAATAGTCAACATGAAGGAAGGAGAGAGGAGAGAGCAACTGCAAAGGAAAATCAGGGAACCCATATAGCTCGAATAAACTATATCAGGACTGATGAGAGGGATAACCAAGAGGACTATCGTGGAAACCGTAAAACTAATCCCGATTCCGGGAATGCTGAGGTAAGGAATGGACGGAACGAAGATGATATAGAACCGTATGTGTATGACCCATACTGTGACGATCCCATAGAAAGATTTGCAACCGCATATAATCTACGGAATCCACCGGAAAACCATATTGGTGGAGCAGCCCGAACAGTGGCCAATACAGGATAGTTAAGATAAATTATTTGGAATCAATTAAAAAACAACAAAATTCTAAAAATAAGTAAGTACATCTTACTATATATATATTTCAGAAGAAATTATTTTGAACCAATAATCATAAAAGAAGAGAAAGACGGTTAACAACCATAATAATTATTTTAATAACCAGATTAATCAGTATAATAACGATGATAAAAAACAATTAATACTAGTTACTATTTAAGAAGGGTTAGAATGAGTTAGATGAAGATAGAATCTAAAATATCATTGATTGACAGCACCAAGATGGAAATAATACAACATGTAGGTTGAGTAAGGTTAACCAGTTACCTGTGAAAGATAGAACATTAATTGAAGTGATAAAACACTAGAAGTGAAATAGTCATAGAATAAAAATGTGAAGAGACCTCAAAGAAATCATGTAACAATCCCTTGAATATAAGTTTGTAGCGAAGGAGCTACCTTATAGGTAATTATTATATGTATTGTGTTGTGATAGTGCAACTTTTATTTTTTCCTGGACAGAGATGAATTTCCTCTGATTTCAGATGATATATTTAGGGAAAACGGCGGAGTAATGGAAGCCAAGAGTGCCCCTCCGAATCCGAACCCATGTGTAGTATTTTTGTTAGGGAATTATGGTATTTTAGGGATGATACAAACAACAAGGTAAAGAAATAAAAAAATAAATATGACAATATGACTCGAGGTGTGAAAAGTAAGAAGAAATTAAGTGTTCCAACATGAAAAACAGGAATATAATTAAAAGTAACCAAATAAATGATAGAATAACCCAAAGTGTATGAAGAATCGACATCAAGTTTTAGGTGCTAAGTTAATATATGATATTTGTACAAAAGTCAAGGTAGCCAATGTCAGATATGAGGGAAGGTGGATAAATCATCAAGCATTGAGAGCGTTAGAGCAAGTTTTGTTGACATTTGTGGACCATTGTCAACTAGTGGTAGGAGATGTATGAAATATACTGATTATCATGGACAGCTATTAGGTTTACAAAGCATATCACATCATTGAAGGCGATACTCATATTATAATAAAAATAATTAAAAAAAAAGATACTTCTGAAATGAAGAACAAATGAAATTTATGACCAGGATTGGGAAGGTGAGGTTCAAAAGAAAGATAATGTTTTAGTCATGTTTTTGAGTTTTTTAGCCATGAAATTAGGCACAATTGTTATTTTGTAATTATTATATTTGATGTAAAACCAGCTGGTTTAATTAATGTTATTTTAAGCCATAAATGAGTGTTTAAGATATGGTGATTCGTGATAGTGATGAACCATATTTGTTATATTGTAGTATGACAGATGTTCCACCAATAATTAATTCATTTAAGATCATAAAAGATAATTAAATTACATATACTCAAAGAATGTCAAATGAAATTCAATTAAACTTCAAAGGAAAACACCACAATAAAAGAAAAACAATAATTAAATAATAAAAATACAATTAAAAGTCAAAGTAAATAAATTAAAGACAACTCATATTAAAAAATCAGGAGATTACCCAGGAGAATGGGAGCAGGAAATAAACAAGATACCCCAAAATCAAGAAAAAAGAATAAGATTAAGAGCAGGTGATAAACAAAATACCCCAAACACAAGAAGAAGAAGAATAAATTTTAATATCAGGTAATAAACAAGATACTCCGAACCAACCATCAGACAAGATAACACTGAGTACCTTGGTTTACCCAAGAATGAACACAAGAAGGAAGACGAGAAGAAAGGAAGAAATAGGATGGAAGAACCACAATAAAAACCTATTATTAACTACCATTAAACCCCAAACCAATTGATACCATTAAAGAAAGTATAACATCCCAAAACCTTATGAAATTGTAATAATTTATAAACAAAAGTGTTGTGTAGTATGATAAGAAGTGCACCAACTAAAGTTATTATATGATGAAAAATAAACAAATCTTCACAGTCCATTATGACTAAAGGTCTGGTCTGAGAATAATAAAACTCAAATATAAGTCAGAACCAACAGTGAAAGTGTACTAGTGTAAGTGTTTTGAAATGTAATAAACTTCAAGTTGTAGTGTATCTATAACTTAAACAATATGCTATAAAATAACTTTTATATTTTATAATTAACAAATAATGAAATATTAAAATGGATAATGTTTCCAATATTTCATTAAATAAGGTCACTGTGTTATCTCAAGACATTCGTAGGAATGACAATAACAAAGAAAGTGTGGGTGGAAATGTTTACTGTATAAGGGGATGTTAGATAATAGTAGTAGAATCAGAAAGGACTGGTAATAGTTTAAGTTTTAACAGAATTAAGAAGTTTAAATGGCTGATATTGTTCAAAGCCATGAACTCCATATTTTTAAAAGAGTTCTAATAGAATAAGGTTTATATGTTTAGAGTAAGTTGTATTAGTTATATCACAGCATACATCCAAATTAAAATGTTTCAGTATGGATGCTGTATTAATTTACAAATGAGTTAAATGTATGTTCAAAACAGTTTCAGCAAACATGTTCAACTTTAAAGACTGCTGATTAATGTTAATTATTATTTTTGTAACAGTAGCATGAATTAGATGCTACACATCTCAATAATTATGTATACAATTTTATTTTATGTCATGTTAACTATTAAGAGTCAGAGGAGGAGTAGAATTAAATTTATTTGAAAAAACCATACATGTAAAATACTAAACTCTAGGCCAAATAATGAATTCACAAAAATTAATATAAACCAGTTAATTCACCAATGAACCATGTAAACTGACAAGATTTAGGTAAGGTAGGTCAATTAACAACTACTGTAAATTAACCTATGAGTTAAAAGAGTAATATAGAAAAATATCTTAAATTATTGAAATTTTTGAAATGTATAAAATAACTATTTTTAAAGAGGAATGGTAAATTCAGAAATTATCACTAAAAGACAGTTCAAATGTTAAATTTATAAGTAATTAAGGAAAGAAGGATTTGTGACCATTTGAAATTTATTATAATTAAATTAATAACACTTAAAATGGCAGTAAAAGTGTGGAAGGACGGAAACAGTTTTTTTGGGCCTAGATTTCCAAAAAGACAGAAATTTGGTAATTTTAACAAAAATCTCAACAAATATGGACTATGACATATCAAATTAAACAGAATGAGATAAATAAACCAATTATATGGTTAATAGTTCATGAAAGCGAACAATTATTTTAACAATACTTTTCCAATATTAAATTGGCAAGATATTTCCTAAAGTGGAGGAAGTAAGTTAGTTCTTTGTTAACGTTCAAACTGAACAGTCGATGCGGAATCGCGTTCTTAAAACCGTATAATGGAGTGCAAAGGTTAAAGCCTAAAATCAGTGGAAAACGGGAGTTACATAAATTAACACTTTTCGAGTCAAAACTAATGAAATACTCCACAACAACAGTGAAAACGAACTATACACCACATAATACAAGTGATTTAAAACCTTGAAACTCCATAATATTAATAATTCACTCTACAACAAATTAACAATTCTTCGTCACGAACAGACAAAGTGAACACCTCTAATAGAAAACAATTAACACCAGTGGACACTGAACACTCATCCAGAATACCTCAAACAATATACTAGACAGTATACACAATTTCGGAGAGCTTTAAAACAATTATAACGGTGAATTTATTGTGAGATTTTCCTGTGACAAGAATACGTATAACCTCATCAATTCAGCTAGCCGCCATGATTATCCCAACATGCACTGCAACCGTCCGACTGATTTCATAGAAGCAGTATTGGTTTGAGAATTCAAATATATTAAACATTATATATATTATTCACAATTGTTAAATATTAATTATTTAAGATTATTTCTTGTAAATGTTATACTTTATAGGCCTGCCCTTCTCTGACTATTATAAAATAATCGTTGAAAGAACCTTTATTAATAATTATATAAAATTTTAACCTGTATTCACATATCGATATATCTCTGTGACGGAGTCGAACAATTGCTCTAAATCGATTTAAAATCGATTATTATTAATAACTGTCAATAAATCAATTTATTTCAACTGTGTGAATTATAAAATTATTTCACATTTTACTGTAAGTGTTTAATTAACCACGAGACTTCCTGGAAGACGAGAATTATTAACGAAAGGTGAGATACTGGAGCAGCACTGAAGATCATTAATCGATTGCTGAAAGGAGATAATCTGATTAACTCCAGATTTTGTTAAGCTCGACCAGAAGTGCAAGTTAAACCAAAAGTACCTTACAGAATTTTAAAAATTTGAATAAAACATAAAACCAGGATTAATTCTAAATTATATACACAACAAACAAACATAAAATTTTTGTTTCTTTTCAAAAAAATTTTTTCTTTCTTTTATTTGTAACTACAGTTAACAGGTCTTGTTACAATATTAATAAAAGAAAAAAAAAACAATTTGTTAAAGAACCTTGTGAGATACAATTAACTAATTAATCAGATGTTTTAAATATTAAGATTAGACTATGTTTGTGATAATAAATTAATTATTTCAAAATCTCATCTCAAGTTGTATCTGAGATTATGAAATAAGGGAAGGTATTATGTACTGCTGTTAAAATGCAACACAGTACATAAGAGGAAAATAATAAACATCAACCAGAAGTGAACCCGTGGCAGCTGAAAGAATTCAGAATCAGTCTAGTTACACTTGTATGGTAGCTATATTTTACATTGTTATTTATCAAAATATTACATACTAACTTTATTTGGTTTGGTTTAAAGAAAATAAGATATCATATACAATAGTAAGTAAGATCAAACAGTCTAATAATTATTAACCCTGAGGTAGGGTTTCTTTTCATGTGCTGATAAACAAAAAACATAATAACGGTAATTACATATCATAATTACATAATTAATTACAGTACTAAGAAAAAACAACAGCACAATATACATACATATGAAAAAGTACACTATCGCTTAGTTTAAAAAGTCTAATAGGTATTTATAATCATACAGGTAAATCATAATTAAATTAACTGGATTTTGTCAAATTTCAACAAAGAAATCGCTTGTTGTAAAAAAAACTAGTGATGGAAATTTGTCACTATTTTCCCGTAATTAGCACTCTAAAAACTATAAAACTCATTTGTTAGATTTAAGGCAATTTTACCATCGCAGCCTGTGTTACTAAATTACATTATTAAACATTACTAAATTAAATGTGTTGATATAACGCTTGAGACCTATTAATGAAAAAAACCTATCATACGTAGAACAAATCACCCGTTTGCTTTACATGCAATGGTTCCTTCTGAAATGACAAATTTTCTGTAGGTGCATACAACAATATTTTTTCTACAAAATTCACTCAAATTATGCAAGTCTGCATCATACGTTTTAGGCTTCCCAGTCTATTTTACCTTTAATAATTGACTCTTGAACTAAACATGAAGGACTCACTCGTGAAAGGATTATGGAAAAACAGCTAAGACGCTGTTGATCCTAAGTAAAAAAAGTGAAAAAAGTTATTAAGAAACCTTTTGGAGGTAAAGGTTGAAGATATAAACAGAAATTCCATTGCTTTGTAATTTAAAACGTTGTAATGTAAGAGTAGCTTCACATGATCCCGTATTCCTGACGTCTTCAGCGACTCCTCTTCTTCTTCATATATTAAGCAGATTGAGTGATAAGATGCCTAATACTATTTTCGTCTTCTCAGGCTTTTCTGACTCTTGAGTTTTGTATTTCCAAGCCAGTCTGCCACTGCTCCTTACGTAGGCCTATAGTTTATTCCAGTTTGACGTGTAGGCCTACAGTAAGGATACTGATCTCGTTACGACTATCGTCATTCGGACGACTGCAAGCCTTTATCGTAGGGAGGAATCTCATCTTCACTTGTTTGTTTGTTTAGCATCGTACAACTGAGTTGGCACAGCTAGATTCTTACAAACCTAGTACAGTATCTGCTGTAGCCTATACGTTTTATTTCTTACTTGACAATACAGGTTTTTAATTTTTAATTTTATTCTACTCCGTACATTCATATAACCTGTAGGCCACATCCCTATACAGAATGAGGCACCAAATGTTATTTAAGTATAGTGAGAGAACCTTACTTCTTCAGTAATACTCGTTATTTAGTTCAATTATTATAATTGCATAGTTTTTGGTAATCGTGTGGTATCTGGTAATACGAATTCAGTTGCAAGTTTAAATATCTCGTGAATCTCTATATGAAGTTAATTAAATTTACCACTGAGTGTGTTTCACGATCACTATAGACAATTCTACATTATTTGAGACGTAGACACAGTTAAGATAACATGACTAGCAGCTTATATGGAGATCTGGTTAAAATGCGTCAGCCAAATTTTTCTACTGAATCAACTGTTCTTATGTATACAATGTGTAGTATTATTTGGTCAATAAACATAAAATATTCATTAGCGCATAATTTTGTATTGTATTATTATTTTCCCACTTTCCCAGAAGGTATTATTCCTCACTTAAACATACCGTTGGAAGTCAAAATCGTTTTATAAAAACAGCACGTAGTTACCGATTTCTTTTTTATAGATGCATCAAACGTTTTGAGTATCCAACGGTGGCAATCAAGATGTGTATAATCAAAAGCTAAAAATTGATAACTTCCACAACGTATATTTGATTCTACGTAAAAAATAACAAATCTGTATAATTTTTAATATTTTTTATATTGAATCTATAAATCTGCGCGTAAACTTTTTACTCCGACAGTTTTCAGACTCAGTTATACGGGATACCGTAACATATTCTGCACCGATACGTTTTAGTTAAACTACCGGAATGACTCGTAAAAGGCCGCGCCTACGTAAAGGCAGATAGCACGACTACCTGATCATAAATATTTATATGCATTGATTGACTTTGGCCATTACATTCATCATTCATATTCATAGTTTGTGGCCATTACACAAGGAAACAAGTACCGGTATTAGGCAAAACGTTAGAGCCGTTATGAGTATAAGTAATTACTGTTAACATAAAACAATACAATACAGATTCCGGAATCGTGTGATAAATAAAAACCGACCGATAAATTAAAAAATACCTTGAGTTATTATTTGTAAAGTAGAACCAACAGAAAGAATATGTATAAGAAAATGCTTAAAGTGTCAAACGCTTAATGCATATATGACGTTTGAAATGTATGAGAATGGTGTGAAAGTGGCAACGTTGTGACAACTGTAGTGACATCAATGAAGTTTTTCCAATACTGTCACTGCAAAACTATCAGTCTTTCTTTATCAGTCATTGTAATACACACGTTTCTGTAAATATTGAAACAATGTAAATTTACATATAAATAAATACAGACTTTCAATACTTACAGTGTAATGGAATTTCCGTCGTAGTAAAATAACTAAAAAGGAAAATTGTTTAACCGCTTTATTAGATAACCTTTAGAGAATATCGGAATAATACGTGGTGTTAGTTTCATTATTATTATAATTATGACGAACAACTGTTCTCGCAGATACTGAAATAATTTTGATACTATAATATTTTCTCTCTCTCTCTCACACTCTCACACACACACACGCGCGCGCACTGTACAATATCATGTAACTTTTCGCTTTGTTGTCTCTTTGTCTACATTACTCGTCCGAATTTTCTGTTAAAAATGTTTTAATAATTTTATGAGAGTAATCCGTAATTAAACATCTTCATAAGCAAATATCTACATAATTAATCCGTTAAATTATATATTAACGGTAATTAAGTATCCTGCGAATGCAACTGTAATTAAAATGTAACATTTACTGTATATTCTTCCAACTGTAATGTCTTACCGTTCAGGTCAAGCTGCATAAAGGAATCATTTTGACTTAACCTGATGAATTAATTTCACGCTGCGTGGAGCTGCATCAAACGCAAATCGTTGTACTGACGCTGTGCATATTTTTGACAGAGTCGAAAAAGCCTGACGCTGCTTAATTTCCTACACTGTGACAAAACAGGTTGTACGGAAATTACACGACGCCGTCTCATGATATTTGACAACATATTCGCTAGTACTAACAAATGTACACTTTCATGAACGATTACCTTACTTAAAAGTGTAACGTAATTAAGCAAAATGTTATATGTACTTAACACATTGCTACTAATGCTTCAAATGAATACAAATTATTTACACGATTGAAAGGAGCGATAAGAAATTTAAATCTTGGTCAAAATACATAAAAACATTAGACGTCTCCCACGTTAGTAACCAAAATTGGGTAAAAGGCACGTCGGGTAGAATAAATTGAAAAAAACCTGGACTCCAGGTAAATCAATATAAATAAAAACTCGTAATATAGATTTAAAAGTGAGTGTATATCTTTTTAAGCGATCAGCCAATCAATCACTGTATATGTCTGTATGGTGCCGTTGACATAAAAGAGTGTAGATGTAGGTTAACCTTCACACATAGAAAGCCAGCTTACGAATATTTACAACAGCTGGAATTCAAGACCGTATTATAATGGTATGAAAGTATTTGTATTGAATACAACGATGATGGACTGAACACATGTAGATATTGGCGAAACAGGACATGGATTATTCGGTGCACAATTAACCCTTTAAATTTTACAACGATTATTCAGGATATATTACCCAGAACAGATACCCAAAGAAGAAGAGTGGAGAAGAACTATGAACAAATTTATCCATATTGAAAAAAAAACAACTAAAAATGGGGTCACATCCTTAGAAAACTGAAGATGTTATCTTTACGTAAGCACTTAGCTTATTTACCTACGAGTCGCAGTCAATTCGTAGCCTCCCAGAATTACGTGGAATTAATTCTCATCTGCACGTTGCTGATGGGAAATTGCTGCAATGAAGTTATAGCTTCGGAGTCGGTGTACTTGGAAATTATTATTATTGTTATTATGATGCTAACAGAAAATTAGCTAACATTCGCAGAGTTCTTATTTACAATGACAAATTGAAATAAAATTCTCAGTAAATTTAATTAAAAAAGGAAAAATTGGTGAAACAATTTCCAAGAATACACGTAAGTGTTTAATTTAATCATAATATCTATTATGCTGATAAAGAATGAATGCAGTTTTATGGCTACTGGCATGGTAATCATTACTTGTGGCGGAGGGATCCGACGGGTTACATCTCCCTTTCGTTAGCTGTATTTACTTGTGTCAAGTAATCGTGAACCTAACGGCACAAATGTTGTAAATCACATACATTTCAGTTTGAAGTAGTCTACATTTTTAAAGTTATCATAAATATGTAAGTAGTCCTCATATGTAAATATGTAAGTACTCCATAATTGAGTAGTCCTCAATCGTATCATAAATATAAATCTGATCCAATGTATATTAATATTATTAAATGCTAATGTCATAAATGTTAGACTATAAATATAAACTTACAATTACTCTAAACTTGTTTGTTGAAGGCGTTTACGAAATACATCGTACCTGGTTTTCGTCTCAAAAAACGATGCCAAATTAACGGGTGGTAGCCTATTTCAATTTCATAAGGTGTTTTTAGTTGATGTTGAAGTTGCCAGTTTATTACCTTACAACGGTGTTTTCATTTGAACTGAGAATATGTTCAGTTTCACTCGGACGCAAAATTGCACTTTATGCTCTACACATGACAAATCTTTATTTGATTTTTACAGTTTGCTGGCCATAATGTAAAGGTGAAAATGATACTGAATTGTCGGTTATTGTCATTTCAGAAAATTTATAGTTTAGAACAAATCGTTTTGGTACATTTTTACGTATAAATATTTGGTTTTTTAGTTAAGACAGAAAACTAAATTAAGTGTCTTTATTAATTATGAATTTCTAGTCGTATATCGTACTACAAAGTAGGACGTTTTATTGTAACAATTTAGGTTAAACTTACTTTTAATCATCTTAGTTATACTACTTTGACAGCTTATGTTAATGTATTAATCTAAAAGTTTTCAGTTGCTATTTATACTACATGCCACATATAAATTAGATTGACAGAAAGTGTCTCATCGTGTCGTGATGAAGTGGTGATAGTAGCGGCTGTCGCTCTGATGAAGGGGACATGACAGGGCCTGAAAGAGGTATGTAAAATTAAAAACAATGTAGATGTTTGTAATGTGGTTTATTAAATCACATGTATATTGCGATGTATAGGTGTCGCATAGAATAAGCAGTCGAGATATATTTACCGGAATGAAGTGAATTTATTAATGATGATGTTATCATTTTATGACAATCTACTGAGGTTTTAATACAGTTTATGAAAAATAATTAATCTGCCTCTGCTGACCTTTGTAACACAACTAAATATTTACTTTTTATACAATGAAATATATTTAAAAGATCTTTTTGTCTTATTTACTACAAAGTCTTTACCGATGTGATAGTCTTTCTTTTAAATAATTTTGTTATTGTACATAAATAATGTAGGTTCACTTCCCTTTAATGTCGACTGCACATCCTTCAGACGACGGGTTGATCGGGTCGCTTTCGGGGATGTAGGTATTTCTCACGACCACGGTTATATAATCGCGAATCGATATTGTTACTGCTAAAATAGTGTGTTATGCTCACAATTTTTTCCAGTCAGCTTAAAGTTTCTATATACCCTGATCGGATATCTTGAACCTTTGCGGGATCTTACAATATTTTTTGCAGTAGCTATAGGAAATTTTAACTTGTGTTAGTTGTGATCAGCAGACCGATCGTCATGAACCACTCGACGCTTACAAGTTATACCCAAAAGAGACTTATCTATCCGTTTCAAATAATTATCCTCGATTGAATTCTCGTAATTTGATTGGTTCTTCGGTAACCCCTTCTATGACTCTTGTACGTATAGGTTATAAATGTTATTGTCCCAGAAGGCTTCCGAGCAGTACAATTCTTGTTCACAAAACCTGATCAATTTTACCACTGAAATTTTTGCCATAAAACATTTTTACTTAAATTATGCTACATATAGTTACTGATTTAAATAACTATTGTCATCAGTTAGGTCTTTTTATGAATTATCCCGTAAGATAATTATTTACACTCGCACACGCGCACTACACACGCGGCTAAGCATCGTTACCCACAATTTCACAGCATTTAAAGTTGTTTCAATAACCTAAAAATACTTAAGTAAAATTTTTAACAATAGTCTTTATTAACCAATTTATAGTGTTCAAACCTGCAATCTCTACTTATTCACAAAGTGTCTTTATATGCTATCATATGCTAATATTCTCTACTACATTACGTAGCCTATGTAATTAGAATGTCCATTGCAATATATTTTGTGTGTGTGTGTGTGTGTGTGTGTGTGTGTGTGTGTGTGTGTGTGTGTGTGTCTGTGTGTCTATGAGCTTTGATCAAAATGTTTGTATAATTTTTGAATTTTCCGTGTTATTAGTGTCTGATTAAAAGTTGTTTTTGCGTGAGGTCGGTACACATCTTAGTGAAAAGCGTCTAAAATTTTAGCCTATTGGATCCATAGCTTAGATTTTACATCTAATTGAGTAAGTTGTGTTTCTGTGCATGCATTGAGAAAATTTGAAGAACATGGATTCAATTTTGTATAAAGAATGAGATAAGCTATAGCAGGATATAGCATCCTGGTGAACAAGTTGTAGGCTCTGGTGACAAGCGGCTTACAAATTATACAAACCCCTCAAAGACTGTCGTGAACGAATTAATGGATGTAATAATTAGATGAAGATTCGTTGCTTTGCGTTTCACAAATTTGTATCACTAGGTTCAACTATAATTCAATAGTACTATTCGGCCATTTGCATGAAGATATTAGTAGAAAACGACCAGACTTACGGAAGGAAAATATATGGCAATTGCGCGCTGATAATGCACTAGAAAGCAAGTTATTGTTTGCAGAAGAATTTTAGGCAAACACATGATAACACACCGCAATCACAGTATTCGCCGGATATATCCTAATGTGACTTTTCTTATTCCCAGTAATGAAAACGACCAACGTTGAAGGAAAATTTAACACAAGCACGTTATTCTTCAAGATCTTTAATTTTTACTGTTTTAAAAATCCGACGAGGGGTTAGTATACACGTTTACTCCAGCTGTTGTAGCTCGAGTACCAACAATGGTAACGTGACATTAACTCTTGTTGGCACAGAATTTTTATTAACTTATTGGCACAGAAATGGTAATGGTACATTAACTCTTTGAGGCAAGAATTTTTATTAACAATTTTTTAAAGTATATTATTACTTCCATGTTCCTTAAGGAAATGGAAATATGGTGATGGCAAAAAAAATCGTGTTCGAGATTATTGCAGATTCTGATTGTACTACACTCAAAACATGAAAAAAAGTCATTTTTCGAAAAGTGTGTGTGTGTGTGTGTCTGTGTGTCTGTAGATTTTTTTTCTATGGCAAACGATAACAGCCGCAAATTCAAACAGAATCAAATAATATTTTGCATACAGCCCTGATTTGTAGAGTACTCAAGACCTATTGTTTTTGGTGAAGATCGGTTAAGGGGAACGGGTAGTTTACCAGCAATATTTTTTTAAAATCAAGGGTAATTATTTTCTATGGCAAATGATAACAGCCGCAAATTCCAACATAATCAAATAATGTTTTGCATACAGCACTGAATTTTAGAGTTCTCAAGGCCTATTGTTTTTGGTGAAGATCGGTTAAGGGAAAGGGGTAGTTTACCTGCAACGTTTTATGTTTTAACAAGGGTATTTTATATGGAAAACGATAACAGCCGCAAATTCAAACAGAATCAAATATATTTTTGCAAACAGCTCTGATTTGTAGTGTACTCAAGACCTGTTGTTTTTGGAGAAGATCGGTTAAGGGAAAGGGGTAGTTTACTAGCAACGCTTTTTTATCATGGGTAATTTTACTTCCATGTTCCTTAAGGAAATGGAAGTATGGTGATGGCAAAAAAAATCGTGTTCGAGATTATTGCAGAATATGATTGTACTACACTTAAAACATGAAAAAAAGTCATTTTTCGAAAAGTGTCTGTGTGTGTGTCTGTATGTGTGTCTGTGTGTGTGTCTGTGTGTCTGTGTGTCTGTAGATTTTTTTCTATGGCAAACGATAACAGCTGAAAATTCAAACAGAATCAAATAATTTTTTGCATACAGCCCTGATTTGTAGAGTACTCGCGATCTATTGTTTTTGGTGAAGATCGGTTGAGGGAAAGGGGTAGTTTACCAGCAACGGTTTTTTTTCATCAAGGGTAATATTGTTTGTTTGGCAAACGATAACAGCCGCAAATTCAAACAGAATCAAATAATATTTCGCATACAGCCCTGAATTGTAGAGTTCTCAAGATTAGTTGATTTTGGAAAAATCGGTTATGGGTAAGGGGTAGTTTACCTGCAACGTTTTATGTTTTAACAAGGGTATTTTTTATGGCAAACGATAACAGCCGCAAATTCAAACATAATCAAATAATATTTTGCATACTGCCCTGAATTGTAGAGTTCTCAAGACCTTTTGTTTTTGGTGAAGATCGGTTAAGGGAAAGGGGTAGTTTACCTGCAACTTTTTATGTTTTAAAAGGGTATTTTCTATGGCAAACGATAAGAGCCGCAAATTCAAAAGGAATCAAATAAGTTTTTGCATACAGCCCTGATTTCTTGAGTACTACAGACCTATTGTTTTTGGTGAAGATCGTTTAAGGGAAAGGGGTAGTTTACCAGCCACGTTTTTTGTTTTATCAAGGGTATTTTGTATGGCAAACGATAACACCCTCAAATTCAAACAAAATCATATAATATTTTGCATACAGCTCTGAATTGTAGAGTTCTCAAGACCTATCGTTTTTGGTGAAGATCGGTTAAGGTAAAGGGGTAGTTTACCGGCAACGGTTTTTTATCAAGGGTAATTTTACTTCCATATTCCTTAAGGAATGGAAGTATGGTGATGGCAAAAAAAATCGTGTTCGAGATTATTGCAGATTCTGATTCTACTACACTCAAAACATGAAAAAAAGTCGTTTTCCGAAAAGTGTCTGTGTGTGTGTCTGTCTGTCTGTCTGTGTGTCTGTGTGTCTGTAGATTTTTTTTCTATGGCAAACGATAACTGCCGCAAATTCAAACAGAATCAAATAATTTTTTGCATACAGCCCTGATTTGCAGAGTACTCGCGACCTATTGTTTTTGGTGAAGATCGGTTGAGGGAAAGGGGTAGTTTACCGGCAACGGTTTTTTTTTAGCAAGGGTAATTTTGTTTGTTTGGCAAACGATAACAGCCGCAAATTCAAACAGAATCAAATAATGTTTCGCATACAGCCCTGAATTGTAGAGTTCTCAAGATCTGTTGATTTTGGTGAAGATCGGTTAAGGGAAAGGGGTAGTTTACCTGTAACGTTTTATGTTTTAACAAGGGTATTTCCTATGGCAAACGATAACAGCCGCAAATTCAAACAGAATCAAAAGATTATTTGCATACAGCCCTAAATTGTATAGTTCTCAAGACCTATTGTTTTTGGTGAAAATCGGTTGAGGGAAAGGGGTAGTTTACCTGCAACGTTTTTTTAACAAGGGTATTTTTTTCTATGGCAAACGATAACTGCCGCAAATTCAAACAGAATCAAATAATGTTTCGCATACAGCCCTGAATTGTAGAGTTCTCAAGATCTGTTGATTTTGGTGAAGATCGGTTAAGGGAAAGGGGTAGTTTACCTGTAACGTTTTCTGTTTTAACAAGGGTATTTCCTATGGCAAACGATAACAGCCGTAAATTCAAACAGAATGAAAAGATTATTTGCATACAGCCCTAAATTGTAGAGTTCTCAAGACCTATTGTTTTTGGTGAAGATCGGTTAAGGGAAAGGGGTAGTTTACCTACAACGTTTTTTTAACAAGGTTATTTTCTATGGCAAACGATAACAGCCGCAAATTCAAACATAATCAAATAATTTTCTGCATACAGCCCTGGTTTGTAGAGTACTCAAGATCTATTGTTTTTGGTGAAGATCGGTTAAGGGAAAGGGGTAGTTTACCTGTAACGTTTTATGTTTTAACAAGGGTATTTCCTATGGCAAACGATAACAGCCGCAAATTCAAACAGAATCAAAAGATTATTTGCATACAGCCCTAAATTGTAGAGTTCTCAAGACCTATTGTTTTTGGTGAAGATCGGTTGAGGGAAAGGGGTAGTTTACCTGCAACGTTTTTTTAACAAGGGTATTTTCTATGGCAAACGATAACAGCCGCAAATTCAAACAGAATCAAATAATGTTTTGCATACTGGCCTGATTTGTAGAGTACTCAAGACCTGTTGTTTTTGGTGAAGATCGGTTAAGGGGAAGGGGTACCTGCAACGTTTTTTTATCAAGCGTATTTTCTATGGCAAACGATAACAGCCGCAAATTCAAACAGAATCAAACAATTTTTTGCATACGTCCCTGAATTGTAGAGCGCTCAATGGCTTTCGATTTTGGTGAAGATCGGTTAAGGGGAAGGGGTAGTTTACCTGCAACTTTTTACGTTTTAACAAGAGTAAAGTACTTGAAAATTTATTTAAACTTTTTGAAACAATGGTAATTGTTAAAAATAAAATAATTTTGTTGCCAGGCAATAAAATTATAATTTTTTCATTTTAATGTAAATCTTGTATAAAAGAAAATATATCGCGCTTGGCAGGCGATATTAAGAGATCGGTTAAGGGAATAGGGTTGTTTACCAGCAACATTTTATGTTTTATCAAGGGTAATTTTGATTTGACGAACGATAACTGCCATACATTAAAACAGAATCAATTACTCTTCTGCATACCTTTTTGAATTATACAGAAATCAAGGTCTGTTGATTTTGTTGAAGATCGGTTAAGGGAAAGGGGTAGTTTACCTGCAACGTTTTATGTTTTAACAAGGTTTTTTTTCTATGACGAACGATAACTGCCGTAAATTCAAAGAGAATCAACTAATGTTTTGTATACAGCCCTAAATTGTAGAGTTCTCAAGACCTATTGTTTTTGGTGAAGATTGGTTAATGTAATAGGGTAGTTTACCAGCAACGTTTTATGTTTTATCAAGGGTGTTTTCTATGGCAAACGATAACAGCCGCAAATTCAAACAGAATCAAATAATTGTTTGCATACAGGCCTGAATTGTAGATTACTCAAGACCTATCGTTTTTGGTGAAGATCGGTTAAGGGAAAGGGGTAGTTTACCTGCAACGGTTTTTTATCAAGGGTAATTTTTTTCTATATTAAACGATAACAGCCGCAAATTCCAACAGAATCAAATGATGTTTTGCATACAACCCTGTATTGTAGAGTTCTCAAGGCCTATTGTTTTTGGTGAAGATCGGTTAAGGGAAAGGGGTAGTTTACCAGCAACGTTTTATGTTTTAACAAGGGTATTTTATATGGAAAACGATAACAGCCGCAAATTCAAACAGAATCAAATATATTTTTGCAAACAGCTCTGATTTGTAGTGTACTCAAGACCTGTTGTTTTTGGAGAAGATCGGTTAAGGGAAAGGGGTAGTTTACTAGCAACGCTTTTTTATCATGGGTAATTTTACTTCCATGTTCCTTAAGGAAATGGAAGTATGGTGATGGCAAAAAAAATCGTGTTCGAGATTATTGCAGAATATGATTGTACTACACTTAAAACATGAAAAAAAGTCATTTTTCGAAAAGTGTCTGTGTGTGTGTCTGTATGTGTGTTTGTGTGTGTGTCTGTGTGTCTGTGTGTCTGTAGATTTTTTTCTATGGCAAACGATAACAGCCGCAAATTCAAACAGAATCAAATAATTTTTTGCATACAGCCCTGATTTGTAGAGTACTCGCGATCTATTGTTTTTGGTGAAGATCGGTTGAGGCAAAGGGGTAGTTTACCAGCAACGGTTTTTTTTCATCAAGGGTAATATTGTTTGTTTGGCAAACGATAACAGCCGCAAATTCAAACAGAATCAAATAATATTTCGCATACAGCCCTGAATTGTAGAGTTCTCAAGATTAGTTGATTTTGGAAAAGATCGGTTATGGGTAAGGGGTAGTTTACCTGCAACGTTTTATGTTTTAACAAGGGTATTTTTTATGGCAAACGATAACAGCCGCAAATTCAAACATAATCAAATAATATTTTGCATACTGCCCTGAATTGTAGAGTTCTCAAGACCTTTTGTTTTTGGTGAAGATCGGTTAAGGGAAAGGGGTAGTTTACCTGCAACTTTTTATGTTTTAAAAGGGTATTTTCTATGGCAAACGATAAGAGCCGCAAATTCAAAAGGAATCAAATAAGTTTTTGCATACAGCCCTGATTTCTTGAGTACTACAGACCTATTGTTTTTGGTGAAGATCGTTTAAGGGAAAGGGGTAGTTTACCAGCCACGTTTTTTGTTTTATCAAGGGTATTTTGTATGGCAAACGATAACACCCTCAAATTCAAACAAAATCATATAATATTTTGCATACAGCTCTGAATTGTAGAGTTCTCAAGACCTATCGTTTTTGGTGAAGATCGGTTAAGGTAAAGGGGTAGTTTACCGGCAACGGTTTTTTATCAAGGGTAATTTTACTTCCATATTCCTTAAGGAATGGAAGTATGGTGATGGCAAAAAAAATCGTGTTCGAGATTATTGCAGATTCTGATTCTACTACACTCAAAACATGAAAAAAAGTCGTTTTCCGAAAAGTGTCTGTGTGTGTGTCTGTCTGTCTGTCTGTGTGTGTGTCTGTCTGTGTGTCTGTGTGTCTGTAGATTTTTTTTCTATGGCAAGCGATAACTGCCGCAAATTCAAACAGAATCAAATAATTTTTTGCATACAGCCCTGATTTGCAGAGTACTCGCGACCTATTGTTTTTGGTGAAGATCGGTTGAGGGAAAGGGGTAGTTTACCGGCAACGGTTTTTTTTTAGCAAGGGTAATTTTGTTTGTTTGGCAAACGATAACAGCCGCAAAATCAAACAGAATCAAATAATATTTCGCATACAGCCCTGAATTGTAGAGTTCTCAAGATCTGTTGATTTTGGTGAAGATCGGTTAAGGGAAAGGGGTAGTTTACCTGTAACGTTTTATGTTTTAACAAGGGTATTTCCTATGGCAAACGATAACAGCCGCAAATTCAACCAGAATCAAAAGTTTATTTGCATACAGCCCTAAATTGTATAGTTCTCAAGACCTATTGTTTTTGGTGAAAATCGGTTGAGGGAAAGGGGTAGTTTACCTGCAACGTTTTTTTAACAAGGGTATTTTTTTCTATGGCAAACGATAACTGCCGCAAATTCAAACAGAATCAAATAATGTTTCGCATGCAGCCCTGAATTGTAGAGTTCTCAAGATTTGTTGATTTTGGTGAAGATCGGTTAAGGGAAAGGGGTAGTTTACCTGTAACGTTTTCTGTTTTAACAAGGGTATTTCCTATGGCAAAAGATAACAGCCGTAAATTCAAACAGAATCAAAAGATTATTTGCATACAGCCCTGGTTTGTAGAGTACTCAAGACCTATTGTTTTTGGTGAAGATCGGTTAAGGGAAAGGGGTAGTTTACCTGTAACGTTTTATGTTTTAACAAGGGTATTTTATATGGAAAACGATAACAGCCGCAAATTCAAACAGAATCAAAAGTTTATTTGCATACAGCCCTAAATTGTATAGTTCTCAAGACCTATTGTTTTTGGTGAAAATCGGTTGAGGGAATTTTTTTCTATATTAAACGATAACAGCCGCAAATTCCAACAGAATCAAATGATGTTTTGCATACAGCCCTGTATTGTAGAGTTCTCAATACCTATTGGTGTTGGTGAAGATCGGTTAAGGGAAAGGGGTAGTTTACCAGCAACATTTTATGTTTTAACCAGGGTAATTTTTACTTCCATATTCCTTAAGGAATGGAAGTATGGTGATGGCAAAAAAAATCGTGTTCGAGATTATTGCAGATTCTGATTCTACTACACTCAAAACATGAAAAAAAGTCGTTTTCCGAAAAGTGTCTGTGTGTCTGTGTGTCTGTGTGTCTATCTGTCTGTCTGTAGATTTTTTTTCTATGGCAAACGATAACTGCCGCAAATTCAAACAGAATCAAATAATTTTTTGCATACAGGCCGGTTTTGCAGAGTTCTCGCGACCTATTGTTTTTGGTGAAGATCGGTTGAGGGAAAGGGGTAGTTTACCTGTAACGTTTTATGTTTTAACAAGGGTATTTTATATGGAAAACGATAACAGCCGCAAATTCAAACAGAATCAAAAGTTTATTTGCATACAGCCCTAAATTGTATAGTTCTCAAGACCTATTGTTTTTGGTGAAAATCGGTTGAGGGAATTTTTTTCTATATTAAACGATAACAGCCGCAAATTCCAACAGAATCAAATGATGTTTTGCATACAGCCCTGTATTGTAGAGTTCTCAATACCTATTGGTGTTGGTGAAGATCGGTTAAGGGAAAGGGGTAGTTTACCAGCAACATTTTATGTTTTAACCAGGGTAATTTTTACTTCCATATTCCTTAAGGAATGGAAGTATGGTGATGGCAAAAAAAATCGTGTTCGAGATTATTGCAGATTCTGATTCTACTACACTCAAAACATGAAAAAAAGTCGTTTTCCGAAAAGTGTCTGTGTGTCTGTGTGTCTATCTGTCTGTCTGTAGATTTTTTTTCTATGGCAAACGATAACTGCCGCAAATTCAAACAGAATCAAATAATTTTTTGCATACAGGCCGGTTTTGCAGAGTTCTCGCGACCTATTGTTTTTGGTGAAGATCGGTTGAGGGAAAGGGGTAGTTTACCTGCAACGGTTTTTTTTTAGCAAGGGTAATTTTGTTTGTTTGGCAAACGATAACAGCCGCAAATTCAAACAGAATCAAATAATGTTTCGCATACAGCCCTGAATTGTAGAGTTCTCAAGACCTATTGTTTTTGGTGAAGATCGGTTAAGGGAAAGGGGTAGTTTACCTGTAACGTTTTATGTTTTAACAAGGGTATTTCCTATGGCAAACGATAACAGCCGCAAATTCAAACAGAATGAAAAGATTATTTGCATACAGCCCTAAATTGTAGAGTTCTCAAGACCTTTTGTTTTTGGTGAAGATCGGTTAAGGGAAAGGGGTAGTTTACCTACAACGTTTTTTTAACAAGGGTATTTTCTATGGCAAACGATAACAGCCGCAAATTCAAACAGAATCAAATAATTTTCTGCATACAGCCCTGATTTGTAGAGTACTCAAGACCTATTGTTTTTGGTGAAGATCGGTTGAGGGGAAGGGGTAGTTTACCAGCAACGTTTTTTATCATGCGTATTTTCTATGGCAAACGACAACTGCCGCAAATTCAAACAGAATCAAATAATTTTTTGCATACAGCCCTGATTTGTAGCGTACTCGCGACCTATTGTTTTTGGTGAAGATCGGTTGAGGGGAAGGGGTAGTTTACCTGCAACGGTTTTTTTTATCAAGGGAAATTTTTTTTTTTTGGCAAACGATAACAGCCGCAAATTCAAACAGAATCAAATAATGTTTCGCATACAGCCCTGAATTGCAGATTTCTCAAGACCTATTGTTTTTGGTGAAGATCGGTTGAGGGAAAGGGGTAGTTTACCTGCAACGTTTTTTTAACAAGGGTATTTTCTATGGCAAACGATAACAGCCGCAAATTCAAACAGAATCAAATAATGTTTTGCATACAGCCCTGTTTTGTAGAGTACTCAAGACCTATTGTTTTTGGTGAATATCGGTTAAGGGGAAGGGGTAGTTTACCTGCAACGTTTTTTTATCAAGCGTATTTTCTATGGCAAACGATAACAGCCGCAAATTCAAACAGAATGAAATAATTTTTTGCATACGTCCCTGAATTGTAGAGGTCTCAATGACTTTCGATTTTGGTGAAGATCGGTTAAGGGGAAGGGGTAGTTTACCTGCAACCTTTTACGTTTTAACAAGAGTAAAGTACTTGAAAATTTATTTAAACTTTTTGAAACAATGGTAATTGTTAAAAATAAAATAATTTTGTTGCCAGGCAATAAAATTATAATTTTTTCATTTTAATGTAATATAATATTTTTCATTTAATACAGCAATAAAAAGGCAGGTAAGACACAGCCTGGTTGTTTGGCTGAAAATGATTTTAAATATAAATCTTAGAATATGGAAGTCATGTATGGTTCTCCATACCGATATTTTATATGACGAACGATAACTGCCGTAAATTCAAACAGAATCAACTAGGTTTTTGCATACCTTTTTCAACTAAAGAGAACTCAAGTTCTGTTGATTTTGTTGAAGGTAGGTTAAGGGAAGGGGTAGTTTATCAGCAACGTTTTATGTTTTAAAAAGGGTAATTTTTTTATGACGAACGATAACTGCCGAAAATTCAATGAGAATCAAATAATTTTTTGCACTCTTTGCTGAGTTGCAGAGAGCTCAAGGTCTATTGATTTTGGTGAAGATCGGTTAAGGGAAAGGGGTAGTTTACCTGCTATATTTTATGTTGTACAAAGAGAAATGTTTCCATGACGAACGATAACTGCCGCACATTCAAACAGAATCAAATATTTTTTGAATGCTTCCCTGAATTGTAGAGGACGGAAGGTCTATTGATTTTGGAGAAGATCGGTTAAGAGAAAGGGGTAGTTTACCTGAAACATTTTATGATTTAACAAGAGTAAAATACTTAATTTTTATAAATAAAGTATCCTGATAAGAAGCTCATAGTAATCCACTGTAGGAACGTAGAGGAAACATCTATAAATGAAGAGGTTGCGTGAACGGGGTGGGGGTAATTTTCTATTATTAAAAATTATAGTTGAAGGTGGAGGGGAGAATTTTTTATATGTGTACTACGTTATCGGCAACAAAGAAGTAGTTTTTTGTTAAAATTGCTTCCCGGGCTCTTTAGCCGTAGTCCAATGTTTTCTACAAAACCAGACTTTTCGGCAGTGCCATCGACTGCCATCATCGGTGAAAATCGAGTGCGAAAACGTGAGGTGGTATACGTTAGTGACCATAGTACTGTGGTTAATGCTGAAGCAATAAGTAGAAAGACGTAGTTTCTATGGAAATATTTCATTTGAAATATGATTTTAAATATAAATCTTAGAATATGGAAGTCATGTATGGTTCTCCATACCGATATTTTTCTATGGAAAATGCTAACAGCCACAAATTCAAACAGAATCAAATAATGTTTTGCATACAGCCCTGAATTGTAGAGTTCTAACGACCTGTTGATTTTGGTGAAGATTGGTTAAGGGAATAGGGTAGTTTACCTGCAACATTTTATGTTTTAACAAGGGTAATTTTTTCTATGACGAACGATAACTGCCGTAAATTCAAACAGAATCAACTACACTTTTACATACCTTTTTGAATTATACAGAACTCAAGGTCTGTTGATTTTGTTGAAGATCGGTTAAGGGAAAGGGGCAGTTTACCTGCATTTTAACAAGAGTATTTTCTATGGTAAACGATAAGAGCCGCAAATTCAAACAGAATTAAATTACTTTTTGCATACAGCCCTGTATTGTAGAGTTCTCAAGACCTATTGGTTGGTATTGGTGAAGATCGATTAACGGAAAGGGGTAGTTTACCTGCAACATTTATGTTTTAACAAGGGTAATTTTTTATATGACGAACGATAACTGCCGTAAATTCAAACAGATTCAACTACACTTTTGCATACCTTTTTGAATTATACAGAACTCAAGGTCTGTTGATTTTGTTAAAGGGGTAGTTTACCTGCAACTTTTTATGTTTTAACAAGAGTAAAGTACTTAATTTTGATAAATAAAGTATCCTGATAAGAAGCTCATAATAAGTCACCGTAGAAACGTAGATGAAATATCTATAAATGAAGAGGTTAGGTGAACGGGGTGGCGGTAATTTTCTATTAATAAAAATTATAGTTGAAGGGGGAGGGGAGAATTTTTCATATGTGAACTACGTTATCGGCAACAAAGAAGTAGTTCTTTGTTAAAATTCCTTCCAATGTTTTCTGCAAAACCAGACTTTTCGGTAGTCCATCGACTGCCATCATCAGTGAAAATCGAGTGCAAAAACGTGAGGTGGTATACGTTAGAGATCACAGTACTGTGGTTAATGCTGAAGCAATAAGTAGAAAGAAGTAGTTTCTATGGAAATATTTCATTTCGAAGATGATTTTAAATATAAATCTTAGAACATGGAAGTCATGTATGGTTCTCCATACCGATATTTATATTTGGACGATATACTTATAAAATAATAAAAACATATGATTTTGAATAAAGTTTATAGTCTTTATCATTGTTATCAGGTGGTATAAATAACATACCACCGTGCAAGTAGTACATGTACAGTACAGGTATTTTGTTGCAGACATAAAGTACCTTAAGTAGGTGCAGACATACTACACCTATTTCTAAAGAATTACAACTTATAATATATAATAATTTTAAATCTATTACTAATTAATATAAGATATTATTGTTTAACAAGAGACACAAATCATAATACCCAAAAAATAAAACAACAAAATTTATAAGATACTCTAAAATAGCAAAAAATGTTCAATTGTGATAATCCTGGAAACAAGTTTTGCTTTTATTAAGCACAGTGGCCCTTTACTAACTGATCACATCCACATTGTGCAAACCTGCTTATTTTTATTACAACACTTTGCACACCGTCGTGCTGTTCAGGTTGATGAGCAGATCAGCTGCACCGTCTAGGAGCATATCAGCTGCAATATGTGGATTATGTTTCTTCATTTGAACCTCTGGGGCTGGAGAACGTACAGAAGACAGCCTTGGAGAGACAGCAGAAGGTGACAATAAACTGGTAATAATACTCAGACAAAATGTTTTATGGTTCATATCCTCATGACAATCCAGTTCTTTCTATATCAAGTAACTGTTGACAACCGAGATTAAGGAGATGGAAAAAGATTGTATGCTACAATTTTTTGCTACGTCTGTCTATTCCGTATGACTTCTTCAGCTGATCAAATTTGTCTACATTATTCATGTGAATACTGTAGTCCTTCAAAGCGTGAGACAAGAACCTTGTGTAACTGTACCATCTGGTTCACGTATTGATACAGTAACAACATCATTTGGGCTGTGATAATTAGATAATAATGTACAGTTCTTCTGGTCTCCACTTTAGTAACAAAATTCCAGTTTCACTAACTTGCCAATCAACGTCACCTCTTTTCAAATCTTTATATGGCAGAAGGGACGGGAGATGTGCAGTACAGTTCCACAGATAGATGTGCTTCTTCTGCACGCAGGTCAGGTTGTAACTATTGAAGTAATTATTAAAATAGAAATGATGGTATTTCCCAACCAGCACTTCTAATACCCAAAGTACAACATTTGTTCCAATGTACCAAATTACCAAAATTACCAAATTTTACCAATTTTGTACCAAATGTACCAAATTTGCAATCTACCACTGTATATTTCAAATTTTAAGTTGTATCCACACTTTGCATTTACGTTTTATAGGCTTGTCTCTCACTATTGTTTTATTCCACCGCGGGATTTGAAATTCATCTATAGCTTGATATTTATTGGCATTAAACCATTTCAGGAATCTGTGAGATAATACCTCGAGCATAGATCGCATTTTGAGCAGTTTATCATAATTAGGAGAATCTCTTCTTGTTTGGACTGAGGTATATAGGACCAAGTAGCGATTCAAATAAATTTACACTCATTAGTGAAAATATATTTATAATGATCATGAAGCCCGGGTAAACTAGACCAATAATCTCTGTAATCTGGTTGTGGCTTTATTCCCATCAGAAAGTCAATTCCGAGAAATGTGTTTATCTTAGAAATAGTTGTGGGCGTAGGTAAATAGTTTTTCTTCTAATCTGGTAATACAGCAGCAGGATTTTGAGATTCAGTCATGTCTACTCATCTGTTTTCTGTCTCATTGTTGAGTACACCTGTATGATGTCGCGACAAAAGCGCCCAGCGACATAAGCGCACAACTGATAGTGGTTGAAAGGGGTGCGAGTGAATGGGTGAGGCTGCATATTTAGGAAAAACGAACATTTAGTATTTTAATAATGATTACTGATTTCCATCACACTTTATCCAGGCTTTGGACTGGCTAAATGAGAGAAACCAATTTATTATGATTTCTTTCACTTAGGCGTGTTTAAAATCAGCTTGAAGAAAGGTTCGTCATTTTGTACATCTTTTTTTTGTAGTTTTGTAATTTTTGGTTTTTTATAAGTTTTTAGCTTTTTTAAAATCAGCTTGAAGAAAGCTTCGTCATTTTGTACATCTTTTTTTTTGTAGTTTTGTAATTTTTGGTTTTTTATAAGTTTTTAGCTTTTTTAAAATCAGCTTGAAAAAAGCTTCGTCATTTCGGTTTTTTATAAGTTTACTCCAAATTTTGAAGGTAAGAGAGCGTGCGAAGACATTGCCTTATATTGCCAGTTTCTTCATACAGCTTGATTGTTTTTTCGATGCTCTTGTCCAGTTTCTTATATTTCAGTTTTCTTCGCTTTCCATCCAGGTTCAATTGCATTCTCATGTAGATCACAGCTGAGTTTTCGGCCTCCATTTTCAAAGTTTGGACCAAATCTTTAACTCTAGGACGTGGCTTTTGAAACGTGCTGTTCACTTTATTGTTCCATCCTTCAACTGCGTTTGTGGTCCGGTGACGTCTCTTGTAACAGTTTCATAGTTGTATGCTGATCTGCTCATTTTCCAACCATCTTTCGGTAAAATAGTCAAAAAATTCTATAAGTTTTGGATTTCCAGGGTTCTGGGAGTAAATCTCTAACCAGCCATCGACGACGTCCTCAGGCTTGAGAAACGCGAGAGATGCACACTTTTTTATCACAGTTCGAACTTCCTCATTTTCTTTGTAGTCCCGCGTAAGACTTAACTCTTGCACCTTCCTCCATAGACACTTTTTCAGGTGGGAATAACAACCTTGAACTTGTGCAGCTGGGAAAACCTCTTTCAATGCCATTATAGCCGCTGCTTCAAAATCTACATTGACTTTTTTCGGTTTCCAGTTAGGTATAGCTTGAATAATTAGTCGAAAGAGCTTGACGTATGTTTCTTTCTTCTTGTCTGGTAACAATGCAAAAGCCACGGGGTATATATTTGTTTTGTTCTTCTGAGCTTCCAAAATCTGCATGGATAGAGTAAATCTGCGAAAACTGTTTGCTGAAGCTTTTAAAAGTTCCGTCCATTAAAAAATCTTCACAATTGTTTAGCCCCTCTCTTCCTATATTTCCACTAAAAATCAATATTCTTTCACCGAGTGAGTTGTCATCCGCCAGTAGAAAGCTGCTACCATCATTCATCTTCAACAAATCCTCGTCAAGAACTACGTCTTCACGATTCTTGGGCTCTGTTTGATTCCCTTGTGATTTACATCTCTGTCGTTGGAGAGTTCTTTTAGTCGTGGCCTGAGCTGGAATCTCTGTGACAAAATCGAAACCTTTGTTGTGAAGTTCACCCAACTCTTGATTGTAGATTCTCGAGATTTGCGTTTCCTCTTCACGGGCATGCTTTTTTGCTTTTTGAAGTGATTTTTTGACTTCCAGTCGTGCTTCGTCTGGAGCGCCACATTGATGTTCACTAGTACTCAAAACTTCGCCAGACTTACTCTTCATAAGTCTTCGGCATCTTGTAGGCCTCTCTCTTGAACACCTCCAGAATATTGCCCCTTCCACATTCTGCCGCTTTAAGACATACGAGTAGCCTCCGTACAGCGCGCACGTCTTACCCTTATTTGTCGTCGTAAGTTCCATTTCACCAGCCAGCAAAATTATGTAGCACACACCGCACCAGCACACACGTCTTAAACGAAAAACTAAAGCAACAATGGCAAGTGTCGGCGAGGTAGGGGGTTGGAGCTTCGGGATTCCCACTTCATTGTTTTTCAGCGAGGGTGTTGACCGCAGGTAGCTAGAGGCAGGGAGGGGTAGTTTGGGCGCTTATGTCACAAATTTCAGCATGTGCGCTTATGTCGTTGGGCGCTTTTGTCGTGAATTCCACATGTATCTGTCAATATCTGTAAATCTTGTGTCATTATTATTCTCTGACATGTCGATTGATGGTGGTTCTATTTGAAACTCAGGGTCATCAAAGAATTCACCATCTGATGGAGTATCAGAAACAGTTTAAAATACTTCTTCCTCTGTCAACCGCTTTCGATTAGACATCTAAAGTTGAAAGAGAAAACAGTATTAGGGAAGTTATGTAACAACCTATCAACTTTATAGGTTATGTACGTCACTTGTGCATGTCGCATAGCGGTTTTAAAAACATACTATATCAGTTTTAACTAAAAAAGCTGTGTAAATATTTTAATTGTATACTATTACAAACACACACCTTCATTACAATGCTGAGGAGATAAAACAAATATCAATTGTAAAATTACAAACCACAATTTTTATAAAAACACTGTTCAAGAATTCTTAAGACAGAACAGACTGGCCACGGAATTATAACTAACGTAAACAAAGAAATATCAACAAGAAAGCAAATGATGCCATCTGTGTGTGAAAAGGAGAACTGAATAAATACTGAGAACTGTTGGTAGTCAGAATAGCCTATAGCACTGTGTCACTGCCAGGTCAGAGCTGTTGGGTTGTGTGTCGTGAGACGACCCAATGGGTTCCTAGTACCGAGCCTCCGGTAGGGGCTCCTGCCTAGTGGTCCTGTCCAGACGGAATATAGATTAATTAATTTTTATTGGTCGCTACAACGACATGCTCGTACTAGGTCGACTAGTACAGTATTTGTCGAGGCCGTTTCCAAGAATCACCTGGACGTGTTCGGTACTTGCCAAGGCCAGCTATGAGTGGGTTTGTCTGGGTCCTCGCAGCTCGGACGTAAAATTTACGTGCAAGTCGCCTTGCGGTGTCATCCAAGGAGCGGACACCGAGTCCTCTTCTCAGGAGACGAGAAGAAAACCGATAGGGGACTTTGGCCGCTAGCCGAAGACCTCTATCGAGAACGCTTTGCAACCTTCTTTTATGAACGGTTGCGAGGTAACCCCAGACGGGAAGAGCGTAGGTAATGATCGGCAACAGGTACGCGTTGACGATCAACTTACCCAGCTTGCGGGTCATAGCCTTGTTGGCAAGTATCGGAAACAGTTGCGCGAGACGAGCGGACGCTTTCTTTCGCATCGTCTCACCGTGGGCACGCCAGGTGAGACGACGATCAAGGTGGACACCGAGGTACTTTACTTCTCTCGACCAGGGCAAGTACGTTCTACCGAGTCTCACTCGGCCTCGTGGTTCTTTCCGGCGCTTTGTGAATAGCACCGCGGAGCTCTTGGTTTCGTTGACGGCAACTTTCCAGCTTTCCGTCCACGTCGAATACGCATCGAGTGCGCGCTGAAGTCGTGGGATAGCAAAGTCTGCGTTCCGATCGGCGGTATAGACCGCCGTGTCGTCGGCAAACAAAGCCATCTGGACTCCAGGCTCTCTGGGTGCGTCGTTAACATACACGGAGAACAGGAGAGGCCCTAGCACGCTACCTTGAGGTACCCCGGCTGTAATACGTCTCTCGGAAGAGACGTGGTCGTCTATTCGCACGCAAAAAGTCCTCTCCGTCAGAAAGCTAACAATCAAGCGAAGGTAGCAATCTGGGAGCTGGATTTCCCGGAGCTTGAACAAGAGCCCGTCATGCCAGACACTATCAAAGGCCTTTTCCACATCTAGGAAACAGGCGACAGTCTGCTCTTTCCGACACCCGGCGTCCGTGATGTATTCCACCAGTCTCATCAGTTGATGAGTGGTGGAATGCCCCACACGGAAGCCGAACTGTTCGGGGACCAGTACATCGAAGTTTCTTAGATGATCTAGTACTCTCCGTTGTACGAGACGTTCGAGGAACTTTGACGTGGCTGACAGTAGACTAATGGGCCGGAGGTTGCCGGGACGGGAAGCGTCCTTTCCCTGCTTCGGGATCACTATGACCGTCGCCTTACGCCATTTCTGGGGAAAATAGGCCAGTCTAAGACACGCGTTGAACAGCGCGACCAAGAAAAGTACTCCTCGCTCCGGGAGTCGAGTAAGAGCGGCGTCTGGGCCAGGAGCTTTTCTCGGCACGAGTTCAACGAGCCGATCTGTGACCTCTTCCCTAGTAATGGGTTCGGGCTCCGAAGTGATCGGAAGAGACAGAAAGTCTTCCACTTCGTTCTCGACTTCTTCGTCGAAGTCCCAGTCCATGGTCGGGTTAGGTGGGAACTGTCGCTCAAAACACGCGCCCAAGTACTCGGCCTTCGCCTCCGGGCGAGCCAGGATTTGACCGAAAGGTCCAGCAATGGCAGGGATGCGAGGCCGGCGCCTCTTCCCTACCAACGCCGAAGGTATCCGGTAAGGGCTACTTTCGTCCGATCCGTCCCCTGCTTGGGCCACGGCGAGTTCCCAACAACGTCTCCGGTAGGCCTGCATTTCACGACGTAAAATGCCGGTCGCCCGGTTGTACGCTGACTTGTCGGCCGGATCACGGGTCCGCTGCCAGCGTCTCCGGAGGCGATTTCTCTCGCAAGCGAGAGCACTCGTCTCCTCTGGGATCCGCTGCCAGTGGGGCGTGACGCCAGGCTTCATCCTGGAAGACTGGCGTGAGGGAGAGAACACCTCACGCACGCCGGAGCGTTTGAACAAGATTCGGAGTGGTGCCCGAAGCGTTGGCACCTGTGACACTGAGGCAGAGCCCCGGGAGCGCGGCTTCTTTCCACTTTTACGCGGAAACCAAAAAGCCGCGTAAGTGAGAGTAGGCTAGTGCCTGCCTCGCTATTCTCCGCCAGGATGCGGACCAGAGGAATTGGACGCCTTGGTCCGGCAGGAGTAAACACCCGATGGACCGCGCGAACAGGATAGCCCAGCTCGCGCAGCTCATCGAGGATTTCCTCGAGAGGAGATTCCACGTCCAAGCCTCTGAGGATAAACGACAGAGGCTTCACGTGTTTGGGCGAGAAGGTGTGGTACTGGAATTGCTGGGATTCCACGTACGCCACGACACTGCGGTACACGTCCATTCCGCGGACAACGATCTTGACTGTATCGCCCCCAAGGAGCTTCAGGTCAACGTTGGCCGGGGAAAGTCCGGGAGCCACTATCAATCGCCGGTAAAAACCGGTGACGTTGTTCACGCCGTGGACGTTATAACAAATAAATGGAATGGTGTGTTGTATAAATATGTTTGTGTTGTAAACTGTCGGGCGTTACCTCCGCGCACTTTTGTTACTTACTCTGTTGATTGGATCCTCTGCAGTGATGTAGTCCTGTAACACAACTTAATACTATGCTTTTTGTGGGCGCCACTTGGAAACGTTTGTTCCAAGAAAAAAAAATGTGATTGAAAAAATTTGTAAATCTACGAAAAAATTTAAACAAGTCAGTTTAGCTTAGAAAAATCAGTTAAGTTTAATGATTCTTTAAAAACAAACAAATCGTCTGAAGGACTATCATTCATAAAAAATTATAAAATTGCAGCATGATTGACTACAGTTTCGGCAGGCGCAGGTAGTGATTGATGGTGATCGGTGCAGATTTCCAGAAGGTTGGGGGATTCGTTTCTGGGGGGTTCATGTGATGAACTTAGGGGGGGTCGTCTAGCAGCGCCCTAGGGCGCCTGACGCGGCGAGGGGGCGGTGCATTCTCCATGCTGTTAAGCCTTCGGAGGTGCGGATACGAGGACTCGCCTGCCTTGGCGAACAAATTCGTTGCCAGGGACCAGACGAAGACCTCTAAGGTGGGAACACTGAGACCCCGATGTATGGCGGTATTTCGCACATACCACGGGGACCCCGTGAGGGAGCGTAGGGTCCAATTCTGAAATGTAGTCAGCCTATGCCTGTTGGTGGCCGACAGGAGAGGCCACCAGGCGGGTGCCGCATAAGTGAGTACTGTTCGGAGGAACAGTAGATACAATGTAAGTTTGGTACGGACAGCCAGGCAGCTGTTCCGCGAAAGCATAGGCGATAGTTTGGCTCTGACGCCACGAGCCAAGTTGAGGGTTGAGGTCACGTGGGCGTTGAAGTTTAAGTGCCGATCAAGCCGAACACCTAGGTACTTCACCGTCTCGGTCCAGTTGATGGGTCTCCCCTCTAAGGAGAGGGATTGGCATCGGGAAATGGACTTATGCGTAAAGCAGATCGCCTCGGATTTCTCCGTATTGATCGCTACCCGCCATTTCCTTAGCCAGTCCGGAAGCATAGCCAACTGGCGTTGTAACATTACGCTCGTCCGCCAAGGCGTAAGCGAGCTAAAATGAAACATCGCGTCGTCGGCAAATAGAGATAACGTGACCCCGGGATAAACAGGCAGATCGTTCGTGTACAATACATACAGAACGGGGCCGAGGACAGATCCTTGTGGTACGCCGGCGGAGACAGGGCGAACCCGAGAGAACGCCCCATCTACGCTGATCCTGAAGGTGCGATCCGTCAGATAGGATCGGAGCAAGTGGACGATAGATGTCGGGATTGGCGAATGCGCCAGTTTGTAGAGCAGGCCTTCGTGCCAGACTTCGAAGGCTTTGCTCACATCCAACAGGACAGCGCCTGTTGCCTGATGATTGTTGGCGGCGTCGGCTAGATAGGTGACAACCCGTACTAGCTGAAGAGTAGTCGAGTGCCTCGGCCTAAACCCAAACTGCTCCTCGCGGATGAAATCATCCACCAGGGGCCGAATACGGGCCAGGAGAAGACGCTCGAATACCTTCGAGATTATTGGCAATAGTGATATTGGGCGGTAGCTTCCAGGTAGCGTGGGCGGCTTTTTAGATTTCTGGATCATGATGACGTTGGCAGTTTTCCACAGGCGAGTAAAGTAACTCAGCCGGAGACAGGAGTTGAACAGCTCAAGAAGAACGTCAACTGCCGAAGGCGGGAGATTCTGCAACGCAGCGGCGCCGATGCGATCGGGGCCAGGGGCCTTTCTCTTCTTCAGTCGGATTAGGACAGACGCAAGGTCATCCTCGTCGACCGAAATAGGAGGATCAATGGGGGGAGCAGAAAAGTATCCAGATAGGAAATCCCTGACGACGGCCAAATGAGCCGGGTCAGAGATGCCTCTATGGACGGCATGTATGGCGTGTATGGTGTTCCTCAATACAGTCGGCGAAGACCTCCGCCTTGCCTTCTGCAGAGTATACAGTGCCGTCCGGGGTATTCAAGGGATGGCGAGTCCTCTTTTCGCCTTTTAGTCTACCAGCGGCTCTCCATACGGAGGCGTGGTCGACTTCCAAGGACTCCAAATAGGAGTCCCATCGATTCGCGTTTACGTCAAGCAGAAGCTGCGAGACGTGTTCCGACTGGGCTCGAAAGCGCCGTCTAGCGGCAGGATCACGGGTATGGTGCCATCTGCGGCGGAGCTGGCGCCGTAATCGGATGGCTTGGAGAACTTCCGCAGGAAGGTCGGAGCGTTTATTACTCACCGGAACAGTATAGGTGTTTTTGTCCATTGCAGACTGGACAAGGTCCTGGAGCTGATGTACCCGGAGATCCACGTCGTCACAAGAGACGAGTGGGTCCGGAGGGACAGATGGCAACTGCCTGGCCAGATCATCATGGTAGGATCGCCAATTGACTCTCCTAACAGGATGATCGGGAAGTCGGGGTGAGACCGACGGCAGCAAGACAGTTACAAGTAGGGGGTCGTGATCGGACGATAGGTCCGACACCGCGCTGACTTGTAGATGAAAGGGGATGGCCTTGACAATTACAATATCAAGGACATCCGGCGGATAACCCGCAGTGGGAAAGTGTGTCGGTTCGGACGGGCCGATGATGAGGACGCTGGGATCATCTTCGACAGCCCTACGGAGAGAATTGCCGTAGGGGTTTGACGTTCTGCTGTTCCAAGAGGGATGCTTGGCATTAAGGTCTCCGGCTACGATGGTTGGGAGATCGCTGTCTAGGAGGGCGTCCCACTTCTCATGCGGTGGAGCTCGATGGCCGGGCGGGTGGTACGCAGAAACAAAGCGCACCTCCAGGCCGGCTACATCCAGCGCCACAGCACATGCTTCGATGAGGGTAGTTTCAGGGGCAGGGAGTTCTCTATGAGAGTGTCGCCTGTGGACTAAGATCGCCACTCCGCCAGATGCTCGGTGGCGATCGGGACCATTCCTGTCTTTCCTGTAGCAAGCATAGGCTGGCAGGGAAAATCGCCGGTTAGGGGCAAGATGAGTTTCAGAGAGGAGTACGACATCTGCGTCGTACTCGACAAAGAAAGCTGCCAGTTCGGCCCGACGCGCCGGAATGCCATTTGCATTCCACGCGACGAACCGGAACTGTCTAGCCATGGTTAGATGAGGGGACGATCAGGGCGATCAGCGATGTTAGGATCGCCATGAGTATAGTCGGGACATCCCGAGCAGCAAGAATTTGCGGAACAATGCCGCTGACCCAGGCCATCAGCTGAGCCTCAGTGACCAGTGGTGAGTCACCGGCCACAGGGGCCTGACTAGCCGGTGCTGGGGCCGCGGAAGGTGCAGATGCCGCCTCCAGGGGAGGTTGGGCAATTGGAGCTGGCTGCTCGGGGGCTGGCGAGATTTCCATGGAAGTCGCAGGGGCCTGGGCAACAGGAGCAGGCTCCTGGCCGGGTAGTTGCTGGGCAGCCGGAGGGGCGTTGTTAGCCTCCGGGTAGAGTTGTTTTGCCATAAGTGGCTGTCTATTCTTGCGCTTAGCGCGCCGTTTCTTAGGCGGCTGGGTCTGTGAGGGGGGTACTGCGGGCGTTGCCGCTTGAGGAGAAGGCACTCCGGCAGGTGCTGACGTTCTGGGGGCCACAGAGGGCGCCGTAGCGACCGCTGCAGCGTACGTTAAGGTTCCTCCAGCGGCAGGAGCCGCAGGAAGAGCCGTAGATGCCGAGGCGGGTGGTGGGACTGCCGCCCGCTTCGAGGGTCTAGGAGCTGGGCGAGGAGGTTCAACCTGACGGTTTTGCTCCCGCTGCTGTTTCTTTAGGGCCTTCTTAAAATGGTTACAACCCCTAAAGTTAGCCGGGTGGCTGCCTCCGCAGTTGCAGCACGTCGCGGGTTGAGGCTTCACAACGGGACAATTCTCGTTGTGGGCCTCTCCGCAGCGTACACAACGCGGCGGCATCTTACAAAAGGCCGATGAATGGCCGAATCGCTGGCATTGGAAGCACTGGGAAGGCCCAGGCTTACTACTAAAAGCCCTAACCTGTACCCGGAGGCACAGAATGGTTTCCAGGTTATAGACTTCAGCGAAGGAACCAACCTTCTGGATCCTGATGTAAAAGGAATTACTTTTCCTTTTCCGATCACCGGATAGGAGAGGGACAACGGAGGTAGGGAAGAAACCCTTCTCCGCCAGATCCTTTCAGATCCACAAGATCGGTGTGTCATGGGGAATCCCGGACACCACAATCTTGAGTTCCCTCTCCTCAGGGAGGGGGAAGGTGTGAAAAGCGCGACCGGAGTCGGCCAGGAATTTCTGGCAAGCCCGAAAGTCCTGGATCGACTTCGGAAGCAGTCGAATGGACGAGCCTTGGCTTTTGGCCTCAACTCGCCCAGACGGCACAACTAGATTGAGCTCCCGAAGGAGGGCATGCCAATCGGTGCACTGAGGCACGACAATCGGCGTATTGCATTGCATTATGGATGCGGGGTGTCTTTGCACCCGTGGCTTGATTGCAGCATCTGGATCGTGTCCAATGGCTGCCAGAAGTAAACATAGTGCTGGTACATGTCGACTGGTAACCTAAAACTGGAAAAGGAAACCGCCAACCAGTTAACTGAGAAGGCGGGGGAGTATAACTGTTATTTGTTTAATGCACTGCCGCTGGTACCGATTCGAGCAACAGATGTTGCCCGTTTCAAGTCCAGTCAGCAGACGCCCTGAGGGCGTCGGTCGCTCCCCGCGAGGCGGAGAGCCTCCGTGCCAGTGAATGATGACAGCGACAAGCAGCCGGCTCAGCGTGCTAGGAGGTGGACAGGAAGGAGAGAAGGACAGTTTGGTGAAATACTCTGGTCTAGGACTGATGATTACTTGTTTGTATTTAATTTAAAGAGGATGGCGTTATGGCGGGTCATCAAGAAGCGCCCGAGGGCGCTTGACCCGAATGGGCGGTGGTGGTTCTGATGCACTGATGGTTCGTAGGTACGGGAAGGTGGAGGTCGAGGCTTTAGCAAAGAGAGTTAGAGCCAGCGACCGGACAAAGGAAGTCAAGGTAGGAACACGGAGACCCCTTCGAATCACGTCGTTCCTTACAAACCAAGGGGACCCCGTCAAGGATCGGAGTGTTCGGGACTGGAAAGCTTCCAGCCTACATCTGTTGGTGGTGGATAAAAGAGACCACCAGGCGGGTGCCGCATAGGTCAATACAGACCTGAGAAATAGTAGATAGATGGTAAGTTTCGTGCGCATGGCCAGGCGGCTGCGACACGAGAGGAAAGGAGATAATTTGGCTCGGACGCCGCGAGCCTTGGCAAGGGTTTCCGTCACGTGGGCGTTGAAGCAAAGGCGACGATCTAGTCGAACGCCTAAATACTTCACCGATTCTTTGTAGGCGATGGGTCTCCCTGCTAGGGAGAGGGGCTGGCATCGGGAGATGGACTTACGGGTGAAACAGATCGCCTCGGATTTCTCCGTGTTGATCGTCACCCGCCATTTCCGTAGCCAGTCCGGAAGCTGGTTCAACTGACGCTGCAGCTTTGTACTCGCAAATCGCGGGGACAGGGAGCTGCAGTGATACATAGCATCGTCAGCGAACAAAGACAACGTGACTCCGGGCAAGACAGGCAGGTCGTTCGTGTACACAAGGTACAGAACGGGGCCGAGGACAGATCCCTGTGGTACGCCGGCGGCGACGGGTCGAACTGTAGAACAGGACCCGTCGACGCTCACCCTGAAGGTTCGGTCGCTGAGATACGACCGGAGGAAAAACACTATGGTCGATGGTAGAGGGGAATTGGCAAGTTTGAAGAGAAGACCTTCGTGCCAGACTTTATCGAAGGCCTTCCAACAGTACGGCGGCCGTAGCCGCTCGCCTGTTGGTGGCGTCTGACAAGTGCGTAACAACGCGGACCAATTGAAGCGTGGTCGAGTGCTCTCTGCGAAACCCGAACTGTTCGCTGCGGATGAAACCATCTAGCAGCGGCGAGATGCGAGCCAGCAGGAGACGCTCGAACACCTTCGAGATGACTGGCAAGAGAGAGATTGGACGATAGCTTTCAGGAAGCATGCGCGGCTTGCGAGGCTTCGGAATCATTACGATGTTGGCTGATTTCCACAGGCGGGGAAAGTACTGTAGCCGGAGACAGGAGTTAAACAGCTCAAGAACGAGGTCAACGCCTGAGGCCGGGAGATTTTGTAGAGCAGCGGCCCCGATCCGGTCAGGACCGGGGGCGCGACGGCGATTTAGTCGGCAGATAGATGAAACAACAATCGGCGGAATCTTGGGTTGCTTAGGTGGTGCTTCTGATTCCGGTACTATGTTATCAGGGGAAAGTGACTTGCGACCTGCCGACTCTGCAGCCACGCCTCGCTTCGCCGGGACAGTTCGTTTTGGGGAAGTCGGCCTGCTTCCACCGCTGCCTCGCCGTTTCCGGCTAGGCACGGGCTGGAAGCCGTCCTCCGTCTCCATCTCGGAGTCCGACGACAACGTAGCGCCGAGGGCTGCGGCATAGGCAATGGATAGTGGGTCCTGGGAAGGACCAACACAAGGCTGGTCCCTCACGGAAGGGCAGATGTTTCGTGCTCCTTAGCAGAAACAGCAGAAGGCTGGGCCTGCGAAGGAACAGAGGATTGGCGACCCTTAGAAGGACCAGCACAAGGCTGATCCCTCGCGGGATGGTCTGATGCTTTATGGCTCTCTGCAGGATCGGAATTATGCCGGGCCTGCAAAGTAGCTGGAGATGTTTGGTGGTCCTTAGCAGGACCAACTGAAGGTTGGTCCCGCGAAGAATCACCAGATGCTCGGCGGGCCTTAGAAGGACCTTCGCCGCGGACAGGGTCAGTAATTGGAGCAGGACCAGCAGAAGGCTGAACCCGCGAAACTTCATGAGATGCTGGGTGGTCTGGACAAGGACTATCGCCGCGGACTGCAGGGATTCTTACCATTGGGCCATCTGTGGAGCTTAGCATTACGCTTCGCAGCACAGATGGCTTCAGCAAGGGGGCTACCCTGCCCTCGGATTTATTATGGCCCTTATTAGGACCACAACTCTCCGCGGACAGGGGCTCCCCTTGGTCTCGTCCCGACATCGCCGTCGCCAACGGGTGTCGGGTACGCTCTTGGGCGGGGGAGAGAGCAAACTCCCGTTCCGAACTGCACTAGCACTTTGTCACTGGCACTCACCACACTCCGGCACAGAACACCGCGCACAAAGTAGGAACAATAGCCCGCACACGACTTCTCGCGAACTGGCCGAATTCTGGCCCACTCGAACTAATCCGAATTTTTAGCCAAATGGCTAGGTCAGGAGAGGTTTTTGAGGTTATGTTTATTGTTCTGCTTCCTTTCAATCGCTGGAGTAGAATGTTTGTTTTTGGGTAGCATGTAGCACTGTAGTAGCGGGGCGTCTTTGCACCCGGTGCATGACTGCAGCATCTGGGACGAGCCCAATGGCTGCCTGTGGATAGACATAGTTCTGGTTCATTCGACAGGTAACCTAGAATAAAATAGGAATGGACAACCGCCAACCAGTTAACTGAGAAGGCGGGGGAGAAAGGTTTTCAATTTTTATTTATTTTAAAATTTACAGCAATCAGTGGGCACTGCCGCAAGGACGGGTTCAGGCGACAGATGTCGCGCGTTCCCAGTCCTGCGTGCAGACGCCGTGAGGCGTCGGTCGCTCCCCGCGAGGCAGAGAGCCTCCGTGCCAGTGATAGCGCGTAGCAGCGGCATTCAGCGCGGTCGGCATACTAGGAAGGGAGGAAGGAAACAGCTTTGCAGGTAAATTCTGGGGCATGGGCAGATGGTGAGTATACAAAGTGAGGTTTAAGCAGTTACTTAAACTTATGGCGGGTCATCGAGAATCGCCCGAGGGCGTTTGACCCGGACAGGGGGAGGTGGTTGCGTGGTGCTGATGGTTCTGAGGTAAGGGAAGGAAGAGGTCTCAGCTGCGGCAAAGAGAGTCGCAGCTAATGACCAGACAAAGGCTGAGAGAGCAGGAACTCGTAGACCTCCTCGAATTACACTGTTTCTAACAAACCAAGGAGATCCCGACAAGGAACGGAGGGTTCTGGATTGGAAACTTTCCAGCCTACGCCTGTTGGTGGCGGAGGCAAGTGACCACCATACAGGTGCCGCATAGGTCAATACAGACCGGAGAAACAACAGATAGAGGGTAACTTTCGTGCGCAGCGCCAGGGGGCTGCGGCACGCGAGGTATGGGTAAAGTTTGGCTCGGACGCCGCGAGCCTTGGCAAGGGTGTCCGTCACGTGGGCGTTGAAGCATAGGCGACGATCTAGCCGAACGCCTAGATACTTCACCGACTCTTTGTAGGCGATAGGCCTCCCTTCAAGGGAGAGGGGCTGGCATCGGCAGATGGACTTACGAGTGAAACAGATCGCCTCGGATTTCTCCGTGTTGATCGTCACCCGCCATTTCCGTAGCCAGTCCGGAAGCTGGTCCAACTGACGCTGCAACTGTGTACTCGCAAAACGCGGGGACACAGAGCTGTAATGATACATTGCATCGTCAGCGAACAAAGACAACGTGACTCCGGGCAAAACAGGCAGGTCGTTCGTGTACACGAGGTACAGAACGGGGCCGAGGACAGATCCCTGGGGTACGCCAGCGGCGACAGGACGAACTGCAGAGCAGGTTCCGTCGACGCTAACCCTGAAGGTTCGGTCGCTGAGATACGACCGGAGGAAAAACACTATGGACGATGGTAAGGGGGAGTTAGCAAGTTTGAAGAGAAGACCTTCGTGCCAGACTTTGTCGAAGGCCTTGCTCACGTCCAGCAGTGCGGCGGCCGTAGCCGCTCGCCTGTTGGTGGCGTCAGAGAGTTGCGTTACCACGCGGACTAGTTGAAGCGTGGTCGAGTGCTCTCTGCGAAACCCGAACTGTTCGTTGCGGATAAAATTATCCAACAACGGCGAGATGCGGGCCAGCAGGAGCCGCTCGAACACCTTCGAGATAACTGGCAAGAGAGATATTGGCCGATAGCTTTCAGGAAGCATGCGCGGCTTGCGGGGTTTAGGAACCATAACGATGTTGGCATTTTTCCACAGGCGGGGGAAGTACTGTAGCCGGAGACAAGAGTTGAACAGCTCAAGAACGAGGTCAACGCCTGAGGCCGGGAGATATTGTAATGCAGCGGCCCCGATCCGGTCAGGACCGGGGGCGCGACGGCGGTTTAGTCGACAGACAGACGAAACGAGTTCGTCTCTGTCGAACGGGAGGTCTGGGCCATCGGGAGGGCGAGAAAAATAACCAGATAGGAAGTCCCGGACTTCTGCCGAGTGAGCAGGGTCCGAAACGCCTCGATGAACGGTAAATTGCGACTCCATGCAGTCGGCGAAGACCTCGGCCTTGCCTTCTGATGAAGACACAACCCCGTTCGGGGTTTCCAGCGGGTTGCGAGTTCTCTTCTCGCGGGTCAGTCTACTCACCACTCTCCAGACGGAGGCGTGGTCGACTTCAAGAGACTCAAGGTATGAGTCCCATCGATCAGAGTTTACGTCCCGCAGTAGCTGCTGAACGTAAAGGGACTGTTGTTGAAATCGTCGCTTAACGACTGGGTCTCGGGTTCTTTGCCATCTGCGGCGGAGCTGGCGCCGTAGCCAGATGGCGTGGAGTACTTCCGCAGGTAAGGCCGATTTACGATGATTCACCTCGAGTGCGTAGGTGTGTCGATCCATGACACCTTGGACCAATTCCTGAAGATTTGTGGCGCGGAGATCCAGATCGTCACGAGTGACGATTGGGTCCGCCGGGAGAGATGGTAACCTTCGAGAGAGCTCGTCATGATAGGATCGCCAGTTGACTCTCCTAACAATCTGAGCGGGAAGTCGGGGTGACGCCGACAGCTCTCGAACAGTTATAACAAGGGGATTGTGATCGGACGAAAGGTCCGACACAGACGAGACCTCGATGTTGCGTGCAACGTTCTTGACAACTACTATGTCAAGAACGTCCGGCCGATGGCCGTGAAAGGGGAAGTAGGTAGGGTCTTCAGGGCCGATGACATTAAGTGCCGGGTCGCCAGAGACGAACCGGAACAGAGAATTTCCATAGGCGTTGACAACGCGGCTGTTCCATGAAGGGTGTTTGGCGTTTAAGTCGCCGGCTACAATGGTTGAGAGGGGGTGGTCGAGGAGGGCGTCCCACTCCTCGGGCGGTGGCGGAGTTCGCCGGCCAGGCCGGAGGTACGCAGAAACAACGCGCAGCTCCGATCCGCCGGCGTCCACCGCCACCGCGCAGCCTTCAATAATAGATGTATCTAGAGGAGGCAAAAGCCTGTGGGATATCCGCCTGTGGACTAAAACAGCTGTGCCCCCCGAGGGGGGACAGCGAGGCCGTAGGGGACGATCCTGACGATAACAGGCATAGGCAGGAAGGGAAAACGAGTGGTAATGAGCCAGATGAGTCTCGGAAAGAAGTATGATATCAACATCATACTCCGTTACGAAAGTCATCAGTTCAGATCGCCTGGGGAGTAGCCCGAAGGCGTTCCACGCAACGATCCTCAGGCTATTAGCCATTTAGGGGAAGTAGAGGAAAGAGGGCAGCTAATGATTGGAACACCAGGGCAAGCACAGTGGTAGTGTCGCGAGCAGTCCTGATGGATGCAACAAGATTATCTGCCCAGGCAGTCAGGGGATCCGCCGAAGCCCGGGAAGATTCCCGGGCTTCAGGAGGACAAGCCTGACTGGCCTCGACAGAGGTAGCAGATGGCGCTGGGCTGGTGGTCTGAGTAGTAGACTGCTCGCTGGAAGGTTGAGGACGATGGCTGGGGGCGGGTCGAGCCCGCGGAGAGGGTACAGGTGGAACCTGTGATGATGTTGGTCGGCCGGCGGAGTTCCGGCGACGACGAGTGCGCTTTGATTTGCCCGATCGGGCTGGAGGCGGGGCTGATTTAGCGGCCATGGCCGCGTAGGAAGGTGCGGGCGCTCCGGTAGGCGCCGGGATTGAGGCCGCTGCAGGCGGCGCCGAAGCGACGACTGCAGGCGAGACAGCGGCACCGGAAGCAACCGGAGTTGCTGCCGGGACCTGGGCAGATGCACCAGTGAGAGGCGGGAAAGCCGCTCGCCGGTTAGGGCCAGGACCAGCTACACGGCCTGCCTGCGCGCCAGGGCGCACAGGAGGTCGCTGCGGTTTCATGGCGGCGATAAAGTTAGGGCAGCCTCGGTAATTAGCCGGATGGGCTCCTTTACAGTTGCAGCATTTAGCTGTGTACAACGTCGTAGGCTTATCACAGCCACGATGAGGTTCAGCACAACGCACGCAACGCGGGGGCTGATGACAAAAAAGACTGCTGTGGCCGAACCTCTGGCAGTTGAAACACTGCGAGGGGCCGGGCCGCGGGTCAAATGTTCTGACTTGCACCCGGAGGTGCAGAAGATTCTGGAGAGTGTAAATCTCCTCGAAGGGGCCTACTTTCAGCAATTTGACAAGAAAGCTGTTGACAGGTCGGCGGTCATCACCTTTGCCAACATGCAGGACGCTTACCGCGGTCGGCGCATAGCCGAGCGCAACAAGTTCCTGCCTGATGGCATCAGTTTCTGTGAAAGAAGGAATTCCCGACAGAACGACCTTGATTTCTCGCTCTGACGGGAGGGCGAAAGTATGAAATGATATCTTACGCTCTGTCAGGAATGACTGGACAGAGCGGAAGTCCGGGATTGTAGCGGTCGCCAGCTTTAGCGAGGCGCCTTGGCACCTCGCCTCGACCTTGACCGAAGGAAGAGCTAGGGTTAGAGAACGCAGTAACTGAGAGTAATTCCTATTATCAGGAATTACAATCGGTGGAATGCGTGGGGAAGACACAGTTTGGGTTCCAGTAGAATACTCACGCTCGCGCTGAGTGCCGCTGTTACCGTGACTAGACGACTGATCTGCAGCTGAGGCGGGCGGCGGAGTTTGGGCCAGTTTTCGCTTGCGTTTGGCAGACTTGCCCTCCACAAGCGAGAACTGTCCGTCCCCCGACCCAACACTGCACATATCGACCGCACTTTGATCACTTTCACTATCACTTTCACTGTCGTGAGGAAGTGGAGTGGAACGGAAGCCGGTTGAGCATGTTTCCATTAAGGAAACAAGCGGCGCCGGCAGAGGATTCGGGGGCGTATTCGACGCCATTTCGGACAAGCCGAAATGAACGTCTACGCAGGTCTAGGATTGAGGGATCACCAGACACTGAAAACTATCCACAGGCACAATTGAACACGACACAGAACCGCACAGCACTCGGAAACAAAAACACTCCCGCACAGATTAAATATAACTGTTGAGCACTGGACTGTTGGTGAATCTTGTAGTGTAGATGATGCAGAATATGATGATGATGAAATAAATGATGAATACTCAAGATTTCCGCTAAATTACACAAAATTTTGCAGAGCAAAAACAATCACAGCCTACCCGGGCAAATGCTCTAGGTAGACTCCACGAACCGCCGAGTGGTCAGAGCTGTTGGGTTGTGCGTCGTGAGACGACCCAATGGTATCCTAGTACCGAGCCTCCTATGAGGGGCTCCTGCCTAGTGGTCCTGTCCAGACGGAATATTGATTGATTAAATTTTATTGGTCGTTACAACGACATGCTCGTACTAGGTCGACTAGTACAGTATTTGTCGAGGCCGTTTCCAAGATTCACCTGGACGTATTCGGTACCTGCCAAGGCCAGCTATGAGTGGGTTTGTCTGGGTCCTCGCAGCTCGGACGTAAAATTTACGTGCAAGTCGCCTTGCGGTGTCATCCAAGGAGCGGACACCGAGTCCTCTTCTCAGGAGACGAGAAGAAAACCGATAGGGGACTTTGGCCGCTAGCCGAAGCCCTCTATCGAGAACGCTTTGCAACCTTCTTTTATGAACGGTTGCGAGGTAACCCCAGACGGGAAGAGCGTAGGTAATGATCGGCAACAGATACGCGTTGACAATCAACTTACCCAGCTTGCGGGTCATAGCCTTGTTGGCAAGTATCGGAAACAGTTGACCGAGACGAGCGGACGCTTTCTTTCGCATCGTCTCAGCGTGGGTACGCCAGGTGAGCCGACGATCAAGGTGGACACCGAGGTACTTAACTTCCCTCGACCAGGGCAGGTACGTTCTACCGAGTCTCACTCGGCCTCGTGGTTCTTTCCGGCGCTTTGTGAATAGCACCGCGGAGCTCTTGGTTTCGTTGACGGCAACTTTCCAGCTTTCCGTCCACGTCGAATACGCATCGAGTGCGCGCTGAAGTCGTGGGATAGCAAAGTCTGCGTTCCGATCGGCGGTATAGACCGCCGTGTCGTCGGCAAACAAAGCCATCTGGACTCCAGGCTCTCTGGGTGCGTCGTTGACATACACGGAGAACAGGAGAGGCCCTAGCACGCTACCTTGAGGTACCCCGGCTGTGATACGTCTCTCGGAAGAGACGTGGTCGTCTATTCGCACGCAGAAAGTCCTCTCCGTCAGAAAGCTAGCAATCAAGCGAAGGTAGCAATCTGGGAGCTGGATTTCCCGGAGCTTGAACAAGAGCCCGTCGTGCCAGACACTATCAAAGGCCTTTTCCACATCTAGGAAACAGGCGACAGTCTGCTCTTTCCGACACCCGGCGTCCGTGATGTATTCCACCAGTCTCATCAGTTGATGAGTGGTGGAATGCCCCACACGGAAGCCGAACTGTTCGGGGACCAGTACATCGAAGTTTCGTAGATGATCTAGTACTCTCCGTTGTACGAGACGTTCGAGGACCTTTGACGTGGCTGACAGTAGACTAATTGGCCGGAGGTTGCCGGGACGGGAAGCGTCCTTTCCCTGCTTCGGGATCACTATAACCGTCGCCTTACGCCATTTCTGGGGAAAATAGGCCAGTCTAAGACACGCGTTGAACAGCGCGACCAAGAAAAGTACTCCTCGCTCCGGGAGTCGAGTAAGAGCGGCGTTCGAGACGCCGTCCGGGCCAGGAGCTTTTCTTGGCACGAGTTCAACGAGCCGATCTGTGACCTCTTCCCTAGTAATGGGTTCGGGCTCCGTAGTGATCGGAAGAGACAGAAAGTCTTCCACTTCGTTCTCGACTTCTTCGTCGAAGTCCCAGTCCATGGGCGGGTTAGGTGCGAACTGTCGCTCAAAACACGCGCCCAAGTACTCGGCCTTCGCCTCCGGGCGAGCCAGGATTTGACCGAAAGGTCCAGCAATGGCCGGGATGCGAGGCCGGCGCCTCTTCCCTACCAACGCCGAAGGTATCCGGTAAGGGCTACTTTCGTCCGATCCGTCCCCTGCCTGGGCCACGGCGAGTTCCCAACAGCGTCTCCGGTAGGCCTGCATTTCACGACGTAAAATGCCGGTCGCCCGGTTGTACGCTGCCTTGTCGGCCGGATCACGGGTCCGCTGCCAGCGTCTCCGGAGGCGATTTCTCTCGCAAGCGAGAGCACTCGTCTCCTCTGGGATCCGCTGCCAGTGGGGCGTGACGCCAGGCTTCATTCTGGAAGACGCGTCGATCGCAGATACGACTGCCTCGTCAAACGCGGCAACTGCCTCGTCGACTTGGCGGAAGGTTTCGAGTGGTCCCGCGTCTGGCAATCGGCGACTTAACGCCGGGCCATAGCGATCCCATTCTACCACCTTCCGGACATCTCTGCGTACGACGTGCTGGGTAGCGACGTGTATCAGGATGGGGAGATGATCGGACGATAGTTCCGTTAGCGCGGACACATGGACCGGACAGTCAATTCCTTGAATCACCGCTATGTCCAAGACATCGGGAGCCGCGTTGCGTTGTGAGGGGTAGAACGTAGGTTGGGTAGGCCCAATCACTTGTATCCTGCGAGAATCGGCAAACCTGCGTAAACGTTTCCCGTTTGGGGCAGTCAAGCGACTGTTCCAATCGCGATGTTTACAGTTCAGATCGCCGGCCATGATGACCCTCCTGTGTGCATCGAACGCGACAGCTAGATCGGGGTGAAGGAGCTCTTTTTGCGGCGGTTTATACGCCGCTACCATCTGTACACCGCCTAGAGTGTTTAACAACTCCACAGCGGTGCCTTCGAGGTGAGTCATTGCAGGCAAGACGACTCGGTGATGCTCGAGAGTGAGCCTCACCGCGACGGCAGTACCGCCACCAGCAGTGCCCGGTCTGTCGTTTCGATAGCACACATAGTTGGCCAGTCGTAACCGACTCGCAGGAGTCAAGTGGGTCTCATTGAGAAGTACTACATCGGGTTTGAGTCGGGCCAGTAATTCTTGGAGTTCCTGGATCTTGTTGGACAACCCGTTGGCGTTCCAGGAAAGAATCGAGAGATCTCGTTTGAGGACCCGACTCATAGAAGACCTACACAAGTGACGGCTTCCACCAAGAGCATGAATCTCTCAGTTATGTCAGCAGTCTCCAAGCGGGAGCGGATGGACCTGAAGGTCTGGGCGACTTTGCTGAGGTCGAACTCAGCAAGGAAGTCTTTGACGACCTGGTAGTCGTCAGGAACGGTTCTTGAGGCAGATTGCCCGGAGACTGCGTGCGCATAAGAGCGCCGAGGCTTATCAATCGGGGGATTGGTGGAAGCCAGGGGTTTCTTGGGGCCAGGTGTAGCACCTCGAGCGGAGGTGCTAGGAAGAGGGACAGATGCGGTTGCGTCGGACTTCGCGCGCTGCGCAGGCTGTCTGGACTGTGCGGCCGGGTTGGCAGGAGCCCGGGATCTAGCGCCACGGGGCTTTCTATGCCGCTTCTTTTTGCCTGCGTTGGGAAACCGCGGGGGCGGGAGGTCAGGCGAGGCTGCTTCTAAAGCAGGGGCAGGATTCTCCGTTGCTGGGGGGGATTGAGAAGGCTCAGGCTCCACAACCGAGATGTTTTCTGTTGGCTGGGTGGTCTCACTTTTAGATGCCACGAGGTTACGGCGCTTTTTCGCCTGAGGCGGGACAGGGGCCTGTGAAGGAGCCTGAGTTGGGGTTGCCTGTGCTGCAGGTGATTGCTTCGGGCCTTTTGAGCGTTTTTGTTGCCTGTTAGTGACTGGGGCGGAAGACACGGCAGCCGTAGCAGGAGGCGCAGGGCCTGGCTGCTCGGTTGCAGGTCTTGAACCAGCTACCGGATGCCTCGGTGGTGGCAGGCGCCCTTTTGGCTTTCGCCGCTCGAGCTCCTGCTGAAACACCGGACATGCCCGGTAGTTGGCGGGGTGACTCCCGCCGCAGTTGATGCATCTTTTGAATGCTGGTGCATCGCAAAGTTTGGAGGCGTGAGGGAGAGAACATCTCACGCACGCCGGAGCGTTTGAGCAAGAGTCTGAGTGGTGCCCGAAGCGTTGGCACCTGTGACACTGAGGCAGAGCCCCGGGAGCGCGGCTTCTTTCCACTTTTACGCGGAAACCAAAAAGCCGCGTAAGTGAGAGTAGGCTAGTGCCTGCCTCGCTATTCTCCACCAGGATGCGGACCAGAGGAATTGGACGCCTTGGTCCGGCAGGAGTAAACACCCGATGGACCGCGCGAACAGGATAGCCCAGCTCACGAACCGCCGAGGAGAAAGCATCTCCTTAAATAGTGTCTGGCATGGTCTATTTTCCATGGCCAATCAGAATTGAGTATAACGAGCTGGCTTCTCATTGGTCCGTGCGATACACCTGAAGCGGACAAAATGTTATAAATAGAGGCTTCGTAGCAGGTACTCACTGTTGCTTGTTCCCAGTCCATTGGGAGACGTGTTCGGCGTATCATCTATCGAACACTTTTCTTTTGCTACTGAAGATGGCCACCGGTGGTGCGGCCGAAACGTTTAGCAGAAACTTAAGCAATCGACCACGGCCTTTCAGCCCGGAAGTTTTAGTTAATAATCCTGATTATTAACACCTATTAATAATGGTTGATTCTGACATTATTTCTCTCTCTTATAGTGTCTTATGGTTTTTTCATTCTTATTCACTTTAATAATATATATGGGGTTTTGTCTTAGTCATAGTTTGGTCGTTTTTTCAAGTTGATAGAAATAGTTATTATACAAAATTACACAATTTTTTTGGGACTACTTGGGTTCGATACTGTTCACCTCACTTTCCTCTTATGCTAACTTACTGTATAAATGATTTCTTTTATGGAACGTTTTGTGACGTTACATATGCCTCTCCGTTAAAGTTGATAATTTTGGAAAAACATATCTTTGGTTTTGATGAAATTATCATCTCTATAATAACCTTTTATTAGCTTCTTTATATTTCATTCTTTTATCTTATAATTAAATTCCTGTACTACTCCTTTAATATATTAATCCAACTCAATATTCCTAGTTCGTTCTTTGTCGTATCACCTATTCCTTTCCTTTTTACCTTGATGTTTTTTAATTAATCTTTGATATAATTCCCTATTAATTCCCTAACTTACATAGAGGGTTGGGAGTCAGAGTGGCTCGCTATGGCATACATTCTCGTAGCTCGTAGCTAATGAGGGGACGGGGCTCAAGGCCCCTGCATGGTAGCAGTGCCCGGAGTGACTCCTCCGATGACTGCAAGTAGGTCGGGCTCTCTCAAGGACTTTAGGTAAAACAAGGTCAAGTGGGTGGGATGGTGTGCTCCTTTTGCAGTTGGGTAGGGGAGAGGATCTCACAAGTGAGGTGCTCAGCCTAGCCAAAGTCTGGTAGAGTTTGGGCCCTGAAGCCAGCGGTGACGCGTCCGAGTCACAGCGGAGAAACCTCCCGGGACATATGAGTACCGGTTGGCCAACGCTGCTGCCTCCGACGTGGCCCCACTGTCCGCATAGCGGTGATCAGCACAGGCCCGTTGCGTATCCGGGGCGGGCGCCTGATGAAAGAAGGCACTTGCACAACTGACATAAGACAACCCCGCCGAGGCCGCAAACGACCAGGGCAGACCATTCAGGGCAGAGTGAGTGGTAATGCTACGTCTAAGGTGTGGTAGGTGTTCTGTTTGAGGTAGGGTACTAGCGGTAGGGTGTTGACTCCCTCAGGAGAAGGGCCCTATGTAGGAGACTATGGGGGGTCGTCCAGCAGAGTGCGGGGTCGCTTGACTACGTGGCAAGGGGGACCTTCGTCCCTGGCCAGGTCACGGAGGTGGGGGTATCGGGAGTCTGCAGCCCGGAAGAAGAGGCCCACAGAGAGTCTGAAGACAAACTCTTCCACCGTTTGCAGACGGAGGCCCGTCCTGATAGCTCTGTTACAAACAAACCAGGGCGAGTTGGAGAGGATACGGACGGAACTGTTTTGGAACTGTTCCAGCTTACGCTTCGTTGTGGCAGATAAGAGGGGCCACCACGCTGGGGCTGCGTAGGTGAATACTGTCCTGATAAGCAGGAGATACAGGGTGAGTTTAGTGCGCAGTGAGAGGGGACTTCTGCGCGAGATGAGTGGAAAGATTTTGGCTCTGACGCCACGGGCTTGTCGGAGTTTGGTTTGGACGTGGCCGGCGAAGCTTAGTCGACTGTCAATAGACACCCCCAAGTACTTCACCGACTTCTTCCAAGCGATAGGGTTCCCATCTAGGGTGAGGGGCTGGCATGCGGTCCGCTTGCGCGTGATGCAGATCGCTTCGGATTTCTCCGCGTTGATCGCCACGCGCCACTTACGTAGCCAGGGAGGCAGAAGGTCGAGTTGGCGTTGTATCACTGTGCTAGCAAAACCAGGGTTCTGCGAGCTGTAGTGATACATGGCATCGTCAGCAAAAAGGGAAAGAGTGACGTTGGGATATACGGGCAAGTCGTTCGTGTACACGAGGTACAGAACGGGGCCGAGGACTGATCCTTGGGGAACGCCAGCGTCTATGGGGCGGTCAGAAGAGACCGCTCCATCTACGCTAATGTGAAAAGTCCGGCCGCGGAGATACGACCAGAACAGTCTCACAGTAGATGCGGGAAGGGGCGTGTGTGCCAGTTTATAGAGCAGACCTTCGTGCCAGACACGGTCGAAGGCCTTACTAACGTCCAAGAGGACGGCTGCGGTGTGCAGCTTTTTGTTTGCAGCGTCAGAGAACTGGGTAACGACGCGGACTAGTTGTAGGGTGGTCGAATGCTCCCTGCGAAACCCATACTGTTCGCTGCGGATGAACCCATCAAGCAGCGGTACAACACGGGCGTGCAGGAGGCGCTCGAACACCTTCGATAACACGGGCAGTAGTGAGATGGGGCGATAGTTTTCAGGGAACATGCGAGATTTCCCGGGTTTAGGGATCATGATTACCCTTGCGTTTTTCCACAGGCGAGGGAAGTAATTGAGGCGGAGACATGAGTTGAACACGTCCAGGATGTGGTCAGTGACAACTGATGGGGCATTCTTTAGGGCGGTCGCTCCTATTCTGTCCGGGCCGCAGGCCCGTTTAGGATTTAGCCGTGCGATAGCATGGACGAGATCGGCTTTTTCAAAGGGGGGTGGGGGATCCGTCAAAGGTTGGGCGAGATAGTTTTCGAGGAAGTCCTCGACGCGAGCCATGTGGTCCGCGTCGAAGACGCCTCTGTGAGGGGTAAATTGTTCCTCAACGGAGTTTGCGAAGACCTCAGCCTTGCGCTCCGGTGAATGAACAACACCCGTCGGGGAGTCAAGGGGGTGGCGAGTCCTCCTTTCGCCAAGGAGGCGACCAGTGGCCTGCCAGACGGAGGCGTGGTCGACTTCCAGGGATTCAAGATAGGTGTCCCAGCTATGCTGATTGACATCAAGCAGGAGTTGCTTTACGTAATCAGACTGTCGGCGATACTGCCGCTTGACAGCGGGATCGCGAGTGTTTTGCCAGCAGCGGCGAAGGCGCCGCCGCTGGCCGATGGCTTCTTGGACTTCGGCAGGGAGTTGAGACTTCCTACGATGTGCTGGGACAGTGTAAGAGTGGGTATCCATGCAGCGGGTAAGAGTGTCATGGAGATGCGTGACTTGGCGGTCCAGCTCCCTTCGAGAGGGCGCTGGGGCCTCGGGGGCTGATGGGAACCTACGGCACAGCTCGTCGTGGTAAGAGCGCCAGTTGACTCTCTTACTAGGACGGGCAGGCGGGGAGTCGCTTGTTCGTCGGAGCGTCACAACCAGCGGGTTGTGGTCGGACGATAGGGCTGAGATGGCCTCGACCAGGATGGGGCAGACAGCGTCCTTGACAAGAACTATGTCGAGAACGTCTGGCTGGTTGGCAGGGTTGGCGGGGATGTATGTCGGTTCGGCCGGGCCGATGACGAGGACGTCGGGCCTGGTCGAGGCGTATTGGGCGAGAGCACGACCGCTTTGATTAGTCAAGCGACTATTCCAAGACGGGTCTTTGCAGTTCATGTCTCCGACTGCAATGGTAGGCAGATCATGGTTAAGGAGCGCGTCAAGCTCCTGGGGGTTTGGCACCAGGCCAGGTTTGTTGTAGACGGAGACCAGCCGAAGCTCGGTTCCCGCTACGCTGATTGCGACCGCAGTCGCTTCAATGTGGGTAGTCGGGGGGGTAGGTAGAGGTCGGTGAGATAATCGCCTGTGGATGAGAATGGCTGTGCCGCCAGATGCGGCTCGGGTGAGTGGCACTGGGCGGTCCGTACGATAAGTAGCGTAAGCTGGTAGGTTAAATCGGTGTTGGGGACGCAGGTGGGTTTCAGAGAGGAGGACTACGTCCGCGTCATACTCGCTCGCGAAGCAGGCCAGCTCAGCTCGCCGCCCGGCTACGCCATTTGCGTTCCAAGCAACGAGGGTGAGAGGCCTAGCCATTACGGGCGAGCAACAAGGACGTAAGGGAGGTCATGATTGTGACGACCAGAGAGTTCAGGTCGCGCGCAGCAACTAGTTTGGGCAGGAGATCTTCCATCCAGTCTTGCAACTCCGCGATCGTTAGCACGCCCTCATCGGGCTCACTCACGGCCGCGGGGCGGCGGACTAGCTGGGGAGCTGGCTTCGAGGTTTCTGGGGCTGCCTCGGGCTTAAGTAGTTGGACCGATGGTAGTTGCTGAGCGGTGGGAGGTTTTTTAGAAGGAGCTTTAGCAGCTGGGGGTTTCTGTTTGGGCCTCGGAGCCTTCGCGCGTTGAGGCGCGGATGCGGGTTTAGATGCGACGGCTGCCGCGAATGACTTGGCGGTGGAGGGAGGCTCCGTAGTAGTAGCAGGATGTGGGTCGTCACTGGGACGACGAGGTTGGACGGGCGGTTGGCGGGCTGGGGCAGCCGCCGGAGTGGCGGTCTGCTGGACTTTGGTTTGGCGCTGAGGCCGGGTCGGGTTGCGGTGCCGGATCTCGTCCATCTCCTGCTTCCGCTCAAGGGCAGATTGATAATATTCGCAGCCTCTCCAGTTGGCTGGATGATTCTTGTCACAGTTTGCGCACTTTGCGTCGGCGTTAGGGTCCTTCGTGCAAGCGCCCTTAGGATGACCTTCGCCGCAGCGTACGCAACGGGGTGCCATGTGGCAGTTGTAAGAGGCGTGGCCGTACCTCTGGCAGTTGTAACACTGCGGAGGGCCGGTGGGGGTATTATACCTGGAGACTTCAATCCGGAGGCATAAAAGCTCTCGGAGGGAGTAGATGAGTTGGTAGTCTCCTACCTTCTTGAGCTTGATAAAAAAGACGTTGACCTTCCGTTTTTTGCGGTCAACGAGTGGAATGCAGGAGGTTGGAGTGAAGCCAAGGCTCTCCAACTCCTCGATAATGTCAGACGGGGCTACATCGTGGGGGATGCCACGGATGGTGACCTTGATTTCTTTCTCCTGAGGGAGACCAAAGGTGTGGAATTGAATGTTCAAATCAATCAGGGTTTTCTGGACGAAGCGAAATTCGTCGGGAGTCCTAGTTTTGATGCGGAGAAGCTTCCCCTGGTGATAAATATCGATAGGGAAAGCTGCCGCCTGTTTGATGGTTTTTGCAAAAGCATGCCACGCTTTGGGGGCGTCAAGAACTATGGGTGGCATGCGGAATGGTTCAGAAGACTGAGGGGTTGGCTGAGCACCTGCCCCGGTAGTGGGAGCCGAGCCACCACTGGGTTCCGGCCCGCCCGAGGAAGAGGAGAAGGTCCGTTTCCGGCTCTTCACCTTTTTCCAGGCAGGGCCGCCATCAGTGGCGCCGGGCACAACAGTACCGGGGTGGTCCTGAGAAGGGCCAGGTTCGGAAGGCGGGCTTGCCGGGGAGTCCATCTCCATGAACTCGCCGACGCAGTCCGCCGCCGGGTTGGGTGCTGTCGGCCCTAAAAAGGGCCGATCAGGGCGAAGGGTAGAGATAGGTGCTTGGGTACCGCAAGCGGTACCCAAGGAGCGATCGGATGTTTGAGAGGTGGACATGCCACCTCTCAAAAGCGGGTAGGGAACAGAGATCTACCAGAGGGGTAATGTACGGCTTCGTTAGATACCGAACTTTGTGCAATGTTCGGTTTCCACCGTACTCTTTACCTCGGAGGTGTCCAAGGTCGGTTACCACTGGTGGGGCCTTCCAAGGATCTCTCGGGGCAGCGCTAACAAGGAAGCGAGAGAGCCGACGTCCACTCACCTGAGGAGGCTATCCGGGAGCCGGTTCCCACGCAGTTGCCCAGGTCCAATCCGTGAGGCAGGCGGCAAAATGCAGGCTGGTCTCAAGATGTCCTGTCCTGTCCTGTCGCTAGTGGTGTGATGAGAAAGTTGGCTGGTCGAGAGCAAGATGTTTCCTCTTCAAGAGCTGGAAGCGATCTCTCCCCCCCGCATACATTCTCTGTCCCTTCCTGTCTATAACTACTGAAATCAGAGGCAACACATCCCTGTTCAGAAAATAATAATTGCACCTTTGCAACAAATAATAATAATAATAATTATAAAAAATGAGTTTTCAATGACAACAACTCAAGGTGAGGGTTGTATATTGTATTGTTTATTAGACTTAAGTTAATTAGAAACCAATCATATTTAGTATCGCTAGATTCAGTTAAAAACAGGGAATCTAAATGTATTAATGGCATACAAATTGTGAGTACTAATGTAAAACTCTTTGATAAATACCAGAGTAATTTTTTAAATATCCTTTGTATGAAGAATAAGAAATTCATTCTAAAAGCTTCTACGGAAGTGAAAATTGTTCTATGACATTCCATTTCGTTTATTCTCGAACATTCTAGAAAGAATTTTTACACAAATATACCGGAAGTCGATGAAAACAGTCATCCTGAATTAGTATAAAAGCGAGACCAAATTCGACCCAAAAACACTTGAAACTTGAACTCCAGAACTGATGCATCTCACACAACACTGATCAACGCAGCTAAGGCGAAACCGAAGAGGCGAGAAATCGACAAGACACGGCAGGAAGGCTTTTCCCGTACATAGACATACCGACTGACTTAACCTCAACGAGAGTCTTCGCCAAATGTATCGCTGAAATAGAGCAGCGATACGGCAAATTTTAATAGAAATCACGCAGCCAGAACGTCCAGCGGCCCAGGAGAGACCAAACATTTAAATAGAGAACGAATTCTGCTGTGTTCGCATTGACTGACTAACTTGACAAATAATTCCCCCTAACGTAAACATACAATACACAAAGCCTTCCTCAACACTGCATGGGAATCAGCGCTGCGGCGGATAATTTCTGAATTAACGCGGAGCAGCTGACGAGCTTTTGGCGGCGTTTGAACGATATTCTACTGCCAAACGTTTTTACAAAAGTGCGGAAAAAGTAATGATCGCAAAATTTGACTTTAAATAGATTCAGTGTACACCCGAAGAGGCGAGATCGAGAAACTACCCGAAAGGAGTGTCCAGTGCGAGAATAAATAACCATTGGAACGTGAGTTACCAAAATTAAAGTCATTTGTTACCTGGTTACATTTTATCACGCAGTTGTACTTCACACGCCACACATACACCTTCAAATCACTTAGTTTTTTTTCTTGTAAGGCATCTAGTTGATATGTCTTGGTAGTTCAAAGGAGTCACGTCCTAAGAGTAAAGATTTTTCATGTATTAAACTCATGCTTTTCAACTGAGTCAGAATCTGAAATATACTAGCCGATACTTGATTGGATATATAAAAAATTGTCAATAATAATAACTTGTAAAATTTTTTCTCTGCAATTTTATAATTTTTTATGAATGATAGTCCTTCAGACGATTTGTTTGTTTTTAAAGAATCATTAAACTTAACTGATTTTTCCAAGCTAAACTGACTTGTTTAAATTTTTTCGTAGATTTACAAATTTTTTCAATCACATTTTTTTTTTCTTGGAACAAACGTTTCCAAGTGGTGCCCACAAAAAGCATAGTATTAAGTTGTGTTACAGGACTACATCACTGCAGAGGATCCAATCAACAGAGTAAGTAACAAAAGTGCGCGGAGGTAACGCCCGACAGTTTACAACACAAACATATTTATACAACACACCATTCCATTTATTTGTAATAAATTGGCAGCCCAACTAGTGAGGCTTGAAAAAGACGGAACAAGCCCGGCAACTACCAACATATTAAAATGCCGCAACCAAAGGGAAAAAGGTGAAGAAGACTGTGGAACCCGAGTTAAGTGTGGAAGACGGAGAGGCAGTACAGGTCGAGGAAACAGAATTAGAACCGCCCACACTAGAAATGGAAAGACCGGTACAAACGGCAGAGGAATTAGAAGAACAAACGGGAGAAGAACCCATACAAATGGTAGAACAAACGGAGGAATCAGAACCAGAAAAAATAACAGGGAGTGTTGACGCGAACATATTAATGATGATGCTCCAAAAAATGAACGAAAATACTAAAAAAAGTAATGAGCAAATGTTCCAAAGAATGGAAGAAAATATGAATAAAAATAGACGGGAAGATAAGGAGGAAATAATAGAATCCATGAATAAAAACAGACTGGAAGATAAGGAGAAATTAGACAAAAACATAGAATCTTTAAAGAAGGATATAACCGAGAAAATAGATGACAATGGGAAAAAACTGGAGATATTTCAGGAGGAGAATAAAAAAAGTATAGAGTCTCTGAAAAAAGAAATTAGCATAAAGTACGAAACAGTAACCAAAAGGATCGATGATAATAAAATCGATAGTGACAGGAAGGTCGAAAACGTGGAGAAACAATTGGAAAGGTTACGGGAGGGAAACAATACACGTTTCGAAAATCTAGAGGAACAAACAGTAGAGACCAAACAAGATGTTAGAAATCTCGAAAACAAGGTAAGGCAGAACCAAGACGCCATCATGCAGGAGGTAGGAGAAGTCCAGCACATCGCTAACAGGCTGGACGAACAAATAAAAACTAACAAAAATAGCATACTGGAAATAGACCAGAGAGAGAAAAACCTGCAGGAAAGATTAGAGGCGCTGAGAGACGCACCAATACTAAACACTCATACGTGTCATGGTGAAAACAGGGAAGTAATCAACTTCCAGGACTATCGACGAAACCCAATGGAATTTTTGGAAAGAATGGAGGAGTTTATTGGGAGAAATAGAGAAACAAGGTGGGACAGGATAAGAGAGATGCTTGACGAGACGTTTAAAAATGCTAAGGATAACTGGTGGATAGCGGTACGACCCGAAATAACGAAGCGGTCGACCCGAACTGGTCTATTTCCAGTATGCTATTTTTGTTAGTTTTTATTTGTTCGTCCAGCCTGTTAGCGATGTGCTGGACTTCTCCTACCTCCTGCATGATGGCGTCTTGGTTCTGCCTTACCTTGTTTTCGAGATTTCTAACATCTTGTTTGGTCTCTACTGTTTGTTCCTCTAGATTTTCGAAACGTGTATTGTTTCCCTCCCGTAACCTTTCCAATTGTTTCTCCACGTTTTCGACCTTCCTGTCACTATCGATTTTATTATCATCGATCCTTTTGGTTACTGTTTCGTACTTTATGCTAATTTCTTTTTTCAGAGACTCTATACTTTTTTTATTCTCCTCCTGAAATATCTCCAGTTTTTTCCCATTGTCATCTATTTTCTCGGTTATATCCTTCTTTAAAGATTCTATGTTTTTGTCTAATTTCTCCTTATCTTCCAGTCTGTTTTTATTCATGGATTCTATTATTTCCTCCTTATCTTCCCGTCTATTTTTATTCATATTTTCTTCCATTCTTTGGAACATTTGCTCATTACTTTTTTTAGTATTTTCGTTCATTTTTTGGAGCATCATCATTAATATGTTCGCGTCAACACTCCCTGTTATTTTTTCTGGTTCTGATTCCTCCGTTTGTTCTACCATTTGTATGGGTTCTTCTCCCGTTTGTTCTTCTAATTCCTCTGCCGTTTGTACCGGTCTTTCCATTTCTAGTGTGGGCGGTTCTAATTCTGTTTCCTCGACCTGTACTGCCTCTCCGTCTTCCACACTTAACTCGGGTTCCACAGTCTTCTTCACCTTTTTCCCTTTGGTTGCGGCATTTTAATATGTTGGTAGTTGCCGGGCTTGTTCCGTCTTTTTCAAGCCTCACTAGTTGGGCTGCCAATTTATTACAAATAAATGGAATGGTGTGTTGTATAAATATGTTTGTGTTGTAAACTGTCGGGCGTTACCTCCGCGCACTTTTGTTACTTACTCTGTTGATTGGATCCTCTGCAGTGATGTAGTCCTGTAACACAACTTAATACTATGCTTTTTGTGGGCGCCACTTGGAAACGTTTGTTCCAAGAAAAAAAAAATGTGATTGAAAAAATTTGTAAATCTACGAAAAAATTTAAACAAGTCAGTTTAGCTTGGAAAAATCAGTTAAGTTTAATGATTCTTTAAAAACAAACAAATCGTCTGAAGGACTATCATTCATAAAAAATTATAAAATTGCAGAGAAAAAATTTTACAAGTTATTATTATTGACAATTTTTTATATATCCAATCAAGTATCGGCTAGTATATTTCAGATTCTGACTCAGTTGAAAAGCATGAGTTTAATACATGAAAAATCTTTACTCTTAGGACGTGACTCCTTTGAACTACCAAGACATATCAACTAGATGCCTTACAAGAAAAAAAACTAAGTGATTTGAAGGTGTATGTGTGGCGTGTGAAGTACAACTGCGTGATAAAATGTAACCAGGTAACAAATGACTTTAATTTTGGTAACTCACGTTCCAATGGTTATTTATTCTCGCACTGGACACTCCTTTCGGGTAGTTTCTCGATCTCGCCTCTTCGGGTGTACACTGAATCTATTTAAAGTCAAATTTTGCGATCATTACTTTTTCCGCACTTTTGTAAAAACGTTTGGCAGTAGAATATCGTTCAAACGCCGCCAAAAGCTCGTCAGCTGCTCCGCGTTAATTCAGAAATTATCCGCCGCAGCGCTGATTCCCATGCAGTGTTGAGGAAGGCTTTGTGTATTGTATGTTTACGTTAGGGGGAATTATTTGTCAAGTTAGTCAGTCAATGCGAACACAGCAGAATTCGTTCTCTATTTAAATGTTTGGTCTCTCCTGGGCCGCTGGACGTTCTGGCTGCGTGATTTCTATTAAAATTTGCCGTATCGCTGCTCTATTTCAGCGATACATTTGGCGAAGACTCTCGTTGAGGTTAAGTCAGTCGGTATGTCTATGTACGGGAAAAGCCTTCCTGCCGTGTCTTGTCGATTTCTCGCCTCTTCGGTTTCGCCTTAGCTGCGTTGATCAGTGTTGTGTGAGATGCATCAGTTCTGGAGTTCAAGTTTCAAGTGTTTTTGGGTCGAATTTGGTCTCGCTTTTATGCTAATTCAGGATGACTGTTTTCATCGACTTCCGGTATATTTGTGTAAAAATTCTTTCTAGAATGTTCGAGAATAAACGAAATGGAATGTCATAGAACAATTTTCACTTCCGTAGAAGCTTTTAGAATGAATTTCTTATTCTTCATACAAAGGATATTTAAAAAATTACTCTGGTATTTATCAAAGAGTTTTACATTAGTACTCACAATTTGTATGCCATTAATACATTTAGATTCCCTGTTTTTAACTGAATCTAGCGATACTAAATATGATTGGTTTCTAATTAACTTAAGTCTAATAAACAATACAATATACAACCCTCACCTTGAGTTGTTGTCATTGAAAACTCATTTTTTATAACAAAAATTGTTGTGGAGTTACAAAGTTCCTTCCACAAGCTGAACATCTACTACTACTACTTTCCTACAACAAAATAAACAAATTTTAACATAGATAAAACACAAATAAATACAATTTTATATGGCCTCTGCTCATGGCCTAGATTCTGGTCAGTTTTCTAATACAATGATCAGTCTTTTTCTTTAATATATGTATTATTTCACTACTGTACACACAGAGTTTATTATTTTGTCTATCTTTTGTGATACCTGGTTACTTTGTACATATATTATATTTATCACAAGATGACATAGCATCATTGATTGGTCTTGAGATGTCCTTTTTATGGCGTGACAAATCTCACTCTAATTAGTTACATTCTTTTAGAATTGACTTTACTTTCAACTGAGTTTGTTTCTTATTAAGGTATACTGATGTATTGTACCTTTCTATCTTATTTTTGTTAGTATTATGTAAGTATTTAGCCAGATATGATTATTTTTGTACTGGATGATGGGCTTCAGCCATACATGGTATAAGTAAATATTTTGCTAACTTGACTATTACTATGTTAAAGTTAGTTAGGTATATTAGCATAGTTGCTTTATATCATATTACAGCTTTCTAATACAGTTTGGTTGCATTTTGGCAACATTAAATTCATAAATTATACAATATTAGATGCCTATTACATGTTTTTAGTTAACACTGTTTTTGGCTATTTTGACTGCTTTTTAATCATTTGACAGCTTCCTTTATTTAAGATAAATTGTTCACTATTGTCTGCTTGACAATTACATATAGTGTTTATTTAAATCTGATAATAATTAATTTTTTCATGAAATCTTGGTGTATGGTCTCAAATCCAACACATTAATATTTTTTGTCATTGCAAATATACAATTTTTATTTTAACATAGATTCTTTCTAATAATGTATTTAAGTCATTTAATACATTTATTTCATTTACATCACATCATATAATAATGGATCATGTCCATTTATTCACAAAAAATAGTTTTTAATACTCTATTCATAGTTATAAAACTTAATAATTATTGACTTTATTTTGGTTGATTCTGACATTATTTCTCTCTCTTATAGTGTCTTATGGTTTTTTCACTCTTATTCACTTTAATAATATATATGGGGTTTTGTCTTAGTCATAGTTTGGTCGTTTTTTCAAGTTGATAGAAATAATTATTATACAAAATTACACAATTTTTTGGGACTACTTGGGTTCGATACTGTTCACCTCACTTTCCTCTTATGCTAACTTACTATATAAATGATTTCTTTTTATGGAACGTTCTGTGACGTTACAACGTATACGGGCGGGATGCGACCAGAGGCCGGCGGTGCTTGGGCACCGCCGGACACAGTCGGCCCCGGGCCGGATTCGCCATCGGCGGGGACAACTTCCATGGCGGACGCCGAGGAAGAGGTTGAGGAGGATCGATTCCGCCTCGGTTTCTTAACCGGGCGCCCCCGTGGCCCAACCGCCACGAAAGCGTCGGTCTCGTCACCGGGCAGCGGAACCGACCGGGGATCGACTTGGTCCGCTTCCATCAGCGGAGAACACGGCGAATCGCTCGTGTGGGGCGGGGCAGTGGCGAGCGACTGCGTGCTCGTTGACGCGCCCGAAACGGGCATTTCCGCCAAAGAGCGGGAGGTTCGCCGACCAGAGGCAGCCAGGCTGCCTCCGGCGGTAACCAGGGACCTAGGGTCCGGCCCGAGCCGGATCGCTTGCGGGACTTCTGAAACGCTCAGGCTTACTACGAGCTGGGCAAACGACCGGCTTCGTTAGATACCTCTCCTTACCAAGAGAGGTGTCCACCGGCCTCTTTACCTAGGCGATATCCAAGCTCGCTTACCACTGGTGGGGGCTCGCAAGGATCGTCCTAGGCAGCGCTACCTAAGAGCCTGAGCGTCAGCGGGCTAGATGCGCTGCGCAACTTACAGCTCTGGCAGGCTGGAAATGCTTCCTCTTCAACAGCAAGGCGGTGGTCCTGAAAAGGGTCGCTCAGCTGGTGGCCCTTAGAAGGTCCGACGGACTCAGCTGTGTGTGCTGGCTACTCAATTCACCAGCCAGCTGAGTTTGGTTTTCTTTCTTCTGTCCTCGTCAAGTGAAGGCAGCAGGGCAGCAGCTGTACAACAGCGAGTCGCTTCCGCAAATGTCCAGTGAAGAGCTGATCCAGAGAGGAGGTCCTTCCTGTTCAAGAAGCTGAAACGAAGTCGACGACTGGACGGACGGTCATATGCCGATTCTGGGCTCACTGTGTCACTTCATTGCATTGCATTATGGATGCGGGGTGTCTTTGCACCCGTGGCTTGATTGCAGCATCTGGATCGTGTCCAATGGCTGCCAGAAGTAAACATAGTGCTGGTACATGTCGACTGGTTACCTAAAACTGGAAAAGGAAACCGCCAACCAGTTAACTGAGAAGGCGGGGGAGTATAACTGTTATTTGTATAATGCACTGCCGCTGGTACCGATTCGAGCAACAGATGTTGCCCGTTTCAAGTCCAGTCAGCAGACGCCCTGAGGGCGTCGGTCGCTCCCCGCGAGGCGGAGAGCCTCCGTGCCAGTGAATGATGACAGCGACAAGCAGCCGGCTCAGCGTGCTAGGAGGTGGACAGGAAGGAGAGAAGGACAGTTTGGTGAAATACTCTGGTCTAGGACTGATGATTACTTGTTTTTATTTAATTTAAAGAGGATGGCGTTATGGCGGGTCATCAAGAAGCGCCCGAGGGCGCTTGACCCGAATGGGCGGTGGTGGTTCTGATGCACTGATGGTTCGTAGGTACGGGAAGGTGGAGGTCGAGGCTTTAGCAAAGAGAGTTAGAGCCAGCGACCGGACAAAGGAAGTCAAGGTAGGAACACGGAGACCCCTTCGAATCACGTCGTTCCTTACAAACCAAGGGGACCCCGTCAAGGATCGGAGTGTTCGGGACTGGAAAGCTTCCAGCCTACATCTGTTGGTGGTGGATAAAAGAGACCACCAGGCAGGTGCCGCATAGGTCAATACAGACCTGAGAAATAGTAGAGAGATGGTAAGTTTCGTGCGCATGGCCAGGCGGCTGCGACACGAGAGGAAAGGAGATAATTTGGCTCGGACGCCGCGAGCCTTGGCAAGGGTTTCCGTCACGTGGGCGTTGAAGCAAAGGCGACGATCTAGCCGAACGCCTAAATACTTCACCGATTCTTTGTAGGCGATGGGTCTCCCTGCTAGGGAGAGGGGCTGGCATCGGGAGATGGACTTACGGGTGAAGCAGATCGCCTCGGATTTCTCCGTGTTGATCGTCACCCGCCATTTCCGTAGCCAGTCCGGAAGCTGGTTCAACTGACGCTGCAGCTTTGTACTCGCAAATCGCGGGGACAGGGAGCTGCAGTGATACATAGCATCGTCAGCGAACAAAGACAACGTGACTCCGGGCAAGACAGGCAGGTCGTTCGTGTACACAAGGTACAGAACGGGGCCGAGGACAGATCCCTGAGGTACGCCGGCGGCGACGGGTCGAACTGTAGAACAGGACCCGTCGACGCTCACCCTGAAGGTTCGGTCGCTGAGATACGACCGGAGGAAAAACACTATGGTCGATGGTAGAGGGGAATTGGCAAGTTTGAAGAGAAGACCTTCGTGCCAGACTTTATCGAAGGCCTTGCTCACGTCCAACAGTACGGCGGCCGTAGCCGCTCGCCTGTTGGTGGCGTCTGACAAGTGCGTAACAACGCGGACCAATTGAAGCGTGGTCGAGTGCTCTCTGCGAAACCCGAACTGTTCGCTGCGGATGAAACCATCTAGCAGCGGCGAGATGCGAGCCAGCAGGAGACGCTCGAACACCTTCGAGATGACTGGCAAGAGAGAGATTGGACGATAGCTTTCAGGAAGCATGCGCGGCTTGCGAGGCTTCGGAATCATTACGATGTTGGCTGATTTCCACAGGCGGGGAAAGTACTGTAGCCGGAGACAGGAGTTAAACAGCTCAAGAACGAGGTCAACGCCTGAGGCCGGGAGATTTTGTAGAGCAGCGGCCCCGATCCGGTCAGGACCGGGGGCGCGACGGCTATTTAGTCGGCAGATAGATGAAACTAGTTCATCCCTGTCGAACGGGAGGGCTGGGATTTCGGGAGGGCGTGAAAAATGTCCAGATAGGAAGTCACGGACTTCTGCCGAGTGGGCAGGGTCCGAGACGCCTTGGTGAACAGTAAATTGCACCTCCATGCAGTCGGCGAAGACCTCGGCCTTGTCTTCCGATGAAGATACAACCCCGTTCGGAGTTTCAAGTGGGTTGCGAGTTCTCTTCTCGCGGGTCAGTCTACTCGCCGCTCTCCAGACGGAGGCGTGGTCGACTTCAAGAGACTCAAGGTATGGGTCCCATCGATCAGAGTTTACGTCCCGCAGTAGCTGCTGGACGTAAAGAGACTGGGCCTGAAAGCGCCTTTTGACGCCGGGATCACGGGTTCTTTGCCATCTGCGGCGGAGATTGCGCCGTAACCAGATGGCGTGGAGTACTTCCGCAGGTAAGGCCGATTTACGATGATTCACCTCGAGAGTATATGTGTGTCGATCCATGACACCTTGGACCAACTCCTGAAGATGAGTGGCTCGGAGATCCAAATCGTCACAAGTGACGATCGGGTCCGCGGGGAGTGATGGTAACCGCCGTGAGAGCTCATCATGGTAGGAGCGCCAGTTGACTCTCCTAACAGTCTGAGCGGGAGGTCGGGGTGAGGCCGACAGCTCACGGGCAGTTATAAAAAGGGGATTGTGATCGGATGAGAGATCCGACACTGACGAGACCTGGATGTGATGGGTCACGTCCTTGGCTATGACAATGTCAAGGACGTCCGGTCGATGACCGGAAAAGGGGAAGTGAGTAGGGTCTTCTGGGCCGATGACTTGTAGTACCGGGTCGTCGGAGACGAACCGATACAGAGATTTTCCGTAGGCGTTGGCTACTCTGCTGTTCCAGGAGGGATGCTTGGCATTTAAGTCGCCGGCTACAATGGTTGGTAGGGGATGGTCGAGGAGAGCGTCCCACTCCTCGGGCGGTGGAGGTAGCCGCAGGCCGGGCCGGAGATACGCCGCAACAACGCGCAACTCCGATCCGCCAGCGTCTATCGCCACCGCACAACCTTCAACAAGAGTTGTATCTAAAGGGGGTAGTGGCCTGTGGGATATCCGCCTGTGGACTAAGACGGCTGTCCCCCCCGAGGGGCGACAGCCAGGCCGATGGGGACGATCCTGACGAAAACAGATGTAAGATGGCAGGGTGAAGGTATGGTAGCGAGCCAGATGAGTCTCGCAAAGGAGGACGACATCAGTGTCACTTCTCTACAGACAGCTGAGTATGTGGTGTTTTCTTACTACCATGCTTCAAAGGTGGAATATACAAGTTTACTCCGGGTGCTGTAGCTCGAATACCAAGCGGCATTGTGTTTCAGAAAGTTTCCGCTAATCAGACCCATTTGTTGGAACCGATCCGTGTGTTGATCAGCGCCTTATTAGAGAAGTTCACTCTTTCTTTGAACTCACTTCGTATAATCACCAATTCAATTTTTGTTCAGTTATAATATTTAATAACTATTTTTTCAGCAACATAACCAAAATAAAACAGTTGGCCCTTTATGACTGAACTGCTTTGACGGTAAACAATATAACAAAGCAAAAATTTAATTAAATTCACGACACAAAATGTATCAACTAAAAGTATTAAATTTTTGTCTTTTACATAAACAAGAGTAATGCTAAGTTTATGTGAATAACTTTGGCTAGGATTACTTTATTATACCAAATTACTGTATGCTAGAGATGAAGTGTTAAACTGTCCTGTGAACAAGTTCACTTGAACCAAGTAGGCCTGAACCTTAGTAGTAGTAGTAGTAGTAGTAGTAGCAGTAGTAGTAGTAGTAGTAGTAGTAGTAGTAGTAGTAGTAGTAGTAGTAGTAGTAGTAGTAGTAGTAGTAGTAGTTGTTGTTGTTGTTGTTGTTGTTGTTGGTGTCGAAACAGTAGTAACAGTACTTGCAAGAGTATTCGTATAACATTAGCAGGATCAGTGGTATGGAAGTTAAATGTCATAAACAATTTAAAATAGAAATATTCATACATATAATGAAAATGGCGTAAAGGTCCCACTTCAGTTTACCAATAATCCACACTTTGTGACAAGAATATGACGTGAATACAAAAAAGTATTTGTAGGTGTTATTGTGGTAGGTGTCAGTGGAACTCACGAAATTCAATTCGGCAAGATGTATACAGACACTTAGCGTTAAACAAATTCAATATGTCGGCCGTAAGTCAAGGGAGCGTGTACGGTATACGGAAGAAATGTGATACACATTGCACTCAGCTCAGCGTGTGTTTAGTAAATTGTGTTTCTGTTTACACGCGGCCGGCGTGACCCGTGCCGCTTCGTTTGCAACAGCATCAGTATCGAGACGATTTTACTAAAGAAACTATTTTGTTAATCAGGTGTCGCAGGTTTTGTCTGTTCGTCCCTGCAACCACTTGCCGGTAATTCATAAAAGGGGAGCTGAGGAATTACCGTGCAAGAACAATTCGTTGATTATTTAGTATGGCTGAGACGCTGGAATGTCGGCCTAGTAGTGGAATTATTTTCTTATTTTCCAGTTTCCATTAACAACAGTTACCTATACAATGTTACGTTACTGTTAGTTAATAAGGCGAGGAAAGTAACATAGATTTTCTGTATGCCTACATGAAATTTGATTAAAATTTAAGTTGAGAATTTTTCACCTACATTCGTTTTTTGTTTCGAAATGTGAAAATAAACGTTAAAATTGACACTTTCCGCAGTCTGGAACGTATGTAAGTGACTAAATAAATATTGTCTATATTTGGTGTACGAGTGGGAGTATATAGGCCTACCTTGTACCTTGTACCTTGTACATTCTGGGGCGTTTACAATATCTTAAAAAATACGTGTTTCCGTTGATGTGCATTATACTTGTCTTATAGTGAATAACGTTTATATTATTATTACATTATTTCAAAATTCAAATTTTTATTACCATAGATCTAAAGAATAACTGATAATTTTTCAGCTACAATCTTAGGCAGCTGATGGTTTTTCATACCCTTTTCTGCTCAACAGATATGATTCAGTCCTTAACGTATAGAACAGAGTTAAAAAGAATTTAAAAATACTATTAAATGTAACATTTTGCCAACGTCAATAATATAAATCGAACGCCAGAAATAATTACTGTCATAAAAATACTACCCAACAAGTTGCAGTTATTACCGACTAAACAAGGCAGTATAGCGTATCGATATCCTACCGCCAACTTTGTGTTCATGGATTGGTTAGTATTCATCGATGATTACATATTTTGTTCGTGGATCGGCTGAAGTGGCTAGAACTAAGAACCAATTCAAGGAACAAACATTTTCCGTATACCTACATGAAATTTAATTTAAATTTAATTGAGAATTTTTTACTTCCTTTCGTTTTTCTTCTTCGAGATGCGAAAGTAAATGTTCATTTTTGAATTCGAATGGCAAAATATAAAATGCTGTGTATCACAGAGTCCAACTGTAAGCTAGTGATTGGTTTTACTGCTGTTTGTCGAAACAACATTCAACATTTCTGCATGCTAATTTCATTCGGTCACTAGATTAGCTCTATTACTTGTCACCTATTTAGTCGAATGGAAAAAAAATAAGTTAACTTCAATTCCTTCTTTTTTATTGTTGTCGATTAAAAGTAATCCATTGTTTACATTTCAACAAGCGATCTACGTATCATACGACTACTATATCCTACATAAGAAACATATGAAACATTGTATTCTAAGAAGTAATTGTGACAATTTCCCCACTATACTGTCCGAGCGTACATGAATGGTGATACTGAGAATAGACAGCGTTTTAGGTTTGAGGTGTTCTGTTTCCGGTAGCTGTAGACTAGGATTCACTACGAAATAATAGTACCGCAGTGTGCTTTCGTGTGTACGTTAGTTTGTAACCAAAGAATATATTTAAATATTTTTGTGAAGCAGAAAAATCTAGAATACCCGGAAAGGATGTGATAGGGCGTCACTTCAACAGATAGCGAACCACGTTTGTGATAGCGGATTTATTAAAAACCTGTATTATAGCTAGTTTCCAAATGCCATAGAACCGCTGTGGATCCAGAGGCAGTAACGTTGCTAATCGTTTGACAGTAAGGTAAAGAAATAAATTATTAATCGGACTTTACGTGCTCATGTGCAACGTACTATATAGTCTGGTAGCAGGTCAAAAAACCTGGAAGTAAGGTCCGCCCAATGTTCTTTAGTAATTTCTGTTCCTTCAAGGCATACAGAATGAAAATCTGCAGGGTGCCACTTTGTCACCCTTGAGCTAATTTAAATATTCAAGATGGCGGCCGAGATGGCTTAAAAATCATATATCGGCCATATCTACGCTTATAGAACAGACAGGATAATCATTTTGGTGTCTAATACTATGTTTTCAGGGTCAGGGAATACTAATAACGGATTATCTTAGTGATAAAATATACATTTATGTAATAAAAGATAATAGGACGTGGTTGGTGAATTGAAAATTACATATTTTTAAAGTTGTATTTATTACAAAGTAATTAAAGTAAACAATTGTTATCAAGACCAAAAACACAAAACCATTTAAAAGCATGAATTAATTATTCTCTTCATCACTTAAATCATCCACAGCGTCAGCAGGTTCAGTTGGTAACGAACTTTGTCCACGGATTACAACAAGTTTCTTCGCCGTAGCATTACAAAATGCTGTACATTTTAATTTGGAAAAGAAACAGCTGCACCTTCCATTAGAGCAAGGATCTTTTTCTGCACAACCACAGCGTACCACTTGAAGTATCTGTGGTGGGGCCAGATTAACTCCGCTTGGTACAGTTACAGGAATCAGGCTTTTATTGACAACGTCTTCTATCCAGCCGAATTCTTTTGCCAGTTGTTGTGGTGGATTTTCCTCAAGCGCAGATTTCCAAATACATACTTGGAAATGTGCCCGTTTCACATGTTCGGCAAATCCCTCAGTAGTAGGCGGTAAGGCACACAGTTCCACGGTCTTGTTCTTCTTTTCAGTTCCCATTTTTTTAAGCCACATTCTGTATCTTATACATGGCATACTTCCAGTGATAGAAGACCGATAGCATGATGCTATAAATGCAGTAGATTCATCTATTATATCATGCATGTCAGCTCCCATTTGCCCTAATTTTGATAACTTTAATCCTTTTTGAAGAACTCTCACAACGGTTGGTTTTCCTATACCATAAAGATGGGATGCTGTATCACATCCTGATAAAGCGTGGGCCGCCAAAAGATACTTAATTATTTCACAGTGCTTCTGAACTGTCATTCCAATATCAATAACTTGACGCTGGGAGCCAGTTCCTTCCATTAACATGGTACAAGTAAGTGCGCAATGTTTGTAATAGTGAATAAGCAGAATAAAGACATCGGTGTCATCACTTCTAATTGTTAAAAGTTTATAACCTTCACCAACACAAGACACCATTTGACGTGGAATAATCACATCAGCTTCTACGTGCGTTGTTCGTAGATCTGTTCTTAATATGGTAATTCCCTTGTATATTTCAACTGGCACTGAGTCCGATCCGGTAATGATGAGTTTGTGTTCATATGTTGCAACATGTTTGCCACCGTCTGTTATGAACTTTTCACAAATGAGTGTGATTAGTTGTATCTTGTTAAATGTAACAGTTAATAAAACTGTCTGAGATGGAAGGGGTGTGTTCAGAGTCAGTTTATGTTTACGACTCACTTGTTTACCAGCTCTAGATGTCCTTGTAACACTTTTTATACTAAAGTCTTGGTATCGATCAAATATTAAGTGAACATCGTTCTTTCTTAATTCATGAACAATATAAGTTACGAAGCAGTTGACAAAGTCATTCACAGTGCCTGATGAAGGATAATGCACTGTCCACAGTACAGCACAACCATCAATTAGGAGAACTGCTGGTAACTGGTTTAATGAATGTGTTCTGTTTGAATGTTGCACTTGAATCATGTTTTTCAGAGTTGATTTAGTCTTTGAATCCCTCACATTACCATTATTATCAAACATTGATGTAGGCACAGGAGATAGTTCTTGATGAAATATTTTTTCTTTATCGAGTTCACGTGAGATTACTAAAACCATGGATCGGGAAAATATAAATTCCGTATTAAAAACATCTTTTGTTCCCAATACCAATTTTTCTTGTCATTAGATATTGTTATAACCTTGGTGGACAAAGTGTTATTGAATCCTGCAGGCCAACTTTCTTCAAATTTAATCATGCTTGATAACCCACTTGTAACTGATGTATCAGCATTGACTAGGTTTACACACTAAACCAGATGCAATGTTAACAATTCCTTCAGATTGATCTTCTTCTGGTTTCAAAGGATCAATGCACCAGCTCAACATTTCTCTAATTTTTGAGCGGTCTTTCTCGTCAGCATTGATTCATGCTGGCATCTCTTCTTTGTGTCTATTTATCATAACTGTTCTATCTCCAGTAATAACATCAATATCATGCACTAAGTTGCTGCAGATATGCATACTCATCGCCCAGCGTTTTACAGTACTTGGATTCAAGGTGATACCTATTATACCTCCTGGTCCCTTGCCATAGCGCATGAATATCGATTCAATAAACTGATCGGATCATATTCCATTAAAGATTCCTTGTCGATGCCGCATTACATGTTGTCCTTTATCAAATCTGTCTAGCATCTCTTTCGGAATACGTTGCATCGATCGAAGATAGTATAAACCATATCTTGCATAGTTTACCTGGCCAGCAGCGAAAAAATAAGGAATCATCTGTTCGAAAGCCCGAAGGTGTAACGACCACACTGCTTCTCTTTTTGCTCGTATGAATGCCATCATAATGAACACTGGTTTCACCAGATTTTCTACCCATAGTTTTGTAGTTCTAGACTGGGTAGACCTGTGTTCCAATTTACCCATCAGGTCACTTTACGAAGATATAGAAAGTAGGATCTCTCTAAGTATTTCTTCTGTGACCAAGCGAAGTGCTCTGACATTTTGTGGGAACTTTTTACCAATTAGCATTGCTTCTACACACCAAAACAAGATTTCATGACTTCCTCAAGACTATTTCATGACTATTTGACATCAACATCCCAACTGAACCAACAAAACTCATTATTGTATGCATTCTTCCTAAACGAGGTATGAAATTGGAGAATTGCCTGGATATGCCCACATTACATTGACAGTCACTTTATATAATTGCTGATCAAGTGTGAAGACTGTTATGTCTTGCCCTGATTGCTTAGTCAGTTTTGTGCTTCAACCATTCCAGTCTTAATGGTTACAGGATCTGATGGTGTCACATCAATGAGAGGAATGTATTTAGCTACAGTTTCGGCTCTTGATATTTGTCCTTGATCACGGGCTAATGTATATTTTATCACCAAGATAATCCGTTATTAGTATTCCCTGACCCTGAAAACATAGTATTAGACACCAAAATGATTATCCTGTCTGTTCTATACACGAAGATATGGCCGATATATGATTTTAAGCCATCTCGAATAATTAAATTAGCTCAAGGGTGACAAAGTGGCACCCTGCAGATTTTCATTATGTATGCCTTGAAGAAGCAGAAATCACTAAAAAACATTGGGCAGACCTTACTTCCAGGTTTAGGTAAAAAATGCCATTTAGCAACCAGACTAATATGGGATTCTTGTTGGACGTAATGTCTCCAACGTTAGTGAGTGGCGAGTAAGGGACAGTAAACGTGAACATTACTCGGCGCACTATTCATAAAACAAGATATCAAAAGTCTTTTAACACTCCATTACAGAAAAACTCAGTAAGCTACTGCGCATCTATCAAATATCTCCCACGTATAACTTTCGTGTGCATGCATGCGCGCGTGTAATAATTAAAAATTCTCATTATTCGCGGAGGTAATTGTCTACTACGGAAGATATAAACGAATGAAAACTCGCTGCTAGTGTCTGAGTAAAAAAAAAACTGTATTAAACATGCTTTTGTGTGATCAATAATTACTATGAATCGTGAAAATAGAGGTATAATTAGTTTTTTCGGTCATCCTAGTGGTTAACGTTTATTCCGGAAACCATCAGACGACGATTAAAATAAAACTGTAACCTTAAATTACACTGTGTGAAAATGTGGTCCACATTCAAAGTATATGACAAGTATTGTACAAGGACAGACTTTGGTTAGCATATTGAGCACACGTGCCATGAAACTGCAAAGACGGAGCTACGTTCCCAGCGGTTACGTCTAGCCTACTGCATGGGTATTCACTGCACGACGCTCCCGAGCGACCCACCACTCTCTGACACATATTTCTCTGTTCTTTTAATGTAAGTTTTCTAATTTTATGTCTTTTCTCGGACAACGCGGAATATATATATATATATATTGTAACGTACCGCTTATGTGAGGTACTTGTGAAAGTGTTATTATATGCCTCACGCAGTATGCGTCACTTCTGAATTATACTAACTGATGTTTTCAAAAGTATAAATAAAGGATTTTGTTTATTTTTGTTTTACTCAATCTAAAGAGAAATAGAGAGTGTGTGATTTGTGGTCAAGGAGGGAAGTTGTTCAGCCTTATACAGAAGAGAGAGTAAGTATCATTATTTCCACTCAGTTGAAACGATTTCTTCTGTTTGTTGTGCTGAAATTTTTTATAACTACCCACTACAATAAATTATAACACTTTATTATTCAATATTAATTTTCAATAATATTGCTTTATTTATTATTGACTTTTGTCTCCTGCCACCAAAATATAGGTATCACAATTAATCTTATCTGAAAAAAACCATCATCTTGACTTTACCGAGTAAACATAGAGTTGTCTCAGGAGCAAAACATATATGTTGTTATTTACCCAATATTACGCTATAATAACAAACATCAATTATTACATAATTCTTAATAATTCCCCAGGGTTCAGGGTGAGTTCTTTGTGTTACGAGAGTGTCAGAAATGGATAATTACTACGCTTTACAAATAACGAAAAATTAATAAATAATTTTGTTTATTTTTCATGTAGTAAGTAGTTCCCGGAATTGCCGTAAGAGAGCAGCGTATATTTGTTTACTTTGAAAAAACATATGATCAAATGATTATGTTTTGTTCTATTTCACCGTTAAAAACGAGTTTTCTTCTGGAATTATTACGAAAAAACGTTTATATTACCTCGCTCCGTATGGTTCTTACTGGATTGCAGCTTTTCTGTGATGAGGTCCGTCTTGCGTTATAATTTACTTTTCGTTTGAAGTATTTTCCAATTGTCAACGAGAACTAGGCCGAACCATGCTGGATCCTCAGAAGGTTTTCATCCACTGTTTATTAATGTATATAATCATTTAATTTGGATTAATCAGGTATAATTAGATAGTGGTCACTCTGTTTGTTAATCTTGCGTTAATTTCAACTCCTCCAACGTTCCAAAAAAGGTTATTTTTTATAATTTTTGTCGCATCGTTTCTTCAACTCTCCAGTTTAGTTCAAAATTTTTATATCCATTTAACAATACTTGTTATTTTTCATCACTCTTAGTAACACATAGTATTTTTATTATGCAGGCAGTTTGTATTTATTATAAATTTATATTTTATTTATGGAAAAATAATTCCTTTCCATTCCGGTTTCTTTACTAATTTAATTTACATAATAAGTTTTGGTTAATTTTTTTTTATGACATTGTATATAAGTATTTTATCATTTTATTATCCTTAAATAAATTTATATATTATTTATTTAGTCTCGAATAGTATTCATACCCGGCACTCCTTCCTGTTGCCATTTCCTTCATAGGATTATTTTAATTTTTATTATCTTTTAGTAATTAAATTTTTATGTCTTTTATACTGACCCTGGGTTATCCTATATTACAACACAAATATTTTTAAAAATATAACATTAACTTATGTATAACAAGTTGTGGTCCATACACTATAAATTACAATAAATAAATAAAATTACAAAAATCCATCAGTATTATTACATCCTACTTCCATAGTTTTATCCTTTCCAAAACATACCGCACAGTTTGGTAATACATTACTTTCACTTTTGTTTTTCACCTCAATGGTTACACTAGAACTCACTTTGCACTGTATACCACTCGAATTGTTTATAATATTGAGTGATATAATTAAATTTTGAGCGAGCTTTAGTTTACCCATTTCTGACTTTTATTATCATTAGTTAATTTATTGGGACCGGGTTATGTAACGTTACATAAAGCCCCCCCACTAGAACAAATTTATTTTAGTTCAACTTGTTGATAGACATAAATTGTTGATTGGTTCAAGTCTCCTAATGGTCTTGACTTTGTTTTCATAATAGTGTTTCATTTCCGACTGATTATACACTCCTGGTAATTCCGACTGGTGGTAATTGCTGTTTTCTTACTATACTCTCTCTCTCTCTTGGAGGCAAATTCATCAATTATTCATTTCTGGGTAGTGGTACTTCCACATTTTATTTGATAAGGACTGGTCACACTAATCATATTAAACTTGTTTTAACACTCATTTCTATTTACTTTTATATACTCGCTTTATCAATTAAACATCGGTCTGCTATCTTCCTTCTATTTTCTTCATCTATACTTCTGGAATCTAATATCACTCCTTATAGCTATTTATAATTATTATCCCTTAAATATTCAATTTCCCTAACATTTTTCCCTATCTTGTGCGGTGGTTCCAGTTGGGTGGCCACTCTGGGTCCATACACCGCTGTCCATCCTTACATCTTCTGAGACCAGGGGAACATCATCCCTGCTCATAAAAATTATTGCCGGAACATTTCTACGGTCAATACATAAAAAAAAATTATAAGTAGTAGTCAATTAGCGACTAGTACCAAACACTTTTGGGATTCTTCATACTGTAGCTGTTTGTATTTATTTATATATTTCTTCTTCTCCTTGATTCCTTCTTCTTTTCCATTAATTAATAGCATATAACATTATTGATAGGCCTTATGTTAAAATTCTTCTGACTTTACTTCTTGTGACATATTTCTCCGTATCATTTCTTCTTATAAAATCTTCAATTCCGAGAAATTCTAATTATTGTATTAATTATCCTCCTTCAGTTTCATTGGAGTCATTAAATTATTCTTTATTCTTCTTATTGTACCTTCTTATCTGAGCACATTACCATTAATTGTTTATTTATTTATTCTTCTTTTGTTACCATCAAAATATTATTTTTCCTATTAGTCCATTTTAAATCAGTTCTTTATAAATATTATTTAATCATCTGTTCTCTTTTCCTTGGTGGTTTGTTGTTTGTTAAATTATATGGTTTCAAAATAACTTGAGTAAGATGTTCTTACATACTTTTTATTAATTCAAATGGTTGCAAAATATTTTAAGTAAGTTGTACTTACACATTTTTGGAATTTTGGGGTTTTTAGTTTCTTCATTTTAAATTATATTGTTCGAAATAAGTAGAGTAAGTTGTTCTTACATGCTTTTAGAATTTTGGGGTTTTAGTTTCTTCATTCTAAATTTTATTGTTCGAAATAACTTAAGTAAGTTGTCCTTACGTACTTTTAGAATTTTGTGGTTTTAGTCTCTTCACTTTAAATTATATGGTTTCAAAATAACTTGAGTAAGATGTCCTTACGTGCTTTTTTGAATTTTGGGGTTTTTATTTACAATGGGTTGCTTGGTCCTGTATCCATAAATTCCGTCCCTTTTCTGGTTTGTTTGGAGTCTGTTTAACCGTGGTCCATTATTTCAGGCACTCCCTTTACTTGGATTACTGGGGTGTTCGGAATTAATTCTCTCCTTGATAATCTTCTTACCATCCGGCTCTCCCATTTTGCTGCTATGAAACTTTCACTTAAGTACCGGTCTTCCGTCATAATTCGTTCCTTTTTAACTAATAAGTATCGTACCTCCTCTAACATAACATAGTTGCTCATTTTTAATCTCATTTCATTCCCTTTTAACTCTGGATTATTTGCCCAATATTTGCATGTTGTCTTCCGTCTTGAAGATACGGCTGATATTGTCTGATACACTTCCATCGTTGACACATTTAACTGGGATGTAAACTTAATTAACTCCCTCTGTTCGTTAATTGGAAGGTTGAATACATTAATTAATCCACCTGTAATCATCTCCCATTCTTCCTTGGTATTTATTATTTTCTTTCTACTTGTTTTTATTATTTCCTTGGTCTTCTTTTTCACGGTTTGAACATCCTTTTTGTTGTGGCTATTTTTATTTTCAGATGGCATTACACCTTGGTATTCTGTAATTTCTATTTCCTTCCTCCTCTCTTCTGTATTCGGACTTACTTTAATACCTTCTGAAGTGCTGTCCAATGTTTCATCCAAATTATTGGAACTATGGTCCATTTGTTTATTTGTCTCCTCTTGGTATGTATCTGCTTTTTGGACACGCGTATTAACATTTTCAAACTTCTCTCCGAAAGTTTCCCATATCTCCTTATTGAAATTCTCCATTTTACACTCAAATTGTTTTAAATTCTTATTATTCTCTTCAAATTTTGCATTCATCTCTTCTCTTTGCCCTTCAATCAGTTCACGGTATTGTTCATTCATGGTTTGTTTTAAGTTTTCCTCCTGTTTCTTAAAATTCTCCTTATTTTCCTCATTGGTTTGTTTCAAGGCTTCCTCCTGTTTTCTAAAATTTTCATCTATTTTGTTATTGGTTTGCTTTGAAGTTTCCTCCTGTTTTCTAAAATTTTCATTCATTTGTTTATTCTGTTCCTTAAATTGTTCTGCCATAAATTTCATCATGTCTTGCCAGGTCACTTTCTTTGGTTGTTCTGGCGTTTTCTTCTGTTGCTTCACTTTGACTATTTTTACTTCTTTTTGTACATTGGGTTGTTCTATCTTTTTATTATTTGGCATCTCTCTAAATCCTTCTATTTGATTATGTTCCTTCCTCCAGTGACACATATCTTCTCGGGATAGTTCAAACATCACCCTGATCCATTCCCTTAATTCTGTGTTTTCTGTTTGTATTGGGTTTTCAGGTGGTTTTATTTCTCGTTTCCATTGTTCATAATCTTCCTGAGTATATTGTTCTGTCACCTGGGCGTATACTCCTATTCTTTCGGTTTTCATTTGTTCTTCATTATCGTCCCATCTTTCCCAATATTCTTCAGTCATCCTTTCCACCTTGTTATCATCTTTTTCGTTAGTCGTCCCAATAGTCTTTTCTTTATTACACCTGGCATCTAACTCCCACAATTCATCATAAATCTCTCTCAATGTCATTTTGTCGTCTGGTGTTCCCAACGCATTCGCGCGACTCATTTGCGCTCTTTTGTGGTAATTGGTATTCTTTTCTATGTATCCCATCTCTTTGCTGAATTTCTTAAATAGCACCGTCATCCATTCCGCGTAACTCAATCGTCTCTCTTTTTCGGACATTTTCGTTTCCTGTGGTATCATAGCACTTTATCGCATTTCTTGTTTTCTCGTAACTGCCAACGATAATTAGATTTATTGATATATATTTTTTATTAAATATCAAAATTCTTTTCTAATTACCGCCCTTTTACGTTGAGCGCCAAATCTGTAACGTACCGCTTATGTGAGGTACTTGTGAAAGTGTTATTATATGCCTCACGCAGTATGCGTCACTTCTGAATTATACTAACTGATGTTTTCAAAAGTATAAATAAAGGATTTTGTTTATTTTTGTTTTACTCAATCTAAAGAGAAATAGAGAGTGTGTGATTTGTGGTCAAGGAGGGAAGTTGTTCAGCCTTATACAGAAGAGAGAGTAAGTATCATTATTTCCACTCAGTTGAAACGATTTCTTCTGTTTGTTGTGCTGAAATTTTTTATAACTACCCACTACAATAAATTATAACACTTTATTATTCAATATTAATTTTCAATAATATTGCTTTATTTATTATTGACTTTTGTCTCCTGCCACCAAAATATAGGTATCACAATTAATCTTATCTGAAAAAAAAACATCATCTCGACTTTACCGAGTAAACATAGAGTTGTCTCAGGAGCAAAACATATATGTTGTTATTTACCCAATATTACGCTATAATAACAAACATCAATTATTACATAATTCTTAATAATTCCCCAGGGTTCAGGGTGAGTTCTTTGTGTTACGAGAGTGTCAGAAATGGATAATTACTACGCTTTACAAATAACGAAAAATTAATAAATAATTTTGTTTATTTTTCATGTAGTAAGTAGTTCCCGGAATTGCCGTAAGAGAGCAGCGTATATTTGTTTACTTTGAAAAAACATATGATCAAATGATTATGTTTTGTTCTATTTCACCGTTAAAAACGAGTTTTCTTCTGGAATTATTACGAAAAACCGTTTATATTACCTCGCTCCGTATGGTTCTTACTGGATTGCAGCTTTTCTGTGATGAGGTCCGTCTTGCGTTATAATTTACTTTTCGTTTGAAGTATTTTCCAATTGTCAACGAGAACTAGGCCGAACCATGCTGGATCCTCAGAAGGTTTTCATCCACTGTTTATTAATGTATATAATCATTTAATTTGGATTAATCAGGTATAATTAGATAGTGGTCACTCTGTTTGTTAATCTTGCGTTAATTTCAACTCCTCCAACGTTCCAAAAAAGGTTATTTTTTATAATTTTTGTCGCATCGTTTCTTCAACTCTCCAGTTTAGTTCAAAATTTTTATATCTATTTAACAATACTTGTTATTTTTCATCACTCTTAGTAACACATAGTATTTTTATTATGCAGGCAGTTTGTATTTATTATAAATTTATATTTTATTTATGGAAAAATAATTCCTTTCCATTCCGGTTTCTTTACTAATTTAATTTACATAATAAGTTTTGGTTAATTTTTTTTTATGACATTGTATATAAGTATTTTATCATTTTATTATCCTTAAATAAATTTATATATTATTTATTTAGTCTCGAATAGTATTCATACCCGGCACTCCTTCCTGTTGCCATTTCCTTCATAGGATTATTTTAATTTTTATTATCTTTTAGTAATTAAATTTTTATGTCTTTTATACTGACCCTGGGTTATCCTATATTACAACACAAATATTTTTAAAAATATAACATTAACTTATGTATAACAAGTTGTGGTCCATACACTATAAATTACAATAAATAAATAAAATTACAAAAATCCATCAGTATTATTACATCCTACTTCCATAGTTTTATCCTTTCCAAAACATACCGCACAGTTTGGTAATACATTACTTTCACTTTTGTTTTTCACCTCAATGGTTACACTAGAACTCACTTTGCACTGTATACCACTCGAATTGTTTATAATATTGAGTGATATAATTACATTTTGAGCGAGCTTTAGTTTACCCATTTCTGACTTTTATTATCATTAGTTAATTTATTGGGACCGGGTTATGTAACGTTACAATATATACAAAGCATAAGAAACTCAGCAAGTAGTAACTGCGACTAGCAAAATGTTTAACTAGTAAATAATTAATAAAAATATAATACACCCTGGGATTTGGAAGAGTTAATTATAGTAAATGGAGTAGTTTGTAGTTATACCCGTTTCTAGTCTCACACTAAATCTCTAGAGAAGTTAATGGGACACAGTCGTTGACCCTCTTTGATGTTAGTGGGAGAAATATTTAGGCATGAGGACGTTGAAGAAACGGATATCGAATGTGATGGATTCTGACAGATTACCACCCTATGCCCCCCTATTAAGTCCAATAGGCTGTAATATGTAAAGGAACTGCTAAAAACTGGATTTAATTTTGTGAACCTAACCTAATAAATATATATTTAAAACACAAAGCTTTCTATCCAAATTAGATACCTATGCGCATGCGCTGCCACATCGACCCGTTGCCGCCGCCTAGTTGCCTTCTAGACATGTTAGAAGGTCAGGTAAAATAGTAAGCCATGAAATGATCCTCGCAGATCATAGCGGGCAGCAGGGAAGGAGTGTTAGAATTCGGGCGTGAAGTGGCAGCTACTGTGATGCTTATAAGCATCTAGCTATCAGTTGTTTTCTGATAAATTACTCTATTTCGGATCGTAAAAAGCTCGCACTCATGTTTTTACGATGAAAATTTAGGATTTAAAAAATCATGATTAAATTATTATTTCGTGTATGTTTATTTCTCACTCTTATAAAACTTTACAAATATTCTCTCGCTTTCCTGTTATTAAATCAAAACGAAGTGCTCCAAAGACACAGACAAAGCAAGTTGGATATTCTCGGGTAAATGTTGAGTAGGTTTAGTTCATTTCTCAATTTAAACATACGAAAGTTATCTTTATATTTCACTTAATTTCTCCTTTCCTGCCTTCTGTGCTTGTCAGAGGCTTCACTTCAATTGAGATTTGTTATTTAGATCAGGTTTACGTATTGTTTTGCAGAATGATGGCTATGAATGCTGCGCGCGCGCCAACACACACGCACAAAACACGTTATCGATCATCGAGTCGACTTTCATTAAGATAAACTGTAGTTTCAAAAATATGTTGGTTTTGATTAGACTTTCATATAATAACAGTTCTCTCCTGCTTTCTGACCTCTAATTAGTTTCAAAGGTTTGATAAGAATATAGAATTTAGGGTTTTGTTATTTTTGATAACAAAATTAACAAAGAAGGGTTTTGCTCTATTTATCTATATTCCGTCTATCTCTCTCAAGTTCTCTTTTCTTCTTCTTTGAAGAATTTACTTATATATGCGTCTGTGTTTTTTGTACTTAATACTGTTGAGATATTGGAAAATATGAATTGTCACGCTTTGTGACAGAAAAGGATGTTGTGGTTTGCTCTGAGGCGACATTTGGACCATAAGATACAGTCACATTTTTTATAATATTTTTTAAAGAAATAGTACGTTTTGCGGTCCATAAAATATGTACATTTTTTAACGATTGATTTTAAATAACTTAACTTACTAAAGACCATTTCAAAATGATTACTTACACAATCGGGTTGTCTACATGTCTCTTAGTTCTTCAATCACACTCATATATTTTCATTTTCACTATGACTATCACTAAAGTCGTCTTTACTACTTCTAACCTGAGCAGTATTAATTAGGAAGCGATCCGTAACACAGTCAATCGCCTCCTCTGATGCCATATAATGATTTTCAGTTCTCTTCACGTGCTCATACCTGGATTTCCAGTCTACTGCTGAAAAAGCTGCAATTTTCTCAGTGGCTACATTTATAACAGAGTTCACTGAAAAATGTCCATTTTTTTTTTGACGCGATCTTCAATTGTAGCCCAAACCATTTCTATTGGATTCAAATCCGGGTGGTTTGGGGGAAGTCGCAAAACACAATGCCCCTGTTCAGGCAAAACAGCATCTATTTTATAAGTTTTATATAAATATAGGCTTATGACGTTTAATGACTTCATACAGCTTAGGTTATAACATACTTGCGCTCCACGGAATATAGCGTTTTGACAACCACATAATCATATCTTCCTTCTTCGTTAATGTCGTCGGTGGAGGATTTACTTGCACGTTATGTATGGTATGGGGTGTTATCTATCACCAACATACTCTGATCCTCTAAATTCGGAACAAGTTTTTCCCTAATCCACTTCTCATACATTTTAGAGTTCATGTCGCTGTGATAGTCACCTTGGTTAGACCGTGACTTGCACATTACCAATGCATACTGTACAAAACCGTTTTCACCACCTGCGTGAATCACGACAACTCGTCCTTTACTTACGGCAATTTTAAGACCGCTTTGTTCATCGTCAGTCCAGACGTTTTTGTGTCAGATATTGTACTTGGAAATAGGTTTCACCCATGTATACTATGGGCCGTAGTTTCTCTCGGTATTGCCTAGCTGACCTTGTGTACTGGACTCCTAAATTTTTTCTGACATCGGATTTTTTTTCTCAATCAGAACATTCCGATTATTTTGTGCATGCTTCCACCGAAACCGTAGTAGTTTAGGAATAACTTGTCTCAGGCTAGACAAACTACAATTATAATTGATTCGGTCTTTCAAAACTGTCTGAATCCTTTTTTATGTTGGTCTCTCCCCATGTGTTACATGAAATTCATGTATAACACGCCGAACCACACATTTGTCAAAATCATCCAACTTAGTTTTTGTTTATTTCATGGGGCTTTTTTTGTGAGGTGTAATTAACGTTCTTGTCTCTTCTGTAGGTGCTGAAGCTACCTTAACAATTTAATAAATGCACTACTGGAAGATACACTACATGCCTGAGCAACCCGCTCTCATAAACGTTTCTCTTAAATATCTGTACTTTGGGATTCCATAAAGTTATTAAGACTATAAATTATTTTCCGCCTTTGGCTATGAATTACTTTTCTTTCGACGGACTTCTTTGAAAAAGCCCAACCTTCGTTCATTTTCAGCTATATGATATAAAGGTAAAATAACAGAATTTTTACGAACAGTAAATGTTTTCAGAAATGCGCGCACACATCAACCATGCAGCTGTTTTGAACATAAAATGATTCCTCCGAAAACAACGCGTCAAAGCTACGCATGCGCAGTGAGATCTTTTCACACAGCGCAGTTAGACACCCGTTTCATGTCTAATTATTTTAGTTGTCGGCTTTCATGTTTCATTTGTACTTGAGTTATTTCTTTGTTTCTTCTCCAGTCACCTTTTACTATTACTTTTACTTAATCCTTCTCTTATACTTCTTTATTCTAATATTTAGCTGATTATTATTCTTATATTTCCTTATTTCCTTTGACATTCCTTACGTTTACTCGTACTTTTTATTTATTTAGTTTGGTTATTAAATAAGTAAATATAAAACTGTCATTTTTATTTTTATTTATTAAATACTTAAATAAATAATAGCAATTTTTGTTGTTCCTGAGGACTGAAAATGTCAATTCTCTGTTTGGAGCAAAGTTTGGTCAATTCGTCAAGTCGTAAAATTATTCAGGACCGCAATTATCATTTTAGAGAGCTGTATTTATATAAGAGTAGCACACTGAAGAATAGCAGCTTACTGAAGAACAGCATTCGATTATTCGGAATAGAATTGTAAATCACAGTGTTAAAAATTGGGGTAATTACGGTTCGTTTATCGTCGGTGATACGTTTAACGGTGTTCCCATAAATGAAGAAAATTATTATGTCAATGTGATGTCAAAATGTGACACATGGTGGCCATTTTAATTAACTGTCGCGACCACCGTTTCAACTTATAATGATCATTTTTAGCGTTCTGTTAAAAAAGAACAAGAGAACAAAAATGTAAAGACATTAATAAAATATATTACACTGATAAAAGGAAGGGAGAGCGTTCGTTTAAACCTCTCGAGAAAGGATAAAAGAGGATTTTAAAATTTAATGTAGCTGTGCTGTTGACGATAACATTTCAAATGTAACGCCATTTAACTTGAGTAATTTAGTCAAAAAATGTAGTTATTGTTCTGCACTGTACTTTAAATGTGAACATAATTCAGCTAATTATTTTGGTCTGTATAATATATCAAAGCATTCAAATTGCTGACTTTTGTATCCTTAATGAAAAAAAGAATTATTTACAGTCAATAGTGACATATCGAAAAACTTTAGGTATAACTTTCGTCAATATAACAATTGCCCTTCGTGTTATTTGGTGTTGATATAAAGTTACCACTCGTATATCGTCCCTATTGCTTCAAAACTGTTGGTATGGTACATCACAAAATTTCTCCTTAATACCCAACAGAAGCGACCCGTGCTTTAGATGGCTAATTATGTATAATAGATTTCTCTGAAGTCATTCAAATTAGTTTGAAAAATTTTGCAAACAATTTGACAGTCCTGAAATGTGAAACCATGTTTTAAATAAATCTTTACTTGCGGTCATACGTGCACAAAAATACTGAAGAACGGGAGTTGGCTTTAAAATAAAATCGCGAAACTGTTAATTTTGTGTGCGTTTCTGTCTCTTCAAGCAGATCCATGACATAACAATGATTCAACATTGCAGCTGTTATTGAATGTACGGATGGTGCTCCACCATCTCATAGACATATTGTCGTTTATGAAAAAGACGGTGGATTAAAAATATATAGATTCTGACAGTATGTCCTACGATTCAATGTCGTACATGCCGATTTGGCCATGCGGGGATTCAGGATGTCATATTTCAGTGCCGTCGGAGGGAGAATGGAAAACTCAATTTCGCCAAAATATTTCAATGCGACAACATATTTCGTGTAGACATGATTCGAGGATTCTTGTCCAAGGGAGCTTTTAATCCAGTAATTAATGCTGGGTAATTAACCAACAATTATTACTGCCACAATAAAGGCGGTAGATTAAAATTACTTCGTAAACAACAAGGAATATTGCGGGTAGATATATGTAAGCTGGCCTTACAGATGCTTTACTTGCCACATAAGCTCACAATAAAAAATTGGTGCTATTGTAATCCCGTTAAGAAACATGAACGCTTCCCACGAACTTTTAAGTGGAACGAGATAAATGTCCGCAGGGTGTACGATAATTGTTTATCTTCATTTGGAGATCATGACTGGCGAAAGGGTAGGCTCTGAGTTTTGTTTCATAGAATCGACATGGACATCGGACATATCACTTTCTCTTTTAGAAGAAGACAACTCCCTATTTTAATTGCATTTTGTTGACTATCAATAAAGCGCAGGAACAGACGTGAGATGGTGTCAGCATTTATCTCCCTTAATCCGTACTTGGGAATGGAAAGTTATATGTAGCAATGTCCCGTGTACGAATCAGTGTCCCCAGTTGTAGAGATTCGTACCTACGACTTTATCGGACTGCATGAGATTATCTTCAGTAGAACGAGCCGCCAGTTTGAAGATCTACATGTTTATGAGTACATGTTTATGAACTCAGGATTCGCTCAGGAAGTAGGCTACATGTTTATGAGTTTATTGAAAAACTTTAGTAATCCAGTTTTACAAATTCACGTCAATAAACTGAATAAATTTTATTTGCATTCAAAGAAAAAAAATTGTATTCTACTTCATGTTGTTTTAATTTCAGACAGAGACATTTCTTTTAAGTTTACATTTGTCAGTGAACAAACTTTAACTTATTTTATTATGTAATAAAATAACGTGTAAACTTTTTTCCTTATGTGAATAAAGATTGAGTGTATTAGACGCAGTTTTATGCTTTGTTGTAATACAATTGTAGACGTTACATTATTACTTTACTGCAATATTTATATTGTTGTGCGCGCGCATGTGCTTGTGTATTTTAACCAACTTATACAGCATACATTAATGACGAGTGTTAATGACGATGATGATTAGATGCGTGTAAATAATGTTCAACGAATATGAAATGATTTTATATAATTTGTCGTTATATGTGTGATTAACAATTTGTAAATGACACTACAAACAAATTTATGACACTACGCTACAAAACAGATGCGAATTCCGTTCGTACTAGGCAACCAATTCCAACGAAGTGGCTATAACCATTTTCCTTGTTAAACGAGATATACTTAGGTGAGTTTGTCGGGACTTTTAAAGAAGCTAATGCAAATAATTGTAACAAAGCGCTTTGTACTGTCTGGCTAAAGACGTTCTAATAATTAAGTACTTTTGACCTCATGACATGACGTTCTTAATAAGGAACAGAAGCGTAGGCGACTTCATTTTCGTTGTGCTTATTGCTTGGTAGGGTCTTTGCAAACTAAAAGGCGCGCATCTGCGTGCAGTTGTTAGTGTTACGCGCACACATACACACACTAATACATCATTCTCCGTCATTTGTAAATCCGCTCATCCTTGTCTTATACACTTTTACGTAATATACTCCATATTAAACCTAGCATATTATGTTTTTTTGCAAGTAAATTTAAAGTGTAAGTCGTATAAGGTGTAGCAAATATAAATTTGAAGCTGTAGGCCCCGTATGTGCATCATTAAACACCAGGTAGACTGAGTTTTGTAAATGCTCTACCACTGGTATGAACGCCAAGTTATAGTATTCACATAATGCCGATTTTCTTTCCATTTGTTTTTCAAATGCTCTAAAGTTACTGTTTATCATGTTTCACTTGCATCTTCACCTGAACGTGGCAAAATGTTATAAGACTTTTAACAGATCTGACATCTGATATCTGAAATTAGTAAGCTACGTTACAGAATGTGGAAGCGATGTGTGAAATTTGCCAGTGCACTCTCGTATTGTTAGCGTATGTTGGACAATAGTAAAATTTAATAATTGTTGTAGCCTATATGAATGTTACTCTTCTTTTGTTTATTGGTACTGCAATTAAATTTGTAGTAACTGTCTATAGTGTTCAATTATTTTGTTCCACTGTTCAAACGCGACGATCTGTGCTACCGCCGTAGTTTTGTTTTGTTTTGTTTGAATAAATGATTAATAGGTATTTTTTTCAGCTATAGACAAATTCAAATTCCAATAACATTATATAAGAAGTAACGTTTTTATTTACCTTATATCACCTTACAACCACAATAAAAATTATTTTTTATTTCTCCTCTCTGTTCCACCGTAACAGCTTAGGGAAGTTAAACCAGTTTGAGCCGTGGTCAGCGCCCATTTGTTGAAATTACAAATAACTGTTTTGAGAAATAAATACTGAGCATGGTGTACCTCATTAATTACTAATATAATTTACTTATAGCATTACGATTAATTTAACTCGTATGCTTAAGCTTACAGGCATATCCGTTTCATAAACCTTTCTAAATTACTTACTTTACTATTAGTATTATGCACCAGTCTGTAGATCAGCTCATTCGTATAACCATGTATTCTCTCATAGTTTGACTACGTCTTCCCTAGTTGATAGAACAATCAGGTCTGTTGAGTTACCTTATTTGGAACAGCGAGGAGCACTGGTTACAGCTCTCAGAAATACATTCTGAATTGTTGTAAAATTTTCAAATTAAATTACCAGCTGCGCCTCACAGGTGAATCTCGTATGTCCATAGTACTCTCAGTGTAATTTTATAAACTAGAATTTTTCTTTCATCCATGAGTGTCTTTAGTATATACATAAGTCCCAATAGCTATTACGTCTTTCTGAATGTTATTTTTCGTTGTTTTTGTGCTTACATCAAGATTCAACATTCTATCAAGATGTATGCCCAGCTGTTTCCTTCATCAGTTTGCGGTAATTAACAAACAAAAGAAGCACTGTTGGACGGTTCCTTTATTTATTGTATAAGTTATACGTATCTATTTACTTTCGTTTACTTTAATTCTCCATATAATTAGTGTTTTTTATTTTACCTAGGGTGTGTTGCAAGTTTTCTGAAACATTTAATTCATTCTTTTGAAGGATTAGTTTGGTAATGTCGTCAACAAGTGTGACTGCAGTTCGTAATTGGAAATCAGCAGTACCGGTATGTAAACTTCTACTGTTGCACTGCTTCTTTAATTACACTAAAATCTGTGTATCCTGTTTGCTAGGTAGACTTTGATAACCTACAACATAGGGATGGAATATTTTCCTGTATTTTAAGCTTAGATTATCATGTTGGACATGTCGGAATCTTCGTACACCCTAAATGACAACATCCTAATGAACATAACAATTTTTTCATTTCTAGATTATTTTTAAATTCCTTAAATATTCTGTGTACTTGATTTTTTATGCCAGGTTTCTTCCTGAAACTAAACTGGCGACTTGATACGAAATTCCCTTCTTCCAAAACAGTTTCTCCCTTCTTCCTTAGAAAGAGGTTTTCTCGAATATTTTCGACAGGTCTGGCAAAAGACTTATAGGTCTCTGTTATGTAATTTAACGTAAAACTTCTCGTAAAGTAGGAAAGTATTGCAGCCTAAAAAGCGCGTTACCGATCCGAATGATTGCTTTATGGCATTTTACGGATGCCTCTTTGAGGATTCTGTCCGCCATTAAATCAAATCCGGCGACATATTTGTATTTACCTCCTTTAAATTAACTACTTTTAATTTATGTAACTTATTCTTTGTTATAAACAATTAAATTTGATATTATATTTTAATAATTGATGAGTTTTATGTCATTTCGTGTTGAACCAATAGCGGAAGAAGGATTAAATATATATTTAAATGTGTTGGAAGACGTGTGGTCTTTCGATATTTCTATGATCCAAGTTATTTTCAACATTTTCCAAACTGATATACATTTTCCTATTTCCGTTTCATAATGATTTACTATAAGTTTCTAGAGGGTGTGGAGAGTGGGAGACTTTTAAAATAATTATGAATTCATTATTTTCTCAACCCGGTCAGCAGTTCCTATAAATTCTTTAATTGTTCTATTGAGCTTTGCACTATCAGCTATTTACAGAATTTACATGATTTCTGTGGATGCAATACATTTCAGATATAAGTTAATAACGGTATTAGGTAATTCTTAAAAGCTTTTGCCTTCTTGAATGTTTTCAAGACTCATTCTTGTTGTAAATAGTCAACGTAGGAATATGGAGAATTTTATTATTTAATATAAAATTAAGTTATAATTATTATTAAATTATTATTAATATTATTGTAATATTAAAAATATAATTGTAATATTAATATTATTGTAATATTATTGTATTAATATTATTAATTATTGTAATTATTATTTAATTATTTTAGTCATCAAGTTCAATTGTATTCCACTAGTTTACATGTGTATAGGATAAAGGATTGCGTTATTATTGGGCTTCATTTCATTGTTAACTTGTGTTATTACTTTTAACCTCTGTTTAGGGTAAGAACTGTTGTAGGATAAAAACTTATTGTATTAATACAACGTACATCTTCCGTAGTTAGTTAAACTATTTTTATAAAATTTGTCTTTCATTGTTGTAAAGTTCAACAGGACTGTGACACATCAAGCAGTGATATTTCTTGTTTAAGACGCGCAGCCACTAATTATACCACTAAATTCATGAGTCTTCAAATGTTAAAGTTTTGTTTACAACATTATTTTGAAACTAAATATACAAAGAAGTTGCGTAGGACCATTAGTTTCATTTATATTTATGGCTGTAAACGGTTAAGATCTAATTTTTAATCACTCTGATATCTCGGTTTGAAATTATGGAATTTAAATTTTTTCCTGTAGAAGAGTTTAATATATGCGCTATATGCTAATCCTGTGTCCGCATACATATTAACTTCGTCATTGTGGAGGACTTTGATTATAAACTTTTCTTTAGATATTTCTTTAGTCTTTAGGTGTACAACTCATTTGTCACGTACCAGATAAATTATTTGCATTTTGGTTCTATCGATTTCGTTTTGCTATTCATTATTCGTTTCTTATAAGTTATTATGTCTCTTTCTAGTTACTTAACCAGTATCATTAATATTTATTTCTTGTGTTCAATTATTCTGGTCTTCTTACTCATTTTTTATTGATTTTTTTTAACGACCGAAATTAATTTATTTGACTTTTTGGCCGTGAACAATGTGGGTGTTTGTTGGAGATAATATAAGACTACAGTTTAACTGTGTTTGTATTGGTACCTCACAGTTGGGCACAAATGGTTTGCTCAAATTAAGATGAACACAAATATAACTTCACTGATAACACAGACTATTTTTGCCTGTTTATTCTTTTATATGTTTTGCGTTGTTAACACTTATGTTTTAAGAGTAACGTAATGCTACCGTCACTATATTGTAATAACTAAGTAATCTGTACGTGAACAGTGTCAACACGCGTTATCCTTGCACGCTGCTCATAGTTATATTAACTGGCCGTAGGGATAGCGAATACCATTTCATGGTGACCAGGATAGCAACATTGCTACAGTTATGTTCCAATCATGTCTTGAAACAACAAAACTCTTGAAAGACACCTTCAGACCTCTTACGATTACCCGCTTACCCATGTACTTAAAATTTAACCGCAAATTCTAATTTCATTTTTAACATATACATATAATAATATTGTTTAAACAAATAAGGTACTTTTTTTATTGTTCTGTATACACACTGTTATTCAGTATGTAATTCCGTTTTCTATTTCAGTTTACTTATTTTTGTATTTGCAGCCACTATTTATGTTAAAATGGTATAACGTTGTGGAGTTGTATATACTAGCATCATTTATTTCTTAAACATTCAAATGAACTTTCATTATAAGATTATTTTAATGTATGAAATCCAAGTTTCCAGTATACAACTACGAAACTAATATTATTTTACGACTTTTAAAATAGTATTATTATATTTCTATTAGTCTGATTTTTATTAGAAAAATTATTTTATAACCGACATTAAATCTGCCAAAAATCACACTCATTATTTCGGTTTAAGAAAGGAAGAGAAACTGATATTATTATTATTTTCTCTAAATATCTAAATAATTGTCTAAATAAATTAATTATCGAAATAATTGTATTATTTTCATAATGTAATTATTGTGTAGTGAGTAGATCAAATTTTCTCGTGTGTTGTGTAGGCCTACAACAAGTATCTGAATAAAAATTAATATGTAAGTGTTTGACATAATTAACTAACTATATGCATAAAACAAAAACTAAGAGCCTTAAAAAGAGAATATATTGCATGCTTCATATTTCAGCATCTATGTAATAATTTGTTTTCTTTATTTATATCATTAGATCAGTTTTTTGTAATAATTGTATAATTAGATGTTATTGTCACTTTGTTTTGCAGGTTTTTAAGTTTTGTCCCCATATGCCTGGAAGTTGATATTTTCATATATATATGAAATATAAGTTGATGAATAATAATAAAATAATGGGTAGTCTAATATAAGTAATACTTACAATTAATAAGTATAAGTAAGGATACATAATTTTTATAATAACTTATTGTAATAAGTAAGTTAATTTCATTTAAGAATAAATAACTAATTTCATTTATGTAGTCGAAAATATTGTTGGTATACAATTTATGAAAAGCAGTTTTTAAGATACGCTTCATTATTCTAATGGAGGTTAAATGTAAACAACGGAAAATAAAAACTAGCATGCAGACGTAATTTACACTTTCGCAGTAAATGTGTTAAGACACTAAAATTAACTTCTCTGAGAAAACTAAAATAACCTGAACTGTTTTATTAAATGTAAAAGTGTTCCTTCAGTTGTTGAATCGGTTATCGAAGTAAAACCGACTTTGATTTGGAGTTAAATTAACAAACTAACGTCAATAGGGCTTACGTTATTACGTAATTTGTTCAATGTACTTCATATTATCTGTATTACGGAGAGTCCTGAAACGAAACAAGTTGTAATTCTCATCACATGTTATGTGAAAAACGTGAAAAACGTATAACAACGATTACTAGTAGGCCTAATATGAATTGTGTTAATAACAGTACACTGAAGTGTTCTTACATTGTCAATAATTTCAATAATTCAATTACTTAATAAATTTTAGGTATACATGAAAGTAGATAATACTATAGGTATACGAGTATTATAAAAATCGTGTAACCTGATGTACTAAGGAGTGCACTATTGCAATAGATGTATTGTATTGGCATATACGTAGTATGAATCGCAGAGAATATATAAGCTAGTGTTTTATTAGGCAAGAAATTAAATTTATTATTAATTTTATTAAATGATTATCTCACCCAACACGTATCGCAGGAATCTACAAAATAATCAAGTATTTCAAATAGTAATGAATCAAACACGAATGGTAAAGAAATACAGTTTTAATTTCTCTTGTTAAAACTTTTCTAACACGTTATTTACGATAAATCAAACTATTCACAAATTAGGAAAAATTACTTTAAACTAGTATAGTTATTAGTTATATACTAGTTAATTAGTACAGTTATTTTTAATTTCGACAGAGGCGTTCCATTGCGAGTGGAAAAATATGAGACACGTGAGTTTATCACGTTCGCACGTGAGGATAGTTCGCACGTTTAAAACAGGTCTGTTACGGCGATTGGTCATTTGATTCCTATTTAAGTTTTGAGTGAGGTAAGAAAATTCAGGTAAGAGTTTCTCAAATAAAAGAAGAGGATGTTAAGCTTTGGTGATAGTAGAAAAACGTCCTGCTTAGCCCTCTGATACTTTATCTATTAGCAAATATACTAAATACAAATTTTTACTAACATTTACATATTTTTTATATTTATTTAATAACGTTTTTAACAGGACAAATTTACACATCCCTTTTGCATTACTTGATACAGTATGAATTCCTATAAAATATTCGATAATTCAATAAAATATTTCACTTCTGTATTTAGTCCTATGTGAACTAAGCAACGCTCCATATAATACGAATTAAAGAGGTTTACTGTATGACTACTTGTACACACAAATATGTGACTAACGATAACTATATGATTATACACGGTTGAGCTGATAATATAATTCAGCGTGGGTGAAAATAATTTATTTGGAAGTACAGGAAAACTGCCTCAGTTAAGTAAACAAATTTTCTATAAAATATGTCGTAACTTTACAGGCGAATTGAATTAATATAAATTAAAGCAAAAAGGGAAACCAGCGGTAAAGCAATTTAACGTCGAATGACAAGGATTTTCAGATAAAATAGTTTTGTTGAAGTTAAAGAGACGGTACGATATACAAGGAGAAGCGTAATTAATATGCTTTGTGTTAAGAGATGCGGTATTGTTTGAGGAAAGTAATCAGAATAAACTTGTAAGTAGCATAAATTGACAAGATTATTACACTAAAAGTAGTAAATTATAAGTTTTTGCATGTACAATAAATTATATGTTGGTGTTAACGAAACAATTGTTACTCGAGACACTATATTAAAGAAACTGTACACTTGCGAAAAGTGTCCTTACTATACCGATATATTATTCACGGTTGTCGAAGATTTTGGTGTAACACCATTTCAAATCACTAATGAACATCACATCTGCCGCAACCGTTTTTTGTAGATCAGTTGCCCCTAAAAGGCAGCTGGTAATCGACTGTGTTTCAGGGATCCAGTGTTTTATCTATACTTACACAAAAGTTTTTATTTTCCATAAATAAAATTTTACGTTCTATCATTATCTGTCGAGAGTTTAAATTAAAGATAAGTTCAAATTGTGAATTGGAGTGGATTGAGGATCAAACTGAACATTGCTGATTGTGGATAAAACTGAATGTCGCGTATTGTGGATGAAACTGGACGTCGCGGATTGTGTATAAATAGTCTAAACTCCGGGTTGGCGGCTCTTAATCTAAATTTCATCTTGAATGTTAAAACAGTTATTACGACGTTAGCTTACGAATTCCAGTAGTTTTTTTTAATATTAGCGTACATACGTTGAATGTCTGAAGACGCTTGTCCTTTGACAGCGTTTTAAGTCAGCATACACTTGTTGAAGGTAAGGACTTCATAGCAGGTAATCATAGTAGGACTATGATTACATACTTTCGTAGGAGAACGTTTGTTGAAAGTAATCATAGTAGGTAATCCTGTTATGTCTATAATGCAAAGTTACTTCGTCTTAGAGTCCGGATGCACATTATGATGAATTAAATGTTTTGGTTTCGAGACCAACACGCTACCGGAACTCATAAATGCACTTATTGCTTTGTTTGTGCTGTTTTATCGCCCGTTAGCCAAAGGCTGCGTATTATGAAACTGTTGCAAACAGGTTATAAGGTGATACAGGTTAGTGTGTTTAAGTTGTAGACACTGTGCTACCCTATATATGCACACAAGCTGTAAAATACAGTCTTATAACGGAATGAGTTAAAGTTATAGGAATAGTTTAGTGTATTATGTTACTGTGTGCACAGCAGTATCGGATAGCTTCTGTACACATTGCGTTCAACTGAACAAATGGACACAGTGAAAAATGAAGTTCGGATTCAGCGCTAATGGACGAAACAAACACAGCGCCCGGTGATTAGAAAATGATTTGTTTCTGTTAAACTTTACGCTGTAGGCTAACTCTTTAGAAACGCAATAAGCAATTACTTTCAAACGGTGGAATTACGCTTTCTTTACTTGAATATCTGAAATTAATTACCTTAATGAAACACATCTAAATTAGCTTAGTGAAATATAATGTTAATTAGAATTTATATTCATGAAAAAGGAATCTACTTGTAATCTGTTCAGTGTTCTTAACACGCAGAGGCAATAACTGTATTGAAATAAGACATGAATTATCAAAACTTACGTCTTTACAGTTTTACATCTAATCTTCTTGAAGCCAGTGTCTGTATTTTCTTTTTAGATTCATTTTGAATCTATAAAAGAATAAGGAAATGTAAAAAAGAAAAACATAACGTTACAGTTTTAACGCCACATAGTAAATTTACTGTTACAATCAGGCTGTTTAAATACGTTACATACCGTACTGTATGCAGAACCAAATAACACCGTGTAAGAGTAGAAATACCGATAAAAATTATATGACAGAATTGTATAATCATATTATTACTAACAGTAGGCGTTCTTCTCATCTCCGTCATGCGTCATGCTTACTAGTGCAATCACATAGGGAATTAATCGTTGCCGTAAAAATCTTTTTAATTACCACAAATATGGTCATGTATGCTTTGCAACTCTGCAAGCGATTAGTTCAAAATGAAATGTAATTTTTATTTGAAAACTCTTTTTAAAGTAAAGTACTGGTGATTATGTATGAAATACTATGAATTATAATATGATACTGTAGTTTTAAGTTTACGTCATTTCCATACGAATGAAGTAACTCAAGTCCGCCTAACAGTAATAATTTTACGCACAGTACTGGTGTTAACAATACGAGTAAAATTCAAAGTTTCTTTAAAACAGTTTTTGATCCAGATTTCATTAACACGCAACTTCAACAAGCAAATTATTTTATTACGGAAACATAAATTTGTGTTGTTAAGATTACGCCAAGTCCCTAAGTCTGGTCTTACTTTACCATACAGGTCACATTTTTTAGTATAGCTACCTCACATTAAAATAAAACGTGTAAAACAGATTGCTAAAATTGAGAGAAATACCTAATTTAAAAAGCATATTTAAACTCTTCAAAGAATGTGTACTCAACGCACGTTCGTTTACTTCAATGACAGATTCAGGTACACCCATCTAGTTCCGACATTTGGTGCTCGTATGTCTATACGTACATTGTAAAATATCACTGATACATTTGTCAGTACAGAATGAAGGTCTACATTTTCTAGCCACTTGGAATTAAGAAATTACGTAATAATTAATTTAGCACAGAGTTACTTCGTACTACTAAAATAAGTATGACGATTTAGGCTAATTTAGGCGTCTCCCCACACACATCAAGTCCGGAAAAGTTACAAAACAAAAGTTACAAAAAAAAAATTTGAAAATAATTTTAAATTTGGTTAACACAATTCTACTAAGTAGTTTTTTTTATTGTTCTATGAGTTTCATTCAAAGGAAAAAAAGACATTTAAAGACTGCGCGTGCAACACATTAAAAGGCCATAAAACGACACTTTATTATGGTACTTTACGACGTATAAAGAAGTAGTTGGAAGGAACACACGACTGATTGAGACTCTAATCTGTCTGTCTGCCGGTTAATAAGGAGAATGTCTACCAATAAAGGAGAATAATGGGAACATGTCCAGCACCGAACACATGCCTATACCTCTTTAGGCCAAAATATTATAATACTGCAGAGGTGTGCAAGTACAGACTCATCACCATCAGTTGTCTGACATGCTTGTAGTTTTCATACACGTTTTGCCACAGATTAAGAATGTAAGATTGTTTTGCAGTGATGCAAGGTTTTTCCACTTATTACCTACGGCACAGGTCTTCTCTCTAAAAAATTAAGTTGGAAACTTAAAATATACCTGAAATAATTGTGTTCTCTATGGTTTTAAGTTGATTTTTTAATATAACTAATGCGATAAATAATGACAAAATTACTTTTTTTTAAATATTGCTACAAAAGTTTAAAAAAATAAGAAAAATATTAGACTTTTTTGTTTTTACAAGACGAACTATGAATTAAAATGTAATTAGATGGAGATGAGTGTTTAAGATTAGGAAAAAAGTATTTAAAAGTTTCAAAAATTTTTAAAAATATGCTTTTTAAACTATACTAATGAAATAAACAGTCTCTTTCTTCCCTGGTGTTGAATGAAGGCTTAAGATTAAGGGTGAAGGATCCGTGTTCGTTGTTTGATGATCTTGAATGCGTCGTATCCTATTATCCTGACTTCCTGTCGGTCCTGAGATGTTACCAGGATGGCCTCTGTAGCTCCAGCGTTCGTCCTAGGCTAGTTAGGTACCAACAGTTGTGGATGATCTGTCATAGTTGTGGTAAATCATCGACGTCGAATTCGAAACTGCAGTTGATTCTCTTTAAGCATGGGGGATGAAGTATGATCTACTGACAAGTCGCACTGTAGAAAAAAAGAATCCTATAATGTGATTGGCTTTAATAACACATTTGTAACCTCAAAAAAAAATTTTGTTACACATCTTGTAACATGCTGTCCTAATGTTAAAATGTCTAAATTCTGCCAACCGAGAAAATTTCGATACCATGAGACTTGAATTACAAACTTTATCCATTTGTATCCACAATTATGATTCATAACATTTTATTTTATTAAAGTTTAAATTATTTTTATATATTGCCGCATCATTCTACACACTAAAAATTACGTCGTAGCGTGTCCACGACTTGGTAGAAAGTTATTACACCCGAACACCGATACACGATACACACGATACACATACGCGATACCGATACATTCACTGAAACAACATTTTTTCACAACACAACACTGTAGTTTATTTCGTCAACGCCTTACTAATATTCTATAACTAAGTTCTTAATTTAATGAAACAATAAGTGCTTAATTATTCATACTTTCATCAAAGATAACCAGGTTTTTGGCCCAAAAAAATCAGGTCTATTTTATTATGAAATGTCTGTGACATTGCAACACACACACACACACACACACACACACACACACACACACACACACACACACACACACACACACACACACACACACACACACACACACACACACACACACACACACACACACACACACACACACACACACACACACACACACACACACACACACACACACACACCATTACTACTAAACTATAATTCTATTATACTACAATTATAATTCAGCACGCAGTAAAAATTAAAATATAATCGAAACTTAAAACAAAGTAATGTAATATTTATATTATGTAAACATGAAATAATTTTGAATTTACACAGACATTTAGTAGTCTATATTTCCACTTACTAAAACTGATGGTCAGCGTTATTAATTGTACTAATTTCATATTTCATCTGACATTGTATATACTATTATGTTTGTATTATTCATACTAAAATGATGAGAGAGAGAGAGAGAGAGAGAGAGAGAGAGAGAGATGGGGGAGAAATAATGTTATGTTTCTTTTATGTAATAACAATGAATTAGCTTAAAAAGTTCAGAATCTTCTACTCTGTAAAGGATCAAGGATCGAGGATCGAGTTTAAAGCTATATTTTTTAACTCCATTCCGAATGCAGTACCTATTCCACGTTAGTATACAACGTAAGGAAAGCTGTATGCCTATACGTTGTGTTCGTACATGTAATGTCTAAATACACGCATCTAACAAATACAACCTAGTACTTTTAATTTTAATAAATAATATACTTGTCCTGCAAGGACATTATTAATGCAGTATATTATATTTATTGATCCAGTGTAGCCTTTAAACCTATTCTTTTTAGTAAAGAATCTTTCAAATCCTTTTTATTTCCTAATGGGTTAATGAAATGCGTAATCTTGCATTAATAATATACAGGTTTAACTACTAAAACATATTTTATATAAAACGTTTAAATAGATTTTTTTTGTTAGATACTACGACATGTTTTACTTAACAATACTTTAAATTTATATTAATTTTTATTTCTTTTAACACCAGATGAAAGATAACTTGAAAATTTATTCAGAGATTGTAGACACGTTATAAGAATTTTGCAAAACTTTTGAAACAATAATTAAGAACTCTGAAGGTGTTAAACAGTAGCCTGAGTAATAAATTTATCCGGAGCTGATATTCATTTTAATTAAACTGACTTTCATTGAACCGTGGCTAACAAACGAGGTGAGAGCACTAATCTGCATACAGTAGTACAGTATGCCAACAGCCCTCTCACAATCCCTCTCGCTGACCATAAATGGAATATATTATTGCACGGATTACGCGACAACGCGCACACATTTTGTTTGTAAAGTTTTAAGGAGATTATTTAAAAAATAGTTGCTTGTTATTGTTAATAAAAAAAATTAGTAATGCTGACGAAACATATATAACATAGAATTGATTCATTTAGGCAATCTGAAACAAAAACTGTTGCCGAAAGTTTCGTCTACCCTTTAAATCATTATACCGCGAATCAACTGGTATACGTTTTTAATCTACATTTCGTTTTGTTTTTAATTAATTTCACCGATTACGCGCTCCGTTCACGGTTAATGACACCGATTGTTGTGATTTCCATATTTACTAATTAATTTTTCAATTGTATTATATATATATATAATATATATATTTCTTGTAATATTTCATGATTCGAAACAGAATTCATGTATTTAGAGAAAGGGGTACACATACTGAAACAGAAATTAAGCATTGTAATTAAATAATATTTAAAGCTTTTAAATAACTTTGACAATTTTAAGCAACTTTTAGATAATAGTAATAAAGCAATAACGCTAGTTTTATATAATTTTATGTTTTATTTCACCGAGATTGTGATTATCTTTACGGTGGTTTCGATATGCCGTTTCCGTAGAGAGCTAATATATTAATAACTTGAGCGTCTGAATTTTCTAACAAACACTCAACAATACCATTAGAGGCGTGTGTGGAATAGCAAATCTAATAAAGTGGTTATTACAAACGCGGAACTGTGTGTATGTGTAAGCGGGAATAATTAGATCACTTCTCTGTCTTCACTCAAGACGAATAAACAGCAAATGCCATGATTCGTCGTGACGGAAGAACGCCATGATTCACTTCCCTTTTAAACATTATGAATGGAAGCGAGCATAATAGCTGAACCTTCTTCTTACGCAGCGCTTCAAGTTTTCTAACAGACCCAGCGATAGCTTCCCCGTAGCGGCGTTTCATCATAACGTCCAAGCTTTCACGGCTGATGTTATTATTAGATAAAACCGCCCGGTTGTCGAGCCGTGGTCATGTCGTGAAACTCTAGGCGGTTCAACTCCACCTGCGGCAGTCATCTCCAGTGGCTTACATCTCCAGTATTCGTCGGCGTCAGTTGTTCCATGGACCACGGCTTGATGATATCCCGGCAGTTTTATTTTGCAGGGACATCAGTCGATTCTGAAGACGATTATCACTGAGAATGACTCCCACGGCTGGAGTTGGATCCATACTTTGTATGCGAAGTTAATACTGTGGTAACCTTGTCCGCTTTACATGTATTATTCAGTACTCAGCATCCAACACGTATAATAGTTGCGTTTCTACTGATTCTTTCTATCCAGTTTCTTCTTGATAGTCTCCGCTCCGTTAGTTTTTAGAATAAGTTTATTCTTCTCTTATTTAATCGTCGAATAAGATATAAAATCAAGGTATCTTTTCTAAAAGGAGTTTTTCTCATTTAAATATTTACGGACCTGCACAAGTCCCTTCACAACAAGTCTCTCTCTGTCTTCCCCGCTGTCCGTCTCTGTCTGTCTCCCTCTCTCTACCTATCGTACTGGTGTGCATACAAACCATTAGGTAGAAATTTTAAATACTCAGAACGCACCGATACACAACGTGATTGGTTGAATTACAAACATTAAAAATGATGTAAGGTAACTGCTGCGTCCGTAGCCTATACATCCCCTTTGCGTTGCTATTGATGGGCACAATAAACCTACCCCTCGTCCATACATTATTCTTATATTTGGTAAATAAATTGTTTGTTTTTTCAACTGTATTCCTTTGTTTGAAAAATGTACGAAAATACTTGTATATTAATTAAAGTTTAAGTTTTATTATATTGACAAATCAATCAATTTAAATATAATATTATTTATTTATTTTATTTCTAATATTATTTCTATTTTAAAGTAGGCTTAAGTTTATTCCAATTTAAAATATTAAAATCTGCATAATAAACACGTTTGTACTATAAAATGTCTTTTACTTTATTGCTAATTTTATGTTCATCCTTTGCGTAACAATGTGTTTCATATGGATGCAATAGCGATGTACGAGGTGGAAACTCAGTTCAACAAAATAAGCCTAATCGTCAGTACTTTATAAAAATTTCGTCCAAATCCCATTTAATCGACGATCCTTCTGAAGAAAAACAGTATTCTCATTACAATTACGTTTAAAAGTACTGTAGTCGTTAAGTTATTCAAATTTCAGTTAAAAACAAATAAACAAATGAAACTCAATAACTTTTAACTGATTGTTGGCAGTGGAGCAAATAATGGAGTAACAATCTTGATGCTTGGAATCTGGGAATCTCTTGTTTATTCTACGACGTTTTGGAGAGTTTTGTGCTATTTACAGCTTATTACAAATCATATTATCAATTGTCCACGTTGTTATTCCGTGGGTTGTTGCTCTATTTCGTTGTTTGCATACCAATGTGTGCTACTATATTAGTAGAGGGAAAGTGAGTGTTCGAAAACACTTCCGGGTTCCGAACGAAAACACTACCGGGTTCCAGTTCATGACGTCATAGAGGCACTGGCAGCTGGTGTCCGAGCTGTCCATGTGACGTCACTGTTTTGTGTGTGTGTATGTATGTGTGTGTATGTGTGACTGAAACACTACCGTGTTCCAGTTCATGACGTCATACAGAGGCTCAAGTCGCTGGCGTCCGCATGGCTAAAACCTGTTTCAAGACGTCACGAAGGCCGTGGTTTCTGCATGTTCAAAATTTGGTAGCCGAAAACAATGTGTAGCGGATGGGGGTACCCGGAATTCGGCGGTTGCCCGGACGCGCAGAGGCGTTGTCATCGGGTACCGTTACTCGAAATTTTGGGGGTATCGGGTACCGTTACCCGAAATGTTTAAATCAACGGATGGGGGTACCCGAAATTTGTGGGTACGCCCTAACCGGGTTCCAGTTCATGACAGAGGCCCTGGCAGCTGGTGTCCGAATGTTAAAACACTTCCGCGTTCTGGTTTATTTTGATGTAACAAAATAATCGTTCTCTCTCGAAATTTTTTTAATGTCAGAATTTTGGTACCCTAAATGATTAAAACAACGGATGGGGGTACCCGAAATTTGTGGGTACGCCCACATGACGACGACGTAGAGGGCGTGATGTCTGAAATGTTTAAATCAACGGATGGGGGTACCTGAAATTTTCGGTGTCTGAAATTTAGTACCCGAAATGTTTAAATCAACGGATGGGGTTACCCGAAATTTTTGGTGTCCGAAATTTTAACACCGGAATGTACGACCACATGACGCATGTGTTCAACTGTAACAATGGTATGTCATTGGATATTAATTTTTACATAAAAATAAATTACGGCCCCTCCGGGATTTGAACCCGGGACCTCCGGTACACCAAACCGGCGTGCATCCACTACACCAAGGGGCCGTTATCGCTTAACTGTAATTATTTCTGTACTTATACTTCTCATCTCTTACTTGTAACCATGAGGTGGACGAGTGATATCTACTGTCGTCCTATGTGTAAAATCATAAAAGCACAATATAAGTTTATTTATTATTAAATAAATAAACATTTCGTTATACTTTTATTTTTTTACCTCTCATCCTCTTCCTAGCAGCCTGAGGGAGGCGAATGAGAGCCTGCTACGCTTTTTTTAACGTGGTTTCCCCAACTTTACAGATTCGTAAAGCAGGCCTACTCCACGTTATCTATCGCTGTACTATTGACTAGTACAGTGGTAGATAATAATAAAGATACATTATGCAATGCTAAGCCAATGTGTAAAAGCAGTACATATTTTTTTATTTACTTTTTTATTTATTTTTTTATTTTTTTAATCGGGTGAATATGTTGTTCATACATGATGCGTATTCACATTTGCTGTACCGTAATGAGTAATTTTCACACCCATACTGGTTCTTGACGAGTTTACAGGTATATCTACCGTGCCAGTGACCCGTCTCGAACTACCAGGACTACGTTTATGAGTATTTCTACCGCGACAGTGACGTAGTCAAGGTTAACACTCACGCACACACTACGGTACCTAATTCTACGTTTATGGACATTTGTGTCACGTAGCATTCACACTAACACCATGATGAAAACATGTTCACAACCGACTATATTTTATTTCGTTGCCGCAACCATTCTGCATAAAACAAAGCTTTGCGTAATGCACAGTGTAAGGGGGGAGTGGTAACGGGTTGACGATGAGGAACAGGACATTGTATGATGGGTACAAAGGATCTAGGAACTACAGGTGCTTGAATATCGTTTAAGTCAATCACCTCACCATGATGATACAACTGTCGTAAGAAATTTGCCTTCTCAAACCCTTTTGTATAGACAACAGGATAATCTGAAAAAATGTCTGCAACGATGCGTACCATATTCTTGTACGGTACATTACCATCGTTCCATCGTATCCTGTGATAATGTGTTTCCAACCAGTCATTGATTTTTCGGAATTTCTGGTGCAGTCGTGCACTTTCGTATGGTGGAGCGAACAACACGATAACAAAACGTCCGGTTGTTATATCAACTGTAACGAACTCTTTGATTACATATTCATTTTTGTCACCGCGAAACGCTTCAAACTCGGCAATAACCGTCCTATTCAAGTTCATTTTTCCGAGTGACACATGTCCGCATCGAGTACGTTAATTTTTTCAAATTCCCCCTCTACTTTTCCTTCCAATACCAGTTCATCGTAAAGACGATCAAATGTTAGCTGTTGGTCGTGACGACTGCTTTCCAATCGAAAAAACGAGGGGAAAAAGAAGGATGGTGGTACATAGCACCCCTTGGCTACTACCTGATTAATGTACGACTTGAAGTGATCTTGATCATAAAACAAGCGAACAAGATATTTCTTTAGTACTGTTAATAAACAACCAAAACGGATCCACTCGGGTTCTGTGAAAACAAATTTTTCGGTCTTACTACCTTTAATCCGAACAAACGTTTTCCCAAAGTTACGACTGATCATCACACTCTTCTTCTTTTCACGGTTTTCACCTTCTTCGTACAATAACATACTGGATAGTAACTGTTCACGAAAGATCAACAAGTAATTCCACTCAGAAAAGTCAAGTAATATACGTTTCTTTTTTCCGTTTGTAAACAAAACACCCGGTTCATAGTTGAGTTCTTTATACAGTCCGACGGTAACGAACTTAGAGTACGAGTTGATTGGATATGCAAGAGACAAGTAAACGTTATACTCACAATGGCTGCTGCTGCTGCTGTCACAGTCACCTTCCATCGTTGAAAAGGACTGAGGTTGTTGTTATGTAGAGATCGCTAATACCTATCTTTATAAACTAGTAGAGGGGAGAACAAGTTTTTTTATGACAAACGATGAACAGTATTCGACAACGCTGTGTACTGTACTATCCTATCGTGTATAATCAAAGCGTAAGCGGTGGTTTTATCTGGAAAATTGTTACTGGATTCAAATTCTAAACGCACATCAACGGCAGACGACTTGATTGGTTCTTCTTGTCTGGAACAATCGATGACAAACAACGGTGCTTTCGTTATAAATTCATTAGGTGTCAAAGAGGTGCTCTGTTGCGACGGTCGTAGTATGATGTTTGGAAACGTGTATACATGTCGTAGAACAGGGCGTAACGTTTTTTATCGATATCCTGGTTCAGGTTATCGTACGGATAGTATTTATCGTTCAGAAAAAGCTTGACATTCGTTAAATTGCAGTGATCAAATTCGGACGCGTTTTTCGCTATATTGTTCTTCCTATCCGTCTGAAATATTAATATTACATACCGAGGTTTTTCCAACTGTGACGATGTCTTCAAGGTCCACGAATGTCGATTTGTCGTCGGTAGAACGGGATACTCGTGCAATTCCCAACTGCGGAACGGCATCACTAGTTCATGATCCTCCTCGATGTGCTCCAATAGCGGTATTCGGTACTTGTTTGACACGCGCACATAGGGCATCTTCCAGTGTACTTTGTTTATTACGAGATTACCGTTTGCAGTTGCACCCGATTCTTTTAGCACCATTGCGTTCTGATCGGTAGAGGTACGCAACAGAATCAATTCTTGCTTAACGTTCAGCATGATGCGTGTATAGTCTTCGTTGAAACCGAGTAGCATTTTCAACGGAAGACAAAACGTAAAATCACCGGTACTCTCGTGTACTGTCAACGACTCGTCGGTTGTCGTCACCCATCCTGCATTGATTAGATGCTTTCTTTCATGCTCATTGCTCGATAGTAACAATTTCACAGTGCTCGTAATTCCAACGTTTTTTGTACGATCCACTTCCACACCGCACACTTCGTAACGGATCTCCTCAAACAAGAAAGCCATTGCATTGTTGATTAATTTCACGTTCAACGCTGTGTCGGTAGCGTTAACCTTGGTCAATGTTCCTTCGATGTACAGAAAACTCTCCGCCGGTAAAGTGAAAACATCCTGTTGTTGGATGGGTATACGTATTTCATCGTTGTTACCGTATCGGGTGGAAGCATACGGTGCGTGCGTACGATATTCGAACTCAACGATTCTGTTATCGAAAGCCGCTCCTCGTTCGATAGCTAGAATTTCACCCGACATTATTTTAATCGTATAATTTGAATCCAAGTGAAAGTAAGAAACGCTTGTTCCTTGATGTCAATCGCTTCAACGTTGAACACCGACTACCATGTTTCTTTCGTACACACTCCCTTTTTACAGGTGACGTTTGTCCGAAATACAATCCCATATTTTCAGATGCAGTCGTATCGTGATAACTTCACCGCGAAAATCAACTAAATCCCCGTCCTGATCAACGAGAGACAATATGATGTTGTCAACGCGTTGTACGTTTACCGGTAAGTATATTACGTTTGTCGGTGTTTCAACTATTTTGAAACCTGGTGCCACGGTCGGATAAAACGAATGCAACGTGTGCTGTTCCTGACCGTCCTTGTACGCACCCTGTACGATATTACTCCGTACGTGAACGGTGTTAACTTTGATTATGTCAACGGGTACGTTCGACTCGTGTGTTTTATACGCTTCCAGCTGCTGATTCTCCTTGAATCCTAACATACTTGCAATGGTATTCGGTGTATGCGAAAAGTCGATGACATGCTTACAGTAAATTTCACACTTTAATGTGTTGTTGTTTGGACGTAAACTGATTGTTCTCTCGCCTAACTGTTTCTGCAGATACGTTTCGATATCACTGATTTCATAGGTGCCGGTAGGCAACTTGATGACGGACCATTGATCCTTGGAAATTTTTACTGGAAATGCATTATTTTTTCCTTCAGTAACGTTTGGTATTGAATTATACGATGTAAAATCCAATAGTCCAACGTACCATTCACCGTATAACTCGAGAGGTGGGAAAAAGTTACACACGAGATTCGCAGCGTCGGTACCCGTCACGGTGACCGTTAGCGACGACATGCTGAAGTTTACTGATCAGAAGACGATAAAAAGTCTAAACATAAATGACCGCAGATGACCGTGTGAGGAGGTTGCTTCCGTTCATAGTTGTAACGAACGTCGGCTGTATCACCAAAATATTGCATCAGCTCGAGAGGTGGACGTAAATTACCGAACCCGTCAAAATAGTGTACTCGATTTCCACGCTTCTTGTAACATACCCAGTGGGTTCCCGGTCCGCTCTCGTCGTCCAAATTTACGATGACGCTTTCGTTCTTCCACGGCGCTGTATCCGGTAATGCGTTACGCATGTAAACACCTCTAAAATACGGTATGTTTAGCTTTTTTGCGTATACACGTAATTCATCTTCGGACAACGGGCGGAGCGGTATGTGAATTAGTTTTTTCGGTACGGACGTAGATACAATCCGGACGCAGTTCTCTTCTTTTTCCTAACGGTTCGGACAGTTCTCTTCCTCCTCTTTTTCATCCCACCACCAGCACCACGACCACGACTACTCACATTCTTTTTATTTTTACGACGTCGGCCGCTTCCTATTGCTGATTTTGCTTTCATGGCCGCTGCAACTGCTGTCGCATAAGCTCGTTCGCTGATACCCGAATCCAACGCCTTTACCCGTCCCCACGCTTTTTCCGCGAGTTTACGATCTGCAATACGTCTACTTTCGTTGTCTTTGTATTGAGCGTAAGCGATGTCGTGTTCGCGACAGGCTTCGTCTAATTGGTTGATTCCGCGATCACCACGCGCTAATCTTTCTTCGAGTTTCGTGCCCGGTCCACAGAATCTGTAACCCGGCAGATGTAATTCGACAGGTAGTGCGTCCACCGCTCGATTGATAACTGACGAAACAACGGACGGTACAACGTTTTTAAGCACGTTTCCGACGCCCCACCCCTTTTTCCTCCTAACGTTGTTGTACATCGTAAACCGATCTCCAGTCTTTCTCTTCTGTGTTTTTATCGTATTCATCTATTAACCTTTTTATTTCCTTCGTGTCGAGTGTCCACTCGTCTTCTGAACTACGTGGCTTAGACAATTTCAATAAGTAGTAATCCAGTTGATACTGAAATGTTTTAACGACTTTATACATCTCGCTCTTTACGTATCGTCTCACGTCATTTAATTGTTGTAAGTTAACAGCATCGCTCTCCGCAAAACCATCCGCTACGTCTGTTATTCTCTTTTCCGCTGCTTTGAAAACACCATCTTCGCCCAAGCTAACGGTGTTCTGCAACATGTATTTTACGTTAACCGCGTCATCTGCAAAAATCGGTGAACTCACTCCCGACAACCAGCTCTGTCCAAACAAATAGCTATTCGATACTTTTTTAATGACATTCGAGTCTACGTAGTTTTTGTTGACCGCATCGGTCGCTTGTTCCGGACTTCGAACGTTGATTACCCATCGATCTCGTGCATCGATGACCTCACCTCTCTCTTGACTCGAGTGTTGTATACAGTTGTCATCAACGTAATATTTGTTGACTACGTCTTTAACGTCTACAGGAGTATCAACATTTTTCAATCTACACCCTTTAACGTCCACGCTTTTACGTTCATCATCGAGTAGCAGACAATGTGTTTGCATATAACTCAGGGATACAGCATCCTTTGCTGCATCCGGTTCGTTCAGATTGCGGATCTTTTTGTTTTCAACATCTATATGCCCATCATTCGTAATCTTAAATCCTACAGTATCGCGTAATTGTCTTTTTGTTTCTCGTCGCACGCTCACGGCGCTTTGATGTCTCCCGAACTTGTCCACAACCATTGTACGACTGCACGCTACAAATGATGTGCTAACCGTTTTAAGTAACGACACTGTGGTGACCATCGCGTGTGTAACACAATCGGATCGTCACCCTCTTTCCAACGAAAGATTTCTATACCGCAAAATGAACATCGAACCCTGTCAATTTCATTTGTGTAATGAAAGCCTGCGGCAACCATAGCGGTCGGACTGATGAAATGCACAGGCCATGATGTAAAGGTTTTCAGTCTCTCGTTTTCGACTTCAAAGTCAGGTGTCAAATCTAACCCGCACATGTTGACAGTGTTGACGTCAATGAGTTGTTACACCGACGTTCATAAAATTTATACGATAATGTTGGCTTCACGTAATTCCTCTACTACTGAGATGATTTCGTTGTCGTGTCCGGTGTGACCGACGCGTTTTGAACTTACCAGCAGTCTTAACCGTTCAACCAGTTCGTTGGGATCGTTCCAGTGTACGTAATCGATACCACGTCCGCTGCGTGGTGGAAACAATCGAGCGATTATCTCTCTGTACTTTAAACCTTTGTTTGTATTTACTTTAGCACCGGGTAAATAATAACGTTTATAAGCGTTAGTGTCCGACAGTATAGACTTGTACGCTGCTAAATCGTTTTCATCGTAGACGCTCTTGTCGGGTTCTTTCATAAACATAAGTTCGTAGAGGCCCGGTGTGCCTCTGTATCGTTTTCCAGCTATGTAGAAGCTATCGTCTTGATTGATCTCCAACACCGAATTGCCTACCATCCATTTGTCTTCAACGTTACGAACACCGTACGTATGATCCATCTTCTTATCTCGATCATCAGACAACGCGAGCAGTAAGTATTTCCTCGCGAGCGGACCTTCGACAGATTGTTCAACGTATTCTTGTGCTTCGTGTCGACCTTCGGGTGTTGTTAAAAACTCTTCAAGAGTTACGTTCGGTGTTTCGACATCAGGCGTTTGTGCCAACACTTCCGTTCTGAGGAAACGAGGTTGTGATGGTGTTTTCGTCTCAACAGCTGCCTTCGTATCTTCATCTTCAACTTTTATTTTTTGTTTTATTTTATCACTGGAGTCATTCAACTTTTCCGAAATCTGGGTTAACGGTTCCAAAAGAGGTTTGTACTTTCTCGTTAACGCTTCATCGCTCTCTCTGATGTCATGTTTCAACGCGCGATACTTTTGTCTTATGTTATCGCTAATTGCATCGATTTCATGTGTCAATTGCTTGTCATCCATCTTGACACTGATGACTTTCTTGCACAAACTATTCTATTTATGTATAAAACGATCGAAACCCACTCTGTATCTACCTGCGTTTATCGGTGAGTCCTTGTTGATGACTATGAATCCGTAACGATCCTTCCACGCTTCGGCGCACATCGCTTTGAACTCTTCGTATTTCATATCTGTGTTAACGTGATCGTTGTAAACGTGACGTAAATTGAGATCATCTTGTCTGAACAAAACCAAGAAATTGGCATTATCACGCACCAGTTGCTTTGGCACCAGACTATACGTTTGGCAAAGGTACAAAGTGTCCACACCGCTATGCCGTCCCATAGCGAAATATTTTCGTATGTTATTCTGCCGTTCACATACCACATCATCGAACAACATGATTGAATTAGATACAATTTCGTGCGGAGGTGGTACTTCATCGTTTTCACTGTATGTGAAGTACATCATTCCTTCGTCAGCGAGAGCGTTAAAAACGTCTTCCAACATACGATATTTTGGTTGAAATAACGATTTGGAGAACACGTACAGGTTCTGAAATCGCAGTCCGTTTGAATCGAATAACATGTTAAAGGCAACGTTTGACTTCCCGCTACATGACCCGCCGCACACGATACATCGAACTGTGTTTGGAAACAGTGGACTGTGTTTATTATATGCAACTTCACCGTTGTACTTAGCAGAGTCTACGTTCTTAACATTTAACTTTAACGATTGTTGTTCAATCTTCATCTTAACTCGTTTACGTTCGGTTAAATACTGTGGTAATGCTATTATATCAGATCTTTTTTATGTATCCACGAATCGTGTTTACCGTCAAAGCCGAGCCAGCGCACTCGCACGCGATCACCTTTACGTTGTAATATTTTCTCAACGAGATACACATCACCAACGCTGGTTTTACTCAATTCTTGTTCATAAAACCCACCTTCCACAACGTCACCCGTATGATCTTTCAACAAGTACGTAACCGGTACGGTTGGCTGAACTCTGTGCACTGTATATATCTCGTTCGTCCAGTTTGGTGTATAACCTTTAGCGAATGTGATTTTGTATTTACTGATACGCACTCGATCGCCTATTTTAAACTTATGTTTCTTGCTCACTTTCCGCGGTACGGTATTTTTTCTTATTCGTTCCAACACAATTTGCTCGTTGCTCTTGTCGACTTGTCGCGGCTTCATCTCTATAGTTCTATGTACTCTGTCGTTGTATTCCATCACCAGTTTAGGCAAAAGCGACAACCACCGATAATGGCCTTGCTCGCTGAACGCGCGGTACATGTTCGTTTTCAACGTACGATTAAATCGCTCTACGATGGACGCTTTCTTCTCGCTATACGTTGAATAGTGTTTGACGTTGAATCTCTTTAGTAAAGCTTGTACGGTAGTGTTAAAGTACTCTTTCCCCTTATCCGTTTGCAGGTATTTCATTTTATTTTTTACAATTATTGGTTCGAGAGCATGTGCTACTTCAACACCCGATTTAGTTTTTAAGGGAATCGCATATGCATACTTGCTAAATGCGTTTATTACCGTCATTAGATATTTGTACCCCTTGTTCAACTTGGCATGCGGTATCATTTCCACCAAATCCGCTTGGTAGAGATCGTGTAACCCCTTCACCTCCACCGCACGTCTGGGAAAGTTACTTCTCACCGGTCTGTGCAATTCTTTTGCAATAGTTTTGCGTACGTTTTCCATATCGCCACCCGAAACGCGAATCGCAAAATTTTGGTACGAGATATACCGTTACGTTTTCACTGAACCTCACCGACTTCATCGTCGTTACTGACAGTGTGTTGCTCCTGCAAGCGAGTCTTATATCAACGTATATCGAACGCATAATTTATAACGGATTTTCTCGCTTGCTGAATTATCTCGCGTCTGGGTTGACAGAGTTTATAATGACCGTACGCCAGTGTTGTTTCACCGTCATCCAAGACATATCGTTTGTCATCGTATGGTGACAGCGATAATTTTGTAAGCTTTCTTGTGTATATGTTATGTTTTTCGCTTTGGATAGTCTGCGCCGTAGTATAAGTTTGAGAAGTGGTCTTTACACATTGTTTATAAAGTTGATGTTTCAACTGTGTAGCTATCGCGGAACGTGGCACACCTTTCGCTACCTTTTTCTCTTTATCGTTTGCCGTAACGAATGAATAACATTTTGCGCGCAACCCGACAAATTCAAGTATCGGTATTCCATTTGTTTCGTCTTTAAAAGTACCCAACGTTTTCTTGTTTGTTTCACTATAGCACGGATGTGCCTTAGGGTACTCCGACGTGTCAAAGAGTTCGAGATGCTCCTCCATGTCTTTGTACACATCGTCGGTGCGAATGTCGTACAACAGAGAGTCAGTGTCCGTCATACATAGACGTGCACGTGACCCGTACGTATTCATCGTGAATCCGTAATGGAACCGATACATAATCAGCTTACTAATATCCAATACACTGAACCCAACGTACAAAGGTCGGTTCAGTGTAATGAATGTTTTTTTCATCGTGAGACCTACCAGGTCCTCGTTATAGATGAAGAAATGTTGTAGCCTGGGGTTAGCGGTTAGTTTGTGAAGTTTCTTCTCGTTTGGAACTAACTTGAAATCGATTCGCTTTCGTACGTTTTCCAACGATTTTCCGTACGGTGCGTTATTCATTAACTTAAAAAAGTCTTTTTCAAAGGTGTTTCTGGCTTCCTTTCGTCGCTCCGTATTAAAATCGATGAAAGGTTTCAACCATACGCACTGTGTGAATGCTAACACACGGTGAATCGCTTTCAACTCCATTCCTAGTTCGAGGTAGAGTTTCAGTGTTCTGTAATGAACAATGTATTTTGTCTTGTCCTCGAGGGACGTTATCAGTTTCTCTACCTTACCGTTACTACACACAAAGTCTTTTAACAGCTTCATGCGATAGCAGTACGGTGAAAGCATACTGTCCGTAATAGTACGCTTTTCAGGTGCTAAAGGGTAGTCACTGTGTAAGTCGTGTAGGTAATGTGGATACCCCAGATCGACTTCCAGGATATAACCGGTGTCACCATCGTCGCGTAACGCGTGCACGTTCAACGTATCGATCACTGTACGTTCCAACCATCGAAAACCGGACAGTGGTAAAGGCTGTGTCATAGCCGTTCCGTACAGGTTGGTACAATCGAGGTAAAGTAAATAGTTGTGCGGCTTGCTTGCGTCATAATCGGGAATGTACGGGTTGTTGGCTTTGGCGTACCTATTAGAAATTGCTGCTAAGCCGCCACGGATACCTCTTTCGATGTACAGGTGTACGTCTATATCGCGGAGTAACTCTAACCTGACTCCTGTCATTTTCAGCATCGCGTTCCACGCTAAACCGGCGGTGGTAAAAACGTTACACGGATCGAGTTCGTAGTACTGCAGGCTCATGTTTCGAAAGTTTTCAAATACATCAGCAAGCAGTAGTACATCCGTTTTTAAATAAAGGTCATGATAATCACCGAACGTTTGCATGTCGAAAGCCGACCAAACCGTTCGAGCGTGCGCGTAATCTTCTTCGTCTATATCCGACTCTGTCAACCCGTTGTAAAAATGTACGCGGTCCGGTAACTGCCTCTCGTCAAATTTTGAATCGTCCGTAACGTATTCGTAAGGGTACACACCTTTACGTAACAGTAAATCAACATTACGCGTGTAAAATTGATTAAGGATTTTAAATTTATCCGCGGATAAGTTGGAGACGAGTTTTTCAAGTGACGCGTTCATGAACCGCAGAGAATCGAGAAACCGGAGCTGACCGAGTGTAACGGAGATGTAACGTTCGCTTGTAGTAGCGATACACGTTATTTCATCTTCCTTGTACTTTCCGAAACCTTGCATCAAATGATGCGAGTCATAGCCACTTAAATTATGGAAAAAAACCGGAACGTGTGTTGGTATTTTGTAATTTATATTACACGCATTGTGAGCAGCGCCTAAATAGTTACCCGTTATGTGGCAATGATTTCGAACCGTGTCGTCCGTTAACGGCTGCTTGCACAGATGACAGTGAGTGGCGTTTCGGAATGACCGTTCATCGGCCGCTGTCATTTGGATCGGTTTATTAAACTTTCTATCGAGTCGTTGAACGTCGGCTAAAAGCACACGAAGGAACGTGTCCACCACGTCTTTACCGCGGTATATTACAGGTTCCTTGACGGCGTTTCCCATCCAGTCAACTATCACATAGCAGAAACTGGCTGGTATATGATGTGCCACGTTTTTACCGGTGGTCGGAACAATAAACGATTCGAAGTCAGCGTATACCGTATAAGGTACGCGGTGACAAAGTGAAAAGTTTTTAAAATACATCCACTTTTCGTCCTCGTCAGGAAGTTTTACTTTCTGTACTCCGTGCTGAGAACAGTTGCGTTCGTGTTCTTCAACTCGTTTTCGCGCCGCGTTAGTATCTTTATTGTCCGCAAATCTGTGTAGACAGTAGTTGCAATAAAACGAAGTGCCCTTTCGTTTTGTCAACGACGAAAGCATACGCGAAAGGTTCCGTATGAGGCAGTAGTGAGTAGTGTTCGCGTCGGACAGTAGCAGTAGGTTTACGTGGTACTTTCTACCGCGATCTTCAGTGATACGTAAAGGATATACCTCGCCTTCATAGCCAAAAACGTTAACGGATATGTTTTCGTTTAATTTTTCGAACCGTTTTATCTTATTGAGTGCGACGGGATAAGGAATGTCCTTCATGTTTATTTCTTCTTCGTACGGAAGGTAATGGCTAACGCGATGCGGGTTACACGCGATCGGGTGTATACCAGCGAGCACAGACCACAAGAAACACTTTTCATCGTCTACATTTTTTATATTGATAATTCCTTTCTTACTGTTTGATAATTTCGATGGTGTAGGTAGAAAGCTCGACCCCACAAGAGGGTTGTATTTTGTAATATTTAATTCCACCGACTCGACACCGTTTTCGACCCACCCGCTTCCGTCACGCGTGAATTTGTCAACGGATTCCATTATTTTCTCGCTAGCTATCGAATACTGTTCATCGATATCGTCATACTGTGACTTAAGTTCTGTACGCGATCTGAATACCGCATTACAATAAATATTTTCGGTGTTTATTAATTTTTTAAAAGATACACGAACTGCTAAATACCATTTTATATAATTATTTAATGCTACGGCTTCGCTACACATCTTATCAACAACCGTGTGTTTGTAATCTAATAATACTGTTTGTGTGTTTAGTGTATTGTCAAGTATCATAAATTTTATAGTAATTACATTACCATTGATAGCACGGTGTTCGCTGCTGCTGCCGCTGCTGCTGCTGCTGTCGGTCATTGTGAAAGGAGTGAGGCCGGCTTCGCGTCGTCGGTTCCCTATATAGACAGTCCGGTAACCGGTGACTCTGTCGCCGCGCGCCCTTGACCGATCGGCCTCGCGAGGAGCAGCGGTGCGGGGTAGGTAGTCGTCCGGTCGTGACCGACGACGCGCGTTGCGGTGGGTGGGGTGGGGTGGGGAGTGCGGTGTAGGAAGCCGACGTCCGTGACCGATGCGGTGCGGGGTGCGGGGTAAAGGTGTGGGATGGTGGTGCGGGGTAGGGAGATAGGTTGCAGCCGGTGTCCGTGACCGAGAGGTAGGCGAGGTGCGGAGTACAGGATGCCGGCGACCTTGGCCGAAGCGCGCTCGTTGAGTCGCCTCCCGCGGGATGTAGGGTGCGGGGTACGGGGGGCTGGGTTGTACGACCGGTCGTGACCGAAAGCAGATGGTGACCCGAGACGACGCGGGGTGGGGTGCGGGGTAGGAAGCTAGGTTGTCGCTGACGGACTCGATTGCGGTTGGTGGGGGGTAAACCCGGTCGTTGCGGAGCGACAGACAAAGTAATTGAACAAAATATGTTGGCGAGGTGCGGGGTGGGTGGTGAGGCTCTGGGTGCGGTGTTGGGGTGCGGGGTAGGGGAGACCGTGACCGACGGACTCGATTGCGGTTGGTGTTTTGCGTGGTGGGGGGGGGTAAACCCGGTCGTTGCGGAGCGACAGACAAAGTAATTGAACAAAATATGTAGGCGAGGTGCGGGGTGGTGGCGAGGCTCTGAGTGCGGTGTGGGGGTGCGGGGTAGAATGTCATCGTCCGGTCGTGACCGAAAGCTGATGGTGGCCCGAGACGACGCGGGGTGGGGTAGGAAGGAAAATTGTAGCCGTTACCGTTGCGGTAGAGGTGCGGGGTGCGGGGTAGGGTGTCGTCGTTCGGTCGTGACCGAAGGAGATGACGCTTTAGAAGGAAGGAACGTGGTCGGGGGAAACAGAATAAATACGCCAGTGTTTCCCTGTGCAGTCATCAGTACTCGCCATGGAAGGAATCGTTGCGAACGCGAAGACAGTTGAAAATTTTTTACCAAAAAGAGACTTGTCAAGTCTTTCTTTAGGAGTAAAGTATCATATAATTCACATGAAATTTGTGAAAACGAAATTCGGGGAGTCAGTTGTGGTAGATTTGGAAGATACCGGAGCCTGTCCTCAGCCGGAGGGTAAACTGTTCTATGTATACCTACCTAAAAGATGGTGTGACGTATTTACAGAGGAGCAATTGAAAGCTGTGAAGCCTTGTGTCCTATCACTATGCGTAACCTCACACACTCCGCTGGCGAACGAGAAAGTGAGCGTGCAGTTGGATATTGATTATGTGAGTATGATTTTTCAGTACCACTAATAATTACTTATACAGAAGTGGTTATGTATTAATTTTTTTCTCTTTTTTTCCAGACCAAATAAACGAGAACAGGATTGATTTATAATAATAATAACAATAATAGTAATAATAACATTAATAGTAAAATGTTTTTAAATGATGAAGTAGACTTCTCTATTTTTTTGTCGTTTTTTAATGTTAACTGTTCATTTTCAGAGAAAGAACAAGGTGTTGCTTGATCTAATATTGTAGAAAAACTTTTAAACAGAGAAATAAATGGTAATAATAGATTATATTGTCAATGCGACATGATTAAATTCGATTATAATTTTAGAAATAATCGTAAGACACTGAGTAGATGGATATCAATACGAAACGAAAAGAATATTTACAAAATGAAAGTATTTATTCGTAATGAGTTTTTCAAACTCTTCAAAACATCAATTAGTTATTGTAACAACCATAATATTGAATATCTTCAAATAAAAGATTTGCTAATTGCTAAAACAAAGCTGGTTAATCAGATGTACTATATGATGTATAATTCTACTGGTACAGCGTATACCTCGCTGGTAAAAAAATATGAGTGGTCAAGGCATGACTCTAGCGGATGTCCGCTTCGTAACCGTTGTCGCGTCTGTTGTTATCTAAGATATCAAAATGACTTTAATTCAGAATACATGTTTTTTTAATACCACACTAACTATCATTTGATGTGTCTACATTCTTTTGTATTTGATCAAGTATTATTAATTGTAGGAAATTATATTCTGTTTTTAATTATTAAAAAACGTATGTGGTTTATAACATAAAAAGTTAAGATAAACAATCATTAAAGTGTTAATTAAATTTTTATGTGTAATTAAATTTTTTAAAAGATTTCTCTCATAGTTACAGAAACCTTGTTTCGATGTTATGTGTTTGTGCGAATGCGAGGGAGATGTATGTCGTTCACCACCATATGGTGACCACTGTAACATTCTAAGTGCTTGTGAGTGGAGAGAATTTACACTCTGAAGAACAATTGTTTTAAAAAATTATAAGCGTTGTTACCTTTGTTATTATCTAAAATACTAAAAAGAGTTGAATTCAAGGTTTTGGTGTACCATTTTACACATGTAGTTAACACCATAGTAATTATCATTTGATGTGTGTCTACATTTAGTATGTTATTATTAACATATTACACATCAACATTGTAATATTGTATGTTATTAATTATTATTATTATTTTATATTGTTAGACATATAAGGCTTGTTTTGGTTGTAGTAAATGTAATTATTATTTTGTTAATTATGTGTGTGTGTGTGTGTGTGTGTGTGTATATATATGTGTACAGAGAGAGAGAGAGAGAGAGAGAGAGAGAGAGAGAGAGAGAGAGAGAGAGAGAGAGAGAGAGAGAGAGAGAGAGAGAGAGAGAGAGAGAGAGAGAGAGCACCTTCAAGGCTGCAAAAGAGAGAGAAAGCGAGAGAAAAAAAGATTATTTTGTATAATTATGTAAATATATATATATATAGAGAGAGAGAGAGAGATAAAGTGTTTATTTTGTTTAGTTATGTATATAGAGAGCGCGCGTATGTTTTGCACAATTATAATTTTCTTGTGAATATAGAACGTGTCTGTGTAGAGAGAGAAAGAAAATTATAGCTTATGATTTGATTGTAAAAGCTTTCGATATTATTAAAACTTATATATAAACCGTAACCTTTGTTATTTTATTATTATACCTTTATACAAAACAGTTATTCCTATCATACTTGAATAAGGTATACGCCAGCGAAGATAACAAGTTTTTATAGTTGAGATGCAGCCAACTTATTGATAAAGAGACACAGCTGGATTGTGGTATGCGCCAGCATGCGAAGAAAACCGGTTTATAGGGTTCAGATGCATCTCTCTCTAAAGAGAGAGACAGTGAGAGAGAGCGTATAATCTGTTTGTATCAACACACAGCGATTCAACCAGACCTGTTTGTTACAATTTTGCAGGTACACAGAGTAAAATATATTTATACAATTACACAATTTTAGTAATGCATAATTTTAATATGTTTTTTCTAAACAATATTCAAATGGATGCATCTGTTCTATTATAACACAATATACTCATATATAATAATACAATATATGGTTTTGCGAACCGCAGATCCAGGTTCAAATCCCGAGGAGTCAAAATTTATTTTGTGGAAACCAACACCTGTCGGAAACCATCTGTATAGCCTCCTGTTTCGTCATACCCAGTGTTTTATACATGCGTCATGTGGGCGTACCCACAAATTTCGGGTACCCCCATCCGTTGTTTTAATCATTTAGGGTACCAAAATTCTGACATTAAAAAAATTTCGAGAGAGAACGATTATTTCGTTTCATCAAAATAAACCAGAACGCGGAAGTGTTTTAACATTCGGACACCAGCTGCCAGGGCCTCTGTCATGAACTGGAACCCGGTTAGGGCGTACCCACAAATTTCGGGTACCCCCATCCGTTGATTTAAACATTTCGGGTAACGGTACCCGATACCCCCAAAATTTCGAGTAACGGTACCCGATGACATAGCCTCTGCGCGTCCGGGCAACCGCCGAATTCCGGGTACCCCCATCCGCTACACATTGTTTTCGGCTACCAAATTTTGAACATGCAGAAACCACGGCCTTCGTGACGTCTTGAAACAGGTTTTAGCCATGCGGACGCCAGCGACTTGAGCCTCTGTATGACGTCATGAACTGGAACACGGTAGTGTTTCAGTCACACATACACACACATACACACACACACACACAAAACAGTGACGTCACATGGACAGCTCGGACACCAGCTGCCAGTGCCTCTATGACGTCATGAACTGGAACCCGGTAGTGTTTTCGTTCGGAACCCGGAAGTGTTTTCGAACACTCACTTTCCCTCTACTTATATTCATTTACTGTTCTATATATAATTATATTATATTTCCATTCCATTGTAATTTAAAGGCCTGCATTAACTCCGATTCCATTTTTAATATTAACTGTGTTTAGGCACGTTTGCACTTGGCTAATAGATTAAGACACATTAGTTATCACGTGACTATGAATTCTAGCAATTATAATCACATATCTAGAGAAAGAACGATGGATAGTTTATTAATGTGTATTTACAAATGATAATGATACTTTATGAAACTGGCAATTGTAATCTAGTATACAAAGTCTACTTGGAATGAAAAAACAATTGTACTACTGAGAAACAAATGTCAGTTTCTGTTGGTTATGTCAAACAAACATATTCTGTTGATTTGACATAATAACAAAACGCGTGAAAAAGACACAGTTTAAGAAAAAATGTACAATAAAAATAACTTCCAAGTTTTAAATCACGTAACTCACTATCTAGTGAAAGCAAATTTCATCGTTTCATTCTGCTTTGATACACGCTACAGTGCTTTCTCCCACGAACTACGTTCTAACCTGATGCACGTATTTCAAGTCAGCATGTTCCAATCAGTTCGGTCTGTTGCTTATGAATGGTTACTTCACAGTCCGCCTTAAAATTGTACTATAACACGTCAGACCATGATTGTCTTAGACACAACTACAAATCGAACGCACTCATTGAACGGCGTGAAGTTAACGAAGACATCCCTTCAAACAGATTGAAAAGGTACGAAAAAGCAAGTTTGAGACAATGATAATATTCATGATGATTAGTCAGCTGAAGTAAGCTGTTAATGTCTGATAAACTGAGTATTAGTTATTGTCCGTAGTATTTCTGATAGGTTTGCTGCTACTGGAAGTGTCATGTAATTAATATGTATAAAAATTATTAAGTGTAATGTACTGTACTTTAAGAAACTATAAAGGCAGATTTTATTTTTGTTGTAAGTAATTAAAATGGCCACGTGCAACCACATATCACATTTGATGGCCCCATCATGATACTGTGTGTGTCAGCAATTGTCCAAATTCTGTGCAGTTCTTATCAGCGCAATACGCATTGATAATCGACAAGGCAAACGTTTGCGTTTTCTTTAATTTATTGTCAACTGCTTCATGCTTATGACAAATCGTTGGGCAAACAGATGTGCATTGGGGCAGTTGCTACATTGACGGCATGGCATACAGAATTTTCATAACTCTAGCCATAGGTAAGTAGGATTTTCATTTTGTTGACACAATTTTCTCATTCGTTTAACATTATAAAGTTTTGTTTCTCAATTACTTTGAGATTTGCCGTTTTGTTAGGGGAAAATACTGTAATTACTCAAAATAAATGTTACATTTTATTACTGTTTCTCAAAGTTTGCAGTGCGGATGTCAGGAAACACTTATACACTATGCAAAAGTCAACACATTTTGATTTTAATACAAGTACTTTAGTTGTATCCGTGGGGATGTACACGCTTACGTGGCCGTATAAATCTGAATTCTTGAACGTGCGCGCGTGTGTTTATCATAGTGTGCGTAACAGTAGTTGTCAGTAAGCAGATGTGCAATAACTTTACAGGTTTAGCTTATCACTTCTGCAAGGCCTATTATCAAGGTGTAGACAACGGGCAAAAAATCCTGGCGCAGATACTTTACAATTATAAAGAGAATTAATACAAATATGGAACCAGAACAACTTTGCAACGTGATTGACTGCTGACTCGATGCCTATAGAGTGTATGCGTAAATGTGAGCGAACACGTTAAGAGACACAATAAGAAGTTAAGAAGACACGTTAAGAAGTTGTAGCTGGGAAAGATACTGGAATGATAAATGAAAATTATGTCGCTCAAAAGAGAGAGGAAGGTTAGTTTAAAAGCAGGAAGCAAGAAAGAGGCCAAACGGAATAAAATGTATAAAAAAGATTCTAAAGAATAAAACATTCAGGGATATTTAAGTTGGTCGTAATAACTAAATAATTAAAGCTAATTATAAAACATTAATCAAACATGTCTCCGTTTATTTTATAAAAATAAACGAATATCTTAGAAGACAAATAATGTATTGCTTAGCGAATAAATTGTTAGCCGATTGTTATTATTTAGGAATCATAGAACATGGTACAAAACCCGAGGTAAAGTAAGTTGAAAGTTAATTAAAATATGTCGCTAATACACTGAAGTACATGTGATTTACACTGGTACACCGACGGCTGAATATACAGTTTACAATTCTTTAGTTTGTAAACATTAATTTACGACCGTCATCTAACTTAAATGTCTTCCGTTTGTTTCTCACTACGGTAATTACTTTCTACTATTTGTAGACTACAATTTTTCTTTCGGCGAGCTCCATTCTATTTAGAGAGAGAGAGATAGAGAGCGAGCGAGAGAGAGAGAGAGAGAGAGAGAGAGACAGAGGCATGTTTCGATTTATAAATCTGTTTACTTTAGACAGTTCAGTCTAAACTACAGTTAAACACATGTAGATTAACTAAGTATCATCGTCAGTTACATTTCTAAACGACAGTTTTAAAATTCATTTGCTTGTGTTTCTTTACTCATTGATTATTATATAACTGTCGAGAACGACTAACTACAGTTTGGTGAAATGTCAGCTATGCGTCTCATGTGTGAACTTTCAGACTGCAAATCAAAACACGCCATTATCATTTTTTATTAATTCAAAATAATTTTAAATCTTGTGATTCAAATTATGCTGTGTAATTAGTTGTAGTTAAATTTGTTAAGTCATTAATTTAATTGAGAATCGATGGAATAATTTTTTATAAATTATTGTTACTGAGTTAATTTGAAAAAAAAGATACTCGTAGAAACATCTTTAAATAATTTTTTCCTTTACTAGAGGAATCGAACTCCGGTACAAAACAAAAATCGAGTAGTCAGAATTTATGGATAACAAACTTTCCGCTATATCTTGGTTGTTTGATAAGAGATTTGAACGAACAAGATGCCGTTGTGTTTACAATAAATGGTTTAATATTTTATGTGATATAACATAATGTGATAAAAGTAAAATTTACAGAGGTGATCAAAAAATTAAAGTGGCTGCCATTTTGGAATACGAGATCATACAATAATCGTGGTGGTTTACTTAAAGAACATTAATGTAAACATGCGTACCAAATTTCATTAAGATATCTCAATCCCTTCTTGAGATATGTAGTTTTCCTTAAAAAAAAAAAAAAAAACATAAATTGGTGGCCAGACAAAAAACGAGATGTTTTCGGACTTACGTTTATAGGGTCTTTTTTTCTTATACTGTTACATAGAATCCGAATATGTATAAAGGACACCTTTTTGCTTTACACCTGTACACTTGTGTGTGTGTGAACAGGATATAAAATAATTGATAATATAAATAATTGTTTCAGTGTACTTTTCCGAATTGCAGGAAACGTAAGACGACAGAATAAGTTTACACTCATTGATGTGTTACTAGAGTATCAATGGTAAAATTACAAATTTTTGTCGTTTTTCAATGCTGTTTTAGCTGTTACATCGGGATCGCAACCGAACTTTAAAATCATTACCTGTATTTCATTTTTACGTCTCACACCGTGCACACACTCCAAAACGCAAATAAAACTTTACCTTTATTCTTTCGTAGTAGGCCTAATTCAAAAATTTTCAATCCACAAAAATTGTAGTACACTATGAAAGTATCCAGACTCAGCTTTATTATAAGTATGTTAAGTATAAGTATTTTGTTGCTCGGAATAACCTTCTACTGCTATTGCAATATGATATATGTTTTCAGTACTGGTGACTATTTGGGGTGGAGAATGCTGGTTTGGAAGCGAAACCACTACCGCTACCCAATACACGTGTTCCACCCTTTGTGACGAGACCGGCTACCCACTGTGTGCTTTCGATCCATGGTTTGTGGAGAAGTTGGGATTTGTATTAGGAATTCACTTCGGCTTTAAATCGTTCGAAAACTTATGCTTAATGAAGAAGTACAATGCCTGTTTCCACACCGGTGAGAATCAATGCTTCTAATTTGTCTTAGTTAAGTTAATTAACGCTTCAAGGTATGGTGTAGCTGTCTCCTGTGTTGTCAGCATCTCGGTATCCATACTAGTAATATTATTTGTTTATATAACGACATGGATGCCAGTGCTGGGTAACATACTCTTAACACCCCCCCCACACACAACACGTATATGAAACGTATACTACATATACTACATGGGTGGGGTTTCATACATGTATATAATTCATACTATACTTATTGGCTGGGGTCTGCAAAATTGGTACAACGAAATTATGTACATAACTGATTTTATTAATTGTTCTTTCCATACACTTGAAATCAATCGTATTTTTTGTGGTTTAAAAACACATAGTTAAAAAAATATCGTATAGGGCCTATCAATTTTAAAAACACATAGCTATTTTAATATAAATAATGTTGAAATTTTAGTATAATTAAATTGATAACAAAATTATATGAAATGACTTTCCCTTAATTTGAAAAACTGACATTCTCACAATTAGTAAAAAGTACCCATATTTCTTAAAATAATGACATGAGTCCAAATAATAAAATGTTTTTAAACGTTTGTGAAATGGTTTTAAATGTTCTTGTTACACAATGTTAATGAAATAAACAGTTTATCGCTTCCATGGAGTTGAAGATCATTATGATTCGTAATGAAGTACGTTGCCTGATGATCTCTAATAAATAGTAGAACGTTCTCCTGCGTTTCTGTCACTCCCGATATGTTATTGGTTTACCCTCCAGACTCCGTCTAAAGTCATTCAAGCGACTACAATTGCGGAAGATCTTGGATAGTTGTGACTGAACCTGGAACTTTAGAACATTAGGCTGACCGACATAGATTAGATTATCTCATGCGGTCTCTTTGATCGATGACTAAATCGAAACTTTTCATTATTTCTAATTAAGCGAGATTAATGCTCTGTGGTATAATGACATCAAATCGCGTTGCACTAAAATGAATACTGCAATTTGATAATAAGACTCTCAAACCCCAGAATTTATAAAACATCTTTTAATATACAGACCACGTATTAAATTTCTCCTAACTAAATCAAAAACATTCGATACCATGTGGCTTGAATTACGAATCATATCCGTCTGAATACATAATTACGATCTATAATGTTTTATTTTATTAAAGTTAAAATTATTTGTCTATATTATCCTACCATTCTTATACAATGACCTTGTAGTGTGCCGATGGATGGGTAGAATGTTGTTACTATTGAGCACGTACGCGCACATACATTCATTATTCCACTGACACACAAACACAATACTTCAGTTTATGTCAATGGCGTCTTAATACCATGTTAATGACAATATACTGCCAATTTTATTTTAATTTACTGACAATAGGTTCTTAACCTTTACACTTTCGTCAAAGATAACGTTTCTAGTCCATAATTTATCAAATCTCTAGTATTATATATTAGCTGAGATGCTTGTCACATTGCAATGTATTGTGACGACGGTAGTACTGATTGTCGGCATTGAACATTGAAAACAGAGCAATTGACACCAGACGAAATCGTTATGTAAAACTTTAATAACTGTTTAAATAAATAAAGGCTACAATGAGCTGTCGTATGCAACACTTGTTTAATTTACGTGTGGCGAACACACATTAACGCAACAAACTATAAATGTCACCTAACTAAATAATACCAGTCACCAGTAACAGATGTCCGCACACAAAAATTCGCAATTAATACTTTACACTAAACAGCTCAGATAATAAGCAATGAATTGCTGATACAAAAAACTGTATTTATGCTTTTGAATCCTGTATTTATACCCTGGGTGTGGCGTAGTATGTGACAAAAATTACTTGGGTGATGATAGAATAATCGACCACAATCTAGAAAAGTTAAGAGTACTGGAAAAGGTTGCGCGTAATACTACCGCTCACACAACGCGTGCTGTGCTGTACGTCACGTAGCCATATCTTATTTATCGTCTCAGAGTAGCGTTTTATATGCATGGGGGGAGAGAGAGAGAGGGAGAGAGAGAGAGTGTGTGTTGTACGGATTTGAGAGAGAGAGAGAGAGAGAGAGAGAGAGAGAGAGAGAGAGAGAGAGAGAGAGAGAGAGAGAGAGAGAGAGAGAGAGTGTGTGTGTTGTACGGCTTTGAGAGAGAGAGAGATAATCGATTATGTATAAACTGATATTAAATTCATGGAATTAACTGATCACTGTTATTATTGGTACAATTAATCTGCAAGTAATCAGGGAAGTCGGAATCGCAAATTCTGTAAGTGGTATAATATAACAAGTAAGGAAACAAGTGGTTCATCAGAAAATGCTGTTACCCCCTTGACATTTAGAGATAAACCCCATAGACCTTCGTTTTATTTATAGACTTTATTATCCATCTGTATGCAATACAGTCGTTATTTGCAGAATGTGCATAAAGATTATTAAGTCAAATTCACAAATACTTGCTGAAATAAATCATAAATAATCGGCAAGATAAATCTCAGATACGTAGACACGTACAATAGAATGCCACAAATACTTATATTGACTATTTACATTAAAAATTATATTGGTTATATCTTGTTATTTTGAGGGGAAGCAGTATATATTCTCCTAAAAACTTTTCTTAATAGCAGTAAAATGATACAGTATAATCAAACGTTGGAGACGGACAATAATATTTATTGTCATAGAAAGTGATCTAAATTAATTTTAAAAGATTATTTTCATATCACTGTATTATGAAAATGTTTGTATAATGTTGTTTGTTTTATTTATAATTTGTTTCAGATTACACGCCGGTCAACATACATGAATACTGTGTGGTGGAAACTGTTGAGAAAATGCTAAATAATACTTCGTTTATGAAGAGATTTGGATTTTATTAATACGCACACACACACACACACACACACACAAACATACACAATAATATTAAGTACGCAGACTTAATACGTATTCTATGTTTATGTAATTGTTTACTCCAGCAGTAACTTTAGTAAGCATTGTTAAATAAAGTGTTAGTCAAGCCGTTAGGGAGCTAGTTAATTTGCATTAACTAAAAGATAAACAAGAAAACATTATTAATTGTTTGTATTAATAACATCACTATTTTAAAACTAAAACTACTTCTATTTATTATATTTAATTTTGATTACATTGTAATATGCTGTAATGCTTTTTGAAAAATTAAAAATCTCGGCGATTACTGTTCACTTGTGAATTGCTTGCCAATTGATAAACCTAAAACGGGTCTCAGTTGAAGTAAAATCATCCTTTTCACACCGTTCAAACAGTATTTACATTTATGTCAAACAGATGTGTATATACTGTAAATTTCAAGAAACCAAAGTTCAGGTAGAAGCTTCGATAACAACCCATGCACATGCTTAGTGTGACGCTTAAATATGGGATGTGACGCTTAACACCTAACGAAAGATGGTTACTGCAGCTTCCAAAGATCTAGAACCGTTTGCCTAAAACGTTAACGATATAATTATTAATTTTTACATTTAAATAACATTAGCACATAACACATACCTTTACACATTTACTTATGCAACATATGTTTTTACGTATTATCAATACATGTTTATTAAAGATGTTTCTATTTGTAACGTAACATTTTCAAGAGAACTACTTCAATTTACAATCAGTCGTCTTCAAAATACGAGACATGTACATTATGCAAAATAACCACTACTTCAATATTTTTATTTTCACACACTTGGGATCGCTCATACACGAAAACATGGGCGCGTGGTTAATTTAATTAATTCTGTTGACAATAGCGTTGTACCTTTCACCGTAAAAATGGTTACATTTTTTATACATAGTATCTACTTGAAAGCTTCACATTATTTTTTTGTCACATAAATGTAAATAAAGACAGAAACATAAATAATTCAACGTTTTCTCATAATGTTTCAATTTTCCTTGTCAACGCGGTTTTCCAGCAATTCATCAGAAAAACAGTGAACTGTATGTTTGACGTACTTGAGTGAGGTATGTATTTGCATAGTTATTGACGTCCACATTACAGTAATATTTATATTCCTATGCATATACTACTCCCTCCTTTCTAGCTGCCCAGAGACACATGCGCGTAGAATTCTCATGAATCATTCTCCTCTCTCAAGACTTATAGAAAAATTACAATTGATGATTCCTGCCTATTTGTTTGAGAAGAATTTTTCATATTTGGTTTAGTTACGTCGAAAAGTGTCTGTAATCTTTCTACGTAACTAACCAATTTCATAAGAAAAATAAACGGTGCTTTAACGAGTGTCATAATCGGTTACTTGCAAATAACCAGAGCGACTAAATTTTTGCACCAGAACTTTGCTATAACAATTTTTGCACTCCATTTTCGTCTAATCATCTATTACTTAACATCTGAATTATAACCAGAAATAATGAATTCTAACCATTCATTATAAAAGGGAATTATAACCATTTATAATGATTAATTATTAAAATTACCAATTTCCTAATTTTATATAAATTATGTTTAATAGTATTTTAGTGACCAATTTAAAGGGAGGGGTGAAATTTATAAAATATCCATATTTTTATATGACTTTTCTTATGATGGTCAAATACAACGAGAAAGATAAACGAAAAAGATAAAACTGAAAAATCAGTTAAGAAAATAGTCAAATGTCTTTATTAATATATTTTATTAAGATCGAAAAAATTTCAGATTTATTCTTGCTTCTTTAGATAAAAATACGTTTCACAGTTAATTTCTTATTATTACATCTTTCAATTTCCATATACGCATGTGAATCCTTGTTTCTGAAAACCAGTTTAACTAATTAATATTATTAAGTATGTCGTTTCCCGCAAAGTCTTTACTTAATAATCGATTCAATAAAGAAAAACTGTCAAATCTCTGAATTCTCTGCAATAGAACAAATCGACATTCAACTTTTTTATTGTCTTCTACGTAGCGTCTAAATGAAAGTTAAAACAATCGTTTTTGGAGAGCTCCCTCCTAAAGGGTGAAAACAACCCTTAAATGCAAGAAAAAATAGATTTTTAGTAATCTATTTGGAATATATTATGAAGTTGGGTAAAATTATGTTTTCATGTCGCTGAGTAATAATTTATAGTCAAATGTAATGTGTGATGAAATGCATAAAATAGCGATAGTTTATAATTTGTTTTCTTACGATATTCAGAAATTAATTTTAAGCGAAAACATAAGTAAGAAATATAACGGTCAAAATTGTATTGCCATAGGAATGAAATAATAAACGCTTGGAAATAATTTCCCCTTGGAATAAATTGTTGAAAATTGTATAAGACACTTGTGGTTTCAAGGTCGCTGGCGAAGAACGTAAGGTCAAAAATATTGTAAAACACAGGGAAGTCAAAATGGCCAATTTAAAGGGAGGGGTGAAATTTATAAAATATCCATATTTTTATATGACTTTTCTTATGATGGTCAAATACAACGAGAAAGATAAACGAAAAAGATAAAACTGAAAAATCAGTCAAGAAAATAGTCAAATGTCTTTATTAATACATTTTATTATTTTATGTGTCCCAGGTACAACTCCTTTCCTTAGATCAGTTTAGCGGTGACCTGTAAAGTTTACAGGTTGATGTAATGATTCAGTAACATTTACCATCATATTTAAACAATAGTATCTCACAAAGTATTCGTTCTACAAAAATTAATAAAACTTCTTTGTAAATAAGCCGTATTTAGTATGTGTAACAACCATTGATAAATTCAATGTATTTCAGGTTATTTGTGGAAAATAAAAAATATTTTTGTGATATCACTAAATTAACCTAACATTCAAAGTCGAATATCTTAAAAAGTGATAGTTAAAAAATTTAAAGATGGTTAAAATAACATAAGTTAACGACACATGTTACGAATGTCTTAATTTTTACTTAATAACAAATTACAGCAGGAAAAATGCCGATTTTCGGAAAAACATGAAAAAAGCTAACGGATTTTTGATCGTAACTATGTTATTTTTACTAATATTATAATAAAACAGGCTTCTTTGGAAAAACAATACAAATAGCTTTAATCTAATTTATGAGTAATTTTTATTAGATAAATGGTTTTCGAGTTATTTACAGCCAAAAAATATTTTTTGGGGTAAAAAATAAAGTGCCATCTTTAAAAAATCATATCTCGTGAAGTGCCATCCTACTGTAATGAAAAGATAATCAGATTGTTTGCCATAAAATAAGCTTTATTTTATATGTTAATCTTTATATCGCTAAATTTACTATTATTGAGGTTGTTACATATAAGCCTATATGTTCCTAATTTACGAAATCACTAAATTGATCTAAAATTTAACATCTAATAGTATCAAAACAAACAGCTTGAAAAATCATAAAAAAATGAGTGTGCTGAGTGTAACGCAAGTTAATGATACGTAAGAGTGATTTTTTTATATGTTTACTTAGTAGCTAATTGTAGCAGAAATATTTCTAAACGTTTAAAAAAAATTAAAAATACTAACATTTTGTTAACATAGCGTTGTGATTTGCAATGATATTATGATAAAGCAAACGTCGAAATACGTTTGCAGTTGTAATCTGACGACGGAGCACGCTCTTATAGCCCAGAATTTTTCATCGAGATTAGAGTATTCTGTAATGTGTGTAACCAAAGTTGTTTTCCTTTTTATATATATAAGACACTAGTTTAACATTTTGTTATGACGACTTTGGTTAAGAGCCGACTAATTTAACAAAACCAAAATACTGTAGATACATGATGAACTTGAATTAAAAAAAAAACACCATAAACTTGCAAACAAAAAATTTCATCTTTATACAAAACCCATGTGAATTTAAAGGTATTTAAGTCGATCCTTAGAGACACAGCTACGGTTGGAATGCTGTTTATTTTTCCAGAGGTAAATACACAGGGCTCGGAAAATACACACCCACTTCAGTGGTTAGAGCAGAGATGTAAATTATAAAAGATGGGACTTGAAATGTTTTGCAAAGATAGTGGCAAGTAAGTTGTTTACATTCGACCGTCGCGTCCGTCGGTACTGCGACGTCGTTCCAGTCGTAGAAACTTTTTGATCTCACAGTCTTAGCAAACTGCTTGTGTGTAAAGCAAGAGTAAAAACTACGCAATGTCCTACCTTCACAAAATTTAAACGTAGTTATCAGTAACCAGTAACCAGTAAAATTTATCTGGATCAGTAACCAGAACAGACATTTTCTTTCCAATCACATTATTTATTGCAACTCGATATTTCTTGGAAAAAAAATTGCATTTGGTTTAGTTTAACCAATAGTACTTGGGTTATGCTAGTATGCTAGAAGATGCGCTAGAAGATAGACTCTTTTAAGATGCCCTCAGAGGAACCCACCACACCGACCTGCGGGTAGTGTTTAGAAAAAGGGTGTTATAAAGGTGTTAAAGTTCTCTGTTTTTACAAAGGAAGAACAATAATGATCAGAATAGACATGAATAGGTTGACAGTCTACCGCAGGGTGAAGTCAAGGGTGTTACTAAGGGCCAACTAGGGAGTTGCAACCCACCATTGGGTTAGTCGCGAAAGGAGTTTCACACGAAAAATCTTCAGGCAGACAGTACCAGTTTGCTAAAGATAGTTTTGTAACTTATCTATTTATCGAATAAGTGGTGAATCCTCTAGTATTACCATCGTCTCTATCGTCGCTGATCTTCAGTAAACCCTCCATGGCTCCCTCAGTAATACTCGGAAATCCTGGTAAATAGCTCCCTCCCCCAAGGAAAACTCCTGGTGTATAACGGTCACTCCCACATAGAGAAATACCGACGAATAATTCCCTCCCTCCATGGAGAAATCCTGATGAATAAATCCCTCTCCCCATGTGGAGAAATTCTGACTATGTTACTGTTAGTTTTGTTAGACTTATACCGACGATCTTTTAAATAGAAGAAACAAAATACATTCTGAAATTGCTGACAAGACTGATGTCGATAAATAGTATTTTGATTTCAGATAACCAATTTGTTATCAAGACGGGGAATGTAATATTCATATAAGCTGAATACGGTTACAATATGCCACTATCCCAAAGTGAAACAATCATTACAGAGTTCATGGTATCAGAGCCCGTACAGTGTAATAATGACCTTGCTTAATGTAGAATGTACAATTGTTATCATTATTTTTTTTAAATTTCGTAATTATCGTGGGAATATTTTTCACTGTAATGGTGAAAATACTGATAACCAAATAAGTAAAGTTCATGTAATGAGTACAAAGTCTAAAGAACCCAAAAAAACAAATCAAGAGGAACTCAAAATGAAAATTATAAAAAATTAGCCAAACAGATTTTTCTATACAAAAAAATAGCAATCGAGTGAAGGCTAATATGGCAAACAGATTTTTCATACAAAAAAATAGCAATCGAGTGAAGGCTAATATGGATGGCATGTATGAAAACACGGTAGATCAGGGAGGAATATGTCGACATAATACCAGTAGAGCCTAAATTAATATCTAAGAGGAGATAGAAATCTATCGCCTTTGAAGACGAAAGAGACATAATGCTTAACCCAGAGAAGTGAAGAAGAAGAAGAAGAAGAAGAAGAAGAAGAAGAAGAAGAAGAAGAAGAAGAAGAAGAAGAAGAAGAAGAAGAAGAATTAAAGTGGAGTTGTGGTCCCGCTTTGTTGCGGTTCCAAGAAGCTATAAAATTCTTCAATGTCGTGTTGAGACTACAAAGTAGCGAAGACATAGCGAAACAACAAGCAAAATTTATTGAAAAAAATTCCGTCGGTGGCTACAAAGTTTACCTTAAACAGCATTATTTACGTTTTTCTAATGGCGGTATGTAATACGAATGTTTATAAATTCTCTTCCAATGCATTTAACAGCTTCTTCAACGAGCATAATATTTTATGTAATATGTGTGGTTTCTTTGCACTCTACTGTTTTTACTGAGCCAATTGGATTAAACCGACTTAAATTAAAGAGTGTATAAAAACATTGTTCAAATAAAAGCATTCTTATTTTTTTGATAACAAATAAATATGTAAACGGCAATTACGAGCACCAGTTGTTAGCAGAGCTGCATGTTCTACCTGTCAAGCCAGGTCGTCAGTCAGTCGAGTCACTGTACTCTTTCTGTTTCTACACAAGTGAAACACGGATTCTGTTATACGTATATGGTTAGCTTGTAGAAGTTTTTAAGTGTTTAATACTGAAATAACTTGTCATTCATTGTTACAGGTTCTAGTAATCTAGTATCGGTTTACCGTATGACTTCTTCGGGTGTATTGAATGTGTTAGAAGCATGCTAATTGTTATTCGTTAAGTGTTTTAACTTTTCAGATTTTTAAACAAGTGGTGTCAGCAATAAATGTTTTGTTTAAAAACAGTAATACCTGTATGCCAGACATGTATTTCACTGGGTACCTCTAAACAGTACAAGATGAATTGAATTGCTTATATTCTGGACGATACCTTTTTTCTGCGGGGGGGGGGGGTGGATTGTCTAAGTAAAATAATATATAAATAATTGTTCAAATTTCAGCGGACAACATCATACAAGAAGCCTACCTTTACTTACATCAAACACGTGAAATATTGGCGAATAATAGTACCGGTATCCGATTTACCATTTCAACAGCTGTACGAACTGAAGATCATAAGCACAGTTACTGCATCGTGGTGTAAGTTTTTGGTAACTCTGTCTTAATCTATGTATTGGAAGCAATGATAAACAAGCAGACAGATGTTTTGTTGTAAACATTTTATATGTAAATACGAAAGAGTCCGCAACACAAACACTATTTTAAATACCGACGCTTTTTACTGTAAACACTTTAATACATGGAATAATATTTGCACTTGTTTTGTACATAAGATAACAAATGGTTGTTCTGTCCAGACTGTAATATACATCTATGTCCTCTTTAAAATTTATTTAGTGTATAATGAATTTCATCATACAGTTACACGCTAACCTAAAAGTTGGAACATTCATTGTCTCTGCGTGCGTGCGTGCGTGCGTGAGAGAGAGAGAAAGAGAGAGAGAGAGAGAGAGAGAGAGAGAGAGAGAGAGAGAGAGAGAGAGAGAGAGAGAGAGAGAGTGTGTGTATACCTGCGTGAATTTATGTTCGTGTTGGTGGAAGTTATTTAATGACTACTTTTATTAGAACTATTAAGTTCGGGGTAATGCCTTGACTATCCCTTTAAGCGTCATGAGATTGTCAATTTACCCTTTACTGATGTCTTTATCTTGATCGATGCACGTTATAGAAATGTTGAAAGCTGAAGTCTTGAAAAAGCGCGAGACGCTTACGCGCAAGAGGTATTGCGGAAGTGAAGGAGAATTGCTCAGAGATGGGAGAAGGGAGTTGGCGAAGCTTCAGTGCAGCCAACCTATGAGTATGATGTCTAATAGTAAACAAAAGTCGCACCCTTCCCCTCTCTCTATCTACTTAACCCTTTATACGCGTAATCGCATAACCAAGCCAGCTATAACGAACAACACGTACTAAAATTATTATTAAAATTGAAACAATAATTAATTGATTAACAATTAAATTTATAACAAAAAAGACACATATGAACATCGTGTCAAATTTTATTTATAAATCTATAAACAGTAATGGTCTAACAAAACAATATATATTATTTAACTGTAAACAATACGTGTAACTATACTAAGTGTACTTCGTTTTCACTACTTATGCTAAGTACCTCTTGTGGTATGTTTACTCCCGCCATTCAGAATTTCAAACTTGACTCGTCCATGCGTAAACAGTTTTCTGCGCACTTGCCCTCAGTTTTAATGCTTTCTATAAATTGCTACCAAACAGTACGGTCTAGTTTTTAAGTACCTCTTGAGGGTTGCTACAAACCTAATACGAATTGACATCTTTTCGTTGCATACGCGCGAGTTTGGTCGCCGAGTCGTCCAGCGTAGTTATATGACATCAAATACCCGTTGCTATTCGACTGGCATTGCTTTCTTGTTTCAATCACATCTCTCAACTCATGTACATCGCTTCACGCTCATGTAGGTTCTATAGGGAACTGCGTTTATAAAAACACACAACATCGATCTTTCGAACGACGGCGCCTTCACCAAGAACAAGACGGACTCCTAGTGGCAACCAATGACGAAGCTTATAATAAGCAAAAACTGGTTCACGCTACAAAATGTAAAATTTTTACCAATAAAAAACTTAGTAGAGTTATACTTATAATTAGTTAATCAACGGACACGTCATGGACAACAAAATCCAAGAATTCGTCAGTTTTCCACGGTCCCCTATTTCTACAGGATTACGGAGCACGGAGCTAGCGGTAACTTCCCGCATACGTATAACTTCTCCAGTCTGTGATAGTACAGGAACACATATCGAACTTGTCAGCGGAAAATCTTTGTGGTTATATATTCTTTCATTAAAGCGTAGGATATATAGAGGATGTGGAGGGGAGAGGGGGAAAGGTAGACATTTAAAGCTAAGTAGTAAAAAGCACAGGAAGTTTACTGCAAGCTACTGAAAGCTACTTGAAAATAATGAGTGCACTGATTGTAACACAGTTTATTGAAAGATGAACAAAATGCGTGGATTAAATGTAAAAAGACCCAAAAGGGTTTTACACAAACTATTCTTCTTTTTATGTCTACAATGATTTTTAAATTATTGCAACTCAGGCATTCATTCAGTACTTTACAATTAAATATACCCATTCATACATTTGTTCTAACATGTGTACATAATAATGTGTTTTGATGTTCTGTGTCTCTGCAATAAATTCAATCCTGGTTGGATTTGCCCAATGTGAAAATACCCAGGCTAGAAAGTTTCTACTGTGAGTACCACGATCAAAACGACAAAGCATGTGTCTACACCCCGAGCGCTACATGTGTGCGCGTGCCAGAGTGCGTGCTGGAGTCGATGCAAGCGCGCGCCTTGCACTGACCCCAACACGCAGAAAGTACGTGGACATGTGTCGGCTCAAGCGGTGCGAGGTGTGAGTCTGTACGCGCGGGCGTTACATGCGTGTACGCGCACGAATGCGTACTGGAATCAATGCAAGCCACGCGCACTTGCATTAACCCCAACACGCAAACTGCATGCCAGCATGTGTCCGCCAGACGGGTGTGTGCGAGTGTGATGCCAGTGTCTTGATAGTAGCAATCAAGCAGCAAATAACCCCATTACCTCGAGTATTTCACAGTGGGTAAACAGACACGAGATGGATTTATTTGCAGAGACACCAAAAGAATACGTCTGTCATCGTTGACAGTTTGAATTAAAATAAATAAAATCATTAATTTTGATCAATTGTTTAGAAACAGACAATTTATTGTTAAACATTTCAACAATTAAAATTTTAATATTGTTTTTTCTAATACTTAAAAGTAAAAAGTACGTAACTTTACGTCCATGTTCCATAAGGAAATGGAAGTAGGGTCATGCCGAAAAAAATCGTGTTCTAGAAGACGGCAGATTCTGATTGTACTACCATCAAAACATGAAAAAAGTCATTTTTCGAAAAGTGTCTGTGTGTGTCTGTGTGTAGAACTTTTTCTATGGCAAACAGCCGCAAATTCAAACAGAATCAAATACTTTTTTGCATACTGCCACGAATTGTAGAGGACTCAAGTCTTATTGTTTTTGGTGAAGATCGGTTAAGGTAAAGGGGTAGTTTTACCTGCAACGTTTTACGTTTTAACAAGAGTAAAGTACTTGAAAATTCATTTAAACTTTTTCAAACAATGGTAATTATTAAAAGAAGGTCATAATAATCCACTGTAGAAAAGTAGACGAAATATCTATAAATTAAAAGGGTAGTTGAAGGGGGAAGGGGTTATTTTTTTATAAATTAAAAATGGAGGAGGAAATTTTTACTTCCATATTCCTTAAGGAAATGGAAGTATGGTGATGGCAAAAAAAAAATCGTGTTCGATATTATTGCAGATTCTGATTGTACTACACTCAAAATATGAAAAAAAGTCGCTTTTCGAAAAGTGTCTGTGTGTGTGTGTCTGTCTGTCTGTCTGTCCTGTGTGTAGATTTTTTTTCTATGGCAAACGATAACTGCCGAAAATTCAAACATAATCAAATAATTTTTTGCATACAGCCCTGATTTGTAGAGTACTCACGACCTATTGTTTTTGGTAAAGATCGGTTGAGGGAAAGGGGTAGTTTACCGGCAACGGTTTATTTTTAACAAGGGTAATTTTTTTTTTGGCAAACGATAACACCGCAAATTCAAACAGAATCAAATAATATTTCGCACACAGCCCTGAATTATGGAGTTCTCAAGACTATTGTTTTTGGTGAAGATCGGTTAAGGGAAAGAGGTAGTTTACCTGCAACGTTTTATGTTTTAACAAGGGTATTTACTATGGCAAACAATAAACAGCCGCAAATTCAAACAGAATCAAAAAGTTTATTTGCACAAACCCCTAAATTGTAGAGTTCTCAAGACCTATTGTTTTTGGTGAAGATCGGTTAAGGGAAAGGGGTAGTTTACCAGCAACGTTTTTTTAACAAGGGTATTTTATATGGCAAACGATAAGAGCCGCAAATTCAAACAGAATCAAATAATTTTTTGCATACAGCCCTGATTTGTAGAGTACTCAAGATCTGTTGTTTTTGGTGAAGATCGGTTAAGGGGAAGGGGTAGTTTACCAGCAACGTTTTTTTATAAAGGGTAATTTTCTATGGCAAACGATAACAGCCGCAAATTCAAACAGAATCAAATAATTTTTTGCATACATCCCTGAATTGTAGAGATCGCAAGGACTTTCGATTTTGGTGAAGATCGGTTAAGGAGAAGGGGTAGTTTACCTGCAACCTTTTACGTTTTAACAACAGTAAAGTACTTGAAAATTCATTTACACTTTTTCAAACAATGGTAATTGTTAAAAATAAAATAATTTTGTTGCCAGGCAATAAAATTATAATTTTACTTCCATATTCCTTAAGGAAATGGAAGTATGGTGATGGCAAAAAAAATCGTGTTCGAGATTATTGCAGATTCTGATTGTACTACACTCAAAACATGAAAAAAGTCGTTTTTCGAAAAGTGTGTGTGTGTGTGTCTGTCTGTCTGTGTGTCTGTGTGTAGATTTTTTTTCTATGGCAAAACGATAACTGCCGCAAATTCAAACAGAATCAAATAATGTTTTGCATACAGCCCTGATTTGTAGAGTACTCACGACATATTGTTTTTGGTGAAGATCGGTTGAGGGAAAGGGGTAGTTTACCTGCAACGGTTTTTTTTATCAAGAGATCTTTTTTTTTTTGGCAAACGTTAACAGCCGCAAATTCAAACAGAATCAAATAATGTTTCGCATACAGCCCTGATTTGTAGAGTTCTCAAGATCTATTGTTTTTGGTGAAGATCGGTTAAGGGAAAGGGGTAGTTTACCTGCAACATATTTTTAACAAGGGTATTTTCTATGGCAAACGATAACAGCCGCAAATTCAAACAGAATCAAATAATTTTTTGCATACGTCTCTGAATTGTAGAGATCTCAAGGATTTTCGATTTTGGTGAAGATCGGTTAAGGGGAAGGGGTAGTTTACCTGCAACCTTTTACGTTTTAACAACAGTAAAGTACTTGAAAATTCATTTAAACTTTTTCAAACAATGGTAATTATTAAAAATAAAATAATTTTGTTGCCAGGGAATAAAATTATAATTTTTTCATTTTAATGTAAATTATGTATGAGTTAATATCTTTATATATATAATTCTTCTGTACGTGTGTATGTCACTGAACTCCTCCATGTATAAAATAATATATCGTTCGTGGCAGGTAAGCATATCTCAGTTATGTAATGTTTACGTTTCCATTTTATTATTATGCCTACAGCAATAAAAAGGCAGGTAACACACACACACACACACACACACACACACACACACACTCACTCACTCACACAATTCACGTTATTTTCTGGCCTCACTCATGTTATTTTCTTACATTTGCACGCTTTTTAAATGGAAAGTGCCGAAACCCACACCAACACAACGCGTGCAAGCCGAAAAAATGGACATCAATTTGCTTCCTGTGGATCGCTGGGCAGTGTAACTGCACGTGTTTACAGAGGAACGATTCATAGACAGACTTTTCGTCTTTAGGGAATGAACCCTCTGCAAGATGCTGAGGGTCCATGAGTGACTTCGGAGCGCTCCTTCTTTTTCGCGTGTTTGTTCTGTGAAACATACACTGTAGATTCGCAGCTTTACTCTAAGCAACGCTCAATAGGAAATGTTGAAAATTTTTGCCACGGTGTACCCTCATTCACACTAAACCTGCTCTGATGTTTTAATTACTGACATCATAATATTAAAACTTTGGAAACTTGAGCACTACTTAATGGAGATCAAACATTAACTTATACAAGCCATTAATTTTATGCATATATTTTATATATATGTGTACAACGTTATCGGCAACAAAGAAGTAGTTTTTGTTAAAATTCCTTCCCGGGATATTTGGCCGTAGTCCAATGTTTTCTACAAAACCAGACGTTTCGGCAATGCCATCGACTTCTATCGTCAGTGAAAATCGAGTGCGATAACGTGAGGTGGTATACGTTAGTGACCACAGTACTGTGGTTAAGGCTGAAGCAGTAAGTAGAAAGAAGTAGTTCTATGGTAATATTTCATTTCGAAAATGATTTTAAATATAAATCTTAGAATATGGAAGTCATGTATGGTTCTCCATACCGATATTTCATTTTAATGTAAATCATGTATGAGTTAATAGTATAATGGATTAATTTACACTCAAAATGTACAAACAGAAAATGTATAAAATAATATAACCATTCATGGCAGGCAAGCATATCTCAGTTATGTAATGTTTACGTTTCCATTTTATTATTATGACTACCACAAAAAAAAGCAGGGAAGACACACACACACACACACACACACACACACACACACACACACACACACACACACACACACACACACACACACACACACACACACACACACACACACACACACACACACACACACACACACACACACACACACACACACACACACACAATTCGGGTTATTTCTGGGCTCACTCATGTTTATTTTCTTACAATTGCACGCTTTTTAAATGGTAAGTGCCGAAACCCATAACAACATAACGCGTGCAAGCCGAAAAAGTGTCCAGCGTGGATAGCGATTTGCTTCCTGTGGATCGCTGGGCAGTGTAACTGCATGTGTTTACAGAGGAACGATTCATAGACAGACTTTTCGTCTTTAGGGAATGAACCCTCTGCAAGATGCTGAGGGTCCTTGAGTGACTTCGGAGTGCTCCTTCTTTTTCGCGTGTTTGTTCTGTGAAACGTACACTGTAGATTCGCAGCTTTACTCTAAGCAACGCTCAATAGGAAATGTTGAAAATTTTTTGTCCACGGTGTACCCTCATACACACTCTACCTGCTCTGATGTTTTAATTACGGACATCATAATATTAAAACTTTGGAAACTTGAGCACTACTTAATAGAGATCAATCATTAACTTATACAAGCCATTAATTTTATGTATATTTTTTATATATATCAGTGGCGAAGCTAGTATTTAATGAATGGGTAGGCAAAAATCTTATCTTAAATTTTTTTTAAGGAATCACTAAAAGGACGGTGGTTCAAATCGGACGCTGAGGTAGAGTTTGCTGTAACCGAATGGTTCCACAAACAGCCGTAAGAATTTTACTAGCAGGGAATCTACAGGTTAGCGCAACAGTGGAACTCATGTCTTGATGTTATTGGAGACTTCTTTTAAAATCGTTGAATAAAAAATGCTTTACAGCTCTATACGTGTTTCTATTGAACAATCCTTGTATTAATCATACACAATAATACAACTGATTGAACTTCAAATTTTTAAACTTGATTAGTTTCTATATATATGTTTAATGTTACAAATAATTCAAATATCAATCTTGATCATCTGTTAGTTCAGCGGAATAACAGTGACACTTTTAATAACCGCATAAAATAAACACACTTAGAAACAACACAGGCGCTTTAACTTAACTGTTTGGACCACAGAAGTGAGGCATGCCTCAACGCTCTGTGTACAGCGCGGGACAATCCCCCCTCCCTTCACTTCCCTATCTCACCCCTACATTGCTTACATACGATGTATACAAAAAACGCTGAGGCAAGTTCAGGTTGCCTCATTCGCTTTAAACGAGCTATGCCGAATCTCACCTGTCACCATCTAGCGGTCGCTCAATAAAGCACGTTTCGGTTTAATAAATTTGACAGTCGCAGTAACAATGTATAATCTTTACGTTATGTAGTTCATACGTATTTATAATTTTTATTCTACAGAATTTTTTAGGGTAGGCATTGCCTCAATTGCCTCCATGTAACTTCGCCACTGATTTATATATGTGTACAACGTTATCGGCAACAAAGAAGTAGTTTTTGTTAAAATTCCTTCCCGGGATATTTGGCCGTAGTCCAATGTTTTCTACAAAACCAGACGTTTCGGCAATGCCATCGACTTCCATCATCAGTGAAATCGAGTGCGATAACGTGAGGTGGTATACGTTAGTGACCAGAGTACTGTGGTTAAGGCTGAAGCAGTAAGTAGAAAGAAGTAGTTTCTATGGTAATATTTCATTTCGAAAATGATTTTAAATATAAATCTTAGAATATGGAAGTCATGTATGGTTCTCCATACCGATATTTATAAGTTTTATATGTGTACTACGTTATTGACAACAACGAAGTAGTTTCTATGGAAACATTTCATTTAACTTTAACAAAATTCTATATTCTTTCATTTTAATTTAAATCATGTATGAGAGAAAATATATCGTTCGTAGCAGGCAAGCATATCTCAATTATGTAATGTTTACGTTTCATTTTATTATTATGATTACCGCAATAAAAAGGCAGGCAAGACACACACACACACACACACACACACACACACACACACACACACACACACACACACACACACACACACACACACACACACACACACACACACACACACACACACACACACACACACACACACACACAATTCGCGTTATTTCTGGCCTCACTCATGTTTATTTTCTTACATTTGCACGCTTTTTAAATGGAAAGTGTCGAAACCCACACCAACACAACGCGTGCAAGCCGAAAAAGTGACCAGCGTGGATAGCGATTTGCTTCCTGTGGATTGCTGGGCAGTGTAACTGCACGTGTTTACAGAGGAATGGTTCATAGACAGACTTTTCGTCTTTAGGGATGAACCCTCTGCAAGATGCTCAGGGTCCATGAGCGACTTCGGAGTTGGGATGATTATCTGCGTAGTTCGGTTTCTTTATAAGAATAAAGTAAGCCTACCTAATTATGGATAAAGTGACTGAAAATAACATTATACCTCGTATTAAATGACTACCCCATAATAACAAAAATATCTATAAATAGTGAAATTAGTTTGAGGGTGGGCGATATTTTTTTAGAAATTACCGAACCGAATTCAAGTAAATTATTTTACACATAAATCTTACAACATGGAAGTCATGTATGGTTCTCCATACCGAGTTTTTAGAATTTACCTTAGATAGTCTTAAACATTAGAATCTCTTTGCCTCGACAACGTCAAATCTCACAGTCAAGTACTCACGTCGTTAACTTTACTGTATTTATCAACTGCCTCGTCGCTAATACCATGCATTTTATGATCGCAAGTTGACGCCTTGTTAATTGTAATATTTCGACACTCAGGGTTCGATTTTCCTTGAATAAAAGACTTCATAAACCCTTTGGAACTTGTTGTAGCCCTTAATTTTACAATAAGAAAATCTCATATTCCTTATTATATATTCCTTGTATGCCTAGTATAACTATACCACGGTATGCCGCATCTCATGGGGTTTTCACTAATCTTTTCTCCTTGTGTGACTATAATTAACGGTAATCCTATCAATCTCTTTATGTAGCCTTATCCCACAGATAATTTTCACTATTTGGTGAACACGTACACGCTTCTTTAACAAAAAGATGATTAAATTAATCTTCATTAATATCAGTTCGTCTTCATTATAGGTTGTTACATATTAGCCTAAAAGAAGTTGACATCTTAGTTATAAGAAGTTGGTGTAGTTATACTAGGGTAGCCGGGGCAGTGCCCCGGGGCCTCCGGTCAAATGACTCCCAAACACCAAAAAAATAAATTAGTTAATTAAAAGTTTGTATTTTACATTTTTCAAGATAAATAATGTTATCTTAAAGTAATAAATACGTTTTCTATTAAATAAAACTTTGTTAATTTATTATAAATCTATTACATCAATTACCTATAAATCTATTAGGCCTTTGCTGCTTCGGTGTAGTAATTTTACGTTGTCTGTATCTGATGTGTGATTTTTATATTATACAATGTTCGGAAAAACCTATATTATATTTTTTATTAACTGTTGATTTATCGTGTTCAATTATGCGTTTTCCTTAGAGAACAGAGCGTTTGACCAACGTAGATGGCATCGCAATCATTACAATAGATCTGGTATACCTACTACTATCAGGGACTTTTGATGGCTCTTTGTTCTTTACTAAGCCACCAAAAATCCTTGACAGTAGTGGTGTATACCAGATCCAGTGTAATGATTGCGATTGGTCAAACGGGTCGTTCCCAAAAAACGCATAATTGAACGTGATAAATCAATAGTTAATAAAAATATAATTTGGTGAACATTGTACAATATAAAATCACACTTTAGGTACAGACAACGTAAAATTACTACACCGAAGTAGCAAAGGGAAAGTTTTAAATCATTTAGAGGTAACAGAAATTAAAAAAGCAGGAAAACAAAAGAAAAACATTATTAAAGAATAAGTAGACTTTAGAATATTCACGTTACTTCAAACAATAATTTAAATTTCTGTTAGTTTTATGTAGAATATAATAACATTGTTTTATATAGATGTCTCATCGTTAATTTAGTCAATCATTAAAATCTGTTTTATTCATACCATTCAATCATTATACATTTTAATATATTTTACGTTATTCTGGAAATACATGTTGTATTACTTGTAATTTGGTTAATGTAAATTAGGCAAAAGCTGTGTGTTATTTATAAACAATTAACAATTGTACTATACATACTTTATATACATCTGGATTAGTTTAATGTAGACACATATCTTTCCCATTTAAAATATTTATACATTGTTTTATATAGAGGACAGTCGTAACATTATACGACTTTTGTGAATAATTTAAATCTGTATTATTTTATTTATACTGGTTATATTTTATACTATGTTTTTTATATAGAATACATCATACTGGGAATTTCATATTGTTTTACTGTCAATCAGACACTAAAGCTTATTGTATGGTAGATCTATTTATAATCACCTTTGTCAATCATATTTCATATATATTTAGAGTTACATTACTTTAAATGACAAGTAGTTGACTAGTAATTTTCTCCACACAAAAGTGTATTGTATACGATTCATAATGAGCCAGTAACGGTACTTTTTATTACCTTACTAACAAAACACGCACCTTTGTCAAACCTCTTCCCTGGGACATTGCTCCGCTCCCTTGGTCATACGCTACCTCCCCCCCCCCCACGGCTTATCATACATTTCAAATCTGTCAGTTCAAATCTAACCTCTGAAGCTGCCTTAACTGGTAAAACAATTGTCAGGTAAATAAAAATTGTCTGTAGAATTATACCAAATGTTTATTTATTCAATGTAAGTATAAGTATATTCCTATGTTTACAAACTAATACTTTTTGTATGACTTAGAATACTAGCAGGCCTAATAAAAACTAAGTCGCTGTAAAGTTTTGTATTTTTTATCATTAACAAAAATAAATTATTTTATTTGAAATTACTTAATACTGTGGTTTTGATTCTTCCATATCAAACCCCTAGCAGGTCAATTATAAACTTAGTCTGCTGGATGCAATATAACGAAAATTTGGTGAGTAGAAATTTATTTAAAAATTCCAAAAAATGTGAGTGAAACGTCTTTATATGCGGGGGAGTGGGGGAGAAAGGTAGGTCTTTGATGAGGGCCCTATTTTAGGTTTCTGCTCCGGGGCCCCGAAGGGCATATCTTCAATACTGGCCGCAACGGAGTTGAAGAAGGAATTTAATTTCCGGTTACACAAGAAAACTAGAATAATGTTACTAGAAACAGTTGTATAAAACGCTCAATAATTAAGAGGTGGTAAATATAAGATGTACTACGTAATTAGGTCTTGTTGCAATTACTTGAATATTTGTTTGCTATATTGGTAAAACATTGTAAGATATAAGTGTGAAGCAGTAATATTTAATCAAATTGGAAAAGATAAAAATAAAGTAGAAGAGAAGAATTAACAAAAAATTCAGTAATTGACAGAGCGTGAACACAATTTGCGAAATAATTTTGTGAAACCGTTTATTTCAAACATTTGAAAAAGTTTAGTTTAAAGGAATGTGAAACAGTTAATGCCTTACGATAATTTTTGAATCATGTATAGAAGGTCCGATTGCCTGTATGTAAACTGTCTATAAGGGGTGCTGAAGGGTGGAACCCATGTTAAACAAACTTATACGTGGTTGATAAGTGGTGCGGTACATTTGTTGAATACCTCTTGCGAGCCGCTTTTACTCACGTAGTACAGAGTGATTACTTTTTACTGTTATAAACATACTTTTACAATTATAATACTTTTTTATAAATATATACTTTTTTAGTAAAAAAATCAGTATATAAATACAGATATACTTTTAGCTATACTTCAACAATTTTCATTGCTTAGAAACAAAATTTTTGTTCCGAAAGTCGGAGGTTATATATTATGACCATAAATCGAAGTCGTATGGTTTACCCGCCACACGTTGGTTGCGTCAATTTATAACAATAAGTTTTTTGTCGTCCCTTACTCTTCTATCAAACACGCGTTGTTTGCGTCAGTCTATAATAATCTCCTTACGATGTTATATTAACGAAGTCCAAAACTTCGTAACTTTCCCGCTATCTGTCGCTCTCGTGACCTCGCCAATACCGGTCTCTTCTTAAATTCACTATTATTTTCCCGTTTTAGGCGCCAAATTGTTTGTTTTAAAACAATTAAAATTTTTTCGTAGCTTTTCCTTCTTTCACAATGAAACCTTATTACTTACCGCTCGATATCTGCTAAATTCGCAATTCGCTCTCTCGCGGCAGTATTACCAACCTATAATTCTGGTAAAAATTCTCGCTGTGCTATATTAAAGAAATTAACACATAAATATTATCACATGAAATAATAAACAGGTATACATTCTTAGTATTGGTTTATTGTATAGCGGTTCTACCTTTTATATTGGTTATCACAGGAAATGATTAAAGTATATAAAGTTATGCTCCGGCTTCAAATGATTTATACTCAGCGGTTGGCTATGTTGGTTTGGGTCGTTGACTGAACACTAGCGTCTAATGTCAAAGTTAATTTTTTTTTTCAAGGCTTATTCAGTCAAAAGTTCTTTGGATTACAGCAAAAGTTAACAAAATGATTCGAGAAAGTTCACATGATTCCTTCACATAGAATTAATTAAATATTACGTTTTTTCTTTACACCACTACTCTTATTAACTAAGTAACTGTGAGTTCAAATCGTAACTATAGGTTAAGGTTTATATCGTTGACAAAATATTTTGGTATTTCCAAATGTGTGATTATTATAAATGAACAGTTTTTTGATAATTATTATTTGGTTTATTAATAGCCATTCAGTGTTTAAGTGTTTGAACCAAGTTAATTATATTGTGCATTAGTGTTAAAGTGTAGTGAATCCAGTCTTTAGTTTTGTTAGTTAATTAATTTTATATTTTACTCCTTCCTTAACATCGGATATTTTCATGTACGCTTGTGGCTATTTCTTCCTTCTTTTATTTCTTTTCGGTTTATATTTTGTATCTTCTGTAATTTAAAAATTTTGTTTAATTCAATCTTGTTAATATGTTTTGCCAATTGTGTATTCCATCTTCATTAATTATTATTTGGTTTATATCATTTGATTGATTCTTTTTTCTAATTATATGGAGCGGCTATTTTTTCATCTGTACTCTACTGATGCTAATAATGGACTGTGAATAAATTTGTAACGGTTTTTTGGTTCTAACTGCTAAAACCTATCATTCTCATTGGTTGAAAATTTTGTACCCATTGTTAGACATAGCTTGTGTTTTCGCCCAAAATGGATAAATATTTTCTAATTAAGATAATTTGCTTGCACTACTATTAATACTATTAATAGCATTTCTGTTTAATATTATTTTGAGATCAAACATGACTATGTTCTATTCAGTATTGGCTGATTTAATATTTTGATACTTTTGGTTTTTATACTTATTTTGGTTTATAAGTGTGTTTTTGAAAGAATTTTGTGTTCTTAATGTTCCTTGGCTCAATATATTATGTTTACCTAACCTTTTTCCTAACTGAATGTTGTTATTTGTTTACATTTTACAATTTTCTCACATTTCTTTAGGCCTACACTTGCCTACAATGGTTGACATTGAGTATAATTTAATTTTGTTCTTATTCCTATGTTCTTATTGCTTTGTCTTAGTTTGTTTACAATTATTATGAATTTAAATACGTTGGTTTATGATTAGTAGTTCTTTACAGACATATTATTGGCTTTTAAATCTATATCTAAGAAATTAACATTGCATATTTTTAGGATTCCATCATCCTTTCAACACATTATTACTGCTTTTTAGTATTATTTTCCCAACTCAACATAACATAACTTATTCTTAAGATTCTTTTAACAGTTATAACAATTCCATGGTTTTACAATACTACTGCTATCTTCTACTATTCTCTTTATAACACAACTTCAATAATTGAGTATCCATCTTTTGATGTCTACTTTCCTTTTGATAACATATTACTTGTTTAGGTTTTGCTTATCCCTTTAACTTTACTAACTTAATATTTTAATAATAACATTCTCTATAACATTTACTTATTATTATATATTTTGAACATGATAACTTATTCTATCTTATTTACTAGTGTTTTGTCTTTTTCAAAACTAATTTCTATCATTGTGCACCTACTTAATGTATTTTGACGTATACAATCATTATGCTAAGCACTTGTCCTTCGCACCATTCACTTTCATATTATTATTCAGGATATTGGTTGTTAAAACCATCACTAATTATCACTTAGTGTTGTTCACTTATTGTGTTTTTGTAACTCACTCCCTACCTACTTTATGCACTCTTGGTTCAATTTAATTTGATTAGTTCAATTAAACGTGGTGATTATCATACTAGCTCTATCACATTTTATTCTCTATACATTTATTTATTATCATAACATTTCATTGTTCTGTTTATTTACTGTTTGTCTACTTCTACATTTACATAGACCTACATAAAATTACATTATTTCTACTGGTGAGTTGTACCTTCAAGGTTCTATTATTCACTTAATTGTTGTCAAATTTATGACACTTTTATCATAGTTTTAATTATATTGCTTTGGTCATTTGGCCAATCACTTGGGTGATGTCATTGTCATTGTCTAGTCAATGAATTAACGTCATTATTTTGCTATTTACTAAAATTGTATCTCTTCATAGCTGCATGTTTTCTCTTTATATTATAAGGTATTTCCTCCCTTTTAATGGGTGGCTTTTGGTAATGTAACAATATATATATATATATATTGTAACGTCCTGCTTATATGTGAGGCATCCACCACTTACGGGTGTATTGCAATTACAAGCTTCGTTAATTCCGCCCCACAGTTGTACGCCAATTTGTAACGTCCTGCTTATTTTTTCGTGAGGTGTAATGGAAGTGTTATTATATGCCTCACGCAGTATGCGTCACTTTTGAATTATACTAACTGACGTTTTAAAAGGTATAAATAAAGGATTTTGTTTATCTTGTTTTACTCAATCTAAAAGAAATCGAGAGTGTGTGATTTGTAGTCAAGGAGGTAATTTGGTCAGCCTTATGCAGAAGAGAGAGTAAGTATCATTATTGCCCCTCAGTTGTGACGATTTCTTCTGTATGTTGTGCTGAAATTTTCATTAACTACCCACTACAATAAATTATAACACGTTATAATTCAATATTAATTTTCAGTAATATTGCTTTATTGATTATTGACTTTTGTCTCCGGCCACCAAAATATAGGTATCACAATTAATCTTATTTGAAAAAAAAACATCATCTCGACTTTACCGAGTAAACATAGATCTGTCTAAGGAACAAAACATATATGTTGTTATTTACCCAATATTACGCTATAATAAAAAACGTCAGTTATTACATAATTCTTAGTAATTCCCCAGGGTTCAGGGTGAATTCTTTGTGTTATGAGAGTGTCAGAAATGGATAATTGCTACGCTTTACAAATATCAAAAAATTAATAAATAATTTTGTTTATTTTTCAAATATTACGTAGTTTCCGGAATTGCCGTAAGAGAGCAGCATGTATTTGTTTACTTTGAAAGAAACATATGATAAAATGAATATTTTTTGTTCTATTTCACTGTTAAAAAACGAGTTTTCTTCTGGACTTATTACGAAAAAATGTTTATATTACCTCGCTCCGTGTTGTGTTTACGGGATTGAAGTTTTATTCTGTGATGAGGTACGTCTTGCGTTATTATTCCCTTTTGTTTGGAGTATTTTCTAATTGTCTACTGGAAGTAGGCCGAAATATATTGGATCCTCAGAATGTTTTCATCCAGTGGTTTTTAATGTATATCACCATTTAATTTGGATTCCTCAGGTATAATTAGTTAGTATTCACTTTATTTATTACTCTTGCGTGAATTTCGCCTCCTCCAACGTCCAAAAAAGGTTATTTTTTATAATTTTTGTCGCATCGTTTCTTCAACTCTCCGGTTTAGTTCAACTTCCGGTTTTTTATCTTATTAACAATACTTGTTATTTTTCATCACTCTTAGTAACACATAGTATTTTTATTATGTAGGCAGTTTGTGATTATTATAAATTTATATTTTTTTTATGGAAAAATAATTCCCTTCCATTCCGGTTTCTTTACTAATTTAATTTACATAATATGTTTTGGTTAATTTTTTATGACATTGTATATAAATATTTTATCATTTTATTATCATTAAATAAATTTATATATTATTTATTTAGTCTCGAATAGTGTTCATACCCGGTACTACTTCCTGTTGCCATTTCCTTCAGAGGATTATTCTAATTTTATATTATCTTTGGTAGTTAAATTTTTTATGTCTTTTTAAAATTAACCCTGGGTTTTCTTACAATCTAACATAATTATTTGAAACAATATAATATTAACTTGGGTATAACAAATTGTGGTTCATACAATATAAATTACAATAAATAAATAAAATTACAAAAATCAATTAGTATTATTACATACTACTTCCATAGTTTTATCCTATCCAAAACATACAGCACAGTTTGGTAATACATTAATTTCACTTTGGTTTTTCACCTCAATGGGTACACTAGAACTCACTTCGCACTATATACCACTCGAATTGTTTATTATGTTGAGTGATATAATTAAATTTTGAGCGAGCTTTAGTTTTACCCATTTCTGACTTTTATTCTCATGATTTACTTTGTTGGGACCGGGTTATGTACCGTTACAATATATATATATATATATATTGTAACGATACAATTAAGCCATATCCCGTACCAGTGAGAAAAAAGATAATTCTTGATATAAAATTACTTCATATGAAATAAAATGTTTAAAAAATGATTAAAATGTAAATACTTTGACAAGACGTACAACAATATTACCCAACCCAAGTGATTGAGCCAACTTCCTAAACATAAAGAAGGGAACCACGTAACATACTTAAGAAAAATATGATAGACAAAACAATGATGAACACAGAACTAAAGAAGAACCAGAAGAAGAGAACAGATCCCTACAATTAAACAGAATTTAAACCAGAAGAGAAGAAGAGGAGAACCGAACCGGGATGAAGACGACTGAAGATGAAGAAAATGAAGAAGAGGAAGAATGAAGAGGAGACAGGATAAAACCCAAGGGGAAACTAACACACATATATATAAGGGAAAGATTGTATGTTTAGAGATAGAATACGGTCAATAAACCTTGAATAATTATGTATTAATGAAACCAATATTATTATTGTCATGAAGTTAACTTATGTACCCATTTTAAGGACAATACAATTGTAGAAAATAATGATATAGAAAAAGTACACTAACCCAGTCAGAAAGGTTAGATTTAACGAAACACAACTAGCCTAATGTTGTTAATAGTAAATGTCGTACTAAAACAAAATAGTGAGAAATGGTAGGAGAAAGTATAGGGATTACCCATTAAATAACACTAATTACAAAACAGTGAACCAAAGTGAAGTGTAAATGCCCTAAAAAGTAGTGAAAGTGTATGTGAAACATTCAAAATAGAATGATAAGTAAGCAGACACTCTGTGAAATCTTGATAAACAACCAATGATTGGAGTGAGATTATAATTAGTAATATATCTAGAAGTAATTAGAAATAGTAATCCAAATTAATATTAAGGAAGCTTGTAATATTATTCAGGGAGAAAGCCCAGACAAATAACTTGTGTTAACATGGCATGATAGAACAGAATTAAAGTTTTGTTATTAAAATTAAGATTGCAAGGAATACAACACCCCATGTTGAAAGGGGAATCAACTTTCATAATTTCATGAAAAGTGACAATGTTTATCACTTTAGTTTGTAACTCAAGAAAGAAATCAATGTTAGTACTAGTAATAAATAATGACTTGTAAAGAATAGTTGGTTCAATGTTAAAGGAGGAATATGGCTGAAAGGAACTTACAGTCCATAAACCTAATTATGATATTTTAAAGGAAGAGTAATGAAAATGCATGTTGAATAGTAGTTAAAACACAAACAAATAAGTAAAGCCCATCAGGCTGAATTCAGAATGTAATTTAAAAAGAAATACACTAAAAAACAATCATGGCTGATTTTGACTATGAAGACATTTAACTGCCAAAGACATTTAAATGTAAATTGTATCAATTTCACAAGAAATCTTACTAATCTAAGACCAGTGAATGGACAGTAATTATATATCAGTTATTTTAACACAGAAATATTATTGTAATAATTTAATTTAAGAAAGATATGTTAATTATTAAATGTCAAATAATTAGACTATAGTTAATGTATAACAGAATATGACCTTATGAGGTATCATTGTAAACTTTGAAAGGAAAGAAAAATAATAGTGATGTCATTTATTATCCCAAAGGAATTATAAGGGAATAAAATCATTAGGAAAATACTTAATAAATTTGAATAAAAATTCAAATATTTTAACAATGTATGTAAGGAGTAATTAACCAAGCATTGAATTATGGTTACTATGACAACGAGATGTTTGAGGGCTTATTTTCCGTTAAATTATAGAGACTCTGAAAAAACGAAGCGTGGGTAAGCGACGCGCAAAATTGTCCCGATTAAAATTTTAATTTAAACAGTTATAAAAAGTCGAATCAGTGAACCAAGATGACCCAATATGAAAAGACGTCGAGATATAAAGAATACATGATGTCCAGGAACCAGATTAACTAAATTAATTAAAGAAAAAACCCAAGACCAGATGAAGGAGGTGTTAGAAGTTTTAAACCAGCCCAAATTCGAAGAATATACGCCTATCCTGATGATGACATTTCAACGTGAGACGAATTGATAAGTACCGAATAAACTCCTTATTCCCAAAACCCTAAATTACTTAAATTATTTTTAAATGATAAAATTTCTCACTATTTAAAAAGTAGTATTTTCTTTCAAAGGTAAAGGCATAATTTACTTACATAAAAAACATTTTATTAAACTATATAGATAACCTTATTTGTGAACACAACTACTGTAACAGAAATACGACACTACCGAACAAATTGTACAAACACATTATAAATCCTAAGTACGTATAAGGTATGGTAGTGTACTTTTTTGATGTAACCAACGTTTATGTCTATTTTCATGATCAAAAGAACTCCAGATTTTAAAAACATAATAATTTATTAAAGGTGACTGAACGATAATGTTTTGAAACCAATTTTGCCAACTCTGAGATATTTTGTGTTTCAAGCTCTAAGCCGGAGCATAGTATTATAAAATTATTTATGATTCATTTGTCATATTTATTGATAATTAAATTTGTATTAAAAACGCAGTACAGAACATTACTATCTTGTTATTTCATAGGATTTTTGTAGAATATATGTGTGTTAGCGAAGTTTTAAGCTACAGCCAACTAGCGCTCATCACGAGTGGACGAGTTGACAACCTGACTAGCAGCGGGAACAATTCGAACGCCACAGCTGTCCATGCTAATATCACGTATTATCTTAGAAATTAAATATTTTAATTGTTTTAACAGAAACAATTTGGCGCCACCCGGGAATAACAATCCCTATGAATTAACAGGTAGGTTGTACTGGTAACATTGACCACGCTACGGACTCCAGTAGTGACGTCGATTTATGTAACAACCAGTGTGAGGCAAACACACTACATTCACACTAATACACAAAATAAACAAGTGTGATACATTTTAACAGGTACGACCCCATAATAGCGTTACATATTGGCGACCAGCAACGTGTGGCTAGGAAGACTAACTAGCGGCGATCATGAATAGACACGGTATGGTTACGAGGCGCAAAGGGAAGGAAGCACCAAACCAAGAAGGAAACCCAGAATAAATGGAGGAAGTTGAGGAAGTAGAAGTGGAGGAAACGACTGGAGAATTGTCAGAAGAAAACCCGCAGGAGGACCAAATGGAAAATCCTAATCCACCTGAACCGGAGATAGAAGCAGAAGTCATGGTGACTGAACAACCAGTCAAACCAACAGAAGAAACAAAATTAGATCGCATGCTGAACTTCATGATGGAACAATTTGGACAAATGAATCAAAAATTAGAGTCAGACAAGGAAGATAGAAGACAAGACAAGGAAGACTTGAATAAAAAATTGGAAAAACTGGACATAAACAGTGAAGAATTGAAGAAGCAAATGAAGGAGAGTATAGAATTCCTGAATGACAAAATAGAAAGCAACCATGAAGACTTGAAGAGAAGTCAGGAGGCATTGGAAAAGAAGAGCGAAGAGCTGAAGAAACAGATCAAAAAGGATCTAGAATTAGTAAATAAAAAGATGGAAAATAACCATGATATTCTCCAACGGAAAATCGAAGAAGAAAGTAAGAAAACCAAGGAGGAATGGAAGCAACAACTGGTCGAATGTCGAGAAGAGATCAGACAAACGGTAACGGAGACCAACGAAACAGTGATACAAATCAGAGAAGAATTAAATAATAAAATTAGTAACGTTGAGGAGGAAGGTAAATTGAGGACGACGGAATTCTACCAAGTCCTTACTGAAGAGTGCCAGAAGAATAAACAGGAAGTGGTCAAGGAACTGGAGGAGAGGCACCAAGAGCTACAACTGGATGTAAACAGTCGGGTGGAGAAAGTGTACACCGTCATAGATAAAACAGACGGACTGACCCAAGAAAACCGAGAAAAAATCCAGGGGATCAGTATGCGAGAGAAACAGATGCAGGAAGAATTAGATGCATTAAGAGAAAAACCATATAATCACACACAGTTCATAACCAGTGAGAATCGAGAAATGATTAATTTTCGTAGCTACCGGAGAAACCCAATAGAATTCCTCAAACGAGTAGAAGAACTGATAGAGAAGAACAGAGAAACCAGATGGTCCAGTGTGAGAAGTATGATCGACGAGATGTTCCGTGACACCCATGACAATTGGTGGACGGCCACAAGACCTGAGATCAATGATGCCCAAGAGTTCAAGAAACAGTTCAGGGAGAAGTATTGGTCCGAATCAACACAGAATGTGGTCCGCAATGACATCAGTAACGGAAGGTACGAGACACAAGGAGGACACACGTTAACATCGTACTTTCTGGGAAAAGTATGCTTAGCCAGAAATTTGGAACCCAGGATACCCGAGGAGTCGTTGGTAATACAACTGGGTTATCATTACGAAGAGGCCATCCAGAAGGCCAGGCGACAAGGCCAAATTAAAACAATTCAAGGAATGGTTAGTCTACTGGAGGACCTGGAGAACGATAACCAGTATCGAAAAAACAGGATCACAAACCAAAGATACAATAAGTGGAATGAACACAACAATACACCTAATTTCCATGGACCATACAATTATCCACAAAGCAATAATCGAAATAACTGGGGCCGAAATAACAATAATAATAATGCAGAACAAACATTCAATAGAAACAATCAGCATCACCCTCCAAATAATCAGCCTGGTAACCGAGGGCAACAGAACCATCACTCAGGAAATGAAAACAATAATAGAAGCAGCCCAAATAATAATAACCGACCAAACGAGAATTACCGAGGAGTGGAACCTGAACAACGTACCAACGGTCACCCCAATGACCATAATTACTACGGCAACCGGTATCATCCCAATTACCAGTACAACCGGGGACCCGGGGGCAATCCAAATAGGAGTGACAATCGACGTCATGTAAATTTTATTAGTGGGAGAAGGCGGAATAACCACCGAAGATACAACTCAAATTGGCATCAAGAACCATGGTACCATGCGTCCGACGAGACTGACAACAGACCATCAGTGAACCGGAACCATGAACCACTACAAAATGGAAATAACCAGCAAAATGTGCCGCACGATGAAACGAACGACCAGTCAAGCAACCTGGCCGTCAGCCAGCAGCCACCTTTAAACTAAAAAGGTCAGTGATAAAGTATGAACGCCCTTCACATGACCAATCACTTGGGTTGAAGTACAATGGAAGGTATAGCAAAGAAGTTATTATTGCTATACACTGGTCCGTATATCATCACAAGAGACAATGGTAATAATACTTACCAGATCAGTAATATCAATACAAGGAAAATCAAGAGAGTCTATAACCAAACTTCAATAAAAAAGTTTTACGAAGAAAAATAAAACCATTGTGAAATAAAACATATTTCAAAATTCCAAAAGAGATTGTAAGAGCAGCTTACTAACTTATTTAGATGATATATGCGGAACAATAAAAACGTTTTATAATAATGAAAAAAAAAACAAAGGAAACAGTTACACAAATTCCTTTCAATTTAAATCAGTTTAAAATATAACAAAAAATTGATATATGAAGTATGAAGTAAAAAGTGAGATAATAAGGAATAAGTTACACACATTCCTATATAATAAAAATGTAAGAAGCACAAACTTACAATTATAATTAAAACAAAAAATAGCTAAAAAGGAATACGCTACAAACATTCCTTTAAGGTAAGACAATTAACTTACCAAAGAATTATCAAAATGATGTTGAATACAGAATAAAATAAACAAAAATAAAATCAAGCTCAAATTACTGAGATAAATACTTGAAATTATACTGAATCAAAAGTATTATAAGAAAAAATTTTAAATTATACCTGGTACAAGGAGAGAAAGAGAAATTGTATACAAAACAAATATACAAATATGGCTAAAGCAGAATTCAGCTAAATGATTAAGAAAAAAAAATTCCTAAGACAATTAAGATGATCACAACGAGCATTGAAAACAAAATAATGAAAAGTGAGATAACTTATGAATAAAGATAAAATTTCTCAATATAGTGTATAAGAAGATGATAGTGTATAGTTAAGGTATAGCGGAAGGAAGAATGAGTAGTAATGACAAAGTGATCTAAAAACAAACCACAAGGTGGACAATCCCAAAGTATATTATATTATTATTATTAAGTCACAAGTTGACAAAGATTTAAGATTGACTGTTGAAAAGTCCAGCAATCCAAATGAACTGAGTAGAGAAGATGTGCCTCTAGTCTCAGAAAAATGAGTAGTAATGGGAGAAACCAGCTACTATATAAAAGTTAGGGAAAAATTTGTGTATGAGGGAATATGCACCAATGGAAATAAATAAAAACAGATCCAAATAAAATGGAGTGAATTAAGTAAGACGAGAAATGGAGAATGGAGAAACAAACAAGAAAGAGGAGGAAAAAGTTATCTATAACTGATAATTTCATAAAAAACTATGCTAGTGTTTTATTAAAATGATCAATTTTAGAGGAGAGGCATTATGTAACGATACAATTAAGCCATATCCCGTACCAGTGAGAAAAAAGATAATTCTTGATATAAAATTACTTCATATGAAATAAAATGTTTAAAAAATGATTAAAATGTAAATACTTTGACAAGACGTACAACAATATTACCCAACCCAAGTGATTGAGCCAACAACCTAAACATAAAGAAGGGAACCACGTAACATACTTAAGAAAAATATGATAGACAAAACAATGATGAACACAGAACTAAAGAAGAACCAGAAGAAGAGAACAGATCCCTACAATTAAACAGAATTTAAACCAGAAGAGAAGAAGAGGAGAACCGAACCGGGATGAAGACGACTGAAGATGAAGAAAATGAAGAAGAGGAAGAATGAAGAGGAGACAGGATAAAACCCAAGGGGAAACTAACACACATATATATAAGGGAAATATTGTATGTTTAGAGATAGAATACGGTCAATAAACCTTGAATAATTATGTATTAATGAAACCAATATTATTATTGTCATGAAGTTAACCTATGTACCCATTTTAAGGACAATACAATTGTAAAAAATAATGATATAGAAAAAGTACACTAACCCAGTCAGAAAGGTTAGATTTAACGAAACACAACTAGCCTAATGTTGTTAATAGTAAATGTCGTACTAAAACAAAATAGTGAGAAATGGTAGGAGAAAGTATAGGGATTACCCATTAAATAACACTAATTACAAAACAGTGAACCAAAGTGAAGTGTAAATGCCCTAAAAAGTAGTGAAAGTGTATGTGAAACATTCAAAATAGAATGATAAGTAAGCAGACACTCTGTGAAATCTTGATAAACAACCAATGATTGGAGTGAGATTATAATTAGTAATATATCTAGAAGTAATTAGAAATAGTAATCCAAATTAATATTAAGGAAGCTTGTAATATTATTCAGGGAGAAAGCCCAGACAAATAACTTGTGTTAACATGGCATGATAGAACAGAATTAAAGTTTTGTTATTAAAATTAAGATTGCAAGGAATACAACACCCCATGTTGAAAGGGGAATCAACTTTCATAATTTCATGAAAAGTGACAATGTTTATCACTTTAGTTTGTAACTCAAGAAAGAAATCAATGTTAGTACTAGTAATAAATAATGACTTGTAAAGAATAGTTGGTTCAATGTTAAAGGAGGAATATGGCTGAAAGGAACTTACAGTCCATAAACCTAATTATGATATTTTAAAGGAAGAGTAATGAAAATGTATGTTGAATAGTAGTTAAAACACAAACAAATAAGTAAAGCCCATCAGGCTGAATTCAGAATGTAATTTAAAAAGAAATACACTAAAAAACAATCATGGCTGATTTTGACTATGAAGACATTTAACTGCCAAAGACATTTAAATGTAAATTGTATCAATTTCACAAGAAATCTTACTAATCTAAGACCAGTGAATGGACAGTAATTATATATCAGTTATTTTAACACAGAAATATTATTGTAATAATTTAATTTAAGAAAGATATGTTAATTATTAAATGTCAAATAATTAGACTATAGTTAATGTATAACAGAATATGACCTTATGAGGTATCATTGTAAACTTTGAAAGGAAAGAAAAATAATAGTGATGTCATTTATTATCCCAAAGGAATTATAAGGGAATAAAATCATTAGGAAAATACTTAATAAATTTGAATAAAAATTCAAATATTTTAACAATGTATGTAAGGAGTAATTAACCAAGCATTGAATTATGGTTACTATGACAACGAGATGTTTGAGGGCTTATTTTCCGTTAAATTATAGAGACTCTGAAAAAACGAAGCGTGGGTAAGCGACGCGCAAAATTGTCCCGATTAAAATTTTAATTTAAACAGTTATAAAAAGTCGAATCAGTGAACCAAGATGACCCAATATGAAAAGACGTCGAGATATAAAGAATACATGATGTCCAGGAACCAGATTAACTAAATTAATTAAAGAAAAAACCCAAGACCAGATGAAGGAGGTGTTAGAAGTTTTAAACCAGCCCAAATTCGAAGAATATACGCCTATCCTGATGATGACATTTCAACGTGAGACGAATTGATAAGTACCGAATAAACTCCTTATTCCCAAAACCCTAAATTACTTAAATTATTTTCAAATGATAAAATTTCTCACTATTTAAAAAGTAGTATTTTCTTTCAAAGGTAAAGGCATAATTTACTTACATAAAAAACATTTTATTAAACTATATAGATAACCTTATTTGTGAACACAACTACTGTAACAGAAATACGACACTACCGAACAAATTGTACAAACACATTATAAATCCTAAGTACGTATAAGGTATGGTAGTGTACTTTTTTGATGTAACCAACGTTTATGTCTATTTTCATGATCAAAAGAACTCCAGATTTTAAAAACATAATAATTTATTAAAGGTGACTGAACGATAATGTTTTGAAACCAATTTTGCCAACTCTGAGATATTTTGTGTTTCAAGCTCTAAGCCGGAGCATAGTATTATAAAATTATTTATGATTCATTTGTCATATTTATTGATAATTAAATTTGTATTAAAAACGCAGTACAGAACATTACTATCTTGTTATTTCATAGGATTTTTGTAGAATATATGTGTGTTAGCGAAGTTTTAAGCTACAGCCAACTAGCGCTCATCACGAGTGGACGAGTTGACAACCTGACTAGCAGCGGGAACAATTCGAACGCCACAGCTGTCCATGCTAATATCACGTATTATCTTAGAAATTAAATATTTTAATTGTTTTAACAGAAACAATTTGGCGCCACCCGGGAATAACAATCCCTATGAATTAACAGGTAGGTTGTACTGGTAACATTGACCACGCTACGGACTCCAGTAGTGACGTCGATTTATGTAACAACCAGTGTGAGGCAAACACACTACATTCACACTAATACACAAAATAAACAAGTGTGATACATTTTAACAGGTACGACCCCATAATAGCGTTACATATTGGCGACCAGCAACGTGTGGCTAGGAAGACTAACTAGCGGCGATCATGAATAGACACGGTATGGTTACGAGGCGCAAAGGGAAGGAAGCACCAAACCAAGAAGGAAACCCAGAATAAATGGAGGAAGTTGAGGAAGTAGAAGTGGAGGAAACGACTGGAGAATTGTCAGAAGAAAACCCGCAGGAGGACCAAATGGAAAATCCTAATCCACCTGAACCGGAGATAGAAGCAGAAGTCATGGTGACTGAACAACCAGTCAAACCAACAGAAGAAACAAAATTAGATCGCATGCTGAACTTCATGATGGAACAATTTGGACAAATGAATCAAAAATTAGAGTCAGACAAGGAAGATAGAAGACAAGACAAGGAAGACTTGAATAAAAAATTGGAAAAACTGGACATAAACAGTGAAGAATTGAAGAAGCAAATGAAGGAGAGTATAGAATTCCTGAATGACAAAATAGAAAGCAACCATGAAGACTTGAAGAGAAGTCAGGAGGCATTGGAAAAGAAGAGCGAAGAGCTGAAGAAACAGATCAAAAAGGATCTAGAATTAGTAAATAAAAAGATGGAAAATAACCATGATATTCTCCAACGGAAAATCGAAGAAGAAAGTAAGAAAACCAAGGAGGAATGGAAGCAACAACTGGTCGAATGTCGAGAAGAGATCAGACAAACGGTAACGGAGACCAACGAAACAGTGATACAAATCAGAGAAGAATTAAATAATAAAATTAGTAACGTTGAGGAGGAAGGTAAATTGAGGACGACGGAATTCTACCAAGTCCTTACTGAAGAGTGCCAGAAGAATAAACAGGAAGTGGTCAAGGAACTGGAGGAGAGGCACCAAGAGCTACAACTGGATGTAAACAGTCGGGTGGAGAAAGTGTACACCGTCATAGATAAAACAGACGGACTGACCCAAGAAAACCGAGAAAAAATCCAGGGGATCAGTATGCGAGAGAAACAGATGCAGGAAGAATTAGATGCATTAAGAGAAAAACCATATAATCACACACAGTTCATAACCAGTGAGAATCGAGAAATGATTAATTTTCGTAGCTACCGGAGAAACCCAATAGAATTCCTCAAACGAGTAGAAGAACTGATAGAGAAGAACAGAGAAACCAGATGGTCCAGTGTGAGAAGTATGATCGACGAGATGTTCCGTGACACCCATGACAATTGGTGGACGGCCACAAGACCTGAGATCAATGATGCCCAAGAGTTCAAGAAACAGTTCAGGGAGAAGTATTGGTCCGAATCAACACAGAATGTGGTCCGCAATGACATCAGTAACGGAAGGTACGAGACACAAGGAGGACACACGTTAACATCGTACTTTCTGGGAAAAGTATGCTTAGCCAGAAATTTGGAACCCAGGATACCCGAGGAGTCGTTGGTAATACAACTGGGTTATCATTACGAAGAGGCCATCCAGAAGGCCAGGCGACAAGGCCAAATTAAAACAATTCAAGGAATGGTTAGTCTACTGGAGGACCTGGAGAACGATAACCAGTATCGAAAAAACAGGATCACAAACCAAAGATACAATAAGTGGAATGAACACAACAATACACCTAATTTCCATGGACCATACAATTATCCACAAAGCAATAATCGAAATAACTGGGGCCGAAATAACAATAATAATAATGCAGAACAAACATTCAATAGAAACAATCAGCATCACCCTCCAAATAATCAGCCTGGTAACCGAGGGCAACAGAACCATCACTCAGGAAATGAAAACAATAATAGAAGCAGCCCAAATAATAATAACCGACCAAACGAGAATTACCGAGGAGTGGAACCTGAACAACGTACCAACGGTCACCCCAATGACCATAATTACTACGGCAACCGGTATCATCCCAATTACCAGTACAACCGGGGACCCGGGGGCAATCCAAATAGGAGTGACAATCGACGTCATGTAAATTTTATTAGTGGGAGAAGGCGGAATAACCACCGAAGATACAACTCAAATTGGCATCAAGAACCATGGTACCATGCGTCCGACGAGACTGACAACAGACCATCAGTGAACCGGAACCATGAACCACTACAAAATGGAAATAACCAGCAAAATGTGCCGCACGATGAAACGAACGACCAGTCAAGCAACCTGGCCGTCAGCCAGCAGCCACCTTTAAACTAAAAAGGTCAGTGATAAAGTATGAACGCCCTTCACATGACCAATCACTTGGGTTGAAGTACAATGGAAGGTATAGCAAAGAAGTTATTATTGCTATACACTGGTCCGTATATCATCACAAGAGACAATGGTAATAATACTTACCAGATCAGTAATATCAATACAAGGAAAATCAAGAGAGTCTATAACCAAACTTCAATAAAAAAGTTTTACGAAGAAAAATAAAACCATTGTGAAATAAAACATATTTCAAAATTCCAAAAGAGATTGTAAGAGCAGCTTACTAACTTATTTAGATGATATATGCGGAACAATAAAAACGTTTTATAATAATGAAAAAAAAAACAAAGGAAACAGTTACACAAATTCCTTTCAATTTAAATCAGTTTAAAATATAACAAAAAATTGATATATGAAGTATGAAGTAAAAAGTGAGATAATAAGGAATAAGTTACACACATTCCTATATAATAAAAATGTAAGAAGCACAAACTTACAATTATAATTAAAACAAAAAATAGCTAAAAAGGAATACGCTACAAACATTCCTTTAAGGTAAGACAATTAACTTACCAAAGAATTATCAAAATGATGTTGAATACAGAATAAAATAAACAAAAATAAAATCAAGCTCAAATTACTGAGATAAATACTTGAAATTATACTGAATCAAAAGTATTATAAGAAAAAATTTTAAATTATACCTGGTACAAGGAGAGAAAGAGAAATTGTATACAAAACAAATATACAAATATGGCTAAAGCAGAATTCAGCTAAATGATTAAGAAAAAAAAATTCCTAAGACAATTAAGATGATCACAACGAGCATTGAAAACAAAATAATGAAAAGTGAGATAACTTATGAATAAAGATAAAATTTCTCAATATAGTGTATAAGAAGATGATAGTGTATAGTTAAGGTATAGCGGAAGGAAGAATGAGTAGTAATGACAAAGTGATCTAAAAACAAACCACAAGGTGGACAATCCCAAAGTATATTATATTATTATTATTAAGTCACAAGTTGACAAAGATTTAAGATTGACTGTTGAAAAGTCCAGCAATCCAAATGAACTGAGTAGAGAAGATGTGCCTCTAGTCTCAGAAAAATGAGTAGTAATGGGAGAAACCAGCTACTATATAAAAGTTAGGGAAAAATTTGTGTATGAGGGAATATGCACCAATGGAAATAAATAAAAACAGATCCAAATAAAATGGAGTGAATTAAGTAAGACGAGAAATGGAGAATGGAGAAACAAACAAGAAAGAGGAGGAAAAAGTTATCTATAACTGATAATTTCATAAAAAACTATGCTAGTGTTTTATTAAAATGATCAATTTTAGAGGAGAGGCATTATGTAACGATACAATTAAGCCATATCCCGTACCAGTGAGAAAAAAGATAATTCTTGATATAAAATTACTTCATATGAAATAAAATGTTTAAAAAATGATTAAAATGTAAATACTTTGACAAGACGTACAACAATATTACCCAACCCAAGTGATTGAGCCAACAACCTAAACATAAAGAAGGGAACCACGTAACATACTTAAGAAAAATATGATAGACAAAACAATGATGAACACAGAACTAAAGAAGAACCAGAAGAAGAGAACAGATCCCTACAATTAAACAGAATTTAAACCAGAAGAGAAGAAGAGGAGAACCGAACCGGGATGAAGACGACTGAAGATGAAGAAAATGAAGAAGAGGAAGAATGAAGAGGAGACAGGATAAAACCCAAGGGGAAACTAACACACATATATATAAGGGAAATATTGTATGTTTAGAGATAGAATACGGTCAATAAACCTTGAATAATTATGTATTAATGAAACCAATATTATTATTGTCATGAAGTTAACCTATGTACCCATTTTAAGGACAATACAATTGTAAAAAATAATGATATAGAAAAAGTACACTAACCCAGTCAGAAAGGTTAGATTTAACGAAACACAACTAGCCTAATGTTGTTAATAGTAAATGTCGTACTAAAACAAAATAGTGAGAAATGGTAGGAGAAAGTATAGGGATTACCCATTAAATAACACTAATTACAAAACAGTGAACCAAAGTGAAGTGTAAATGCCCTAAAAAGTAGTGAAAGTGTATGTGAAACATTCAAAATAGAATGATAAGTAAGCAGACACTCTGTGAAATCTTGATAAACAACCAATGATTGGAGTGAGATTATAATTAGTAATATATCTAGAAGTAATTAGAAATAGTAATCCAAATTAATATTAAGGAAGCTTGTAATATTATTCAGGGAGAAAGCCCAGACAAATAACTTGTGTTAACATGGCATGATAGAACAGAATTAAAGTTTTGTTATTAAAATTAAGATTGCAAGGAATACAACACCCCATGTTGAAAGGGGAATCAACTTTCATAATTTCATGAAAAGTGACAATGTTTATCACTTTAGTTTGTAACTCAAGAAAGAAATCAATGTTAGTACTAGTAATAAATAATGACTTGTAAAGAATAGTTGGTTCAATGTTAAAGGAGGAATATGGCTGAAAGGAACTTACAGTCCATAAACCTAATTATGATATTTTAAAGGAAGAGTAATGAAAATGTATGTTGAATAGTAGTTAAAACACAAACAAATAAGTAAAGCCCATCAGGCTGAATTCAGAATGTAATTTAAAAAGAAATACACTAAAAAACAATCATGGCTGATTTTGACTATGAAGACATTTAACTGCCAAAGACATTTAAATGTAAATTGTATCAATTTCACAAGAAATCTTACTAATCTAAGACCAGTGAATGGACAGTAATTATATATCAGTTATTTTAACACAGAAATATTATTGTAATAATTTAATTTAAGAAAGATATGTTAATTATTAAATGTCAAATAATTAGACTATAGTTAATGTATAACAGAATATGACCTTATGAGGTATCATTGTAAACTTTGAAAGGAAAGAAAAATAATAGTGATGTCATTTATTATCCCAAAGGAATTATAAGGGAATAAAATCATTAGGAAAATACTTAATAAATTTGAATAAAAATTCAAATATTTTAACAATGTATGTAAGGAGTAATTAACCAAGCATTGAATTATGGTTACTATGACAACGAGATGTTTGAGGGCTTATTTTCCGTTAAATTATAGAGACTCTGAAAAAACGAAGCGTGGGTAAGCGACGCGCAAAATTGTCCCGATTAAAATTTTAATTTAAACAGTTATAAAAAGTCGAATCAGTGAACCAAGATGACCCAATATGAAAAGACGTCGAGATATAAAGAATACATGATGTCCAGGAACCAGATTAACTAAATTAATTAAAGAAAAAACCCAAGACCAGATGAAGGAGGTGTTAGAAGTTTTAAACCAGCCCAAATTCGAAGAATATACGCCTATCCTGATGATGACATTTCAACGTGAGACGAATTGATAAGTACCGAATAAACTCCTTATTCCCAAAACCCTAAATTACTTAAATTATTTTCAAATGATAAAATTTCTCACTATTTAAAAAGTAGTATTTTCTTTCAAAGGTAAAGGCATAATTTACTTACATAAAAAACATTTTATTAAACTATATAGATAACCTTATTTGTGAACACAACTACTGTAACAGAAATACGACACTACCGAACAAATTGTACAAACACATTATAAATCCTAAGTACGTATAAGGTATGGTAGTGTACTTTTTTGATGTAACCAACGTTTATGTCTATTTTCATGATCAAAAGAACTCCAGATTTTAAAAACATAATAATTTATTAAAGGTGACTGAACGATAATGTTTTGAAACCAATTTTGCCAACTCTGAGATATTTTGTGTTTCAAGCTCTAAGCCGGAGCATAGTATTATAAAATTATTTATGATTCATTTGTCATATTTATTGATAATTAAATTTGTATTAAAAACGCAGTACAGAACATTACTATCTTGTTATTTCATAGGATTTTTGTAGAATATATGTGTGTTAGCGAAGTTTTAAGCTACAGCCAACTAGCGCTCATCACGAGTGGACGAGTTGACAACCTGACTAGCAGCGGGAACAATTCGAACGCCACAGCTGTCCATGCTAATATCACGTATTATCTTAGAAATTAAATATTTTAATTGTTTTAACAGAAACAATTTGGCGCCACCCGGGAATAACAATCCCTATGAATTAACAGGTAGGTTGTACTGGTAACATTGACCACGCTACGGACTCCAGTAGTGACGTCGATTTATGTAACAACCAGTGTGAGGCAAACACACTACATTCACACTAATACACAAAATAAACAAGTGTGATACATTTTAACAGGTACGACCCCATAATAGCGTTACATATTGGCGACCAGCAACGTGTGGCTAGGAAGACTAACTAGCGGCGATCATGAATAGACACGGTATGGTTACGAGGCGCAAAGGGAAGGAAGCACCAAACCAAGAAGGAAACCCAGAATAAATGGAGGAAGTTGAGGAAGTAGAAGTGGAGGAAACGACTGGAGAATTGTCAGAAGAAAACCCGCAGGAGGACCAAATGGAAAATCCTAATCCACCTGAACCGGAGATAGAAGCAGAAGTCATGGTGACTGAACAACCAGTCAAACCAACAGAAGAAACAAAATTAGATCGCATGCTGAACTTCATGATGGAACAATTTGGACAAATGAATCAAAAATTAGAGTCAGACAAGGAAGATAGAAGACAAGACAAGGAAGACTTGAATAAAAAATTGGAAAAACTGGACATAAACAGTGAAGAATTGAAGAAGCAAATGAAGGAGAGTATAGAATTCCTGAATGACAAAATAGAAAGCAACCATGAAGACTTGAAGAGAAGTCAGGAGGCATTGGAAAAGAAGAGCGAAGAGCTGAAGAAACAGATCAAAAAGGATCTAGAATTAGTAAATAAAAAGATGGAAAATAACCATGATATTCTCCAACGGAAAATCGAAGAAGAAAGTAAGAAAACCAAGGAGGAATGGAAGCAACAACTGGTCGAATGTCGAGAAGAGATCAGACAAACGGTAACGGAGACCAACGAAACAGTGATACAAATCAGAGAAGAATTAAATAATAAAATTAGTAACGTTGAGGAGGAAGGTAAATTGAGGACGACGGAATTCTACCAAGTCCTTACTGAAGAGTGCCAGAAGAATAAACAGGAAGTGGTCAAGGAACTGGAGGAGAGGCACCAAGAGCTACAACTGGATGTAAACAGTCGGGTGGAGAAAGTGTACACCGTCATAGATAAAACAGACGGACTGACCCAAGAAAACCGAGAAAAAATCCAGGGGATCAGTATGCGAGAGAAACAGATGCAGGAAGAATTAGATGCATTAAGAGAAAAACCATATAATCACACACAGTTCATAACCAGTGAGAATCGAGAAATGATTAATTTTCGTAGCTACCGGAGAAACCCAATAGAATTCCTCAAACGAGTAGAAGAACTGATAGAGAAGAACAGAGAAACCAGATGGTCCAGTGTGAGAAGTATGATCGACGAGATGTTCCGTGACACCCATGACAATTGGTGGACGGCCACAAGACCTGAGATCAATGATGCCCAAGAGTTCAAGAAACAGTTCAGGGAGAAGTATTGGTCCGAATCAACACAGAATGTGGTCCGCAATGACATCAGTAACGGAAGGTACGAGACACAAGGAGGACACACGTTAACATCGTACTTTCTGGGAAAAGTATGCTTAGCCAGAAATTTGGAACCCAGGATACCCGAGGAGTCGTTGGTAATACAACTGGGTTATCATTACGAAGAGGCCATCCAGAAGGCCAGGCGACAAGGCCAAATTAAAACAATTCAAGGAATGGTTAGTCTACTGGAGGACCTGGAGAACGATAACCAGTATCGAAAAAACAGGATCACAAACCAAAGATACAATAAGTGGAATGAACACAACAATACACCTAATTTCCATGGACCATACAATTATCCACAAAGCAATAATCGAAATAACTGGGGCCGAAATAACAATAATAATAATGCAGAACAAACATTCAATAGAAACAATCAGCATCACCCTCCAAATAATCAGCCTGGTAACCGAGGGCAACAGAACCATCACTCAGGAAATGAAAACAATAATAGAAGCAGCCCAAATAATAATAACCGACCAAACGAGAATTACCGAGGAGTGGAACCTGAACAACGTACCAACGGTCACCCCAATGACCATAATTACTACGGCAACCGGTATCATCCCAATTACCAGTACAACCGGGGACCCGGGGGCAATCCAAATAGGAGTGACAATCGACGTCATGTAAATTTTATTAGTGGGAGAAGGCGGAATAACCACCGAAGATACAACTCAAATTGGCATCAAGAACCATGGTACCATGCGTCCGACGAGACTGACAACAGACCATCAGTGAACCGGAACCATGAACCACTACAAAATGGAAATAACCAGCAAAATGTGCCGCACGATGAAACGAACGACCAGTCAAGCAACCTGGCCGTCAGCCAGCAGCCACCTTTAAACTAAAAAGGTCAGTGATAAAGTATGAACGCCCTTCACATGACCAATCACTTGGGTTGAAGTACAATGGAAGGTATAGCAAAGAAGTTATTATTGCTATACACTGGTCCGTATATCATCACAAGAGACAATGGTAATAATACTTACCAGATCAGTAATATCAATACAAGGAAAATCAAGAGAGTCTATAACCAAACTTCAATAAAAAAGTTTTACGAAGAAAAATAAAACCATTGTGAAATAAAACATATTTCAAAATTCCAAAAGAGATTGTAAGAGCAGCTTACTAACTTATTTAGATGATATATGCGGAACAATAAAAACGTTTTATAATAATGAAAAAAAAAAACAAAGGAAACAGTTACACAAATTCCTTTCAATTTAAATCAGTTTAAAATATAACAAAAAATTGATATATGAAGTATGAAGTAAAAAGTGAGATAATAAGGAATAAGTTACACACATTCCTATATAATAAAAATGTAAGAAGCACAAACTTACAATTATAATTAAAACAAAAAATAGCTAAAAAGGAATACGCTACAAACATTCCTTTAAGGTAAGACAATTAACTTACCAAAGAATTATCAAAATGATGTTGAATACAGAATAAAATAAACAAAAATAAAATCAAGCTCAAATTACTGAGATAAATACTTGAAATTATACTGAATCAAAAGTATTATAAGAAAAAATTTTAAATTATACCTGGTACAAGGAGAGAAAGAGAAATTGTATACAAAACAAATATACAAATATGGCTAAAGCAGAATTCAGCTAAATGATTAAGAAAAAAAAATTCCTAAGACAATTAAGATGATCACAACGAGCATTGAAAACAAAATAATGAAAAGTGAGATAACTTATGAATAAAGATAAAATTTCTCAATATAGTGTATAAGAAGATGATAGTGTATAGTTAAGGTATAGCGGAAGGAAGAATGAGTAGTAATGACAAAGTGATCTAAAAACAAACCACAAGGTGGACAATCCCAAAGTATATTATATTATTATTATTAAGTCACAAGTTGACAAAGATTTAAGATTGACTGTTGAAAAGTCCAGCAATCCAAATGAACTGAGTAGAGAAGATGTGCCTCTAGTCTCAGAAAAATGAGTAGTAATGGGAGAAACCAGCTACTATATAAAAGTTAGGGAAAAATTTGTGTATGAGGGAATATGCACCAATGGAAATAAATAAAAACAGATCCAAATAAAATGGAGTGAATTAAGTAAGACGAGAAATGGAGAATGGAGAAACAAACAAGAAAGAGGAGGAAAAAGTTATCTATAACTGATAATTTCATAAAAAACTATGCTAGTGTTTTATTAAAATGATCAATTTTAGAGGAGAGGCATTATGTAACGATACAATTAAGCCATATCCCGTACCAGTGAGAAAAAAGATAATTCTTGATATAAAATTACTTCATATGAAATAAAATGTTTAAAAAATGATTAAAATGTAAATACTTTGACAAGACGTACAACAATATTACCCAACCCAAGTGATTGAGCCAACAACCTAAACATAAAGAAGGGAACCACGTAACATACTTAAGAAAAATATGATAGACAAAACAATGATGAACACAGAACTAAAGAAGAACCAGAAGAAGAGAACAGATCCCTACAATTAAACAGAATTTAAACCAGAAGAGAAGAAGAGGAGAACCGAACCGGGATGAAGACGACTGAAGATGAAGAAAATGAAGAAGAGGAAGAATGAAGAGGAGACAGGATAAAACCCAAGGGGAAACTAACACACATATATATAAGGGAAATATTGTATGTTTAGAGATAGAATACGGTCAATAAACCTTGAATAATTATGTATTAATGAAACCAATATTATTATTGTCATGAAGTTAACCTATGTACCCATTTTAAGGACAATACAATTGTAAAAAATAATGATATAGAAAAAGTACACTAACCCAGTCAGAAAGGTTAGATTTAACGAAACACAACTAGCCTAATGTTGTTAATAGTAAATGTCGTACTAAAACAAAATAGTGAGAAATGGTAGGAGAAAGTATAGGGATTACCCATTAAATAACACTAATTACAAAACAGTGAACCAAAGTGAAGTGTAAATGCCCTAAAAAGTAGTGAAAGTGTATGTGAAACATTCAAAATAGAATGATAAGTAAGCAGACACTCTGTGAAATCTTGATAAACAACCAATGATTGGAGTGAGATTATAATTAGTAATATATCTAGAAGTAATTAGAAATAGTAATCCAAATTAATATTAAGGAAGCTTGTAATATTATTCAGGGAGAAAGCCCAGACAAATAACTTGTGTTAACATGGCATGATAGAACAGAATTAAAGTTTTGTTATTAAAATTAAGATTGCAAGGAATACAACACCCCATGTTGAAAGGGGAATCAACTTTCATAATTTCATGAAAAGTGACAATGTTTATCACTTTAGTTTGTAACTCAAGAAAGAAATCAATGTTAGTACTAGTAATAAATAATGACTTGTAAAGAATAGTTGGTTCAATGTTAAAGGAGGAATATGGCTGAAAGGAACTTACAGTCCATAAACCTAATTATGATATTTTAAAGGAAGAGTAATGAAAATGTATGTTGAATAGTAGTTAAAACACAAACAAATAAGTAAAGCCCATCAGGCTGAATTCAGAATGTAATTTAAAAAGAAATACACTAAAAAACAATCATGGCTGATTTTGACTATGAAGACATTTAACTGCCAAAGACATTTAAATGTAAATTGTATCAATTTCACAAGAAATCTTACTAATCTAAGACCAGTGAATGGACAGTAATTATATATCAGTTATTTTAACACAGAAATATTATTGTAATAATTTAATTTAAGAAAGATATGTTAATTATTAAATGTCAAATAATTAGACTATAGTTAATGTATAACAGAATATGACCTTATGAGGTATCATTGTAAACTTTGAAAGGAAAGAAAAATAATAGTGATGTCATTTATTATCCCAAAGGAATTATAAGGGAATAAAATCATTAGGAAAATACTTAATAAATTTGAATAAAAATTCAAATATTTTAACAATGTATGTAAGGAGTAATTAACCAAGCATTGAATTATGGTTACTATGACAACGAGATGTTTGAGGGCTTATTTTCCGTTAAATTATAGAGACTCTGAAAAAACGAAGCGTGGGTAAGCGACGCGCAAAATTGTCCCGATTAAAATTTTAATTTAAACAGTTATAAAAAGTCGAATCAGTGAACCAAGATGACCCAATATGAAAAGACGTCGAGATATAAAGAATACATGATGTCCAGGAACCAGATTAACTAAATTAATTAAAGAAAAAACCCAAGACCAGATGAAGGAGGTGTTAGAAGTTTTAAACCAGCCCAAATTCGAAGAATATACGCCTATCCTGATGATGACATTTCAACGTGAGACGAATTGATAAGTACCGAATAAACTCCTTATTCCCAAAACCCTAAATTACTTAAATTATTTTCAAATGATAAAATTTCTCACTATTTAAAAAGTAGTATTTTCTTTCAAAGGTAAAGGCATAATTTACTTACATAAAAAACATTTTATTAAACTATATAGATAACCTTATTTGTGAACACAACTACTGTAACAGAAATACGACACTACCGAACAAATTGTACAAACACATTATAAATCCTAAGTACGTATAAGGTATGGTAGTGTACTTTTTTGATGTAACCAACGTTTATGTCTATTTTCATGATCAAAAGAACTCCAGATTTTAAAAACATAATAATTTATTAAAGGTGACTGAACGATAATGTTTTGAAACCAATTTTGCCAACTCTGAGATATTTTGTGTTTCAAGCTCTAAGCCGGAGCATAGTATTATAAAATTATTTATGATTCATTTGTCATATTTATTGATAATTAAATTTGTATTAAAAACGCAGTACAGAACATTACTATCTTGTTATTTCATAGGATTTTTGTAGAATATATGTGTGTTAGCGAAGTTTTAAGCTACAGCCAACTAGCGCTCATCACGAGTGGACGAGTTGACAACCTGACTAGCAGCGGGAACAATTCGAACGCCACAGCTGTCCATGCTAATATCACGTATTATCTTAGAAATTAAATATTTTAATTGTTTTAACAGAAACAATTTGGCGCCACCCGGGAATAACAATCCCTATGAATTAACAGGTAGGTTGTACTGGTAACATTGACCACGCTACGGACTCCAGTAGTGACGTCGATTTATGTAACAACCAGTGTGAGGCAAACACACTACATTCACACTAATACACAAAATAAACAAGTGTGATACATTTTAACAGGTACGACCCCATAATAGCGTTACAATATATATATATATATATATATATATATATATATATATATATTTCAATCACTTTCTGCTACAGTCCGTTTCTTGATGTATATAATACTATAATACTTATAACTAATTTACCTCAAGATATAGTTTTTCCTTTAGGAACATGTTTCGGGAGATCCTGTTCTCCCATCTTCAATGGTTCGAGGGTAAAATGTGTGTTTATTTTTGTTTTTTTGTTCTTGATTTTTGTTTTGTTGTTTTAATGTGTTAAGTTTTTTGTTGATTGTATAAGTCTTTTTGTTTTTCTCAAATCTTATTTTATTTTCTGTGTTGTTGTATTTATTATTCCAAGTGATTGGATGTAATAAACTTGTTAGCTCTAAGTGTAGTTTGTATATGTCTAGTGTTATGCTATTTTTCTTACTGTATATTTGATTAATTTCGTTTTGTAACGAAATTCGTTTTGTAATTACCTCGAACCATTAACCTCAGCAATACAGAATTTAACAAAAAAGAAACAGAATATTTAAACAATATGTCAAAAACTAACATAACCCAAAATGCAAACAAAAATCTAGAAAATTTAATAGTAGAAACAGAATTTGCCATTAACCTAATAAAAGACAATATACAAGAAGAAAAAAGAACAGAAGCAACACATATAATTAAAAAAATAATCACTAGCGAAATGAAAAAACAAAGATAAACAAAAAAAAAACAATAAAACAATAAAAGAAATTAAAAATAAAGTAAAGAACAATAATTTAATAATAACTAAAGCAGACAAAAGTCAAGCAACAGTAATCATTGATAAAACAGACTACATCAAAAAAACCGAAGACTTCATCAACAATAATAAATGCGTACAACTAGATAAAAACCCAACAGAAAACTATCTTAAACAAACAATAAAACTAATAAAAACAAATAAAAACATTTTCAACAATAAAAACATAGACATATATATAAACAATAATCCAGAACCACCTAAAATGAACAGCCTAATAAAAATACACAAATTAAACAACCCAATACGTCCATTAATCAATTTCAAAAAAGCTCCTACATACAAAATAGCAAGAATAATAGCACAAAAACTAAAAAATAACCATCTAACAAATAACCATCATAACATAAAAAATACATACGAATTAATAGACAAACTAAAAATAATAAATATAAATGAAAATACATTTTTCACATCATATGACATAACAAACATGTACACTAATATCCCAGTAGAAGAAACAATTGACATAATAATAAACAAACTTATAGAACAAAATGAAAACAAACAATATATAACCGAAATAAAAAATAGTCTCCAACTAATACTAAAACAAAATTACTTTGAATTTAATAGCAAAATTTATCAATAGAAAGAAGGTTTAGCAATGGTATCACCATTATCAAGCATAATAGCAGAAATATTCCTACAACATATAGACACCAAAATACAAAATATCATAAAAACACATGACCCAGATGGCATATGGATAAGATATGTAGATGATGGACTATATGTATCAAATAACAAAAACACAAATGCAGAGAACATACTGAAACAAATCAATAACATACATCCCAAAATACAATTCACAGAAGAAAAAGAAAAACATAACAAAATCAACTATTTAGACATAACCATCACAAGATACAACAAACACATACAATATGCAATATATAGAAAACCAACTTCCACTAACATCGTTATACCTAACCATTCTGACCACCCACCACAACATAAAATGGCAGCATTTTATTCGTTATTTAACAGAATGTACAAAATACCCCTAAACAAACAAGAAACTGACAAAGAAAGAAATATAATATACCAAATTGGTTATGCAAATGGATACAATAAAAATACTATGATCAAAATAGAAAATAAAATCAAATACAAAATAAAAACTGAACAATTAAGAAATAATCAAACTGAACAACACATAAATAATTACAACAACAAAAAATGGGCCACATTCACATATATAAATAATAAAATGACAAAACTAACAAAACTATTTAAAAACACAGCTATAAAAATAGCATACAAAACTAATAAAAATAAATTACAAAATCTAAATAGCTCACACAACAAAGATAATACAACAACCAACGGTATATACAAAATTGAATGCCAAGATTGCAATAAATGTTATATAGGACAAACCAAAAAACAGCTGAAAAAACGTTATTTTGAACACCTAAATGCATACAAAAAACCAAATATATATAAATCCAATTTAGCCACACATGCAATAAACACAGGACATGAATTCCCAGACATAACCAATGTAACACTAATAAAACATATACCACACAAAGGCACCATAATGAACATTTGGGAAAATTTACAGATTTACAAACATAAAACACAAAACAAATTAATACCAGAACAAATACAAATCAATACAAAACATGACACAATATTCGAAGCACTCAACATCGAAAATACACAAAATACAAAAACATATACCACAACCACACACAATAATGCAACATTGAAGGACCAAAGACCAACAAACCACCTTAATAACATCCAGAAGCCAACACACAAATACTGCACCAGAAGCAAGATGGCGAAGGCTGAAGATGGGAGAACAGGATCTCCCGAAACATGTTCCTAAAGGAAAAAATATATCTTGAGGTAAATTAGTTATAAGTATTAAAGTAATATATATATATATATATATATATATATATATATAATAATAACACGATAAATGTGTGACGTGTTGTTTTTGCAATGTAATGTTTTCTGTGTTTAATGAGCACCTACCTGTTGTCCGTTCTTGCGGCTTCTTCCGACTATGGGCGTGTGGATTTGTGATTTGAATTCGCAAGTAGGTTAACTCAAGTGTACAACAACGAAACGCTAGTCTTGTTATAATTATTGTGAAGAGTTTTGTGAGGTTGGTAGGCTCCGTAGTACAGCAATAAAAATACAGTGTGGGGTAATAAAATCGGGGTTTATTATACTAATCACACATAAGAATGAAAAAACGTATAGTTACAACAATTCTTACGAACTAAAACAGTAAATAGAATCTGGTATGATGTTTTCTGAATGGTTACTATTATTCAGAAAATGAGCTTGTTATTTGAAATTATATTAATTGTATTTTTCTTGATTTCAAAGAAGTTAGTTTTAATTAATTTAATTTATGGATTTTAAAATAATTTAATTTAATTTGCTATGCTTTTTAAATGATTTTAATTACTCTGAAATGCTTGTAAATATTCTGAAATAAACTAGCCGTGAATCTAGTTCAACGTGCCTTTATTCACTAGTGATTTGACTCACGTATACTGCAGTATAAGTAATTAATTAATTCTCTAATAAGATTTGTATAGCGCTTTTCTTTTTATCTATATCTAATTCTTAGCTAGGGCTTATTAGTTACTCATACATGCTATACAGATTATCGCAATTGAATATTTCTTATTAATTTAGAGTCTCTGATTTATCGGCATCTGAATTATTTCTTTTACAATGATTTTAAAAAAAGAAAGGAAAAATTGTTCTTTTGAGAAGTGAATAATTTGATTTTGACTTCCCTGGTTCAGAAGATGATGTAGAGATGCTCCGGGAATCCCTCGCTGTCCTGATCCAATCTGCTAGAGACGACGATCTACTGAGCGTCCTGGATTTTGGCAATGAGTTCGGGAATCAGCAACACTCTGCTCCTTCTGCAACTGGTGATGATTTTACGTCTGTAGTTTTAGCTGCTACAACTGCGTCAGGCTCCTCGTTCGATTCACGTTTCACTCCAGCGTGTGTGTCTCGTTACGGGTTGTCGCTCTGCTCGTCAGTTCTTCAGCTCGTACCCTGGTTGTAGACGGCCTCTTCTGTCGTACTCTTGAAGTGGTTTCTTGTAGTATATAGTTGATCTCTTGCGTGCGTACGCCAACAGTTAATGTATTGCGCGATACGCTTATTTGTTGATAAGTAAGAGTATCTTGGATAGACGATATTATTACGAGTCGTTACCGTTGAACAAGATGATCGTAATAATGCGTGTTGACACCTCGAGTCTTCACAGATGTATCTTCACAAATGTGTGTTACTAAGACGATTGAAGATGTAGGCCTACGTGTGTTCCTCTTGAGTACTGGCAGTCGAGTGTTCTATCAGCCGAAAACTTTGCGTTAGTTCCAATTTCTTTGAATGATTTGATTGGCTGACACACTCTCCCTTCTACTTGAATTTTGTGGTCACCTCATTCCGTGAGAACGAAACTAATTTCCACAGTCTGAGAATTAATATTATTTTTAATATTCTTAACACACCGGATTTTAATTGTCGGTGCGGATGTCCGGTCGCAATTTATATTTCGATTATCTTGGCTGCAAGCCAAGTTATGCTAATTCTAAATATACATTTGGTTGTTAATTCTTATGACTATTACATATTAAAAGTTCTTCTGTGTAGCTCAATTACTAATGAAGTTATTAACATAAAATCAATTATCTCTGTTAATGTTTAATTATATTAAATAAAATTCGCACACCCTATTATTAATATTTCGGCAAACATTTTGGCTATTTTGGATTTTTCCTAAATTTACCGGTTTCCGAAATATTAATAATTGAAAATTTGGGCGTGTCCCTAATTCGTTATAATGTGTGTGGTTACGTAACGGCAGCTGACGTTGCCGTGTGACCCTGTACAATGCGTTAAGATGCACGCTACATCATAAGAGTTGAGTTTCAACGCTTTAAATTTGTTTAAACTTTGATATAGTAAACCCTTAACATATAACTCCAAATCAATGAGATTTGGTCACGTTATTATATATATATATATATATATATATATATATATATATATATATATATGTGTGTGTGTGTGTGTGGGGGGGTTACTCCTTCCATCCTGATGAATGGCATGCGTTATATTTATTGCTTTCTTTTAATCTAACTTTTTATATTATTGTTTATTTCGCTGTAAATGTTCTGTGCCAGTAGTATGTTATAAGATTTCACTGGTTTTTTGTTTATAAGATATTTACCATCCAATTCTTACCTTAAGAAAGTACACGTGTATCAAAAATTGTAGCATTATTTACATAAATTGTAAACTGTTGAGATGTACTTGCATATGAAATGAGGCACTAAATATTATCCAAAAGTCTTTAAATTCGCAGTGACCGTCAATCAATGAATTTTTCGGTGAAGGGTTTGTGAGGATCAGTCAAAAAGTATAACACAAATTTTGAATTATTTGTGTCGACGTTTCGACAATATTTATTGTCATCATCAGGACCTGTGTATGAATACAATTGTTTACTCAAATAATTGATCTGTTGTGTTTGACATTTCTTTTGTATTCATACACAGGTCCTGATGATAACAAATGTCGAAAAATCGACACAAATAATTAAAATTTGTGTTATACTTTCTAACAGATCCTTACAAACCCTTCACCGAAAAATTATCCAAAAGCAAAAATTGTTTATGTTTAATATTACCGTTATCCCTGTACCTAATACAGTAAAAATCGTGCAGTCTAGTTACTCAGTATACAAGATTCTTATGTGAATTAAGACTTTCCATTAAATACACCAGCAGAGTGTATATAATACATCAAATTGTGCAAATCTTGATGTTAAGTACCTTTTTGCTTTTGCAGATCGTTATAACGTAATGTAAATTTAAGATTTACGTTAAATAATGGAGTACAGGGGTGTCAGTCGTGAAGTGACTTGTAGAAATCCTTTTGCGCGACATTGGGAACTGATCCAAATTGAAAGCTTCTGTTTAACTCGTTGGTTATCAAGTCCTACAGGGTCATCAAGTTACTCTTGTGTGTGTTACTGGCCTAACACGGATCGCACACTTATCGTTACGTAAACCAGTACTGGGTTGCCAAATCGTGTAGACTATTCGTTCAGTACTCCTTAAAGGTCCCTACTAATTTAATCCAAATTGAAAATCTAAACCAGTAGACGGCTGACAAATGTTTCACGGTAGTCCTTTGCTACTTCATGTGGTTTGCCGGTTACATAACAGCACACGGTTATCGAACCAAACAATGCAGTTTTTAAATAAATTTTATGTTTTTCTAATAACTAAATATTAATTGAAATGTTGTGTTAAATAAACTAGTACACGGTTGCATATCTGCAGATGAGTTTTTCTATACCTCTTACGAGATGTTACTATCCTAAACAAAACAGGAATCTTTCCGTTACTCATAGAAGTACATGGTTGCCACAAAGTGTACTGTAGGTTACCCAATAGCTGTTACAGTCGCTACTAACCTTATACAAATTACGTCCATCTCGTTGAACTGATGCCATATTATGCAGTCTACATTATGCTACTGCAAGAAACTTATGATTTATCTATTCATTAGCAACATGTTGAATTTGGTTTCTTTGAAACATGAGAGTAATTAAAGGATAACTCAATGATAACAAAATTGTTTAATGATTATTTACTTTATTTACAAAATATATTTTAATACAAAATCACAAAATAATAATTTATTTATAAAATATAGTTTTATATTAATAATCATGGGGGCAGGTAGAAGAGTATTTGGGGGGTTCAACCCTCCCTTCACATCAACAGTAATATTGTGTCATTTTATTTTCCTCTTAAGGTAGATCCGAGTATTACATATTTTACACAATAATAATTAATTCTATTTACTTACAGAAGTGTTTTAGGAGACGAGGGACTAATTTGTGTGCCCTATACTTTTTGTTAAACCTCCCGAAATAAGATTCTTTATACATGGGGGATGTTAGTTACGCGAGATACAAAACAATCATAAATGGAAAATACACACAAAACATTTTAAATTAATTTCAAATTCACATTGCTTAGTATATGTCAGATACGTGAATTGTGTATGACACGAATTTTTTTTGATACACAAGTGTGATATTTAAAACCTGAACTGTACATATAAAACTAGAGTTCTTAATGGTTGTGATAAGTACAGTAAACCACAGAAATGAAGTAAAACAGTTTTAGAACACATTAACTATTTAAGAACTACACATGAATAATATAAATAGCAAACTGTATAAGAACAATTATTTATAGGCTATACTGACCAAATTCTGTAACGCTTGGCTGGATTAATACAGTACAGATTAATACAGTAGAGAGTCAGTTGTCCGAACTTATTGAGATCAAAGGTAGTTCCGATATACGAAAATTCGGATATCCGAGCATACAAAACATGTAATAAACTAAAATATAGGGCGTGTAGTATTTAAAATACATTTATATCTTTTATAGGTGGATGGACATGCGTCCGTAGCTATGTTGCAGCATCCGAGTTGAGCCAGATGACTGAAAGATTATAACTTGTACTGATTAACTGACTGGTTCCTGCTGCTTGGGATAGCCGCCAATGGGACTATTCGGTAGACAATGGTGAAAGATATCTAAAAGTCAATGGCACCGCGGTGCCGATTCAAGAGGCAGGTGACACCTGTTTCTAGTCAGCTAACAGAGGGATTGTGCAGTCGAGTGGGACAAGGGGCTTATGTGACGGTGACGATGATAACAACAAGCAGCCCGCCCACACATGTTTTAATCTGTGGGTTCCCTGAGGAAGGAGAAAAGTATGTGGTGGTATGTTGTTAAACGTCTGGGGAGCTATTGTACAGAAATGTGTTTGTAGGGTTGCGTTTTACGAAACATCTACAATCAAGAGAGTGCGTTTGAACCGAACGTGAGGTGATGCGTTTGACACACTGTTAATCTTGTGTTTGTGGAAGGAGGAGGTCGAGCACAAAATGAAAAGAGTTTCGGCCAGTAAACGGATGACTGAGGCTGAGGTAGCAGCTCCTCGAATTACTTCACTTATGACAAACCATGAAGACTCTTATAAGAAACGGAAATTCGTTCAATCTGTTGTAGAACGACGCGAGTGACCACCAACGGACCAACGAAGCCGCATAGATCAGTAACAACCTGAGAAACAGAGAACTCACTGCAGATGCAGCGCTGTGCTATTTAGTTTCATTAGTTGTTTTTGTTGTCAGGAGTGTCTATATTATTTTTATTACATTTTATGTCTCTTCGTATTTTGTAGTATTACTAATGTAATTATCAAAACATTTCACAGTACTTCTTATGTAATATTCAACATAAAATTGTTTTGGCTTGCGATATTACAATCGCGTCGTAGCCTAACACAATTTGTAAAGTATTAAGTCGTATTTGTAGAGAAGAAGTGATAGAGTAAATGTTGCTAAAACAAACAAAAAATGGAATTTGGTTTGTACATGTGCGCCTATCGTAACCCAAAATTTCTGTTGTTTTTTGTAATCTACAATACATTTTTAAAACGTATGTAGAGTGCGCCACTAAATGGATAGATTCAAACTCTCTACGGTTAAACAAACTTTAGACTGACTATAGGAAACTACATACAAGGAGGTGATAGGTGCAACCATCGTTAAACAAACTCGTACGGGGTTGCCGTGTTCTAAAGTTGCAGATACCTCTTACGTGTCAACGTAATACAGTTTGACATATTTTCGTGTACGTAGTTGCTGGTTTCTGATAACTTAGATTGCAGACTCGTCGTCGAATAATCTAGTGTAGAATTTCTGTCGAATCTTGCAATCTGTTTCTTTTGCGGATCTCTAATAAACAGTGCAAACTGAAAGTAGGATAGGGGAGGAGCAGAAATAGAAGAATTTATATGCCATCCTGAAAACGGCATATATATATATATATATATATATATATATATATAGTACCTCTACCTTTTCTGGATGTAATGGTGTTCGTTTATTATTTACGGTCTATTTATCCGGGATTCAAATAAAAACTAAACCGTAGTTTATTTTGGGTTACGGGATGTATTGTCAAGATTGAGGAGGAGAGAGATAACGCAAAACAAATATTTCAAAGGTTCCCGCAGTGCTGTCTGATAAAGAAACTGACTGTGACCTAAGCAGATCAAGTGTATGTTGACGGAGTCTTGTCGTCTGCTTCGTTAAGGTTATCTGCGTGTTACTCCCGCTCTCACTTGGTTCCTGTAAAAATCTCTTATCCCAATTACAATTCCCCAAAAATAATAACTCCTTTTCGTAATCAATGGTTTATTATTATTTCTATTATTTGATTACTAGGAGAAATTAATAGTTCAACCATACATAGGCTGCAACAAAATATAGGATCGATCTTTGTATTGGATTCGATCTGTGCAAAAATTACAATTAAATATATTATATCTTTCATCTAAGGGCTAGGGTTCTTGAAGCTGTTCGGAAGTCAGATAATGTCAAAGAGATTACAACACATTACAATATCTGAAATGAAACATTAATCTTACGCACTAAATTAAATAACATAAAACAGAAATATAGTTAATGTCTCTACGGTGATGCGAATTTCCGTTAGCAAGGCTGTGTACAAAACAACTCAAAATGGCCGATCTCACTTCGAACTACTACACGTTGTTTGCGTGTGTTCCAGTTTTAATTCAAATAAAATGTTTTACTCTATTCTTCCACTGTATCTTTATTAAGTAGATTGTTTAATAATCTCTGATGATTATTCAAGTAGTGTCTGTGAAGCTTGGCTGAGTTTGGTGTATAACTAGTTAAAGGTTAAATCTATAGTTACGCTTCAGATGTAGTCGACATTATGCCTTCTCATTTCTGGTTAGTATTTGTGATTCTTGATCCTCCTTCGATCTTTTCGTTTTATGGTTTATATTTTATATGATTTTAATTATATTTCTTTCTTCTTCATTTTGGTTATATTTTTTTTCTTCTCAATACTGTTGTAATTACAATTTTTTCTTTTAACTTCAGAGGCTTGTAAAATTGATCTTGTTTCATCTACAACTAACAAAAGACTTTTAATAATGTTTCTTTTGTGTCAACGACTTTGACCAGCAATATCTGCCTTGCTATTGGTTGGTTTTGTGAACCTGAGGTCAACCGGCACTGCATTTGAATATAATGTTCATCCATACTCATCCAAAAAGTATTCCTTTGCTATTTTTTGATTGTGTTATAATTTAATTATACAGCGTTATGCCTAAATAAGAAATAAACATTTTAACACCTTATTTCATGTGATTGGGTGTTATAATAGGAGCTTTTACCCCTTTACAAAAGTACTACTTAAGGACCATTATCAATCTATAAAACCTATCATAGAACACTTTCATTTATCATATTGGTTTACAATACTCTATAATTACTTTACAGGATTAGGTTTATTACATACTCTGGGTCCCTAATTATTATATTATATTAGTTTGTTGTTTTAGACATTTCTGTCCTTGCTATCCTCTGTGTTTTGCAAGTTGGGATTAGGCCATACACAACCATGTTTTTACTTACATTCATGCTTAATTACATGTCTGCTTCGAACCCATTTGCCTTGTTACAATGTTTATAAATGATTATATTAATTACTTCATTTTACATTAAGTAGAAGCCTTAACATTTAACATTTTAAATTGACAATAGAACATCTTAATATTTTAAAAGAGAAATGTTGCCTACATGGCCAATACCATGTTCCCTATCCTATAAACAACATTATGACTTAGTTTGTTATTTCACAGTCCTGTCTGTCTGAATTCATAACACTCAATTAGTCTGAGATAACTGATCATTATCTCAATGTTTGTGTTAAACTTTGATAAGGTTTATGCTGTGGCAATACTAAAATCTTGTCCTTGCCCACAAGTTCATAACAAACATCAACATTATTTATCACTCATAATGTCTATTGGGTTTAATGTTAAGACAAACATAAATAAATATCATTTGACCATTCTGCAGGGTTCCCTTTCAAAATATTGTCCTTCTGATAAATCTTATGACTAGTATAATTTATGATATTAATAAGAAAAATAACTAATACTGACTGTGTATTAGTAGAGTTCCACGCTATGCAATTCTAATTGACATTTATTATATTCACTCATATTGCAATGGTTTTTTTTGGGCTTATTTTGTTTTACTCACTCACTGGGTATTTTAAAAGAAACACTGATTCACTTAGTCACTTCTGCTTGGTTAATAACTGGCCTTACTTCACACTATTTACAATGCTTGACTTATTCATTAAGATACAAAGGTCTTTATTTTATGCTACCTACTTGTGTTGCATTCTTTTTTTACATTTCACAATTTAATTTTATTTCAATAAGGTTTTCTTTCATTAACATTCACAGTTAATGGGGCATATAATGTTCATTATTTGGGGCATATTTTAGATTATATTGGGGCTCCCCTTATGTCACATTACAATATATATATTATACATTACTAGGTGATTATAAATAACATACAATAAGCTTTTGTGTCTAATTCACAGTAACCAATTTACAAGTAAAACAATATTAATTTTCAGTATAATTTAAAACATATAAAAAATATGTATACTATTAAACTAGTATAAAGCAGATTTAAATGACTGACTGAATTAATATTGAGACTGTCCTCTACATAAAATTGTTTTAAATTACATTTTTTTATTTAAATTACCATTTTAAAAATATATCAAATATACTTTATGAATACATAGACAAGTTACATTTTCATAACACGTACACAGAAAGTAATAATAAAAAATATTCTTTTTTCTGCTACGTGGTGGTATCAGCAGAATCAGATCAGGTCTTACGTTGATACTCTGCACTGACGTTTACTGAGAAACAAGTACTGATTGAGCAAGGAATTACTGTCATCTGGTGGATTTATTCACACGTTCATCGGAAACAATTAGTTAACTGTAATGGCCTTATTTGGCGTACGTCTGTGTCTTGATTGTTCGATCGAGCGTCGGTACTTCAGGCTGATCTACAAAAGATTAAGAAGTTCATCTTTCCTGTCAAATTAGGATTTACGAGATACGAGACGCTGTCTCTTTCCTCATAATAAAAACAAACCTTTAAATTAGCTTTATCTTCAATTAAAGACCACTTTCAACACCAAGAAAAACATCTTTATATGCATAAATACGTATTTTAAATAACAAAAAAAATCAGACAAATTGGATAATGCAGTGACATAAATAAAAAAATTAATAACAATATAATACAGGGCAATTATAACATTACTTCATTAATTATATACATTAAGACAGGTGAATGTAATAATTAAAACAATTTACTTTTATATTTAATTTTAAATTATTATATATATAAATTATATAAAAATTATAAATTATAAATTACAAAAATTATTATAAATTATAAAAATATTATAAATTATAAAAATTATTATATATATATTGTAGCGTGACAGAAAATCCACTACTTATTAATTCAATTAAGATAATAAACAATAATTACATTACATATACTAATATAATATCGAATGAAATTTAATGAATTCAAAGGAAAAAAACCACAATAAATTAAAGACCATAATTACATTATATAAAAACCACTATAAAAAATTAAAGAAATAAGTAAGAGTAACTCATATTATAAAATCAGGAATCTACCCAGGAAGTTAGGAGCAGTAAACAAACTAGATACCGCAAAATCAAGAAGAAAGAATCAGTTTAGGAGTGGTGAAACAACAAAATACCCCAAACACAAGAAGAAAGAAGAGTAGAGTTTATTATCAGGAAGTAAACAATACCCTGAAACCTTTAGCGAAGAGCAAAGTCAGTATCAGAAAACAAATTAGATACTCCAAACCAAACATCAGTCAAGATGACACGAAGTACCTTGGTTTACCCAAGAGTGAAGACAAGAAGAAAGACAAGAATGAAGACAAGAAGAAAGACAAGAATGAAGACAAGAAGAAGGACAAGAGTGAAGACAAGAAAGAAGACAAGAAGAAAGGAAGAAATAGTATGGAAGAAACACCATTATAAAACCTATTATTAACTGCCATAAACCCCAAACCCATAGAGACAATTAAAGAAAGTATAACATCCCGAAACCCTATAAAATTGTAATTGTTAATAAACCAAAAGTGTTGTATAGTATGATAAGAGGTGCACCAACTGAAGTTATTGTGTGATAAAAAAAATAAACAAGTCTTAACAGTCCATGATGACTAAAGGTCTGGTCTGAGATAATAAGACTCAAAATATCAGAACCACCAGTGAAAGTGAACTAGTGCAAGTGTTTTTGGAAATACAATAAACTTAAAGTTGTAGTGATACTATGACTTAACAATATGCTAGATAACAACTTTTATATTCAATAATTCACAAATCATAAAATACTAAAATGGAAGATTTACAATATTTTATTATTTTAATGTCACTTTGTTATTACAAGACATTTGTAGAAATGATAATAACTAAAGTATGGGTGGAATTGTTTACTCAATAAGGGGATAATAAATAATAATGGTTTCGACCAGAAAGGACTGGAATTAATTTAAGTATTCATAGGTTTAAAATGTTTAAAATGGCTATTTATTCACAGCCATGAACTCCATATGTGTGAAGGAGTTCTTAGTCAATAAGATTTATATGTGTTTAGAATTTATTATATTTGTTAAATAACAGCATACATACCATTTAAAATGTTTCAGTAGGTATGCTGTGTTAATTAAAAAAAGAGTTAAATGTATGTTTTCAAACAATGTCAGCAATATGTTCAAATTTTTAGAATGCTGAGTAATGTTCATTATTATTTTTATGTAACAGTAGTATGAATTAGATGCTACACATCACAATAAGTTCATGAACCATTTTATTTTTATGTCATAATAACTGTTCAAAGTCAGAGGAGGAGTAGGATTAAATTATTAGAAAAAAACCAGACATGTAAAATTCTAAACTCTAGGCCAAATAATGAATTCACAGAAACCATATAAACCAGTTAATTCACTTATAAATCCTGTAAACTGGCAAGATTTAGGTAAGGTAAATCAGTTAACAACTACTGTGAATGAATCTATGAGTTAGAATGGTAAAATAGAAATATACCTTAAATTATCGAAAATTTTTGAAATATATAAATTAATTATTTTTAAAGAGGAGTGTTAAATTCAGAGACTATCACTAAAAACCAGTTCAAAGGTTCAATTTATATGTAATTAAGGAAAGAAAGGGAATTATGACTATTTGAAATTTAACATAATGGTATTAATAACACTTAAAATGGCAGAAAAAATATATGAAGGCGGAAACCAGTTTTTGAGCCTAGATTTCCAAAAAGAAAGAAATTTGGTAATTTCCACAAAAATGTCAACAGATATGGACTATAATATATCAATTTAAATAGAATGAGGTAATTAAACCAATGATAAGGTTAATAATTCATGAAAGTGAATAATAAACTAAATTAATTCCATATATAATGTATTTTTGTATCATGTATATGGGAAGTCGAAATTATTTTAACAATACTTTTCAAATATTAACTGGGCCAGATTTTGACTAACGTGAAGGAAGTTAGTTAGTTCTTTGTTAATGATCAAACTGAACAGTTTAAGTAAGATTGCGTTCCTTGAAACCGAGAAAAATGGAGTACTAAGGTTACCTAATACATTCAGTGAAACGAGAGTTACGTAAATTAAACACTTTTCCAATTAAAACCACAGAAAACTTTAACCACAACAGTGAAAACAACATCAACACTACATAATACCAGTGCATAAAAACAATAAAACGACATATTTGTGATAATTCAATCTTCAACAGTATAACCGTTTTTTGCGTAGCGAACAAAGAGAAGTGAACACCAAAAACATATAACATAATTAACACCAGTGAACACTAAACATTCTTCCAGAATACACCAAACAACATATTAGACAGATTACACAAGTTCGGGGACATTTAAAACATATATGAAGTTAATTTTGCGGAGAGATTTTCTCGCGACGACATTGCAATTAACCTCGTCATCTTTTTGAGCGGCCATATTGGAAATGCGAAGCAGTGCCTCCAACATCGCCTGACTACAGAGCTTGCAGAATTGGTTTGACAACTCAACTATATTACATATTTTATAAAGTTTATTTACATTTTGTTAGATAATAGTTATTGAAAACACTTTATTTGTAAATGTTATACTTTCACGTTTACCCTTCTCTGACTATTAATAATATAATCGCTCCAAGAACCTTTTCTAATACTTGTAATAATTTTTAACCTGTATGAACAAATCGATTATTTCCTGAGACGGAGTCGATAATTGCTCAATATCGATTAAACATCGATCATTCTTTAATTTTGTTAATAAATCAATTTATTTCAATTGTTTGGATCTATAACTTATTTCACATGCTAGTTTAAGGTTTTATTATTGCAACGAGACTTCCTGAAGAAGAAAATATTTATAGGAAGTGAGATATTGGACCAGCACGAAAAATCATAAATCGATTGCTGACCGGAGTTAATCTGATTAACTCCGGACTTTGTTAAGATCTTCAAGAAGTGCTAAATAATTAATAATTACCTTATTAAATTTTATAATTTCCATCAAAACATTAAAACAGAATTATTTCTCATTTACATACATCAATTAAAACATAAAATTTTTTTGAAAATTTATTTTTTTTTAAATAAAATTTTTTCTTTCTTATCATTATTTGTAACGACTGCATACAGGTTCTGGTTACAAATTGACGCTCGCAACAGTGGGTCTTAAAAGAGTCAACCGCGGCTTGTTACCAAGCGACACTACCCACAGCGGAGCGAAACCTTACTAGCGTGGAGGTTTATTTAAACGAACCTTTTATTTTATTTGTACGAACAGTTACAAATTGGCGTCCAACTAGAGGGCTTAATAATTTAAGCCTGGCAGCGGTTATTTAATAGAAAAAGAAGGAAAAATGGAAAGACGAGCTACTTCGAAGAAGAGGGCGGCAGAGGCCGAAAAGGAAGTTGACATGGGAGATAAGGAAGCGACACCCATGGAGGATCCGGAAGTATTACTACCCCCGGTGGAAGATAAACAACCCGTACCACCAGAGGAACAACCTGAAGTACCGACACCAATAGGGGAGGTTAATTTTCAGGAAGCCACAAGGAAAATGATAATGGAGATGAGTAAGAAATTGAGTGAAGACTTGAATAAGCAAATGGAAGGAGTAACTAAGAAAATGGATTCCACACAGGAGGAAAATATATCGACCAGTAAGAAGTTGAGTAAGGACATTGAAGAAAGTGGTAAGAAGTTGAGTCAAGATTTGAATGAAGACAACCGAGCCACTAAGGAAGAATTGGGCCATAAAATAGAAAATACTAACAGGAGGATTGAGGAAACCAGTAAGAATTTGAATAAGAAGATGGAAGATCTGAAGGAGGACAACCAATCTTTGAGTAAGAAGATGGAAAAGAAGATGGAAGAAGCCAGTAAGAAAATAGAAAGTGACAACCAACAATTAAAAGAAGAATTAAGGGAAAATAACAAGAAAATGGAAGAGACGATGGGGGAAAGGTTGGAAGAATTGAGAGAGGATAACCAACTGCTGAGAGAAGAACTAAGGGAAGTCAACCAGGAGAACATGAACAAGTTAGACGAGAGGATCGAGTTAGCGAAAGGGGAGTTGAATAAAAAGATAACAGACACGAAGAAATCCATCGTCAAAAAGTTAGAACAGGAAGTCGTGGTTGTAAACCAGCAGATCAGGGAAGTTGACGAAAGATGTCGTCAGACAGAAAACGAAGTGCTGGAAGTCCGGGAGGTAATAAATAAAGAGATTACCCAAGTTAAGGAACACCAGAGGACCTAACTGGAGGAAAACAAAAATTTTACCCTGGAAGAAATAAATAAGGTGCGGACACATGTCACCGAAAAATGCGACGGCATGGAAGCCGCTATGACGAACATCACAGGACAAGTGCGACAGAGTCAGGAGGAAATAGAATTGATAAGAAACCGACCAACTGGCTATAATAATTTCCCCATATCTGAGAATAGAGAATGGCTTAATTTCAGGCAGTATAAGCGGAAGCCCATGGAGTTCTTGGCCCGCATAGAGGAGTACCTGGAAAAGCATATAGGGAACCGATGGGTCCAGAACCGGGAAATCCTAGACGAGTCGTTTCGGGAGGTAAATGACCATTGGTGGATGGCCAACCGAAGCGACATCGAAAACTATCAACAATTTAAAAGCCTCTTCAAGGCTAAGTATTGGTCGGAAACGACACAAAACTTAATAAGGGACAACATATGCCACGGCCATTACAAACCACAAGTCGGTAGTTCAATGACGGCATATTTCCTCGGCAAGGTATGTATGGCCAAACATTTAGAACCGGCCATACCTGAGGAGTGCCTAATAAATAAGCTGTCATACCATTATGACGAAGAATAATTCGAGCGAGGAGAGGCAGCCAAATCAAAACAATTCAGGCAATGACCGAACTCCTCGAAAACTACGAGAACGAGGAATACTACCGACAAAGCCGGAGAAGAAACGATAGGCCTGAACCCAGGACGTATCCAAACAACAACCTGGGTACGAACAACACCAACACTGGGTACCAAGGAGGCCGTGCATACCCGCAAAATAATAGTTTTAACAATACTAATCATAATAATAATAATACGGGTCCAAACCATGTGAACCCGAGTCGACCCACTAATGGTTATCAGGGTAACCGAAATCCCTACCCTCCTAACCTTAATAGTCAGAGAAGCCCCAATTATGTATGATAATGATCGTTACCATAATAATAACAATCGGGTAAGTCCAAATAATGGTAATCCCAGTAATAATAGGCTTTCCCGGCCACGAGTGAATTTCATACGAGCAGTAGATGGTCGCCAGCGAAGATACTACAACAATAGAAGAAACAGCTACCGTGAATATGAAGATAGGCGGAGGAGCCTGGAACGAGACCAACCAAGGTACTATCCGGCGAGAAGGAGTACTAGTTTGGACGATGCTGAACGGAGGACCAACAACGAACGACCGGAAGACCACAGGACAGATCGACAGGGGCCCACTCTAAGCATCCCAAATGATGCTTCAACAAGTACGGCACAACGGAACAATGATGTCGAGCCTTTAAACGGGCGCAGGCAGTAATAAATCGCCAGAACCCGTTACTGCTCCTAAATACTGGATATCATAATAATGAGTTTAATAGAATAAATAATAATAATAATCGTATCACAGTCATAGGGTGTAACTACCTCAAGAACATACGACATGAGTTATTGGAAGAGGACGACAATAATCCCACCAATAACTTTAATAATGAGATCATACATGTCAACGCGGAGGTAGAAGGCATCCCCGCTAAGTTGATGATCGATACTGGTTCAAACGTATCAATTATAAGTACGACTGAGTTGGAGAGAATACAGCGAGAGTGCGGAAGAACTTTACCAATGTTGCCATTAAATAATATTATTTTGTTGGGTGCAACCGGCCGACAAAATAAGACAATACGAAGGCAAGTCTCCGCCAGTGTGATGAGCTGTGGTATAGCAATTGATATGGAATTCTTGGTGGCGAGCGGACTGCCGTTTAATGTACAGGTCGGGTGTGATGTGCTCAGGCGGAATTCCACCATAATTGATTTAAGAACCGAGAAATTGTCTCTATTTACCAACGGACATACTTGGACGGCTAACTTGGTGGGTAGTGACCAAGTCATTCCCGATAGTATCCACCAACAAATTCGCAAAATTAACTATATACATCCTACATCTATAATTGAACAAAAGATAGACGACACCTCCAATGAAGACTTATGGTCACAAAAAATCCAGGAGATCAGGGATTTCCGGAGCGGTATAACCGGCGAAAAATTAACCTTAAACCAAGCGAACAAATTAATCAATATCTATGAGAAATATAAATCAGTCTTTTCTGATGAGCCCGGTAAAGTGAAAAACTTCCAGTGTACTCTACAGTTCCGAGAGACAGTGGACTTTAACCAGAAGTCTTACCCCATCGCGCAATCACGAAAGGAAGCTGTAAGAGCTGAAATAAAATAAATGATTAACCGTGACATAATAGAGAGTAGCCAATCCCCATATACAAGTTCTATCGTGGCTATTCCTAAGAAAAACGGACAAGTCCGTTTGTGCCTAGATGCGCGTGAAATAAATAAAATGATCATAAATGACAGGACTTCGCCCGGTGAGATTGAAGAGATTTTGAAACGGTTCCACGGCACCAAGTACTTTAGTACCTGGAATACGGTGTGCGGGTACTGGCAGGTGGAATTACATCCACAGAGTCGCCAGTATCTGGCCTTTATATTCGAAGGGCGGAACTACCAGTTTAAGAGGTTGCCCTTCGGACTGGTAAATTCAGTCGCAGTCTTTGTGCACTGCATGGACCAGATACTTGGCCAAGAAGCACTACAGTTCACCACCGTGTACGTTGATGACTTGCTAGTGTCCTCAGAAACTTGGGAGGAACACTGCTACCGTGTGGGACACGTACTAAAGAAGCTAGCGGCGAATAATATTACGCTAAAATTAGAAAAATCTCATTTTATCGCCAAGGAAATTCAATTCTTGGGTTTTATCTTGAATGACCAGGGAATCTCACCGTCGGCTGAAAAAGTCGAAGCGATTCAAAACTTTCCTACACCTAAGAATCGAAGGCAATTACAGTCATTCCTGGGACTCTGTAATTACTACCGCAAGTTCCAGGAAAAGTACTCTGAACTGACCGCCAGATTTCAGCCGCAACTGTCATCCAAAAACAAATGGATATGGGGTACAGAACAGAACAATATATTATCTTTAATTAAACAAAAATTCCTTGAATCTATCATACTTCGCCATCCGGATTTCAGCAAACCGTTCTTTCTTAATTGCGATGCCAGTGACATCAGCCTCGGCACTACATTGTATCAGGAGGATGAGGAGGGCGAACATCTCGTAATCTGCTTTGCCAGCAGAACGTTGAATCAGTGCGAGAAGAATTACCACGTTACGGAAAAGGAATTGTTAAGTGTAGTGTTGACGTGTGGAAAATTCCGCACTTATATCCTTGGTTACTCCGTTACCGTCCGGACAGACCATAAGTCAATATCGTTCCTAAAGAGATGTAAGTTAAGCCACGGAAGGTTGACACGGTGGATACTATTGCTGCAAGAGTATGACCTTAAGTGGGAGTATATCCCCGGAAAAAAGAATGTCGTAGCGGACGTGTTGTCTAGGGTAGACATTGATAAACAGACGTTCGAGGGGGAAAAGGAGAGTATACTTAAAGTATACCATATTCTAAGCAACAGCGCCGGTCTACAATCAATTTTGGAACACCTGAGCACACACCAACAAGCTGACCCGAAATTAATATCTATTATAACAAGATTGGAAGCAGGGGACGAAACTATCGCCCGATATTATAAAGTACATAACGGAATCCTGTTTTTACGACCATCTTTATATAAGGAAGAATGGAAGGTTGTTATTCCAACCCATATCGAAAAGGAGATAGTGTATAATTATCATGTTCGATATGGGCATATGGGCGCCTTGAAGGTGGTAAAGGCCCTGGAAGAGAGCTGCCACATAAAAGATATTAATCGGAAGGTACGAAAGTACATAAAGAACTGCCGCATTTGCCAACTCGTGAAGACCAACAACGAGAAAAGAGAAGGGCAAATGATTCCGATAACCTCTCAATCGAAACTAGAGAAAGTATTCCTGGACATCTGCGGGCCATTTCCCCGCAGTGGGGGCCGTCACAGATACAAATATCTAGTCATCGTGATGGACCATTTTACAAAGTTCATCAAACTATACCCAGCGAATCGGGCGACTACAAATAAGATTCTCGACATCTTGACCAACCAGTACTTCCCAGACGTCGGAAAACCAGTTTCGATCATCACCGATCACGGAACACAATTCAAGGGGAGAAAATGGCGGGATACACTACTGTCGATGGGGGTTCATACCTATAAAACATCGGTATACCACCCGAGCAGTAACCCGGCCGAAAGAGTATTGCGAGAGGTGGGGCGCCTATTACGGACGTATTGCCACGATCAACAGAGGAGGTGGCAAGAATATCTGGAGGCCACAGAAGAATTCCTCAACCTGGCATACCACCCAGCCATAGGAATTACCCCATACTCTGCCATGTACGAAAGACAACCCCCCAAGGGAGATCGAGGAAATCTTGGAGTTCCCAAGAGAGAATAAATATATCTTTAATAAAGTTAAATTTTATAATAAGGTAGCCGAAGATCAGGAGAAACGGCGGATTAAATACAATAAAAGTATGGGTAAGATTATTACTTATACCATTGGGGAGAAGGTTTTATTGAAGAATAGGGAGTTACCCAGTTCATTAGAAGGGATAACTAAAAAATTATTGCTTCTATACACTGGACCCTACATAATCTCCAAAAACAATAATAACAACACGTACGAAATTAAGGAGACGAGTTCCAATAAAATTAAGGGTGTCTATAACCAGGCATCCATGAAGAAATATTTTGAATAAATCATCTAAATTCTAAAAATAAAGTAAGGACCATTACTAACCAAGGATTTGAAAAACTTTATGGAACAATATAAAAGAGAATTTTGACTTAATCGACAAAATTCCAAAACAAAGTAAGCACACCTTACATACAAAAAATTATTTGAGAAAAAACTAATTTGAAAATAAAATAAATATAAGAAGAAGGAGAGAATTTTTGAAAAAATCATCTAAATTCTAAAAATAAAGTAAGGACCATTACTAACCAAGGATTTGAAAAACTTTATGGAACAATATAAAAGAGAATTTTGACTTAATCGACAAAATTCCAAAACAAAGTAAGCACACCTTACATACAAAAAATTATTTGAGAAAAAACTTATTTGGAAATAATATAAATATGAGAAGAAGGAGAGAATTTTTGAAAAAATCGTATAAATTCTAAATAAATGTAAGCCCACCTTACATACCAATTATTTAAGAAAAACTGTTTGGGGAAAGAAGATAAAAGAGAATTTAGAATGAAACCGACAAAATTCCAAAACAAAGTAAGACCACCTTACATACAATTATTTGAAAAACTATTTGGCAATAATATAAAACAGAATTTAGAATGAAACCGCCTAAATTCTAAAAATATTGTAAGCACACCTTACAAGACAATTATTTGTGAAAACTTTATGGAAATATAAGAGAAGAATTTAGATATAAACCGTATAAATTTAAAAATATTGTAAGCAAACCTTACAAGCAAATTATTGGTGAAAACTTTATAGAAATATAAGAAGAATGAATTTTGACTTACTCATCAAAAATTAAAAATAAAGTGTAAGCACAACTTACCGGCCAATTATTTATAAAACACTTTGGTGAAATAAACAGAAGAGAATTAATACCATATTTATGGTAATCATAAAATATATTTACCATGTTTATAAAGGATCATAATGAGATGAATAAAGGAAACAGAATTTATAATTAAAACAAATGATTCTGGAGAAGTATGATCATGTCTAATTTCAATATAAAGTGTAAAAAATTTTCCATAAAATGATACCAAATGGAATAAAAATATGTGATACGATTTGAGTAATTAAATATAATAAAATACAGAAATTTGTGTGGAATTATGAGGTAATAAAACTTTGAAGTGGTATGAGGAGAAATTATGACCTCATTATCAAGTTAATTAAAACATTCATTCGAAAGAACAATAACCATGACAGGAGTAATGTGAGAATAATATCAAAATATGATGTAATTAAACGAATTAATATGAAATGATTATGAATTAAACGTCCATTGTAATAACGACAGTTATAAGAAAGTTCTAGAACATAGAACAAGTGGGACTAATAAAAACAGAGTAACAAACCAAAAATGTCATAAAAATATGCTACTGTAAACCAATGCAGATTGTAATAAAAAACCAGAAAGTAACAAAGCTTTAGTAACCAAAAACTTTATATGATAAGAAAGGTTGAAAAATGTACTAATAGACGAGCTTCCTACCATAATATCAAATGAATGAACCATCAAGTTAAAGAGTCAGAAGAACAACTGAGATAGGAATATTAAAATCTCTGAGCAATATAATAAGTAATAAGTGAAGTATCCCAAAGATATTTTTTAAATAGTAACAAATGTGTACTATTCTGAATAATTTTTTAATCTGTCTGTAGATAATTCCAGCAGTATTAATATGTTTTTTGAGCAGAGATGATTTGCCTCTGTACTCAAATATGTGTGAAGTATTGGACAGCAGAGGAAGTAGCGTACAGTGCCTCTCTGAACTGAACCAGCTCACAAAGTAGGGAACGATAGGGAGGAAATATCCCAAGGAGAAAATACTAAGAAGAAATATGAAAATGAAATAATAAATATGAAACTCAGATGACTATTACTATCAAGGAAGATCAAGTGAGAATGAGAAGAATATAAGCTCAAATATAAATAAGAAAAATTTTTAAAATGAAAGGAAGTCAAGAATAATAACAAACCTAGAATAATTATCATAAGCAATTGTTTCAGACAAAGCAAGTATAGTCTGAAAAATCACTTCTGGAGAAGGGCATTCTGCAGCGTGACAGAAAATCCACTACTTATTAATTCAGTTAAGATAATAAACAATAATTACATTACATATACTAATATAATATCGAATGAAATTTAACGAATTCAAAGGAAAAAAACCACAATAAATTAAAGACCACAATTACATTATATAAAAACCACTATAAAAAATTAAAGAAATAAATAAGAGTAACTCATATTATAAAATCAGGAATCTACGCAGGAAGTTAGGAGCAGTAAACAAACTAGATACCGCAAAATCAAGAAGAAAGAATCAGTTTAGGAGTGGTGAAACAACAAAATACCCAAACACAAGAAGAAAGAAGAGTAGAGTTTATTATCAGGAAGTAAACAATACCCTGAAACCTTTAGCGAAGAGCAAAGTCAGTATCAGAAAATAAATTAGATACTCCAAACCAAACATCAGTCAAGATGACACGAAGTACCTTGGTTTACCCAAGAGTGAAGACAAGAAGAAAGACAAGAATGAAGACAAGAAGAAAGACAAGAATGAAGACAAGAAGAAGGACAAGAGTGAAGACAAGAAAGAAGACAAGAAGAAAGGAAGAAATAGTATGGAAGAAACACCATTATAAAACCTATTATTAACTGCCATAAACCCCAAACCCATAGAGACAATTAAAGAAAGTATAACATCCCGAAACCCTATAAAATTGTAATTGTTAATAAACCAAAAGTGTTGTATAGTATGATAAGAGGTGCACCAACTGAAGTTATTGTGTGATAAAAAAAATAAACAAGTCTTAACAGTCCATGATGACTAAAGGTCTGGTCTGAGATAATAAGACTCAAAATATCAGAACCACCAGTGAAAGTGAACTAGTGCAAGTGTTTTTGGAAATACAATAAACTTAAAGTTGTAGTGATACTATGACTTAACAATATGCTAGATAACAACTTTTATATTCAATAATTCACAAATCATAAAATACTAAAATGGAAGATTTACAATATTTTATTATTTTAATGTCACTTTGTTATTACAAGACATTTGTAGAAATGATAATAACTAAAGTATGGGTGGAATTGTTTACTCAATAAGGGGATAATAAATAATAATGGTTTCGACCAGAAAGGACTGGAATTAATTTAAGTATTCATAGGTTTAAAATGTTTAAAATGGCTATTTATTCACAGCCATGAACTCCATATGTGTGAAGGAGTTCTTAGTCAATAAGATTTATATGTGTTTAGAATTTATTATATTTGTTAAATAACAGCATACATACCATTTAAAATGTTTCAGTAGGTATGCTGTGTTAATTAAAAAAAGAGTTAAATGTATGTTTTCAAACAATGTCAGCAATATGTTCAAATTTTTAGAATGCTGAGTAATGTTCATTATTATTTTTATGTAACAGTAGTATGAATTAGATGCTACACATCACAATAAGTTCATGAACCATTTTATTTTTATGTCATAATAACTGTTCAAAGTCAGAGGAGGAGTAGGATTAAATTATTAGAAAAAAACCAGACATGTAAAATTCTAAACTCTAGGCCAAATAATGAATTCACAGAAACCATATAAACCAGTTAATTCACTTATAAATCCTGTAAACTGGCAAGATTTAGGTAAGGTAAATCAGTTAACAACTACTGTGAATGAATCTATGAGTTAGAATGGTAAAATAGAAATATACCTTAAATTATCGAAAATTTTTGAAATATATAAATTAATTATTTTTAAAGAGGAGTGTTAAATTCAGAGATTATCACTAAAAACCAGTTCAAAGGTTCAATTTATATGTAATTAAGGAAAGAAAGGGAATTATGACTATTTGAAATTTAATATAATGGTATTAATAGCACTTAAAATGGCATAAAAAATATATGAAGGCAAAAACCAGTTTTTGAGCCTAGATTTCCAAAAAGAAAGAAATTTTGTAATTTCCACAAAAATGTCAACAGATATGGACTATAATATATCAATTTAAATAGAATGAGATAATTAAACCAATGATAAGGTTAATAATTCATGAAAGTGAATAATAAACTAAATTAATTCCATATATAATGTATTTTTGTATCATGTATATGGGAAGTCGAAATTATTTTAACAATACTTTTCAAATATTAACTGGGCCAGATTTTGACTAACGTGAAGGAAGTTAGTTAATTCTTTGTTAATGATCAAGCTGAACAGTTTAAGTAAGATTGCGTTCCTTGAAACCGAGAAAAATGGAGTACTAAGGTTACCTAATAAATTCAATGAAACGAGAGTTACGTAAATTAAACACTTTTCCAATTAAAACCACAGAAAACTTTAACCACAACAGTGAAAACAACATCAACACTACATAATACCAGTGCATAAAAACAGTAAAACGACATATTTGTGATAATTCAATCTTCAACAGTATAACCGTTTTTTGCGTAGCGAACAAAGAGAAGTGAACACCAAAAACATATAACATAATTAACACCAGTGAACACTAAACATTCTTCCAGAATACACCAAACAACATATTAGACAGATTACACAAGTTCGGGGACATTTAAAACATATATGAAGTTAATTTTGCGGAGAGATTTTCTCGCGACGACATTGCAATTAACCTCGTCATCTTTTTGAGCGGCCATATTGGAAATGCGAAGCAGTGCCTCCAACATCGCCTGACTACAGAGCTTGCAGAATTGGTTTGACAACTCAACTATATTACATATTTTATAAAGTTTATTTACATTTTGTTAGATAATAGTTATTGAAAACACTTTATTTGTAAATGTTATACTTTCACGTTTACCCTTCTCTGACTATTAATAATATAATCGCTCCAAGAACCTTTTCTAATACTTGTAATAATTTTTAACCTGTATGAACAAATCGATTATTTCCTGAGACGGAGTCGATAATTGCTCAATATCGATTAAACATCGATCATTCTTTAATTTTGTTAATAAATCAATTTATTTCAATTGTTTGGATCTATAACTTATTTCACATGCTAGTTTAAGGTTTTATTATTGCAACGAGACTTCCTGAAGAAGAAAATATTTATAGGAAGTGAGATATTGGACCAGCACGAAAAATCATAAATCGATTGCTGACCGGAGTTAATCTGATTAACTCCGGACTTTGTTAAGATCTTCAAGAAGTGCTAAATAATTAATAATTACCTTATTAAATTTTATAATTTCCATCAAAACATTAAAACAGAATTATTTCTCATTTACATACATCAATTAAAACATAAAATTTTTTTGAAAATTTATTTTTTTTTAAATAAAATTTTTTCTTTCTTATCTTTATTTGTAACGACTGCATACAGGTTCTGGTTACAAATTGACGCTCGCAACAGTGGGTCTTAAAAGAGTCAACCGCGGCTTGTTACCAAGCGACACTACCCACAGCGGAGCGAAACCTTACTAGCGTGGAGGTTTATTTAAACGAACCTTTTATTTTATTTGTACGAACAGTTACAAATTGGCGTCCAACTAGAGGGCTTAATAATTTAAGCCTGGCAGCGGTTATTTAATAGAAAAAGAAGGAAAAATGCAAAGACGAGCTACTTCGAAGAAGAGGGCGGCAGAGGCCGAAAAGGAAGTTGACATGGGAGATAAGGAAGCGACACCCATGGAGGATCCGGAAGTATTACTACCCCCGGTGGAAGATAAACAACCCGTACCACCAGAGGAACAACCTGAAGTACCGACACCAATAGGGGAGGTTAATTTTCAGGAAGCCACAAGGAAAATGATAATGGAGATGAGTAAGAAATTGAGTGAAGACTTGAATAAGCAAATGGAAGGAGTAACTAAGAAAATGGATTCCACACAGGAGGAAAATATATCGACCAGTAAGAAGTTGAGTAAGGACATTGAAGAAAGTGGTAAGAAGTTGAGTCAAGATTTGAATGAAGACAACCGAGCCACTAAGGAAGAATTGGGCCATAAAATAGAAAATACTAACAGGAGGATTGAGGAAACCAGTAAGAATTTGAATAAGAAGATGGAAGATCTGAAGGAGGACAACCAATCTTTGAGTAAGAAGATGGAAAAGAAGATGGAAGAAGCCAGTAAGAAAATAGAAAGTGACAACCAACAATTAAAAGAAGAATTAAGGGAAAATAACAAGAAAATGGAAGAGACGATGGGGGAAAGGTTGGAAGAATTGAGAGAGGATAACCAACTGCTGAGAGAAGAACTAAGGGAAGTCAACCAGGAGAACATGAACAAGTTAGACGAGAGGATCGAGTTAGCGAAAGGGGAGTTGAATAAAAAGATAACAGACACGAAGAAATCCATCGTCAAAAAGTTAGAACAGGAAGTCGTGGTTGTAAACCAGCAGATCAGGGAAGTTGACGAAAGATGTCGTCAGACAGAAAACGAAGTGCTGGAAGTCCGGGAGGTAATAAATAAAGAGATTACCCAAGTTAAGGAACACCAGAGGACCTAACTGGAGGAAAACAAAAATTTTACCCTGGAAGAAATAAATAAGGTGCGGACACATGTCACCGAAAAATGCGACGGCATGGAAGCCGCTATGACGAACATCACAGGACAAGTGCGACAGAGTCAGGAGGAAATAGAATTGATAAGAAACCGACCAACTGGCTATAATAATTTCCCCATATCTGAGAATAGAGAATGGCTTAATTTCAGGCAGTATAAGCGGAAGCCCATGGAGTTCTTGGCCCGCATAGAGGAGTACCTGGAAAAGCACATAGGGAACCGATGGGTCCAGAACCGGGAAATCCTAGACGAGTCGTTTCGGGAGGTAAATGACCATTGGTGGATGGCCAACCGAAGCGACATCGAAAACTATCAACAATTTAAAAGCCTCTTCAAGGCTAAGTATTGGTCGGAAACGACACAAAACTTAATAAGGGACAACATATGCCACGGCCATTACAAACCACAAGTCGGTAGTTCAATGACGGCATATTTCCTCGGCAAGGTATGTATGGCCAAACATTTAGAACCGGCCATACCTGAGGAGTGCCTAATAAATAAGCTGTCATACCATTATGACGAAGAATAATTCGAGCGAGGAGAGGCAGCCAAATCAAAACAATTCAGGCAATGACCGAACTCCTCGAAAACTACGAGAACGAGGAATACTACCGACAAAGCCGGAGAAGAAACGATAGGCCTGAACCCAGGACGTATCCAAACAACAACCTGGGTACGAACAACACCAACACTGGGTACCAAGGAGGCCGTGCATACCCGCAAAATAATAGTTTTAACAATACTAATCATAATAATAATAATACGGGTCCAAACCATGTGAACCCGAGTCGACCCACTAATGGTTATCAGGGTAACCGAAATCCCTACCCTCCTAACCTTAATAGTCAGAGAAGCCCCAATTATGTATGATAATGATCGTTACCATAATAATAACAATCGGGTAAGTCCAAATAATGGTAATCCCAGTAATAATAGGTTTTCCCGGCCACGAGTGAATTTCATACGAGCAGTAGATGGTCGCCAGCGAAGATACTACAACAATAGAAGAAACAGCTACCGTGAATATGAAGATAGGCGGAGGAGCCTGGAACGAGACCAACCAAGGTACTATCCGGCGAGAAGGAGTACTAGTTTGGACGATGCTGAACGGAGGACCAACAACGAACGACCGGAAGACCACAGGACAGATCGACAGGGGCCCACTCTAAGCATCCCAAATGATGCTTCAACAAGTACGGCACAACGGAACAATGATGTCGAGCCTTTAAACGGGCGCAGGCAGTAATAAATCGCCAGAACCCGTTACTGCTCCTAAATACTGGATATCATAATAATGAGTTTAATAGAATAAATAATAATAATAATCGTATCACAGTCATAGGGTGTAACTACCTCAAGAACATACGACATGAGTTATTGGAAGAGGACGACAATAATCCCACCAATAACTTTAATAATGAGATCATACATGTCAACGCGGAGGTAGAAGGCATCCCCGCTAAGTTGATGATCGATACTGGTTCAAACGTATCAATTATAAGTACGACTGAGTTGGAGAGAATACAGCGAGAGTGCGGAAGAACTTTACCAATGTTGCCATTAAATAATATTATTTTGTTGGGTGCAACCGGCCGACAAAATAAGACAATACGAAGGCAAGTCTCCGCCAGTGTGATGAGCTGTGGTATAGCAATTGATATGGAATTCTTGGTGGCGAGCGGACTGCCGTTTAATGTACAGGTCGGGTGTGATGTGCTCAGGCGGAATTCCACCATAATTGATTTAAGAACCGAGAAATTGTCTCTATTTACCAACGGACATACTTGGACGGCTAACTTGGTGGGTAGTGACCAAGTCATTCCCGATAGTATCCACCAACAAATTCGCAAAATTAACTATATACATCCTACATCTATAATTGAACAAAAGATAGACGACACCTCCAATGAAGACTTATGGTCACAAAAAATCCAGGAGATCAGGGATTTCCGGAGCGGTATAACCGGCGAAAAATTAACCTTAAACCAAGCGAACAAATTAATCAATATCTATGAGAAATATAAATCAGTCTTTTCTGATGAGCCCGGTAAAGTGAAAAACTTCCAGTGTACTCTACAGTTCCGAGAGACAGTGGACTTTAACCAGAAGTCTTACCCCATCGCGCAATCACGAAAGGAAGCTGTAAGAGCTGAAATAAAATAAATGATTAACCGTGACATAATAGAGAGTAGCCAATCCCCATATACAAGTTCTATCGTGGCTATTCCTAAGAAAAACGGACAAGTCCGTTTGTGCCTAGATGCGCGTGAAATAAATAAAATGATCATAAATGACAGGACTTCGCCCGGTGAGATTGAAGAGATTTTGAAACGGTTCCACGGCACCAAGTACTTTAGTACCTGGAATACGGTGTGCGGGTACTGGCAGGTGGAATTACATCCACAGAGTCGCCAGTATCTGGCCTTTATATTCGAAGGGCGGAACTACCAGTTTAAGAGGTTGCCCTTCGGACTGGTAAATTCAGTCGCAGTCTTTGTGCACTGCATGGACCAGATACTTGGCCAAGAAGCACTACAGTTCACCACCGTGTACGTTGATGACTTGCTAGTGTCCTCAGAAACTTGGGAGGAACACTGCTACCGTGTGGGACACGTACTAAAGAAGCTAGCGGCGAATAATATTACGCTAAAATTAGAAAAATCTCATTTTATCGCCAAGGAAATTCAATTCTTGGGTTTTATCTTGAATGACCAGGGAATCTCACCGTCGGCTGAAAAAGTCGAAGCGATTCAAAACTTTCCTACACCTAAGAATCGAAGGCAATTACAGTCATTCCTGGGACTCTGTAATTACTACCGCAAGTTCCAGGAAAAGTACTCTGAACTGACCGCCAGATTTCAGCCGCAACTGTCATCCAAAAACAAATGGATATGGGGTACAGAACAGAACAATATATTATCTTTAATTAAACAAAAATTCCTTGAATCTATCATACTTCGCCATCCGGATTTCAGCAAACCGTTCTTTCTTAATTGCGATGCCAGTGACATCAGCCTCGGCACTACATTGTATCAGGAGGATGAGGAGGGCGAACATCTCGTAATCTGCTTTGCCAGCAGAACGTTGAATCAGTGCGAGAAGAATTACCACGTTACGGAAAAGGAATTGTTAAGTGTAGTGTTGACGTGTGGAAAATTCCGCACTTATATCCTTGGTTACTCCGTTACCGTCCGGACAGACCATAAGTCAATATCGTTCCTAAAGAGATGTAAGTTAAGCCACGGAAGGTTGACACGGTGGATACTATTGCTGCAAGAGTATGACCTTAAGTGGGAGTATATCCCCGGAAAAAAGAATGTCGTAGCGGACGTGTTGTCTAGGGTAGACATTGATAAACAGACGTTCGAGGGGGAAAAGGAGAGTATACTTAAAGTATACCATATTCTAAGCAACAGCGCCGGTCTACAATCAATTTTGGAACACCTGAGCACACACCAACAAGCTGACCCGAAATTAATATCTATTATAACAAGATTGGAAGCAGGGGACGAAACTATCGCCCGATATTATAAAGTACATAACGGAATCCTGTTTTTACGACCATCTTTATATAAGGAAGAATGGAAGGTTGTTATTCCAACCCATATCGAAAAGGAGATAGTGTATAATTATCATGTTCGATATGGGCATATGGGCGCCTTGAAGGTGGTAAAGGCCCTGGAAGAGAGCTGCCACATAAAAGATATTAATCGGAAGGTACGAAAGTACATAAAGAACTGCCGCATTTGCCAACTCGTGAAGACCAACAACGAGAAAAGAGAAGGGCAAATGATTCCGATAACCTCTCAATCGAAACTAGAGAAAGTATTCCTGGACATCTGCGGGCCATTTCCCCGCAGTGGGGGCCGTCACAGATACAAATATCTAGTCATCGTGATGGACCATTTTACAAAGTTCATCAAACTATACCCAGCGAATCGGGCGACTACAAATAAGATTCTCGACATCTTGACCAACCAGTACTTCCCAGACGTCGGAAAACCAGTTTCGATCATCACCGATCACGGAACACAATTCAAGGGGAGAAAATGGCGGGATACACTACTGTCGATGGGGGTTCATACCTATAAAACATCGGTATACCACCCGAGCAGTAACCCGGCCGAAAGAGTATTGCGAGAGGTGGGGCGCCTATTACGGACGTATTGCCACGATCAACAGAGGAGGTGGCAAGAATATCTGGAGGCCACAGAAGAATTCCTCAACCTGGCATACCACCCAGCCATAGGAATTACCCCATACTCTGCCATGTACGAAAGACAACCCCCCAAGGGAGATCGAGGAAATCTTGGAGTTCCCAAGAGAGAATAAATATATCTTTAATAAAGTTAAATTTTATAATAAGGTAGCCGAAGATCAGGAGAAACGGCGGATTAAATACAATAAAAGTATGGGTAAGATTATTACTTATACCATTGGGGAGAAGGTTTTATTGAAGAATAGGGAGTTACCCAGTTCATTAGAAGGGATAACTAAAAAATTATTGCTTCTATACACTGGACCCTACATAATCTCCAAAAACAATAATAACAACACGTACGAAATTAAGGAGACGAGTTCCAATAAAATTAAGGGTGTCTATAACCAGGCATCCATGAAGAAATATTTTGAATAAATCATCTAAATTCTAAAAATAAAGTAAGGACCATTACTAACCAAGGATTTGAAAAACTTTATGGAACAATATAAAAGAGAATTTTGACTTAATCGACAAAATTCCAAAACAAAGTAAGCACACCTTACATACAAAAAATTATTTGAGAAAAAACTAATTTGAAAATAAAATAAATATAAGAAGAAGGAGAGAATTTTTGAAAAAATCATCTAAATTCTAAAAATAAAGTAAGGACCATTACTAACCAAGGATTTGAAAAACTTTATGGAACAATATAAAAGAGAATTTTGACTTAATCGACAAAATTCCAAAACAAAGTAAGCACACCTTACATACAAAAAATTATTTGAGAAAAAACTTATTTGGAAATAATATAAATATGAGAAGAAGGAGAGAATTTTTGAAAAAATCGTATAAATTCTAAATAAATGTAAGCCCACCTTACATACCAATTATTTAAGAAAAACTGTTTGGGGAAAGAAGATAAAAGAGAATTTAGAATGAAACCGACAAAATTCCAAAACAAAGTAAGACCACCTTACATACAATTATTTGAAAAACTATTTGGCAATAATATAAAACAGAATTTAGAATGAAACCGCCTAAATTCTAAAAATATTGTAAGCACACCTTACAAGACAATTATTTGTGAAAACTTTATGGAAATATAAGAGAAGAATTTAGATATAAACCGTATAAATTTAAAAATATTGTAAGCAAACCTTACAAGCAAATTATTGGTGAAAACTTTATAGAAATATAAGAAGAATGAATTTTGACTTACTCATCAAAAATTAAAAATAAAGTGTAAGCACAACTTACCGGCCAATTATTTATAAAACACTTTGGTGAAATAAACAGAAGAGAATTAATACCATATTTATGGTAATCATAAAATATATTTACCATGTTTATAAAGGATCATAATGAGATGAATAAAGGAAACAGAATTTATAATTAAAACAAATGATTCTGGAGAAGTATGATCATGTCTAATTTCAATATAAAGTGTAAAAAATTTTCCATAAAATGATACCAAATGGAATAAAAATATGTGATACGATTTGAGTAATTAAATATAATAAAATACAGAAATTTGTGTGGAATTATGAGGTAATAAAACTTTGAAGTGGTATGAGGAGAAATTATGACCTCATTATCAAGTTAATTAAAACATTCATTCGAAAGAACAATAACCATGACAGGAGTAATGTGAGAATAATATCAAAATATGATGTAATTAAACGAATTAATATGAAATGATTATGAATTAAACGTCCATTGTAATAACGACAGTTATAAGAAAGTTCTAGAACATAGAACAAGTGGGACTAATAAAAACAGAGTAACAAACCAAAAATGTCATAAAAATATGCTACTGTAAACCAATGCAGATTGTAATAAAAAACCAGAAAGTAACAAAGCTTTAGTAACCAAAAACTTTATATGATAAGAAAGGTTGAAAAATGTACTAATAGACGAGCTTCCTACCATAATATCAAATGAATGAACCATCAAGTTAAAGAGTCAGAAGAACAACTGAGATAGGAATATTAAAATCTCTGAGCAATATAATAAGTAATAAGTGAAGTATCCCAAAGATATTTTTTAAATAGTAACAAATGTGTACTATTCTGAATAATTTTTTAATCTGTCTGTAGATAATTCCAGCAGTATTAATATGTTTTTTGAGCAGAGATGATTTGCCTCTGTACTCAAATATGTGTGAAGTATTGGACAGCAGAGGAAGTAGCGTACAGTGCCTCTCTGAACTGAACCAGCTCACAAAGTAGGGAACGATAGGGAGGAAATATCCCAAGGAGAAAATACTAAGAAGAAATATGAAAATGAAATAATAAATATGAAACTCAGATGACTATTACTATCAAGGAAGATCAAGTGAGAATGAGAAGAATATAAGCTCAAATATAAATAAGAAAAATTTTTAAAATGAAAGGAAGTCAAGAATAATAACAAACCTAGAATAATTATCATAAGCAATTGTTTCAGACAAAGCAAGTATAGTCTGAAAAATCACTTCTGGAGAAGGGCATTCTGCAGCGTGACAGAAAATCCACTACTTATTAATTCAGTTAAGATAATAAACAATAATTACATTACATATACTAATATAATATCGAATGAAATTTAACGAATTCAAAGGAAAAAAACCACAATAAATTAAAGACCACAATTACATTATATAAAAACCACTATAAAAAATTAAAGAAATAAATAAGAGTAACTCATATTATAAAATCAGGAATCTACGCAGGAAGTTAGGAGCAGTAAACAAACTAGATACCGCAAAATCAAGAAGAAAGAATCAGTTTAGGAGTGGTGAAACAACAAAATACCCAAACACAAGAAGAAAGAAGAGTAGAGTTTATTATCAGGAAGTAAACAATACCCTGAAACCTTTAGCGAAGAGCAAAGTCAGTATCAGAAAATAAATTAGATACTCCAAACCAAACATCAGTCAAGATGACACGAAGTACCTTGGTTTACCCAAGAGTGAAGACAAGAAGAAAGACAAGAATGAAGACAAGAAGAAAGACAAGAATGAAGACAAGAAGAAGGACAAGAGTGAAGACAAGAAAGAAGACAAGAAGAAAGGAAGAAATAGTATGGAAGAAACACCATTATAAAACCTATTATTAACTGCCATAAACCCCAAACCCATAGAGACAATTAAAGAAAGTATAACATCCCGAAACCCTATAAAATTGTAATTGTTAATAAACCAAAAGTGTTGTATAGTATGATAAGAGGTGCACCAACTGAAGTTATTGTGTGATAAAAAAAATAAACAAGTCTTAACAGTCCATGATGACTAAAGGTCTGGTCTGAGATAATAAGACTCAAAATATCAGAACCACCAGTGAAAGTGAACTAGTGCAAGTGTTTTTGGAAATAAAATAAACTTAAAGTTGTAGTGATACTATGACTTAACAATATGCTAGATAACAACTTTTATATTCAATAATTCACAAATCATAAAATACTAAAATGGAAGATTTACAATATTTTATTATTTTAATGTCACTTTGTTATTACAAGACATTTGTAGAAATGATAATAACTAAAGTATGGGTGGAATTGTTTACTCAATAAGGGGATAATAAATAATAATGGTTTCGACCAGAAAGGACTGGAATTAATTTAAGTATTCATAGGTTTAAAATGTTTAAAATGGCTATTTATTCACAGCCATGAACTCCATATGTGTGAAGGAGTTCTTAGTCAATAAGATTTATATGTGTTTAGAATTTATTATATTTGTTAAATAACAGCATACATACCATTTAAAATGTTTCAGTAGGTATGCTGTGTTAATTAAAAAAAGAGTTAAATGTATGTTTTCAAACAATGTCAGCAATATGTTCAAATTTTTAGAATGCTGAGTAATGTTCATTATTATTTTTATGTAACAGTAGTATGAATTAGATGCTACACATCACAATAAGTTCATGAACCATTTTATTTTTATGTCATAATAACTGTTCAAAGTCAGAGGAGGAGTAGGATTAAATTATTAGAAAAAAACCAGACATGTAAAATTCTAAACTCTAGGCCAAATAATGAATTCACAGAAACCATATAAACCAGTTAATTCACTTATAAATCCTGTAAACTGGCAAGATTTAGGTAAGGTAAATCAGTTAACAACTACTGTGAATGAATCTATGAGTTAGAATGGTAAAATAGAAATATACCTTAAATTATCGAAAATTTTTGAAATATATAAATTAATTATTTTTAAAGAGGAGTGTTAAATTCAGAGATTATCACTAAAAACCAGTTCAAAGGTTCAATTTATATGTAATTAAGGAAAGAAAGGGAATTATGACTATTTGAAATTTAATATAATGGTATTAATAGCACTTAAAATGGCATAAAAAATATATGAAGGCAAAAACCAGTTTTTGAGCCTAGATTTCCAAAAAGAAAGAAATTTTGTAATTTCCACAAAAATGTCAACAGATATGGACTATAATATATCAATTTAAATAGAATGAGATAATTAAACCAATGATAAGGTTAATAATTCATGAAAGTGAATAATAAACTAAATTAATTCCATATATAATGTATTTTTGTATCATGTATATGGGAAGTCGAAATTATTTTAACAATACTTTTCAAATATTAACTGGGCCAGATTTTGACTAACGTGAAGGAAGTTAGTTAATTCTTTGTTAATGATCAAGCTGAACAGTTTAAGTAAGATTGCGTTCCTTGAAACCGAGAAAAATGGAGTACTAAGGTTACCTAATAAATTCAATGAAACGAGAGTTACGTAAATTAAACACTTTTCCAATTAAAACCACAGAAAACTTTAACCACAACAGTGAAAACAACATCAACACTACATAATACCAGTGCATAAAAACAGTAAAACGACATATTTGTGATAATTCAATCTTCAACAGTATAACCGTTTTTTGCGTAGCGAACAAAGAGAAGTGAACACCAAAAACATATAACATAATTAACACCAGTGAACACTAAACATTCTTCCAGAATACACCAAACAACATATTAGACAGATTACACAAGTTCGGGGACATTTAAAACATATATGAAGTTAATTTTGCGGAGAGATTTTCTCGCGACGACATTGCAATTAACCTCGTCATCTTTTTGAGCGGCCATATTGGAAATGCGAAGCAGTGCCTCCAACATCGCCTGACTACAGAGCTTGCAGAATTGGTTTGACAACTCAACTATATTACATATTTTATAAAGTTTATTCACATTTTGTTAGATAATAGTTATTGAAAACACTTTATTTGTAAATGTTATACTTTCTCGTTTACCCTTCTCTGACTATTAATAATATAATCGCTCCAAGAACCTTTTCTAATACTTGTAATAATTTTTAACCTGTATGAACAAATCGATTATTTCCTGAGACGGAGTCGACAATTGCTTAATATCGATTAAACATCGATCATTCTTTAATTTTGTTAATACATCAATTTATTTCAATTGTTTGGATCTATAACTTATTTCACATGCTAGTTTAAGGTTTTATTATTGCAACGAGACTTCCTGAAGAAGAAAATATTTATAGGAAGTGAGATATTGGACCAGCACGAAAAATCATAAATCGATTGCTGACCGGAGTTAATCTGATTAACTCCGGACTTTGTTAAGATCTTCAAGAAGTGCTAAATAATTAATAATTACCTTATTAAATTTTAGAATTTCCATCAAAACATTAAAACAGAATTATTTCTCAATTACATACATCAATTAAAACATAAATTTTTTTTTGAAAATTTATTTTTTTTTTAATAAAATTTTTTCTTTCTTATCTTTATTTGTAACGACTGCATACAGGTTCTGGTTACAAATTGACGCTCGCAACAGTGGGGCTTAAAATAGTCAACCGCGGCTTGTTACCAAGCGACACTACCCACAGCGGAGCGAAACCTTACTAGCGTGGAGGTTTATTTAAACGAACCTTTTATTTTATTTGTACGAACAGTTACAAATTGGCGTCCAACTAGAGGGCTTAATAATTTAAGCCTGGCAGCGGTTATTTAATAGAAAAAGAAGGAAAAATGCAAAGACGAGCTACTTCGAAGAAGAGGGCGGCAGAGGCAGAAAAGGAAGTTGACATGGGAGATAAGGAAGCGACACCCATGGAGGATCCGGAAGTATTACTACCCCCGGTGGAAGATAAACAACCCGTACCACCAGAGGAACAACCTGAAGTACCGACACCAATAGGGGAGGTTAATTTTCAGGAAGCCACAAGGAAAATGATAATGGAGATGAGTAAGAAATTGAGTGAAGACTTGAATAAGCAAATGGAAGGAGTAACTAAGAAAATGGATTCCACACAGGAGGAAAATATATCGACCAGTAAGAAGTTGAGTAAGGACATTGAAGAAAGTGGTAAGAAGTTGAGTCAAGATTTGAATGAAGACAACCGAGCCACTAAGGAAGAATTGGGCCATAAAATAGAAAATACTAACAGGAGGATTGAGGAAACCAGTAAGAATTTGAATAAGAAGATGGAAGATCTGAAAGAGGACAACCAATCTTTGAGTAAGAAGATGGAAAAGAAGATGGAAGAAGCCAGTAAGAAAATAGAAAGTGACAACCAACAATTAAAAGAAGAATTAAGGGAAAATAACAAGAAAATGGAAGAGACGATGGGGGAAAGGTTGGAAGAATTGAGAGATGATAACCAACTGCTGAGAGAAGAACTAAGGGAAGTCAACCAGGAGAACATGAACAAGTTAGACGAGAGGATCGAGTAGCGAAAGGGGAGTTGAATAAAAAGATAACAGACACGAAGAAATCCATCGTCAAAAAGTTAGAACAGGAAGTCGTGGTTGTAAACCAGCAGATCAGGGAAGTGGACGAAAGATGTCGTCAGACAGAAAACGAAGTGCTGGAAGTCCGGGAGGTAATAAATAAAGAGATTACCCAAGTTAAGGAACACCAGAGGACCTAACTGGAGGAAAACAAAAATTTTACCCTGGAAGAAATAAATAAGGTGCGGACACATGTCACCGAAAAATGCGACGGCATGGAAGCCGCTATGACGAACATCACAGGACAAGTGCGACAGAGTCAGGAGGAAATAGAATTGATAAGAAACCGACCAACTGGCTATAATAATTTCCCCATATCTGAGAATAGAGAATGGCCTAATTTCAGGCAGTATAAGCGGAAGCCCATGGAGTTCTTGGCCCGCATAGAGGAGTACCTGGAAAAGCATAGAGGGAACCGATGGGTCCAGAACCGGGAAATCCTAGACGAGTCGTTTCGGGAGGTAAATGTCCATTGGTGGATGGCCAACCGAAGCGACATCGAAAACTATCAACAATTTAAAAGCCTCTTCAAGGCTAAGTATTGGTCGGAAACGACACAAAACTTAATAAGGGACAACATATGCCACGGCCATTACAAACCACAAGTCGGTAGTTCAATGACGGCATATTTCCTCGGCAAGGTATGTATGGCCAAACATTTAGAACCGGCCATACCTGAGGAGTGCCTAATAAATAAGCTGTCATACCATTATGACGAAGAAGTAATTCGAGCGAGGAGAGGCAGCCAAATCAAAACAATTCAGGCAATGACCGAACTCCTCGAAAACTACGAGAACGAGGAATACTACCGACAAAGCCGGAGAAGAAACGATAGGCCTGAACCCAGGACGTATCCAAACAACAACCTGGGTACGAACAACACCAACACTGGGTACCAAGGAGGCCGTGCATACCCGCAAAATAATAGTTTTAACAATACTAATCATAATAATAATAATACGGGTCCAAACCATGTGAACCCGAGTCGACCCACTAATGGTTATCAGGGTAACCGAAATCCCTACCCTCCTAACCTTAATAGTCAGAGAAGCCCCAATTATGTATGATAATGATCGTTACCATAATAATAACAATCGGGTAAGTCCAAATAATGGTAATCCCAGTAATAATAGGTTTTCTAAGAACCTTTTCTTATACTTGTAATAATTTTTAACCTGTATGAACAAATCGATTATTTCCTGAGACGGTGTCGACAATTACTCAATATCGATTAAACAGCGATCATTCTTTAATTTTGTTAATAAATCAATTTATTTCAATTGTTTGGATCTATAACTTATTTCACATGCTAGTTTAAGGTTTTATTATTGCAACGAGACTTCCTGAAGAAGAAAATATTTATAGGAAGTGAGATATTGGACCAGCACGAAAAATCGTAAATCGATTGCTGACCGGAGTTAATCTGGTTAACTCCGGACTTTGTTAAGATCTTCAAGAAGTGCTAAATAATTAATAATTACCTTATTAAATTTTAGAATTTCCATAAAAACATTAAAACAGAATTATTTCTCAATTACATACATCAATTAAAACATAAAAGTTTTTTTGAAAATTTATTTTTCTTTAAATAAACTTTTTTCTTTCTTATCTTTATTTGTAACGACTGCATACAGGGTCTAGTTACAATATATACATATATATTATGTCTATATATACAATATACACATATTGCTATGTATGGCAATATAGGTCGTACCTCTAAGTCACACTGTGTGTGAATATATGGGGACGTATTTACAGTAAGTCTTAGTTGGTGTCCTGTTTAAAGGGGTGTGAATGTTATAACATAATATTGTTATTAGGATAAGTACTGTATGTTAACGTAGTTTAAGACGATAATAAACAATAAAAAACAGAAGTGCAGTGCAATGTAAAAATGAATAAGTGTTGTGCGCGTAAAGGATTTTGCGAAGATAATTTAAAATAAGCCAATTAACAGACACGATATAAGTCATTATGTAGATGTGCAAATTGGAATAACTATTAATAACTAATTATTTTAATATTAAGTAAATTGAATAGTATTTATTCAACTGACAAAGTAATTAGCTATGCAAGCACATGCAATTGAAACACGTGGTTTGGAAAGGTCGAGAAACCGGAAGTTCGTGTTCAGCAGTGCGTGGTCGATATCTTGTAGGCCTACAATCTAGAACGTTTTAACCTGTAAAAAAGACGTCATCTGCGTAAATCTGTAAAAGCACTGGTGAGCCGTGAGTTAGGTAGTCTTTCATATGGCAGTCTATTTCACAGTCTCTAAGGCAGTCTCATTGTCTCTCGGAAGTCGGAGTGTATCGTCGAGGGAGCGGCTGAATTAGACCACGAAGAAAGGCACGGCGTTCGAGATCTTCAACGTCCGATGGCTGTCAACGAGGACTGATGAGGAACTTGTACGGACACGACGTCTACGAGAAAACCCCTGAGATCGACATCCCACCTTACGAGGACAACGGCCGGTGTGAAAGCGTAGCAGCGTAGCGCGAGATCGTCCTGACTGATCCAGCTCAACCCAGCAAATGCAGGAAAGTGAAATTATGAAAACTCTTTATAAAGTATAAGACAATTAAAGAGTCTTTTTGTTTCCTGTCGAATATTTCAAAATTTATACGTTTTCAAACTCATAATTTTCAGATATAATATAACTATTATAACTGTATATGTTGTATATGAAATATGTTTTATATAAAAAAAATGAATAACAAATAAATGTATTAATTCGCCCAATCAATATTTATTTCTGCTAGTATATATACATATATATTATAACGCCTAATTACGTGGCAATCTTCCTTCTATTAAGCCCCACGTTTGTGTGCCAATTTATAACGTCTTCTGTACCTCTTTTAAAGGCCCCAAGTTGTTGGCGTCAATTTATAAAGAAGCCGATAGCGTCCTTCTATATTTTGTTTGATCAGTAATTGATTATGTAACATGACTCGCCTCGGCGTTGATCTTCAGTCTATCGCTAACGATGATGATCGCGAACGCACTAATAACCAGTACCGAATGTGTATCGTTCTTCTCCTTGCCTGTCCTTATATTAATGTATCTTAATTCCCGATAGGCGCCAAATTGTTTTACTAAAAACAATTAAAAGTTTCTTCCTGCGTCGTCTTCTTTTTCGTAGATAATAATTTAAACTTACCCAAACGGACTGCCGCGAATTCAAATCTCGAGTGGAGTCTGAAGTGTTGCCAACCTATAATTCTGGTAAAAATTTTTCTTCACTGCTAAAGTACACAATTATTAAGACATATATCAAATAAAACAAGGAACGATTATTAGTGTTCAGTACTAATTTATTAGTGTCCAGATTCGCTGATTATTTATAAATTAAGTACAAAATATTTGTTATTATAAAAAAGTTTGCTCCGGCTATTAAATTTTACTCGCTCATCGGGTGGTCAGGCGTGTCTTCAAGCGTTCTGGTTAATGATACAATGTTTTGTTCAGAACGATGAATAAGTTCTTTGGATTACAACAAAATAAAGCAAGATGTTTATGAAAGTACACAACCTTACATCAATGTTAATTACGTAAATAATATACAGGTTTACTTACAACTCGGTGCTTAGTGTCTAAAAAGTGTGTCGACTTATAGGCGTCGCATAGAGGTTAAGTTACAGTTTCAAATAGGCTGATGCAGTTTTAAATAATTTTTCAATAATGGTTTGTGAAGTTGTTCAGTTTTTTTTTTTTTAGATACAGTTTCAACTATTCTTTGAAAGAATTTATTATACCAAGTTCAGAGTGAGAGTTATTGTGTTGTGGAAAAGTTAATTAATTTTATTCGCAATTATATAGAATTAATTTATACTTAACAAAATCTTGTTGTTTCTTCTGATTAGTCCTAGGTAATTCTTCAAAATATTGTTGATTATAGTATTTAGTTCTTCATCAGTCGGGTTTTCTTTTTTTTCTATTTTATTTAGTCAATTTTTTTTTTTAATTTCAATTATTGAATTTTGACTTATGGTTTCATCATGTGTTCAATGGATCCAGATTCAATTCCTATTATTCATATTTGTTCATTTTGAGTACATTTCCCTCTTATTACTTTTTAATTAGAGCGGATTCAGTTTGGTATCTGCATACAGTACCTTGAGCGTTAATAATGGACTCTCTAAACATTCTAACGGTTTTCTTAATTCCAAGCATAATTCCCTGCTTCTGATTGGTAAGAATTTTGCTTACATTGTTATGAAAGCTTGGGTTTTTGGCCCCAAATTGACCTATTATTTTATAATTGCTATAACTCATTGGTGTTATTACCAATGTGTGAGATATTAACATAAATGTCTTTATTTTCTTTCAACGATTAATTTGATATCCCATAATGCTGGGCTTGGTCCTGTATCAACGTTTTGACCAATTTGCTAATGTTATTTTATTACATATTTCACTTATTATTTATGTTTACTCTACTTCTGACATACTCTTATGGTTAGATAATTGAAATTAACAAGTCACTTTGTCTTATTTCTCAAATACAATTGGTAATTGCTTATAAATTGCTTTTTCTGAATTTTGACAGTTAGGCATTTTATAGGCCTAAGATATAAATGTCTGGAATTTCTTAATTTACACAATTTAAATATTACCTATTACTTTCATAGGTTCTGCTTGCCATTAATTAGTTATAGTGTCTACTTTTGAATGACTTTGGGCCATTTTACAATAAATAAATGTTATTATAATTTTAAAAAATCATTCCTTGACCTTTGCTAGTTGATTTGTCTAACATCCTTTTTCCTATCTTATTACAACTGTGAGTACTATTGTGATTATTAAACTTATACAATTGCTTGTCTGTATTTTCTAATATTTCTTACACAAACTTTTTACCACTTAATCTTTCTATGGTAACATATAACATTAAAATGGTTTATGGTGTTCTCATGATCAGCCCCATTCCTTCTTTTAAAATCCAACTTTTTTAGATAAACTAACAACAACTTTGGTGCATGGTGTCTTGACACCATTTACAATATTGTGATCACCATCCTTGTTACTATTTTGTAACATAGGATGTTTTACTAATATTTAAATCATAAGTAATTTGTTTCTTAGTTATTAACACAATAAAATTGGTTGACATACTAACTTTGTTGTCTACCATTTGTATGAACATTTAACATTATTTCTTAATTAAACAAAAGAATTCCTTTCATTAAATCTAACAATATGGTTTTTAAATTGATCTTATTTTCTACTAAAACTTATCTTTTAATAATCGTCTAACATAATTCTTATACCATAGGTTCTACACATTACTAATATTTCTTATTGTTTATCTATCAACATTTTAGTATTGTTTATTACCACTGTTCTTTTCTTTTATTACTATTATTAATTGTTTATATTAACTCATCCCTATCCTATCTATCACCTTCACTGATTACACTGGTTAAGTGTTTATTAAATTACAGTTACATTTGTAATACACTCTGTTTAAATTCACAGTAGTGATTCATCTTCAAATTCTTCAAGTTTTACAATCACTGTTGCTATCATATATTAGTTTGGTTTACTGGTTATCATTAACACTCACTACCTACCTCTCACTCTTGGTTTAAATTAGTTTTGACAAATCTAATTTTAAAGTCAGTTTTTAAAATCTCATGTGTTTGTATTTATATTAATAATGTTATTTTAAAACACATAACATTCTAAATCACAAAGTTAGTCATACAACTTTGTGTAAAGTTAGTTTTTTGGGCTATTAACATTAGTCCCTATAATTCCTTCATCAAGTCTTTACAATTCGATTCTATTCTACCCTTTCTCGGTAGTATTTTTATCATCATAATATAATAACAATGGGTTTACATGTTTATTACTGGTGGTGTACTTTCTTTTACATAGCTTTGGTAATACATGCTACAAAATGAAATATTAGTTAGGTTTTTTATTCGTTTACTTTTTATTTTATAGCCTTTATCTGGCCAATCACTGGGGTTGGGTCACAGTTATTTGTCTGTCAGTCTAGTCTATTCACTCATTTATTATCTTTGTCTACTATTTTTCTTTTTATTCTCTCATTACCTTTGTATAGTTATTGATCATTATGCTTCAAATTAGTTTACTTCCCTTACAGCTATATTATATTTGTGGATCCCTTATAGGGTCTGAGTTCTGCAACGTTATAATATATATATATGTGTGTGTATGTGTGTGTGTGTGTGTGTGTAATAACTTTATTTTATTATTATTTAAAACTAAAAAAACACACACAATCACACACTCCTCTTGATACAAATTAAAAAAAACATTGTATTCTCTGCAGATTCAGCGACATTAAAATAAAATATATCCTTCGATATTTATTTACACTATTAAATTTTGTTTAATATTGAAATAAAATAAACTAAGAGCAACTAGCTTTGTTGCTTTTACTGCATTACACTAGCTTATATAATAGTCCTTGTTCCAATTAAGTAGTTTCGCACGCTATGATCAGTTGTTCTTTATTATAAGCACAGAGAAAATTATAAACACACTGCTTAAAAATTATACAGTTTATGATGTAGCTAAAGACTGTTTTCGTTGGGAATTATTCAAATACACCCAGAAACATATCATTCTATGTTATTTATATCACTATGGCACTTCTTGGGTGGTTTACTGCCCTGACAAGGTCACTTTCACACGGAAGCAATGGGAACGTAGATATATTTTTTATGTCAAGGGCTTAATTAACTATTGCAGGTAAAGAATGGAACTGGATAATCAAATTAAGAAGATTTGTTACTTGGGGAGTGTGTAATACAATAGGTGTGGAAAAACGAAACTGCTCACAAATAAATACGCGTAGTATGTACTTTAAAGTTTTCAAGACTTTTGTAAAAGCTTTTATTTGGATATCTGCTTACAAAATTGAGACATAAAGCAAACGCTAAACTAGAAGCGGTAGAGTCGTGGATATGTGAAAGGATGATACAGAGAAGTTGAATAAAGAGAAAAAGGAAGTTGAAGTTTAGCAATAAAAGGCAATTTTCTTTAAACTAATTTTTGTTTAATTATTATAAATTAATATAAACAAATAAAGTAAAATTTTTAGGCCTTATCATCAGATATAATAAATTTATTTTAGACATACTGTATTTGAAGGGAAGTGTGTAGAGATCGGCGAAGGAGGATCCATGAAGGATGATGATGGCAGCTGGAAGGGATGAGCACTCAAATAAATGGCGAACCAGATATTGTAGTTTCCACGACAGGAACTAGGTGAAGAAGACTCTGGACGTTAACGAAAACTCCTTAACCTGTAAATCAATGAAATGAGATTTCTTTTCCTCGTGACTGAAAACCAACTCCTAGACGAGTGGCGATATATAGACGACATGTGTTTGTTGCGTAATCTGTAATTCTTCTAAGTCTTTTTCTTTCTTTGAACCACGTATTGGGCATTTTGAGCTTTCTGAAATAGTTAAAAAGTTAGTCTGCCAGGATTCATTCTTTGAATAATAATAATAATAATAATTATTATTATGACATTATTATAATAATATTATTATGACAATGATTATGATGATGGTGGTGGTGGTGGTGGTGATATTGATGACGATGACTAAAATAGAAGTTTACACTAACCAGCGACACACGCGTGCTCACACACACAGAAGACAGGGGAAGGGAACGTACATGTTTTATGTTTATTGCTTCCTTTGTTTAACTTGCAACACGCTGTGAGATAGTTACTTTGGTGCAAGATTAAGTTAAAACTTGAAAACTGGCTCTTTGACTAAAGTTACGCTCGATTCAGCTTTCTGGTATTTGTCTTCATCTTAGATCTGTTCCAGGCAGTCTCTTGCTTAATGCATACAGAAATTGGAGCAAATGATGATGTGAAAGTGTGTGTGTATGTGTGTGTTAGACAGAGAGACGGAGAGACAGAGGTATAAGTTATTGAATGAATTATCTGCAATATCCTATAACAGTTGTAATTATTGCCGTTAAGTAATTCCGTAGATGTGACACAAGTTACATAAATTGGTACCGTACCTTATATTAGGGTATTCTGCATTTCATGGAGAAATTTAATATTAACAGAAGATTCTAGAATTATGCGACTCTTCCATAAGTACAAATGACTTCCCAAACTCTCTCCCCCCTCTTTCTCTTTCACACTCATAAGTGTACGTACAAACACAGTCGTGCGTTATCTATATACATTGTTGACAATAATACAACTTGATATAGACGAAGCTGTGGCTGTAACTGATAGGACGATGTTTCGATAGGGTTCAAATTGTCAACTCAGTCGCAACTAACAGAGTTTTGTACGATTGGGTCACAACTGACCGCAGCACTTTCAACTTGATCCGTTTTTTTTTGTTTCTTAATAAACCGCAAGTTTGCCCAAAGTGAAAAAGCGTACAAGATACATAACATAATACGTAGGCCTACATTAAACAAAATGTGCACAACAAAACACATCACGAATAAAATAATGGATTAAAACTAAATTATAGCGTCAGGAAACAAATCTCTATGTATCGAAATAAAATAATTAGAAAACTGAAATATAAACGAATAGTCATATCTATGCTTTAAAACAGCTATGAAAGGCATGATAATAAATAGTCTTTAAAATACGCATCATCATAATCTACTTAAAAAAATACAATAACAACAGTAATGTTAGCAATAATGGAAATTGTTATTATGAGAATATTAAATTATTTATATTTATTAATAATATTTTTTTCAATTTGAGTAGGGCTATATCACACAAAGGGCCTTTGCAGATGACAGCTGATAGCTGGAAGCAAAACAGAATTGGAAAATAACTTGCCGTGGAATTCAGTACTGGAAGAGAAAGGTACTAAAATTAGTAAGAGTGAAACCAAAGTGTCAGTAATTAGCGGTACAAGAGCAGATATAAAAATGTCAATTGAGCGAACTATGATGCAACAAGTGAGAGTGTTCCAGCATTTAGGATCTGTATCGGATACGCTAGGGTAGCAAGATGTAAAAATCCAAAAATATTCGGTGTAATAATAAAAATGTGCTACTCAAGTTTCAAGAGAATTAAAAATGAAGACATTTAAGACCATATACACACCTAATTTAACATTTGGCTGTGAGAGCCAGAATAATAGGATACAGGCTGTAGCAATGACGTATATGAGAAGTATGTTGGGAGGGGATCGCAAAGAAGGACATAAGGGGAATACTGACATAAGAAAAGAATTAGAGACACAACCTGACTTCTGGTTTTTAACAAAAAAATCGAGTTGGTGGAATAACTTACAACCTGTTACTTGTAGGGAAAAACTCGAGAGAAAAATAAAAGTTTGAAAAGTAATTTGAAAAGCAAAAGTTGCGAAGAACAGGAAAATAGGAACACCTAGACGGACAGGAGTCTAAGTAAGAGATAAGTTTAGAAAAGGAAGAGACTGTGTAAGCAGGAGCAAAGAGGTTAACGAGTATAAATTTGAAAATGTTTTAAATGAAGTGTAGCCGTAACGTGATGTGTTGTAAACGTAATGTAACGTAATATAAATATAGCGTAATGTGCCCTTACAATACTGTATGCTGTATAAAAATAATAAATAAATAATTAAGAAATATTATTTCGGATTACGGATTATTACTGAGAACGCAGTCTGTGAATGTGTGATCTTCCTATCCGCTAAAAACGACTCATTATTCCCTTCTTTACGTGTAGAAGATACATCTTGAGACGACTGATGCATTACATCAGGATGGGGACATTTTTCGCTCAAGGTATGGTGTGATTTCCATCTTCAGAAATTTTGTTCTAACTTTTCTTCTTACGGAAGTCCCCTTCTTGTAAATAACGACAACAACAACAACAACAACAACAACAACAATATGAACAGTAAATAAGATCTTCGCAGTCTAGAGGTTAAGCCAACGTATAATCGTCACATCCGTGAATACAAAATTTCGGTTCAACCAAGTTCAATGACCGGCTCAATAGCCAGTACCTCGACACTCGTAAATGTAGACCAATGGTAAAAGATTGTTATAAGTATAGCAAATTATTTATTTAATATCGTAAATGAATAATTAATCTGTACATTATTAGCTACTATATATTTAATATTAAATCTTTTAAACCAAGATGTAAAAAAGCAAATACTCATAACATATTAGAAAGTAATGACGCTGAAATGTGGATTCTTACATTAGGTATCAGAGATGGAACTGTAAGAGTAAAAGTGTCTTCAGTTGACACGAAGGGACAATAAACGGAATGAAGACGTATGGAGATGCATGGGAATACCTTTATTCATTACAGAGTCAGTCCTGTATAGGAGTATTGAAGTAGATAATAACTGCGGAGGTCGATTAATATGATAGTTAAAACAGCGAACTCTTAAGCAGGCAAAGCTGGGAAAAAGGCAGAATCGTGTTTAATTTGTACTTAATTAATATTATTATAATTAGCAGCTATTATAATTTTAATCTTTTTATTGTTCCTGAATAGTCGCCTTTGCCATGGACTCCGCTCTTGTCGCAGCAAACATGATGAACTTGTATTTCAAAGGACAAAACGAATTTTTTTTCCTCTATCGGTTTCGATGACGGGTTCTCTCGTTTTGACAACCGTATTACTGTCATCATTATAATTGTTGTTTTTGTTGTTATCCTGACAACAGAAGAATCTCTAAATAAGTAAATAATTTTCATGGAATTAACAAAGTAATAAAAATAAATATCGGTATGATAAACCATACACGACTTCCATGTTCTAAGATTTGTATTTAGAATCATTTACTTGAATTCGATTCGATAATTTCTAAAAAAAATATTCACCACCTAAAACTATTTTCACTATCAAACTATTTTCACTATTTATAGATATTTTTGTAATTATGGGGTAGTCGTTTAATATAATGTTATTTTTGAGTCACTTAATCTGTAAAAATTAAGTACTTTCTTCATATAAAGAATCTGAACTTCGCAGATAATCATCCCTCCTCCTCAACCGATCCCCACCACTAATGATATTTACACTTACATAGAGTAATAGTTTTATCATATGTAATTGCTAAGGTATCTTATCCTTCAAAATTAAATACTCGTACTTTACTTGATATCAACAAAGAAATTTTCAAAAAATCCTCCTCTCGCCCTTCAACTACCCTCTTCATTTATAGATACATCATTTACCATTTTACAGGGGATTAATACGACTTCATTTTCGGGACACTTATGTATCAAAATTAAGTTCTTTATTCTTATTAAAACACAAAACAATGCAGATAAACTACCTCTCCCCTTAACCGAACAACCCCTTTTGGATATTTACACTTTTGTTGAGTAATAGTTTTATTATATGTAATTACTAAGGTGTCTTATCCTTCAAAATGAAGTAGCTGATTCCACATGAAAAAGGTAATTTTCAAAAACTTACCCTCTCCCCCTTCATTTGCCCTTTTTATTTATAGATATTTCATCTACCTTTCTACAGTGGATTATTATGACCTTCTTTTCAGGATACTTTATTTATCAAAATTAAGTACTTTACTTTTGTTAAAACGTAAAACGTTGCAGGTAAACTACCACTCACCCTTAACCGATCTTCACCAAAATCAATAGGCCTCGAGTCCTCTATAACTCGGACACATATGCAAAAAATTATTTGATTTTATTTGAATTTGCGCAGTTATCGTTCGCCATAGAAAAAATTCTACTACATACAGACACACGCGCGCACGCACACACGCACACACACACACACACACACTTTTCGGAAAATGACTTTTCTTCATGTTTTGAAGATAGTAAAACCAGAATCAGCCCTTCTCTCGAACACGATTTTTTTCGCGACCACCATTCTTCCATTTCCTTACGGAACATGGAAGTAAAAAGGAACCTCCAGGTAACATAGAACTGTATGTACGGCCGAAAACATTGCGCGCACAAGAGCTGCTATCCTACGATATCCTATGCTAAACATTCTGCCTGACGCCGTACAGTTTCACGTGGCTCGTCAAATATCAGTATTTGAAAAATTCTTCATAATGCTAAACTTACTGTATGGTGTGCAATAGCTTTCTTTGGAAGTCCTCACTTCTTCGAGGATGAGAATGGGAATTCTATTACTATCACATCAGAGCAATTTGTTCAAATGATTAACGAATTTTTGCCTCCCTAAGTCGCAGAAAAGTCTGAAATCACACCAAACAGTATGGGGAGCAACCAGCCATAGGGCTAGTTGCAATCAATGAATGCAGTTTAACGAGTTACTTTCAGGAGTGGCAACATTCAGTGGTCCGCGAGATTGCCAACGTGCCATTTATACAACTGTGGATATTTTGAGAGAAAGGTGTATATTGATCCACCCCCCATGAAACATAGAAACACTCAAAGTTGGTGTAATTTCTGTTCACATATTACACCATGTAATGGAAAACGTAAAAACTCGACTTCAAAAGTGTGTGAGTTGAAATTGTCGCCACATTCGGGGGGTAGTGTTCAAAAACTTGTAGTTTCTGCGTCTAGTTAAATGCTTATGTTCAATTTAGTGTAAATGTTAATTTTACAATCGATAAATAAAAACACAACTGAATTTTTGAAGTCACCCGTATCAGTGACTGATTCTGTATTTTAAGAATTATTTTTTACAAATGTTTAAATGAATTACATCATAGTGGACATCGTAATTCGAGAAACGCTTCGAGAGAACCATTGCACACTGCTAAACTTACTGTATGGTGTGCAATAACTTCCTTTGGATTACTTGGATTACGAAATAGATATAAGATTACGAAATGTTGTATTTCGTATAAACCCAAATTACAGCACTTAATTATCACTGCATAATAGTAACAGGTTATTGGTATAATAGTCACTTAATTATTGGTATAATAGTAAAGCATGTAGAAAAAAAAATTTAAAATTTCTTATTGTTGTAGTTGTTAATAGCAGTAAGTTGCTCGTTTCTACCCTATTGATAGAAATTAAATGAACTTATTTAATTTAATTCAAATCGGCAAAGGTAACAAATGTGTCCTGCCGGTGTCTCTGCAGATAAATTCAGCTTGTGGCTCCTTTACCCACTGTGAAATACTCCAGGTAATGGAATATTTGCTACTTTGATTGTCACGATTAGGATACGGGCATCACACTCACACACACACACCCGTTTGGCGGACACATGACCTGCGTTGCAGTCTGCGTGTTGGGTGTCAGTGTAAGCGCTCCCCTTGCATTGACTTCAACACACACTCTGGTAAGCGCACGCACGTGTTGCCCGCGCGTACAGACTCACACCGCACCGCTGAGCCGACACATGTCCTGCGATACAGTCTGCGTGAAAGCACCGTCACCCTGAGAGAATCAGCAAATATGCGTAAGCGCTGCCCGTTTGGGGGAGTCAAGCGACTGTTCCAATCGCGATGGTTACAATTCAGGTCGCCGGCCATGATGACCCTCCTGTGTGCATCGAACGCAATCGCTAAATCGGGGTGAAGGAGCTCTTTCGTCGGCGGTTTATACGCCGACACCACTAGGCCTCCGCCTAGAGTGTTATGAATCTCCACAGCGGTGACCGCTAGGTGAGACATTTGCGGCAAGAGGACGCAGTGACGATCAATAGTGAGCCTCACCGCGACCGCAGTACGGCCATCAGCAGTGCCCGGACTGTCGTTTCGATAGCACACATAGTTGGCCAATCGGAATCGTTTCGCAGGGGTCAAGTGGGTCTCATTGAGAAGTACCACATCGGGTTTGAGTCGGGCTAGTAATTCTTGGAGCTCCTGGATTTTATCTTCCACACCGTTGGCGTTCCAGGAAAGAATCGAGAGATCACGATTGAGGACCCCACTCATAGAAGACCTACACAAGTGGCGGCTTCCACCAAGAACATGAACCTCTCGGTCTTATCTGCAGTCTCCAAGCGGGAGCAGATAGACTTGAAGGTCTGGGCGACCTTGCGGGGGTAAAATTCCGCAAGGAAGTCGTGGACGACCTGAAAGTCGTCAAGAGCGGTTCTTGAGGCAGATTGCCCGGAGACTGTCTGCTCATAAGAGCGCCAAGGCTTTGCAAACAGTGGATTGGTGGAAGCCATGGGTACAGGGCCAGAGGTAGCGCCTTTTGCGGGGGCGCTAGGAAGGCTGGACAGATGCGAAGGCGTCGGCCTTGTTTACGCGCTGCGCAGGTTGTCTGGACTGGGAGGTAGGAGCTCGGGATCGAGCGCCACGGGACTTGCGTTGTCTTTTCTTCTCACCTGCGACTTTTGGGTATCGCGGGGGTGGTAAGAGGTACGAGGCTGCTTCTGAAGCAGGGGCAGGGTCTTCCGTGAAAGTGGATGGTTGAGATGGCTCAGGCTGCACAACCGAGATGTTGTTGACAGGCTGTGACGTCTCACTAGAAGATGCCGCAGAGTTACGGCGCTTTTTCGCCTTAGGTGGGGCAGGGGCCTTGGACGGAGCCTGAGGTGGGGTTGGCTGTGTCACAGGTGGTTGCTTCGGCCGCTTAGTTTTCTGCTTCTTAGACTAAGAAACAGTGCCGACAGTCACGGCAGCTGTAGCAGGAAGCGAAGGGCCTGGCTGCTCAGTTGCAGGTCTTGAACCTGGTACCGGTTGCCTCGGAGGTGGTAGGTGTCCCTTTGGCTTTCGCCGCTGGAGCTCCTGCTTGTACACCGGGCAGGACCAATAGTTGGCGGGGTGACTACCGCCACAGTTTATGCACCTTTTAAGTGCGGGTGTGTCGCAATATTTTAAGAGATGAAGCAGAGAGCATCTCACGCAAACTGGAGCGTTATTGCATGTATCGGTGTGATCACCGAAGCGTTGACACCTGTGACATTGAGGCAGTGCCCCGGGAGTGCGGCTTCGTTCCACCTTAATGCGGAAACCAAAGAGTCGCGTTAGTGAGAGAAGGCTTTCGCCTGCCTCGCTCTTCTCAGCCAGGATTCGGACAGTGCCCAAAAAATTCTAGCGATGCTCTTTTTATGCTCTGACAGGTTGTGTGCTATGAGCATATCAGAGTTCTGGTGGTCCCTGATTGGCTCGCCGTGAGCTCATCAGGTGTCACGTGCCGCCAGGTATTCGCGGCGACCTCTCGGCTGGTACCGGGGAGCAGATGTTTGCCTCGCTGCCGTCACAATTCCCCCGGGTCTTGAATGCCCTCCGGTGGCCAACCTACTGCTCTTCTCCGGATCCCCTGGATAAAGTTGTTGAGCGCCATGTTGGTTTGTGTGCCGGCTGGTGCTCGCTGGCGTGGTCGTATCGAGCATTCGGCCGATGATCACTGCCCCACGTTGGGCGCCATTTTGGGTACTTAATCGCCACTCCTCTATCGGACGACATCGAAGCCAGCCGGAAGGAACAGGAAGAAGATAAGAACGGACGTTCTTCGCACTCTTCGCCCTGTGACGAACCAGCGATGGACATCGACGGGACGGCTACAAACCGATGCCGAAAGAAGAGGAGGACTGCAGTGCGCCACGAACAGCGGGCGCAGCCGCCAAACATCACAGCGTTTTCGCCACACGGCCTTTCTAAGGGTCACCAAAAAACGAAGAGTTATACGATTGGCGCCATTTGTCCTTTGACAAAGCACATGAATGGATAGAAGTCTCCTTTCTGTATTTACGTTAATGCTGTCTTCCCACTTCAACCTGGGTCTGCATTTTCTCCTTTTACCTTCTGGTTTTGCTTCCCACGCTCTTCTATGGTATCTTCGGTTTTCAATTCTACAGATGAGGCTAAACGGTCTCAACTGTGAGGTTTGTATCGTATCAATTACAGGAATCATCTCGATGTTCCCGCGGATAGTGAGGCTTCGTATTGTATCTGTACTATTTAAAAAAATGTAATTTCATTCGCATATTTATACCGATCGTCACTCGGTGGAGCCTTATTAACATTTTTTCCACATTTATTCTGAAGAAAACTTTATGCCTTCCAGAATGAGTTCGTCAAACGTGCTATCCACCGCAATTGGATTTTTACTAAACAACTCCAAATCTTATCACAAGGCGTACGTCAAACAACTAATATCGTTTGAACTTATCACACAACAATTCGATTACTAAACCATCTGTAATCGTCTTCAAGTGTAAGGTAAACTAATACATTAAATACGAACTTAAGCTTACTCGAGATTCGTTCACTAACAAGCGTAGATCGTAAAAAAAAAACCATCATCTCTACAAAGTTAAATACAACTATAGATAAACTATATAGAAAGAACAAATACTTACCCTCTAAATCAGCTGGACAGAACCGGGAAGCATCAACACACTGACGCAAGTTTACACAAGGGTGGTGCGTCAATGGTGGTGTTTCTCGGTTCTGTCCAGCGGGCTTAGAGGATAAGTAGCGGTATGTAGGTAGTACTTTTGTGTGGTAAGTTCTAACGATGGTAGTTGTCCGACCTAAACCACCAGCTGATAATGTTCACGTACCACCGAAAGTTAGGTTCAAAGATTGAACTCCAAATCTTTAAGTTTCCAATTTGAGAGTTATAGCTATTCTACGCCCATTCTTTCTCATTCTAATGTCTGTTAACCTCCAGTAATATTGGAAATATATTATGTCGTTCCCTGTCTTAACCGCTTCTGTATTTGATAATATGTACATTTTATGTTTACGTGTTGTTATTTTATTGTCTATGAAATACAATACATTTATTTATGTAATGAAAGGCAATTTAGCATACACGTTTTAAGTCGTATCCAATTCACTTGTATGAATAGATAAACTAACCTTTTCAATTAGCCTTGTGGCTTCTTGTTTACAATTGATGACGCACCTTAAAGCATATGCTTCATCGTCAGATATTTAACTAGCAGCGTGTTCACAGCGTCTAATCCTGAAGTAGGCCTAATCTGCCTAATCTGCTTAGCAAAAAAATTTAAGTGTAGGCTATATTACATGTTCAACTATCTTACAATAATCTTTGTGTGTTCGTACATCGGACACTTTTTAAATATATTTGTCACATTATGATTAACTAGTAGGCCTATGCTCCCTGAGCTGCAGAAATCGTTCACTATTTTGAACGGAGTACATTTATTATTACATGAATTTCGTTATAAGACGATTGCGGGAAAAATTACATACATCCCGATTAATCTAATATTTCTTTAGTAACATAACAACTGTAGAGCACACAATCATACAATAAACGCAAAATTTTAGGAACATTCGGATTTGGGTTACAATAACTTTTAATCTGACACCCGGTTGGATTTTCAGTTAAAAGAAAAATTGTGATCTCTTTACTGGGTTCCTAGAGTCCCAAATATTTTGAAATTTTAAAACTTAACATTACATTCAGACTTTAGTCAAAATTGCTTTAACTTAATATGCTACAAGAATTTTTGTGATTTTATAAAAAATTTCGCCAACGTTTGGGCTCTGACGTCCAAAAAGTTCAAAAATGAATACTATATTCAGATTTTGGTTTAAATTCGCTTTAATTTGATACCTTACATGGGATTTTGCAACTTTTCGCAATTTTGACTCACCGTCCTATTTTTCGGGTGATCAATCTTAAAAACAACAAGGTTCTGTAGGATAAAGTGCGGATATGTGTGCTAAGTTTTATAAAAATCGGTTGATGCGTTTAAAAGTTATCGTGAAACATACCAGAAATATACCCCAATTAGTTAGACAGACAGACAAATGCCAAACGGTCGAGTTAAACCCTAAGAACTCGCTTCTTCGTTCAACACAACGTATATATGTTATAGGGTGACTTTCAGTTGTAATTTTCATTATCTGTGCTAATCAAAAATAGCAAAGCACTAGTGACTGCTACTAGTAGGCAAATTTGTCGATAGATGTTCTCAGTACGGGTGCTCTGAGCACGGAGTCACGAAAACTTGCATTCTTTACTCTACGACCAAGACATGACAGGTGCAGAATTTTACGTTTGTGTCTGTAATATATATTTGACAAGAAGCAGAGCTAGATATGGTGACAAAACGTGAAATAAGTGGATGCTTGAGTTCTGAAGAAATGACGTATGAGCTAAAATGGTACCACCATGTCAGGTGGTGAAGACTCCCCAAACTTCGTGAGGAAGGACTGTACTATTGGATAAAATGTTTGTAGGTCGAACGAAGAGCTGTGATCTGATTCCTGTAATGGATTTGGACTCTCGCTGCGCGTTATCGGCCGAGGGTGAATGATGTCTGTAGTGTTATCAAAGTCTTTCCTGTCAATACCATACTAGTCATTTTTCTTTTTTAAAATAGAGTCTTTCTTTCTTTCCATTCGTCTTATGATTACCTCAGCGACGATTCTGTTCATCCGTATAATTATAAATTTCGTAGAAAAACATTTGTTCCTTAATACGTTTGTGTCTTCTGTTTAACACTCACCATTCTGATCCATGTCATAATGCTACATTCCATACAGGCTGGTAAATAACTAGCCATCAGGGATGTCAAAATGCTTTCCAGAAGGGGCAAACAATTTTCCAAAGGAGAAAAATATTTATATATTTTTCATACATACACACATGCACATATTAGTTGGTAATTCTTATATCATAATAGAAATAAGTAAACAGATTGTATTAATTTATTTAAACATTTATTGCTTCAAAGTATGCATAAAATTAATGACTTATAAAAGTTAATGTTTGATCTCCATTAAGTAGTGCTCAAGTTTCCAAAGTTTTAATATTACGATCGGCGTAATCACATCAGAGTAGGTTTTAGTGTATATGATGGTCCACCGTGGACAAAAATTTTCAAAATTCCCTATGAAGCGTTGCTCAGGGTAAAAGCTGCGAATCTACAGTGTATGTTTCACAGAACAAACACGCGAAAAAGGAGCGCTCCGGAGTCGCTGAACCTGAGCATCTTACAGAGGCTTGATTCCCTAAAGACGAAAAGTCTGTCTATGAACCGTTCCTCTGTAAACAAGTGCAGTTACACTGGCCAGCGATCCACAGGAATCAAATCGCTGTCCACGCTGGACACCTTTTCGGCTTTCACGCGTTGTGTTGGCTGTGGGTTTCGGCACTTTCCATTTAAAAAGCGTGCAAACATAAGAAAATTAAAATGAGTGAGGCCAGAAATAACGCGAATTGTGTGTGTGTGTGTCTGTGTGTGTGTGTGTCCTGCCTGCCTTTTTATTGCGGCAATGACAATAATAAAACTTGGGAAACGTAAACATTACATAATGTAAACAAGCATACATTGAGATATGCTTGCCTGCCAGGAACGATATGTTTTTACTCATACATGATTTAAATTAAAATGAAAAAATTATAATTTTGTTGCCAGGCCAGAAATTTATTGCCTGGCAACAAAATTATTTTATTTTTAACAATTACCATGGTTTGAAAAAGATTAAATGAATTTTCAAGTAAATTACTCTTGTTAAAACATATAACGTTGCAGGTAAACTGTCTCTTCCCCTTAACCGATCTTCACCAAAATCAATAGGCCTTCAGTCCTCTATAATTCCAGACAGTATGCAAAAAATTATTTGATTTTGTTTAAATTTGCGGCAGTTCGCCATAGGAAAAATCACACACACACACACACACACACACACACACACACACACACACACACACACACACACACACACACACACACACACACACACACACACACACACACACACACACACACACACACACACACACACACACACACACACACACACACACACACACACACACACACACAATGACTTTTCTTCATGTTTTGAGGGTAGTACAATCAGAATCAGCCCTTATCTCGAACACGATTTTTTCGCCATCACCATACTTCCATTTCCTTATGGAACATGGAAGTAAAAGTAAAAGTTATAACAGTGCCGTCTGCTGTAAAAATTTCGAAATGCCTGGTTCACCTTACTTGTACTTCTCAGCTGAGTTATGCGCTAATCCAGAAATGTGAACCTTAAGGTATTTGTGAAATGATTCACAGTGAATAAAACGTGAGATATGTTTCACCATTATCAATCATTTAACACATTCGGGCACGAAGTTATTTCTTTTATTGTTACACATAATATTTATTAATAAAAGGACGTTTGTGTTGCTACTTGGAAGTGTGAAATACGGTATATTTTTCGCAGAAACAGGACAGTCGCCATACACATTTATATTTGTTATAACTTGTATTTGCATTAACATTATATGCCTTATATTATTTGTATCATAAGTTATCCGAATTCTATCATCTGTTCATGGACTGTAAGTGTACTCTAACTATCCTGCTTAAAAACCGGACATTTCTTATTTTTTATGAAGCCAGCAAGACGCCGGACATACTTGAAGTCCAATGACTTATCTGCAAATATGATAACCCTAACCCAAATCCCAACCCGGAGCAAAAAATATCTTACAGCTTAATTTTTTTTAATCTTCATTTCATTACACTATTGCAAGTACAATATTATAACGACACAATACAGTGATGAATAAAATAGGGACCCTTAGAAATAACCGTGTTTGTGCTTCCCTCACATAACTAACTAAGGCCGTTTGACGTTTCACAAAAACAAAATCAGATAAATTTCTTGATTTACACAAAAAGATGATTAAAATTAAAAACACAAATCTAGCAAGCTGCATTAAAGAATCACAATATAATATAAAAGAAATAATACAATTCCACAATAACAAAATTACATTATAATTTTTTAATTAATTTTTTTAATTCAACAATTTTTAAAATTTCTTCAATATTTGAAACTGAAAGCAACCATGTTTTCAGAGATTTCATAAAATCGCTTCGAGTATCCCGAAGACTGACATAACTTATGGTATTAACAAATTAAAGTAGCAGGGAACACTATTACTATAAGAGGAACACTTATTCAGCCGCCTCGTGAACAATAGTAAACATAGGAAACCTGCTGCGTAATAACACTATGATTAGTTGCAAAACAATCGCAACTGAATCTTCCGGACGTGTGAAACGTTTCACAACATACAGGCTATAAAAACATCAAATAGATAAACTTTGTGCTTTTTTGAGCGTTGTTTATAAATATAGGATATTTCCAATTCAGTTTGTCGCTTCTTAGAATTGTTTTACAGCGATCAGGGTGGGGTATTAGTTTAAATGTTTAATGTTGTTTTGTGTTACGATACTGCAATTTGCCAACTTAGTGGCTGAATTTACCTACTAAGTATAGTACGTAATCGATATCTCTGTGTAAAGCATATCACGGACATGTACTCAAGAGTGTAGTTTTGAATGTACACGCCATGAATGTCACTCAAGAGTATGACAGCTGAGCGGGCGTTACTTCCGGCATGTGAGTGAAGTGGAAGTTGAGAGACTCCAGCACATTTCTGGTACTTGTGCAAGTGAATGTTTATTCTGTTGCATTGTGCAAGTTTGTTGAATGTAATTTGTTTATAATTTTGTAATGTAAAGTCATCAAGTGTTGACCGGTTTAATGAGAGATATTCCTGAGAGATACACAGACAAATACTGCCTGTAGAAGGTAAAATCACCAGAATACGGTAGGCCTATTAAATTAAAAAAATTTAACGAATAAAAACTGGTTAATCTGATTCAACCAATTTTCCCCATTGTCAAGGAATTGGTAGAAAAAAAATTAGCACTATTAGGTTTTTAGAAAAACAATTTTGAATTGTTTAATAAAACATCTAGAGCTGGAACAGAAGATACTGTTAAACAACCACTGTATTATATTTCGATTCATTATTATTCACACGTGGTGAAGAAATTCCAAGAAAAAGTATCACAAATCTGGTTGACGCAACTTCGAGTGAGCTGATTGACACCCAGGTAATTACCGCTAAAACTAATAATTACTAACAAAAAATCAATTTATTTAATTATCAACTCCCGGTTTATAATACAATTTTCAAAGCTTCGACTATAATTCGCTAACTATTTTTAAAATAATTTGATTTTTGTTAATTCTGTGTTTAAGTGTACATGAATTTATTTATAAATTCATGTTTAGAATTCACTTCTTGTATTAACCACTTTTTTTCCTAAATTTTACTGTACTGTTTTCTTTTATTTCTTTCATTTTCAATAATTATAATCGTTGCTGAGACTTTGCGTTTCAGTTAAAATGAAATAACTATGATCTGAACTGCACTGGATAGGGAACTAGTGTGTGGTGAACATGTATCGTTCGTCAGTGATATTCGAGATAGCGCATTCATGGATTTCACTCAGAAGAGGGCGTGTGCCCCCCCCCCCCAACCAGTGTAGGATAATATACACAATACGATTGTGATTTAATAAAAATTATAACTATCAATTACTCTGGAATTTAAACATATATTTTGGCCACTGTTCTACACTATCCTCAAAATACATTTATTATTAGATAACATTCGGTATTTTGATTAAAAATATACTTACATCAAATTTCAGTTATCAGAAAAATTATGAAACCCCCGATTACTTATTAAGTAGTTTTTTAGGGCAATAACAATTTTAAAGAAGACAATCAACATTAAACACTGAAATTCACAAACGCTTCTGTTTCCAAAGATGTACGCATACATCTAACAATTTCCACAAATATACATATATACGAGTATGTTATACTCAAACACCGGATTCGGCCATTTACCGAAATTTTTGCCCACGACGCGATGTGGACAGACCAAAATACCCATAATGCGACGTGGTGATCTGTATTCGGTCATTGTCCGAAACTAAATGTCCACAACGTGTTGTGTGTAAACGCAGTTGCTCAATAGCCAATGTAGATTCTTCCTTCGGACTTTGCGCAAAATGGTATATTACCCACAACGCGTCGTGAGTATGAGCCTTTGTCCACAACGCGTTGTGTGTATTTCGTATTTGCATAAAGACCGAAATAACGTTCCTCACAGTGAGGCTGAGCGTGTCGCGACATGTCTGCCCCCACCATCGCACCGCCACTCGCACCACTCCACTCTGCTCTGCCAGTACGCACTTGTTCTTTGTGTGCAGTAGATAAAACAAAATTACCAGTGTGCCAGTGGTTTTGATTACTCGAAAAATGGAGAATAACTTTTATAGCAAGCTTCAAGTATTGTCAGGAAAGGACGGTTCTGACCGTAGCTTTATTACTGACGACGTGCGGTATGCAGAAATAATGAGAGAAGTAAAGGAGGCCAAAGAGAACAAGAAAAATGAGTATCCTTTATCTTTCAAGCAATATCGTCGTTTGAACCGTTTTGACGTCATAAACATCGGCGAGAGTGAAATGCTCATTGAGAAGACAGAAAATCAAATGACGGATATCAAATACTTCTGTCGTATTAAAGAAATGTTTAATGCAATTAATACGGCACATATAAAAAAAAAATAGAAAAAGCAATGGAGGCAGAATTGAAAAAGAAATGTTGCAATATAACCAGAGAAGTTATTAAAATCTACTTAGATTTGTGCGAATCTTGCGCTTTAAAGAAAAAATCGAGAAGCAGAGGTCTAGTAGTGAAGCCAATGGTTATGTCAGCCCTGAATTCTCGTTGCCAGGTATGCTTTTTATTAAAAACCCAATACTTAAGAAAATAATGAATAAAAAATAAATTTTTTGGATGTTAATTTCTTACAATTTAAAAGTTAAATCACTTAAGTAAGTCAAAAAATGTCTGTATGTATTATTTCAAGGTTTATATAATTGTATTTTTAGGTGGACCTTGATATGCAGTCGGAGCCCGATGGACAATATAAATTTATTCTGAGCTACCAAGATCACCTCACGAAGTTCGTCGTTCTTCGTTCATTGAAAACTAAAACAGCTGATGAGATTTCTGATACTCCTTTAGACATATTTTGTTTGTTTGGAGCTCCAAACAACGGTAGAGAGAATTACATAGTGACAACGGTAGAGAGTTTTGTAATCAGGTAAATTTAAATGGTTTCAACTTTAAAGGCTTATTTATTTTACTTGCTTATAATTGGTAAGTGGCCTGTGTGCGTAATTCTGAAATTTTTTCTTATGTTTTAGGTCATAAAAAATTTGGCAAGTAAATGGAATGCATTGAAACTTGTACATGGGAAACCACGTCATTCGCAAAGTAAGGGGTCTGTCGAATCTCAAATCAAGATGTTAGAGACACTACGGTAGCATGGATGGCTGACAACAAAACTTCTGGATGGGTAAACGGTCTAAAGATTGTTCAAAACACTAACAACAACAGTTATCATACTGGTATCAAAATGACACCTTAGAAAGCCATGTTCGGTGCACCGCAAAAGAATGGCTTATTAGACTCTATTCTGACAGCTGATGTTGTTAATAGGATTAGCAGCGAGGAAAAATTTGAGGAGGAGCTATCATCGGTTCACAGAAGCCTAGACCAGGAGAAAGTGGATGACCGTACTGAAGACAACAATTTGCCGTATTGACGTAGGCAATGATCAACTCGATCAACCTACAGCTGACACTGATGAAACTGACAATATGCTTTGACCAGTGTGCAATGAAATATTATATGAAGGCAGAGCATGCTTTGAATGTGCTCGACATTTCCATCCAGGATGTTCCAGTGAACCAGGTCTAAATTTTGACTTGCCTTTATGTTCACTTTGCTCAAAGAAAACTGCTTTTAGAAATGCTCGAGAAAAGTGTAAAATTGGCTTAAAGCAGCAGGCTGAGCGAATGTTGAAAAAAATACTGAAAAGAAGCTAACACCCGTGTCGGTAGGGGACAATGTATTGGTGAACATACCTGAGGTTGAACGTGGGCGATTAGCTCCTCGAAATGTGATGGCAGTCGTGATGAATATAAATGAAGATCTTCACACCCTTGGTACAAAACATGGAACGTTGGACAAACAGTTTGCCAGAAATCAATTTCAAGTGATTAAAAATAAATTTATAAAAACTGACGAGGTACCCGAAGAACCAATTAATATAAGACATGAAGCGTCTGGGTTAAAACAAGGTTTCGTGAAATGCGGTTGCAATAAAAGTTGTGCAGGAAAATCGTGCAAGTATTTCAAAAACAAATTAAAATGCAATTCCAAATGCCACAGCAACACTGCTTGTGCTAATAAGTAGGCCTCATAAGTAGGGGTGGAAAAACAATTTTGAATTGTTTAATAAAACATCTAGAGCTGGAACAGAAGATACTGTTAAACAACCACTGTATTATATTTCGATTCATTATTATTCACACGTGGTGAAGAAATTCCAAGAAAAAGTATCACAAATCTGGTTGACGCAACTTCGAGTGAGCTGATTGACACCCAGGTAATTACCGCTAAAACTAATAATTACTAACAAAAAATCAATTTATTTAATTATCAACTCCCGGTTTATAATACAATTTTCAAAGCTTCGACTATAATTCGCTAACTATTTTTAAAATAATTTGATTTTTGTTAATTCTGTGTTTAAGTGTACATGAATTTATTTATAAATTCATGTTTAGAATTCACTTCTTGTATTAACCACTTTTTTTCCTAAATTTTACTGTACTGTTTTCTTTTATTTCTTTCATTTTCAATAATTATAATCGTTGCTGAGACTTTGCGTTTCAGTTAAAATGAAATAACTATGATCTGAACTGCACTGGATAGGGAACTAGTGTGTGGTGAACATGTATCGTTCGTCAGTGATATTCGAGATAGCGCATTCATGGATTTCACTCAGAAGAGGGCGTGTGCCCCCCCCCCCCAACCAGTGTAGGATAATATACACAATACGATTGTGATTTAATAAAAATTATAACTATCAATTACTCTGGAATTTAAACATATATTTTGGCCACTGTTCTACACTATCCTCAAAATACATTTATTATTAGATAACATTCGGTATTTTGATTAAAAATATACTTACATCAAATTTCAGTTATCAGAAAAATTATGAAACCCCCGATTACTTATTAAGTAGTTTTTTAGGGCAATAACAATTTTAAAGAAGACAATCAACATTAAACACTGAAATTCACAAACGCTTCTGTTTCCAAAGATGTACGCATACATCTAACAATTTCCACAAATATACATATATACGAGTATGTTATACTCAAACACCGGATTCGGCCATTTACCGAAATTTTTGCCCACGACGCGATGTGGACAGACCAAAATACCCATAATGCGACGTGGTGATCTGTATTCGGTCATTGTCCGAAACTAAATGTCCACAACGTGTTGTGTGTAAACGCAGTTGCTCAATAGCCAATGTAGATTCTTCCTTCGGACTTTGCGCAAAATGGTATATTACCCACAACGCGTCGTGAGTATGAGCCTTTGTCCACAACGCGTTGTGTGTATTTCGTATTTGCATAAAGACCGAAATAACGTTCCTCACAGTGAGGCTGAGCGTGTCGCGACATGTCTGCCCCCACCATCGCACCGCCACTCGCACCACTCCACTCTGCTCTGCCAGTACGCACTTGTTCTTTGTGTGCAGTAGATAAAACAAAATTACCAGTGTGCCAGTGGTTTTGATTACTCGAAAAATGGAGAATAACTTTTATAGCAAGCTTCAAGTATTGTCAGGAAAGGACGGTTCTGACCGTAGCTTTATTACTGACGACGTGCGGTATGCAGAAATAATGAGAGAAGTAAAGGAGGCCAAAGAGAACAAGAAAAATGAGTATCCTTTATCTTTCAAGCAATATCGTCGTTTGAACCGTTTTGACGTCATAAACATCGGCGAGAGTGAAATGCTCATTGAGAAGACAGAAAATCAAATGACGGATATCAAATACTTCTGTCGTATTAAAGAAATGTTTAATGCAATTAATACGGCACATATAAAAAAAAAATAGAAAAAGCAATGGAGGCAGAATTGAAAAAGAAATGTTGCAATATAACCAGAGAAGTTATTAAAATCTACTTAGATTTGTGCGAATCTTGCGCTTTAAAGAAAAAATCGAGAAGCAGAGGTCTAGTAGTGAAGCCAATGGTTATGTCAGCCCTGAATTCTCGTTGCCAGGTATGCTTTTTATTAAAAACCCAATACTTAAGAAAATAATGAATAAAAAATAAATTTTTTGGATGTTAATTTCTTACAATTTAAAAGTTAAATCACTTAAGTAAGTCAAAAAATGTCTGTATGTATTATTTCAAGGTTTATATAATTGTATTTTTAGGTGGACCTTGATATGCAGTCGGAGCCCGATGGACAATATAAATTTATTCTGAGCTACCAAGATCACCTCACGAAGTTCGTCGTTCTTCGTTCATTGAAAACTAAAACAGCTGATGAGATTTCTGATACTCCTTTAGACATATTTTGTTTGTTTGGAGCTCCAAACAACGGTAGAGAGAATTACATAGTGACAACGGTAGAGAGTTTTGTAATCAGGTAAATTTAAATGGTTTCAACTTTAAAGGCTTATTTATTTTACTTGCTTATAATTGGTAAGTGGCCTGTGTGCGTAATTCTGAAATTTTTTCTTATGTTTTAGGTCATAAAAAATTTGGCAAGTAAATGGAATGCATTGAAACTTGTACATGGGAAACCACGTCATTCGCAAAGTAAGGGGTCTGTCGAATCTCAAATCAAGATGTTAGAGACACTACGGTAGCATGGATGGCTGACAACAAAACTTCTGGATGGGTAAACGGTCTAAAGATTGTTCAAAACACTAACAACAACAGTTATCATACTGGTATCAAAATGACACCTTAGAAAGCCATGTTCGGTGCACCGCAAAAGAATGGCTTATTAGACTCTATTCTGACAGCTGATGTTGTTAATAGGATTAGCAGCGAGGAAAAATTTGAGGAGGAGCTATCATCGGTTCACAGAAGCCTAGACCAGGAGAAAGTGGATGACCGTACTGAAGACAACAATTTGCCGTATTGACGTAGGCAATGATCAACTCGATCAACCTACAGCTGACACTGATGAAACTGACAATATGCTTTGACCAGTGTGCAATGAAATATTATATGAAGGCAGAGCATGCTTTGAATGTGCTCGACATTTCCATCCAGGATGTTCCAGTGAACCAGGTCTAAATTTTGACTTGCCTTTATGTTCACTTTGCTCAAAGAAAACTGCTTTTAGAAATGCTCGAGAAAAGTGTAAAATTGGCTTAAAGCAGCAGGCTGAGCGAATGTTGAAAAAAATACTGAAAAGAAGCTAACACCCGTGTCGGTAGGGGACAATGTATTGGTGAACATACCTGAGGTTGAACGTGGGCGATTAGCTCCTCGAAATGTGATGGCAGTCGTGATGAATATAAATGAAGATCTTCACACCCTTGGTACAAAACATGGAACGTTGGACAAACAGTTTGCCAGAAATCAATTTCAAGTGATTAAAAATAAATTTATAAAAACTGACGAGGTACCCGAAGAACCAATTAATATAAGACATGAAGCGTCTGGGTTAAAACAAGGTTTCGTGAAATGCGGTTGCAATAAAAGTTGTGCAGGAAAATCGTGCAAGTATTTCAAAAACAAATTAAAATGCAATTCCAAATGCCACAGCAACACTGCTTGTGCTAATAAGTAGGCCTCATAAGTAGGGGTGTTATGAGAGTTCTAACGCGGAAGTGACGTCATTACTCGTTGTAATGACGTCATTACTCGTTGTGACCCGTACTCGTTGCTCCTCCGGCAGTCGTTTCTCATGTACTTTGACGGATTCGGCAATCTGCGCCCTCCTGTCGAGCTAATACGGTACTTTGGATCGAACGTGACCGACGTTCGTTACAATTACACACGGAAACAACCGTCGGACACAGTCGTCTGCGGACATTTATGTTTGGAGTTTTTGACATCGAACGATCAGTAAACGACAAGATGTCTTCGCTTACGGTCACCGTCACGGGAACGGATCCGAGCCCACTGGTTTGTGACTTTTTCCGCCGCTTGAACTGACAGACGGTGAATGGTACGCGGGACTACTGGATTTTACCATGTACAACTCTATACCGAACGTGGAAAGCGGAAGAAACAACGTCTTTTCCGTACTAAAAGGACCACGTAAAACGTTAGAACTTGTCAAAATACCGACTGGTGTGTACGAAATCAGTGATATCGAAACGTACCTGAAGAAAGCGCTATTAGACCCGAAATTTGATCTACGACCCAATAATAACACACTGAAATGCGAACTTTATTGTTCATACGAGATCGATTTCGGGAGTACGGAACACACAATCGGTACCATGTTGGGTTTTTCCAAGAAACGCAAGTTAGAAGTGTATATATTACACACGTCGGACGCGCCTGTAAACATTAACAAAGTGAACGTTTTGGAGATAAGGTGTAACGCTGTACAAGGTTCGTACAAGGCGGGACGAAACGAGCATATACTGCACTCGTTCTATCCGACGGTCGAGCCAGGATTCAAGATAGTCGAAACGCCCAGAAACGTCATTTATTTTCCACTTAACGTACTACAATTGCGTAACGTTACAGTGTCCGTACACGATCAGGACGGTGATATCGTTAATTTTCAAGTCGAAGTCATCACCGCGCGTATACATCTGAAACGTGAGTAGTAATCATGGGATTTTATTTCACCGACACCCCGGTGATGAAGAGCGGCGGTGGCGACGGTGGCTCGCACCACAAGATAAAAGAGGACGACACTTTCGGTAAAGGTATCAGTAGACGTTCGTCGTTGACACGGTTAACAGCAACTAACAGGCGCTACCTGATTTCACTAGGATTCAAAATCAAGAAAAACAAGTAACATGAGGGACAGCAGTGTCGTCTTATCGGTCGAACGCCGACCATTTTTTGAAGACAACATCACACATTACGAATATCATCCGCACGCACCGTACGCGTCGGCGTCACGATACGGAAATAATGATGAGATACGCATACCTATCCTGCAACAGGAAGTCTTCACTTTACCGATGGAAAGTTTCCTGTACGTTGAAGGCAAGTTGAACAAAAAGACCGCCAGCACCGATACTGTGAACGTGAAAATGGTCAACAACGCGATCGCGTTTCTCTTCGAAGAAATCCGTTACGAACTGGCTGGTGTGGAAGTCGATCGTACCAAGAGCGTCGGTATCACGTCCACTATTAAAACCGTGCTATCTGCCGGCAAGCAGGACATTGTTTCGATGCAAAACGCCGGTTGGGTTGCTCCTACAGCTAACGAGCTAACGCCGACCGGCAAAAACGGAGAATTCAACTTTTGCATACCGTTGAGGATGCTGATGGGATTCGCCGAGGATTTCACACACGTAATATTAAACATGAAACAGGAACTGATACTGTTGCGCACTTCCACCGACGTTAACGCTCTTTTCTCGTCCACGGATGCACCCGCTAACGCTGATATAGAACTGACCAAAATATCTTGGATGATTCCGTTTGTGTACGTGAACAACGAAGTGCGGATACGACTGTTGGAAATCATACGCAAGGACCTACCACTATTCTTACCGTTTCGCAGTTGGGAACTGCACAAGTACCCGGCTTTACCGACGACCGACAGACAGACTTGGACGGTGAAAACAACGACACAACTGGAGAAACCGCGGTACGTGATACTCACCTTCCAGACAGCCAGAAAGAACAATCTGAAAAAACGCGCAGGCGAATTCGATCACTGCAAGGTGACCAACGCGAGACTCTTTCTGAACGACAAATACTATCCGTACGATAACCTGAACCTGGATATCGATAACGGATGTTGCGCATTGCTGTACGATATGTATACACGATTTCAAAAATCGTACTACCATAGAAGTCAACCCAACGTACTTCCAACACCGACCGAGTTCATAACGAAAGCACCGCTATTCGTCTTCGATTGGAGCAGACAGGACGAGTCGCTCAAGTCTTCACCAGTCGACGTCAGATTGGAATTCGAGTCATCGGACAATTTCCCCGCTCAGACCGCGGCCTACTGCTTGATACTGCACGATTCGCTCAACGTGTACACTCCGTTATCCAACACGGTGCGCAGACACAATTAAACGATTACTGTATATTATTGTTTTTGCTGTAAATAGAATGTTGCTTATTGTTTTTGATGTAAATAGAATTTTGCTTTTTAGTATGTTATGTATGCATTATATGTATGTGATTTTTTTTTATTAAAAAATGTAATAAATTTTCATGTATTTTTATGTTCTTAATACCCGTAACCTAGGAGGGGGAAACGTCTTATTATTATCCCCTCCTCCCTATTCTTCACTCAGTGTTTCATCGGCACAAGTCGCAAGAGGACGCACAAGATGCTTTCAAACGATCGCGAGGATGACGATAACAATCCCAACAACAACAACAACAACCGCTATTTCAGACAGTGCGGTGAACCGACAATAATGATCAAGTCCTTATCACCGGACGATAAAGAAGTGCAAGTCGCCTTAATTCAAAAAATCATATCCCCGTACCCGCGTTACAGAAGCTTTGAAAACCGTTTAAAGAGTTTTAAAGAATGGCCTATATCGTTGACGATAACACCTAAAGAAATAGCAGAAGCAGGTTTCTTTTACAGCGGATGCAACGATAGAGTGATTTGTTTTTGCTGTGGAGGCGGTTTAAACAAATGGGAACGTGGAGAAAATGCTTGGACAGAACACGCGCGTCATTTCCCTGTGTGCTCTTACGTAATGTTAGCGAAAGATAAAAAATTTATCATCAAGGCACTGGGCATCGTTACCGAACCGGTAGCAGCGGCAGAAGCGGCAGCAACGGCAGCAGAGAACGAACAACGCACCGACACGTTCAAAGAGAACATAAAAAAGGAAGAAGGGGGCTCGAATCGTGATACATTGTGCAAAGTTAGTTACGCGCAAAATCTTGAAGTTGTACTTATTCCCTGTCGACATTTTGTCACATGTGTGAATTGCACCATCACCCTAAATACGTGTCCCTTATGTAGAACCGCAAACACCGCTTACATGAGAGCGTATATCTAGTTCGTTTTCACGCTTTAATTTCATCGCATAGTGACTACAGCGTTTGAAAATCTATGTTACTGCTGAGACAGAAGTGTTTATACCCCCTCCACCAATCTCGCATACCTCAGTGTTTGAACAGTACGCGTTGAGGACGGACGCATGGAGCTGTTAACTCCGTACGAGTACAGGCGTTGCAGCGACTTAAAGCACGCAGTACTGTACCCTATAGAAATTTTTGTATACGACGTTTTGACACAGAAATTTGTTGCAGTGATACGTGACGAGCAGGTAAGGTACAAAGTAAACGTACCGAAAAAATTCTTGACGAACGTCTCACGACATACAACGTGTCTGTTCCGCAAGACGGACGGATCAGCAGCGTTTCTAGTGTCACCGAACACGTTGTTTGTAACGAAAAAAGGATGAGCAACGACAAGCTAGCAGTCATACTTGACTTTCACTGTTTCATCGACAACGATGGTAACGAACTCGTTAAGGAACTAGCCATTATGGACGTCACCGCATTTGCCAGCAGGCATTGGATATTTGTACCTCCAGCGGGCACAATCGTTTCGAATCACAAACACATGAGGACAAACCGATGGTTAACGGACTATTATCATGGTCTAGAGTGGACGGACGGGGACACATCGTACGACCATCTTGTGCCTATATTAGTAAAATATACGTTTCCTTTTAACTATGTTTTCGTAAAAGGATTGCAAAAAAAAAAGATTTCTGGAGAAGCGTATCGTACATTACAATATTATAAATTTAGAAGATTTCGGTTGTCCCAAACTCGAACAATTACATTCAATACATGGAACAGCCTGTCTCACGCACCACTTATTTCCGGAAATATGCACAAATCATAGAGTACACGCTTTACGCGAGTCGGTTGTATCGGATTTTAGAATAATCAATATGTTTCTGGTAAATTACTAATTGGATACATTGTTGTTTAGCGCTTACGTAATAATATCAACCGTCGCCTACCCCCCTCCTCCCCTCTGTGGAATTAGATTACATCACCCTGTCTAGACATATAAAAAAATTAGTGCCACCGACATGTTCGAACACGCATAAAAAAAAATAATTATTAACGTCGTCGACTTGTTCCCGCACGCTCGAGTGGAGTCGATGACATCACCCTGTCTAGACGTACCATTTATATTATTGTGTGGGGCGCTCATAGTAAAAGAGTATTGTCTTCTGCTTTGGTCCATCATGAAAAACCACTTCACTTGTAAAAATTGTGTAACACGCATTATGCGTGGTAGAAAGGAACATTGGGTCAAATTCGACAGCGGTCGTCCTTGATTTCGGGCGTGGTTAACTATAGCATCTTTATCGCCTTTGTCTCCCTGCTTTGCATCTTTGTCGCCTTTGTCTCGCTGTTTTTTGTCATCAGGTGTGGATTACCTGATACCTTCACTTTCGTATGCATCCATGTGTGGGCTTTTCTGTATAAAAGCCGCACGATTTGCTCAGTTAGAATACAAAACATCGCAGGAATCTGACAGGACATCATTAGAAGTTCACGTACGAGGTGAGTTTATTTTAAATTATTTTTCTGTAGTCTATTATCAGCAAGCAATTATTTTAAATAAAATTGATTTTTTTTAATTGCTTGAATAACACGCAACGCTCGTTCTAATAGTTTGTTTTTAAATTAATCTTTAGTTTCTTTATCATGAAGTAATTATTTTAAATTAAAATTTAATTTTTGTTTATAGTGTACAAAACATCGCAGGAATCTTCCAGCACATAAGGGTGAGTTTGTTTTAAATTATTTTTTGTAGTCTATTATCAGCAAGCAATTATTTTTTCTTTAATTGAATAATACATGAACGGTCGGCGCACAACGCTCGTACATGGACGGTAGGCGCACAACGCTCGTACATGAACGGTCGACGCATAACGCTCGTTCTAGCAGTTTGTTTTAATATTTATTGTTTATTTTCTGTAGTATATTATGAGACAAGTGAAGCAATTTTTTTATTAATTGATTGTATGTAATAACGCATGACTTTCTAGCTTGTACATTGACTGATGAATAGTTGTATTGTTATTTAGAATAGTGTCAATGTTCGAAGGCCTTTTGAAATCTTTCGTAACAGTATCATGAAGTAATTATTTTAAATTATTAATTGAATAACACCTGAACGGTCGACGCACAACGCTCGTTCTAGCAGTTTGTTTTAATATTTATTGTTTATTTTCTGTAGTATATTATGAGACAAGTGAATCAATTTTTTTATTAATTGATTGTATGTAATAACGCATGATTTTCTAGCTTGTACATTGACTGATGAATAGTTGTACTTTTATTTAGAATAGTGTCAATGTTCGAAGGACTTTTGAAATCTTTCGTAACAGTATCATGAAGTAATTATTTTAAATTAAAATTGTATTTTTCTTTAATTGAATAACACATGAACGGTCGGCGCACAACGCTCGTTCTAGCAGTTTGTTTTAATATTTATCGTTTAGTTTCTGTAGTATATTATGAGACAAGTGAAGCAATTTTTATTAACTGATTGTATGTAATAACACATGACGTACTAGCTTGTACATTGACTGGTGAATAATTGTACTGTTATTTAGAATAGTGTCAATGTTCGAAGGGCTTTTGAAATTAAATAGAGTGAAATGTTACAGCAATAACGTTTAATTGAAACAAATAAAATACATTAACGCAAAATATATTACAAGTTAAAATACATAATAATAATTGTAAACAGATGCACAATGACAATTGTGTATAATTAAAAACAAATTAAATATATGTAAACACACTATATTATGATTTAAATACAATTGCATGTAATTACAAATTAAAATACATATGTAAACGTACACGCATACAATGACAATTGTGTACATTTAAAACAGTTGAAATATATGTAAGCTAAAAGTTAAAATACATAATATGTATACACACGCACAAGCGCACACAATTAATTGTAATGACGATTGCTTATAATTAAAACAAATGAAATACGCCTAAGCGTTACATGGTAAATAATCCATACACATACACATACATTATGAAATACAAATATATTTGTTATTAAACGTGATATTTCAATCTAATGTCCCTGGATTAATCTAATGTTCCCACGCCAATTACAGCATTGCTCATATTTTACCTCCATTACTAGTGTATATTTTTGTTTCTATTTTTTTTCTATTTCCATTACCTCCAATAATTTTTTTGTATTCTATAGCGCTAATGGCCACGAACTTAGCAATGATTTTTCAATTTAAAATACAATATGTAAACGCGCTCACAATTGCGTAAAATTAAAACAATTGAAATACATGATATGTAAACGCACATACAATGACAATTGTGCAAATTTAAAACAGTTGAAATATATGTAAGCACGTTATATTTTGAAGTTAAAATGGTGCGCGCGCGCGCGCGCACACACACACACACACAGTGAATTGTAATGACAATTGCTTATAATTAAAACATGAAATACGTCTAAGCGTTATACATTAAACAGTAAATAATACATTATGAAATACAAATATAAATGTTCAGTCCATTGGGTCTTAGTCTAAAATGTCCACCACGTAAGCCCTGTCTTTTTCTCCACGGTATACGAGATGTAGTGAATATGGCGTTAAATTTTTTAATTCGTCGTCATCGAAGACGCCCGCGTATCTTTTCGGCAGATAAACGTGATATTTCAATCTACTCTCCCTGTATTCCTGGATAGTGGCAATTACGGCATTCCCGTATTTTCCTTCTGTGTTTTGCAGTTCTTCTATTGGGTATTTTACTCCCATTACTAGATCTTTAATTTTTTTATATTCAATAGCGCTGATGGCCGCGAACTTAGCAACGAATGAAGTCATTTTTTCCAAATGAAGAACCTGTTTTCCGCTCGCACGTCTGTCAAGGTCTGAATTAATAACGTTTGATCGTACCGGTATAAGAAGGGTGAATGTTGAGTAGGGGAAAACCGGTCAGCGCAGGGGAGGGGGGACCCACTCGTTGCGGTTATTATTAACCCTGCGAAACAGGATGCAGCTGCTTTCCCACGCCATGTTCAGCGGGTTGGTGGGGGGAGCCGACCTGGTTATTTTTTTCATACGTCTAGACGGGGTGATGTCATCGACTCCACTCGAGCGTGCGGGAACAAGGTAAAACAACTGAATGCGACAATTACCGTGGAATTGCGGTGACGAGTTCAATAAGTAGAGTGTATGGAAAACTTCTGAAGAAAAAAATTGAACATCAATACCCGGACATGGAAGCAGAGGAACAATCTGGTTTTCGGACGGGGAGATCAACCATAGATCACTTATTTTGCTTGACGCAAATCATAGAAAAGAAAACTGCTGTAAACCAAGAAGTGCACTGCCTATATGTTGACCTTACGAAAGCGTATGATAGTATTTCGCACACCAAACTTTGGCTGGCACTTCAACGAACAAACATCGCCTCCACTTTAATCGAAGCGGTTAAGACTTTATATAACGGAGTGAAAGCGCACGTAAAAATTGGAAGTAAAGTCTCAAAAGGATTTAATGTTAGTAAGGGCCTGAAGCAGGGATGTTGTCTCTCACCGACACATTTTAAGATATACTTGGAACAAGCCCTCAAAAACTGGAAAAAGAAATGCCACAAAATGGGGATACCTCTCATTGGCAACACAGTGTACACATTGTGTTTCGCTGACGACCAAGTCGTGGTAGCGCAGGACTATCACGACATGGAATACATGACGCGAAAACTTATATAAGCTATGGGGTCTTGAAGTAAACACAAAGAAAACGGAGTATATGTGCATTAGTGGGGAACAGAAGAATTTAATTTTAGAAGACGAACAAGAAATAATAAATTGCAGTAGCTATAAATATCTAGGAACAGCAGTTACACAAGATGGTAGTCTAGATAAAGCGATACGAGAAAGAAATAACTTGGGAAGAAAATCAATAGCATTGCTGAACAACATATTGTGGGACCAACAAATATCAAAACAAAATAAACATCGTATATACAATGCAATTGTGAAACCAATTACGTCATACGGGTGTGAAATATGGCCAATAACACAAAGAACAGAAAAATTGTTGGAGGCTACTGAGATGGATTATTGGCGAAGAGCGGCAGGGAGGTCAAAACTGGAAAAAGTAAGAAACGTCAGAATCCGGGAGATAATGGGGCTACAGTGCTCTATTGTTAACGACATAAGAACAAAACAGCTAAGATGGTTTGGACATGTGCAAAGAATGCCGGATAATCGACTCCCCAAGCAAATTTTGGGATGGACACCATATGGTCGTAGGCGAAGAGGAAGACCTAGGTTGAGTTGGCGAGAAGGCATCAATCGGGCAATGAGAGACCGGGAATTGGAAGATGAATCACGGTTGGATCGAGACCAATGGAGACTAGGGATCAGAAGACGTAGGATAACGTTATGAGCCGATTTATACATATATATATATATATATATATATATATATTACATTTAATATTTATAATTAAATTTACCTCAAGATGTTATTTTTATCCTTTATTGGAACATGTTTCGGGCACTATCTTGCACCCATCCTCAGCCTTCCGGTTTTTCTGTCTGGTGAAGTACATATGCTTTGCTGGTTGACTACTATTATTGTGGCTTCCTGTTGGCTTCTGGTATTTCAAATTGGTTTTATTGTGTGTGATTGTGGTGTATGTGTTAGTTTTTTGTGTATTTTCTATGTTGAGTGCTTTGAATATTGTGTCATGTTTTGTATTGATTTGTATTTGTTCAGGTATTAGTTTGTTTTCTGTTTTATGTTTGTATATCTGTAAATTTTCCCAAATGTTCAAAATGGTGCCTTTGTGTGGTATATGTTTTATTAGTGTTACATTGGTTATGTCTGGGAATTCATGTCTTGTGTTTATTGCGTGTGTGGCTAAATTGGATTGATATATTTCTGGTTTTTTGTATGCATTTAGGTGTTCAAAATAACGTTTTTTCAGCTGTTTTTTTGTTTGTCCTATGTAACATTTATTGCAATCTTGGCATTCAATTTTGTATATGCCGTTAGTTGTTGTATTATCTTTATTGTGTGAGCTATTTAGATTTTGTAATTTATTTTTATTAGTTTTGTATGCTATTTTTATATCTGTGTTTTTAAATAGTTTTGTTAGTTTTGTCATTTTATTATTTATGTATGTGAATGTGGCCCATGTTTTGTTGTTGTTATTATTTATGTGTTGTTCAGTTTGATTTATTCTTAATTCTTCAGTTTTTATTTTATATTTGATTTTATTTTCTATTTTGATCACAGTATTTTTATTGTATCCATTTTCATAACCAATTTGGTATATTATATTTCTTTCTTTGTCAGTTTCTTGTTTGTTTAGGGGAATTTTGTACATTCTGTTAAATAGCGAATAAAATGCTGCCATTTTATGTTGTGGTGGGTGGTCAGAATGGTTAGGTATAATGATGTTAGTGGAAGTTGGTTTTCTATATTGTTTAAACTTTGTACTGTGTTGTCAGTTGTAAGCAGCCTACTAACATTGCACGGCACGCGCGGATGACGTCACGCTTTTATCAAACCTTGCAATCGGCCAGCCTAGCCGACTGCAAGCCAGTATTAGTTTAGTTTATAACACGACTCCGAGCGCAACTCTCGTTAAACACTTCTCTTACAGCCGCGGCTTTTGGCTATTATACAGCATGCATTTATAACATTTCACTTTAATCGTCTACCTGCGTCCATCTGCAATGGACCACGATTTCATTCAAATTTAATCTCGGGCATTATCGCCTCAAATGCTTCCGCACGTGCCGATCGTAACTAACAAACCAAATTATTCAATAAACGCATGTTCAATATCTCAAATACAGTCCACTTCTTTCTAACAAACAATCCAGCTTTCCTTATTAGCGTCTTTGGAATAACTCGCGATTCTTCAAGAGCTTCCAAACCGCAACATTTTTGGTCCCACCGGACCGGATTTCACATTTCAGGCCAAAAACGACATCATTTTTGGTCCAATCAGGCAGGATTTCACATTTTCAGGCCAAAACAAACTACATCATTTTTGGTCCCAACGGCACAGATTTCTCATACCTGAGTACACAGGCGACAACATTTATTTATATACATCATTTCTGGAAAAACCAATCTGAAGTTAATCACGACAGACGGGCATCATTTTCGTCCTGAGCGACACCATTATCGTGAAGCACGTAGCAGTCATCTCGACAAGATTCAGCCAAGCAGTAGACCAGAGACGACGGGACGAAACAGGACAACATTTTCGAGATTCCACAGCTTTAAATGATGGAGGGTACAACATGAGGCAACGGCTAACCGGCAGAGACAGGAGGTGTAGCAGCTCCAAACGGGATCGAAGCCAGCTTCATCACGAATGGATCGACGGCCACGTGACTATAAACTTTACCTATATTTGATTTATTTTTAATAATATTTCACCCAGTGTGTATTTTTGACATATTTATATAAACAATTAACTTATTACACAATATAAATTAATAGATGGTTGGCAGCTCATTATCAGTCAGAACTTTAAAGATAAAGCTATACTTTGTAATCATTTAGATTTATAATTTCAATAATTTAACTGCCAACGAGTTTGACTAGTTAGAGAGAGTAAGTTTATGTGCAAACCAACGATCGCTAGCTACCAAACGTATTTAAACTCATTCAAAATTAAGTTTGTGGTTCACATGCTCGATGCTCAATTGTTTCTAAATATCTTTCCCTTTTTTATCTCAAACTGTAATAATGGCCGATGTAAGGGCTCTGATAAAAAAACGAGGTACAATTAAGGCCTCAATATCCCGAATAAATACCTTCGCGGATAATTTTGATTTGTTAAACAGCGATCCTCATGCGCTCAAAATAAAACTGCGTCATTTGATGGAATTATCCACCAAATATGATGAGATACAGTCACAAATCGAGGCTGAGGAAGCAGACGTTGCGTCAACAAGTGATAGAGTGCAAACGGAGGACGATCTCTGTGCTATAGAATGTAAATTGCAACACTTGTTGGAGCAATCTGAGCACTTGAACCAAAAACCACTAATTAATACTGATGGTAAACAGCCTAAAACAACCCCCATTCAATTGGAACCAATAAAATTACCACGGTTCGAGGGTAGTATTGTGGAATGGCAACATTATTACCATATTTTTATGGAACTAATTCATGTCAGAACAGACCTGACAGATATACAGAAGCTTCATTATTTACACTCGTCATTACATGGCGAGGCGTTAACGTAATAAAATCATTACCCATAACACATGAAAATTACGCGGTGGCTATCGATCTGTTGAGGAATAGATATGATAGTAAGCTGATTGTCTCCGCTCACCACGTGTGGAATGTCCTAGACGTACCATTAGTTCAGCAGGAATCCCAAGGTAGCATATCGCAATTTATTGATCAAATCTCTGCAAATATAAACGCTTTAAATAATCTCAAACTGCCAGTCAACACGTTTGAAATTATTGTCGTAAATTATCTAGCCAAAAAACTTGACAGTTACACTTTACGTTTGTGGAAAGAGAGTTTATCGGAGCATAAACTCCCTGATTTTAATAATTTTATAAATTTTTTAAATTCACGTAGGAAACTACTGCAAAATATCGATAACGCGACTAGCCCAACGAGCAGGTTGAACAAAAGCGATAAGTCTCCTTATCGCAAGGCAGTTAAACAGATAAGCAATCCAAAGGGCGCATTCCACTCACTTATTAGAAATAATTTATGCAGGCTATGTAACGGTGAACATAGACTTAGCGATTGCCCACAGTTTATATCGCTGTCTATCCCTGATAGAAAAAATGCGTTACTAAAAAACAAACTTTGCTTAAACTGTCTCCGTTCGGGACACGAGGGTTCAAAATGTCCCTCCAAATTTTCGTGTAAAAAATGTTCTAGGCGTCACCACACCATGATTCATGTCCCCAACAGGGACGTAACTTCTGTTAACAACCAGTGCTCACTGAAATCACAGACCAATAAATCGGTATTGTTATCTACCGCCGTCTGTATGACATACAATAAGGTCGGCAAAAAATTTCCCGTTAGGATATTACTGGATTCCGGTTCTCAAGCGAACTTTTGCACAATGGATTTCGCCCGCAGGTTGGGTCTCCAATTAGTTAAATCGCAATTGCCCATCACGGGTATAAACGACTTTCCCAGGCTGAATTCAGCACTAATGTAAGGCTACATTCACGCTATAAACCCTTCACGTTAAACGTACATTGTGCCGTATTACCCAGTATAACTAATAATTTACCGGCGGAGTCATTCAATCTTACCTCTTTAAATTTACCCAAGCGCATATTCCTGGCGGATCCTCACCTACATTGCTCATCGCAAGTCGATATATTAATCGGCGCTCAATATTTTCTACAATTAATTGAACCTGTGAAATATACGCGCGGACCACACTTTCCTATAATTCAGGAAACCAAGTTAGGATTTATTTTGGCCGGTGACTTACCATTCAACGTCGACATGACTAGAACGGTTTCTTCATTTATGGTCTGTAAGGATGATAATCAGGTTTCCTCGCAACTAAAGGAATTTTGGAAGTTGGAGGAAATCTCTAGTCGCGAAACCCGATCTGAGGACTCACCGTGTGAAAGGCATTTCGTGAAAAACACTAGCCGCAATCGCGACGGGAGATTCGTGGTAGCCCTGCCCCGCAGATCTGATAAATCTTATTTGGGAGATTCTCTCCGCGGAGCAATACGAAGATTCCAATCGTTAGAATTCAAATTCAAGCAGAACCCTACCCTTTATAAGGATTATAGTGAGTTCATGAATGACTACTTAAGACTTGGCCACATGTCGCCGCTTAATGAATACGATCTGTCGCTTGACAGGTCAGAGATCTTTTATCTGCCCCATCACGCAGTCTTCAAAGACTCTAGCTTAACCACTAAATTGCGCGTGGTATTTGACGCATCCGCTAAAACCACCAATAATTTGTCCCTTAACGACACTTTAATGGTCGGTCCTACGATCCAGCAGGATCTGTTTTCGATAATGGTTCGGTTCCGCACCCACCGATACGTACTTATTGCGGACATTGAAAAGATGTATCGCCAGATCATTGTTAATCCTAAGGATTCAAACTTGCAACGCATTGTTTGGCGTGATGCACCGCATAAGGAATTGAGACATTACGCGTTAAGGACGGTTACATATGGCACTGCTAGTGCCTCCTTCCTTGCTACGCGTTGTCTGGCTCAAATAGCATATGAAAACAAAGCCGACTACCCTACCGCTGCTAAGGCCATAGCAAATGACTTTTACGTAGACGATCTCATAACGGGTTCGGATGATCCGAACAGCTTAGCTGAAATGAAAGGCGAGATCGAGAAGTTGTTGAGGAGGTATGGTTTTTCGTTACACAAATGGTTCTCTAACCACCATAAGATTATGACTCTTCGCGCCCAAGTAACCCGTGACTTCAGCAAGGGTCAAAACGTGCGTACCTTGGGCATACAGTGGAATGTTGAGGGGGATAACTTTTTGTACACCGTTAGGGGTGATGACAATCTAACCGTTCTCAACAAGAGAAGCGTGTTATCAATCATTGCCGGGATCTATGATCCACTAGGTCTAATTGCTCCCATCACATTTTGCTGCAAGCATTTCGTGCAGCAGTTGTGGTTGGCGGGCACTGATTGGGACGAACCCTTGTCCGGGTCACTAGCCAATCAATGGTCGGAATTATACACCCAATTAGTCTCCGACACTCATTTTGAGATTACGAGGTCGGTTAAGAGTTCGAACAGTTGCCCAGTTAGTTCATTGCAGCTGCACGGATTCGCCGACGCTTCGGTTAAAGGTTACGCGTGTTGCATTTATGTGCGGGCGGTCTATTCGAACGGCGCCATATCATCAAACTTGTTGTGTGCTAAATCTAGGGTCGCTCCGCTGAAACAGATAACGCTTCCTAGACTTGAACTTTGTGCTTGTTTATTGTTGGCTCAATTAACGTCCAAGGTTTTAAATGCCGTCGATTACAATTTTGACGGATTATATCTTTATTCGGATTCGATGATAGCGTTGTACTGGATACATCAGCAATCTTCCCGCTGGAAGGTATTTGTGGCTAACCGTGTCGCAGAAATACAGCGTCTTGTTAGCAGCAGGGGAACTTGGCGTCATGTAGTATCGAATGACAACCCTGCCGACGTTTTATCGCGCGGTTGCCTCCCTCGTAGTCTGCACTGTCATGCTCAATGGTGGCATGGTCCCTCCTGGTTGGCTCGTGATGCGGCCTCATGGCCGGTCAGCGCGTTCGACATTAATACTCCCTGTACCTTTCCCGACATTGAAGAGGAGCGTCACAAGCAGGCTCAAACCTCACTAATTGTCGCGTCCTCAACACATAGTTACATTGAAAACTATTCATCTCTTACGAGGCTTATTCGCGTCTTCGCATACTGCCGTCGATTTCTTCGCAATTCTAGGCTCGCGGTGGTTGAAAGAGACACGTCCTTTTTGTCGGCTCAAGAATTGTCTGACACGCTCTTGGTTTTTGTCCGGCAATCTCAGAAGTTGCATTTCGACGTAGAGGTTAGGGAACTTGAGGCACACCGGTGCCTTCCACGCAGTAGTAAAATTCTTGCTCTCAACCCATTCCTGGATAAATCAGGCATTTTAAGAGTGGGTGGACGCTTGCAATTCTCCCCACTTAGCTACGAGACTAAACACCAAATAATTTTACACCCGCACTCTCATCTCACGAGATTAATAATTGAATACGAACACATCCGTTTGTTGCACGCTGGAGTGCAATCAACTCAAGCTTCGCTTAGGCGTAAGTATTGGATCATACACGATAAGTCCTATATCCGCTCAGTGATACATAAGTGTGTCACTTGTTTTCGTTTCCGGGCTAAAGGCGCGAATCAATTACTCGGTCAATTACCCTCTTCTAGGGTCACGCCGTCAAGGCCATTCTCACAGTCGGCCGTGGATTACGCAGGTCCGGTGTTTTTGCGCCATGGCGGGCAGCGCTCTAAGTCCACGACCAAGGCATATATCGCTCTATTTATATGCATGTGTACTAGGGCCATCCATTTAGAATTGGTGTCGGATCTTACTTCCAACGCCTTTATAGCGGCTTTAAAAAGGTTCATATCGCGCCGAGGTATTCCCGCGCAAATATTTTCGGATAATGGCACGAATTTTCGTCGTGCCAACCACACGTTGCATGATTGGTACAAATTTTTAACCTCCAAGGAAGTTGAACAATCTTCTCTGGAGTTTTGCGGTCTCCACGGCATCAAATGGTCCTTTATCCCCCCTTCAGCCCCTCATTTCGGTGGTTTGTGGGAAAGTGGTGTAAGGAGTGTTAAATTCCATTTACGTCGCGTAATTGGCAGTACGATCTTGAATTTTGAGGAATATTCTACCCTTCTTTCTCAAATTGAGGCTTGCCTTAATTCACGCCCGTTATGCGCCGTGTCCGACGATGCTAGAGACCCTGAACCCTTAACACCCGCTCATTTTTTGGTCGGTGCTCCACTGACGGCACTTCCGGAACCCGACTATACACAAGGCAATAATACTCATTTGGGCAGATGGCTTCTGCTCCAAAAATTTACGCAGACCATCTGGAAACGGTGGTCTAGGGATTATCTGCACCAGCTGCAGCAGCGCAACAAATGGCGCACCCCATTTAAAAATTTGAAGGTCGGACAACTTGTCCTCATTTTGGATGACAATTCCCCCCCTCTAGAATGGAAGCGTGGGGTAATTACCAATGTTTTTCCGGGTCAAGATTCCTTAGTACGCGTCGCAGAAGTACGCACCGCGCTAGGTATCTTACGCCGACCCATCCACAAATTATGCCCCCTTCCGGTGGCAACAAGCTAGTCGTTTGCGTGCCTTACGGTGTGTGTGTGTGTGTGTGTGTATGCATGGGTGTGCGCGTGTCACATTACATGGAACACGCCCGGGACATTCCCCGGTGCGTGCATACAAGTCAATTGTATCATAAGCATTGTAACATTGTTAAGTGTCGCTAGCTATTACAGAAATAGTGACTGTGTCTCATATGTACTATCAATTATTATGAATGTTGTGTATCGTTAATGTGTTTGTGTGATTCAAATTCTGAGAACCACAAGTGACAGTTATAGTGGTAATTATTCTATATATGTATTGTATTTTCTAAGGGTCAAAACATTATGAAATTCATTGGGATTGTTATGTCAATATCATGGGGAAATTATTGTATTTTTATGGTGTTATCAATTTATTGTATGCTTGGTGATTGTTAATTGAATTTATATTATGTCCATTATGTCATTGCTCTCTGGCCAGTGCGCCAATTATTGTATCGCTTACGACATGTAAGTCTAATTATTATATTGTTCAATTTAACCGTTAATGTACAAAATCGTCCCGATTTTGGCGGGCAGTATGTTTAAACTTTGTACTGTGTTGTCAGTTGTAAGCAGCCTACTAACATTGCACGGCACGCGCGGATGACGTCACGCTTTTATCAAACCTTGCAATCGGCCAGCCTAGCCGACTGCAAGCCAGTATTAGTTTAGTTTATAACACGACTCCGAGCGCAACTCTCGTTAAACACTTCTCTTACAGCCGCGGCTTTTGGCTATTATACAGCATGCATTTATAACATTTCACTTTAATCGTCTACCTGCGTCCATCTGCAATGGACCACGATTTCATTCAAATTTAATCTCGGGCATTATCGCCTCAAATGCTTCCGCACGTGCCGATCGTAACTAACAAACCAAATTATTCAATAAACGCATGTTCAATATCTCAAATACAGTCCACTTCTTTCTAACAAACAATCCAGCTTTCCTTATTAGCGTCTTTGGAATAACTCGCGATTCTTCAAGAGCTTCCAAACCGCAACAATATATTGCATATTGTATGTGGTTGTTGTATCTTGTGATGATTATGTCTAAATAGTTGATTTTGTTATGTTTTTATTTTTCTTCTGTGAATTGTATTTTGGGATGTATGTTATTGATTTGTTTCAGTATGTTCTCTGCATTTGTGTGTTTGTTATTTGATACATATAGCCCATCATCTACATATCTTATCCATATGCCATTTGGGTCATTTGATTTTATGATATTTTGTATTTTGGTGTCTATGTGTTGTAGGAATATTTCTGCTATTATGCTTGATAATGGTGATCCCATTGCTAAACCTTCTTTCTGTTGATAAATTTTGCTATTAAATTCAAAGTAATTTTGTTTTAGTATCAGTTGGAGACTATTTTTTATTTCGGTTATATATTGTTTGTTTTCATTTTGTTCTTTAAGTTTGTTTATTATTATGTCAATTGTTTCTTCTACTGGGATGTTGGTGAACATGTTTGTTATGTCATATGATGTGAAAAATGTATTTTCATTTATATTTATTGTTTTTAGTTTGTCTATTAATTCGTATGTATTTTTTATGTTATGATGGTTATTTGTTAGATGGTTATTTTTTAGTTTTTGTGCTATTATTTTTGCTATTTTGTATGTAGGAGCTTTTTTGAAATTGATTAATGGACGTATTGGGTTGTTTAATTTGTGTATTTTTATTAAGCTATTCATTTTAGGTGGTTCTGGATTATTATTTATATATATGTCTGTGTTTTTATTGTTGAATATGTTTTTAGTTGTTTTTATTAGTTTTATTGTTTGTTTAAGATAGTTTTCTGTTGGGTTTTTATTTAGTTGTACGCATTTATTATTGTTGATGAAGTCTTCGGTTTTTTTTATGTAGTCTGCTTTATCAATGATTACTGTTGCTTGACTTTTGTCTGCTTTAGTTATTATTAAATTATTGTTCTTTACTTTATTTTTAATTTCTTTTCTTGTTTTATTGTTTTTCTTTTGTTTATCTTTGTTTTTCATTTCACTAGTGATTATTTTTTTAATTATATGTGTTGCTTCTGTTCTTTTTTCTTCTTGTATATTGTCTTTTATTAGGTTAATGGCAAATTCTGTTTCTACTATTAAATTTTCTAGATTTTTGTTTGTATTTTGAGTTATGATAGTTTTTGACATATTGTTTAAATATTCTGTTTCTTTTTTGTTAAATTCTGTATTGCTAAGGTTAATGGTTCGTGGGTAAAATGTGTGTTTATTTTTGTTTTTTTGTTCTTGATTTTTGTTTTGTTGTTTTAATGTGTTAAGTTTTTTGTTGATTGTATAAGTCTTTTTGTTTTTTCAAATCTTATTTTATTTTCTATGTTATTGTATTTATTATTCCAAGTGATTGGATGTAATAAACTTGTTAGTTCTAAGTGTAGTTTGTATATGTCTAGTGTTATGCTATTTTTCTTACTGTGTAATTGATTGATTTCGTTTTGTATCCATAGCCTTTGTGCTTGATTTATAGTTTTTTGTGCAGTCATATTTTTGTTGTTTGTATTTATGTTGATGTATTTAGGTATTAATTTATGTTTTTGGCATTGTCTATTGAAGTATATGTTCATGTTTGTGTTCATTAGTTGTTTTTTCGTGTTTGAAATTTGTTTAATAATTTGGTAATGTGGTTGTATGGAATTGTGGTTATGTTGTTTGTGTACATGTTAATGTATATTTATGTGAGAGGTAATTTGTTTTATATATATTTTCCGTTATTTGGTAGTTGATTTCACTTAATTTGATGCTCACTTCACTATTTTTTTCCACTATACACTTTTGTTTTTGCATTTGTTTTATAACCTCACTTTTCGTTTTTTTTTTTCACTGTAGGCTTATTTACCTTGTATGGTTATATTAATTTAGTCACTTTTTGCTACAGTCCGTTTCTTGATATATATAATACATTTAATATTTATAATTAAATTTACCTCAAGATGTTATTTTTATCCTTTATTGGAACATGTTTCGGGCACTATCTTGGACCCATCCTCAGCCTTCCGGTTTTTCTGTCTGGTGAAGTACATATGCTTTGCTGGTTGACTACTATTATTGTGGCTTCCTGTTGGCTTCTGGTATTTCAAATTGGTTTTATTGTGTGTGATTGTGGTGTATGTGTTAGTTTTTTGTGTATTTTCTATGTTGAGTGCTTTGAATATTGTGTCATGTTTTGTATTGATTTGTATTTGTTCAGGTATTAGTTTGTTTTCTGTTTTATGTTTGTATATCTGTAAATTTTCCCAAATGTTCATTATGGTGCCTTTGTGTGGTATATGTTTTATTAGTGTTACATTGGTTATGTCTGGGAATTCATGTCCTGTGTTTATTGCGTGTGTGGCTAAATTGGATTGATATATTTCTGGTTTTTTGTATGCATTTAGGTGTTCAAAATAACGTTTTTTCAGCTGTTTTTTTGTTTGTCCTATGTAACATTTATTGCAATCTTGGCATTCAATTTTGTATATGCCGTTAGTTGTTGTATTATCTTTGTTGTGTGAGCTATTTAGATTTTGTAATTTATTTTTATTAGTTTTGTATGCTATTTTTATATCTGTTTTTAAATAGTTTTGTTAGTTTTGTCATTTTATTATTTATGTATGTGAATGTGGCCCATTTGTTGTTGTTGTTATTATTTATGTGTTGTTCAGTTTGATTTATTCTTAATTGTTCAGTTTTTATTTTATATTTGATTTTATTTTCTATTTTGATCACAGTATTTTTATTGTATCCATTTTCATAACCAATTTGGTATATTATATTTCTTTCTTTGTCAGTTTCTTGTTTGTTTAGGGGAATTTTGTACATTCTGTTAAATAGCGAATAAAATGCTGCCATTTTATGTTGTGGTGGGTGGTCAGAATGGTTAGGTATAATGATGTTAGTGGAAGTTGGTTTTCTATATATTGCATATTGTATGTGGTTGTTGTATCTTGTGATGATTATGTCTAAATAGTTGATTTTGTTATGTTTTTCTTTTTCTTCTGTGAATTGTATTTTGGGATGTATGTTATTGATTTGTTTCAGTATGTTCTCTGCATTTGTGTTTTTGTTATTTGATACATATAGCCCATCATCTACATATCTTATCCATATGCCATTTGGGTCATTTGATTTTATGATATTTTGTATTTTGGTGTCTATGTGTTGCATACAAAAAACCAGAAATATATAAATCCAATTTAGCCACACACGCAATAAACACAGGACATGAATTCCCAGACATAACCAATGTAACACTAATAAAACATATACCACACACAGGCACCATAATGAACATTTGGGAAAATTTACAGATATCAAACATAAAACAGAAAACAAACTAATACCTGAACAAATACAAATCAATACAAAACATGACACAATATTCAAAGCACTCAACATAGAAAATACACAAAAAACTAACACATACACCACAATCACACACAATAAAACCAATTTGAAATACCAGAAGCCAACAGGAAGCCACAATAATAGTAGTCAACCAGCAAAGCATATGTACTTCACCAGACAGAAAAACCGGAAGGCTGAGGATGGGTGCAAGATAGTGCCCGAAACATGTTCCAATAAAGGATAAAAATAACATCTTGAGGTAAATTTAATTATAAATATTAAATGTATTATATATATCAAGAAACGGACTGTAGCAAAAAGTGACTAAATATATATATATATATATATATATAGTATTTAAAACTTATAATTATATTACCTTAAGATGTTCTATTCCTTATTTGGAACATGTTTCGAGAGTTCCTGTTCTCTCATCTTCAGCAACAGGAACTCTCGAAATATGTTCCAAATAAGGAATAGAACATCTTGAGGTAATATAATTATAAATTTTAAATACTTTATATATGTATCAGGAAACGAACTGTAGGAGAAAGTAATTGAATATATATATATATATATATATATATATATATATATATATATATATTGTAACGACAAGACTCTTCACATGTATTAAGCCACAGTTGTAGTTGTCAATTTGTACCGATAACGTATCAAATTTCGTTACACTTCGTTAATTTCACACGTAACGACTTTCTTACGTCGTATTTGACCTCGCGAATACCTGTTTACCTGTTTTCCTTCTTAAGGGTGATTTTCCCGTTGATAGGCGCCAAATTGTTTGTCCAAAACAATTAAAAAGTTGTCGTCTAACGCAACCGTTTCGTTCAGTGTTGGTCGTCGGAGAAATTCAAATCCTTTTACCCGCGAAGTCGTACCAACCTGTATTTCTTGTAAGAAGAAGTATTACGGTGCTATGTCAATGGATTAAACACATAAAAATTAATTTGTGAAATAATGAACAGGTATTAAAATAAGTATCGGTTTATTAAAGGTCAATTCTGCTGTGAAAAATTACGCTAACCTAAAATTATATTACTTTTGTACTTGTTATGCTCCGGCCATAAATATTTTTGTCACTCAGCGATTGGCTGCGGGTCGATTGATGACACGCTAAAATGTCTACTCTATTTATTCAGACATGTGGTCATTCAATAAGTTCTTTTGATTACGGCCAAAAAAGATTTACAAAATGATTTTTTTTTTTAAATACAAACCTTTACATCAAGTTAATTAATTATAATACTCTTCCTTTACAACAGTTTACTTATGGTTTAAAACAATAGTGAGTTCACTTTACAATACAGGTTAAGTTCGAATTGTGTATAAATCGTCTCTTGTTTCTTAAAGTGTTATTATTGAGTTTGAACAATCTTTTAATACTAGTTATTGAATATTTTATTAATTATTCAGTGTTTATTAAGTTTGAACCAAGTTTTGATATAGTGCATAAATACGTTGAGTGTTGTGAAAAGTCTTGTGGGTGTAGTTAAGTAATTTAGGATTATACTTTACAATTTCATTGATGTTTAGTGGATGATTTTCGTCAGCTCTGGTGTTTGAGTCGTCCTTCTCTAATTTTGGGTTTTATTTCTCGTAATTCGGAGTTAATTTGGTTTAATTTTGTTGCAATGTTCTATCAATCTTGTTTCATCATTGTTAGTAAGTACTTTCTTTCATCCGTTAGGTTTATTTTTACTTATTTCTGTGGATCGACAATTTTATCATCTGCCCTCTTCTGATGCTAAAAATGGACTCTTATTTCGTTTTTTAACGGTTTTAATATAATAATGTTTTGTTGTCATAGCAACCAAATTACTTTCTGTTGGCTGAAAGAATTTTGTACTCATTGTTATGAAGTTTGAGTTTTTGTTCAAAATGAATAAATATTTTCTAACTAAGATATTTTCCTTGTCTTATTACCAATCTGATTATTATAATTATCATTGAATAGCTTTTTTGACGTTAGACATCAAACATGATTATGTTTTGTTATCTCTGGCCTATTTTAACATTCGGCTATTATCATAATTTTGTTATTATGTTGTTTTATGCACTTATTTTATATTTATATTGTTTCTTGGTTTGTTATTTTATGTTTCCTCATCTTTTCCTCTCACTGTTTACTTTCATTTGTGGATATTTTACAGTTTTGGTTCACATCTTTTGAGGCCTACCCTGACCTATATAATGTTTTGGTTTTAATTTTACTCTTAATACTAGTTTTTTATCGGTTTGTTTTGGGTATCTATATATTAATACGTGAAGAGAAATCTTTGTACCCCTTTTTAAGCATATTGCGCGCACGGAGGAGTGTGAGATTTGGCATAGTTAAAGTTTATATGGAGAAGGAGTGCAGAAAGGTAAAATTTATATATAATATGTGCTACAAATACTTTAAATAAAATAAAATAAAACATTCATTTGCACTTGAAAATTCATTTAAACTTTTTCAAACAATGGTAATTGTTAAAAATAAATTAATTTTGTTGCCAGGCAACAATAGTCTGTGGAGTGTATGTCAAAGCAAAAAAGAGTTTATTTTATATTTTGTATATTAGATATCTGTGTTGTATGTATTAATGTGCAGTTGAAAGTGAAATACAGCTTGCTTGATACTGACAGATTGACTGAATGAGATTTGTTGGAACTGATTTCAAATTTTCCTTTTTCAACTAGTCTGTGGAGTGTCTGTCAGGCAAAAAGCGTTTATTTTACTATTTTGAGTATTAGATATCTGTGTTTTATATATTAATGTGCAGTTGAAAGTGAAATACAGCTTGCTTAATATACACCTGTTGCAAAAGAAAATTTTGTAGCAGCAATTTGAATTGACTTACTCTCGCCTAATTATTATTGGTGGTTTCAAAAAAGTGAGTACATTTTATTATTTTTAAATTAAACCCTGTCTAATCTTAGTTTCAGTAATTTCATTACATGTTTTTTTTTTTACATTCAGATATTCGCACCTACTTCCATTATGCCTCGACATAGAACATTGACGGGTCGGAGTGAGAGACAAAGAAGAAGGAATATATATTCGCGTGAAAGTCAAAATGATAATAGACCAAATGCAAATTTAAATAGTGTAAATAGTATAACATTGACGGGTCGGAGTGAGAGACAAAGAAGAAGGAATATATATTAGCGTGAAAGTCAAAATGATAATAGAACAAATGCAAATTTAAAAAGTGTAAATAGTATACAAAATGATGAAATTATTTTGAGGAATACATTTAAATGCGCACTGAATGTCATTCCAAGAAATTTTAATACTTCTGATTGTGGATTAATGCATTTACAGTGCAGGTTTTGCAATGCAAAACATTTCGAATCTGAGGTCACTTTAGGTGAAAGGACTGCATTCACTTCATGTTGTCATAAGGGTAAAGCAATATTACCGGCCTTAAGTCAAAATGAATACTTTAAATCATTGTATGATGGACTTACTTCAAATGAACCTTCAATAAAAAGAAAGTCAAAAAATTATTTGAAAACATTCGTAAATACAATTCATCATTTGCTATGGTTAGCTCAGAAGCTAAAATTTCGGATACAGTTACGCGTGGAGTGTATCATTTTAAAATACATGATGTTTTTTATCACAGATCAGGTCCAATGACTGCTGGACATGGTCGCTCACCATGTTATGCGCAATTATATTTTTATGATGTTGACACTGCTGTCAATTATAGATTACGTGAACACTATAATCAAACATGCAATAACAATATAATGCGCAAAATCTCTCTTGAATTGGAACGCATTAATCCTTTCGTTCGGTCATTCATTGCAATGAAAGATCATTGTCAGAGAGTTGAAAATCAAAATAAAGAAATTTGTATGCTCATTAAAGTAAATCGTGATTTAGATCTACGCCGTTATAATGGTGCAGTTCAAACTGATGTAGCAGTAATATTTAGTACAGTTGATGGTGAGCCACCCTTTGAACGAAATATGGTTTCGTTTTCAAAAGTTAATGGTACCATTAAAAATATCTCTGTTTTGGATTCATCATTGGACCCTTTAGCGTATCCATTACTTTTTCTAAATGGTGATACTGGGTGGCATATCAATATTTCTCATAATGTACCAACTACATCTAATTCAAGAGCGCCCAGAAATAAATTAACCATGCTTCAGTATGCAGCCTATCGACTTGCAATTAGAGAAGATTTTAGCATGTTGCACCATTCACAAAAATTATTTCTGCAGTGGATAGTTGATATGTATGAGAGAATAGAGGGCACAAGGTTACATTTCATTCGACAAAATCAAACAAGTCTTATGTCTGAAGTTTACAACAATTTAACAGATTAGTTAGAATTGAACCCCAATGCCAATAATGTTGGCCGTAGAGTAATTTTACCATCTTCATTCAATGGATCGCCAAGAAATATGTATCAGAATTATTTAGATGGAATGTTAATTGTACAACATTTCGGAAAGCCTTCTTTGTTTATTACAATGACTTGCAATCCAAGTTGGACTGAATAAGCAAGTGTCATACGAATGAGACAGTAGAATAAATTACTGACGCCACAGAAATCAATACAGTTTTTGTTAATAACGATTGAAACACAAACGTTTGCCACCACAGATTTAATTTTTCAAAAAGCGACTTTTCGGCTACAGTAAAAATTATTAGCCGTCGCCGTCTCAAGTCCAATAATTCTAAAACTTAAAAATACAGAATACGTAATTACTAATCTACTGATTACTAGTCTAGTGATAAAAAGTTATAAATTAACGGCAGATACTAAAAACTATAGACCTATATAAGCAAACGAATTAAATTGCGATGCAAAATGAGATTGTCAAGTGAATGAGCGACGTATTTTCACAGATAGGCAAAAACACAGCCAGACGCAATGTACAGCACACGGAAAACAAATCTGATCATAGAGTGTGTGGTGGGGGGGGAGGGGGTTCTGTATGTACTTTGCCTTTCAGTGAGAGTACTTTGCTCACACACTTTAACCCGGATTCTACAAAATAAGTCAATTTGTTCGCTTATCTGTAGGTTTTAGTAGGCCTATCTGTAGTTTACATATGACTAAATCAATAACGTTTATTGTTTTCAAGTTTAAACGTAAATATTCAATCACTGTTAATGAATAAATTTAGTTCTTTCAGTTATAGACACTGCTGACAAGAAATACTAAAAGTCACCAAGATAAGCAACTACAATAGTCCGCCACACGAATTACAATTAAATCCTGGACACTTTCACTAATAGTTCAACTCTAACGCACCGCAAACGTAACTACCGAATACAGCCAGTTCCACTTCTAATTGCAGTTGATGGGTCAGGAGCCTAGTGGTCGCAGTATCCGGAAGAGCAAGATTACTGTCCGTCGCTCTGTTTACGTGAGTAACGAATATGTACATGGCGGGATAAGGATGTAATTTCTGGCGGGGGAATGGTTGGCTTTATATGTGATTTAAACCGCGCAGCGATTCGCAACGGGTAAAACGGTGAAGCTTCTGGAGTCTTTTCGGTTGAAAAGGCACAATGGGTCTAAAGACGTCCACTGGTCCAGGAAAAGTTGCAAGAGGCTGCCATGTGGCAACGCCGGACAATGAGAGAGAGTAGAGAGGAAACACATCTAAGGCAAGCGCAGCTTCCAATCCATCTGTTGCCACGCTACGTAACAGACTCGGTGCTTGCAGATAGGAAACTTTGTAAGAGCAGCGGATTGGACTGAACAGAGCTTATGTGTGTCGTTGAGCAAGGCTCAGCGGCGATTACGTTTGCGTGACGGTGGTCCTTCCTCTGTACTAAAACGGCGGTTAATGGGGTAAGGAGAAGTAGGGGCTCTATTAAAGAGCTTATGTGCAAAGTAGTGCACAAACTTGTCAAGCGAAGGAACCTTTAGTCCTCGTCTGGTAGCGTCATTGCCGACAAACCAGGGAAAGTTGTAGATGTGTCAGAGCGTCCGGGAATGGAACGCTTCCAGTCGCTCAACGATGTAGGGTTGTAGCATAGACCAAAATGCAGGCGCTGGGTACAGGAGGACTGCTCTGAGGAAGAGCAGATAAATCGTGATTTTAGTGCCCACAGCCAGTGTCTGTGAAAGAAGGAGGAAATTTTGGATTTGACGCTGTGAAGCACGTTGAAATACTTGGAGACGTGGCCTCTCTGGGGCTTAGGGACTGGTAATGATTAACGCCCAAGAACCTCATAAACCGTTTCCATAAGGCTGGTCTCCCGTGGCTAGGCAAAGTCACTTTATGTCATTTAGTGCTGACGAGAATGTTCTACAGTTAGGCGGAAAACGTATCGGAATATGCAGCGTCATCTATTCTTGCCACGTTGGTCTGGACTGCTCTGAAATAATTGCGTCTAGTTGTCGTCATGTATGCTACGTACGTTACTATGTCAGGTGCAAGATCAGATGAAGCTTTGAGAAATCTATACGAGAAGTACCGATTGTCTAAGAAACAATCTTAAAAACTGAAAAATTAAATCACCGGTTGCCAATATATTTTTATATTTTTAAAATACCCTTTGTAATATTTTGAATGTATAAAGGGTATGAAGAATTTATTCTTAATTTAAAGGTATCCAATAGCGGACAACCGCCCTACCGGCGGTCTAATCCTACCGTCCACGCTGTATGTCCCCCTTATATCTCCATTCCTAATTTGATCACAGAGGGAACAATCTTTCACTTGTCTCAAGAACTTTATTTCAGCGGCTTGTATACGCTGAGTTTCTTGTTTCCGTAACGCCCACGTCTCACTCCGTGGTGTGCAGGTAATAGTGCAGGCATTCCTATATAAATTTCAACTTTGTCTCAGCCTTCTATACAAACCCCTAAAAGGCACTACTGCCAATTTCGCCGGACCCACCTTACTGAAGATTACGCCTTCATCGCCGTTGTGGACTTGTGAACAGAAGACAGCACTATACCCCGCTGTAACTAATTTCCGTTACACTTGCGGAAATTAATGTATGTGTTACCGGCAAAGTACGTAATCCAGCCATTTTATAGAATACCTAGGCATTTCATACAATGCCTGAAGTTTTCTGGCAAAGTGTAGAATAGAATACTTTTCAAATGTTTTTTTATACTTTTCCCAGGTATTCTGTACATTGCCTAGGCATTCTATATAATGCCAGTGATTCTTTAGGCAAAGTGTAAAATAAGCTTACTACATTCAAAATGAAAACATTTTATTACAAAACCATACATAATTGTTTGATTTTACACAGAGGGGGACTTTGCATGACATTTTGAGATTATCTGTTTTCTACTTAATTATGTTCAGATACTATTTTATTAAAATTATACTGTATAAGAACTTTTTTTAACCAATCTGGTTTAAAAAATACATTAGATATTATTGGTGTTTATTAATCCTAAATATATGGAATATACTCTACTTATTACAACAAGACAGAGAGCTGTGACATTTTGAAATACGCTTTTTTTCATGTTTTACACAATTACATTTTTTTGACATTTAATCTTGCACACACATTTTACGAAACCTTTGTCCGGATCCTGGTGATTGAGTAGTAGCAGGAGAGCGAAGTGCGGTTTCTTGTTCAGGAACACCTTCAACTCCCATTAGTGATCTTGGGCATACAGTGAACTGCGATCTTGAGTACAGCTGCTTTGCTTTAACAATCCGTTAATGGTTCCCAGTTTGTAAAATCCGTTTTCTGTTACACTCACGACGATTGCTAGGATGTTTCGAAGATCTCCCTCCTCTTGTCTACTTCAGGAATTGGAACACGAACAGACGCGCCCACAGGAGCTGGAGGAAATTTTTTGTCAGAATCAGATTTCATCTTCTTTACCTGAAGTTCTAGAAATGATTTTGACCTTTTTCTTTCTTCAGTTGCATTTTTTGCTTTGAGGCAGAGAGTACACATCGTCACACTCATCTCCACTATTTTCATTACTGTTAAAAAAATTTCCACACGTACATACGTTCGGGGGGGGGGTTTCGTACTATGCATATCTCTGCAGCATTCTACACACTTTTCAGAACCAAAAGTTTCGTTTGAACAAACACAGCATACCGTTGTTGGATTTGGGCGGGATTCTTAGGTTGCGTCTAAAGAGTGATTTGGGTCGGTGGTTTTGGCTGCTCTAGAATGCTCTACAGGATCAATGCTTACAGTTGAAGTGCTTGCATGTTCTGTTGCCTTAATTAGGTCGATAGATTCAGTTATGCCGGTATCGGTATTTTGTGTGGTCTGAATATTTTAATTGATGACTTGTTCGAGATCTTTTTCACTTTCAAGAGTTTTAACACATCATGGGGAATCGAGGATGTGTTCGTAAGCCCTACCTTAACTTTACATCCAAAGAGAGCTTCATAGGGTGATCATTTGATGCCAGAGTGTAAGGCCATACATTGTCTTCCATACATTACCTAGAAGACGTTAGGCATTCTACACAATGCCTAGTCAATGTATGTAATGTGTTTTATTTCATACTTTGCCGGCTGGATTCAGGCATTGTATAAAATTCCTAGGCATTCTATAAAATGCCTGATTTTGTACTTTGCCGGTAACATGTGTAGGGATCTGGACGCGCCCGACGAGAATTAACTGAGTGGAACAGAAGCGAGGCTTAGGCTGGGTTAATGCCCACGTGTAAAGCCACAGGCAAAAGCTAAAGCTATGTTATGACATATAAATGAAAAAGTTGTGTTAGCTTTTGACTCTGAAAACCGGTTACTTGTAACGAGGACCAAGTTGAACTGTCAGGTGATCTTGACTCTACAAGATGAAGTTCGAAAACTGATGTTTCAATGTCTAGATCGATTTATTCAACTATTTTTGCAAAGGCCCTCTGTCGCAGAAGAGTTATCAAGTTCACTTAATATCGTACAATGAGAATTGGTTACGGAAAACCTCTGATAATATTTAGAAGTCGGCTTAAGAATGTTCGGCCTTTTAATATGGTGACTGCGATAAAGAACAAATAATGCAAGAAGTAAAATATTTCGAAAACATGTTCTAGTATTACGCGCTACTAATGCCACTTCAGAAGCAGATGTTACATGGACAACCAAAGAAGTTCTTCAATATATTGTCAAATGAAATTTCACTAAATCCGTTCGCAATCAGTGTTTTATCATACAGCACTCTGTAACAATTGTCGTGTGTCGTGTGGTCACTTGAGAACAAAGTTCCTCAAAACTTAAATTAATAACAAACGTTATCTTAGACGTTATCTTAGAGCAACGTTTAGTGAGGAAAGACTGAGAACTTTGCATTCTGCCGAATTTCCTTTGGATTTTGGTGACATAATTGTTATATGTAATTATGAGAGAATACAACTTTGATATTCCTGTTCAAACTCTTCTTTTCAGTTTTGTTAAAATTTATAAACGATGAGGAAAATTGCTGCTAAAAAAACTATATAAAATATATGCAATAAAAAAATCGGAGGTGTGACCACACGATGGAAGGCTGCCTAGATTGGGCTTTGGCCGCCATTAGTCTTAGTACTAATGTAAAAGTCATTTTCGCATGTAAGATCAACAGGTACTTCATTTTTAAACGTAAATTATTATCTGACAGACACTATCCGTTAGTTAGAAATGTTTAAATGAAAATGATATTTTTTTTTGAGGGGAAATCCATTATGGACACCAGTGAACCTGTGTGCACTGGGCGTGTGGGACTCTCACCCGCAAAACCCCCCTTCTTCGCCACCGTTTGCGCATAACTTCATGAGCACACAGTCCACTTCATCCTTGCTCGTCATTTTTCTCTTCGTTACTTTATTTGTCCATTTCCTTCTGCCTCCATCCATCATGTTACATATTCTCCTACTCTGTCTTTCTTGTTTCCTCCGTCAATCTTAATAAAGTTGGGTATTTGTCTCCAGTTACTTTTCCTGTATTATGCGCTCTACCATTACTCCGGAAAATAGTCAAGAGCAGTTGCCACATTTCAAAAATTCCCCTCCACCTATTATACTCAACTTGCTCTGCAACAAACGCATGTGTTCTAATTCTCTTCGTTTCGAATAACGCTTGTATAAATCCTAAACACTCCATGATTAATTAAAACTTAATAAGTTAATAATCCATTGCCTGTGTTTACATTACAGCTATTTTCCTGTATTAGGAATTAGACTCTTCGTCTTCTGTCTTTTGTGTTTTATTTTCCCTCTGGCTACCCCTGCATCATACTCTTTCTCCTAGCCACTATCAAGTTTTCTCAAAATCTTCGGGTAGTGGATAGGTACTCGTCCACCAATAAGTTCTTCGGGTTGGTTGGTTGGTTGTGGAGGGGGGGTTTAAATTGTGTTTCAACCTTCAATATTATCCATCGATCACTTTCATGACTCCTAATCCTGTCCCAACTCTTTAAATCTATCTTGTATTTCCTAGTCATGTATTTTCAACATCGATACCCTTGTCAGGTACTTTCTATGTCTCATTAAGCCCCTTTCCAGCCTTTATCACCGATGTGCAGTTCGCTAATGTGGTTACCCCATTCTAGCATGCTAACTCTGTGATACGTGAGCCTGTCTGAGTATTAACCACTCTGCTGCCATTTTACTGTTGCATTTAAGCAACACGATTACACTTTTTGGTTCATGATTACATTCTTTAAACATTATTAATATCATCTTATCCATTTTCATTTCAAATTGGTTGCACTTAGACTTGGTTATATTTCAGATATACAAAACTTGTCAGTCGTCTGCTTCTAAATTACCTTTATAATGTGGCCATTATTAGTATGTCACTAATATATACAGTGCCTTGTCAGTATGGCACTTTAATACGGGACTTTCAGTCTCGCCTTTCAAAATACAGTAGGTTCAAACCATGTATTTTTCATTACTAGAACCAAAAATATAGCCATTCAGAGAAGTATTCCATATAGCATCAATCGTGGGCGATCCCTTTCTGGGATTTAGACTTAACGTGCACTGATATTAACACATTTTTGTTATTCATCCTCATGGACGCATTACACAAATACTCGTTCAAGACAAACTTTATAACGTAAAAACGACAGTTCTATAAAACATATTACTCATCAGTTACAAAATATTAGATGCCACTCTTTCTGTTTTAAAAACCATCTTCCAACGCACGTACTTTACAATACGACAATGCATTGGACATGATATGCCTTACATAGTCAGTTCCAATTCCGCAAGGCAGCCAATTATGACTGTCAAAGAAACTATTTCAACCAGCAAACTCTAATGGTCTGGAAATATTACACTAGGTTAGGTTAAAACGAAATACTCTAAATATAAAACTAACTTAAAATTAACTAGCACGTAACAAATTTAGATTCTTATTTTTTCATATCTTGTAGTTATGACTAAAATAATGTAAATAATGAAACATAACGAATATGAATATAATAAACACAAGTAGATATAATAACAGTAGTAAACACTATTTCTTCTACCCTTCATTATCGTTGTTCATTTCCGAACGTCGTGAGCACATAATATCTACAAGCATTTAATATTATACACTGTTCTTTCCATCTAGTTATCTTCCACCGGCAAATATCACATAAATATTATATTTTTAGATTTTAAATACTTTTAATAAGTACTGTAAACAAGTGCACAAACAACTAAAAAAAATCATAATACACAGGCAGAGACACAGTAAACACGTTTTATTAGCTACTTCATCGTCGTTGTATCCATTGTATCTATTGAACAGATAATATTCTCATAGTTTTATGTTTCAGGTCAAACTCGTTACATCGTCCATTGGAACATTTTTGCCACTGTTATCGTAAGAGTAGCGTCAGCCCTTTACATATTGTTGTAGTTCCTAAAATAATGAAACGAAAATTCATGCAAGAACACAGACATAAAGATAATACACTTACACGGTATAAAACAAATTTATAAAACATACTTCTTCGTCATTGTCGTTCTTTGCTTTCCTGTATCATTACGTATATTTATAGAAAGGTTAAAATTATCCAAACTTGCCTCTCTCTTGTTTTATTCATTACATCTTCGACTAACAAATTAATAGTGTTATCATAAACAGTACTCTTAGAATTTCGCATTGTATTGTACTTCCTGAAAGAGGGTAAATAACATTTCAGGAAGAGGGTAAATAACATTTGGTAAAAAATGGACAATATAGTAATAATAACAATGCAACTAAAAAAGAGACTTACTTTATCGTTGTCGCCCTTTGAATCCGTTTATCCGTATCTATAGTTAAGTTCACATTCTCTACGTTTGTGCGTATCTTGTCTTTGTTTTTATGTCTTTCTTTTGCAGATTTGCCAGGGTTATCGTAACTAAAGTGTTACGTATTGTAGTACTGTAATTAACATTACTACAGCTAAGTGGATATAAAGATAATCTAGTAATAGTTATAATGCAACTAAAAAACTGACTTACTTAATCGTTGTGGTCCTTTGTATCCATTTATTCATATCTATATGATAGTTAACATTCTCCAAGCTTGTTCGTCCCTCATCGTTGTTATTACGTCTTCCGTTGACAAATATACCAGTATTATCGTATTGGTATTCACTTTTCATATTAGTTCCTGAAATGCTGTTACTAACATTCATGCAACAAACGGAAATATAGATAATATAGTAATAATGAAAATGCAAATACAAAACAGACTTACGTCATCGTTGTCGTTTGTATCTATTAGGACATGTAAAGTTCTGAAAGCTTGTTCCTCTCCTCGTCTTGTTCATCTCCTTGTTGTTATTTCGTCTTCGTTTTGGAAATTTGCCAATTTTATCATAAATAACCGTGTTACATATTCATGTTTCATTTTAGTTCCCGAAATTGTGTAAGCAACGTTAATGCAACAAAACGGACATAAAGATAGTTCCTAATAATAATAATACTGAAGAGGCTTACTTCATCGTTGTCGTCCTTTCTATCCATTTTTTCATTTTAATAAGACAGTTAACATTCTCCAGTCTTATCACACTTCGTCGTTGTTAATACGCCTTCCGTTGACAAATTTGCCAGGGTTATTGTAACAAAAGTGTTATATTTCAAAATTTTATTGTAGTTCCTATATTCTGTAAATAGTATGCACAAAATTGATATAAAGATAATCTAGTAATCTATATATTAATACGTGAAGAGACAAATTTGTACCCCTTTTTAAGCATATTGCGCGCACGGAGGAGTGTGAGATTTGGCATAGTTAAAGTTTATATGGAGAAGGAGTGCAGAAAGCTAAAATTTATATATAATATGTGTTACAAATACATTAAATTAAATAAAATAAAACATTCATTTGCACTTGAAAATTCATTTAAATTTTTTCAAACAATGGTAATTGTTAAAAATAAAATAATTTTGTTGCCAGGCAATAAAATTATAATTTTTTCATTTTAGTGTACGTTCATACTGCCAATGTCAAACACATAATAGCCTGTCGTTTGTTTACGTTCATACTGCCAATGTCAAACACATAATAGTCTGTGGTCAAATAGTCGCACAGAGTAAAGATTGTCGCCAAAGAATTTTAAAATGTTCCCAACAAATTATTACTGACAGATTGATTGAATGAGCTGTGAATTTTGTGTGATTTCAAATTTTCCTTTTTCAATAGTCTGTGGAGTGTATGTCAAGGCAAAAAAGCGTTTATTTTATATTTTGTATATTAGATATCTGTGTTTTATATATTAATGTGCAGTTGAAAGTGAAATACAGCTTGCTTAATATACACCTGTTGCAAAAGAAAATTTTGTAGCAGCAATTTGAATTGACTTATTTAATCGCCTAATTATTATTGGTGGTTTCAAAAAAGTGAGTACATTTTATTATTTTTAAATTAAACCCTGTCTAATCTTAGTTTCAGTAATTTCATTACATGTTTTTTTTTTACATTCAGATATTCGCACCTACTTCCATTATGCCTCGACATAGAACATTGACGGGTCGGAGTGAGAGACAAAGAAGAAGGAATATATATTCGCGTGAAAGTCAAAATGATAATAGACCAAATGCAAATTTAAATAGTGTAAATAGTATAACATTGACGGGTCGGAGTGAGAGACAAAGAAGAAGGAATATATATTAGCGTGAAAGTCAAAATGATAATAGAACAAATGCAAATTTAAAAAGTGTAAATAGTATACAAAATGATGAAATTATTTTGAGGGATACATTTAAATGCGCACTGAATGTCATTCCAAGAAATTTTAATACTTTTGATTGTGGATTAATGCATTTACAGTGCAGGTTTTGCAATGCAAAACATTTCGAATCTGAGGTCACTTTAGGTGAAAGGACTGCATTCACTTCATGTTGTCATAAGGGTAAAGCAATATTACCGGCCTTAAGTCAAAATGAATACTTTAAATCATTGTATGATGGACTTACTTCAAATGAACCTTCAATAAAAAGAAAGTCAAAAAATTATTTTGAAAACATTCGTAAATACAATTCATCATTTGCTATGGTTAGCTCAGAAGCTAAAATTTCGGATACTGTTACGCGTGGAGTGTATCATTTTAAAATACATGATGTTTTTTATCACAGATCAGGTCCAATGACTGCTGGACATGGTCGCTCACCATGTTATGCGCAATTATATTTTTATGATGTTGACACTGCTGTCAATTATAGATTACGTGAACACTATAATCAAACATGCAATAACAATATAATGCGCAAAATCTCTCTTGAATTGGAACGCATTAATCCTTTCGTTCGGTCATTCATTGCAATGAAAGATCATTGTCAGAGAGTTGAAAATCAAAATAAAGAAATTTGTATGCTCATTAAAGTAAATCGTGATTTAGATCTACGCCGTTATAATGATGCAGTTCAAACTGATGTAGCAGTAGTATTTAGTACAGTTGATGGTGAGCCACCCTTTGAACGAAATATGGTTTCGTTTTCAAAAGTTAATGGTACCATTAAAAATATCTCTGTTTTGGATTCATCATTGGACCCTTTAGCGTATCCATTACTTTTTCTAAATGGTGATACTGGGTGGCATATCAATATTTCTCATAATGTACCAACTACATCTAATTCAAGAGCGCCCAGAAATAAATTAACCATGCTTCAGTATGCAGCCTATAGACTTGCAATTAGAGAAGATTTTAGCATGTTGCACCATTCACAAAAATTATTTCTGCAGTGGATAGTTGATATGTATGTGAGAATAGAGGGCGCAAGGTTACATTTCATTCGACAAAATCAAACAAGTCTTATGTCTGAAGTTTACAACAATTTAACAGATTAGTTAGAATTGAACCCCAATGCCAATAATGTTGGCCGTAGAGTAATTTTACCATCTTCATTCAATGGATCTCCAAGAAATATGTATCAGAATTATTTAGATGCAATGTCAATTGTACAACATTTCGGAAAGCCTTCTTTGTTTATTACAAAGACTTGCAATCCAAGTTGGCCTGAAATAGTTAGCAATATTGGTGTAGGTAAGTCAGCTAATTTTCGACCTGATAATGTTGTGCGTGTATTCAAGTCCAAACTGAAAGCCTTACACTAAAAAAAATCTTCGGTAAAGTTGAAGCACTCATTTATACAATTGAGTTTCAAAAGAGAGGATTGCCTCATGATCACATTTTACTCTCTTTAAATGAGCAAGATAAAGTTGTTAACGCTACCGATATTGATAAAGTTGTATCTGCGGAGATTCCTAACATTCAAACACATCCTACATTACATGAATATGTTGTAAAACACATGATGCATGGTCCATGCGGTGTCCTTAATCCAAATTCTGTATGTATGAGAGATGGAAAATGCACAAAAGATTATCCAAAACGATTTAATGAATTTACATGTGAATCATTAAATGGATATCCATTATACAGAAGTTGTGATAATGGTATTAATGCTGAAGTTCGCGGTAGTTGCCTCGACAATCGTTATGTTGTACCATACAATCCGTATTTACTTGCCAAATTTAATTGCCATATAAATGTTGAAGTATGCACTACAGTTAAAAGTGTTAAATACATTTATAAATACGTGTATAAAGGCTATGACAGTGCATCTGTTGAATTAGGTTCAGAGAGAAATGAACCAGGTCAAGAAATATAAATTGATGAAGTTAAAAATTTTTTAAATGGCCGTTATGTCGGATCAACTGAAGCTGTATGGCGCATCTATGAATTACCAATGCATTTTCAATCACATGTCATCGTTAGACTTTACATTCATTTACCGCGTAGACAGAATGTTTACTTTCGAGGAGGGCAAGAACGTCAAGCAATTGAAAATGCAATGCAAAAGACAAACAAAATTATTAGCATTTTTTGAATTGAATCGATCAGATCCATCAGCGCATGAATATAAGTATATTGAAATTCCTTTGCATTATGTGTGGGAAGATTCCCGAACAAAATGGAAGAAGAGAAGGCGTGGAGGTGATAAAATCATTACACGCATATATGTAGTATCACCAAAAGACATCGAACTTTTCCATTTACGATTGCTTTTATTACATGTCTGTGGTCCAAAATCATTTGAGGATGTTAGAACATACAATGGAATGATACACACTTCTTTTGTTGAAGCGTGCCATGCTCGCGGCATTGCTTCAAATGATAATGAATGGCGCGAATGTTTAAATGAAGCAAAAGAATTACATTCACCAAAATAAATGCGAAATTTATTTGGTTACATTTGTGCATTAAATGTGCCAGCCAATGCATTAGCGTTATGGAATGAATTTGAAGTATATCTTAGTGAAGATTTTTTGAGAGATTACAACGAAGAAGTATCCTTTAATACAGCTCTATTAGAAATTGAAGATATTTTGAATGTTCATAATTTGTCATGTCAAGAACTTGGTTTACCAGTTCCCACATATTCGCAGAGAACAGACAAAGCAAATGCTATTGATCCAATAAAACAAGAGTTTCTGTTTTCTGAGCATTATGAAACTGCAAATATTGAACAGCGTAATCTAATTGATCGTGTGATTCGTGAAGTTTTGCATCATGATACTGGATCTAATGTTTTTTGTTTAACCGCTCAAGCAGGTTGTGGAAAAACATTCACACAAACAGCAATCATTCACAAATTAAATTCGCTTAATCTTAGTTGCATTGCAACAGCGTTCAGTGGCATAGCTTCAACTCTATTACTTGGAGGTAGAACTTTACACAATGTGTTTAAATTGCCTATACCCATTTTGGAAAATTCTGTAGGGAATATTACCGCAAATAGTAGCTATGGACGTTACAGAAATTCATCATCATTGATAATTATTGATGAAATTTCTATGTGCCCACTGCAAGTGTTGAAAATCATAGAAAGATTATTGCAGGATCTATGCGATGAAAATGATAAACATAAACCATTTGGAGTGAAAACGATACTTCTGTGCGGTGATTTTCGGCAAATCTTACCAGTTGTCCCACATGGATCACGTGCAACTTTAATTGAAAATTGTGTCACGAGTTGGCATAAATTTGTTTATTTTCATAAAGTAACGTTTACTCAAAATATGAGAGCCTTACCAAGTGAAATAGAATTTGTCGAATTCTTGAAAAAAATTGGTAATGATGAAGCCCCACAATTCCCTCAGTTTGGTGAAAATATTATTGAAATACCTCAGCAATTAATAGGAGATGAAAATAATATTATTAATGAGGTGTATGGAAATATTTCCGAAAACATACTCTCAGATAACATATTGAAGCCACAATTCCCTCAGTTTGGTGAAAATATTATTGAAATACCTCAGCAATTAATAGGAGATGAAAATAATATTATTAATGAGGTGTATGGAAATATTTCCGAAAACATACTCTCAGATAACACATTTTAGCACCTAAAAATGATGATTGTACTTTTATTAATACTGATATACTTAATCGAATACCAGGTGAACAGAAAACATATCATAGCTACGATAAAATAATTTGTGATGATGACAATGAAATCAATAACTATCCAGTAGAGTTTTTGAATTCTTTGACTATTAGTGGTTTGCCACCACATAAGTTAGTATTGAAAGTTAATTGCATCGTTTTACTGATCAGAAACTTAAATACAAAGGAAGCATTAGTCAATGGAACAAAAATGCGCATCAAGTGTATGCATCGTAATGCTATTGATTGCGAAGTTTTAACTGGAACCGCACGCAATAAGAGAATTTTGATTCCACGTATAAATTTAACATATTCCGGTACTGTTTTACCATTTAACTTTCAAAGAACTCAATTTCCAATTATACCTGCATTTGCGATGACAATAAATAAGTCTCAAGGACAAACATTCGAAAAAATTGGAATTTTATTGAGGCAGCCAGTTTTTACACATGGTCAATTGTACGTCGCAGCAAGTAGAGTTCGATCATTCGATGGTTTGAGATTTTATATTTCCGAATATAATGGCCAAGGGCATTTAGCAAATGATGAAAGAGTTTTTACAAAAAACATCGTTTACACAGAAGTTCTGAATCATTAAATTCACTTTCAAACTATTTTAAGTTCAATGGACAACATTTATTTTTTTAACCGCCCGGTTTTTTTGATTTAATGAAAAATATATGAAAAAATACGAGGCACGTATTTTTTATTTTTTATTAATTTTTTATTTAAATTTTATATAATTCGAAAAAGATAGGCAAAATAACTGTGTAGCCTTGGCGAAACCTGGTCAGTATGGCAATAAAAAACCCAAGGAAATGTCAAAAAACGCGTTATTGCTTTTTAAATATAGCTTAGCCAAGCTAAACCTCATTTTTCCTATTTTTCATATTTTTCAAATAACTCGAAAATTAATGCATAGAAAAAAAAATTAAAAAATTATATAAGCTTTGTAGCAGATAATCTTAAAACTGTTTTCGAATTTTGTACCTTACCAAAAATGAAATGTAATCCACTGGAATTGAAAACAATGTATCTTATACTTCTATGAATGTCAAGTCTCATTTTTATTAGCGTTTATTTGATTCAATAATAACATGAAAAAATTAAAACTGACAATGAATTATATCAAAATATAAATACGAATACAAGCTGTAATTGTGTTTTTTTTTCAACTGTTACTAACATTAAACTTTAAATTTCATAGGTATGCAGGGAATTAAGGCAAACAACACACGCTAATGACGTATTTGTACACGCTCGCAGCTGAGTAATAGAACAAAATTCAAAAAAATTATATGCAATGATTATAGAGGTATACTCTTTGACAAAAGAACCTCAATAACGTTCAAACTTAAAAATTTCATGAATTACGGTCGAATTTCGACCACTGGGCGACCACTATAATAATAATAATGCGATTCAAAAACAGACTTACTTCATCGTTGCCTCCCTTTGTATCCACTTGTCCATATCTATAGAACAGTTAAAATTCCCCAGTTTTACAGTATTACAATTTCGTCGCTGTTGTTAAGTCTTTACTCCACACATTTGCCAGCGTTATCGTAAAGAACAGTGTTAGCTTTCATTTTTCATTTTACTTCATGAAATACTGTAACTAACATTCAAGAAAAAATGGACATAAAAATAATGTAGTGATGATAATAATAAAGCAAATAAAAAACAGGCTTTCGTCATCGTTGTCCCCCTTCGTATCCACCTATAAGACAGTTAACATTCTCCATGCTGGTTCCTGTCTTTTCGTTTGTCTTTACATCTTCTGTTGACACATTTGCAAGGGTTATCTTAACTTTGGTGTTATATTTTCACATTTTATTATAATCCCTTAAATTTTCTAACATTTATGAAAAAAATTGGATATATAAAGATAATTAGTAATAATAATAATAAAAGTAATTATAATTATAATATTAATAACAATGCGAACAAAACACACTTACGTCACCGATGTCCCCTTTCGTATTCATTTATACGTATCTATATGACAGTTAACATTCTCCATGCTTGTCCTTATCTTGTCGGTGTTTTTACATCTTCCTTTTACAAATTTTTCTTGTGTTATATTAACTAAAGTGTTATATTTTCACATTTAATTGTAGTTCTTGTAGTACTGTAATTAACATTCATACAACAAAATGTACATTAAGATAATTTAGTAATAATAATAATGAAAATATAAAACAGCCTTACCTTATCGTTGTCGCCCTTTGTATCAATTTATCCTTATCTATAGGACAATTAACATTATCCATGCTTGTTCCTCTCTCGTCGTTGTCTGTACGTCTTTCGTTGACAAATACGTTTACCAGCACTGTCTTAAATAACAGTGTTAGCTATTGATTTTTTATTTTAGATCCTGAAATGCTCTTACTAACATTCATGCAACAAAGAGAAATATACATAATATAGTGATAATTAAAATGCTAAAACAAAACTGTCTTACGTCATCGTTGTCGTCCTTTGTATCCATTTATCCGTACCTATAATGCAGTTAAAATTTTCCATACTTGGCACTCTCTTGTTACTGTTTTACGTCTTCCTTTTGCAAATGTCCCAGGGTTATCGTAACCAAAGTGTTGTATTTTCACATTCTATTCGAGTTCCTGAAATACTGTAATTAACATTCATGCAACAAAATGGATATTAAGTTAATCTAAAAATAATAATAACGCAACTAAAAAGACTTGCTTCATCATTGCCTCTCTTTGTATCCATTAACCATATTTATACAAAAGTTAACATTCACCATGCTTGTCCCTATCTTGTCGCTGCTTTTACCTCTTACTTGTGCATATTTTACAGTTTTATTGAAAATAACATTGTATGCTATTCATTTTTCATTTTAGTTCCCGAAATGCTGTAACCAACATTAATGCAACAAAACGAACATAAAGATAATTTCTAAAAACAATTTTACTAAAGAGACTTCATTGCTGTCATTCTTTCTATCCATTTTTTCATATCTATACGACAGTTAACATTCTCCAGTCTTATCACACTTCGTCGCTGTTAATACGCCTTCCGTTACTAAAATTCATGAAACAAACGAAAGTAATATACTAATAATAATAATTCAACTAAGAAACAGACTTACTTCATCGTTGTGGTCCTTTCTATCCGTTTATTCATATCTATAGGACAGTTAACATGCTCCATTCTTGTGTTTTTTATTTCTTCCTTTTGATAATTTGCCAGTGTTATAATTTCACGTTTAATGTAGTTCTCGTAGTTCTGTAATTAACATTCATGCAACAAAATGGACATGAAGATAATCTAGAAAACAATAATAATGCAAGTAAAAAAATACTTACTTCATCGTTGTCATCCTTTTTAGCCATTTCTCCATATCTATAAAACAATTGACATACAACAAATTCATCACTCTTTCGTCGTTGTTATTATGCCTTCGCTCGACATATTTGCCAATGTTATCATAAATAACAGTGTTAGCTATTCATCTTCATTGTAGTTCCTGAAATGCTGTAACTAACATTCATGCAACAAACGGAAAGCTAGATAATATAATAATAATGAAAATGCAAATACAAAACAGGCTTACGTCAACTTTGTCGTCCTTAGAATCCATTTATCATACCTATAGGATAGTGAACATTCTCCATGCTTTTTCTTTTATTGTCGTCGCTTGTACGTCTTCCTTTTGTAAATTCTCCAGTGTAATAAAAAACCACAGCGTTACTTTTTCACATTTTATTGTGGTTCCTAAAATGCTGTAACTAACATTCATGCAACAAACGGAAAGCTAGATAATATAGTAATAATGAAAATGCAAATACAAAATAGGCTTACGTCAACGTTGTCGTCCTTATCATACCTACAGGATAGTGAACATTCTCCATGCTTGTTCTTTTATTGTCGTCGTTTGTACGTCTTCCTTTTGTAAATCCTCCAGTGTAATCGAAAACCACAGTGTTACATTTTCACATTTTATTGTGGTTCCTGAAATGCTGTATCTAGCATTTATGCAACAAAATGCACATAAAGATAATATAGTAATAATAATAATGTATATATAGAACAGGCTTACTTCACATCGTTGTCGTTCTTTGTATCAATTTATCCATCTCTATAGGACTCTTAGAAGATTGTCCCTCTCTCGTGTTTATTATTATTATGACTTCCATTGGGAATTTGCCAGTGGTGTCGTAAGTAATAGTGTTATATTTTCACATTTTATTGTAGTGCCTGAAATACTGAACTTAACATACACGCAACAAGACAGATATTAAGATAATATAGTAATAATTATGATACTAATATAAAATAGGCTTACTTCATCGCTGTCGTCCTTTCTATCCACTTATCCTTATCTATAGGACAGCTAACAGTTTCCAAGGTTGTCTCTCTCTTGTCATTGTGATCATGTATTCCATTAGGAAATTTGCCAGAGTTATCGTAAATAAGAGAGTTAGCTAGTCAGTTTTCATTTCAGTTTCTGAAATACTGTACTGTATAACATAATGCGACAACATACATGCAACAAAATAGACTTACTTACAATTTAATAATAATAATAATAATAATAATAATAATAATAATAATGCAAATATAATAGGAGATTACTCCGCCGTTGTCGTTCTTTGCTTTATCCGTCTTTAAAATTAGAAGTCTTAAAAATTTGTTAAATTAAAATTCCCATGTTCTCTGCCTCTGGGTGTTCTTATTACTTCCTCCATATGCTACTTGGTTAATGTTAGCGTAAATGTTGTAAAGCAATGAAAATAGGTGATGTATAAAACGATATAAATGTGACAGACCTAATAAAGGAATGTCATTTTAAACATTATTCCTCCTGGAGTCGTCAGCCTTTCGACTGGTTTGTACCCTCCCCGCGTATACCCGTGGTACGTGTGTTACGGAGTCTCTCACAGGTATATGGGACCTACAGTTTAACGCCGGATCCGAACGGCTTTGTTGACGAGGGCTTATACTAGACAGGATACCTCTCATTGGCTTGCCATCGCCTTGCGAGGGAGAACAGTCGTATCTAAATCAGATCGCTCTGGCTACAATCGAACCCGCGTCGACAGCGTAGCAGCGCAATTACTATTATTGTACCATAATATAGTGAACACACTACAGTAATGAGTATAGTGATATAAGGTAGGGAATTTACAAATATAGGTAATAGTTATTTACCACCGAAACATTTTTTTTTTTTAATTATCAAAATACCCTTATACCAAATTGGTGTCGGGTTACATCAACTACACTCTATATATAAATTTTTTCCATCTTACTCTATCCACTGACAATGTCTTCGCTTCACTCCAGTCCAAGCTTCTTTCTCTCAAAATGTTCCCCATCATTCCATCCCAAGTCAGTCGCGGTCTTCCTCCCTTCTTTCTCCCTCCTGATTTTGCCTCCCAAACCTTCACCATTTTATCATATCACTATCCATTCTCTGCATGTGTCCCCACCAGCATAGTTGTCTCTGTTCAATAAAATCCAGAATCGATATCATTTCTAAATCCTCTCTTATTTGTGTATTCCTAACTCTATTCTTCCTTGTTACTCCTACTACTCTCCTAAGATATTTCATTTCTGCCGCCTGGATTTTACTTTTTTGGCTTTTGGATAGCACCCACGTCTCACAGCCGTATGTTAAAACCGGTCTATATACTGTTTTATACACACTATTTTCGTTTTTCTTGATATCTCCTTCTTATTTATAAATCTATTGTTTAATGCATAGTATACTTTTATTGCCTTTTCAATTCTTTCATTTAATGCGGCTTCTTGATTCCCATTACTATCTACTATAACCCCTAGATATTTAAATTGTTTGACTTGTTCTATTTCACTCCTCCAATCTCTACATTTATTATTTTCTCCCCCATTACCATTACCTTTGTTTTGGTCTTATTTATTTTCTTCCCTTTTCCCTGGAGAACTTCATTCCATATATTCAAATTACCCTGTAACGCACTTTCACTTGTAGCCATTAGCACTACATCATCCGCAAAAGCCCCTTCTGCTACTTCTATACTTCGCAAGTTCCTGTATCCAACATGCATTTTCTTAACCTTCAGTGAGCACTTCTTAATAATGTCGTCCATGTACAAGTTGAATAATGTCGGACTCAGTCCACCTCCTTGTCTTAATCAAATAATTTGTTGTAAATCCTAACGACCTTATATTTTTACCTTACATAATTTACATTATTTTTGTATAACCTCTGTACTACCTTAATTATTTTACTACTTATTCCTCTAGTTTTTAAACTTCCCATATTTTTGTTCTAGGCACACTATCGAAAGACTTCTCAAGATCAATAAAAACCAAATATACCAATTTATCTTGTTGTATCAACTTCTCAGCTATCTGTTGCAGAGTAAATATGTGATCCTGCACACTTCTCCCTGATCTATAGCCACTCTGCGATTCCTCCAAACTATTTTCTAAAATTGGGACCAATTTATTATTAGTTATCTGCTCATAAACCTTTACAATTGTATTTAACAGATTTATACCCCTATAATTATTACAATCTCTTGCGTTACCTTTCTTAAAAATAGGAATTATCAATGCTTCCTCCCATTCTCTTGGTATGTCTACACTTGTCCACGCTTTATTGATAATTTCTAAAAGTATTTCTTTCCCCTTTTTCCCCATATTCTTTATAATTTCTGCTGTAATTTTATCTGTTCCAGGTGATCTCCCACTTTTAAGTCCTTTAATCACTACTTCTAATTCATGCATCTACCACCGAAACATATTAACTAAAATACATCTTATAATAAAGTGAAAACTTAGTGAACATATAATTATAATCACAAATATTGTAACAGACATAATAGATTCAATAAGAATAATATTGTTAATAGAAGTACATAACATTGTCCTTAATATAATAAAATAATAGACACATTGTACGTAATGACAAAGTGAGCACATTGAACAAATAAGCTAATTAATATAATACACTTAATGAATAGAGTAACGTAATGTACATAATAAACTTGCTGAACATGTTAAAAACTGAACATAATGTACGTTGTTCATAATGGGCATAACTCAATGAACACGTTAGGTATAATGCAGACATGAAGCTATTGAACACAGTGAACACAGTACATACAATAAATTGTAAAGCTTAATAAGTGTAATAGAAATCGAACGTAATATTCATGTTGAACACAATAAACATAATAAAAATAAACTTATTATAAGCAAGACAGTGAACACAGTGATTATAATAAAATACTGTCACAACACTGTCATACTAAATGTAACGAAGTTGACGAACATACATTATGCGTTTATTGGTAACACAAAGAAATTCTCACATGGCTTGACCATGTGAGTTTACCTGAACTGCACGTTGAGTACGACCAGAGGCGTGTAGGGGACACGATCCCGTTTGATAGACAGTCTTCACCAAGTCTACCTCACTACATTATCAGCTGCAAACAGTTGAAACTGAAAATCGATTATTTGTTAACAAGAGGCGAATTCTTAAATACAAATTACACGCTTATGTTTAATTATTTACCTTCTTTTTTCTGTAAATTCATTTATTTTTGCTGTAAACATATAGAGTATTATTAGGTGTAGTATCCTTGGAGATGATGTGTTTTGTTCACATTCTTGTAAGTTAAATATTATTGTAAATATAAGAATTACAATTATACCTCGTTGCTTTCTCACCGATTAGAAAACAACAAGCATGCAATACTTTAATAGACGTGTACTGATTTTCTAGATTAATAATTTTTATTTAACCGTAAACGCTTCTCAGACCAGAAAATAAAATATAATCTACTTAAATAACATATACACGAAGCCGTTTAGCGACAAATTGTTGACTACCTACAGTTGTGTAAAGCGTGGTATTGAAAAGTTGTGTAAAGTATTCTTTATTGAAATATTATGCTGTTTAAGAAAGAATTACTTCAATAAGAAAAAATTGTTTCAATAACCGGTTATAAACTTATCGAACAAGTCAACATCTTTAATTCCGTTGGTTTTAAGTCTAACAACAGTATGACAAAACAAATAAATTTACCCGTATGCGTAAAAAAAAAATTATACGACATAAGAAATTATAGTTTTACAATGTGATAATGGTAGTTCCGAGTTATAGTCTGAATAACCGTTCTCACCAATCGAACAACATAACAAAATTGAAAGGGCGTATAATTGAAAGTTAATGATAATAATGAAAGAAGAAAAGAACACATATGATAGTTTTTCCTTGCGTACAATAATTTACGTTTGAGCTCCCCAGACACACGTTAAGGAAATATACACCCACGTTGGTTGTAAAAATCACGAACACTATTAAGTATTGAGAACGTAATAGTGTAGTTAACCATATGAAGATAAGAAAAAAAAAATATTTACAATTACAAATTGTTTTCATAGTCAGTCATATATTATTTGACTTTAACGGAAACCATAATTTCTTATGACAATATCACATACAATTTAATATGAATTTGTATCTCATTATTATAGTATATCGACTGTAGTAAACAAAAAGTAGGATCATATAGATTATTTACCTGGGAGAAAATTATACGAAGTTCTGTTTCTGTTGTTACTGAGAAAAAAATTAATGTATTATAAATATTCACTGTCATGGTAACGGCGTTTTATTGTTACGATTCGTTAACGCAGTTAGACATCCGAAAAAAAAATATAGTCAAATTTCGATTACCTGAGATCGGATTATTCGGTTTCGTGGATTTACCGTAGCATGTCAGAGCATGGTAAAAAACGTTAGGGAATTACTTAAAATACTATGAACAGAATAAAATGTTAAAAGCAACAACAATTCAAACATATTACAAACTCGTTTCATACAGATTTGTACAGCATGTAAATATTATGAAATATTTAGTAGTTAGTTCGAGTGTCTACCTGGAGTAGAGACATTACGAGGTAACTTAAATTTGAGAAAATGAATCGCAATGATTAAAAGAGAAAGGTAATTTGAAAACCCCATTAAAGACGACAAAATTTAAAAATTATCCTTATTTCATTTATTATCCTCCGCGAATTACAGGTAACCTATGTATTAGAGGTAATCTGTATTAAGATCTACAAAACAAACTTACTGAAACTGGTAAAATTTCAATTTTGGTGTTTGAATATGCGTGTGAGGTAATTTCCGATGAAAACCTTCGATAAAAATTTAGAATTAGCCCTTGAAAAGATCAACCATTCAAACCTAAATAGTAACTTTTATAAAGATCAAGCAACGTTAAAATAATGTCGAAGTTAAGTAAGCGTTACTAATGGTCTAGAAGCAGCACTTGTATGGACAAACAACGAAGTTTACTGTCAAGCAGTAGGCTTACTTCTTTGTATCCATTCCCAATCCAACGAGTTTAGAAATTGGATAATGATCAACTAAGTTTTGAATTCAATGTGGAGAAGAGGATCAACGTGTTTTGAAAACTGATATGACGATGTAAAACTCATCGGTTTTGATATATTCTACATGAAAAAACCCTGCTCAATGTGTATGATGTAAAACAGATAGGTTATTAAAGTCTATGTAATGTGGTATAATGTTTATGTTAAGAATAAAGTAGTATCATGGCTTCCACTAGAGTCGGCCATGAATCGTGTACATGTTATACCTATATTGTTTGTTTATATAGCAACGGTTGTTTATCTTGGTTACTAGTTACCTGTTATGTATTGTGATCATTCTGAGTTTCAGCAAAGTTTATTAAGATAAAATCTCACTCTTTCTAATTATATTTACAACAGGTTATGGGGCTTTAAGAAAGAGGAAAGGAAGAAAATATATAAAAAGTGTTGTAAAAAGTTAATGTTTATTAAAAGGTGTCATGTTTAAAAATATTATTAGTTCTATTTTAGGCCTATTATTAAAAAAGTGAACAAAGTGCCAAATACACAAGAAAAATATGGGCCAATTTGTTAGAAATGATTACGACTATTGGAAATTTTGTATGCAAGTGTCTCAGAAAGAAATAAATGTATGCAAGAAGAAAAAGGTAATCCAAAAGAAGCCTTTAAAGAACTTAATGTACGTGCAGATCAATTATAGTTCAATGTGTTGGAGATTCACAATTGGAATATATCAAAGATAAAATGACATCTTACCGATACGGTCACATACATTCACTATTTCGCTGACAAACGCTAATTTCAAAATACAACACTATAAGTCCTTAACTTACTGACAAGAAGTTGTTAATCATACGCAATTTCGCAAAAAATAACAATGTTTTTGGCACATAATGTGTGCATATATGTGTTTTTGGGTCTCTTTTTTATATAGCCTATCTGATAAAAGATTTGTCACATTGCAGTAGATATACATAAAACGATATTATGTGTTTTAACAGTAACGGTATACAAAATAGAAAAGAGCTTGATAAAATCTTTTTGTAGCAAAGAGAAACAATAATCAACAAGAAGAAATTATAAGTTGAACAGAGTTGGTAGAGTCAAGTCAAGTCAAGTCAAGCAGGGACGTTCTAACTTGAAAATCTTATTGTGTCAGTTATCGACTTATTGTAGGAGTTCACAATTTCCAGTTTCTAGGATATGTCATATGTTAGATAATTCCATTACCTGTGCCTAAGTGAAAATGACAGTGCAAGCGTTGCGAGAGTTCAAGCGTACCTGTTAAAACAACAGGTGCAGAAAAATCAAGTTGTTTCCACTACCGTCGATAGTCAAAACTGCCACCACATATAATTTTTAAGTCAGACCTACCTAAAGGTAGGTTCAAGGTAGGTCCTAAAGGTACAAAAGACGATATTTACGCTCCAAAGAAGGGGGGGGGGTGAACGCAAAACGTGTGCGCGAACAATCCTATGGTTACTAGTCCCAGTAAGATACTGCAGTAACCATCTTGAGGATTCAGTGAAAAACAAAGTGAACGGATTAAACACACATGCTGATAAAATAACTGGAGGCCTCACTATCATACGACAGTCTTTCGATGTGAGTATCAAGAAGCAGTTCAAGAACTGAGTCAGAAAGTTGTGAAGCCTGTATAGCCGAAGAATTAATCGTGAATCGACTGAAACCCTGAGCTCCTAGACTGTCAAAGTCTGGGATTCTATTTCGCCTCATATTCATAAAAACCTTTTAAGGGAAATGGTATCTTTTGTGCAGTGGATGAACCAGATTATTTCACTTACAAGGATTATGACTAGTCACAAAGATAACAATGAAACGAATGTTGTCGATGAGGAAGATAACGATGACAAGCGCCGCGGTCCTGACTACAACTGTTGTAGGCTACAAGTAACCCAAGAATGCCGTACCGTACCTCAACGTAAAACTAACATCCATAGCCTAAACTTGATTATAGATACTTAAATTCACATTTGTTAAATGCCAAAAGTATTTCTTCAGAAAATCTTATACATTCCCGTAACTACCTAAGATAAGGACAATATTTAACATACCTTCTAAGATGTATATTTCATAATCTACATTTCTTCAATAATCAATTCTTACGGAATACGAATCGATCACTTCAGTGGTTAATCTTAAATTTACTTCATTTGAACGTCGTGTTCTTTTTCTGTTTGTTAGAATTCCTTTCGAGAGGCGTTTTTTTATTGTATATCCACATTTACCTAATTTTGTTTTAGTGCAATCGTATTTTATTTAAAATACACGTAAATCTTAAAAAACTTAAAATATTATAAAACGTAACTCAACGTAAAACTAACATCAATATACTTGATTACTGATACTTAAATTCACTTTTGTTAAATGGCAAAAGTATTTCTTCTGAAAATCTTATACATTCCCGTAACTTCCCAAGAAAAATACAATATTTAACATACCTTCTAAGTTGTATATTTCGTAATCTACACTTCTTACGGAATATAAATCGATCACTTCAGTGGTTGGTTTTAAATTACTTCATTTAAAAATCGTGTTTTTTCTGTTTATTCAAATTATTTTGGGGAAATGTGTTTCCTGTACTATATATTTACATTTACGTAATTTTGTTTTGGTGTAATCGTATTTTATTTAAAATACAGATAAAAATCCCTTCTATTTCTCTTCTGTGGTTCATTGAAATCAGTTATTTTCTATTTCGTTTTCATATCTATATTTTGCTTACACTTCAATCACATTTTTATAAACACATAAAAGTATATGGTTTTATAACTGTAAAAAACATTTAATTTAATTGAGAAACGCTTTTACAGGATTGTACATTCACTAATATAGAAACCCCTAGAGTAGTATGCAATAATGGTTTCTACGTGTAAGAAGAAGGCCTACTTATCCATTATAATTTATAGCAAATTTTATTTCCCCAGCTGTTTATTTATTAAAATCAATTTCGAATATTTCAAAGTTGTCTTAGCAATGAAATACGGACAGCTAAATGTAATTGACTAGTAATACAAGTTACATAAACAACGTTTGCAGTTACAGTTTAATCCTTGTAATCTACAAGGATTCTTGTTATGTACATCACACACACACACACATATATTCTTGTATTGTACATCAATGTACACTTAAAGATATAGGCCTATTATAATTATAACTTAGGTACATGTACCAACATATGTGACTATGTGTGTTTTCTTTTTAGCCTTAAAGTTGTAAAAATCTAAGTTTTGATATCAGGAAATATTTATTCAATTCATGAAAAACGATAAAATAAAATCAAACTTTTAAAATCAATTTCAAGTAACCATTTAGAATAGTTTCAGTATAACGACTATCTAAAATTAAATAATATTGTATTATAAATTAGTCGCAATTAGTTAATATTTTTCAAATGCATAATTTTATTTTAATTTCTCTTTGTGTGCCGGAGGTTTTATTGTCCTGATACTGATACCGCTTCCTACCTGACGCATGTACAACAGGAAAGGAACAGCCATGACGTAATCTGTGTCAAAAATTCCAGTCAATACGGTTCCACTGTACAAATATTAAGTATAGGGAATTAATTAAGACATTTTCGTGAATGAAATAAGACAGAGAGTAGATGTGTGGGCGGTACTCATCCTGAGTAATTAGACGTTCTGTGGATGTAGACGATAACGTTAATTACGAAGACCTGTTGCTGGAGGGGGGGAGTTGAATGAATGGGGTAGTACGAATGCGTGGAGCAGCGCGCCGCGACGCGTTATAAGAGCGCCGCTACTCGATCGCAGCCTCAGACAGACGCCTAAACCTGACTACGCGCCTCCGTATCACTACACTACCGCTCACTACCAATACTATTTACGTGAGTATACACACGCCCTTACTTTAGGGGTTGTTCAACACAAATTTGAATCATTTTAATATTTAATAAATTACGTAATTTTATATATACATGAAATGAGAATAAACAAGAAATAACTTCTGTATTATTAATAAATAACAAAACTTTTCATGTCGATAAACCATACTTTTGGCCTGATAGTAAACATATTGTTGTCGCCTTTGTGCTAAACAAACACGCTGTTTAAACAAATAACTTTTAACTTGTCCTACAAAATTTTAGGATACTTTTACTGGCCGCAAAATATGTTAAAAAAATGTATTAAAAACTTACATTCAAATTTAGCGTTCAAAATGTAAATAGCGTTTAAAATTTAGCGTTTTCCAAAATGTATAGTTTCTGCATTTCCGCGGCTATTATATAATGAACAAATACGTCAAGTCACCTGTGACAAGGTTGCAATTTGTAATCAGATAGAAATAAACAAAACAAAAAGAATTTACTGATCAGAGTGTTTGTGCTCTACAAACTTCCCTGAACTGATAATAAAATGTATCATCTCGATAGTTTCATATATGTTTATTATTAAAATTACAATGTATTGCAATGATAGTTTAAAAAAATACTCAGTTTTTCACCTCCGGTGTTTATTATAGAACTGATTACTTAACAAACAAAATCAATAATTTGTTTCTAACTAAACTTTGAGATATATATATTTTTTGTTTTATTTTAAATTTAATTAATTACCAACAGCTACTCTTCTTTAAAAATATAATAAATTGTAAACTCAATTATAAATACTTCTTTATCGGCACGTTTTAATTTACACATAACGTTAAAATATTATGGTTAATTTGGTATATTTAAACCAATTATGGTTTCCAAATATATTAAATTTGTTATAATATAAAAGACAACACAAAAATTGTAATCAACATTTAGTAGCGAACAGTTAGCAAGCAGGTGGTTCTACGCGGACAGGTGGTTCCATTAAATATTACCATTAATGATTTACGCTGGTATCCTTATCGATTCAACCTGACTACCGCGTCTCGAAATACTAATCTACTTTCGTGTTTTCGGTATTAGAGCTGTAAGTAACGATTTCCTGTAACGCAAACTCACCGTTTGTAATATTTATATCGCATTCAATACCAGCCTTGCGTAATTAGTCTATAACACTTATAATAAATTTTATTAATATGTTTTAGGTCAGCTTTCAATGAAGATTTCCTAAGAGATATTAACTTTATTTCCTGACAGGTCACTGTCATGTTCTGCGACAAGAACACAAGTAAACTGATTTCATTGCACGCTGTCACTTCTTTCTGTTGCAACAAAATTAGACGATACCTCTTAATTAACCGCTCTCCCATTCGGTCATCCGGTTACTCATATTTTGTTATATCTTGACATAAGTGTTCAGTAAATATTATCCTAATCACATAAAATAAATTTCTAAGTAACATTCATGATACTAAAATGATAAAATATCTATATTAATACAAAATTGGCTTATTTCTACATTTAACATAATGCAGTTTATTTTATTACATAAATACGTGCTAATTGTGACTACATGCTAAACATAGAAAACAAACACATACATACAAATAGAGTACATAACTTCAGTGTGTAATTGTTAATGTGTCCGTTGAACAAGTGTAATTGTGAACGTTTGTCCGCTTTTACTACTAAGACGTCAAAATAATTACGAATCATTACAATTTAAAAAATGTCAAATTAGCTAGCTAAAACTTATTTATACTCACGTGAACTCTTTTTAGCACCAGAATGTAACCTACGTGTTTAACATGGCCTACTAAAATCGCCAAGAACTACAAACAATTCGCTTCCCATAGGTTTAAATGTACAAAAATCATATGGCCAATTAAAAACCATTTAGCAGTGTCATAAGAAAGTCTGGAACACCAGATAATGATGTATTACTACTTCTGGTGTAATTATGTAAGTAAATCTTACATAATTTACTTACATTATGTAAGGTAATGTACATAAAATTAAATTTGTGATTGTTTCGACAAAGTCTGTTTTGCAATATGCCATCTAGAATAAATAATTTTCAAAAAAACAGCGTAACATTATAAATAAATCAACAGCTATTAAAAATAAAACAACACATATTAATAAAAATATAGATAAATGCTGTTAGTATTGATTGAAGAACATTAATACGCAATAATATGTTTTTGTAAATCATATTAGTTTTGTTATGTTAAAATCTTTTATTAGATATGAGCAAATCAGTCATCATGGTATATAAAAATCTATAAGCCATATCGGCTTTAAGTTTCAAGAAGAATTAAGAAAATCTGGTAAACAATTAAAGAATTAAATTTTACCCAATAGGCCTTTTGTTAGAAACTCAAAATAATGTTACTCTAAAATTTGACTAGTACAGATTGTTAAATAACTATACATGAAAACAGAATATAAAAAGTGAAGTACCGTTTGAGGTATTAAATACCATAGTTGATTTATTGCTGTGCATTGCGGAACGCCTAAATAGCGGCCATAAAACGGTAGCGACTCTCGCTAAACTGCAACCAAATTAATTACTAACGCGACTTTAATTACTTTTTTAAAAAGTAATTTAAAAATTTGCTGGACACATTTTTATTAAACAAAGGTTAGCTATAATCTACATAAAATTAAGTTTGTGATTGTTTCGAGAAAAGCTGTTTTGCAACATGACATCTAGAATAAATAATTCACAAAAAAAAGATAGCTTAACGTTATAAATTGTGTCACAAAAGTTTTAACTGCTTTTACTCTGAAATAGGCAGATAATTCAAAATACGATGTACGAAAATAGTCAAATGCGATTAAATGTAATCACATCCACGCAAGTAAAGCTTTTCTCGATGTGTAAAAGTAGTTGAATTGACAACTTTAAAGTTTTTTACCTCTGTGTATTTGTGTGTGTGTGTGTTTGTGTACAGGCATTGTGCTCAGGTATGCAATACGCAATGCAAACATTTTTAGACAATAAAAACTTATTTTTATCTATTGTTTCCCAGACAAGATTATTTATTGTTATATGAATCAACTAAAATTTTATAATTGTAATTAATTTTATTATAAAATTTTATTTTTTAATTTTAACATTCATAAAAAGAGATGTGCATTCCATACATTATAAGATAGACACTATATATAACATGACTCGGCTTAAATATGGAAACAATTACAATTATAAACTCACAAAAAACTTAATTATGTAGAATTATTCTTATTCAAAAGCTATTAACTGCTTTTTATATGGATCGGTAATAATTGTGTGTGTGTCTCACACAACTGTACGTATCTGTATGCAGTATTAGAGATATTTAAATAAGAGTGTCAGAAAAGCAGAACTCGTGAAATGTAAAAAGACTACTGCTAACAACAGGCAATAGAAGATTTAGACGTTGGTAGTAATGACACAGTCCATTAGAAGGTTCCGGGATATTCCGCAAAACGCCACAGCCAGACTTGTGTCTTGAAAATCATCAAATTTTATTATTTCAATCATCAAAAATAATTTATGTGTTGTCAAAATAATATGAGATTTAGGCCAACCATATGTCATACAATACTTTGTCATTGGTTGTCTTAAATTTTATTGTCCTTACTTATCGATAACGAGAAAAATTATTATTACATTTTCAAGAATGTATTTTCATCTAGTTGTAGTTAGAAATATTATTTTATTAATTAGTTCTTATAGACGCTGCTGTTTACTTAGTATTGCAGCTTTTATCGGAGTTTGGCGTCGGCGTAGTAAAATTTATGTCTCTCAGAAGCGAATTCGATTTGAAATAGTGAACTTGCACTGAGACCGAATGTGTTCTTCTACGTGGGAAGAGAGAGCAAGTGACAGAGATCCGTTACCGTACACACGGTGATAAGATGAATCTATTCTATCCGATTGTGACCCGCTACAGTTTCATTAACTTCACATGCTCTTTGCTGGATTTTAAAACGATTTATTAAATACACTTGAACAAATTTGCTAACACACTTATTCAAATATACCCTTAAATATATTTACGCTTAAGTTTGTCTGACTTTGCTAAACAAAGAAAGTGTAAATACAATTACGGCATATGTTAGGTTAAACAAAATATCATGAACACTTTGCATACTTACCCCACGATATTTATTTTTGGGAAGTTGAACTTAGTCCAATTAACATTTTCTGACAGGCTTTTTGCTTTTATTGATAAGAAAATTGCTGTGTTAGAAGAAAAGCTTTTGTTTTCAGCAAGAAATCCAAAACACTTATTTGCAAACTTACGTCACTAACAATTACACTCAAGTTGTGTCTTATTCTGTAGAACCCTCAGGATCAGTATCCGATTATAACGCTATGTTAAAACCCCAAGTTTGGGCGACTTTATTTTCAGAAAAAAGGCAACTTTTTCTTCAATTGCGCTTTGTGCGGCAATTATTAAGTGGATGCGTCATTTCATATACACTCTAAAAACAGGCAATGTTAACAGACACAGTTAAAAAGTCACAAACAAAAACACTTTTTTTATTTTAATGATTTCTGCGGCCAACAGGAGATGTATTGACAGCATTATTGTATTTGGTTTCTTGGCACAGTTTCGACAACGGGACTTGAGTTTCCTTTATTTTAGCTGGGCATTGCTTGTGTTGTATAAATACAAATTGTATACAGTAGTAGAAGTAGACGTGAGCTTTCAAACATTCACTGCAAACAGAGACGTCTTGTAAGTGAACATGTTTTGTAATGACATGGCGATTATACTCCACAGTGCTTTATCATCTTTTTTTTTATCTCCACATTCTTCTGTTTTTGTCTTGTTGAAATTATATGGTGCTGCCATCTACTAAAAAATCCATCCGCCTTACATTGTAATTTATTATCTTAAACTTTTATGTCTAGTGCTTCACTTCTCCTTGATCAGATTCTGACCTCTTTTAAATCAACTGTGTTGAATTTCTTACTTCGACTAAGAACCACATGATATGTTTTTAATTTATCCAGATAAAAGATTAAAGGGAACATTTGCCGTAGATGGCTGTATAACAAGACTGCAAGCAACTACTGTATTTACAATTACTTACGTATACGTATACAGACTGAAACAATTTAAGCAATCAAAATATTGTTTAGAATTAATAAAGAACTACATAAAACATTTTAAAATGTATCAATACGTGGAATGAGTGAATGAACAAATTTTTGTTGAAACAAGTTTTTTTTTGTAATGTTTTTAGTCATCTATACGAATAGTAGGGAAACATCGATACATAAATTAAATTACCATAAATTTTAGAAGAGAGAAATGAACGAAATAAAGTTGTTCCACCTGTTTTCTTAAATTTACTACAACTCAAGTGTACAGATTAAAAAGAAAATTAATAAAAGAAATTTATTGTCGATGACACATAAATATATTAAACCTATATGAACAAACACGTTCAAATCAAATAATTTATTTTCAGGTACTTTTCACCAATCGAATTAAAGAGTTTGAATTAATTCAACTACAAATATTATTCTCGTTATTACTCCAAAGGGAATGATTTTACAAAGAACCTTTATCCATATTCAATTAAAGAAATATAAATGAATACATTTACAAGTATTTACAAAATACAAAAAGAGAGAGCAAAATTGGGGGAAAGAAAATACGAAAAGGGAAACCTACAAAAATAAATATATGGGATGAAGAAAGACAACAAAATTTTCATAATGTTGGAGCTAAAAGTAAACGAAACCGAAAGAAAATTAGAAAATTATTAGAACAATGAAAACATTAGAACTTAGACAACAATTTTATACGTCGGGTTTATATAGGCTTTGTACATTTGTTTTAATTGACAAGAGAAAATTTGCATACGTTGGTGAAGTAGCAGATCAAGATACAATTATATCTGTTCATTATGTTAAAAGTTTTAATAGGAACAAATTTAGAGACTCTAGGAAAAATAAAAAATTGTTAAAGAAGGAAGCATTTATTTTTATTACATTCACAAACGCGATAAAAGTATACTATGTTTTTCTATAATCAGAAAATAAACCATAAATGGAAACTAAAACAAGTAGATTAACTTGATATATTTTTTTAATATAATTTTTAACATCACTACATATATTTTTAAAAAAAGATTTATTATACAAAGACGAGGGTTCAGAGCAAACTGATACGACAAAATGGAAGAGAATATTGAAAATTAAAATTATAAGTATGGAAAACGCTAGAAAATTAGGAAAAAGGAACGGACATAATTAACATGTACCTCTTGTATCACCTAGTGCTGTGGTAAAGAAGCATATACTTTAATGTTTGGAAATATCAAAATCTGTCATGCATTAATTATTGGTTAGAGAAGAATATCTGATGTAGAAATTAGATTTTAATTTTAAAATAAAAATTAGATTGGACACTATTAAAACAACTTTTATAATTATTTCAGTAAGTATTATATTTTAAATTTACTTTACCTATTCCTTTATATTTTCTGTAATTAATTGTGAGACTTCACGATGATCACAACATATAGAAAGATTCATTGCTTAAATCTTTAAGCAAACATTACATTTTTGATATAAGAAATATATTTTCATTAAAACATACTATTATTATCTAAATCCTTAAATTCGTAGTGACCGTCAGCCAATAAATTTTACCGATGAAAGATTTGTGAAGATCGGTCATAAAAGTGTAACACAAATTTTAAATTGTTTAAAATAAAACTTATAGTTTACCTTATTTCCTTTCCATCTTGCGACTTCGTTATATGTCATACACAAGATGGAAAGGAAATAAGGTAAACTATAAGTTTTATTTCAATAACGCGACTTGGAGACCATAAATCACAAATTATGAATTAAATTGTTTGTGTAGACAAACAACTGTTGTGTTTTTGGCGTCGTAACAACTCAGAAACAATTGACCTGATGATGACAATAAATATTGTCGAAACGTCGACACAAATAATTTAAAATCTGTGTTACACTTTTTTGACAGATCCTCATAAAACCTTCATCGGTAAAATACTATCATTATATTTAGATGTTGTTCATTATTTTTTTAACTTTTCTAAGAATTTAAAAACTTAAAAAGTATTTAAAAAGTACTTTAACATGTGATTAAACTGTAACTACAAACGTCGTTTATGTAACTTATATTATTAGTCAATTAAATTTGGATGTCCGTATCTCATTGCTAAGACAACTTTGGAATATTCGTAATTGATTTTAATAAATAAACAGCTGGGAAAGTAAATTTGCTATAATAGTTAACTACTTCTTACATGCAGAAATCATTAATGCACACTAATATACAATAATGTACAATCCTGTAAAAGCGTTTCCCAATTAAATATTTTTTAAAGTTATAAATACTTATACTTTAATGTGTTTAAAAATATGGGATTGAAGTGTAAGCAAAATATAGACATGAAAACGAAATACAAAATAACTAATTTCAATGAACCACAAAAGAGGAAATAGAAGCGATTTACGAGTATTTTAAATAAAATAGGATTACACCAAAACAAAATTAGGTAAATGTGAATATACAGTAAAAAAACGCCTCTCAAAAGTAGTTCGAACAAACAGAAAAAGAACATGACTTTCAAATGAAGTAAATTTAAGATTAACCACTGAAGTGATCGATTCGTATTCCGTAATAAGTGATTATTGAAGAAATGTAGATTATGAAATATACAACTTAGAAGGTATGTTAAATATTGTACTTATCTTAGGCAGTTACGGGAATGTATAAGATTTTCTGAAGACAATACTTTTGTCGTTTAACAAAAGTGAATTTAAGTATTAATAATCAAGTTTAGGCTATGGATGTTAGTTTTACGTTGAGTTACGTTTTATAATATTTTACGTTTTTTTTTTTTAAGATGAAAGTTTTGAGGAAGTATATCAACTGTTGCAGTTAAGACAAGATTAATGCCTGTTTGATTAAAAAAGAGTTTTGTAAAGAGAAAATACGTTCTGAACAATTAAATGAATTACCACATGAAATATGAACCTTCAATATACACTTGGAGCAAGTTGATAATACATAAGATTTTAGAAACTAGATATTATGTCTGTAATAGAATATTAAATCGACAATAACCATTATTAAATTTTAAAACACTAATTTACAAAAGTTTTTAAAACTTAACAATCAATAGTGTTTGGTTAAAATACATTATGACTAACCCACCGTCAAAAATTAGGTTTATAGATCTTCACACTTAATAAATATGAATATGAGGCATAAAAATTGTCGACAAATTATAAACTAGAGTGAGTATAACATATCAAGTTATTAGCCTATAAGCAGAGAGCATAACGTAGCCCCATAGATCCGAAAATGTGCAGACGCAATGTACAAGATGTACAGGCCTATTTAAGGACTCATGAATAGTATGTTGTAGGTAATGTTGTTTAGATGAACACTTAAGTCATAAGGGTGAGAATAACATGAGCGTGCGTGTGTGAAACCGATACGAACAGGATTATTTAACTGTTCGTAATATACAAGTGAAATATACAAGTTTTTGAAACCTAAATGTACAATGTAGTAAACCTAAATATGAAATTTGGTAAGTCTTATAGATTCACATTTTCGCCAAAGTTTGTGAAATTCAAATTACTGAGTGATTGTTAGTAGGTTAGCAAAGTTATTACAGAGTAATTTAAAATACATACTGTATAAAGGTTGTTTTAATATACATAATGTAATAAATTTGTTTTAATAAGGCTTTGATTGTAGTAAAAATTAGCAATAACATTGTTTAGAAACCGGTGCATTGTAAACTACAACAGATTAAATTTCGCGGACATTTTGAAACTGCTGACAAGCAAAGTTTACCATAACAACTGTATGCTGAAACAATAACAGTGATAAAATCGTAATTATTAAATGATACACAATAAGTACGGTATTCTTGGGTTTTTTGTTGCCTACAACAGTTATAGTCAGGACCGCGGCGCTTTCAACGTTATCTTCGTCATCGACAATATTCGTTCCTTTGTCATCTTTGTGACCAGCAGTGTCGTAATGATTTTGCAGAACCTTACCATGTTCCATTTTCCGGTAAATTCTGATACTGGTTAATCACAGTTTTAACACATATACAAAATATAATGTAATAAAGCACGCGCGCTCTCGTGCAAAAAATATATAAAACTATACATTAAGGTAATTGTATGTTTAGTATTAAATACTTGAGTGTTATGTTAGAAAATTTATTCTGTGTTTTATTTTCTAATTAACGTAGTAATAAAGCAAGTACATGATATATTCATATTTCCTGTGTAGGCATTTTTACTTGTATTTACTTGTTTATAAAACTTTATGTAAACTTTACTATTTTCACAGCAGCAGAACTTTATTTTTAAATTTTCATTGTCAGTGGCTTTATGTACTGATATTTAATATCTCTGATTTCTGTACGCATTTCGTAAGACGTGTTTTGCAATTCCGCACAAAGTTAATATGAAATATTATGTAGTCTGAAGACAAACATGATAATAATAGTTGAGTCATATAATATGTACTATAATACATACGTATTCACTATACAACAATATGCAGACTATTCTAGCTGCACTGAATAATTGTTAGAAATTAATCTTTGAGTTTAACTTGGTCTCAAACCGATTTTTAAATTTCACCAACCATTCGTTCGTGATATATCAGTTCCAATACACTGGACTCAATAAGAACTGTCAAATAACCCGAATCCAAACAAATGTTTGTTGTCTCTTATCTTATCAGATAGACATTAAGCCTGTTGTGTGTGTAAGCAGGTATGCTGGTATCATTACGATAGATAATACAAATTGAAAATTTGACACCCAACTTCGTGGGTACGTTGTCTTTTGACAGCCTCACGTTCAATGTATGAAACACTGTTATTACGCTTTAAATTATTTTTCATTTTCTTTTCTGTAAGCATTTTATTATTTAGGTAAATAATTAAATAAACATAAGATTTATCTGCAAAAATTTATATTATGTTTGTCTACAAATCTACCTTCCAGTTATTATAATTACAGTTTTTTTAACTAACCAAGTATCAAACATAAGGTAAGAAAAATAAATTTCCATGTGTAGAAATAAAATACAGTAGACTTATTAAGATACGTCTGCTAAATTCTTTTTCGCAGAATAAGTTGTGATGCACATCCAAAGCGATTCAGCGATACAATATTCCGTTGCTGTTCCTTGGTGATGACTATTTTGAAAGATTTTTTTGAAAATAATGACAATTTCTTTGTTTTACTTATCTAAATGTTCATTAATCCAACTTTATTATGCGTTTCTGTACAATAGTTTGACTCATTTAGAACTAGGACTATACAATAAAGGCCCCGAGATTCCAGTACAATGTGTTCAGTACCTATATTACAATACTCCACTACAATACTTGAACATAATATTTGAACAGTATTGTATAGATGAAAATATAGAACCCCGTAACAGCCCCAACAGTAATATGTATTATCTATTAATACGTTATTAAAATATTAAAAATATCATTAACACATTTTAAAAATAAATTATTGTATATTCCATTAATATTTTATACTAATTACTATTTATCCCATTGCATTCTTTCAACATTTTCTTTGAATCTGAGTTAGCCGCTGAGGTAAGAGAGACTTGTATTCTCTTGTGTTTACCGTTTCCAACGTACGTATTCCTGTGATAACTAACTGTTAATCTGTTTTATTACTATCATTTGTGTTACTTATGACGACAATTAAGGTAAACTAGCCAGGGTACATAGTGTTACATTTCTCTCCCACTGAAGAAATTCTCGTATTCAAATTGCAGCACTTTGTTTACCGAATAACTCAAGCAACTAACTCTATAGCTTTCGTTTTCGTGTCTCCTTGCCTTGGCTTTCATCCTAACTTATACTATAAACTATCAAAATTGTATTACAGACCTATTATATCTCTTATATTATATACATACCGAGTATAGTATAACTCTTATTGTTATGTTATATATTCTTGTTTCAGAATCACAGGTTGTGTGAGAGTCTAAGTAAATCTAAGTAAAGTATATTAATAATTTTCCTAACAAGTCGTCACTTAATATACATTTTTTATCTTCTGAGACATTTCAAAGTATACGAACCTCAAGTTATAATAACGACTTATTACTTTTACGTTAACAAAATTTTATAAATACCTCTAGTTTTTCTGAGCAAACTCTTTTAACTCTTCAGTTTGTTGTTATTCGTATTCTGTGAAGACATATTTTCTAACTTTCAAAATACAAACTTAATTTTTGTTAAATGAAGTTATCCGATTTGTTTATTAGTTTTGTAAGGAGACGCCATAGATTGACTAAATGTTTGCAAGTATTTTTCTTTAATTGGAATAGAATGTCTTGTAGCATAATTGTATCAGGTTTTCTTCCAGATTAACTGAGTTATCAGAATGAACTATCACACGTGTGTAACGATTTTCCAGTTTGTCAGTTTCTTTAAGGTAAAAGACAACGATAAGATCCGATTTAGTTTAGTCTTACAATGTGCTACCGAACAATGGGGACATGCTACAGTATCTTATGGTGCTGTCTTATGGTCTTGTTCGATTTCTTAGACAACAGCGAGACAGACAATCAATTCAGTACGAGACAACGTCTACTTCATTATTGTATATTATTGTCTATTCTAGACTATACTACAGTGTAGAAAGACTAGACGTATATATATATATATATGTGTGCACGCACACGAGAAAATAATTATACTGTACATATGCGCGTGTTTGGTTTGTAAACGTATTATTTAAAGTAAAGCATGATATTTCATAAACGTTACATAAAATTATAGACATAGAAAATACATACTAAAGTATTTGAAAACCTAATCAAATTTGAGTTTATGTGAATATGTGTATAAACAAGTAACAAAGTCACATCGTTCAAGATTATAAAAAAATAAAATAAAGATACTTTAGTGCATAAATATAAAGTGAAACCAAAATTAAAACTTGAGACTGATTTCTTTTAAGAGACTTTCTTAGTAAACAGGCGTAATTATTTTGTGCGTTAAAAATAGAATAACCTAATTACGGATGGTGAAAAGTTTGTCTCGCTAAAGAAAAACACAGCTCTAGGTAGCGACGACGGGGGAGCGCTGTGTTGTTGTTTACCTGCAGATAAGATACGTCCATCCATCAATATTAGCTGAAGTTTCAGTCCTCAATCAATTGCTAATTGTAGGGTACACGCTGTAAATAATACTGCGGTCATATGCCGTTCACACTCTCCACTCCATCCGGCTGTTTACTACACCTTATCGAACACAAAGAACCAAAATTATACAGAGACATGCACTCAACGCGTGTCTCGTGTGTGTGGGGATGTTGGATTTTATATTTTTGCAGGTCAAATTAGTTTATTAACGGGTTCCTTACAGCATGGTACCGCCATGGTCCTTGGAAGGGCTGGGGATCTTAGTAATTTACGTGATATTCTGTACCTGAAAACCTAACCGAGGATAGAACAGAACGAGAATTGCCTGTGTGATGTCACACCGAAAAGATTAAATAAAAAAAGTCTAAGCCAAGTTCAAAAACGAATATGCGCGTGTTAAAGTGATCATTAAACACATATAGCTCGGGATGTGTGTCTATGTGTGTGTGTGTGTGTGTGTGTGTGTGTGTTGCAGTCTGCACGTATATACATCAAAAGTAGAATACACAATAAAAGAGGTAATAACGCGGGCAGAATGCGATGTATTTGTAGTGGAAGTACTCAGGTAGCGAGCGGAGCGGCCCACGTTTGATAGCAGACACTACAGTATTCTTGTTTTCTATAATCCCGTCTCAATGACAGTATTACAGTTCACCGTAGTTAACACACTCGGTTACTGTCATAATATATTTTCTCGAATTTCAGATTTTATGCTGGCGCAAGCAACACGCGGCAGAAATAATCACCTTACGTTCACATTCTTTGCCTTCCTATGTTTGAGAATTGCTATCCTTTGTGACACGTTTACAAATCCCTATCAACGCTTTATTCGCTTCAACGCACGCACGTTTATACTCTTTCGTTCAAAGGAAAATTGTTATGGGCTAATACCTAACCTCCTCTTCGGATCGTAAACCAATAATTTAGATATTTATAAAACGTAATTGGTGAGTAAACGATAAGATCACCAAAAACTTAAAGACCATCTACAAGTTTCGTGTTTGGATTTTACCAGCTGAAGTGAATCTTCTATAAACCCGCACTTGAAGTCCAGCACCGAATGGCTTCGTACACCTCCGCCATATTTTTCCACGCTTGACAATTTCCACTCTTAGCCATTCTCACCAGTGAAAGACATCTGTTCCTTTAATGAACTCTTTCTCTTTTACTATGGTGTGAACACAATTTATTTATTTATCATTATTATTATTATTATTATTCCACTGAACTGTCTTAGTTAATTGTGTATTTAATAGAGTCTGTTGGATGCTAGCTATGAATTATGAGTAGAGAACATTTAATTTAACGTTGGTTACAAAAAGAATTTAACGAATTAACAAAGACGTCAAGAAAACAGAGATATTATTATACAGCTCTTTTAAACTTTCCCAATCGTGTTCAAAGATATTGTTTTCAATTTTCAACATGCTCTTATTATTATATGCTTTTAATAAACTTACTCTATGCATTCTAATACTTAATTTACTTTTTAATATAATATATCATAATAAAAGCACCCATATAAAAAGTATTTTTCATCCCGTCGGATTTATAGCTGATTTTTCTAACTCTTGTAACTCAACAGTTCACTTCCAAGAGTTATAACGTGGAAATTTTAAATTGTAATAACTCTTTTGAGTGGAACTGCACAAATTATCTCATTTATCTTACGAGTTAAATGTTATGATGAGTTAAATCTTCATTTACAATTATGAAAATTTTACGAATTGAGTAAACTGTTTCCATGCGACATCTGACCCACAGAGGTTCGACTGCGACGGAAATTGTGGGTTTCAGCATAATGCCAAATAACCTTCGTTTTACTCATTACTGTAAAAGATTTGCGGACCGTTAAGGTAGAGGTCAGCAAAATATGTGAAGCATAAAGGGATACAGTCATAATGACGTACAAGGTGCGGTGGGAGTTGCCGCCCACAAACTGGAAGTGTGAATATAATTTAAAAATAAATTTCCGGAGACTGAGTGAAGGGTTTAGGGTTTTGTTAGTACTGTTTACACCGTTACAACGACGAACTCATGTTGTAACAAATCTTTCGTCTACGGCCATGGATCGTAACGTGTAAAATAAATATTGAATTATTGTTTTGGCAATGCATGAGTTAGGAAGGCCTGATGGTAATTTTATGTATACAACTATGAGTGAAATGTACAATCTTAAAAAGCCTTATGCTTGGCGTGATGTCCAGGTACACGTTCATACGGCAGACAATATCACAGTGATTGTTAATGTAGCTTTAATAACAGTGGTTTCACTCACTTGTAAATCAGCGAAGAAGCGATTAATCTGCCTTCTAGTATTAGTAAACTGAATGGGGTACTTACGATTAGTTTCTGTATCAGCCCACGCTTTGCGGCAGGAGGGAATTATCGCGGTAAGGTAAGTTAGGACGTTTGCTATTACGTCATGTTAGGACATGAAATTTGGCTAGTTACAATCAATCGTCTTCGTAAGGTGGTAGCAAACTAGCAATGTTATCATTGCCTAATAATTATCTATTTTTAGGATTTCAGATTATATGGTAAATTGTAGGGACGAGGGCTCGTGGGTACACACACGCGCACGCGCGCGCGCGCGCACACACACACACACACAATGGGCATGTGTAGAAAGATACCTTACACTACATTCGAGTCCTATGCCTAAAGAATAAGAAGTTCACTCATGTCCATTCCGATAAATGGCAATAATACTATGCAGGAGGAGGCGTATTCACTATCTGACAATTTTCTTAATCCGACGAGTTAACGGAATGCCCTGCAACTTGGCACACGATATATTTAACACCTTTATATTCAAGATATTATTTTTCTGCGCACTACTGGCTATCAGTTAAACTGCTAACTAATACTAATGGTTACCGGGAGGGAGAGTGCCATGAATAACTGCCGGGACGATTACTTGTCTCGTCCGACGGAAACAAATGAATGTGTCCCGCTTAAGTTTTTGTCATTACTTGGAACGCGTCTCGTCAACACTACACGCATCACAATAACCCCCCCCCCCCCACACACCGACCTGTCTAGAAACACAACCTACGTTATTCTAACAGGTAAATGTTACTGGCTACCCAATTGTTGAGTCTTTAAGAATGTTTAACAACAGTTAGTTCTTAGTGTGATTCAACACATGATTGCACTATACATGTGTACTATACTTTGCGACATCAGTCTTACTGAAGTAATCTTACAGCACTTTATAGGCAATACCTTATATATAGTATGTATTTGTTTTAACTTAGCCTCTTTTTCTCCGTACAATAAGTACTATCACAATAAGAAACCGTCACTTAAATTTATGCGTTTCATGTCTCTGTTTCATTATCACACACACACGCACACACACGTGCCCGCGCACATCACACAAAAGAGACGCGAAGGCACGGATATACACATGTATCGTATTGTTATTGCATTCTACGTTATTATGTTCACAACGCAGACAGTGTTCAACAAATACGCGAAATGCAAAATGACTAGTCCTGTACGCACTCCAAAACCCGTTATCACACAGTAGTGTAAGATATTACAAAATTTTCAATTTAATAATTTAAATTGTAAAAAATTAAAGAATTGAAAAACTTTAATTAATTGAAAACGAATGGATTTTAAATAACCGAGGAAAGTCGTGTGTACTTCAATACAAGCAGGACGGCCGCAACATATCCCCAAACCCCCAACAACACACGCGTATTCGTATAGGCTATGTATTTGTTATGTACAAATCTACATACATGTGTTAACATGCCCCTTCCCACCGATCGTTTCCCTAGTGACAATATTAGCTACTCAAAACATTTGTTGCCAATATTGGCAATAAATAATGTTGATCATAAATTAAACATTAAAATTCACATAAGAAATACGAATTGATAACATAGTTCAGATAAAATTTTTACATTTGCAAAAATGGTGACTAGGTGTAATATCCCAGATTGCTTAGCGTTACCCAGATCACACAATAGACAGTAAACCAATTTTCTTAGCGTGATTGATTTTTAAAAATGAAATAATCTTAAACGTTACGAGAGTCAATTTTAATGAATATGAAACAAAGCGATGTTCCACCTCAACTAGTTATAAAGTAATAAATAAATATTACTCTCACTTCTTGTTTGTCGTTTGTGTTGGAAAACTAACAAACGAAACGAATAATTTATTATTGCACTGACATAAGTAATAAACATTATATAGGCAATATTATATAAGCATTTAAACCATTAAAGAAAGTATCGGCTTATATACCAACAGTAATGTAAACTGTGTATTACAGTTTCTGAACTTCGTAGGCTTCTCAGTATTGTAATGCCTTTGATCGTACAATTGCAGACGAAGAAGTGAAAAAAGTTTGTTGCAACTCGTCCCCTGGTTTTTGAGAAAGGTTTATAGAAAAAAACTTCACAAAAGTTGTGCTCCTCAGATTATTGTCATCTTACAGAAGTTTTAAGCCAGATTACTGTAAACGTATTTTGAAAAAAAATCAGAATCGCTTAGTTTCACACTTTCAGACCCCACACACACACAAAACATTACGTTCTGGCTTCTAATTCCTGTGTTTTACTTATATTTTCTCATACTCTCTCGTGTACGTCTTTTATCTTCGTTTCTTCTTCTTGTTTTGATGTGCTGAACTTCTAATTCCAGTGATCAGATAACCGTCTAAAACTACCTTATAATTCTTTTGCTCAATTCTAACTTTTGATCTCTAAATTTATTTCCAATTTACTCGTTGGGTACACTAGCTCGTTCATTAAGTGACTGTTCTACCCTACTAGCCTCTAATGCTTCTACTCTGCTATTGGTTTCATTGAGTTTAGCAGTCAGTTTTCTTTCAGCTCTTCTTTACTTTCTGCTAATTCGGCTTTGTAATGTTCACTACTAATCTTTAATTGTCCATTGAGACTTGTAACCACAGCCTCATGGTCGAATTCCTTCTCTTCAGATACCTTCGTTTCAGTATAATCGTTATCTGTTAAAATTTAAATCCGTTGTTTTATGTATACTGATTGTTGGTAATCCGTGACTCTACTGCTTATTTATTTAGTGTTTACTGTAGGTATATTATAAGCTAGGTGTTTATTACACCTATTCTAACACGTACTTGAAAATTACATTTATTAGCCTACGCGCGCTGATACGCACAGGCACACGCACACTGTTATGCCAGTCTGAAAATTATGTTCTTTCTATTGACACTTAAACACAATTAAGGATGCAAACGTGTTGGTTCCGCAGACACGGTTGTGTAAACACGCGCTTACAAAGGTAACGTAATGTAATGTAAGTGTAATAATAATGTAAATATAGTGATAACAAAGTGTAACTAAAGGTACTGAACATCTCACCGTACATCTACAACGACGTAGTGTGATAACGTTCAAACAGTTACATCTGACTGTTTGTCTACCCGTGCACACCTCGCTTCTAACACGCTACATGCAGAAGAGTGCATTTTGATGTCTTACATTAGCTTCTTTGCATTAAAGTAAATCCTCCAATTTATTCCAAGGCACTTCATTTGTGATACAGCTGTATGGTGACTTACAACTTCAAACATTACCGACTTCACTATCATTATCCACTGTGTGTGTTATTAAGATTAATACTGTATAAATTCACTAGTCCTTATTAAGCGATTCACATATTTCTGAAGCTTTTAGCCATATTTTTGCTTCCAATCGCTTTTCAAGTCTAAACGAAACTTACTTCGGCAATTTTATGTACGTCTATACTGTTCTGTTGGCACTTTTATAATATCAACGGTTCCTGTTTAACCTTGTGATTACACTCTCGCTTCAAATCACATTACGATTCTTTGTTTATTTCAATCGGTTTTATTAATTTATCTCTCTCTCTGTTTCTCTGTTTGTAAGTTTTCCTAAATTTTCATGATACTGTTTTTTACTGTCGTTACATCAAGAAAGTGTGAAATAAAAAACTCTTCATTTTATAAGCAATTCTGTGAATTGTGTTAATTTAATTGTGCAAGAAACACCTTTATATTGTCACGGGTACTGAGCGCTTACACACACACACACACACACACACACTCTCTCTCTCTCTCTCTCTCTCTCTCTCTCTCTCTCTCTCAATATTGTATATGGAACATCATATAGCCTACAGACATTTGATTTATACAGAAAAGACAGGTACGTTTGATAAGACAGGTATGATTATATTTATAATATGTAACTGTGTTCAAGTAATAACTTATTGTTCTCAGTTTAACTCTACCGTTTAGCATATTGTTATCTATTCTTTCTGTCACTTTTGGACATATCTCACGATAACTTTTGAATGGATCAACAAATTATCGTAAAACGTAGCATGTGTGTCCATACTTTTATTCAACAGACCCGTATTGCTTTTTAAATTACATTTCCAGGTAGGCAAAAATGTAATGGGGTCAATATTGTTTAAAAAATTTCAAAAACCATGCGGGATACCAAATTACACGGAATTGTAACCAAAATCTGAATATAATATTCATTTTTTTAAATTTCAAACTTTTAGATGGCAAGTGTCAAGTCTAAATTAAAAACGTACCTGTTACAATGAATATACAATTGTATTCTTTTACAAAATAATTTATAAAAATATTTAAAACGTTTGCTGTGGCCCAGACAATACACTACATTTCAAACAATTTGCAATGAATGGTTTCCGCTAATTGAAATTTTATTTCGGATACGCGCGGTGGATGATACGTTGTTATATTACTGTCTCCAAGTGAACCGGACTGGTTATCAATCTAGCAACGCTTTACAGGAATGTAAAGTAGATACAGCTATTTTACCCTTGGACTACGATGCATAACACAACGGTGATGTCGAGGGATAAGATACATACATTAATTTTTAAGTTCTTCACTTATTTGATCTTACACTCGTCAGCGTTTGTCATCCCTCAGGACACTTGCAGGGTCGCTATAAACGCATATCACTCATCAACACATAAAACACAAAATGCACGGACGTCTCCTTGGACTAAACTTCTCACCTTGTAATAAAACTGTATTTTTCCCCTTTTTCAGACGGTACGTAAAGTTTTTGAACCTTTCGGTTCTTCACTACGGTTAATCTGTCAATGTTAAAATATTTAGTAAAATGTCAGTATAATGGTAAATATAAAAAACTGTATTAAAAATATTAAAAACCTCATGCCATTCAACTGTACCACACACTTTTGTCAGGAACTAAATAAAAATAAAAATTTGTATTATTGACAGTATTCATCACTGTGTGCAAAATTATTGTTTTCTCTCCCCTGAAAATAAATTTGCATGTAGCTTACATTGACTTTAGACATCGTCCAAAATGGAAATGAATGTTTCAGAATGTTTACTGAAAATTTTCCAGTACGTTTTGCAGGACATTCTCAATGCTTGTGACATTTCGGTGACGTGCATAAAGAATGCGTTCATTATTGAAATAAATATTTATTACGTAGAAATTGAATGGAGTGAAAAAGTATATATTGGGGCCGTCTTTGAAACGTGTCTTGCGAACTTTTTGCATTTCAAATGTAAATTTTCAGGCATCTAAATACGTTAAATGATGAATTTCAGTTGATTACTTTGTGCGTATAACACTAAATAGGCCTAATTATGAAGAGTTTAATAAACTATGTTAAATTTCAAATGTTTATAACTGACTTGTATCACAATTGCACGAATATATAGTTTTATACTTAGTTGAATCAAATTAAAGTACTTTGTTAAAACAAATATTACATCTCTCTAAAAAATCGAATTGTTTAATGGTCATTTAGTTTTTCGGTACTAATAAGCAACTCTAAATTTGAAAATAAAAATATTCAGATACATTATTAATCTATTATGTTAATCTATTAATAATTTTAAACTATTAATAATGTTAATCTATTAATCACTATTATGAATAAGGAACTTTAACGTAATCTGTATTGCAATGACATGAAAGTTGTTAGTGTTACATTAGGTAATACAAATATATTACTTAAAAAGAAATTATATATTTGCCCATTTTTCTTGTATATTTTATATTAATAATAATAATTTTGTACAAGAATATATTTTATTATTTTGTGAATATTGCAATGTTTCAATAGTACGACTATCATCATCAGACATAGTTGTGTTTATTATTATCTGATGGTGATAGTTAAATACTATTGGAACATTGTAATGTTCACAAAATAATAAAATATATTCTTGGACAAAAAGGATTATTATTAATTATATATATTAATATATATATTATCTCATATAACTATAACTTTAAAGTAGCTGATTAATAAAAATTCTATCTAGAAAAAAGTAAGTAGACAGAAACACATAAACACGCTAGTTAGAATGGTGTGATCAGCAGCGAGCGGCAACACGTTTAGCATACTCGTAAACCAACAAGTTAGACAGGCTTTAGGCAACAAGTAGGAGCTTGAACGCATCATTTTTCAATAGGGATGTAGAGATTCCAGGAAAGGGACACGCGATAGCAAATGAGATACCACTGTCAAGGGTTAGGCTATGTGAAGCGATCTCTTTTGACGCTCAGCAGACACTGTAAGCGTTGAATAATTGATGTTACACTACCCGTCCCTGTTATTCGACTTTTTGAGAATTCACTGTTTCTTAAAGAATGACAAAATGTCTATATAGTCTGGGATCGATCTAAAAAATACTTTTAAGCAATAAGTAAATTAAACTGATTTTTACCGATTTTGTTTTCAAAAAATAACTAGAATGGTATAGAGATCTGCAAAGCTGACAAAACCGTAACGAAACAATTGCTGTAAGCAAAGCGATATTAATCACAGTGTTACTTGGAGCCGGTAAAGATGTTACACTACATACAATATGTTAGCGTCTGCGGTCAGGGGTAACGTATAGTTTTAATCAAGCCTTAACCTAATCAAGACACAGACTTTGAGACCATAGATTGTGTATAATAACTAAAGTTAACGCGTAAATAAATTTTGTATTAAAACTTTTTAAAATTCAAACTTGATTAGCCTTTGAACTAAGTTTGTTGTTATCTAACTTAATCATCGCGTATGAAAGGCCCGTTATCGCTCACAAACAGTTAACAATATTTTGATAACTACATTTACGACCGAATACATCTATATGGATACAGATGAACTTTGACGCAGTGGCGTAACTGGGAATTGCTCCTGGGGAGCGCATGAGATTAGCTTGAAGGTTGGACCCCCTCAGAACAAATGAGATAACCAAGATTCTTCCCATACAGTTATTTATAAGCCTTATTTTAACACACGCAACTGGATTAGAAACGGGCCCACACTAAGTGATTATGGAATTTCACCGAAATTTTTAATAGCTCTGACGAGGGAATGTGTATTACCTCCCCCCCCCTTATCACCTCCTAGTTTCGCCACTGGTTTGACGTATAATTTAAGAATGTACCCTTCTGCCGTTCTATATTTAAACGTTTGTTAGTAAAAAGTGTTATTTTACTTGTGAAACTATTACGTTTTTTAATGAAGCAATAAGAAGATTAGTTAAATTGCTGCACTAAAACTAGATATATTTATCAAGTTATAAACTAGGTATTTCATGTTCATGATTATCAGCACTATAATAGTGTACAGCAAATAACAATGTGTACTTTTAAACGTCCCCGTCAGCGCTCCAAAATTTCTATTTTAAGTATCGTCACATCAACAGGACGTCTCTGAATCCGAATGTGTTTCTTTTTTAATTTATTTGTTTATTTAAATAATTTTTAATTTTTTGCCATATTCACTTTCTCTTCGTCTTCTTATTTGTTTTTATTCTCAACATTTATAAGAAACTACGAACATCAGACGCATTAAGTAAATCTTATTTTATGATTTCTTTTTATATTATTTTATAAACGAACATGGTAGTTTTTAAGTGTGCTGCCACATTCAATAATATAAAGAAAACTTACAAAATTTATTTAACAAGTCTGAAATCTTTTCCTTCCTGGGTTGTGTTTGTGACTTTTTTACATTCTATGTCTTCAGTTTGTAAGATTAAAGTAATATTGTGGGTAAATAAACAAAGTTACGCAAACTCCTTCAGGCGATAAGACAAAATTTTTATCAGCAATAATTGTAACCGTGAATATAGTATATATATGATTTCCTTCTTTTGTGTATTTAATATAACATAGAATACACAGATATAGTACAAAAAATAAAAAATTACATTCATATTTGCTAATTTTCCTTGTATATTTATTATTATTATTATTATTATTATTACTAATATGAAATAAAATAAAATAAACTTGTGACATTACATACTATTTTGATATTCTAAAACTAAAAATATAAATGTAGAAAATATTAAACAAAAAGAAACGAAAACAACGAATGAAACAAAACACAATTTACTATAAAATGAATAAAAACAAAATTAAATTTCCTTCTATCTATGTGTAGAAATTTTTAGCTGCGACATTTTAAATAAAGACATAATGATGTGAAAACGGTTTGATGCGGAATTATTTTGAACCGTGACGTTTTGTCACGAGATATTTTTGCCATGGGCTTTTTAAACGGAACTACATTTTGCGTGAGCGTTGCATCGGTTAATACGAATGCCGCAGTGGATATTTAAATAGAAAAGCACAAACCAGGAAATAGATTTTATTGCTTGCTACATTAATTATTACCAACACTTATACATTACTAAAAGTCTACCAACACAAGAAACATAAATAATAAAAATGTTTTATCCGTATAGTAATAAGCAAAATATACGTTTCTACAAAGAGTATAAGATAGAATTGGAATAGCCAAATAGCAAGGTACTTAGCGAGGAAAAAGCAGTGAGTAAGGAATTGGCAGAGGTAGATTTGAGGAGGTGAATATAAGTAATAAAACTTTAAACGGAACAGAGACAGAGATAAAATTAGCGCAAGGATCTCATTAAGCACCGGATGTTAGAGAAAGTTTCAACGAGAAAGGATTTCTATTGGAAATTTATCAAAGTACAGATATTTGACAACAAAATAAACGTAATTAAATCAAGTATAATCAGGAGGATTTTTTGTTAATCCAAAATTAAATATTTGAGACAGACAGACCTTGTACGCTTAAATTAAACCTTTTCTGACAAATAAATTCGTTTAACTAGTACATTTATGGCGTACGATTTAATTTATCCAGTAGTAAAGGGGCTGTCAAATAACCCTTTTCTCTAAATAAAAGTGCCTTATGAGCAAATAATATTAAGCACGCACTAAATATTAAGAGCGCATTCGTAAGCTAATAAGGATGCTTTTGTCAGACTTTTGCCGTGAAAGGTTAAACAAACGGTTTACAATTAGTTTCAATTCACTACATACTAAAGGCTGAAATACTTTCCTTAGTAATGTCAAAAGTGAAATAGCAATGGATACAATCAAATTAAGCAATAAAGTCTTCATCGTTATTATCACAGTAACAACATAATACAAAGTGAAGTGCTCTACGTTCAGCAATTACACGGCTTTGTCTCAGTACTATGTAACTAATGTCGTTTGCATTAATGTTCGACTGTTCGTCATACAGAACGTACTTTGCAGTGGAACCAAACAGTGTTGAAAGTATACATCCGATTTTGCAAATTATTTAACTACAATAAAAACATATTAACACACTAAATATAAATATTAAATTATTATACTTTACAAAGACTAGCTAAATAGATTTATTTTTTTTAACTGAATGAACGAAATAATTTTTCTTACACGATCGAATGGTCAATCTGTATTTGTAAAATCTGTATTTTAATAAAATGATCCTTTGGTACAGACATTTTTTTTATTGGTCCTGACAATTGTTTCACAGTTACGGCAGCTTGAGATGTTAGATTTGAACTAATGGAATGGTACATATGAAGCAACAGCAAGTTTTGAGAGGAGGAGTGGAAGTGGGACAATGTCTCATACAAATGGTTAAACGGTTAGTGAGTATGGGTTGTTGAAACTTTCCTCATATAGTCTGGCACAAAACAAAGTACAGTTACTAGATAATTATAAATAATTTAAAGTAAGCTTTATGTCCAAGCAAATGTGGAGTAAGCAGTTTACAAGTCAAAACCATGTGTAATTCACAATATAATGTTATGCAAAATAATTCACAGTATAAAACATGATATGCAAAATTTACGTGTTTACTAGTAATGTTTTTCATTTGTTTTATTAAAAATATATATCTGTAGAACTAAACCAATTGTTTATTAAATTTAAATATGTTTCTTTATGCCATGATTTCCAACTAATTCGCTTGTTTATAAGGGCACTTACTACAGTCGTGTTTTCTATTTGTGCTTAACTGCTTTTTAACTTCTTTTATTATCATAACGCAAATGTAGTTATCGTTATCTTGTGAGTGTCTACTTTCTAGCAATATTAATGGATGACAGAATAGCTAAAAACGTCTTCCGTTTGATACTTCTTCGTCTTAGTTGAAGACGAAGTCGCAATCACTATTAGCTAAAAGCAGGCGATATTTGTAAAAACATTTATTCCCCAACTAGTGACAAAGAAGCTCTCTAGACAGCAGTGTTTTACTAGGCAGCAATTCTCAAGTGGCCGAGAGAACGGTCGCCTAGAGGGCACAAACTTAACGCAGAACTGACACATAAATGTACAAAATTACCGAGAAACACCTGCTGAATTATACAAGTACATAACAACTTTGAAATTACGTTTGCATACTTTCTGCAATCGTAAAGGTTAATAAATTAATTTCTGTAGAATACTACCAGTACTTAAACAGAATTGCTTGGTTATTTTAGCGATATAATCCGTAGAACTTGCTCTTATCAAAGACGTGGAGTAACATTCAGTTTTAGGGGAAACTAAATATTATACGATTAATACGAACTACTAGGAACTTGGAACATGACGAATATACTATGGTTCTGCAGACGCTGTGACTAGGTAACTGTGATTCGCGAAATTAGAACTGACGGCGCTTAAAAAGTACTGATCTGATCGATATTAAGTAGACGTTTATTGAAAATAGTTTGACACAAAGATGAATTTGAAGTGACTCAGTTGAAAGCTAATGCGCTTCATTCAATCCATTTTCGTATTTGAATCTTTTCATACAAAGATGAATGACAAGCAATACAAAGATTTAAAGTAAAAAATCACATTATTGAGTTTTGATAACGATAACAATATTACGTTTGGATAGTAAAAAAACACCTAATTGAAACTACACACAGTACAACGAATATTACAAGTTATGGTATTGTTTGACTCATAAATTAGTTGTTCTAGATAAAAAAATAATAATTTACTGATTTAGTAACTAGCTTTAAATAAATTCATTTAATTTTAAGGTGTATTGTGTTTTTGTTTAACTACATGATATTTGTGTCCATTTATGTTTAGAAAGATAACTGGACGGGCAAAGTGAGTTATCAGTTTTAACTCGACCGTTTGGCATTTGTCTATCTATTTGTGGTGTGTTTCACGATAACATTTGAACGCACCAACCGATTTCTGTAAAACTTGATATTCATTTCCATAATTTTTCCCTACAGAATTCTATTCTTTTTGAGACTGATCCCTTTACAAATAGGGAGGGAGAGGCAAAAATGTGGTTGGGTCAAAATTGTGAAAAAATTGCAAAAGCCCATGTGGGGTATCAAATTAAAGGAGATTTTAAACAACAATCTAAATTCAGTGTTAATTTTTTAAAATATCAAAATTTTTGGACGTCAAGCGGGTGAAAAAGTGGGTGAAAATGTGGATAAAATCGTAAAAATTCATGTGGGGTATCAAATTAAAGATAATTTTAACAAACGCCTGAATGTAGCGTTAACTTTGAGAAATTTCAAATTTTTGGAGCTGCAGGGCTGCAACTAACGTTAACGTCAGACTAATAGGAATTGTAACCCAAATCGGAAGGTTTTCAGTTTTTAGCGTTTATTGCATGATTGTGTGCTATGCAATTGTTATATTACTAGATAAATAGTAAAATAATAGGTTTTGTAATTTCCCATAATTTAAAAATGATCTAATATCGAAATTTATGTAATAATTAATGTATTTCGTTCGAAACAGTGAGCGAGTTCTGCAGCTCAGGGAGCATACTGGTATAGAAATTAGTGATAATAGAAAGGAAGGACAACATTGCCATTGGAGTTAGTTTACACTAAATTTGTCCTGAATGTGCTCGCTTGAATGTTTACATCACTAAAACTAAAACTACAGTGTGAAACTACGAGATAACATTCTACGGCATGCTGTTAATTTAACGAAACTATGCTGCTACGAAATAAAGACACGAAGTGTTGTGGAGAATAAGGAGTCAACTTGCTTTTACTACACGTTTCATGCCTGATCTTAAGCTTCTCCTTCAACAAATGCCATTTTTGACTTAAAGTATTGTACGGTAACTAATAACTAACGTTATCATCTCTAGAAATCTTGATATTTCGAACTGCTTTTCTTACAAATTCGTTGATATCAACCTTTAAGTCCGCCACAGTGTCTGATGCTATGGCACTACAGCCCAATTTTAACCCTGGCTACCACCAATCTCTGCCTCCAATCCACTCTGTCCATCGCCTCCTCCTTCCAGTTCCTTATCCTATGGCTCTCCGCATGGGTCTCCGTTAATCACATCTCTTCCTCGGTCTACTTCTGGGTCTTGTCACCTTCCAGATACTGGCCCTATAATGCATTTTAGGATTCTTTCAAAAATGTCTATAATGTCGGCCGTTTTCTGCGTTATGGCCCATTCCTCACAGCCGTAGCATAGCACTGGCCTAATCATGGTCTTGTATACTTTCGTTTTGTTTCACTAGACCTAAACGACAGCATTAGAGCAAACTACACTTTGTTAGTCATGGTGATCCTTACTCGTATTTCGGGTTATCTAATCTAGTTTTTGCTATGTTTACTCCAAGATAGGCCTACACGAAATTATCCACCACTTCAACTCTATAACATGGTTCTGATCGACCTGACCCCTTGTCGTTTGGCTGATTATTTTTGTTATATCAGTGTTTATATTTATCCCAACTTCTTTTCCTTTACTTTTCAACTCCAAACTATGTCTTTAATATAGCTCTAGAAATATTTGTGACCAGTCAGTGTCAATTACAGTCTTCACTTGTTACATTACTAGTCAATGTATTGTTATTTCTTACTTTTATTACTCTATCACTTATTATTTGAATATTTGTTATAATTATCGACAAATACTTGTAAAAAGGATGTTTGTACGGCGTTTGTACTTAAACCAAAACGTGTTATTGTAAGCAGACCTCGCGGCAATTCAAACACTGTATAAGTAACACTCCGATATAAATGTATTTTATTATCCCTTAGAGACCGCTAATATAGGTTTTTACGGGTATAGTATATTCGCGCTTTCCACAATCAAAGTTTTGAGTACATGGACAGATACTCTACTACTTTCTCGAGATACACTTATAGGGTTTTTTATCTGTTTAATTAATCTTTCCATCTGAGACTAGTCAGTACTGTGTGTATCTAATTCTGCAAGCACTATGTTACTAGCACTCTGTAAAATTCTGTACCACTTCCTATGGAAAACAAATATTGCAGATGTGAACAACTTTGGGATGTAGGACGTGTGTGTACGTGTGTGCGTGTGCATGTGTGCTTGTGTCTGTGCGTTTTGAAATGTAACTGAAAAATGTCGAAACTTAGCCAAAGTTTGTAAAACGTGCCCAACACGTCTGTGGCTGTATCTCGGTACACGTTTTTTCCCGCTGAGACGCACCAACTTTTCTCATGTTCATTTCATACTTTCAAAAGCTTTTTGGTCTGACAGCATTGCCTCTGTATTTTGTAAACTTTAATACGTTTGTTGAAGATTAAGTCATTAAAAACTCTCTTAACTAATGTAGAATTTTTTTTGTCTATAACATAGCTTGTTTATATAGGCCTAGTACCATGTGTCGGATTTATTCAAAAGAGATGAAATGGCTACAAGATGAAATTTAAAACATTTTATTTGGAGATTTCTTAATTGTTTTCCTTTCTGACGTTCCCCTAATAGCTCCGTGAATTTCCCAAAATCTGTTTAATTTTCTATCCGTATGCCAGTGGTATTCTCGTATAATGAAAGGAAAAATGGCAATTAGAGTTTCAACATGTCCTTTACCTACACCCGCGCAAGTGTGTGTGTATGTGAATACTCTCTCTCTTTCTTTTTCTCTCTCTCATTTTATTTATGTGTCGCAGTTTCATCCTTTTACATACTGTTATTTTAATTTATTTTAACAATAGAATAGCAAGTTTAAATCCAGTAGTTCAAGAGTTTCGTAATATAAAGACAATTCTCTTTATGACAGAAATTACACAAATAGTTTTATACTTTTCTGTTTTTCTAATGGTAAAATTACTAACGTATAATTTTATTTGTAATTAAACATTTATCTCAGAAGCGTAACTGCAGTTTCATGGTACGAGTGCGATTAGAGTTGCGCTACTTCCGACCGTACTGCTTGTAAAATTACCGGTAAATTGTTAACTACATTATTTAACGACTTCTGTTTACTGGTAAAGCAGATGTGTGCTTCACATAACAAAAACACTTGAGTTTTGCTTCGAAAAATAATTTGATAACGGAAATAATTCAAGTCTGGAAAGGTGTATTACAAAGGCACTTAACCTTAATTGTACGACACTGTTATACGCAAACAGTCGGCGATAAGCTGGCTCTACTTTGCCCAGATTAGGCCTTTATACATTAAACTGGAGAATGTTCTGTTGCTTACTTAGAAATACATATACACGTAGGATTTGATATATAGCAATCACTCTTTGTAGTTGCGTCTCACCTATAAGTCCCCCTATTCCATCCTGGTTTCCTGCACCTCTCTTCCATTCTACCTATAAAATCAATTCCATTCCAGTCTTCTATCTTTCTTTGGTCCTTGTACAGTATTAACAAATAATTTAAATAATTTAGCTTCTATTCGTTTCTTCAGACTCCTCATGCCCTAAAAATTTTATGTCTGCAGCTTGTTTATCGCATATCTTTTCGGATAGTGCCTATGGTTCGAATTTATCCAAAAGGGATGAGATGAAATAGCCACAACTATAAACAATTTCATTTCTTTGTTGTTTCTCTTTCTAAGATTATTAGTTCAGCGAATTGCCCAAAGTCTGTTTACTTTTCTTTAAATATCTTCGTCAATTTTACGTGTAATATTACACCCTTAGTGTTATATTATATCAGCAAGTATCATCGTAGGTCGCTATAGTATTTTACTGTTAATTGTTGCCTTTTTGTCTTACAGAATGTTTGTTTTAAGAGTAAACGTTTCTTTAAGTAACGCAGATATTAAATTTATACTGAATAGTGCAGTGGGTTAGGGTGTAAACTGTTAGTACAATTTTTTTTGTAATTTTCATTATTTTTATCGTATTATGTAAACCTAAGACATATATATGTTATTAATATAAACTACTTGAAAGTAATGTCACCGACGTACAGTACATAGTGGCGTCTCACCCCTCAAACGTTAAGTCAGGTGACACGTCCCTCTCGAGCTTACCGTTCAAATTATATCGTGTCCCCCAAATTTTTTTAACTTTTTGGCTGACATTTGCAATTTGCAATTTTATTTTGTACATTTAACGTACAAATTTATATTGTTGCAATATATATTGTTAAAATAAATTGTTACATGTAAAATTAATATGAACACGTATCTCAAATCAAAATTTATTATAAACAAGGTAGCTTCAAAAAATGCGTGCTCTACGAATAACAGATGTTACGAATAAGAGATGAAACCAAAATATAAAACAACAAACCTACTCAGTTGACCAAAGGACAATAAAACGATATTGAAACCGAAGAAAACGTAGCATATCAACAATGTGACCTATTTGTAATGGCAGATAAGTTTATTTAGTAGTGCTCGTTTGTGTAGTCTTTTGTAATGCTAAACGGTTTCACTAAAAACGTTTATCCGCAGTGCTCCTTATCAACGTTTTCCACGCTTAGTAAATTCCAAGGTGTTATACCATTTTCAGTTAATTAAAGCTGACACGGGATTCTAGAGTAAGCAATCACTTTGCGGATTTTCTCTACTTGAAGTTGTCACATCAAACTTTACGTTGATTACACACAAAAGCCAAAATCGAATGAATAATGTTATTAATTTATTTACATTACTTAAAATATCAAGGGTTATAGAACTTGGTTCCAAAAGTAACGCTATACCAAATATAGAAATAATATATAAAAGTAATATAAAAGTGGATATTTTGTTTTATTCATTCTGTTTTACACATTGAGGGAAGTTAATAGCCGTTCTTTCGGCTTATCTGACTCACGAAGACAAGTGAATAAGTAAAAAAACTGAATGACGTATACAGTCGTAAATACGTATATATAGTTGATTTTCACAATTTTAGGAATATTCGTATTTTAAATAAGAAAACCCTGAGCTACAGCATTTAATAACTGCATCTTCTTTTGCTCTTAAACTCGTCGAGTTTACTCTTCAATCGACACCAGTTCATATTGGTTATATATTTTCCGCCCAAACTTCACTAAGTTTTGTAACACCACGTTAGCCATTCGGGTTTGAAACTAACGTCACTTTTACTTAACGACTACTAAGTAACTTACGTTACTTAACGAATATAAGTAACAATTCATATGAGTGAAACAGGTGGTGGAGAAGAACTCGATGATCGATATTTAACGAATGACTCATGTTACAACTATTGTAGACTTACACAGAATCTTTTGTCAGAATTCAGATGAACATGAGCAGTTTTCTGAAAAAACAACGACAAAATATACTTTTCACGCGTACGTCGTACTGAACTGTAAAACTACATACTGGTTAAAATATTTTGTAAGTTTTGTATTATTTATTGTTTATGTTATCCTCGTTCAGACCAGTTAAAGTTGTTATTAATGCTTATGTAACAGAGATCATTAGGACTTTTATCATCAGGTAAATGTCAGTAATCTGTTAAATATAAATCCTGGTCCTGGTAACGCAGTATTCACAGTCACAGAAATGCTATTTAAAAACATCAAGTACTTATTATTTTCTACAAATAAACGCTAATTCTACGCTGAATACATTAACATCTTAAGTAGATTATTCTTCTTTGCTTACCTGTCTCCTGCAAATCTTTAAACATCTTTTTCTCCAAAACTGATACGTCGTTTCCATATTTAAAACAATAAACGATTTTCAATTTCTTCTTCCACACAGTGCATTCATGACCTATTGTAATATGCACGATTGCAAAACTACACACAGATTACGCGTACAATCAACTTTTGACTAATCATATAAAAATTCTTATGTCCGAGGACTGGATATGTAAGATATGTATAGTCCAAAACCTAGAACGCGATTAACTTAATCTCTCTTTAACGTGATTAACACCAATTGTGTCTCTCTTTTAGTTTTGTTTCTAAGTATTCAACGAATCGTTTACTAAACCCAAGTATTCAACATGGTTTATTAAAATTATTTCGACATAGTTGTAAGTAAGATTACAGACAGTTAAAACCAATTCAGGGTAGTATTATTTTATTCCACACTTTATGTTTTAGTAGAGAGTTATTTGCATATTTTAGACTATAATCTAATCAGCTGGTGTAAAATGAAGACCGCCATAATCTGTTTTTGAATAATTATCTAGTCGTAGTCAAATAAAACCATATTCATAAACTTTCAGGCAACTCAACCCCTGGCTTCAATTGTATTTTTCACTGCCTTGTCAAATCAACCCGCCATCTTGTCAGAATGACTACCGTAGTTGTAAATGTAGTTGTAGTATTACTGTAAATAGATTCAATAATTTTTGTCAAAATGGTTTTGAGACTAGGTAAAAACTCCAGTATTAATACTCAGTGTAGACCAGGTGGCTTTTGTTTATTAATTGGCATAAAATGGATATGCCACACATGTTAGATTACTCATCGTAAACTTGGTACACTGCTCCTGCTCTTTCAGTAAATTAAACCCAAGATTGTTTGAATCTTTTAGCTTATTATTTTCCTATAATAGGTATTTTATATTGTTGCAACATGATACGTCTTTAATTTCCTCGATTTTAAGCGGAGAGTTTATTTTTATTAATATTATGAGATAATATTTAATACAGTTATGGGATTTGAAACAATTCTCAAATTTGAACTAACACTTCTTATGTAACGGTGGTTAGAGTTCTTTAACGTTTTTACGAGCAACGTACAGGCTACTACTTGATATACGGAGTATGTCAGTTTCTGTACACAATCAAAGTCGGTTTATGATTTTCTGCAAATTTATGCGTCAGATACTTGTATAATTTATATTTTTTTGTAAAGGTTTCTCTGCAGTTTTATTCAATTATAGTATTTCTCTTAATCTTCTACAGTCTCTTTAACTTTTTCAGGCAACGTCTTCAGTGTTCTGTAACTTGTACTCTTGAAGCTCTTAGCTACCGCTTTACACCAACTGAATGACAAAGAGTTATGACAACTGAGCTAAAGGTCTGAAACTGTTATACGAGATAATCCCTGTTCAAGAGTCCGTACATAAACTGACCAACTCACAAGTCATGCCGCTCATTCAAGAGGTCTTCAATTAGATGATGTTCTCCATTGCACAAGGTTAATAATGTTTCAAATTAATCCGACGGTGGATCACAACACACAGCGACGCGGCGAAACGTTAATTACAGAAGACACAAGTGCGTGGCAGGGTCAATGGGAAGAATAAACACTCACACTCAGAACAACAAACACAGAGTAAATATTATTCAACTGAAATTGTCTCCTTTCACTTGGTAACAAAACGTAACTTACAATATCTGTATAACGGCTTAATTAATTTGATATTACAATTGTAATTTCCACACAAACGAACTCACACAAGCTGCTATTGTTGTTGTTATTCGTAACAAGATTACAAATAAACTACATGGCAAAAACACAGTTAATAAGGTGTAGCGTAAACACATCTCTTTAGTAGCGTAGAAGCATATCGACTTACTTTTACAAATATACAAAAAATATGATCACAATTGCAGGAATATATTCAAACGTCCACATACACACGCGCACACATAAACCGTCGTATTGACTTGTGATTTCGATGTTCGGCGCTGAATGCGACTGTATCAGCCTACACGGGACAGGAACGATGCTGTGATACGTCTGACGTTACGTTGCATATCTTTTCATACCTTTCTTTGAAGCTAATTCCTTTATAATACTTGACTCGTCTCACTACATGTTCGGAAAAATAAAATTATTCTCATATAATTCCAAAACGGATTATTCATAAGTGTTTGATTAACGTTTATTTTGTTTACTATTATCGAATTATTCTTGACATGCGTTCTTATGCGATACAGTTTCTCCGCTCCTCGCGTTCTCATTAAGGACGCTCATTAAGTTAAAAACGCCCAACGTTCACTTTATTTTAGATTCCCAAAAATAATTTAGAATTCGCTGTTTTCTATTATCTCAATAGTAGGTTTTTCTTCAGCTCACTTTCTGTTAGCAAGATTCGGGATCCAGTATTCCTAACACGCATTTCAACTGTGTCAATGGAAATACACACTGTTCTTCGGTATTACACATTCGTAATTCTAAAGTTATGGGATTTGAAATAATTCTCAAAATTTGAACTAACACGTCTTCTGTAACGGTGGTACAGTTCTTACGAGCAACGCCATCACCTCGTTTTACTATGTGAACACTAATTATTTGCCTTCCTTGCTTCAATGACGGTTAACGAAAATTGTTGATTTAAACTGTTCATTTATAAGTCCATCCAGTACTTGCCACTGTACAAACTTGCGAAGATTGATCAAGTAATATCGTTTGTAGTAACAATTAGAACTCTTGAGATCTCAAATGAGACGAGTTTTATTGCTATACGTTACGATATAGTTGTTTGCTGTCTGCAATTATCTAAATGTTTAATATAACCCCATAACGTTTTTGCACCATTGGCACTACGCTAAGACATTACTATACAAAAGCTGTTTTTAGACAAGAATTTTTTCATACATAAACTCTGAAATACTGTTTCCATATCCCCAGAAAAAAATACCAGTAGTTAACGTAAGCCAGCTTCCGCACGATTAGTTTGTCATCAACGAGTAAATCATGAGATTTGTCGACATTACGTTTGACACGGATTACAGGCGCAACAAAATTTCCATTGGCTATGAGTAAACATTTGTTAACAGTATCTAGAGCAGCCAGTTTGACTGAGATGAATCCCGCTTTATATGCATATGTACATACATAATCATAGCAGCGTATATAACAAGCGCTATACACTATGACATCACCGAATTAACATATGCCCGTGACGCATCAAATTCGCTTGTTTGAATTTCTTCTGGACACATGTATGTACGCCTCGTGTGCACATTTAGTTGTTCTAAAATTTTACAATGTTCTGATTTTCTGAAATTTTACAAAAATACATCGATGGTAGATTGATCACTCAAATGGGAAACATGAATAACGCTACTCGTGGAGAACAGTTTATTACACGTTTACAGTGATCCCTTAATTAATATTCACATTCACATTAAATGTACATCAAACACGAAATGTGGATCAAAAGTCATTTTTATGTCATATGACAATTAGAATTTAGTTAAAAATCATAAACATAATTTATTATTCTCATTCTTCTGTTATCCTGACTGATTTTTGATAGTTCGTATTTGTATATAAATGTTCCTTGAAATATTAGGCTGAATGGACAGGAAACCTACAGAGGTATAAATGAAAATACAGAGAGAGAGAGAAAAATTTTAATTTTGAATATGTACTATATTTTTAGCGCAATTATATGTACTCTTGCCATAATATCTGTTAATTTCTAATGAAATCAAGATGAGATGTTGCAATTTGGCTGCTGATTCAATAAACATGAATGAGGAGGAAAAATTTTGTATTGCCGTTCGAAATTAAATCGAAGCAAAAATTTCGGTGGGCTTAGATACGGCGCTGTCTGCACGTAGAGATTAGTCCAAACCGACAGTTTCTAAGTTTTTCAACTAAACCGCTAATCACGTGCATCGGTATCCGAAATAATCACATTTATTTAAATTTGTCAATTTCATCGAGGACAACAATAAAATCTGCAAAAACATTTTCCAAACGTTAATTTCTAGGAAGGTTACAAAGATTTTAATATTTTATTAATATCATTTTCATCGATAACATTTCCATAATGCTTATAAAACAATTGGTTTGAACGTTGATTTCTGCCTCTATTGCTTGTTGCGCAGTCGAGTTTCTTTCAATTTGCATAGTTTAAAATTCTAAGTCTTGCATTATCGACTGCTGTGCATCAAATTTTTCAGGAATACAGTTTGTTTGTAGGTGAGATTCATCTTAAAACTAGTATCACGATTATTCCGTAGGTACAACGTCACTGTTTCAGTTTTGTACGTCTTTCTTTAAAATCCTAATCTTGTACTTTTTTCAGAATCTCATACTTTTGTTTATTCTTATACTGTTTGATTGGTACAAAAGCATCCCACCAGCGGTTTCCAGGCCAGCAAACCATTTCTTTCAACATCTGCACTAATTAATGCTACCGATACTTAAAACAACAAACACTGAAGCGTGAGATGCCGCTAAAAGAAATAGTAAATGGACAGACTTGGCAATAAATAAACTTGACATACTAAGTTACCAAGCCCGAAGACAATAATCCGCTGAGTAAAGCTTTTTTATGATAATTCTGATAAACCAGATCACGGCTCAATTGTATACTTTGTACTTCCTATCCAGTAAGTTTATTTTATTTGTTAAGGATTTCTCTTAATTAAACAAGTCATGTTATCCGTTTCGATGTGCTTTGACAAAGCAAATAACCGATACCCTACCACCGCTTTTAGATGGTTTTAATTAATTCGTCCTTCTATCGTTGACAGTGCATTTGCCTTCTTTAATCTGGTTTTAAGTGTGGGTTTACTCTATAATCACAGAAGTTGTAAACTCTGTTCATACTATTCCTTAAATTAATTAATTTAGTGCTTTTTTTTAACCGTCACTGTTGTGGCTTCATACTTACTTCAGAATCCTGGTATAGAACATTGCGGCTGCCATGATAATTGAACACGCTTAATAAATATTTTAGAATTGTAAATAATGTGAACTTATAGAATTACGAACCTTCTGTACGAAGAAGTTTATTCTGAGGTCATCTCAGTGTATAATGAATGACGTCTGAAATATTACGTTTGCGTTACCGAATACTCGGAAAAGTGTCTCTTGAACTGCTAAACCGTGTAATGATGTCTAATGACGGACGGTGAATGGTTCATAATCAATCGGTCAGTTCTTGTACACACCACTAAATATGTCTGGGCGTATATAAGTGTACACATAAAATATTAATGAAAATTTGAGGTACACATAAAACTCTTAAAACCACAACTTCCGGTTTATTTTGGATCACTCTGACATGTTTATTTTAGTACAAAATACTCTGTCAAAACGCGGTTAAAACTATCTTCAGTCTTTAATGTCTAGAAAAGCTGTAAGAATTTTCTTGTTACTTTAATTACCATAATTACTATTATAGCAGGATCAATAATCATCACCAATATTATTGTTGTTTCATTATTATTATTCGGTTCGTTCATTTTAATGTGGAATACGTTCATTGCAAATGCTTCTACCCTTCCTTCTTTATTCTCCCTCATGCCTCCACAATCTATCCCTCTGTTTCTCTCTTTTACCTCAGTCCAAACGGCACCGGTTTTATTTTTGGACTTTACCTGTTAGCCTGCAGATTTATGTAACTTTTTCCTGAATGGTAAACGTTTTTTGATGCATTATTATTATATTATTATTATTGATGTTGTTGTATTGTTAACAAAAAAGTACATTAAATTTACAAACAACACTATATAGTACACTTTTTACATTGATATAAATTTATAAATGACTAATTTATAAATTTATAAAACTCTTTGTTTGTAAAAATAGTAGAGGCAGAAAAACCCCGTTGATTTGTCACTGTATTTTACATTCAGATTTAGGTAAAATTATCCTGCTGCTGCAACTTTCTTATAGTTCTCCAAAGTCCACTGTGGGCCATAGTGGTATCCTCAATAAATCAGAATATTATGCTTAAGAGGGACAGCACTAGATTTCATCAGAAGTTATTTACCTGGTAGAATGCATAATGAAATTTAAGAAAACATCAAAAACAATATACGTGAATTCCCTCAAGGTGTGCCACGAGGCAGTACAGATAGGCAGATGGTGTTTAGCGCTCTGTTCGGGTTGGTTCAGCCCGATACTGCTCGGAAGCTAGGATCAGTTCCCCTAACGTGCAAAGCTGACACTGAATGCAGAGCCTCTGTGGCTTCCCCTGGAATTATCCTCGCACGGAAGTTAAGATGTTAGTGCTTTTATTCTTTATTCTGTGTATTAGTGATGTCATAGATATCTGACTCATAAAGTATAAGAAATACTGAATCGCCACTGATCTGTTATACATTACCCTACTTGCTGTATCTTAATCGACTCGGTCTGAACGTGATATTTAACATTAGAAAATAATCTTAATAGTTTAATTCACTATCTTTTTACATCATTATAAACATATTTAAGTATAACAGAATACAATTTATTAATTATATCTACGACTTTCAGCTTCTAATCTCAAGTGAAATATTTATTGCTACAATTACTAAGTTAATATAGAACAATACAACAACAAATCGAGTATTCGAGTTTTGTTATTGCTAAACTAAATCTTATTAAGTCTATAAGCTACACATAATTTTTTACTACTGTTTATTTAATAGCATTCCTATGTAGTCATTATTGAGCAGGGATAGTGCCTACATTTAATTCTTAAGTCAGATTACAGGTTTGGATTCTTAACACAAAACTTGTTGAAATTATTTTTAAAAAACCCATTACGGTAATTACTGAACAGCGTGAAAATATAACGAGAAAAAGAAACATATGTTTATGATTACCTGTTTACTCACTGGAAGTTGTTGGAACCATTTTTAACAACGTCTGTACGTTTGTATGTACGCAAATATTATCTTCTTTGATACATGACTGTAAACATTTTTAAGTGTTGCCCGGTAAACTGTGTATTATGTGTTAGGAAATTATGTAAAATTAAAATGCAATATAAAACGGAAAAAATGTAAAAACTTAATTAGGAAAAAAGCGTGTATTTATAAAATTTTAACGTGTAAACTTTATCATAAATAACGATATATCATAATTACATCGTGTTTAACGTGTAATATAATTTTTGCTCACAGTTACAAAAAGTCAGTAGTTATCCGCTTATGAATCACTTATTACGCATCCTGTTAATTTATTATATAAATATAAATTAGTTTTAATTCGGACCTAAGGACAGCTGTAAATTTCATCTCCTTTAGTACAACATACACATATACATTAAAAGAGAGTGGATGACAAAGAGAGGGGGAGGGGTAGAGAGAAAGATTGAATACATTTCTAAAAGAGTTAATACTAATAACTAAAATAAATACTATCACCATAATCGTTATAATTTTACAATTATTATTATCATCATCATTATCGTTAACATTATTGACTTGTTGTTAGTTAGTTGTTACGTATTTACTAACACAGTCAATATTTTGGATGTTGCTTAATCTAAAGTAACGTGAAATGTATACAGAATAAAAGTTAATGTAGGGAACAGAAAATACGTAAATCCCAATTTTGCAGAAAACAAATCTACTCGCTTGCTAGATTCGGTTTATTGGCTTAGCGTCGAAGCAGTCCATGCAGCGCATGTAACGCGGCCTCCGCGTTATTTTTACAGATAGACAGTATGTAGAGTCATGAAAAATTTATATGTAGGCTACTGCAACAATTTCTAATAAAAGATTATCAATAACTTGAATTAGTTTGAAATTATGGGAGATATTTGTACATACAAAATATTCAGAGTATATATATATATATTGTAACGTTACATAACCCAGTCCCAAAAATGATAACTTAATCACCCCACCATAAAGGTCAGAAATGGGTATAATATACCTAGCTCTAAATTACTTTATATCACAAAACATTATAAACTATACTTAATTGATATAAAGTGTACAAAGTGAGTTATAGTGTACCCAGTGAGTAAATAAGTGACTTTAAAGGGAGCATCTCACAGACTTATGCTGTAGATGTAGAAACAATTGATTATAACAGTAGACTATATTGCTACTAACCAATTATGTGTTTTGTTTAAATATTGTATGATTTGTATTGTGTAGGCAACTAAAATTTAGTACCTAGGTTTAATTTTATATTTAATAGAATAATTATGTTTGAATATAAGATAACCCAGGGTTAAATATAAAAGAGTTAAATATAAAATAATAATAAAAAATAAAATAATACTGTATGAGTAAAATGGCAGAAGAAAATAGTTCAGTGTAAGGATACTATAAGGAATTAATAAATAATATATAAATTCAATTAAAGGAAATAAAAATATTAAAGACCTATATCTAAGGTTATGAGAAAATAAGCGGAAAAACCTTATATAAATCAAATTGGATAATAAACCAAAGTTAAAAAGAATTATTTTTCTATAAATAAGAACTAAATTTATAATAATTAAAAACAGCCTATATACTCAAAAGTAGATAGAAGCACCAATAAAAAATGATATAAAAATTATTGGTTACTAAGAGTAACCGTGTAACAAGATATGAATTAATTGTTAAAACGATTGGAAACCGTTCGTTTGAGAAAAAGTAATGTCATAAAAATTTTATTAAAACCATTCAAAACTTTCGGAAACAGTGCAAAAATGAAATAAAAATTAACTCATAGTATCCACCTTATGTTCAAACTCCTTCAGATATCAACTATAACGTGCTTTACCCGATAAAAAAGTGAAATAACCAATTACCAGATCTGGCCTAGCGGAACCATACTTCGAGATTTTGGCGAGATTGTATCTTATGGACATTCAACGAAATTACAAAACAACTAGAACTCCAACACTTGAAACAGCTCCATTTAAGTAAACACTTCGAGAAAAGAGGTAAAATAAACTTTATTAATAATTATTAACCAAGAAATCCTCATGTCAAATCGTTGTGCAGTTCCAATATTTCGTAAATGATTCCATGTGTATAATAAAGAAATAATCTGCACTCTTGCGGAAAAATCCGGAACTACATACTACGGAAAAACCAAAAATTCGAAATTTATTATTTTTATCTTGTAAAGCGTAGTATATAATTATTCATTTCTGACCATCTCATAACACAAAGAACTTACCCTTAACCCTGGGGAAATTAATAAAATGAATTATATGTTGTTTAATGTCTAATCAAGGATAAAATTATAAAATCATAAAAAATATATTTTATGATAATTCAAATGTTTACCTAATTAAATCGATCCAATTAAAGATCGATTATAATACTTGTATACTGGAAGAAGAGGAAATCAGTGTATTACATAAATAAATACTCTGAATATTTTATGTTAAATAATCAAACGTGTATTCTTTATTGTAGAGGGTAGTTGTTGTAGATTTTCAGGAAGCCAAGAAGAGGACGATCCACCGGGGAGTATCACCGAACAGTGGTGTTTGTTTAACCTAACATTTTGAGGTTGATGTCAAAATCAGCTGATCTTATGAACAGCGAATATTTGAAAATAAGTACTTGTATACTCTGGGTGTAACAACTTTGTTCTTACTCTCTCTTCTAACTAAGATTAAACAACTTCCTTAATCTCTACCAAATCACACACACTCGATTTCTGTTTCGTTTGGTAAACATCAAATCCAATTGCTTTGAACATTAATAAATATAATTCATAAGTGACGATCGCAAAAAAGGTATTCTGACCGCTCCGAGACTTTCAAAAAACCGACGTACCACCGTAGAAGATTACATTACAAATTGAAGTACTAACGTGGGTATTAATTGGGAAAGCTTAAATTAATAATAAGATACTTTCACGAGATTACCCGCGGGACGTTACAGATTGACGAAATCAACTTTGGGGCTGAATTAACTATAAACCCGCAGTGGGTCACAAGCGATTACGTTACAGATTGACGCATACAACGTGGGGCATATAATATAACTCTATACCTCATATACACGCGATACGTTACAGAATGGCGCTCAACGTAAAAGGGCTGTAATTAGAAAAGAATTTTGAGATATTTAACAAAATAATATAACAAAAAACCTAATTATCGTCGGCAGTTATGAGAAAACAAGAAATGCATAATACCAGAGGCAGATCGAAGAAGAGGGCAGAAGAAAAGGAGAAGGAAGAAGGTGGACAGGAACGAGAGATAGAAATATTTACGGACAGTGAAATGGAACAACCAATGGGTGATAAAGAAGAAACTGAAGCAATTATGAACACGGAGAAGGAAATAGTTGAAGAGGATGCCCAAGGGGACCAACCAGACAAAGCGGAAGCCAGAAGAGAACCAAATTGGCAAGACATGATGAGATTTATAGCCGAGAAATTTGATAAAATAGATGAAAATTTTAAGAAACAGGAGGAAAACTCGAAGCAAACCAATGAGGAAAATAAGGAAAATTTTAAGAAACAGGAGGAAAACTTAAAGCAAACCAATGAGGAAAATAAGGAAAATTTTAGGAGACAGGAGGAAAAATTTGATAAAATAGATGAGAACTCAAGGAAACAAAATGAAACCTTGAGCGAAAAATTTGACAAAATAGATGAAAACTTTAGGAAACAGGAGGAGAACTCAAGGAAGCAAAATGAGACCTTGAGGGACAGTTTAAAACAAATTGAGAAAATAAACGAAGAAAGTTTAAAGCGGATTGAGGGTAAGATGGAGAAGTTCAATAAGGAGATATGGGAAACTTTCGGGGAGAAGTTTGAAAATGTTAATACACTTAGCCAAAAAGCAGATACATACAAGGAGGAGACAAATAAGAAAATGGACAGTGGTTTCAAGAATTTGGATGAAACATTAGACAGCACTTCCGAAGGTCTTAAAGTAAATCCGAATACAGAAGAAAGCAGGAAGGAAATAGAAATTAGGGAGTACCAAGGTGTAATATTCTCTGAAAATAAAAATAACCACCACAAAAAGGATATTCAAACTGTGGAAAAGAAGACCAAGAAAATAAGAAATATAGGTAGAAAGAAAATAATAAATACAAGGGAAGAATGGGAGATGATTACAGGTGGATTAATTAATGTATTCAACCTGCCAATTAACGAACAGGGGGAGTTAATTAAGTTTACATCCCAGTCAAATGTGTCGACGATTGAAGTGCATCAGAAGATATTAGTCAGATCATCAAGACGGAATATATCATTAAACCTTTTGGTAAATCATCCAGAGGAAAGAGGGAATGGAAGGCTATTAAAAATGAGGGAAGATGTTATGTCAGAAGAGATGCAGTACCTATTCGTTAAAAAGGAACTAACAATGACGGAAGACCGGTACTTAAGAGAAGAGTTCATGGCAGCAAAGTGGGAGAGCCGGATGGTAAGAAGATTATCAAGGAGAGAATTAATTACGAACACCCCAGTAATCCGAGAACAGGGAGTACCTGAATTAATGGACCATGGTTAACCTAAATAATAACCAACCAGAAAAAAGAGGACTGAATTTTTGAAAACCGACCAAGCAACCCATTAGAAATAAAAAAACCCCAAAATTCAAAAAGCACGTAAGGACAACTTACTCAAGTTATTTCGAAACAATATAATTTAAAATAAAAAGACTAAAACCCCAAAATTCCAAAAGCATGTAAGGACAACTTACTAAATATTTATTCAGGAACAATATGATTTAATAAAAGTATGTAAGTACCACTTACTTTAAATATTTCGAAACGATATAATTTGATTTAAAAAACAACAAACCACCAAGAAAAAGAGAACAGATGATTAAACAATATTTATAAAGAACTGATTTAAAATGGAATGATAGAAAAAATAATATTTTTATGGTAACAAACAGAAGAATAAATAAATAAATAAAAACAATTGATGGTAATGTGCTCAAATAAGAAGAATAAAGAATAATTTAATGACTCCAATGAAACTGAAGGAGGATGATAATTAATACAACAATAATTAGAATTTCTCGGAATTGAAGATTATATAAGAAGAAATGATACGGAGAAAATATGTCACAAAAAGGAAAGTCAAAAGGATTTTAAAATAATTCCTATCAATAATGTTATATGCTATTAGTTAATGATAAAGAAGAAGGAATCAAGAAGAAGAAGAAATATATAATTAAATGCAAACAGCTACAGTATGAAGAATCCCAAAAGTGTTTAGTATTAGTCGCTAATCGACTACTTGTAATCTTTTTATTATAACGTATTGACCGTAGAAATGTTCTGGCAATAATTTTCCTGAGCAGGGATGATGTTCCCCTGGTCTCAGAAGGTGTAAGGATGGACAGCGGAGTTATGGACCCAAAAGTGGCCACCCGACTGGTACCACCGCACAGGATAGGGAAAAATGTTAGGGAAATTGAATATTTAAGGGATAATAATTATAAAATAGCTGAAAAGAGTGATATTAAATTCCAGAAGTATAGAGGAAGAAAATAGAAGGACGATAGCAGACAGAAGCTTAATTTAGAAAGCGAATTTATAGAAGTAAATAAGAAAATAAGTGTTAAAACAAGTTTTTTATGATTAGTGTGACCAGTCCTTATCAAGTAAACTGTGGAAGTACCACTACCCAGAGAATATAAATCATTAACGAATATGCCTCCAAGAGAGAGAGAGTTGAGTAGGAAAACAGCAATTACCATTTAACCGAATAACAGGTATATAACCAGTCTGAAATGAAGGAAGATATTATGAAGATATAAAACAGGAATATTATGAAGTTTGAAGAAGTCAACAATTTATTTTGAAAACAAGTAAAACGAAAATAAATTTGTTCTAGTGGGGGGGGGGGTGGGCTTTATGTAACGTTACATAACCCAGTCCCAAAAATAATCTCTACCAAATCACACACTCTCGATTTCTGTTTCGTTTGGTAAACATCAAATCCAATTGCTTTGAACATTAATAAATATAATTCATAAGTGACGATCGCAAAAAGGTATTCTGACCGCTCCGAGACTTTCAAAAAACCGACGTACCACTGTAGAAGATTACGTTACAAATTGAAGTACTAACGTGGGTATTAATTGGGAAAGCTTAAATTAATAATAAGATACTTTCACGAGATTACCCGCGGGACGTTACAGATTGACGAAATCAACTTTGGGGATGAATTAACTATAAACCCGCAGTGGGTCACAAGCGATTACGTTACAGATTGACGCATACAACGTGGGGCATATAATATAACCCCATACCTCATATACACGCGATACGTTACACTATATATATACATATATATATATATATATATATATATATATATTGCGACAGTACAAATAAGTGATGTACTGAGCATTGAATATAAAAATTTAAATAAACCTAATAAACTGTAAGTAATTAATAATATATTAGAAATAAGCATGTCAGGGATTGCAAGCTTGGCTCAGACAAAAATATGAACAGGTGTTTCGACCTGAATCGACGTGCACACACACACACAAATGTAACTGAAAGTGTGTACACCAGTATTTTGCTAGTGTGTGTGAACGCAGGTCTATGCAGGCGAGTTTACCACCCCAAGATGAATAATTGCACAATTACTGTTTTTCCGTAATTATTCATAAACTATAATTAAGAATTAAAATCCAAAAACACAATAAAATGTAATAAAATTTACTAAATACTGTGTACGAAAACCACGCGAAAGTGCCACACCGTACGAGTGTAATAGTGAAATAACTGTGTACAAATCGAAAGGGTTAAGTTGCAATATCCAAAATTACAGTGAACATGTGTTGTAAAAATAGTTATAAGATAAGTATAAGAGTATACTTACAGGACTCTGCAATTCGCAGAAATATAAGAAATAGCGAATTTGACAAAGAGTGGGGGAACTGAATCCAGAGACAGTTTCTGACATGTCGATTTCGTACCACTGCAGATGTCGACCAAGACATGGGTATAAATAGGACACGCAAGCTACAGTGGTTCTCTTTCTTAAATCATCCACGGTGCAGCGGGAGCTTTGCCCGTCCGCACGGCGTATTTATTTTTTTTGTAAATAGTTTAAATTTTCCAGTTACATACAACTATGTAACTAAGTTGTAAATACAATCATTTTTAAATAATAACAGCAGTACATAAGAAGAATTACATAAGAAGATCCATTGACGTCAGAAACAGCACGAGGAGAGTTCCAGAGAGTGATTCGACGCTGGACAAGAGGAGAGTTCCAGAGAGTGATTCGACGCTGGACAAGAAGAAGTGATACGACGTTGGACAAGAGGAGAGTTCCAGAGAGTGATACGACGCTGGACAAGAAGAAGTGATTCGACGCTGGACAAGAGGAGAAGAGAGACAGCCGACGCTGGACAAGAGGAGAAGAAGAAAGAGGACGCTGGAGTGCGAGACGAGGACGACTACAGATGGATCAAAATGATCGAGTATGATTGACGACAATAAGGTGATAAACAACTTATTTATATCTTAATCGTACAATGAACTCAAAGACAATTAAAGACATTTCTATTTTATTTAAAAGTAAGAGCCAATGTTTCTTGTAAAGTAGAATTAAAATCATAGATGTTTTAGAAATACGATTAACGTAACAAGAGCTCAAATTAATATGAAATAAAATGAATACAAAGCATTTAAATGAAAACAATTAGTATTTGAGATAAAACAGTACTGAGAAACAAAAGATAAATTCAGTAACTATTAATATTTTGAGTACATTACAATATATAAAAAGAGATTTAAATATTGATATTTTGAAACACATTAATTGACTGAGTAGTCTGAAAATGAGATTTTTCTTTAATACAATAATTAATAGAATAGAATATTTAGTCAGTAAGGATGTATATACCATAAGCCTTACGGCATAATAACAAATAATAACGAAATGTTTTAAATCGAAGTCAGAGCCATGTGCACAATTTTTAATAATATTAAATAAATTTGAAATACCGTTACAAGTTACATAGAGTTCTTATTGCAGATACACCTGAAACCCAATTTAAATGTTATATTGTTACATAATTTGTCAATCTTGAACGTGAGACCGGTCACGCTAAATTTGTGTATATGTATATGTATTTAGGTATATGTATTGTTGCATATTTGGCTCCCAAAGAACGTGGGGCTATACAAATTAAAGTACATATAAAAATTCACACACATAAATACGTTGCATATATTTGGCGCTCCAAGATCGTGGGGCTTCGCAAAAACAAATAAATTTTTATTTGCAACATGTAAAAATACGTTTTTACATAAATTTGGCGCCCTGGACGTGGGGCACGACATGCTTAAATATATGTACAAAAATTTGTTACATAAATTGTAGCCCATGAACGTATGGCCCAATCCCCACCATTTAACTATTAAAATTTTTATGTAGCTAAATGGTTGCTCTAAAATATAAGAGTGTGTTAAATGAAAAATGAAAAATGAATAATATGTAATTATTATTTATATTAAACAGTAACTGAATGTAATGTTAAATTGTTGTGTAATCACACAGCTGGCGCCCACGAATAATATTATTTGTCTATGTAACAGGTGTAACTGTAATGAGTATTAATAATAACTATTAATAAAAATACAGAAATAAATAAATAAGTAGGGAACGGTTATCAATAATAATTGTTAAAGAATTACTACTAAATAAATATTTTAATAATACTTCAACATGACGACTTCAGGAAATTTAGACGTCGAGGCATTCCAGATGATGATGCGTGCCTGGGTCGATGAATTAAGCACAAAACAGACAGAAAATTTAAATGCTAGAATAGACGAATTAAAAGGATCTAATAAGAAACAAACAGAAAGTTTAGAAAATAAATTAGAGCTACAGTCCGAAAATTTTAGACAGGACACCATAAAAATTACAGAGAGTCTAGAAGAGTTAAAAATTGATAATCTTGAAATAAAACAAAGTATAATTGACAGTAATGCGCAGTTAACCGAAAAAATTGGTGACACCAACATACGTATTGATACTCTAGAGAATAATTTTAAACAAGCCTTACATGAACAAGTTGTACGGATTGAAAATAAACAAAAAGAATTACGTCTCGAGTGGAGAAAAGATTTAAAAGAAACACATAAACAAATAAATGATACTTTAACTACTATAACGCGAGAACAGGATGATAAAATCCAAACTATTAATAATGTATCCGAAGCAAATACCAGTAAACTTAGAGAAATAGAAACACGTACTGTAGTTATTGAGAATAAAATTGAAGAAACTACGAAAGACCGTTCGGGAGACGTATCACATATGAAAGAAGAGATTCAAGAGGAAATGAACCAGCTACGAAGTGAGTTAAGAAGACGACAGAACCAAATGACCATATTTCCTACACCAACGGAAGAAAGGAGCAGACTTAAGTTCTCAGGTGGTAAAGGGGAGAACAGTATGGAATTCCTAGCAAGAGTAGAGAAGGAAATAGAAAATTTGGGAGTGCAATAAATGACGACGAGAAGATAGACTTCGTCACGCGATATCATAGAGATTCAGCCAGCCAATGGTACTCTATTATTAGAGATAACGTTAGTACATATCAGCAGTTTCGTGAGGCATTCGAGAACCGATACTGGAATCTACATACCCAACGACAAGTACGGGATCAACTCGAATATGGAAAGTTCAATGCACAAGGACAGCAGAGTATTGAACAATACACAATTACGCAAATAGAACGTGTAAAGTATCTCAAACCTAAATTCTTAGAATATGAAATTGTTTCAAAATTATCTTACCATTTTCAGCGAGATATCCAGTTAGCAGTTTATACACAAGGGATTAAAACCATAGAAGAATTTTTAATCCTTGTAACGCAGTCGGAGAATATCAATAAAGGTAAGAACACACAATACTGGGAACAAAAACACGCAAATCACCACCATAATTATCACAGAGATGACAAGAAAGCAATACAAAACACTACACCGCACCGTGATAATTATAAAATAAATTATTCGCCACCAATGTACAACACTACAACACGCACAGCTAAATAGACTGAACAAAATAATACAGCTAGACGACAAGGAGACGTTGTATGGTCGTCCAATCGTAAACAGTTTTCAAAACCAGCTGACAAACGCGTTGCCGCAGTAGGAGGGTACGACGAAAAAAAATTGAAGAGAGAAAGCCAAGGAATGAATGAGACAGAGACAGTAACATTCCACAGCCGACCGTCTACATCAAAGGCGTCACAATGACTGAATAAACGGAAGCAAAATTATAAAATAAACAACATATACCCCTGCGATATTAGGGAGGACTTATTAAGCACTGAACAGGATATAAAGCGAGACGCACAGCAAACACGATTCCCTATTGTGACTGTAAGCATAAACAGGTGTAAAATACGGATGCTAGTTGATACAGGCAGCCAGCTGTCAGTTCTTAACGCTGCATGGGTTCAACGCAACAAGAAATATTTTAAAAATACTGCAATTTTGCCCGTAAATAATTTAAATATTACAACAGCTACCAATAAAAAAGAAAGAGTTAAACAACAAGCATATGTAACTCTAACATATAAAAATCTAGAATTAGAACATCCCATGATCATTATGCATAAATTGATTTATGATGGAATTTAAGGTATCGATATACTAAATACAATAAATGCTAAGATTAATATTAATGATAATATAATTGTGTGTAATTATAAAAATGTTCAATATGAATTAAACATGAACAGCGAGGAAGAAGAGTGCAAGGTAAATGAAACACCTATTACTTTGTACAAGCCACAAATACAATATGGTCCAACTCGCCATGTGAATGCGGTAGATGAAGGAATGACGACACAGGAAGAAGAAAAACTGCACGAATTAATAGAAGAATACAGTGATGTATTTAGTGAAGTACCGACGCAGACGACAGTATACGAACACTCTATAGTTGTGTCAGACCCTACGAAAGTCATTAGGAAGACATACCCTATCCCAATGCGATATGAGGAAGAGGTTGAACTGGAAATTCGGCGTATGATCGAAAGTGGAGTCATAGAGCGATCGAACAGCAACTTCCTGAATCCTCTAGTGGTAGTGAAGAAGAAAAATGGTGAGATACGTCTATGCCTTGACATGAGGGAGCTGAACAGCATTGTATTAAAGGAGTATGACTGTGCGCCAACTGCGGACGAATTATTTACTAAGTGTGAAGGAGCAAGGTATCTGACGAAGCTAGATTTACGCTCAAGTTTCTGGCAGATTCCAATTCGTGAAGAGAATAGAAAGTACACTGCTTTCCTGTATAAAAATAAATGCTACCAACACAGGGTAGTACCCTTCGGATTAAGCACGAGTTTGGCAGCCATCGTAAAGTGTCTAGAAAGAGCCCTAGGACCTGAAGTGGAACCCTACACCATGATATTTGTAGATGATATCTTAGTTGTACCTAAAACGTTAGACGAACATATGAAACATCTAAGCACGATATTCCACAAGTTTAGGCAAGCGAACATATCCCTTAACCTAGACAAATATGAATTTATCAAAACCTCTATCCAATTCCTAGGTCACATTATTTCATCCTCTGGTATTCAACCCGATCCTATCAAAATTTCCAGCATAACTAATTTCCCTGTACCCGGAAATCTCAAAGAATTAAGAGCATTCTTAGGACTCACAGGATACTACAGAAGATTCTCACCGTTATATGCAAGATATACGCAACCGCTTCTAGAGCTGACGAAGAAAGAAAAAAAATGGAAGTGGGAGAAGAAACATCAAGATGCCTTTAACCAAGTGAAAGAGTTGTTCATCGAAAATATTATGTTACATCATCCTCAACGGGAAGGAAAATTCGTAATATACTCCGATGCTAGTGACTACGCAGTAGGAAGTGTACTATATCAACAAGATACTATGGGAGAGCACCGAGTTATTGCCTACGCCAGTAGAGTCTTCAAAGGAGCTGAAAAACACTACTCCACATCAGAAAAAGAAATACTTGCTATAGTATACGCTCTTAAGCAATTCAGATATTATGTTTATGGTACTCATTTTGAGATACATACTGACCACCAAGCATTATCATTTCTATTGAAATGCAAAGTAACAAATGCCCGATTATTAAGATGGATTTTAGCCATTAACGAATACTCATTCACCATTAAATACTGTAAAGGTAAAGACAATATTATAGCGGATACACTAAGTCGATACATCAAAGAAGAATGTGAAGAAGTTTATGAGAGCGAAAAGAAAGAAATACGATTGTTATCAATTAAATTCAAAGAGAATGATGAAGTAAAACAAATGCTGAAAAACTTAGCACATCAACAAGATTTGGACGTGACGATAAGGGAGATGAAGGACCAAGAACAGCTACCAAATCATTATAAGGTACTTAATGGAATTCTTTTCAGGTTAGTAAGACAAGACTGGAAGATAGTACTAACGAATGACATGCTACAAAAATTAATTCAACCAGCACATGAGAGTTTAGCACATGCTGCCGCTCTGAAATGTTATTTGAGTCTACGAGAAGATTTTACGATTAACAATATGTATCGAAAGATAAAGAAGGAGGTAAAGAAGTGTTATGAGTGTCAAACGGCGAAAGGGCCGAATTTACACACATATGTAGGAATGCAGAGTATACAGAAGGAGAACAAAGGAGAGCTAATTGCAGTGGATTTTCTGGGACCACTACCACGATCAAGTCGAGGTGTGAAGCACATATTGGTATGTATCGATGTTTTCCAAGGCAGTCCGACTGTACTCAATTATGCGACCCACAACCAAAGTTGTTCTAAAGATACTACTGCAGAAATATATTCCGTTATATGGAAAAATGAAGAAGGTACTCAGTGATCAAGGTGTACAATTCCAAAGTGAAAAATGGGAGAGGACGTTAAGGGAAAATGGAATACAACCTGTACTCACATCCATAAGACATCCTCAAGGAAACCTTGCTGAGAGAGTTAACAAAGAATTAGGTAAATATTTACGAATATATTGCCATGATCAACAATAAATGGGCAGAATATTTACCATTTCTTGAAAAAGCCATTAACGAAAATTATAGTGAAGCAACAGGATACACTCCCATGGAATTAGAAGAAGATAAGAAGCCAAACAGATTTTGGACTAAGTATATAAACAAACCTAATAACCAAAATGTACCTGTACCAATAAGTGTGAAAATTGAATACGCAAAGCAACGGATAAGAGAAAGAGGTAACAAGAGAGTAGAGAGATTTAATCTAACTCACAAGCTACAACAATTCAACGTGGGAGAAAGTATACTACTCAAAGCAAATCCAGTGAGAAAACGGAGTGATAATACGGCGAAGAAATTCTTCAGACTTTATAATGGACCGTATACGTTAAGACAGCGAGTAGGACAACACACTTTCATCGTATATGATGAGATACAGAAGAAAGAAATTGGTAAATTCCACGCAACGTCATTTAGGAAGTTCTACACATGAAACGACGAGGGCAATGAAACCAGTCAGATCAGCTGTTTGTTAAAGCCACCCTACTACAAGGTCACGAGCAGTGAGCGTACGAAGAGGGGAGGTAAGACACTTGTATTACACTCCAATTAAGGGTGAAATGACAAATATTATTCTTTATTATTTGTTACATTTTTTTTTCAAGTGTAATAATAATAATAAATTAAAAAAAATATATAATAAATAAATTTATTAAATTTTTTTTGTTAACAAGCAGAGGGATAATGCGACAGTACAAATAAGTGATGTACTGAGCATTGAATATAAAAATTTAAATATACCTAATAAACTGTAAATAATTAATAATATATTAGAAATAAGCATGTCAGGGATTGCAAGCTTGGTTCAGACAAAAATATGAACAGGTGTTTCGACCTGAATCGACGTGCACACACACACACAAATGTAACTGAAAGTGTGTACACCAGTATTTTGCTAGTGTGTGTGAACGCAGGTCTATGCAGGCGAGTTTACCACCCCAAGATGAATAATTGCACAATTACTGTTTTTCCGTAATTATTCATAAACTATAATTAAGAATTAAAATCCAAAAACACAATAAAATGTAATAAAATTTACTAAATACTGTGTACGAAAACTACGCGAAAGTGCCACACCGTACGAGTGTAATAGTGAAATAACTGTGTACAAATCGAAAGGGTTAAGTTGCAATGTCCAAAATTACAGTGAACATGTGTTGTAAAAATAGTTATAAGATAAGTATAAGAGTATACTTACAGGACTCTGCAATTCGCAGAAATATAAGAAATAGCGAATTTGACAAAGAGTGGGGGAACTGAATCCAGAGACAGTTTCTGACATGTCGATTTCGTACCACTGCAGGTGTCGACCAAGACATGGGTATAAATAGGACACGCAAGCTACAGTGGTCCTCTTTCTTAAATCATCCACGGTGCAGCGGGAGCTTATCCCCGTCCGCACGGCGTATTTATTTTTTTTGTAAATAGTTTAAATTTTCCAGTTACATACAACTATGTAACTAAGTTGTAAATACAATCATTTTTAAATAATAACAGCAGTACATAAGAAGAATTACATAAGAAGATCCATTGACGTCAGAAACAGCACGAGGAGAGTTCCAGAGAGTGATTCGACGCTGGACAAGAGAAGAGTTCCAGAGAGTGATTCGACGCTGGACAAGAAGAAGTGATACGACGCTGGACAAGAGGAGAGTTCCAGAGAGTGATACGACGCTGGACAAGAAGAAGTGATTCGACGCTGGACAAGAGGAGAAGAGAGACAGCCGACGCTGGACAAGAGGAGAAGAAGAAAGAGGACGCTGGAGTGCGAGACGAGGACGACTACAGATGGATCAAAATGATCGAGTATGATTGACGACAATAAGGTGATAAACAACTTATTTATATCTTAATCGTACAATGAACTCAAAGACAATTAAAGACATTTCTATTTTATTTAAAAGTAAGAGCCAATGTTTCTTGTAAAGTAGAATTAAAATCATAGATGTTTTAGAAATACGATTAACGTAACAAGAGCTCAAATTAATATGAAATAAAATGAATACAAAGCATTTAAATGAAAACAATTAGTATTTGAGATAAAACAGTACTGAGAAACAAAAGATAAATTCAGTAACTATTAATATTTTGAGTACATTACAATATATAAAAAGAGATTTAAATATTGATATTTTGAAACACATTAATTGACTGAGTAGTCTGAAAATGAGATTTTTCTTTAATACAATAATTAATAGAATAGAATATTTAGTCAGTAAGGATGTATATAGCATAAGCCTTACGGCATAATAACAAATAATAACGAATGTTTTAAATCGAAGTCAGAGCCATGTGCACAATTTTTAATAATATCAAATAAATTTGAAATACCGTTACAAGTTACATAGAGTTCTTATTGCAGATACACCTGAAACCCAATTTAAATGTTATATTGTTACATATGTGGCGCTGCTACGCTGTCGGCGCGGGTTCAATTCCCGCCGGGGGCCATCTGATTTAGATACGACCGTTCCCCCTCGCAAGGCAATGGCAAACCAGCGAGAGGTATCCTGCTTAGTATAAACCTTCCCCAACACGCACCACGGGTATATGCGAGGTGGGTACTAACCAGTCGAAAGGCTGAAGGACTACGAATTGTTACATAATTTGTCAATCTTGAACGTGAGACCGATCACGCTAAATTTGTGTATATGTATATGTATCTAGGTATATGTATTGTTGCATATTTGGCTCCCAAAGAACGTGGGGCTATACAAATTAAAGTACATATAAAAATTCACACACATAAATACGTTGCATATATTTGGCGCTCCAAGATCGTGGGGCTCCGCAAACACAAATAGAAGTGTATTTGTATTTGAAATTAAATTTAACAACGTTTAAATACGTTGCAATATATATATATATATATATGTTAATAAAGTAACAAATATTTAATTTATTCTCTCTTTTTTTAACGTATATTTTCCTTTCACTACCTTATTTTTTGGTAGACCATGCTTAGCGTTTTGGCTTATTTGAAGTGGAGTAAAGTCACGTAGGTACACCAAATTCCAATACACGGTAAGGAAAGGTGTATAAACTTAACAATTTTTGTAACAGAAAAATTCTTTCTGTAACACTATGACATGTGACAATACTATTAGTCAACAGCAGTATGCCCAATTCTAAAATTTTGTTCAGTCCGAACAGACTGCCTTTCACACAGGGAGAACGAGTCGATATTGTTGAAAGTCATTTAAAATCCCAGTAATATACAAAATGTCAAGAAGACTTAGATACGTTTTCAGGTATTGGTACGCCAAGCAAATCTACTATACGTCGTTCAGTAGCGCGTTTTTGGAAGACAAGAATTGTTACCGACAGTAAGCGTTCCGCCCGTGCAAGAGTAATGTGGAGACAGTCCGAAAGAATTTTTTTTTTTCTACAAAATGTCTTTTCGAAAACTTTCAGATCAGAGTAATTTTTCTAAAGTGAATGTTAATGGACTTACAAAGTTACTCAAGTTAGGGACTCCATACGGGATTAATGTAATGAATTGATTACAGAAATCAAATAAGGTAAGATGACTGCAGTGTTGGTGGTTGTTTAGAAGTTTCGTCAGAAAAGATATGTATGTTGTAGATTAGATTTTTTCCCAGTGGCTTGGCTCATCTTAGTGGCTGTCTAAACAAACAAAATTACACCACATACAGGATATGATCTTTGTAGAACACACATAGATTTAACAAACAGACATTGCATTTTCTGAAAATCAAGGTTTGGTGTCAGAGAATTTAGTTCTACTTTTTTTCTCGGATATAATTACAATTGAGAGCTACAAAGAAATTATCACGAAGTTAATAGCTTTCCCAGTGGCTGATGAATTTAATTACTGTCTACAACTGCACACACGCGCGCGCGGTTTATACTAGAGAACCCCCAATCCACATTCAAAGTAATTTATAGTAATATTGCATAATACTCGTATATTGTGAGTTCGGTTCAGTGAGTTATAGAGTCAGTTAGATACCACATTTGTGGAGCAATATTTGTGTTATTGTTTGTATAAAATTCGATTGTAGTAATAATCAATATCACAGTTGTGAATCGATATTTATATTTTCTGTGTTATATATTTACTTGTGAAAATTTATTTGTGATAACGATAAATAAACAAGGTGTCGAAAGTGATAAAGAGTTTTATTTCGATCGCTGCCAAGAAGACGACAACAAAGACACACACACACAGAAAATGACAGTTGAGTCACAATGACACAGAGAACACACAGAGTTGAGTCCGAGTTTTGTGCGATTTCTTTGGTGACCGGGTAAATACTGTGACCTTGGGTGGGTCATTAGGTCACCGGACGTTTCTCCTGTTGAGTTCTATACACCTTATAATTATTTTGAAGAATCGGTCATCTATCATTTCTCGGTCGCTTCCAGTATTTGCTGTGTCAGCTCTCGTTCCAGCAGCGTAAGTCAACATTGGGGGCTCTGTTGTTTGTGTATGCGCAACTTGACTTAAGTTCTTGGGAATGGTTCAAGGTTGGTTAGAATGGTTCAACTTGACCATACATTCAAGGTTGTTCGTGTAACCTGATGACTTTAAAAGCTTTAATAGCTTGATGCTTTACTTCAGACTCTAGATCATTGTGGGAAGAAAAATGCGCTTAATCAACAATTAAGCGTACAGCTTAATAATTGTTAGTACAGCTGTAGTTTTTTACGTAAGGGCTCTTTAGAAACAGTAAGTGTTTTAGTCTTCTTGGTTAATAATCTAAGACCTAACTTTTCGGCAGTGTTGGAAAATTGATAGCTAAGGTGATGAAGAGAGTTTTAATCTTCAGCAACCAGTGCCGCGGTCCACGCACGTATTATGTTTTCGTCTCCGACTTTGTAGTCTGTGGGGCCTTTAAGATCCTCAGTTATTTCATTCATTACTATATTGAAGAGCATTGGGCTAAGAAAATCTTCTTGTCTGATTCCTTGATTGACTGAATTTTAATAACCCTGAAAAATAAAAATTCTTATTTGTGAGGATTACTAAAAGGCAATGTTTACGAACTTAAAAACTGAAATGTTGAAGACTGTATTAAATATTAAATAATATTAAATATTAAATATTATCTCTAAATTTTAGAGATTCAGTGTGACTGTATTATATTCGGTCACACCGAAAGTTAAAAACATAAAGTTTTAACTCCATGTTAAATGGACATTTTTAGCGTCTATTTAAGATTTTAAGTGTAGTTTTTTTTATTGTTATCTTCTTTTGAATTTTTGTTAAAAGTTTATGAACAAATAAAAGCTCTGATAAATACAATGTTTACAATTTAGGTTGCGTGACATTTCGATCACGCTGTATTATACTATAATATTATATTTTATTTCCAGTTGCCTTTTCAGTATATTATTATTTTAAAATTAAAATATATACAGTAAACACACACACAGACCTATATAATAATCTTAAGTTGAGTATATTTAAATTATGAAGTACATGTTAAATAGAGTACTAATGTTGTATACAGTATACGCATAATGACGACATTTACGAACATTTACCGCCGCGGTTGCTTCTGCTATGGACAATGTCATTTAATGTTCTGTTGTGTATATTTTCCAATTTTCTTATCTTTATCAACAAAATCAATCATTTTGTAAGCTAAATACAGCAACAAGATGCATTATATACTAATTTGTTATACATAAATGAAATGTGAGTCTATGTTTAGTTGGGTCTATGACAAGTGTTGCTCAAGCCGGTGTCAAAAATTATGTATCTTCATACGCCGTTATTTGAGCAGGCCTCGTAAAAGTAAAAACTCGTGCCCTTCAAAAACGAACGCAGCGACAGAATCATCGTGTTCCCTTCAAAGTCAAGCTTTATGATCGTACCATAAGGCTGCCAAACTACCACGTAGGTGTCCCTTGTAATCTCATAGTCTACTACTATATGTGTGCAAAATAAACGTTTATTTCTTTAACTTTCTTTTGAGAAAATGTTCTAGATTTTAGTACATATTTCAACTTTGGTCATTGCCAGCGGTATTTAAATCTGTTTACAAAGTCTATAAATTATATATTCTCTGTTATTTATGAAATCAAATGGTTTGAAATAAAATACAAAAAAGTAACATATTTAAAGTATATAATGAATTTTTTTAAATCTTAATTATGTGTAAAGAATATCCTAGAAACACAAGTCTGCATAATCGGATAGTGAAATATATATTTGATTAACACAAATGTTTAATTTACGCTTTGTTGGTTGCAAATAGAGAAACCTTGTACTACAGAAAATTACACTTCGTCCAGGTACGTTAAGATACTTCTTAGCATGTCGTATAAGACCGTTCGGCTTACAAACATATTCCATGGCCATCACTCTTAGTTGCTTTTTTTAATGAATTCACAGTGTGGCGGCAGTTTCCTACTTTGCCGCTTTTAATGCAGATTCTGACACGATCACGTTAACCACGTCACTTTGTAAACAATACTTTCAGGTACGGTAAGGTTAGATCTTCTTCCCTACGTATTATATATTCGATGTTATGCAGGGCTGTCGCTAGGGTGCTTGCCGCCCATGTGCAGTTTTACGTTTGCCGTCCTCCTAAATATACTTTTCATACCCCTACTTTGTCACACTATTTAATATTATTTTAGTTAATTTAATCAGTTTTTGGACGCTTAGTTTCACTTTCCCTAGTATCAGATATACATTTTTAACGCGCCACTAAACTTCTGTTGTTGTTCAATTTTCGCCTTTCTTTTTTGTTAATATTGAAAGCCCGACAACCGTTTCGTTTTTCTGTCAGACATTTTGATTGTATTAAGAATATAAATCGTATACAAATACGACACGTCACAGAACTACACCGCCTACCCATTACTAAAAACAAGACCGTACTTGGAAACGTCTTAAGCATAACTAACAAATATCTGTTACTGCTTACAAACTGTTGTTGTTTTGAATACAAGTTGACAGTCCTAAAGGCGCCCGTTCGTCAAAACAAAACATAAATCGGGTAGGTACTTTATAGTTTGCACGTGCCTGTCTACAAAACCACAAAGAGACCGCAGCTATAACTAAGATATAAATGTCGCGTAACAATACCTATACGCTTTTGTTGGCCGTCAAAACAAAGGCTGATGCCAGTACACCGCGGCAATGCTAACAAAATAAATATCAAGAACAACCCAATAAACGTTAATGTCATATACCCTAAACCTAGTCGTTACTAATTGTTTTAATGTATTTTGCAATATCTGCTGATGAATTTGGCTGTATACGGTCGCCCCTTCGGTATGCCCGCCCGTGTGCGGTGCACATTTTGCACATATTATGGTAGCGGCGGCCCTGATGTTATGCTACTTTATTGTGTGTATCCTTTCCTGTTGCGGGCATCTCCGTCTTCTAAAATTCTAAAGTGTTCTGTATTTCTGCAGTTCATTGCACTCATACCCTCTTTCCAAAACGACTTAACAACTCTTTTGCTGTGTGTAAATTGATGCAAATCGAATACTGATTTAATTTTTAACAAATAAATAATACATTATCTTACACTAAGTTATTTACCACATTACTTGTTTAATATATCTTACTCTGGTATATACTATAGGCGCAGTACGTACTCCGGGTACAATCTAATCAAATTTTGTCTTTTCTTTCATAAAATACTTAATCTGCATTTGTGATGTGCACGTTGTTTTTATGGTTGTGCCCGATCTCGTGCGGGCGTGGAAACTTGATCTTCCTTCAATACCTTACCATGTTAGTGCTAGATTTCAGTTTCCAATTATTATTATTATTATTTCGTTGTGACATAGCCTACATCCACGAGTTTCTTAGTTTAATTTTCTCTTTTTACAATTTTAACATTTTACAAGTTTTCTATATAAACACAAATTTGCGTTTACATTTGTCTTCAATTATAATGATAATTGTCACTAACGTCTCTAGTTTTCCCCATTCCCAAGTATTCACTTCAGTATTTGTTCCATTCACTTCCATAAAGAGGGATGTTTTCATTTTATATATCTCCATTTACCCTACATTTTAATCGGAAGGAACCGTATAGTAACTATACATAAAGAACAAGCTTTCATTCGTGTTACACGCTTTGCGCGTTTACGTCTCTGAAAGTATCAGCTTTTCAACACTTCAGCGGTTTGTTATTCGCACACGTGTACGTGAACGATTTGAGTAAAACCATTACTGAAATATAACTCCGTAAATGTTTGTTCCCTACAGATACGTTAAAAACAGCCAAACAAATTAGTGACAACAGGAAACACGATTTGTCTAGCGGTAGAAGAGACAAATAAAAATCAACTAAGTAAAGAACAGCTAATAAAGATAGAAAAAAATAATGCAAATCTATGGAAGCTGTTACAAAACTAGTATATTTTTTTCTTAACCAACACATAACAACTTTTGAGCTCTTCTTTATACTGGAGGTGGATTTCGAAACAAAATTCTGAAAACGAAGGGAAAGGGATTTCTGATATATGCTTTGTATCAAGGAGAGTAAAACGAACTTTCGTGATTTCTAAAAAGAGAAAGACGATGAAGTAATCAAACGCAAGGTTCCATTATACGGCTGCTCAGAAGCAACGGTAGGTAAACAGGTGGACAGAGAGAAAGAAATCACGAGTTACAAATTTTCATTACAGGAAAAAAATTCATTATTTCAATGTCTCTCGTTCTGAATGGGCACAATGCTTTCTTTGTTCCAGGTTACGACGTCAATGCAGTCACGCTATACTTACATTTTCTAGATTTTGTTTCTATTATTCACAAAAACATTTCATTGTAAGTCTATTTGATTAATTTGAGGATATTTTGTAAACTACAGAAATTCTGGAAACTATAAATATAATCGGTATAATAATATTACTAACACATTAATATTTCTGAAAATCAACAGAAAAAACATTCTGTTATTTCGGAACGTAACTTGCGTTGTCAATCTTAGCTACTTTCAGTGGGTTGGAGTGGGCTCTGGATCTAACCATTGTAGAACCACGAGACTTAGTTTTGTTACATGAGAGAATGTTTGATCGTCTACTGAACTACATTAGTAGAAAAGATAGAGAAATTAATTTTCCCACTGTAATAAAACATTCCCAAGATAAAAAAATGCCGCAACCGTGAGGGGACTACTGCTAATACCACTACTACTACTACTACTACTACTACTACTACTACTACTACTACTACTACTAAGAGTTACAAAATAGTGCATACAAAGTAGTAGTAGTAGTAGAGATAATGATAATAATAACGTACAAATTATTTTAACATCTGTTTTAAGAAAACAAAAATACATGATAAGCAATGATAACATGAAGAATAAAATATCAGTCGATTGGTGTAAATACTCTGAAAAAATAATGTGAGAATGAACGATAATCCAGACTAATGTGAGAACTGACCAGTAATGGGGAGTATGGAATGCGAGTGCCACTCTTCGCTTACGTTACGTTACGTTACCACGTGGTTCAGCACAAATTCCGCTAATTTTGTCATAGATTTTAAAAAAATTTTCAGTGGTACTGGTAAAAACAACATTTATTTGTCTACAGGAAACAGTTCCTTAGTCAGTGAGACCCTTAGGGAAGTGACCTTTTAGTCTATGACAACAGAAACCCATATTACAGGCCACTGAGTAACAGCAGCGGGTGTACAGGTCTGAAAATCTGAAAATAGTATTATCTGCACAAGTCATGTACGAGAAGACAAATAAAACTGATTTATCTAATAAATAAATAATAACTAAGAACATTATTAATTTATTATTAAGAACATTTATTAATAATAAATAAATAACATTAATAAGATAAATAAATAATATAACTGATTAAAATAGCCGTGTTTAAAACAACTTCTAAAAATAGATAAAAACAAAGAAATCTCATTATGCCAAAGATGATACTAAAATATATATATTGAAAACTTTTTACTCATGTTTTACTTCTAAATATAGATCGGATTAGACAAAAGTGCCTTCACCTACGTAATTTAAAAATTAATTATTCTTAATATGTACTTTATTTCATTTCAGTTGTAAGCGTATTTAGTACATTAATTTATATTTAGTAATAAAATGCGTATACTTTTTTTAAAAATGAACTATTCTTTAATGTCATACAAATAAAGGAAACAATCAATTTCAGGGCATGACAATATGTAAAATTTAGTGCGTGAATAAAACTGCTGAAAATATTATCAGTATATAATTTGGTAACTAACCAAAACTAAATTAGCAAATAGGCCACATAGAATGAAAGTCATAAACCAACTATTGAATTCTTGTCTATGGAAAGAAACAGCTGTAGGATTATTAATTTTTGTTCACATGTTGCAAGCATTGAACGCGGATTAATATTTGATGCAATCTCCCCAGGCTGTGCGATGTATTCCAGCTTTGAAACACTGTTGTCATTGTTTCTACACAAAGATTCTGCTAACGTTAGAACCGAATCGTTGTTCTATTATAACAGCTCAGGCTAAGATATTGCACTTTTCTACACTTTAAACTAATTATTTCTAACCGAATAATAGATGTTGTTTTATTGTCCTATTGTTTTATCGTAGACTTGCTTGTTGCTCGTGTTTTGTTGTACTGGACGCCCTTCGTCAAGAATTAATTTGATACTAATTTCATTAATACATAATTATCTCACAAAAAATAAATAACATTATAATTTAATATATACTGCATCTACGTATGTTTTACAAACACATGAATTAAACTTAAAATGTAATCCGCATTATCTAACAAGCGTTCAGTATGTTAAATCCAATATGGAGTGTATCAGTTGACGATCAAAGAAGGAAAGGTTTCGTTGTCGTTTTGGTTACGCAATCCAAGTTAGCCAAACGTAAAGATCCTTGCTTTGACGGCAAGCCATAACGATGTAGGGCTCTTACAATAGAGGCGGTTCACTGTGTCTTATTGTATCGCCGGTACGGAAACTCGAGTAGAAAGCTCATGTTAACACATTATTTTCTCTACGAATAGAGAGCCGACGAAACCATGCGGTGTTGTATACGATTGATCAGGAAGCTGTACAGCACGTCAATAATTAGCCACAAGTGCGATAACGGTTGGATATTATCATATACATACAGGTACATGTCTAGACACTGAAATAAACAAAAGATAAATGTGTTAGATTTAAACGTTTGTTGCATAATATATAATATTATATTATGTATATAAACGATATAGTCCATAAAATTAAGAAGTAATTATAATTATAACCTCTCATCTCAAACTTTTGCATTAGTTGACAGTAATTGAAATAATAGCTACGTTACGATCAACTCAATTAGTCTTAACCCAGCCAAGGAATAAATATATTGAGAAAGTACACTGAAATGATTTACCTAATCGGTTACCAATCGTTTTGATCCATGAAATTCTCGTGTATATATTAATGATCGGCCAGGGAATTAAAAAAGGAAGTAGGCTACTAAAACAACGACCATACTAAATATATGTATCAAAGTAAAAATAGTCTTACTACAGCGTTAGTGCTAACTCAAAATTTGATGCTGAAATTCGATTTGATCTAAAAGTAATACGTATGGAAACAGAACGTATCCTCGAGAGTAAACAGCTGACCTGTTATAAAACTGATCCTCAAGAAAGACGTGGGAAACAGTTTAACAACCGTTTCTGTACCTGCAAGTATCGCCCCCCTCTCCCATGCCTCAACATCTTGAGGCATAAGATGCCGAACCGAATATAATCACTGTTCAGATTATACTAAACAGCAGACACACACGTCACCTAGGTCAGACTCGCAAACGTTGTCGTAAGTAAAACAAATACAGGCGCACAAGAACTAGGCCTACATGACACATTCGTAATGTATTGTAAACTATTAGATTTTTAACGTCTTGCTACTAGAAATGTATTAAAACAATGAATGTGAAGGTTAATGTGTCAGGTATAGAGAAAATTGTAAAATGTTCTTGGGTTTACTTTCGTTCCAAGCTAATTGATAATTCGAGAAATTCTTTCTCCTCCCGCAAGTATCACTTTAATTCTCGACTTGAATTTTGTTTACTGATAAAAGGAATGTTATTGTGTTACCTTATATTATTAAAATCCTTTAAGAAACGTTTTTTTCATGAAGCACATTTGTCATTGAAATTCATAATAATTTTGAGTATAGCCTACTTGTGTGAATGCTTTCAAACAGTCAAAATGTTTAAAAGTCTGGATGAAGGTTGATGCTTATTGTATAAAAGTTAAAATTAAGCTTAAAAGTGAATATTTGTAGTGAACTGTTGCTGTATTTGTAGTATGCAAGATGTTTACAAGGAACCACATGAGTGATACGGCATTCAGGAGCAGGCTTAGGCTATACCACAGACCATGTTCTAATTTTTACAGACATTTTCACTTATTTTGTTTATCCCAAGAGCAGGGGCGTATTTACGGGGGGGGAGGCGAACGGGACAGAACCCCCTTCCCAGAGGTCGAAATTTGACGGGAAATTTTGTTATTCTCTTAATTTTTAAGCTGTTTTATTAATTTCTTAGCTGTTTACGCAAATGCATTAGTAACCCTTTTAAAAGATAAGTCTACAAACAAGTTTATTACACAGCATTTGCGTTAGTCTTAATCTGTTTTGTATGAAGTCGACTCGACCCCCCCCCCCCCCCCAGATAGAGTTCTAGATACGGTACTGTCCAATAGAGATTAAAGTTTTTTTCTTCAAGTATTTTTCAAGTTACTTTCTCCGTCTATGTAATTTTGCCTCTTCAACAATCTCACATCATTCCTTTCTATTTAAAATTTTAAACAACATTCCTCTATCTCCTATTTTCGATAATCTAAAACCTTTCTCGACACAGTCTGTCCACCGTTTTCTTGGTTCCTCTTGGCCTAGAATCAGTGCGTTTCTAGTCTTTCATAGATTTCTTATTTCTGTTATATCAACATCTATAAACAATAAATATTCCACACACCTGGTTTCCTGAATTTAATACATTCTCCTATATCTTTGTTTAAAATTTGAAGCTTGATATTAATGCGTAAAGCTCAAAATTCATACTGCTTCGTCACTGCTATACAGTTTGAAAAAAAGTTCTCTTAATATTTATCGTTCTAAATGATTTAGATCTTCTTTTCATCTTTCCTTCGCAGGGTCCACGTCTCGCAACCGTAAGTCATTATAGGTGCGATTTTATAGATTATAAAGTACAAGGCTTTTATAGATTCGCAATTTTGAATTCTTACTTAGAATCTTGCAAACATAATAGGTTTTTCTTTGCGAGTATGATCTGTTCTCTTTACTATCCTTGACTTGATTTCTTCCCTGTCCAAGTCGATTTCCTTTAAACGTGATCTACTAGATTCAAGTATAGGTATCTTAATTTTGAAAAGGCAACTGTTTACAGAGTTTTGTTACTCCTAGTTTCGTTTTGAAACTCTGAAAGTGAACAACGTGCCCAATAAAAACTGTCCACTACTTCATTCCTTTTCAAACGTGAAATAGTTTGAACAACCTTAAAGTTGTTAACATTTTCCCCTCACACTTCCCCCGACATGATCCTCTGACTTATTGTTAATGAGTCTTGCAAGACTTTTCGGCACAAATTTCTTGCGAAACTGTCAAAATTCAGAAATTTTTTGAAAGTGAGAAACTTTCAAAGTCGAGTTTCGGCCGGCGCGGAATCAGCTGTTAAATGAAAACAGAATAGTTAGAGGAACGTAAATTCTCTATATGCACAAGAATCATGATTAACTTATAAAGGAGATGCCAGTGACTTTATTAAGTAGGCAAAGGCAGTGAAATGATGGGTACATTACACTTGTGTTACGATGACAAAGGCTTATAAAACAAGGAGTTTATGAGGTATCATACCATAACTCATTAATTTTATTAAAGGCAGACATACTGCTTAATTACTTACTTTGATGTTCCACTGCGTCCGGCGGTTTTAATTAAAACAAGTTGAAGTTTCACGTTCGTGTTTCTCGTTTAATATTCTCCATCTTTATCTTATTGACACTACCACTGTCTATGTTCTTGTTTGGTAATTACTACTACTACTACTACTACTACTACTACTACTACTACTACTACTACTACTACTACTACTACTACTAGCGTTCATAGTTCTTATAGTTATAATCATATAAATTATATAATACTAAAAAAAAAGTATTATTGGGACTACACTACGACATTGGTTTAGACTTAGACTTTCAAGCCGCGATGTCTCGCGATCCAAACAGACAGAAAATTCGTAACTACGTCCCCTCCAGTTACCTTTATCTTTATATACTAGGTTGTGAAGGCGTCTATTCTGTGTTAAAGTAGATTTAACAATCCACTAAATTGTCAAGACTTATCGTTAGAACATCCTGTCACAAAATGATTCCTGTCTCCTGCCATTATTTCCATTTCTTTTATAAGTTTCTATTCCTGTTTCACTTCCTTAAAGCTTCAAAATTCGTGTTTTTCTTTAACCAATTTTGCGTACGATCTTTCTCTATACCTAGACATCCACTGTCTCCAAACGTGCCTCCTCCTCCTTCTTGCCTACGGTCCAGAATTCACTTCTGAAAGGAAGATACTCAAAAAAAAGCTTTTCCAAAAGCTTTACCAAGTTATAAATCCATAAGAGCAAATTGTTTTAATTCTTAAAAGACAGGTTCACAAGTATTACTCTTCCCTTTACTTCTGACATGCACATGCAGCTGGTTTTGTCTTCAGTGCTTTCTCAACAACATCCGCACAGAAGGCGTTTTAGCCTTCTTAGACTTCTGTTTCCTATCGGTCTGAGTAGGCATAGCTGTCATAATTTTCTATTTCTTCCTAATTCTGTCTACCAGGTAGCATTAGCATGATTATACTGTATTCTAGGTTAAAAATTTTAACTTAAGTATTATTTAAAATCTCATATTTGTTTGCTGCACTCATTCAAGTCTCGTGTTTTCTTCCTTGTTTCATTACATTAAAACACGCATTTAAAAGTTCTCTGTTCTTAACTTCCTTACTTCACCATGTAATTGAAAACACCATTGTCTCCCAAAATTTATTTTTTAGTTTGCTCTCACTACAACCTTACCTTTTTTGTTGACAGTTTCTCAAATCAATTTTATACTGTCGTCCAGTATAACTTTTCCATTACTTAACTACTTCACCTCTCATTTTTAACTAAAGTGTTTCGATCCTCTAAAAATCAATATTTTTAATATCGTTAGCAATTGTCTAAGCACTAAAGTGCAGATTCGGTACGCAAGCGTGACCTATACTACGTGGCTGGTAAATTACCCATTGAGTAAGTACAACGGGTTTATATCTAGCATATTTACTTGTTTGCGAATGTCACTCAGTGGTTAGGGCTAAGCTAACACTCGGCTAATACGAATTGAACCCTGTGGGCGCTAGTCACATCTGCAAACGTTTAATGTTTGCTGTATGTACTCAGTGTCAACACCTCTGGCTTAGTAAATACAATCTGGCATCGCAGATGGGAGTCTGGGCCGCGTGTCTCATTTGTGCAGCACGCAACATACATTCTTAGAGCATCTAGTAGCCTCCTCGTGACTGAAAGGCGAGAAACAATTGCGTATCGAGGAGGTTAGCGTCACCTGTTTCCATAAATATTGCCTATACAAAAATAATTTAATACATTATTTGTATTAAGTAGCGTCGACATTGTTGAAAAGTCGTATTTCAAAATTTAAATAAATCGGTTTTTCTTTTTTTCACACAGTTCTGCAGAAAAACACGTCAAATGCTAATTCATATGATTGATGTAGACACTGTTTTATTGTTAGGGCTACAAAATTGTTTACGCTATTTTATGTTCTACATAGTGCAAACATCTTTTCTTAAAGTAAAACCTTAATATTTTAACAGACTGTTCTAGAGAATTCCGTAAATAATTAAATAATTGTTATAAAGAATAGTAGACTGTTTTTCTGTGCATTCTAAAACACATAAACACTTAAGCGTATAATGCAATCAATATTCTTCAGCAACGCAATGTAAAACTAAGCATGCGAAAGTGACATGTTTTGTGGAGAGTGTGAGCGGATACTGGCTTTAGTTTGTTTTCCTACATTTCATTACAAATTTGACAAAGCCTGTGACAACTCAGACAGAAGTCTATGATTTTGCATGTTTTCTTCCACTATTAAGTAATAAAAACTAAGAAAAGCAATTATTTAGTTAAATAGAGAAATGAACGATAGTGCGGTATATATATATTTTTATTTTATATCTCGAGTGCAGTGAGAATTGTAAAGTCAGGCACAACGTACTGAATGAATTAATTGTATTTAATTAGTTTTCTCCAGTGTAGTGGGGCTTTACTAACGTGAGGGAAGCAAAAACAAATTGCTCACTGTTCCTTCCTACATGCTAGAAAGTAAAATCACATGGAAAACGTGGATGTAAAAATTTTTACACAAACAAAATCAGCTACAAAACATGTTTACATGTTTACTGAGTGAATAACGTTTAAAAAATATATACTGATAATTAGTTAAGAGTGTTTAACTTTTATTTCTTTTATCGATATATGTTTGTAAACTTTTTATAATAGTAGACTATAAGAGGTATATAAATATTTACATTTTTCATATAAATATATTATATTAATACAAATATTTATAAATATATAACTTTATAAATGTTTATAATAGAGAGAACCTCGATTTCTAAACCGGGAAGTTTCACTTTTGAATTCTTTTTCCACGGAACATGTAATTTCCACACAACGTGAAGCGAAAACATGAATCATTGAAATCCTAACACGATTGTAAAAATAATGCGATGCACAATCAGACCAAACACAATACAGAATTATTTGTAGTAAGTGCTATACACTACAAAGTACATGGTATATAATAATGTATCGTAATTTAAAATCGTTAATGTTCAGCACTTCAGCAAATTAAATAGGATTCTGGTTTCTGCATAAATGAAGACGTATTTGTAGATATAGATTACTTTGTACGCTACAACGTAATGTAATTTAACCCACGTTTAATTCCAACTACAGTACTCCAGAGGCAAATTTTTCTGAAAAAAATTTCTAACCAAAACGTATGTTATCTTCATTCAAAACGATAAATAACTATTTTTAAAGAGTAAAATATCGAGTTGTATTATTATACTGTTACATAAATCTAACACGTCTTGTATAAAATATATTTAAAAGAACGAATCCAAACCAAATAGTAATAGCATGTCAGAAACACGTCGTAGGGACGAAGCCCGCCACGGATACGCGTATACCGCGCATAACATGGGCGTTGACATTCAAATTAATTTTAAAATAAAAAATTAAATTTTCTCAAGTTGTTTATCATCAAAAAGCAAGGACTGCTTGGCTACGTGGGTTGTTGTGGCTGTAACACAGCAGTGGCCCGCGCCGCGTTTCCCGCACTCCGTCTTAAATGAATTACACGTTACTAATTCTATATTAAACTCAAGTAGTAGTCATTCTTCATGTCAATTTATGGCATTTTCTTCCTTCTTTAAAATTAAAAAAGAAAACTCTGTTATGTTTCAAATTAGTCCTACCATCCCTCCGGTTATAATATTTATTGTAAAAACTCTTTGCAACAAGAAAAACATTTGCTGTTCGTTTTCAAAATACATTTAATATTTACTTTTATATTTACGCAAGTACTCAAGAGAAATCATCGAAAAATAACAACTCCATTGTTAGTAAACTAATATTCGTGTAGTGTGTTTTAGTCTGTCTGTCTGTCTGTTTTCTCGTGCATACACGCTCGTGTGTGGGAGATTTATAAATATATAGGAATAAAACACATGAAAATTAAATGATGTTCACATGCCAAAAATCTTATGTGACAACATTTATAAAACAGCATTGAACAAAAATGTATTTTTAAATCATTTTTAGTGATGAAGCGTTTTTAAGATTCGGTCATTAACTTGACACAGTTTAAAATTTTTTTGTCGATATTTTCTTTTCTATCAAGGTTCGAAATGTATTGTTATAACCAGGATATTATATTTACATATTAATATTTAGAGTATCTAATAATCATTCTTATTAACGTAACAGTAGTATATGTGTAATATTTATCATTATTACTCACTACTCATTATGAGTGAAAAAAGAAAAAGAAAAGGAAAAAACCAAGAACCACACATAATTAATCAAAGTGCAGCTAGATATTAAACGCATGTGACACAAACTGAGATACAGTATGTCGTCTTTCCTCAAATATTGAGCCAGTGGCGTGTTGCCGTGGTACACCTGCCACGTGCACCTCCTATGCCTTAGTGTGTGTGGACAGGTAGATCTATCCTACGTAGTGTAATAATGATAAAATGCTGACGCCATGTAACACTAGCTTTTAATTTAAGAATAAATAAATATTACACTTTTTGGTAAACTTATAGGTATGAGATGTTTTGTACGTAAAACTTCGAGTAACACGCATTGCTTTGTCGTAGGCTTAGACTGACAACCATATTGATTTTACATTTGATACAAAAAATTACGACTATAGAAAAGTGCAAAATTAAAAAACCTACAACTTAAGCTTTTCAGTTAACTTTTATTTTAAAATTATAAGCGTAGTAGGCTTATACTAAAGAGGCCTATACTAACAATTATACACAGAACTACTGTGTTTTATTATACAATAGTAAAATACCAGGTCTGATCAAATGGTTCATGCAATTTTTATTTATTTGAAAAATTATCTCTTTATTCATATATATTTACACTGTCCCCTTTAAAGTTAACCTCCATCGGATACAAAACAATATTAATACATAGCCCTGAGCTCGATCAGCGATTCTTGTTCTATAAGAGCCACGAAACGTTGTCCTTTCATATTTTTAGTTCTTCGGAAAAGGATAAGATTGTTCTGAGACATATTCGGTTTTAAATCAATATCTAAAGACCAATAAAAATTTTTAAATATCATTATGATTTACTGCCTAAAATTCTAGATCAAGCAATGACGTATGCTGGTGTTGCGTTATCGGAATGCAGTTTCCACAAATTGCCTTTACACAAATCTGGCGTTCTACTACAAAAAGCTTTACGCAAGTGATGTAAAATGTCCGAATGTTACCTGTGAGAAAAATTATTGAACGCAATACAATATTCTTTGTCTTGCTGCTAGGATCTTCAGCTCTTTCACGACTGCACCTAAAACTGTTGTACCGTTTGTAAAACGCTGAGTCATACATGCCAGGCTCGCCAGAATCCTGCAACACTTACCGCGTTAGAGAAATTTATACCATTGCTTACCCAAAATGCAATATTAAACTTCTTAAATCTTGAGTTGTAGAATGTTACAAAAAATCGCCGAATATACCAAAACACAACTTCCTTAGTTATATGTCGAACTTAAACTATTCATCCAGTAAGGCTACAAATTTAAATTGTTGTAATATAAAACATTTTAGTATGCCTAACATATGAAAGTTTTTATAGACAGGTGAACCAATATTACAATGTCAGTTTTTTAATTAGACATTTGTAGCGCGGGAAATTCAAAAATTGCACGACTCCTTTGATCAAACCTCGTACATACGTCTTAAGTACATATTCTTACGTTAAGCATGTCTTGCATAGTAACATACCAGTGGATATTCTCAAGTCTTCACAGAGCTATTGAGCATTTACAAGAATTTAGTTGTCAGTTTCAGGTTTTTAGTCTCCTGTGTTCTCCCTCTTCAACTAATGCATTCATTGATATGCGCAATTTTGTCTCTATACTTGTGCTGATCTAGTGATTACTTCTATAAACAAATTACCATAACAAAAATAAATTATGAATCAAGTGGTTATATTAATATTTATAACAATTCAATGTAATCTTCAATATATATACCTAGTAGTACACTTTCTTTTACAGTATATATATACAATTCGTCTACAGTTGTTTAAATGCTACAGACTACTACTGAGATTAAACAGTGTACCGCAAGTACATCAATATTCTATGCGTTTACAGATTAACACGCATCACTAATATTATTCCTTTCCGTTTTCCAAGGAGACACTGTTTTACGTTACGTCGAAGCGTTCAAGTGTTAAACGGATCCTTTCACAGGAAGTTCGCTTTAATTTCACCCTACAAGTACAAACACACACAGCCCAAGTATTTAGGTGACAGCAATATACAATGGAACTAATTAAGTACGGAATACAGCGGATTCCGATGGTGACGTAACTGGAAGCCACGGTGCAAAGCCCTCAATTGAAGTCGTGTAATGCGTATTATTTGTGGGCCACGCCTATGTACCAACAACCGTCAAATATTAGTCACAGGAAATATAAAACTAGTCGATTTACTGAAATACTTATTTTATGATACCCGAAATTATATAAGACTTAACAAAACAATATGTATATATATATATATATATAAATTACCATTCTGAAATTTTTGCCGAGAGTTGTTAAAAATTATATAAATGTGTGTGTGTGTGTGTGTGTGTGTGTGTGTGTGTGTGTGTGTGTCACACTGATCGGCATTTTAAAAATAGGCTTAATAAAATTTTATAAATAAACACTTAATCTGCAGAACTGTATCTGTAGAACTAAACCAAATGTTTATTTATTAAATTTCAACATAGCCTATCTAAATGAGTGTGAGTGTGTGTGGGCGCGCGCGCGCGTGCGCAAAGCTTATGAAAGCTTCAAATAAGTACCAATTTTAAAAGACTGTCAGAATGGATTGTCTACCAATTGATAGATAGCAACCGACGATAATCCAACTTACATGTTCATTCAGTGGAAACGGAAAAAACCTCTCCATCGGAGCAGTAAACCACTACATGGCCAAGACCAATACGCCATAACAGTGGAAAAGTTAAGTTAGTACGAAGTTATTTGAATTTACATCAGACGATACTTGTTACACCACAGATCCGATATAACGTGGTTTACAGATATACACCGTAATGTTCAACACAACACTTATTGTACAAAAAAAGTTGCAGATTTGTTTTCTGCACATGTAATCAGGAATTTCATCCTGTGTAGCCTAGACTTCGTACTGCGGTTATACATGACTCCGTGAATAGGATTTACAAAATTCTACATACCAACTGTACCTTACTACCTCTAGCTTACTTGATAGCTCTCTCTCTCTCTCTCTCTCTCTCTCTGTCTCTCTGTCTCTCTGTCTCTCTCTCTCTCTCTATATATATATATCTGTCTGTCTATCTATCTATCTATCTCTATCTATCTATCTACCTGTCTATCTGTCTCCATTCGTATGCATATTTGAGAGAGAGAGAGAGAGAGAGAGAGAGAGAGAGAGAGAGAGAGAGAGAGAGAGAGAGAGAGAGAGAGAGAGAGAGACATACAGACAGACAGACAGACAGACAGACAGACAGACAGACAGACAGACATACAGACAGACAGACAGAGGGAGAGAGAGAGAGAGAGAGAATAGACTCGTTGTGTATATTTTTTATTACATTCAAAGTTATAAAACTCTATAACAAAATTTTATCATAATAATAATAATAATAATACATCAACACTCACAAACACTTATTTATTTTGGATTATAAAAATTGCAAATATAATGTGTCCTCGCATCATAAGGTGACTTATGTATTGTTGTCTTATTTTACAATAGTAGTTACATATTTTATGGTTCCTCTTTTTTACTGAAAGTATCACTTATCCTCGTTATTTCTTTCTACTTTTTCTGATAAAATGTTAATTACAGCTTGTTCAGTGTTGATTATATGTCAATATTCGTGAGTATCCCTATGCGCTCTGACTCTGACTAGACCAACAGACTCGATGTCTTTCTAAAGAACGAAAATTCTATGTGCATATGAACCAAATTGTAATCATTCAATGTGCAGTGCCACAATTCGAAGCACTACAGCTTCGGTGTAGTTTCTACGAAATGAACGCTTCAAATTATAAAAAAGTACTTAAGTCGAAACAAGAATTATTCGACAACAATTTGCGACTAGTAAAGGGAAAAGTGGGAGAGGTCGATTTTAATGCGAGAGGATGTGGTGTTACTTTTACACAACCGGATTTGTTTTATATGGAACACTCTATGAATACTTCATGAATAAAGATAAACGCTTTGAGAAATCCGTGTTTATCCAGACAATGCATCCACCTGAAGAATACAATCTACTAAAGAAGCATTACTCGCTTTACGATTTCCAGTAAACCACCTAAAAGGATTTTACTTATTATAGCTTTGTGATAACTCTGCGGAATTCTCGATTTTCTTCTTTATAACATATTTTCCATATTTATTACCAACCCTCGACAATTTAGAACATATATTTTTACATTAATACGAAAGGCAGGGGCGTATTTCCGGGGGGGGACTAACAGGACCGGACCCCCAGAGAGTCGAAAGTTGACGAGAAATTTTGTTAACCTCTTAAATTTTAATCTGTTTTATTATTTTTTTCAGCTGTGTATGCTAATACAGTAGTAACCCTTTTTTAAATGTAGGTCTACAAACAAGTTTATTACGCAGCTTTAGCGTGTACGTTTGAAATATGATATATAGGAAAATCAGTTAAGTCAATAAGTATCTTATAAACAATGTACAATAGCGATTATTTGTATTGTGTTAATACTTTAATGGGATTGATTTGAGTATATTATTACACGGTTTTCAGTCACTGTAAAGACTGTAATATTAATTAGTTGTAACTTTTTTTTTCATTTGTATGAAGCCGACTCGAACTTCCCTTCCCTAAGATCAAAGACCAAATTCTGTATTCGCTACTGGACAAACATCCTTATAGCTTAGATTCGTTCTTTTTAGTTCTTTTATTTAACAAAAATATATATTTACTTATTTAAATCGATCGTTCTCAGTTTTAACTCGACCGTTTGGCATTTATCTGTTTATCTTTCTACCTTTCTATCCGTCTATCTGTTGGGTATGTCTCACTATAACTTTTAAACGTATAAACAGTTCCTCGTAAAACTAGGAATGAGTGTCCACACTTTCACCTTACAGAATCCTATTGTTTTTTTAAACTAACCCCTTCCAAAAATAAGTGAACAGGAGGCAAAAATGTGAGGGTCAAAATTGAGAAAAAATTGCAAAAAGATATCAAATTAAATGGCATTTTAACCAAAGTCTTAATGTAGTGTTTAGTTTTGGAAGCTTCATAGGTTGAACACACCCTGAGGCATTTAAAAAAAATTCTAGGATGTATTTTTGATCCCACCAAAAAAAAAAATTTTTTAAATCATAAAAATCAAGCCGGCTGTATACTAAAGGGAATTTTAACCAAAATTTAGCGTTTACTTCAACAGTTATTAACTTTAGGGGCACTACAGGACAAAATTAAACCCAAATGTTAAGAAAATTTTAAATGTCTATGTGGGGGGTCAAGTTACGAGGAATTTTATTCAAAGGAATTTTATTCTATTCAATTCGATATCTTTAATAATTTGACATAATTGATACGTCTCACAACACTCCTTGGAGTTTTGGATCCCCTTCAAAAAGCTTTTAAGCTCTGTTTGCAAATAAAATGTATATATTACTATCACTTATGTATATTTGTGAAAAGTATGAGCTACAGGCCTCTAGATATCTTTGGAGACATACATAAACGTAAAAGCTTCGACTAAATTGTTTGTCACTTAGGCACTATAGTTATAAATTTAACTAAAAAAACAATGTTTACTTTTTTATTTTACTAAAAAAAATAGATGAGTAATCGGGGTTTTCATAATTTTTCTGATATTTGAAAAATTATTTAATATTAATATTTAAGTAACAATAAATGTATTTCGTAAAAAATAGTGAGCGAGTTCTGCAGCTCAGAGAGTTTACCAGTAATACAAATCCTGCAATTAATTGTTATATACTGTTAATTATTAACTATTAATATCCGTATTTTCTTTGCCAGTTATCAACATGACAAGATGAAAATGGTTAAGCTAAATGTAGGTGCTGTAATAGCATTTTAGTTTAGTTTATTTTTGTAACCATATTTAATAAATCTGTAACGTTTTTGTACGGCTATAATGGGAGGAGACAGCCAAAACAATCTTTGTTAAGACAAAAATGGGAAACCGAAGCTAGGAAGTAAGTAAACAAGAAAATAGGTGGCTGCAAAAAGATGGCTGACGGGTTCAAAAGATAGAAGTCCCTAATTAGAGAAACCTGGAAGAAATGAGACATAAGTGGACGTAAATAGAGAAAAAATGCATACAGATATTTCACATCACTATATTTAATATTTCTATTACACATACATGAAAAAAATAATCGTTATAAAATTCGTTAAATGTACTGTACTAACAACGTTCTGTAATACTTCATAGACTTAATATGTTTTGTGAAGTCTTTCAGTTACTTACAAACCGAAACTAAAATATAAAATTATTATGTAAAAAATTATTTCTCCTTAGCGGTATTAAAATAAAGCGACTTTACATACAAGTAACGCCGTGAACAAGTTATGTTTTATGCAGACAAATTAGTAAAATTGCAACATTCATTCGTAGATTATGTAACAAAGCAATCGTCTGTAAATTCTCTTTGCTTATTTGTTCTTATTTTATCTTTTTTTATAAAAATACGTGTTGTATGCTTCTTTAACACGATAAAAAACAAATGAGTTTTTTAAAGCCGGTAACAATGACGAACAACTAAGTGGCCGAGAACGATGTATAGAAATAATAATCAGGACAGAGCTGCATTAACGGACATCTATTCAGACGAAAGGCACAAAGAACAATTGTCTTCATCGCTTAAAACGGTACAAAAAATTATGATACTGAAAATTAAAAACGTATTTTTTAGATGATGACAAATACGCCTGAACGTTCTGATGGAACAAAAAGTTTTCATACAACAGAACAAACGACTGCTTTTGAATTGCTTAGCAATTCCCTGAATAGGTACATTCTTGTGCTGCATGCTCGCGGAGAATTTATTTTTACAAGTATTTAAGTTGTAGCCTTCGTCATCCTGACACCGTTGTACTTGGCCAGTAAATTATCATGCTTAATTACATCAACAATTTCATAGTTATATATGTTATGTTCAATATAGTTTATAATAGGTAGAGGAATGTTGGTATAGAAGATAAAATATCTTTTGTCAAATGTTATCAAAAAGAATAATAATTGACATTAAAATTACTACAAAAATTTGAGGACAATTACTATTGCCCATTAATAAATGAAACTGCATTAAATTTACAATAAAACTAACCATGTGTTCTCTACTGGTCTTGAGAGTGTTTTGAACATGTTCGATGTTTTCGTATGTGTTCGTTTGATACATGGTACAAAGTTAAGGGAATATATTGTTTATAATTACATTGATTTAAAACTTCACACACATTTCATAAAATATTTTAATAACTTAATAGAATTTCAATAACATGAGTAAATTGAGTAGAAGTCGATCAAGCATTTGGGTCAAATGCATTTGTCATTACAGACCCTCGGTAAATGTGGCTTATCAAATGAAATACGCATTACAGCCAATTTGACGTAAAAGTTACATTTTCAGAATGAGTACATGTTGTAATGTCAAAAAAGGTCAAAACGTCTGTACGGTGAGTAGGCCTTGTAGACTCGTAAACTTTCAGTGAGCTCATAATACGACGCTCATACCAACAGTATTTCTACACGTTCAGCTTCAACTCTAAAAAATATTCTTTAGAAATTGCGAACGTCTTTCGTTAAAATTGTTAAACAATCTTCCCATATGCAATACCAGTGCCACAACTCGGTAAAATAATTGAAACTTAAAAATTAAACTTTTCTATACGATGAATAAAATCGAATAAGAATTTAATTATATGCATAAAAGTTACATTAATGCAAAGTAAATATCAATACTGTACATTTATAAACAAAAGATGGTGTTTTTGAAGTACATTATAGACTAACCAGAAAGTAAATTTTCAAACGCAAAAATTTAACTAATTATTTCAATCTCAGTTATAAGCCATAAGTAGCCTACTCGAATTCAATTGGCAAAATCCATTTTCATAAAAATAAATTTCTTAAAATCAGGACTTCTGTAAATCGTTATACTACCCTAGATCAGTACTTAATATAATGTATACTCAAAACTCCCCCAACTTGGATTTTTTTTGTTTACTTTCAAATCTCATTCGTTAATTGTGTTGACATATTATAAATATTCAATTAAACAAATAAACACTAGCCACAATATTATGGAATAAACGATATCTTATTTTTAATAAAAACTTCCTTACAAAGTATCTTTTTTAAAAATGCGAACCTTTATGAAAACAAAATAATGGGGTAAACAGGATGCTAGAGGCAATTTGAAATATCTCATAAAATAAACGCCTAATATAATATTAAATAATATTAACTTATTATATTATATTATATTATATTATATTATATTATATTATATTATATTATATTAATATATTACTTATAATATATAATATTATATTAATAAATAGATTTCATATGCAAGTATAATTTTGAAGTTTTATTAGTATATATACTATCTTGTGTGTGTGTGTGTGTGTGTGTGTGTGTGTGTGTGTGTGTGTGTGTGTGTGTGTGTGTGTGTGTGTGTGTGTGTGTGTGTGTGTGTGTGTTTATATATATATTATGTTTTGTATTTTTGTAGTATGTTTATTAGTACAGACACACACATTATTATATGTTTTGCAGAAGAAATTTATTCTTATAATTAACACAGAAAAACTGTAAGAAATTGAAATAAGAAGAGTTAACTGAAAAAGAAATGATAAATATTATTATAAAATAATGGTAGTCTTTATCGTTTACAGATTAAGTTAGTAAACGCTAAATGCAAAGGTCAAAGGAAGTACATTAGATACACTTAAATTAGGTATTTATTTATTAGGCCAAAGTTCTACACCCCTTCAAAACGTTTTCAGTTTAACATTTTTCTTTGCGATCATTCGTTTCGAACAATTATGAGCTTGTCGACAGTCTTTCACGTGAACAGTTTTGCAGGATCATGAATATAATTTTGACATGACTGCGGGCACAGTTGTTTTAAATACAATTAAACCCAAATTGTAGTGTATACATATGTTTCCGTGTGTTTAGTAATTTTACAAAGTAACACAATGTTACATCATAGAACGTTATCTGTCGTGTCAAAAAGGTATTAAATTCTCTCTGATCAGGGAACATGATTTAACATTAAAAACACGATTTCACGATTTAATATGTAGAATTAAAAAGGGAATATCAGGAATGGAAGTGTCGAAACTGAAATATCAAGAACAAAGAGCAAAATATTTAATATCAACAGTTAGAAAGTAAAATAAATAATATAAGAAGAAACAAGAATATATAATTAGAATTATGAAAAAAAAAAACAGAACATTCTATCAACACAAGTCTGAAATGAACTCAAAAGTTCCCTTCTTTCCCTTGCGTACAAAATTAAATTGAGTATGTAATGAATATAGTTTAGCACTAGTTCGTATTCTAAAAGTATGCTTAATTTCATTAAGTTCTGTCTTCTCTGGCTCCATAACAAATTGGTACTTTAAAATTATAAAAATATTCGTCATATCGTATCACAAAAGTTTACCGGTAAATGTTCAATCTTTCACGGTCGCCGTAATTTGTTCACAAAATTTCCAGGCTATCGACCCGCGGTCCATTTCTTAAAAATCCAGACGTTTCTACTCCATCTGCGGAAATCTTATCCAGTGCGCTGCTCCTTCTGTGATTTCCAGACCAATAAAATTTTAAGGAAGTGATCACAGTTTGGAAGTCTATCAACCAATAAAAGTTTATCATTACTGATTCGGTTTAGCCATTCGTCAGCATAGGTATGGGTCGTATACAGGGTCCGGATGCTTTAATTTCCCATGATCGTTGCAGCTAATAAAAGTATTAGCAATCTGATAGCTTAAAACGTTAGCTGGACAATAAACATGTTTCCTTGACAATAAGTATGTTTTCTACGTACCTTATCCCAGCTATGACCCCTGTGTAATATTAAAGAACTTCAAGTTCAACTACGAAAAGTTAAGTGGTAAAAATAATCATTATGCTTAACAGAAAGACACGCGTACAGTTGTTGAGCGTTTATTCATTCTTTCAGGCGTAGATTCCAGTCTGAAAACCTCGCCTCCCAAGGGAAGACGCAAACCTCTAACACGCAATGCTCATTCTTGAACAATTCTCATTTTCTCCGCCAACGAAGTACAGAAATGAACTCAAACGGAATCTCTTCCGGCCGCCTTGTAACTTGTTTTTCCTGACTTACATTTATTTCATCCACATCGTTTGTGTCATTATTCTTTTTTATAGTAACCATGAAAATAATTAAATGCAAGTACATTTTCTTTCCAAATTCTTATCATTACCTTCAAACCTTTTAGGAATTAATTTTAGCTGTAATATTAAAAATTAAATACCAGTACTTTAATTAGTTTCTGCAAAACCTGACCAAAAATTTAATGAATTCAACATTTAATGTGGTAAAATTTCCTAAGCATAAAAATAATATACAAATTTGCACACTAAGTATTATATTATGTGAATATAATAAAAATACTTAACATTCCATCAATGCGTATTCCATTTGACTTTCGACAATGACTATCAAAACGCAAAATGATAACTGTAACGCAAAATAATAATTGTAAGATAAATCAGTAGCTTATGAATATCTAATATTCCGTACTACATAACCAATAAACTAAGTTTGAATCAGGACTGCTTTTAACACGGGAAACTATTTCAATAAACTTTAGTACTAAAGGTTTCATATTTCAGAGCTGCAGGTAATCAAAGCTTTGTAATAAAAGTTCCGTGATATCACTTCACGTTCATGTGTTATACTGTAGGTATATCAATTCTTCCCAAACTGTATTTCTTTACGCTTGTTTTGCTGACACAGTTCATAAAAATGCAGCTTTATAGTTTTCTCCCTTTCTTTTAAATCCAAAGCTCAGTTACATCAATCGGAATAAATAGAATTCAAGTTATTGACTTCCGAAAAGCAAAGTTTTCCTTAAAGGAAGTCGCCCACAACAAAAACTATAGAAAGTGACGAATCTCTGACACTTGTAAAAAATTATTACACTTCAAATGTAACTGACAAAACGAAATAGGAATAAATGACTATAGTAAATCTGTTGACTTAACGAAAACTTTACCTAACTTGAATAGAACTCAGAATTAATTTTGAATTAATTTTGAATACAGATGGTATTCTGTGTGGTTATGTTTGATGTGTTATACAATGTGTATACATTGTATATAATATACATAATATAGACTGTGTGATTGCGCGCGGGCGCGCGTGAATGTGTGTGTGTGCGTGTGAAGCATACTAAAAATAAATGTTTCTGAAAACTAAAAGACTAAAGTTAAAATTAGATGAATGTAATAAAGGCTAAAAATTAATGTTTCTGAAAATAATACGTAGGCCTACACGTAGTCTTCAGAGACTTACTACGACCTGTTATACTCTCTCTTTCTCTTTCTCTGTCTTTCACTACAAAAGGGCTTCACATATGTGTGTTTATTAATTATTATATTATTCATGTAGACATAAATCATAACATTATACACTGTTTGCCAATAACACTTTTAAACTGGAAATTGTCATGAAATCGTGAAAATCAAAGATACGGTTGTATAAAAACGTAGTAACGCTCAAACAGTTGTGCCCTAAAGTAATGCATAATGTCTCAAAATAAATTAACAAGTCTGCGAACTCTGTAAAAAAGCAGTTGTGTACAAATACCAAACGTTTCTCACCAACGTTTTTGTGAGTGAGAACGTGGAAAGTTCTTGTGCCAATAAACGGAAAATTATTTGTGGACGTTCTAAAAATTTAGGAAATTATCGCAGAAGTGTAACTCCGTAAAAGTTTTGTGTCGATGAAATAAGATAAACCTTGTTACAGAGCGCCTCAGGGTGGATATAAATTATCTAAAGTCACGTAAACACCGGAAACAAGTACTTGGAAGTCAGCTTTAATTATTATAACTTATTTGAAAATTTTATTAGAGGTAATGTTGCAATGTAGGCATTGTGCGGAAGAAACGTAAAGGGAAACTAAAAATGGGCTAAGCATTATGTTTGAACAATATCAGAACTGGTCATACGTAAACGTTTGGGAAGCTTAAGTTATACACGTATCCAGGATGGTGTAACAACAGTCATGAAGCGTGCAATGCGGCAGGGAGTGAACATCTCTGTAACGCTAAAATAAAAACGTATTACTTTCACACTATTTTGGGCTTCATTACGTGTCATTTAGGTATATTTTATATAACATAAACATTTATTTTGTTCATACAAGCTATTTAAGTAGCTTGCTTCCTTTTAATCTTCCTTTGCTAAAGGGACCAACAAAGTTTGTACTCAAATGAAGCATACGTTTACACTTATTAAAATAAGTTTTTTGTTGGCTGGAGTTTGTGACGCAATGGCGTGAATACTACTTCCATCAAAAGCAGAACAAATGTTTAAAGAAGAGATTTCTACTATATATGTAAATGGCGGAATGTTTCTGTAAGGTAATGTTGCATGTTTCTGTGTGTCTTTGATCTCGGAAACCTATCAATAACAGTTTCAAGTGACTACGTATTTCACTCGGCTTATATTCGGACCGTTATTACTTCTTAAATTTAAAAGGGTTATTTAACTACACTTTTAACGTTTCATGTACTTTTAATCAAGCGTCTCTGTGTTGCATGCGGACACATTGTGGGTGTTATACTCTCATTTACAACATTACATTGTACAACCGTTACTGCTCTGCAGCGCACGTCCTTGTAACTGTAACACAAAAGGATCAAACAGTAGAAGTAAAATTCACAACCAGACACACACAGGAGGCTCATAAAATTTCTAATCTTATGTCAACTATATTCTTATGTTAGATTTCAGGAACTCGTCATCATCTTATCCCAGTAATCTGTCCCCACCTAGAGATTAGCAAACCGCTTGGGTTCCCTAAGCGGTTCCCAAACCGTATTTCTAGAAACGATAGTGCAGTTCTCTATACATGGACATTATAAACGGTCTTGTATTGCAGCACGGAGGAAACTTAACAACCAAAAGCGATCCAATCGGAATTAAATCTTGAATAAACGAGTAAACTTTTCCTATCTGAGAAGGTGTACTGTGAGCCGACATTCGCGGATCTTGTGCATCTGGATCGTGAGAGTCTAATGGCATTACGATTCGATCAGTCGTCATTATGTGTCTGAGCCGAGACGTTATGGTACTTAATTCTAATATTTATGTATCTGTATATGCTACATCTTGGATTTCATAAACTACTTCGTTTTGTTCATAATCAGTAAACAATCGAGTTAACGTTGATCTGCCTCAATACAATTATTGTTTAGTATTTTTCTGCAGTTGTTTGTTACATCATTTTCTTAACGGATTAATTTTTTTATAAAAGTTATGAAACTATTTTTAAAAACTATGACCGTAGCGACAAACATAAAACAAAGTTTCTACAGGTTACTGAAACAGCTGCATAAAGACATAATAACATTCTAACATTCTTATCAACAATTCCTTTTACCTTTTATCATAAAGATTTTCAACTAAACAATCTGAATTAATTTAAACCGTATTAAACCAGCCTGCTTGAGTTGTAGAAATCAGATAGTATCCTTACCGCGCGAAGAAATGTCAGACTGATCCTTACTGAGACTGATTTAACCCATTTCTTTAGAAGTATTCATTTAAATTATAATTATTTTTTAATGTAAATAATAACGTTGAGTTTGTGCACTTTTAGAAATGTATGTGGCAGCAAATACGTTTAAATCAATCAGAGTAGAAGCTTACGAATACCTACAGAAGCTTGTAAAGTACACTCTTTTCGCTTACCTAGACCACTATTAAAAATGATTTATCATATTACCTGTTGCCATTATGAGTCACTAATGAATACCAAAGTAAACAGACTGTAGAGAGCTAACAAGGGTTGAAGTATGTGTACGCGTATAAGTTTACAAACTCAGTGATTATGGAAGAGAGACAGGTAGTAAAATGTATAACCGACGAAAAAGAGGTACTTCTTATCAATTGTTTGTTACCAGGCAGATTATAGAAAAGTACTATGAGCATGTTAGCATACATGACAGGATGCAAATAGGAAATAGGGCGTACTATATTAACAATAGACTATTGAGAAGAAAGCTCATTAGTCAGAAATCAGAAATGAAAATATATAAGAAACTTATTAGACCGGTTGTTGCTTATGGAGGTGAGACGTGGGCATTAGAAAAAAAGGAACAAGAATCACTGAGAAGGTTTAAAAGAAAGATCGTACGACGTGTTTATAGTCCGGTAAAGTAAGGTGATGAATGGAGAGTAACAAATAACCAGGAGATGGATGAACTATTGAAGCATGAGGACATCGTAAGATTCGTAAAGTCTCAACGAATACAATGGCCAGGTTATCTAGAACGGATAAATGATCAGCGTATACCAAAGAAAATCCTGAACGCACAGGTGAATAAAAGTAGAAACAGGTGTAGACCTAAGATAAGATGGTTGGACCATGCGCTGGAAAATCTGAGAAGAATGGAAGTGAAGGGTTAGGCTGAGATGGCAACGCATAGAAGACGTTGGACAAGCTTGGTGTTGGACGTTGCTGGCTCCCGTTGGGCTGTTGTGCTGAAGAAGAAGAAAAAGAAGATAGTAAAATGTATAACCACCTAACAGCTACAATCGAACTAAGTTTTTGAACCAACCTTACATGGCGCAAGATGTACTGTATAAATTAGAGTTTTACCGTATGACGTACTTTTCTAACAGAGAAATTTTCACCATTGGGGCTATTTAATTAGTCCATTAAACTAACTTTACATTCTGTAATGTTTTATTAATGTACAGTAAAACTTCATTTTTTCCAAGGGACGAACTCGCAGAATGTGTAACTAAACGCAATGACTATTTGTTGTCTGCCTGTTGTTCTGCTGTAGAACTAACAGAATCTTCAACTCCTTTGAGAATTTAGAATCCGGAAGCATGAACCGTTGCTCTTAATTTAACCACAATTGCTCGCTGTATTAGCCCAATTCAAAAAGCCGTGAAAGCATATTCAAAAATTGTTTTATAAATTATTATGGCCACATTAGAGACGTCACAATACATAATGAATGAATATAGTGACTATACAGTGTATAGTACTTTCAATTACAGTGACTGTAAAGTGAAATTAATTTTTTCTTAACACTATTCTTTCAGAAATCAAAGACCGCTATCTGTGAAACTGAGTTATTGCCAGTTATTACTGAAACATGATTTTATACATGATTGTTTAAAACATGGTCATTGAATCTTAACTACTCTGCGACGTCTCATTACTTCATAAATACTGTATATACATAATTAAACAATTTTTGCTCCCTCAAAGAATTGTTTCAAATAAAATATGTTTTACTTACGTTTACGTTTACTTGCTTAACGTTTTACTTTTGCCGAATCTACGTATGTACCTACAATTCCAACACTTTTAGCCTAAAGAAAAAATGTGTGTTTTCAACTCTTCTGACTGTTACATAAGAAAAGGCTCGTAGTTTCAACACTGATTTGAATAAATTCGCATATCATACTGTATTTAGCAAACGTATTTCCATAACAGATGCGACTTCCAATATGACAGTGGAATTTCATTTGAATGATACCGATCGCCGCAGTATGCAAATTAAAATTCTAAAATATTTCTAGTGTATTCATCCTTAAATTTAAATTAAATCCTTAAATTTTAGTCTCCAGGTAAGTGAGTAATCAAGAGAGGAGATAAACACGATACCTACAGGGTTAGTAAGTAGTTATCACCAGTACTATTCACATGCTACTTGGTTGGTTACACTCACCATTACCAAGTTATTACTATCTCCTTTCCTCCTCTCTACTCTCCCCCTCTCTATCCCACTGTTTTCATTTCCTCTCTATTCTCCTTCCACTTTCTGTTGCTGTCCCTCGCTACCTCTTCCTCTTTCATTTTCTCTCTATTGTCTCAGCCCTGCTTCTTTTTCAGTTAACCTTGTTTCCATTGTACCGTAATCATTTCTTAACGTTTATGTGTGTAAAAGGGGAATTAAATGTAGATCTATAACTCTAGCAACCACATCCATTAAATAAGCAACAAAATTACATTGTCTGTAATTACGTTTTTGCCACTTAACAAAAAGCGTGAAGATATATGCGTATATACTAACTAAACAGTCGAACAACATAAAAATAATCTTAAGGTATAATAAAATTTAATGAAAAACTCACGTTTTAACACATTTATACGGAAGCGTTCGTTCGCTCAACCGAATGTTTGTGACGGTTGAATTAGGATCAATATTTTTTGCGCCTAATTAAGTTCAGAGTCGGGAGTTCAGAGTTCAGATTCATAGGTTCAGAATTCAGGAATTTTATTATTTACACAACTGACGCAAAGAAGTGCATCACACTTGAGCAGAACAATCAATTCCCCGGCACAAATTTGCGTTGGCGCGTGTCCAATAACTTTCCGAAACATAGGCCTATCGGCGGTAACTGGGGGCTCAGAATGTGGTGAAGTAAACGGATTAACTTGGCTGCTAGTGAGGAGCCAACTGGCAAACACTGACCGACAGCGTCACTTACAATTAAAATCGCAGTTAAGATTATAATTCATGGTCACGGATGGGCATATCCGACGTTACGTCTCGCGTCCACACGTGACTAGACAATCCGCTTCACTCTGAAACCGAGTTGCTTGTTAAGGGGGGCAACCACTGCTTTTCACGTTAAAGCATTTGTGTACAAAATAATATCATAATTGGACTATGCTATATGTTTCAATAGTCACTGTACAACCAAGTGAATAACCGTTACCGAGTTATATATGATGATTGTGAGAAATGTAAATTTATTAATTATTTGAACCTCTTAACATTATTCGACATTCAATAACGTTCAGAAAATACATTTTTGTAATTTAATTGGAATATTTTTAACCTCATATATTTGGTATAATATTACATTTTTGATAGTTTTAATTACCGAGGTTTATAAAGCCTACATGTGAGACCTAGTGAAGAACTAGTACGACCGTGCCAAATTAAAAACTTACTGTGGCAGTCACTTGTGTTACCAGTAAAACGCCCCAGTACGACGTAGGAAGACAGACGTGTTGCATCAAGGAAATCTCGACGCTTCCTGTGAAACAGGTACTTGTTATTGGATCTCAGCCTTAACAAAGCCGACCTCACTGACCGCTGGGTATTAGCAACTGCCACCGCAAGTGTGTCTTATTATGCAAAGCGAAGCTCTCTCTTGCTGTCATACAGTGGCTTAATACCGGATCTACACCAACAGTTACGATTGCATTTTAATCACGAATTTTCCCCTTAAGGTTATTGAGTATTTTCATTTTCACGAAATATGTAAATATCACTGCTTCAGACCTGCTTTACACTACTTCATTCACTTCTATTATGAAATTAATTTCCGCAGTAAACTTTATTATAAAAACGCTAGTAAAACATTATAACAACGCAGTTAATACGAAAACGGCCGTCTTAATACAACTAGAATTCACCAATAAAATATTTGGTGAATCGTACTTCACGATGTAAAGTGTTTGATGTGTGTGTGTGTGTGTGTGTGTGTGTGTGTGTGTGTGTGTGTGTGTGTGTGTGTGTGTGTGTGTGTGTGTGTGTGTGTGTGTGTGTGTGTGTGTGTGTGTGTTGCATACTACAGACTGGGGTCTGTACAGAAACTGCAGAAGTTCTTATGATAGCGATAAATATTGACAAACAAAATTGTATACATACAAACTTTAATTAATTATTCTTTTCATATAGTTGAAATAACTTACACTTTTGTATGCTTTTAACCTGAATTTCAACAACTTTAAATATACGCTATATAATGCTCAAAGTTCTTGAGTACAATTAAGCTGATAGACAATTATGAAATAACTTTATTTTCTAAAATATTGTTAAAAACATTTAAGAAATGAAAAGCATTAGTCTTTACTGTATTTACAAGACGTAATATAAATTATACTATATCTAACGTTTTATAATACTGTTCGTGAGTATGAGTCTTTACAGTCAGTAAAAATGTCTAAAGTTTATAAAATGTTTTTAACTGTTCCCTTATTAAAATATTAATGAAATAAATAGTAGGCCTATTTACTTCCTTGGTGTTGAAGACATGATTACATGATGAATCATGGTAAATCCCGGTACATTGCCTGACGACCTCGAGTGCTCGTGTCCCGTTCTCCCGAATTCCTGTCGCTTCCGAGAAGTTACTAGGATGCCTTCCGTCGCTCCAGCCTCCGTTAGACCCCAATAAGTGGAGATGATCTCGCTCAGCTGTGGTGAATCCTGGAACGTAGTGCATTAGACTGACTAACTCTCGACGATATCTCCCACAACCGCACGACTTATTTGATACATCTAAATCAAAACTGTACATGATTTCTATTAAGTATAACTGATGATGCACGTCATGTCGCACTGCTGAAAAATGAATCCTGCAGTCTCATTGGCTTTAATAAGACATGTCTAATCTTAAACCAAAACGTCTTCTGACATGCACACCACCTGCACAAATGTCTAATTTACATAACATTGCTACCACGTGGCTTGAATTACGAATTATATCCATTTGAATTCATAATTAAGATTTATAATATTTTATTTTATTAAAGCTTAACTTATTCGTCTATATTTCCTCAACATTCTGCACACTAAAAATGACTTAGTAGCGTGCCGATGAATAGGTAGAATGTTTCCGCTCTCGAACAAGTCCGTATCCGCTTTTATTGATACGCGACATACATTCATCACTTCATTGACACACGCTTTTACTCCAACATAACACTATAGTTTATGTCATTAACGTTTCAATACTATTGTAAGGCTTTCTGAGTCCTTAATTTACTGGCAATAAGTTCTTAACTATTCCCACTTTTGTCAAAGGTAACTGTGTTCTTGGGCCAAATAAATCTGGTCTCTTTTATAATTCATTTAATGAAATGATTCTTGTCACACGGTAATCTACACACACACACACACACACACCAACAGATTATCTTAGATTCAAAATATACATTAATTTACTTGTATACATTACGTTTGTACTTGTAGTTTAAAAGTATTAGTATAAATTTAAGTTTTTAATTAAGTACTCATAAAGTAAACTCTGCAAATATACACTTTTTGACAGTAAAGGCATAGGACTGTAGCTTTGTATTAAACGTACGTGTCACCATAGTCTTCTCTCGTTACCTCTCCCAACTGCTGCCCACCGAGAACAACAATCAACTTAAGCAGTACTGTCTACCCAGAACACGTTAATTTTGCACGCCAACTACAAAAGTAGAATAGTCGAGTCGTCAACTTCAGCTTGTGTCTGCCAGTAGACCAAACGAATCCTAGAGAAGTGGATTCCTTAAACGAAAACATAGGCAACAGTTGCCACAATAATTCCAGTTGCACATTCCTTAAATACCTCTTGTACTCAAACGTAAAGCCGGCACCACTCCATCCCGCCCTTCTTGATGTGTGGTTACTTTTAAGTGCGCACCCCAAGAGACAACTAATGTCTATTTTACGTAATTCTGTGGCCTTCATTGGAATGCTTCATTAGTATTCGGTGTAAACAGCAGACACATTTAGCAATTACAAGAATTTGAGGTTGTACCAAACAAGTAGTTAAGCATTAACTCGTCTACTTTCCTTTTCATTTAAAAGATCAACAATATCAAAAACGCGCGCGCACGTGCACACATACACACAAACACACATATACTGTGTATACTTTAAAACTAATTAATGCAATAAATTTTTAAAAATAAAAAAATAAAGTTGGGTTTTCTGTTTTTTCAACAAAATTAACTACACGCCAATGTACATGATTTGATACTACAATGATCAATGTAGACGAATCCACACTTGAATAATAAATTATTATTATTAGGATCCGTCAATGTTTTAAATATTATTTTTACTCTATTTGGCAGAAACAAAAGATTATAGTATCTCAAATTTATGCTTTAATATACCACACTTTTAAAAACACTGTACGACCGAAATGTACAATAATAATAACAGTTTGGATTCAGCCTTTGTGTGCATCGTGATTAAAGAATAACATTAACGTAGACGCCAAGTTAAACGTACTCTCTCAGCGTTGTGTTGTTATAATTTTGTGTTTGGCATTAAAACGTTGTTAAGTATTCTTGTTTAAAAATGATATTAATTTAACAGGCTTCACTTCTCTCTCACGAAGACTATCTTTGTTCGGGACACATATTTATATACCAAATACACTACTGAGTATTTATTTAATGACAGTCCGAATTGACGGCAGTTGATTATACGATATTGTTGAAACAGAAAGGTTATTACGTATTACTTTGGATGATTAAAATATTTATTACGTTTATTTTTCCTTTTGAACAGGTAAATAATGGAAATGTGTGAATCCCCGATGACTTTCGCTTTCCTTAAAACTAAATTGATACTGCGTGTCAAGTGTTCTTGCGGTCAGTGGGTTCTAGAGACACGTCGTCATCTGACTTGCACGAATGCACAGAACGAACACTCTTACACGTTAACGCCATATTTTAAGCAGTAATACACCTTTTCACTGCAACAAGTGCCCTACGCAGTGTATCATATGTATTCCTGTGAACGGATATGTAGTCATTAGTTTATGAAACTAAAACAATGTATGCTCAGATTATACGTAGTATAAAAAGACAAGATTAAACACAATAATTTGGAACTTACGTAAATTGTAAACCTTCCTAGTATTCATTACAAATAATAAAGTACAAAGTAAATTCAAAACCAAAAGTAAGTGGTGCATGATATAGAATGGCGTAGTGTAAATTTATTATTATTATTAGCATCATCGTAATTATCACGATCATCATACAGATAGCTTTATTACAACGAGGAGGAGCCCTTGGTGCTCTTACCGAACCCTGTCAGGTGTTGGTAGTCGTGACGCTCATCTCTAACGATCTGATAGCTCAGGACCGGAAGTAGATCTATAAACTGAAAGCGGATACATGAGTTGAAGCCAGGGATATAACCATTCGGCGTGGTAGTGCCGGTAGAGTAATGAAACTGTGGTTGAGGGAGCGATTGGACTGCCAGTTCGGTGTATCATCTATTATCTCACATAGTTTCTGACTGGGCATGGGTACTTCCGCAACTACTTGTTCAAGATGGATAAAGCATGACCCTCGGATCTGGACAACGCGCACCACATTTTCTTCTAATGCGATATGTGGGCGGTAGAGAATCTGAGAGTTGATACTGATATTGTTCAGATAACAGCCGACAATGTCGTGAAGATCATATTATCTGACAGAATCGAGTGGTATCAGGTGGCGGCATTTGTGAAAAGCCTGCTGCAAAGAAAGAAACAAGAAGAAGTAGATCTTGGGTATTATCACGTACTGAAGAAGAAGCGAGGAGTAGCAAGACTAAAGGTTCCATCTTGATGAAATGAGAAAGCAGTCCCGAGGTGGTTAGCCTGAAGAGAATGTGGAGATTTCAGTGGGTGAGAGTCGCGCACACCGGAAAGCTGTGTCTCTCAGATGGTGCTAAATAGATATCCTACCTCACAAAAAATTATTACTGTCACAACAGTAATCAGTAATAAGATAACAGCAATCGTATCGTAACAGTGACAGTACATTTTGTTTATCGCTATCGCATTACTAATTTTACAATATTTCACAAGTATCTAGTATTAATGTTGCTATATAAATTTTTAAACTATTAATCTTGTTAACTTATTAAACTACTAACGTAAATTTTTGGGCGGACAGTATATTTACAGTACTGCGATTAACAGGCTCAACAAATTTCTAAAAAATTTACACCGTCCAATAAAATTAACATGGTCTTTCATAGTTTCCGAATTCTGTTTATTAATAGTTTTGTGTCAACTAACACTCCAGTTGACATACAACATGTTCAAACGACATTCTGTTTGGCCGAATTCGCTAACTTCAGGCCGACTATAATTTTACAACGCCAAGTATACGACATATGCCAAACAAAAGTGTTGTTTTAGGGTAAACCTAATCTTGTCCTAATTCAACTTTGTATTTACGAGGAAAGCCGACAGATACGCGAGACATTACAAGTTGCCAACGTTGATGCAACAGTCAACAAAAATTCCTACGTACATAAAAGTGCGTAATCAGTTGGTGTTATTTAATCAAAGGGAGAGAGTTTTTCAGTACCCGCATATTAGCACGTGAAACTTGTCGCGCACTCGCTGCCTTTCTTACTTGATTAAGAGCGCGTAAATAATAAAGCAGTTGTCTGCTGTGAATTGGTTACGTTCGCTCGCCAATTACATTGCGCTTAACAGACAAAACTCGAAGAAAGCAAACTGTGTAACTGTGTGCGTAAAACTTAAGTTGATCAATTCATGCGGGCTTACGTCCACTGATACACCATTGGAATACGTCGTAAAAGAATTTTTTAGTTTATAGATTATTTTAACATTTACGCAAGTTTCGTTTTATGAATTTTGGTTAAAATTATGTGGAAACCAGATTCTAATTTACGACTGTTCCGACCTCTTACAATCGACGATTCTTACAAACATTAAGCCTAAATGAACAGACAAACTAAGCACAGCATGAAGTTAACAATAATTTATGCACTGACTAGTCCTGAAACACTTAAGCGTTAAAACTATGGCAAAAAATATTACGCTCTATACGAACAGACTTAAACAATTGTAATAACTCTGAAAATGTTGTTTCTCTTGAACTGAACATAAAACTTGCAGGCCAAAAAAATGATCACAACGTCTCAAACTTAAGAGAATGCTGTACTATACTAAATTTTTAAAACACTGTACAACTCACAGTGTACACGAATACGAGTAATAACAATAACAGTTGCTTAACCTTCGGTAAAACCAGATTAAAGAATAATATTAACGTAGACGCCAAGTTGAACGTATTCTCTCAATTTCGTATTATCACGGTTTTGTATTTTGTATTTTAACGGTTTTTGTATTGTTATTATTATTATTTTTATTTTTTATTTTTTATTTTTTATTTATTATTATTATTATTATTATTATTATCATCATCATTATTACTATTATTCAAATAATAGTAAAGATATGATGACTCACATTCACTTCTGCTGGAAACATCATTGTTCGGGCAAAGTCCGTTCTAAAATTATTTTACAGTTTCCTCAAGCAATCATAAAAAGAAAATCATATAAACGTAACGAACGACAAAGCGAGGAACGGAGCGGAAATGAAATCCACCGTTTGCGCTGAAAAACAAATACACTTTACCTTAATAACGGATATTACTTTTATTGACAAAACGAAGCCTTTTAATTAAGTGAATACCTTCATACTGTTAAAACAGAAAGTGATGAAATTCTAGTGATCGCCAGTCTGTGGGAATAAAATTAATTTAGTTTGTTGAGGTAACTTGTACACAAAGTGTACTACACAATGCGGATACGCATTAGTCCAGAAAAATGGGGTTGGGCCCGGACATAAATCCTTCAACCTTGTAAACCATTTGAATCCATCATATTTGACGTCTAATAACATACCTTAATTTCTACACCCTAAATTCAATGGTATCCACACTTAGTAAAACATTGGAGTTTCCCAATTATGTCGTAACCTAACAGTTTTTACAAAAAGCACGGGATCATGAATTTAAAGATTACAAAATTCTTTACGTTTTAGACTGAAGCTCAAGCTAACGGATTTATATGTTTCAAAATTTTAACTTTTTACCTTGCTTTGACATTAATTTGTTTATATATTTTTACAATTCTTGGAATATAGGATTGGATCAATCCAAACATAAATTGGAAACAAAAACCCAAAATACATGTTTTTCATTTTTATATTGTCTAAAACTGATTTTTGTATATACATGTAAACACCACCAGGCGCGGACCCAAGAAGGGGAGATTTCCATTCCCCTCCGCCAAATGGTCACTTCATACGACATTGTTTTCGTCGTTTTGTAACCGTAGAATGGTATTGTGATTGTGAATATGATAAAACATTGATATCACGTTATCACGTTGATGGTTTTATTGTAAAATTACTTTAATCTGTAACTGCACGTAATCAGCATGTTAATTTTTGTTTGATACATAGCATAGAAGCAGTACTGTGTGAACCATACTAGTGTCTATTTCAAACTATAAGTGAATATTATTAAAATAACAATGAACTGACAACCACAGATATGATTTAATACTTGTATGACAATAAACTTATTGTGTTGATAATAACAAACTGTATTTATGACTTCACTCAAATAGCTTTTCTATGCTATTGTTTTAAACTCTGAACGGTTGAACTCTGAGGAAATTACACAATTTATTCTTATAATAAATACTAAAACTATATACGTATAATTATAATTCTATTATTATTACTGTAATTCTTATTGTAAACTATTATGATACTTATTATATTCTTAATAATACTTATATTCTTATTTATAATAAAATAATATACTAGAAATTGGAGTTCAACTAATTAATCAAATGTTATTTTGTGACGCCGTTCAAAAATTTTTAAGTATCTTGAAAATACAGTGGTGCGTGCAGCTAGAGAGAGGACTGAAGTTTATTAAATTTTATAGGGTAGCATTCCTCTGGGAGTGTTAGCCTTACAGCTATCCTTGGTGAATAAAGTTTGTTTCGAAATGACCAATCAATAGCTGTCAATTCTGTACTCGCAACAAATATACCAGTCACCAGGCACTCAATTCAAAAATAAATATTATTTGTGTAAATCTGACGTATCTGCCGACACGTGAGGGTTCACTTACACACGTCTGTAGGCGAAGTAAACGTTTCAGTAATGTAAATGCAGAAGTGAAGTGTGCGTATTTACTCAAACGGTCAACTGTAATTTAAAACACACTCTCATGCCCACATAATAGGCACACAACTAATAATACACGTACAACGGAAGTAACAGGAAATATAAACGCGCGCGCGCGCGCGCGCGTGTGTGTGTGTGTGTGTGTGTGTGTGTGTGAGAGAGAGAGAGAGAGATAGAGAGTACGACCCAGTTTGATGCTGAGTAAGAAATTTGTCAGAAGTAAGAAGGAAGGAAATGACAAGTGCAGTCATTAATTTATTAACATAAATGAAAATTATAAATGGCATTAAGAAAACCCGTTGGCTAGGAAAACCTGCTGGAGTTGTTCGTTTTTTTAACTGTTTACTGTTTGTAACTGGGTTAATGAGCAGAATCGTACAAACAGTTTATTTCTGAAGTACTTTTTATTTTGTACACTGGCTTAAGGTAATAACAGCTGTCTGAGGTAGTTACTACCTCTGTGTGTGTGTGTGTGTGTGTGTGTGTGTGTGTGTGTGTGTGTGTGTGTGTGTGTGTGTGTGTGTGTGTGTGTGTGTGTGTGTGTGTGTGTGTGTGTGTGTGTGTGTGTGTGTGTGTGTGTGTGTGTGTGTGTGTGAAAGAGAGATAGAGGGACAGATCACAAGCAATATTAAGTCCTATTTCATTAAACATATATAAAATAAATTACAGAATTCCTACTTTTATTTTACGTACATTAACTGCGCATTTACACTTATACTTACTTTATGCAGTACATTGTTTAAATATACTGATAAAGTGAAACGAATTGTGTGTCAGCATACAATATTTTCAGAGCGTTTAGCCCTCTTCATTAGGCTAATCACAGGGAACTTCACGCATGAATGCGTCTTATTTATCTCAATCGATTAAAAAACTGAAAGTTACCGTCTCATTAATGGCTGCCTACAATTTTGGAGAAAAGGAAAAATTATATTTCTACGACTTATGTACAGTCAGTTCAAAAAAGTCTCACACACAGACGTGAATTTAAAAAAATTTAAATAATACAACTTCTTTTAGTTACGAAATACAGCCTTCAATCGTTATTTAATTAATTATTAAAGAAGTTTTAATTAAGAATCAACATTCGCTTAAATAGATTACAGATTGATCAGTCATTCCATGCGCTATAATACTTTTGTGTGTTAAAATATGATGTTGTAATTTTGTGCTTAAAGCGAACACAGTTTGTACCAAGAAATATACAGAGTGGGCTAAAAGTCACTACCCATTGTGAATTACTGAGTTACCCATTGTAAACATTAAGATAACTTTGGTTGTTATCTTCCCATCGATTTTAAATTACGCGCCTTTGGTTTGTGTCTGATAGTTTCGTATGTAAACACTAGAGTGCAATTTTATCGACATTTAAAATCGATGGGAAGATCACAATCAAAGTTATCTTAATGTTTACAATTGGTAACTCAGTAACTCACAATGGGTAGTGACTTTTGGCCCATTCTGTATACAGAAACTAAAATTACACCGAATATTATGTGTTTCCTAACCTTTTATTTTACAATTTTAACGCTTTTACGTTTAAGCTGTAATTGTTTACAGGAGGAAGCATTTTGTGTAACCATGTAAGAGACAGCGTGTGTTTGTGTTTAAAAAGTCTATTAAAATAATTAGTATGTTTATGCTTCCTGAACGTCAAATTAGTGGTCAAACAAATAATCAGCATTGTCGTTATGACATTTCTTCACTACAAATCTCAATTATGACAAACTCCATTCTTATAATTTTTTTATTTTCTATTGCGTATTGTGTGTGTGTGTGTGTGTGTGTGTGTGTGTGTGTGTGTGTGTGTGTGTGTGTGTGTGTGTGTGTGTGTGTGTGTGTGTGTGTAAAGCTACTTAGCCAAGTTCACCTATTGTATGTTTCACTTCTTTTTACGATAGATGAGACTTAACCGTATACTAATGAAGACATTTGTTTTGCTTTCAGTGAGATGAATTCCACGCTCGTCTTCGTAATTTTAGCAATCAGCATGACCCTAGGAAGCACCATCGCTATGCCACCTCCCCAGTGCACCCCCGGAATCGTAGAAGAGATCCCCCCGAGGATGCGTAAAGTCTGTGCCGCCCTCTCCACCATCTACGAGTTATCCAGCGCCATGGAATCTTACCTCGACGACAAAGGCGGTGTTTCCTATCAGAGTATGTAAATGAGTCTCTCTAACTACACGTACTGCTGTAACTTAATGCGGATCGGATTTTGTGTGTGTGTGTGTGTGTGTGTGTGTTGTCAATTTGTAACTCGACAGTTATAACTTTACAGTCACAAATTAATAGAGAAATGTGTAACATAAACATTTGATACACTATTGTCAGTACAAAATTTTCCAGAAGCAAATTGCTTTCACATCAAACGTGACAACTGCATTTATTCTAATAATTAAGTGTTCATTAAAGTAAAGACACTTTATAACGTTACGCCGTAGAATCGTTTTGGTTACTTCTGAAGTTGTTCAAAAATTTTGATAATATGAACATTTTAGTTCACAACGAATTCTGTTCGACACATGTTATCTGCGAAAATTACATTTAATTTGTACTATATCAAGTATGGCCTCTCTGTTTTATCATAAGAATGTAAAGTTTATTGCTTTCGTTAGTAGTTAAAAGCAATAAAGGTTTAGCACTCTCGTACGACATTTTCATCATATATCAGAGTTTTTTTTTATGTTCCATTAAGTATAGTGTTTTCTCTTTCCTGTGTTACTTTTATTTTACTGATGTAAAAAAAGAGCAAAGCTAAGAAAGTAACGTCATTTATTGGGAATAATAACAAACTCGTTGATTACTGTTTATATTGTAAAATCAAATTATTTTAACGTACGGCAGTGGTACCTGAAAGCTTTTATAGTTTAGTAATTACAAAAAAAAATAGTTTTAAAATACAATAGTAATTTAAGAAAATAGTTTTCAAATACAACGTTACGTTTTATCAACACTGTCACAAATTTTGTCCTGAGAACGTCAAACATTTCAAACGCCTGCCAGGTATAGAATTGTTATCGAAGTTAAGGCAGTGTTATTTTTAGCTTTAATATCAAAGCCTTACATATTAGTTTATGAACCATGTTACTGCTCTGCTTGCCTCCATAACGAAAGTAATGGTAAAATACAAAAATTAATAAACTTAGGTCTATATTGGTGATTGTAGATGACTTTCCAAGAATTAAAATACTGCAATCCACAACTTCAAATGGCTGCCAACAAACACTTTCATGTATTAACTCAGTTTCAGACCGGACTGAATGCCTCAACCATCTACTACAGGTAGATATACTGAAATTCCAAAGCGTTTATCGGTACCACTTGATAGAGTGGACTGTAATATTTTCTTTCTTGGATAATATACAATAAGTTTATGTCCATCCATTGACGATGTGCAGAATAAACAATATCCAATGTGTTAACTTGGCATAACTGTATCATTGTGTTGTGTTGGCAGTGCTGAGAGACAACGCCCCACTAATGGAGAACGGTGTCAAGAGGCAAGACGTTGACCACGTGTTCCTCAGGTTCGGACGTCGTCGCTAAGCCTAAACTTAATTATTAATTTCTTTTTGTAATTAAATTATTGTTTGCACATGCTGATTTAATTTCTTTAAACATGATGTATTATAAGTAAATAAATATTTATTTTTATCTCTATTCTTCCGGATACTATCGTGTTTAATCCCGACTGACTGTTGTAAATTCGTTAAGATAGTGTTGCACTGAACCTAACATTAATGTGAGCAATATACTCTGTTTAATTATTTGCTTGTGCCATGTAATGTGAATATATTAGTTTGATTAAAGCTGGATATATTCTGCGTGTTACACAACCACAGATTCCTTACTACCCTTGAATCACCTCAAAATGACACTGACTAACTCAACAGTTAAGGTGATGTCTGTGATTAGATATACAATAATACTTAATTATTCTTACCTACTTACTTCCATTGTTGTAAAAATTGCGATGGAGATGATTATACATATATTCTAATACTTATATATATAACACTTTTCATTACTTATTAAAATTACTTCTACGTTATTAAACAGGAATAGCTTCTTGCCTTCACAGCGTCTACTACTGAAGCTAGTTTATAACAGTTACTCTCAGAAACGCCGTTCAAAATTTGTATCACGCTGATCCGCCTAATGAAGAAAGTAATGATCTACGAACTTAACATCGTAACTGTATTTTGAGATGTTTCTTCATGCTTACATCTTACACTCTTAAGGGACAGTTTATCTGAAGCGATAGTGTTTTAATTCGCCATGGCGTTGGGATATTTTGTTTGTATGATGCCGATACCAATTATATATAGGCTATCTCCAATGTCACCTGTGATCCAGCGGACAGTCGTCTAGTCCTTTGTTTGGCCACTGGGTCTCCTTGCGATAATGGCTGAGGATCAGATTTCCACATTAGTTTTTGGATTCTGTCCATTCCATCAACATTGCGTGCAAAACAATTTAACAGAATAACGTGGTTAGTTTTTGTATTAGATAAAGAATGTTAAGAAAGTACACGCGCAGAAATCAAAAATCAGCTATCTAAAGGAAGTATCCAAGATAAAGATTCGTAATTACGTGTAGTGTGACACTTCGTTGCTGGTAAAAACAATATCAGCATGACATAAGTGAACACCAGACACGAAATGTGAGAACACTTCTTACACGGTTCCCAGTTTACATATTCTACGGGCAGCACTGATTACCTTTCGCTTCGATACAGTTTAAATTAAACCAATTTTAAATACATGTGGTAACTATGTTATTCCTACGACAGCTCTTACTTCTCATGGCAGTCAGATTAAGCCACGAACAAGTTGAAGTGAGACATATTACCTCAATCTGGACGGTTTGTTTGTCTAAATACAAGATACAATTTAAATAATGTCATGTATTGTTTACATAAATAATGTACCCTTGGTAAACAATTCTATAAAAAGGAATGTAACTTGTATTTAACATATTCTTTAGTCTGTAAATAAAAATTAACTAAAGCATCAAAATTTTCTTAAACCCCTAGTAAACAATTTTTAATAAATACAGATATTATTAACGAAACAACTAATTTAGTTAAAATTAAACCTAAAATTGATTTGGGTTTTCCTTTATTTTTTATATTTACATTAGTTTTTGTTTAGATAACTTGCTGTATAGTTCAACTTGCTACTATAACCAATTTTCCGTTCTTAAAAAAATAATATCTATTGACGTAAAACCATTGTGGCTATTCTATGACTGTAATATACGCGTAAAAGTATTCTCTACTTATTGTTAAAGCTTCCTCTAAAAGTTTTATAAGTGTTAAATCTTGATTGAAATAAAATATTCGTTAAACAAAATAATATTAATTTATTTTAAAAACTGAAAAAATAAGAAAAAGAACTGATTTCTACTGGATATTTGTAAATTATGCATAAACTTGACAGTTTTTCTGAGTATAATACGCGTTAGTAAGTTTCTCCACACTGGAAGATAACTCAAAAAGTATATCTATTGGCTCGCTTATTAAAAGTCTAGGACTAAGTTCACGATGTTTGATGGGCCTTTAATGCTAAAATATGAAGAAATACGTATACTTTTGATTCACATCGGAAAATAAGTAATAAAAGCCAACATTGTTGTATAAAATTTGAAAATGCTAAAACTGATATGAATAACAAAAATTGAATTAATCTTGGCATTGTTTTGGATGTTCGGTTGTTAGGCCCGGTCTGTCGTTTGAACTTGAGCCAGATGTTTTGTTACAACTGCGATCTTTCATCTTTAGTGGCTGATTTCGACCCTGTCAGCGATAATGGTCAACGTTAGTTACGTTGGCTTACTAACATTGATCGAGTCTGGCGGTGAAAAACTTATAACAAAATTGATTTAATTTTTATTGCTCTGGGCTGTCTTAAATGTTTTAAATATCTCTGTTTTATGATAATTGTCCTTAAAAAGAGTTTATCTACTTCAGGCAATTACGAGGTTTAGCCAGAAAAAACTTGCTCCGTGGTGAAATCAGATAAAACATGAGTTGTTTGTGTAAGGCCTTCTGTATTGGTAAATTTAAGTTAAACAAGAAGACTGAAATTAATTTTTCAAAACATGAAGCAAGCTTAAAAAGCCAAATGAGTTTTCACATTAATTATTAATTAACATTTAAATAGAAATCTGAATGTTTACTTTTTATAAGGAAAACAAAATAATTATATATTTTTGCACAACTGGCACCAACATCCATTTAATTAATAAGTCATCTGTTGAAGAAACTCATTTTTAATTACAGTCATGCTTGGTACACAAATTAAATTAAGTAGTTTCAAAAATATGGAATTAATAACAGCACTATTGTACCTACAAACAACAGACAGGCCTAAACTCGTTTTTAAACAAAAATACAGTACATACTGTATTATCACACAAACATAATCAACAGAATAATTTTGTGCTCTTGACTATAAACTGTCTCAAATTAGGTAATACATAACTCTCATTCAAATTAAATGACTAATTAACAAACTACAATCAGTAGATGTGTGTGTGTGGGGGGGATATTATTTTACTATACTATGTGCTTACTTTATTTATAATTTGATAAATAAAACAAACAGCTTCTGTTATGTGATACCGACTATGGATATAGGTAATTCTATATCTTCCTTTGTTGTTTTCTACGTTTCTAAGCTTTGTCGTTCTATTTCTACACTTCATATTAGGAATCAACAAAATCTTGCTACTTGTTTTGCTGACAATGTACCACTACTGTAGACTTTCAAATCATTAGATAATTTCCAAGTTTCGTACCATAATGTAGCCTAGCTGATTGGTATTCTCAGAGACTTGCCGACTTAAGATTATCAAACGCTTAAAACAGTAAAAAATTAACTGTTTTGACTGCTATTACTTTTTCTTTTTATACTCACGTTACATTTTGTTTAATATAACTTACGAACTGACAGTTCAAGTGGCGGGAATACGGTGTTGCCACGTTGTGCTGTACAACCACGTGCTACATTGCTGACACCTTGCAACAGTCTAATGACAGATCATTGGGTACAACATAGGTTTTTGATTTTACAAATAAATAACATTAAAGTCACGTATGGAAATTATTTTTTTTATGTTGCATTTAAGTTGACGTTTGATTACTTGGTTTGCTGATGACACAAGCCACTTTCATTTTGCAGTTTTGAGGACAAAACCGCAAACCACTCATATCACTGTCAATCTGCGATCAACTGGCGGAAGCCATTTTATACAAAATAAATTTAAAATAGTGTACACAAAACATACAGCCGTGGATAACAACAAACATCTAACCCCGAGATACAAAACAAAATACCTAGTACGACCTGAAATAGTACAGAATCACAATCGTGTTTGTCATCTGCTGATAAGGAGTGAAAATTTTCATCACGTGATAAGGGAGGGGACGTATTAAATGGCTTTAAATGACTTCAAATAAAACCGGATCTCCACTCCTTCTACGTCCCTACGTGTAAAGTCTATTCTAAATCGATCTTACAAATAATTTTTTTCTCTGGGTTGAGTGAGAAGAAACATTTTAAATAATTATGGAACATGTCATAAACATAAACATACGTAAGCTGTCATAATAAAGTTAAGTAATGGCTTACGGTACTTGTGCTTTCAGAATTTCTATCGTGTTTCTCTAAAAATTAAAAATAGAAAACAATTGCTATGTCTAGGACAGAACATAATCAATTTGTCAGGCTGAATCTTACTAATGACTAATGGATTGTATGAGAGTACGAATTGCTTTAATTGCTGAAACAAGTGTAAGCTATCTTGTTTTGCCTAACGTTTACCAGTGTTATGCTATATTTATGGAATTAATTTTACTTATTAAGTAAAATTTGTTGATACTTAATTATAAATTTTTAAGTAGTCGAAAACTTCGGATCGCATAACATAAACCAGAAGCATAGATACATCGCTTATATATTTTGAATTATTATAAACTATAACGATTATTTCGATCATTATGATTCTGAACTACACGACAGACTGTGATCCCAATCCAGACGAAACCGAGTTAGAAGTCTTAATATTAAATTTAATATACTACGGGAGGCATTTTTCCTAATATGTACCCAAATATGTTTATCGCGTCCAAACACTAAGGCCAGCGATGTTGGGGTCCACAAAAATAAATCTAAAAGCTTCAACTCTGCAGACAGCAGACAGAGAGCTATGCCACACTAATATCTACGTACACAAATAAAATTTGGCATTCCTTTTAAAAAGAACAATTTACAAAAATAAACACAATTTTTACTTGGATGTATTTTCACTTTTAAGAATTTTTACCTCAGTACTACATCAGCGGTTTATCAGATTAACTTATATCATTATTTACACAGTCATTATACAATTTGTCGTCATTGTACTAATGTGCACATAAAATGATAAAATCTCTTGAAAAATATTTTCAATCTCCTACTTCGTGCCGTAATGAAAAGCTACATCTTTGAAAAGTTGATACATTATGTGTAGCATCACGAGATGGTACAAACCAGGAAACTGAATTTAATTATCAAAAATTAGGGAAACTACTCATACAGATAAATACTATGTAACTGAATGATGAGTGCAATATCGAATGAGTGGTCAAATGAGAACAACCAAAAATAATTATATAAAGGAAGAATTATAATAACTAAACCAATAAGCCATGAATAATAAATAAAGAATACGTGTTACAGATGCATGAATAAATTAAAAACAGGAATTAGCCTTGCAAACAAACATAATAAATAACTTGACAAAACAGACATAAAAAAAAAGACTAGACTGGACGGTGTCTTTGACAAAATTACCCAACAGATTAGGGAAGTGATTTTATCTATCTTGTTATAATATTGTAAATAGTAATGTTTTAGTATGTAAGTGAGAAATGTATTTAGGGTTAAGAAAAATCATTTGTATAACCAGCCTAAAAGTCAAGCTAGGTTTTAACCTAAGACTGTAATTAGCTCATAGATAGTGTCATGGTAAAGACAAGTTAATTATTTTTATAATTGTGTTTATTCGAATAGAAAAGTGATAAATAGTGATAATAAAACAGTGCAAATGACACAGTGTAAATAATGATAAAAATATAAAATATTGTGAACCACGTATGACCATAAGGTGAGAGTGGCATGTATTTTATATGAAGTGAACAAATAACAATAAAATCAACTTCATTAGTGCAAGTGACAATATAAAATTAAGTGAAATAAAAGCATAAATAGGATTATGTAAAATAATCAGGAAAAGTAAGGTTATATTAAAAACTTATGTTTACTGGAGGCAGATAAAACAATCCTGAGACCGAAAAATACACCAACAAACCAAGGCCTCATATAGATGAATCTAAAATTGATTGTTATAAGGAAGAAAGCTTGGTCTAATGTTGGCGTCCCATGAAGGAGGAACAAATGGAAATAGTTGCCAATCCAAACAAGATTAAATAAGAAGAGTGTAGTAAAAAAAGCCAAGTAAAGTTATAGAAATTTAATATCCATGTTTATATATTATAATATTATGAGTGGCAGAATGAACTTGAACGGGTGCGCACCCAAATCCGCGTACGGTTCACATGCAAATTTTGACATTTTTTACTACTTAACGATCTCGCAAGAGTGATAGTTTTATCTTATTTTAATATCTGATGATGGAGCATAAGCTCTGAAACGCGTAATAGACGAAGTTAAAAGAAATCACACGGCGGATAATTTAAGGTAAATAATTTATTATAGAAATTATCAGTAAACTATCGTACAAGTTGTGTTAAACCCACCTGAAGAAAAAAATTGAAATTACTATCCTGACTGGTGTAATACATCTTGAATTCGGTGAGATAATTCCAGACTTATAACCATATTGACAAAGTATTAACGTTTTACACAACACTTCAATATAAACTAAATAACGAACACATTTAGTGTGACTACATTACTAAACATAATATATGATATGAAAAGTGAGTGACACAAACTTATTTTGAACCAACAAAAGTGTAGAACTCATATAAATTTTATTAAACATTCAATATTGTGCATACAGCTAAAAAGCAATGTGGCGTATATCATTTTCTTAACGGTGAAGAAGGGGTACAGCAGCGCGCCATGTTGAGAAATAATGAACTATGAGATATAGCATCGACAATTACATTTTTATTTTATTTTCTTTGTCAATTGTATTCCTAATGTCTGATAATTAATTATTTTCATTGTTCTATTAATGTTATATTTGTAATGGGTAATATTAAGTTGTAAAATTATCTAATCGATTTCTTTTGTATTATCACAAGAACTCACATACAACCATCATACACAAACAACAATAATTTACTACATGTTCGAATTTTTTATTCATGTATGTTATTAGTATAATACTTGTTAGGTGACTTTATAATATTACTGAAGACGATTTTTTATGTTGTTAAAACCCTGAGATATAAAATTTTTTCATGCATCCGAGAGCTAGATGGAGCTGAAACCTTAAAAAAGGGAAAATGATTTGTTAATTAATAGAAAAAAGGGAGAACTTATTATAATAAGAAAACAGGAATAAATATTTAATGATTCAGAGCACCAAAAGAAGTGTGTTCTCATTTGTAGTATAATTATATGAATACACATTTAAGGAAAATTAATTACACATTTGTTAGAGTATATTTTATATTACAAATTGGGATCCCAAGGACGTAGGGCATCGAAGGTGTTAAAAGGTTAGTATGGTTAGTATAACCATAGCAGTTACATACTCCCATTATACATATTATATTTAAGAAATTTAAGTTAAATAAATATTGCAAAATTGGCTTACAACGTGAGGCCTTAAACAAAAATATATCGACACAGGATAATAAAATATTACAAAATTGGCACCAACAACTTGGGGCTCTACAAAATACTACTGTGACATTTGAAAATTAATTAACTCACAACGTCACATAACATATGTTAAAATAAAATTTTTATAATTCTTGTAACAGAATAAAATATAATTGTCAAAACTACTTTTTATTTAAAATGCAAAAAACTAACCTAAGAGCGTTAGGGCGATTAAAGTTGGTGATGAAATGCTGAAAAAAAAAACACTTGTCACAATAGTTTGTATGAAGTAGATCCACCAATTACACTGGCTGTTTTTCATATCTCATTGTTGAATTGGTTTTGAGCATCAACCATTTGTTTAAGCAAAGACGGACTTGCACTTACTTAACTTACATAATTATTCTCCAGTTTTCTTTCTGACTACACCATGACTACAGTACAAAGTCAGTAGGCATTCAGTAACAACTACATTACCAATACAAACATTCGCTCTTTCTTTATTAATTTTGTAAGTACGTCTTGATTTGTAAGTTTCCAAAAATAATTTAGTCTCTGAACCTTACGGTTTTGTGAAACATGGCCCTCATTTCCTATCGTTTATAAAATGGTAATTTTTTAATTATCTAATAATCTACGAAACAACCATGATATATGTATAAAACAGTAAATAATCTTTAAGAGAAAACTAAATTGAAATAATGTTTCACGTAACAAAGAAATATTACATTAAATATTTAGCCCTTTATGAAATTCTTCGCCATCGTTAACATTTCTGTCAGAACGCTTAATGGAGTTCTAAACACACTCGCATTCAATGTACTCCTTGCGATACAGCTTTATAGATAAATTGTTAGACAGACAGAGAGTAGGTAACAAAGTTGATAAAAAAAGTATTAAATAGTAGCGGCTGAATTAATAAACATTGCGAAAAAGAATAGCATTTAAGCTTAGTATTTTTCAATTCTAACGTAAAACACGAGTATAAAAAACTGTTACCATTAGTCGTAAACAATTTTTACTGAACACAAAATTGTGTAATACAGAATATCATGTGAATTTACGTGCATCATAAGGAGGCGACCCGACTTCAGCAAGCGTAGCCTAATTCTGTTAGTAACATGTATACCATATGTAATACTACACCGGCCCCGAGCTCATCACAATTTTTGTAGTTATACTGTGAAATTTGTGGAACGAGACTTCACGAAAGCGAATTCACAGCACGTACACCCGACCAAACCGAGAATGCAAAACTTTTCAACATAGATATGTTTATATTCCAAACACACAAAAATACTTTTGTAAAAATATATTTATACTCATGATTGCAGTAAAGCTAATATACAATTTTTCACTAACGTAATTATTTTCTCCGCCACATGCAATAGAAACGAGATTTTCATCTAAGAAATCTTATTATGCCTGTACAAAATTGTTTATTACCAGTATGTTAGAAATAAAGACACTAATACTAATTAAATAAGTAATGTTACCTAGAAATCATCATCATACCTAGAAAAATCATCATGTTTTCGGCCATTCATCATCTCTCTCCACAAGTCAATCTCTCTTGCAGCCCTGTCTACACCGTTTCTCCAGGTTTTCCGTCTGCCTGTGGACTTCCAATTCAACGCTTGGTTTGAGTTCGGCCTTTTTTCCACGAAACACTACCTGCTAATTTCTGAAGTTATCTATGATTGAATTTGTATTTCCAATAAGTTCTCGCACCTTTTTGTTACCTTTTATATTCTCCACCTACCGGCTGCTCCGGAAATCCATTTCAGCTGATTGTAATGCCTTTTCTATCTTATTTTATTATTATGGCCAAATCCCCGAAATGTAATTTATTGCATTCTTAACTATAAAATTACAACATTTCTTTTCATTTCCAGTTTAATGTGATGTTACTGTCCCGTATAATGCATCCCTTCAGGTGAGGACATGGGGTTAATCCCTGAGAACGAGAGAAAGGAGACCTATTACCACGATCCATGGTGCCTCTCAGACGTCTGCCATTTCCGCCTCATGGGGATGCGGGGGTGAACAGATATTTCGGCTGAATTAGAGCTGATGTAAGCCGGGCTAATGTATGTCCTGATAACGAAAACCAGGTTGACTCATCCCTGGTAACAGCTGCGAGGTCACCACTCCTGTCCCGGTGGGACTTGTTACACCATTACTTTTCCAGCCCTTGGAAATGATCCAAGATCATCATGATTCCGAAGCCTCGCAAGCTGCGTACGAAACCCGAAAATTATCGGCCCATCTCTCTCCTGCCAGTCATCTCGAGAAGGTACTCGAGCGACTCCTTCATGGCCGCATTGCACCCCTGCTGGATAATTAATGGATAATTTTATTCGGCAGGAGAAGTTAGCCTTTCGCAAGGAGTACTCGACGACCCTTCAACCCGTCAGGGTTGTTATCCAACTTACTGACGCCCTCAACAAGCATCAGTCTACAGTCGCCATCCTCTTGAACGTGAGTAAGACCTTCGATCGAGTCTGGCACGAAGGCCTTCTCTACAAACTTGCTATGTCCCATCTACCTGCATCATTTGTACGTATGGGCATGGGTTCGTATCTCTTCGACCGTACATTTAGGGTCTGTGTCGATGGGTCGTACTCTTCTGTCCGCCCCGTCGCCGCCGGCGTCCCCCAGGGATCTGCCCTAGGTCCCGTTCTGTACCTCGAGTACACAAACGACCTGCCTGCTCACCCTGGAGTTACACTCTCTCACTCTCCCTCTCTCTCTCTCTCTCTCTCTCTCTCTCTCTCTCTCTCTCTCTCTCTCTCTGTGCGGATGACGCCATGTACCACTACATCTCAGCAAATCTTAAATTTGCAGCTGGAGTGTTGCAACGTCAGCTCGCCTTGCTTCCAGACTGGCTACGGAAATGGCGGATGGCGATCAATACGGAGAAATCCGAGGCGATCGACTTCTCCCGTCAATTAACTTCCCGATGTATGTTAAAATCCCCTTTCCCTAAACGGGAGCCCGATCGCTTGGAAACGTACTGTGAAATACTTAGGTCTCACTCTTGATCGACGTCTAAGCTTCAGAGCTCACGTGACCAATATACTCCAGCGAGCCCGTGCCGTAAAAACCAAATGCTACCCATTTTTATCCGATCGAGGCCCTCTGCAACTTCGCACGAAGCGCTCAATATACCTGCTCTTTTTAACAACCGTCCTAAAGTACGCAGCACCATCCTATTGGTCCCTGCTCAGCGCGAACGTCATTGCCCGACTGGAAGCTTTCCAATCCATCACCCTCCGACAAATCTCCAGCTCTTCCTGGTTTGTCAAAAATTATGTTATCAGGCGAGGGCTGAAGGTTCCATCGTTCGACGAGTTTGTGCGCTCTCTTGCTTATAGACTCTTCGACCGTGTCTCAACTTCTTCGACCTATCCTCACCTCCGCCGATTAATTATGGACGAAGTCCCGCCACCTGCTAAACGCAGACGACACACCATAAGCTCTCAGAGCCCTTCTGCCCCCCCCTCTTTCTCAGTTTAACATCCGTTCACTAATACTCCGTGCTGTAGCATGGCGAAAGATGCATCTGAGGTTGCACCCGCTTTAGGTGTGTCAAGCGCCGCCTTTTGCGGGTGTGTTCTCTCTCGCCAAGAGACAGTCTCGCGGAACTCTCAGTGGGGTGGCGGAAGCGTAACGACCCTCTGCAGGCATGCAAATCCTGCCTTCACCGCGAGAGATTTCCCCGAGCCTTCCAACCAATCAGCAGTTGCAAATCGTTCCGCGATTCTACAACCACAGCCGCCATCCTCTCTCTCCGCCAAATAAAAAAAAGGAGGTTCCTATCATAAATAGAAGTAGAAGACACGTACTCTCCAGACGCCTGTTCACGCACTCAGAAACCCGAGTACCTCTCCCGCTCGTCCGTCTCCAGCTCGAGAAGGGCGAGGCTGCAGACAAAATATTCCAACTGACGCGGCTGTTTGGCTTCCGCGTCAGGGTGGAATCCAGTCGTCTCCAGGGCAAGCTCGCGCAGTGCCACCGGTGCCAGAGGTTCGGCCATCATACCGACGTCTGCCGCAATGCCCCGGCATGTCTACGTTGTTCGTTGGGACATTCAACTCAGGCCTGCACTGTGGCAGACAAGTCCAAGTTCCGCTGCATTAATTGTGGCCAAGGCCATGCAGCAAGTAACGTAAACTGCCCGGTCTACAAGGCGGAGCTCCTGCGGAAGCAAAAGCCGCAGTGGCCCCTCCCGAAGCCAAGACAGCCAGCTATGCAGCCCCAACCTCAGAGGCAACCTAAAACACAGGCTAGGCCGCAACCGAAGGCACAACCGGCACGGCGCGCGCCCTCTCCGGCTCCACCTCCAGCCCCTGCAAAGGCAAACAAACGAACCGCGTATCCTTCAGAAGTAGAGACAAGCCCAGTAGCCGTCATCTCGGTTATGGAGCCGGAGAATCAACCCTCCACCTCCGCGGAACCTCCAACTCCCGCCTCTGAACCAGAGGTAGCCTCGCCACCACTGCCACCTCCGCGATTTCCGCGAGCAGGCATCACAAAACCCAGGAACAAAGGGATAACCACACCGGATGCTCGGCCCCGAGCTCCTGCCTGCCCACAGCCCCAAGAAAAGTCCTGCTTCCCGGTATAAGTCCGACGAAGCGCAACAGCGTACTTTTCCTGCCGCTGATTCAAAACCGTCTGCCCCTGGTCCTGTGGCTTCCACCACGACCCGATCTGCCGTTAAACCTGGTCGCTCTTACGCGGCCTCAGTTTCCAGGCAAACCGCCCAGTCCGTCATTTCCGATGACGCACAGTTCGTCCGCGACTTTCTGTCTGGCTACGACCTCAAGAAAGTCGCATCCACCTTCAGGTCCATCCGAGCCCGCCTGGAAACTGCCGACCCAACTGAGAGATTTATGCTCTTGGTGGAAGCCTGCGAAGTAATAGGTCTTCTATGAACCGAGCCCTTAGACGAGATCTCTCGCTCGTAGCCTGGAATGCTAACAACATCGGTTCCAAGCATTCCGACCTTCTTGAATTCCTGGCTCGGTTCAAACCCGACGTACTTCTCCTCTCGGAAACCCACCTGACCCCGGCGAACCGGTTTCGATTACCAAATTACGTGGTCTATCGGGATGACCGAGTTGGCCGACGAGGAGGCGGCACAGCGATCGCGGTGAGGACCTCCATAGGTCATCATCCTGTCGTTTTGCCGCAGCTTACCAACCTAGAGGCCACCGCCATTGAGGTCCACGGAGCTCTTGGCGGCGTCCTCGTGGTTTCGGCATACAAGCCCCCACAAGCTGAACTCCTTGTCGGCGACCTGAACGTCATCTTCGATTCCCATCGAAGGGTAATTTTGGCCGGCGATCTGAATTGCAAGCATCGCGTGTGGAATAGTCGCCTGACTACTCCGAACGGGAGGCGCTTGCTCAGTTTTGTTGAATCGCGCCGGGCGATGGTGTTTGGTCCAGCGCAACCCACGTTCTTTCCGTCAAGGCCTAACGCGGCTTCCGATGTTCTGGATATCGCGGTGACCCAAGAAATTGTCTGTCCGGTCGAGGTATTCTCACTTACGGAGCTGACATCCGACCACAACCCTATCTTGGTCCACGTCGCTACCCAGCACGCCTATGCACGTTCTGACAAGAAGAAGGTTATCGATTGGGATCGCTACGGCCCGGCCTTGTGCCGTAGATTGCCGCCAGCGGCCCCACTCGATTCCGTTCGCCTCCTAGACGAAGCAGTTGCGGGAATCGAAGAGGCAATCATCTCGGCTATAGGCGTGTCTTCACGTACGCGAGCTGGTTTCACGCCTGACTACCAACGCATCCCTGAGGAAGTCTCTCTTCTGGCTCGCGAGAGGAATTACTTCCGGAAACGTTGGCAGAGGACCCGTGATCCGGCCGATAAGGCAGCATACAATCGGCTCACCGGACGACTGCGTGGCAGTCTGAAGGCGTTCCGACGTAGCTGTTGGGAACTCGATGTGGCCCGAACGGGGGATGCGGACCCGCAAAGTCACCCGTACAGATTACCTACCGCATTGACGGGACGGAGGCGCCGACCTCCACTTCCCGCCATTGTTGGACCGTTCGGTCGACTCCTGGGTCGCCCGGAGGAGAAGGCCGAGTACTTGGGCTTGTGTTTCGAGCGACAGTTCGCTCCCAACCCGCCCATGGACTGGGACTTCGACGAACAAGTTGAGATGGCTGTGGAAGACTTTCTGTCTCTTCCGATCACGGCGGAGCCCGAACCCATCTCTTTGGAAGAGGTCTCAGATCGGCTCGCTGAACTTCAGCCAAGAAAAGCTCCAGGCCCGGACGGTGTTACCAACACCGCTCTACGACTTCTTCCCGAGCCTGGAGTTCAATTCTTGACTGATTTGTTCAACGCGTGTCTTAGACTGGCCTACTTTCCCAAGAAATGGAGAAAGGCGACGGTTATCGTGATCCCGAAGCAGGGAAAGGATACCACCCGCTCGGAAAACCTCCGGCCTATCAGCCTACTCTCCGCTACGTCCAAGGTTTTTGAGCGCCTCGTACAGCGTCGTGTACGAGAACATCTAACCAACTTTGACGTGCTGGTCCCCGAACAGTTCGGCTTTCGTGTGGGGCATTCGACCACTCATCAACTGATGAGACTGGTGGAAAGCATCACGGAAGCCGGGTGTCGGAGAGAACGGACCGTTGGCTGTTTCTTGGATGTTGAGAAAGCCTTCGACAGCGTATGGAATGATGGCCTGTTATTCAAACTTAGGGAAGTCCAGCTCCCGGACTGCTACCTCCATCTGGTTGCTAGCTTTCTGACGGAGAGGACCTTCTGCGTGAGAGTTAGCGATTCAGTCTCTTCCGAGAGACGAATCACAGCCGGCGTCCCTCAAGGTAGTGTTCTAGGCCCCCTTCTGTTCTCGATCTACGTCAACGACGTGCCGAGACAGCCTGGAGTCCAGATGGCCCTCTTCGCTGACGACACGGCCGTATTTACGGCCGATCGTCATGAGGAAAGGGCCGTCCTACGACTGCAGCGCCAGCTCGACACGCTCGTCGACTGGACTGAGAATTGGAGAGTGCAACTCAACGCCACCAAGAGTGTAGCCGTCGAATTCTCTAAGCGACGGAAGAACCCCGTTAGGCAGCTACGTATCGGCAGAACGTACTTGCGTTGGTCCAACGAGGTCAAGTACCTCGGCTTACACCTTGACCGTCGGCTCACCTGGCGTACCCACGCACAGACAGTTCTTAAGCGAGCATCCACTCGCCTGTGCGCACTGTTTCCACTCCTGATCAGCTCAGCCATGACCAGGAAATTGGGTAGGGTGATCGTCGGCGCGTATCTGCTGCCGGTCATTACCTACGCCTGCCCGGTCTGGGGTTACCTCGCCGCAATGCATAAAAAGAAGTTGCAGAGCGTCCTCGACAGGGGCCTTCGGCTAGCGGCCAAAGTCCCCCGTCGCTTTTCATCTCGCCTTCTAAGGAGAGGACTTGGCGTCCGCTCCTTAGACGACACATTCAGGCGGCTTACACGCAAATTTTATGCACGTGCGGCGAGGTTTCCAGGCAATCCTCTAGTGACTGGGCTGGGAAGGTACCGGTACCGTATACGTCCAGGTGATTCGTGGAAACGCCCTCGGTGTATACTGCGCTAGTGTAGGCTAGCACAACAGCCGAGAATCGGCCTGCTATAGAGCACACGCCCTACTTGGGCAGGGCCACGAGGCAGTAGCTCCAGAAGGCAGCTCGGAACTCAGATACCGAGCGGTTCGTCTCTGCGACGCACAACCGCAAAGCCCAGAGCGAAAAAAAAAATACGCTCCAGACTTTGACTGAACAGCACTGCTCTCTTGGACTGCTCTCTTCAGCTCACTCCGCTGGACGCTGCATCAGCTTCTTGCTGTATTCGCCCACCTCGCCGTTGGACGAGGAATCGCCTTTCTTCTTCGAGGAAAGAAGACCCCGGAGCCAGCTGCTGCCAGTGAATTGAGTAGCTGGTAGCAGAAGCAGCTGGCCGAAGTTGCCCTTATTAGGACCACCTGCGCCGGAAACCATCTTGACCGGACAGGATAGAAGAGGACTGCTCTGGGCTCCTGGTGAGTGCCGTCTTTCAGTGTGTAAACCCTGACCTGCTCCCGACTGGTAGGTAGCGCTGCCCCGGACGATCCTTGCGAGCCCCCACCAGTGGTAAGCGAGCTTGGATATCGCCGGGGTAAAGGGGCCAGTAGACACCAGTCTTGGTAAGGACTGGTATCTAACGAAGCTGGTCGTTAGCCCAGCTCCTCCCGCATCGTCGTGAGCAGGGAAGCCGCGTGGGTAACCCGGCTTCGGCCGGACCCAAGATCCCTGGCGTCTGTCAGCGACTACCTAGCTGTCCCTGCCCGGCAGCCGCACCTGGCCAGCATGCCCACTACGGGCAACGGCTCGAGTGCCGAGTCGCTCAGCTCTGCCTTGCCCCAAGCGGGCGACTCGCCAGAATCGCCTCGGGCGATGGAGACGGACGATCCTCTCACCAACCCGCTTCCCCCTCTCCCGGTGGACGAGTCGGACGAATTCGCGACCGTTGGTCGGCGTAGACGTCCGATTAAGAAACCGAAGAGGACCCATTCAACCGGATCCGCATCCTCTCGGACCTCGGCCATGGACATCGGACCTTCTCAGGGCCAATAGGCTGCGGTTCCGACTGCTTCGGTAACAGCTCCGGCTGCTGCCGCTGTTGGCCGCGCGCCGCCCCTGTTCGTCCACGGGGTGTCCAATGTCGCCGCCTTATACAGCTTGTCGGCCGACAAGCTTGATCTGAAGCTGCTTGGCGGTGATACGGTCAAGATTGTCGTCCGTCGGCTCGAGGATCATCGCTTGGTCGAGGCCTTTCTGCAGGCGCACAGCCTGCAATACCACACATTCTCTCCTAAGCGAGTCAAGCCCTTGTCAGTAATTCTGCGTAGGCTTGACGCGCATACCGATCCCCTGGAGATCCTTTTGGAACTCCGAGAACTCGGGTACCCGGTGCAGGCAATTTTTCGCCTGTTCACCAACTCAGAAACCCCAGTACTTCTCCAACTCGCCCGTCTCTAGCTCGAGAAGAGCGAGGCTGCAGATAATATATTCCAACTGACGCGGCTGTTTGGCTTCCGCGTCAGAGTGGAATCCAGTCGTCTCCCGGGCAAGCTCGCGCAGTCCCACCGGTGCCAGAGGTTCGGCCATCATACCGACGTCTGTCGCAGTGCCCCGGCCTGTTTACGTTGTTCCTTGGGACATTCCACGCAGCCCTGCACTGTGGCAGACAAGTCCAATTTTCGCTGCATAAATTGTGGCCAAAGCCATGCAGCAAATAACATTAACTGCCCGGTCTACAAGGCGGAACTCCTGCGGAAGCAAAAGCCGCAGGGGCCCCTCCCGAAGCCAAGGCAGCCAGTTTTGCAGCCCCAACCACAGAGGCAGCCTAAAACACAGGCTAGGCCGCAAACAAAGGCACAACCGGCACGGCGCGCGCCCTCTCCGGCTCCACGTCCAGCCCCTACAAAGGCACAAAAACGAACCGCGTCGCCTTCTGTAGCAGAGACAAGCCCTGTAGCCGCCATCTCGGTTATGGAGCCGGAGAATCAACCTTCCACCTCCGCGGAACCACCAACTCCCGCCTCTGAACCAGAGGTAGCCTCGCCTCCACTGCCACCTCCGCGATTTCCGCGAGCAGGCATCATTAAAAACAAAAACTCTAAAGGTATAACCACACCGGATGCTCGGCCCCGAGCTCCTGCCTGCCCACAGCCCAAGAAAAGTCCTGCTTCCCGGTATAAGTCCGACGAAGCGCAACAGCGTACTTTTCCTGTCGCTCACTCAAAACCGTCTGCCCCTGGTCCTGTGGCTACCACCACGACCCGATCTGCCGTAACACCTGGTCGCTCTTACGCGGCCTCAGTTTCCAGGCAAACAGCCCAGTCTGTCATATCCGATGACGCACAGTTCGTCCGCGACTTTCTGTCTGGCTACGACCTCAAGAAAGTCGCATCCACCTTCAGGTCCATCCGAGACCGCCTGGAAACTGCTGACCCAACTGAGAGATTCATGCTCTTGGTGGAAGCCTGGGAAGTCATAGGTCTTCTATGAACCGAGCCCTTAGACGAGATCTCTCGTTCATAGCCTGGAATGCTAACTCCATCGGTTCCAAGCTTTCCGACCTTCTTGAATTCCTGGCTCGGTTCAAACCCGACGTACTTCTCCTCTCTGAAACCCACCTGACCCCGGCGAACCGGTTTCGATTACCAAATTACGTGGTCTATCGGGATGACCGAGTTGGCCGACGAGGAGGCGGCACGGCGATCGCGGTGAGGGTCTCCATAGGTCATCATCCTGTCGTTTTGCCGCAGCTAACCAACCTAGAGGCCACCACAATTGAGGTCCACGGAGCTCTTGGCGGCGTCCTCGTGGTTTCAGCATACAAACTGAACTCCTTGTCGGCGACCTGGACGTCATCTTCGATTCCCACCGAAGGGTAATTTTGGCCGGCGATCTGAATTGCAAGCATCGCGTTTGGAATAGTCGCTTGACTACTCCGAACGGGAGGCGCTTGCTCAGTTTTGTTAAATCGCGCCGGGCGATGGTAATTGGTCCAGCGCAACCCACGTTCTTTCCGACACTACCTAACGCGGCTCCCGATGTTCTGGATATTGCGGTGACCCAAGGAATTGTCTGCCCGGTCAAGGTATTCTCGCTTACGGAGCTGACATCCGACCACAACCCCATCTTGGTCCACGTCGCTACCCAGCACGCCTATGCACGTTCTGACAAGAAGGTTATCGATTGGGATCGCTACGGCCCGGCCTTGTGCCGTAGATTGCCGCCAGCGGCCCCACTCGATTCCGTTCGCCTCGTAGACGAAGCAGTAGCGGAAATCGAAGAGGCAATCATCTGGGCTATAGGCGTGTCTTCACGTACGCGAGCTGGCTTCACGCCTGACTACCAACGCATCCGTGAGGAAGTCTCTCTTCTCGCTCGCGAGAGGAATTACTTCCGGAAACGTTGGCAGAGGACCCGTGATCCAGCCGATAAGGCAGCATACAATCGGCTCACCGGACGACTGCGTGGCAGTCTGAAGGCGTTCCGACGTAGCTGTTAAGATACAAAGATACAAAGTTCTCCTTCATTAAGATACAAAGATTGAAGTGGCTAGACCATGTGCTAAGAATGAAAGACAGCAGAACTGTCAAGAAGGCGTAAGAGTTCATCTGGTGGGGTGCGACCTACAGGACTGCTTAGGAGTCAGTGGAGAGACAGTGTCCTGAGTGATATGAAACAGCTGAGGATAAACATATTCCTTGCTCAGGATCGTCATGGATGGACAACAGTTGTTGAGTAGGCCAAGGCAGCTACACGCGTCTGTTGCACCACTGAGAAAGAAGAAGAAAAGAAGAAATGACAGCGCGTTTTCACTGTCTCGCTGTCACTTTACGTTGGCAATTTATATTCAAGTTTATATTAAGTTCTCTTCGATTTCAGATATTTGTGATATTTCCTATTTTTTTCTCTTGTACGTTTTATACAGTTTCATTCTCCCACCAATACGATGTTCGTTTCTTATTTTCGTCGAAATTCCAGCTCTTCAACTGCAGCTTTGTGAAACACACTAATACAGTTCAGTATTAAAATTAAAGCAAAATAATATTAATTAACTGTCTACGCTGACCTTTTTTTTACAAATTTAAAATAATTTTCTCTTATATTCTAATTACATAAAGACTTTATTTATACGAGTTATTTTGTCTTTACGTTTATATATGTTTACACACAATATATTAACAATACATATTTGAAACAATACATATTTACATACTGTACATACATGTTTACATGTTCGCAACGATGTATATTTGCATATTCGCCCAATGTAATTTATTTGTACATCTTACAATATAAATAAAAGTCATTGTATGTATGTATGTATGTATGTATGTACGTTCCACATCTCCTCCTAAACCACTGGACCGATTTCAACCAAACTTGGCACAAATATATTACGCAACGGGAGAATCAACATAGGACAGGTGTTTTTTCGATACGATCCTTTGGGGGGTCCTTTGGGGTCTTAAAAACCTATTAGATCTGGTTACCATGGCAACCCAATAGAATACATTCTGGTTGCCATAGCATCGGTGGAAGCCTCCCGCGTGGGAAATAGCGCGGGAATCGTCCGACGGGCCTTCCCCGGAGTCCGTCCACGGAACCCGCGGAGTCTTAGGTCGGATCCTGCGAAAGACGACCGGGCCAGAGTCCACGGTTCTTATAAATAAAGATATAGGTTATGATATCGAAGGTGGCGTATACATCTTAAGAAACTTCTTAATAGTGCGTGAATTCAGAGTTGTTTCAGTTTGAATTTAAAAGTAGATAAGTTAAGATCGAAGTAAGTTATAAGCGAGTGCAAAAAAACCACGTTTTGATAGCGAATGTATTCAGATCGTAGTGTTCAGACAATCAGACAATATAAATGCGCTTGCTTCAGTTTGAATTTAAAAATTGATAAGATGAAATCTATAGAGGTATTGTATTGTTAGAATAAGTTTAGGATACACTAATTTAACAAATACCTTATTTCAACATTAACACAATGAATTATAAAAGGACAGTTAAATACGCAGCGCGTGCAAGTACTGTAGACATTTTATTGAAAACTAATTTAGCTATTCGCCCTCTCCCAGAGTTAGAAATCGAGCAGGAGCATCACGCGCAACAGAATTTTTCTTCTCCAGATATAAGAATAAAGTTTATGACATGTTCTTAAACAGGTGCGTTACAGAGTATTCCTGCAGTGAGAATGCGAATGTAACAATATAAGGACGATTATACAATATAGAAGTAATATAACGTTAGAACAAGAATAGGTGCCTATGAGCCTATGAATAAATTATGAACCCGAGCAACGCTGGGTAAATCGGCTAGTATAAAATAAATATAAACAGTTGTACATAGTTTTAAATGAAGCATACGGGAACAAACAAGACTAGACAATTCTTAACTTGTTTTTAAACGCCTGTTACTGGGTTACTGAGGGGTGGCGAACTGCGCGCGCGTGTGTGTGTGTTGCATCGCCTGATCAAGGGAGAAGAACAATAGTGTCTTTGTGTACCAGTGTATTTAACTTGTGGTAGTGTGCCAGTCCAAATAGGCAGAAAAAATAATTAATTAAATATGTTTATTTGATAAAAATTCGCACACTGACATTACATAAAGTAAAGTGAAAATTTCATCTTGAGACGTGCATAATGACGCATGTACAGATACAATTGGAAGGCAAAGGGTAAAAGTGTAACTGAACAATAAACAAATTAATTAATTACTCCGTTAATTAATACGTCATGAGCAATTAATTAATATCTAAATAAAGACAAAAATCTCACGAATCTTATGCTTCTATTAGTTTGCACATGAACACTAATGATGAGTGCGAAAATACGAAAAAAGTGATGTGCGAAAAACCGACGCGCTGACCCAAAGTGTACATGTCATAGACTGTCTTCAACCTGTCGGCCCCGTTGTTCGAATTTGAACGAGGAAACAGACTCTAATAATGTGTTCACTAGTGGTGGGCGTTTTTGTTGTTTTTGCAAAACGAAAACGAACTGTTCGTTTAAAAAAAAACAACTGTTTTTAAAAACAGTTGAAAAACAGGTTGAATTAATGAACTGTTGCTATTTACATTTACTGATTTTACCATTATATTGTTAAAACGTTTTGTTTTGAGCATTTCAATTGCTGTTCATTTTAGTATTTTTCTTAAATGCATGGTTATGTAACTTAAACAATGGCATTACGTCAGTATTTCCCTTATTTACCAGTATCTTAAAACGCATTTTTTGTTTTAAATTGTTTCATCAAAACTCATGGGGAATATCTGAATAATATTCTTATAGTAATTGAAATAAAACTGAATATAGCCTAATTCTGCGCTAAACAGAACGAGAACAGTACAATAATCGAACGCAAGTCAACGAACGTTGCAGTAAAAACGAACAATTTCTCGTAACAGTTCAACAAACGTTGCAATGAAAACGAACTGTTTCCTCGTAACAGCTCAACAAACGTTGCAATGAAAACAAACAGTTTACTCCAAACAGTTCAATACAAACAGTTTACGCCAAACAGCTCAACGAAAGTTCTACTGAAAACGAACTGTTTATTCCGAACAGAGAACTGTACTAGAACAATGCGTTGTCAATACCTTTGTCAACGCCACGTTCGTTTTTAAAACAGAGAACAGTTTGTCTCCGTAAAAAAGAACAGTTCGTTCGTTTTTTTTTCAGAAAACTGTTTTTTCAAACAGTTGTGCGTTTTTGTTCCCAGCACTAGTGTTCACGAGGACAGTTTGTTCCGATTGCTCAGCAACATAAGACAGACGCCAATCATTCTAAGGCGAGGGACACTCTGTTCAACGGACAACCGACAACACACTCCGGCACCAGGAACATCATCATCATTAAGGAACAACTCAGATCCCACGGTAACGCAACAGTGAAAACAGGCGAAAATGAACAATTATTTGTTATAAACAAAGACAGTAAACAGGTATAATCATGGTATAAAGAAAATAAGAAATAAATAATTTGTACATACTGTAATTACAAAAAAATTAAATAATTAATATAATTTAAGTATGTAATTGTAACATCTGTTTTCGAGCAATTTTTCTAGTTAGTTAAAATGGATGCATAATAATTGATGTTTATTAAAATAAAGTAAATATTATTTTTGATTAAAATACTACAAATAAACTTTTAATTTTTATAATAAATATTTAATGGCTATCAGATTTGCAACATTGAAAATAATTGCTTGAATTTTATATTGTAATGTCAGATACCCAAGTATTTAAAACAATTTTTAAATTTTATAATTGTTTTATATATGCGTTTTATGTTTGTACTTTGCATGCTCATATTGTAACATAACAAGATTACACCCCAGAATAAAGACAACATTAATTCATCCAAATTCATTGTGAATTATGCCTAAACGCAATCTTTGTAGAAATAAAATACAAAGAAATATAAAATAAACTTAACAAATACCGGTAAAGAAATGAAAACAAAATATAATATTTAAAGATAAATAATAATATCAAGGAGTAAAAAGTAATAAAAAACCAAAAGGGAAATATTATAATAAATAAGTACTAGGGAAATAGGGAATGAAAACTTAGGAGTTAAATAATTTAATTACAGTGACAAGACAATAACTGACTATGACCATTATACCCAGAAGAGAAGATCAAAGAATAATAAAATGTAAATAGTTATTAGGAAACATAAGTATAGTGTATAAATATTGTAACGTAACCTCGTTTACAAATGATAACTGTGTTATTTAATTTTTTAAGAAAATTAAATATTTTGTTTTGAAAAATAAAAAAAAAATTTATGTTTTATGTTTTAATGTTTAATAATTTAGTAAATATTGCTTGTAAAGGTGTAGTGTCAAAATTTTTAAGTTTGTTTGAATTAATTTGGCCAATAATCTTGCTTGTGGTTAACTGTAATTAAATTCAGAGTTAACAGGATTGTCTCAATTCACTAATCGATTCGAGATTTCTTCTTTATTCTCGTAGGATTACTTCCACTTGAGTAATGGCCGCTTTTCTTGTAATCCAGTTGTTAACTAACTCTATTTATTAAATTTATGAATAAATTTAAAAACCAAATCGTTGAATTAATATATTTTTTATTGACAATTGTTAAATGGATCGATTTAAAATCAATTATCATATATATTGCTCGACTCTTTCACAGGGCGATCGATTATTGATACAGGTTATTTAATATAAATATTTTCAGTTCTTTTAACGGTTATAATTAATAGTCAGAGAAGGGGCAAGGCTAAAAAGTATAACATTCACAATAAAAAGCTTAATAGTTAACAAATACAAAATTATTTGATAATATATAAATATATATATAATGTTTATAAATTGAAACGTTTATACCAATGACGAGCGATGAATTCTAATAGGAGTGTTCGCTATGCATGACGGGAGCCAACATGGCCGCCTTCCGTGCTGCTGTAGTTATTGTGACTTCGATCAGACGAAATTTCTTTCAATAAAATCTGCCTCGTTCACGTTCCCTCGCCTCTGCAGTATGGAGAATTCCTTTTCGTGTTATTAGAGTTGTCCTGGTTAAGTGTTCTGTGTTCACTTCGATTAAATGTTTTGGATTATGTGTATTCACTTCTGTCAATGTGTGTGTCGAAAGTTCGTTTGGTTATGAATAATTATTGTTGTATAGTTTTAATTCCTTATATCAGTTGTATTCAGTTCAGTAGTAATTGATTTCAATGTTTGTAGTTGTGTTCACTGAATTTAGGTTTAAGGTAAAAATTTCCGCAACTCTCGATTTTTTACTGTAGGCTAGGCTCTACTTTTATATGCTATTAACGATTCTGATATATGTTTTATTAGCGAGAGCTTCATCAACCGTACTCGACGAGTGTTAATTAAGAACTGTTTTACTTCCTTCGTCTTCTGAAATATCTTGCCAAGTTAATATTAGAAAAGTATTGTTTCAATTTTTAATCGTTTCCGATACATGTAAAAAAAGGTACATTATACTCAGAATATATTTTGGTTATTAATTAACTTCATGAAATAGTAAATACATAATCGGTTTCTTTAATTCCTTCTGCTTAATTTGATACCCAATAATCTATCTTTACAAAGCTTTTTATTAAAATTGCTATATTCCTTTCATTTTGGAAAAGTAGGCTCAACTTTTTATTTTCTGTTCTCCTCCAAATATTAGCCATTTTAATATGTTATAATTATGACTATAATAAATTTCAGATTTACCTAAATGTTTATCTTTCCTTAATTTCTTGCAATTTTATTAATTGATTATCCTTTTAAATATAATTCATTAATTTATGACTCCCCCCTCTGAAATTTTTAGTTAATACATTTACAAAATTTTCAATAATTTTATATATCCTTTTATATTAGCCTTTTAAAGTATAGTTTTAGTCATAGTATTTGGTGATTGTTTCACCTTATATAAATCCCATCTGTTTACTTGGTTTATTTAACTTAATTAAACAATTATAATGTTGTTGGAATTTCCTATTTGGCCTAGATTTTCTGGTTTTATATATAATGTTTTTTAATAATACTGTTTCTATACCCCTTCTGACTTTCTTATTTTAATACAACATTATTTAAAATTTCCTTAATTAACAAATAAAACATGTAGTATTGTATTCCTACTCATAATCTAAACAACATTTAAAATTAATAATATGGTCTTCAAAGTCAGACATTTTAGTTTTTTAACTACTATTAATAACATATTATAAACATTTTAAAAAGAGTATCGTATTCATACTTAAACATTTTAGTATGGATTAACACTGTTAAACATATTGAACATTTTTATAAATATAACAAAATCTTATTCTATTCACCACATTGAATTATGGAGTTCATGGGCTTAACTATATACATAACAAGCCATTTATTTTTATTTATTTCTTAAACTTATGGTTGCAGTCTTATCTGTTTCTATTTTGGGTATTACATTTTTATCCCCTGTCACCACCTGTTTAGAAACATTAGTAATGTTTTCATAATAATATTTTATTTCTGTATTCATATAAAACATTAAAGTTGTTTTATGGTACACTTATACTTAGTTGAAGTATTAGTTACACTTTTACTTGAAGTTTATTTAATATCTTGAAATAACTTGCACTGGTTCACTTATATTTTGGGTCTTATCTCTAATTGAGTTTTACAATATTTCAAGACCAAAATCTTAGTTATAAGGGATTATGAAGATTTGTTTATTTCATTACACAATAACTTTAGTGGGTGCACAACACTAAACACTTTGTTTATAACTATTTTACATTTAATATCAGGTTTTGGGGTGTTATACTTTCTTTGTGACCTTTTATTACTTTTTAGGGGTTTGTGATATTCTTTTTAAATAGGTTTCCCTTTGGTACATCTTGTAGTCCTTCCATCCTTACAATTCTGTTTCTTGAAGATTCTTTCTTCTTGGTTTCTTCAAGGTCATATGATTTTACCATGTCCGATGGTTTGTTCGGGGTATCTTCTTTACCTACTCCTATCCTACCTGGGTATTATTCTTATTTTATTTTAGTTTTTTTTAGGGTTTATATTTCTTTATACAATTTTGTTGCATTGTGGTTCTTTATTTTACTTTTTCCATTCATGGTGGTATTTTATTTTGATATTTATAGGTTTTCATTTGAATTTTTCATTATATTTATTGTAATTGATGTATTATTATGATCATATCGTCATCGTTATTTAGTGGATTATCTGTCATGCTACAATATTAAACCTAGTAAGTACAAAGACATTGGTTATAGCATTAGACTATTAAACTAGAGGGAGGTCTGCGAACCTCAAGTAGTTATTTTGTGTCAGAACTACAAAATATAAGTGATATAAAAATTTACTAATAGAATAGTATTAAGCTATAATTATAAAAGTTAAGTGGTTTAATAATATAAAATAGTGAAAAGAACAGTGATAAACGTTATAAAACAGTGTAGAATGAAAGTGAATAGGAAATGGACCTAGTTATAATATGCACTGTGAATAAAACATATAAGTTATATAAACCAACTATAGTTAATATAAAAAAGTGTATAATGATTAATAATAGTGAAATATTACGTTACAAACTAATATAATATACATTAGTGACGAAGAAAAAATAAGATTCAACTGATTCAGGTTAATTATAAAATATGAAACCGAACCTGTGACCTATAAATATAATTTATCCAAGAGCTGTGCTGAATGAATCGGTATTTTGTAAAAAGAAATTGGATTGTTGAAGAATATTCTAAAAGAAGCCAGAACACATTCATTAATTTAATGCTGGACATTTTTACAAAATAATTAATGATATAAACTGAAATGATGAAGAAAAACTGTAAAAATAACGAGGAGACTATTGTTTTAATGGAATACAATGAAAAATTGAAGGCCAGAAGATAAATATCAAGCAATAATGCATAAATGGTACTACAAGTTTGGTGAGATTGTTCCATCATGTGAAGACAAACACTTGAACAAACATTACTCCATTTAACGAGCAAGAACAGTGAAACACTATAACAAAAACAATATAAACATTATAATTATAAATTTTATTTGTTCACTATAATTATTAGTATTAATAGTTCCTGTTTAAGTTGTTCTTTTGTATGATCCAAAGGACCCATGACTCAACATACATACACAACACCAAATTACTGAACCTTATTTATAAGTATTATGTTTTATTCTGTATGTATGACTTGGACGGTACATAGACTTTAATTTTTATATTAACCCTGAGAAAAAGAGTTTTCATGTTATCAAACCTAAGAGAGCTACAACTGAAGAAAGAGACATGGATGTTCATACATTTAAAAATATGTCAAATAGAAAGTATCAATAAATTTTATGGAATTTGAGACTAAAGCAAATAATTCTTTATTTCATTAGTTTAAATAAACACCAGGTAAATATTACAAAATTGACATCCAACAACGTGAGGAGTAGCTATTAGTCATAAAACAAACAAACAGAAGAGATAAATGTTATAATATCTATGTTTATTTTATTTGTTTGCATATTGTGTATGTGTAATTTATAATGTGTATTCTTCGACTTGTACAAGTAAAACAGCTTCTCTTAAAAGAAACTTTTAATACAGATTTCTTTTCAAATTTTTAAAAAATTTGTTTTTTATATAAATTAACGTTTTATTAACATTTATTCCACGCCACAAAATCTTTCTCCTCTCTTCTCACATAAAAGTTGTTGTGCAACAAAAGGGACTTAGCGTAACGAACACAGAAATCCCGAGACCTAGTTGGTAAATTGTTTGATAGATACGTTGAGTACTCTTCAGATACACAAAATATGTAAATTGTAATGTTGCAAAATATATATATATAAGTTATAAGATTTATATTTTATATAATGTAAAATTTTGTAGTCCACTTCCTCGTTTCCATAAAATAAAAACTGCCTTGTCGAATGTTGGAAGAAAATAACACATTTGTTTCTAAACTCAATAAAAATTAAATTAACATTATCTGTCGCGTAACGTAATGTTAATCTGGTACAGATAACGCTGTCATAACATACGGGTCGTTTGTTTTTAAATAACACGGGAAACGTGCAGCCAACAAATGCTGTTCCGTCAAATGAAGTGAATACCTTGACGTGGATATAATATTTTTCCGATACTCGACGTTGCAAATAAAATAGCGCTTTTTTATATACAAATTATTTTCCTGTATCGATGTGTCCACCTGCTTAATCGATAAGCTCCATTTCCATTTCACGGACACTGAAAAAACTAATCACATTCATCAGGAAATAATAGGCATCCGCACAAACCGAAAGGCTAAACCATCGTCAATAAAAATTATTTGTGAGAAAAATCAATACACCCAATAATATACCTACTGTTTCGGTGACAGTTATAAGCACGGTATAAACCAACTGCATTTACTTACAGAGTAAAAGGACGTTAAAAAAAGCATGAAGCAAGACCATATGAGTTTGTGTGTGAGGGAGGGAGGGGCGCACGAGCGATTTATGCTGTATTTGCTCGCGTATACATTTCCCTTTAGCTTTTTAGTGTTAGGAGATTTTTTGTTTCCTTGCATATTTTTTACAGTCTTTCCGTTTTCAGACAATGAACATGAATACAACAATGTCATGTTTCTAGCACTTCCAAAATTAACCCTCCCCCCTATATACTATAGTACTGTAGCCATATAATCTTTGCACTGTACATTCAAGGCCATAAAACCTCCCCCTCTTGTGCGAGATGAATGGTGCCAACCCCACCAGATGTTGAACTAAATTTGATCATGTTTCGATAAGTGCAAAGTCAACAAGGAAAGATTTTCGTGGACTTAACCAGAAAGGCAGAGAAATTGATATTGAATTGTGTACCAGAACAAAGGAATACCTGCGTATTTCTAAATACGCAAGACTCGCTCGAAGTAAAGAAGGGGTGAAGAAAACAGAAGAAGAGCGTTAAATATTAATTACAAAATAAACGTATATATCGTTCTTTCTTCCTTATATCCTTTTGAACGTTACCGTTACGCATATAGGTCTAAACTGGCGTAACACACTACAAACTTAAATTACGTAGGTGAAAAATCATACTACAATGTACATAACAAGAGATTGTTAAAGCAAATCGATTGGTAGGAAAGTACAATCTGGAAGCTGAAACAGTACAAGATATCCGCAGAGACGGCATATCTCTTAATATTCAAGTGGTGGAATAGTAAAATAAATTTAACTAAATTTAACTAATTAAAATGTTTTTAGTGTAGCCGTACAAGAGACTGTAAGCACTCAGCTGAAAAATGCATAAACAAGCTACAATATTAACACTCTACAAACCACAAATAATAGTGGCCGCGTCTAATCTTTTGGCCCACGCTCGGCCTGTAGGATCTGCAAGAAGCCTTATACCACAATTTAGCACTTTGTAAGAACATTATTAGTTTAATTCTGTACGAACAGCCTGAAAAATACCCCATAGTATCCAAGGCAAGGTATTTAAAAGTTGTAAAGAATTTATAATTTGGCGTTTCTCACGTAGTCATTACAAGTGGATATAAACTTTCTGTAACTTAAGGTGTTAAATAACTGCCTACCTTGATGCTGAACAACTCTCTAGTTCCTGGTGATCAATAAATCTTAGAACAATACCACCATTTCAATTTCAATTAAGTGATACACAATATCTCAGTTTAACACCACCAAAAGCTTACAGTACAGGTTTGTCGATACCCTACTCCCCTACTCACCCACTTTACATGCTACGTTAACCTAACCGTTACCGTTACCTTCATCTTCGTTCAAGTTTCCAAGAAATAATTACAAGTGAACAAGCAAGCAAAGTTTAATGCTAATAACTAAACAAACACAGTCGAGATATGTCTGCAGGCTTTTGCTGTTTGAAACAAGATTGCCGTTGCAGCTATATATTGTAAACTTTGTGTACAGAGGATAACAGGATAATCACAAGAAGAAGTGAACCCAGAAGACAAAAAGACAGAGAGGCAAAACCAGAATCCAGTAAATCTGAGTTTCATTACAAAGTCATTGACAAGATAACCGCCCCAAAACCAACCCAACAGATTACATTTTGTATGCAACTAAAAATATTAAAAAACATTCGTGAATTACTCGTTACTCCAGAACTTACTATAAACAGATACAAACTGTATAACTGCAGCGATCTTTTCTGATCAGTCTCTTATAGATAATACACAGAATCCACACTCTAAACTCTTAGTTATTCACTGAGTTTGGAGAAACGACACTCAGTAAACCCGATAGTTGCTCTTTATAAACAAAAAATTTAATATAGAAAAGTCATGAATATAATACTAAAGCATTGATAGATTCTCTGGCACTTTCGAAATCACAGATAATAAGAATGTTTAACTGCGCATAAAATGTAAACACTTACATTAATGAATAAGTGTACTTATTAATAAAGCACGTTTAAGCGCAAATAGTGTGATATGCAACATGTATCTATTTATCAAGTAACCTTTACTATCCCACGCCGGCAATAATTCTTAGCCAGTTAACTGACAACGAAATACCTAATCCGAAGAGAGAATTTGGGTGGGGGATAAGAGTGTATTTCAGTGTGTATGCATGAGCGTGTGTTTATACAATTTAATTAGATCAACAATTAAAATAAACAATATTATGTCATTTCTATTGGTCTGTTAAGAAATTTATACTTTATAATATTAATAGTATTAGCTTTTTCTAGTTAAATTTAAAAGATCAAACACACACACAATACAATGGGAGAGAACGTTTCTTCCGGCCACCGTAGTGTTTTGACTGAAGCCTTCCAATAACAATAAAACAACGTTGATCTTTACGTTTTGTGACGCGTGAGTGTTATGCGCACGGATAGTTGTTGTACTTAGAAGGCAATAAACAGTAGAAAGTGGTCACGTATGGAAAGACAAACACACTGTATTGCTCTCGAAATGTTTCTGTCAATACAGTAAGGTCACATTAAACTCTTACCGACTGATACGTTTAACGCGTCGCCATCTCTTTACACATACGCTAGGCCTAATTAGTAGAACAACCTGTAATTATTAGCTTACTTTTAAAACACTGTTACAAATACTATTGCCTTTAATCATTAAAATTTACTAGTTTTCTAATCGTTATTAGGTGGTGAACATTTGAAACGATTTTACGACTCAATGAGTTTTCGACATTACTCGAAATTTAGCAAAAAATCAATTATGGGCGTTGCAAAGGAGATGCCCCCGTTTGTAAAATAAGTGAGTATGAGGAAAAATCCACGGGAAGAAAGAAATCGTGTGATATAGAATATAATTTTTTAGTTGAACAGAACGCTGTAAAAGCCATTTTAGAAAAATTTAAGTCGTCTTGGTTGTTGTACAGACACGTTCTTAAACTGTCAACGAATTCAGAGTACTCCTTCTTAAACTTCTTAAATCGGTCTACAGACGTTGGGGATGTACAGTCCACTTAGCCACTCATCTTCCATCGTCGACCGCGTCATAATGTACTAAATGAACGTTCAAAGCTGCACATTGTCACTGGAAGAATCAGGCCAACCTTCATTGACTCATTCACAGCTGGGTAGAACGGCTTTGCTTGACATTTGCTTGACAAGATACCATACCGTACCATGTATTTGGAAGTCAGGACTACAAAATACGGTAAAATCTCCATATGTTGTGCGTTATTCAGAACATGGTGCGAGCAACAAAAGGTTAACTATTAACAAATCTGGAATATATTTCTAAGCACTAATGAAAGTTTACTAGAATTTAATAAATAGTATAGTCGGAAGTTAACAAAAATGTGACTATAAACTGTCTTTGCATTAATATTGTTGCATAAATATGTTGTATTTATGTGAAATTTTTTTTTTTTCAATCCATCGTCTTCTAAATGCACCCTCTACCAGAAACTTTGCCGGTTTCATGGTATCGGTTAATTTATTTTTTAATGTATAGAAATAAAATTTGGCTTCAAGATCAATTAAATGTTTAGTCCTATTATTTTTTTAAGTATGTCAAATATTCGAAATATTTTAAAAGTTAAATCTTACGTTGAAACTCTTAAACTTTTTGTATAAAGTGTACCCTACATTTAAAAGTTTGTTGTCTCAACGAAAATGCTCAAAACCAGCCATACTGAGTACACAGTAGTTGTTGATTTAACTTTAAGAAAAAACAATCACGTAATGCATGGTGCAAAGAGACTTTCAACAGAGAATTAATATTTCACGAAGAGAAACAGAGTCCATTCTGAATGACGCTGAGAAGAGAATGGCAGCAGCAGATCATAAGACAAGCGCCAGATTCTTTCCAAAACAATTTATTTATGGAAAGAATACAAGCAGAAAAGTCTAAGGATAGATTACACAAAGAACTTGATATTCTACAGTCGTAAGACTTCCACTAGACGTTTTATACCTATTACTTAACACAGTCGTTTTTAAACGTCACCAGAAAATGGCGTACAATCAACTGGCGTGAAACGTACTATAAGACGTACAAACGGTTTTGAACGTGTTCCTCATATCTCTGCGGCTACTATATTTGACTCGTTTACGGGCAAGATTTGATATTTTCGAATAGGGATATTCACACAGTCTTTCGTGAAAAATTATTTTCAGCGTCACTCGTCTTCCTTTGACGGTCGAGGGATAGTACGGTTTTACACCACGAACTACAACCACTTGTATACGTACGTGTTAGACGACGGAAGACAGCTGACGGTTTGAATATTTTACGCCAACGGTCGCGGACCGTACATAATAAGTTAGCCTTTACTTAAGTTTATTTGTTTTAGTAGAATGTTTAATAGTTGATTAAAAGTAACAAAATTGTTAAACAACGGTATGATGTTTAGTCGACGGTACCTCTGGATACATTGACGGACATTTTCTCAGCACAAAATTCATACTGTACTACGACATGGTAAATGTCAATCAAGTGCATTGTGAGGTGTAAGGTAAATACGAGTGATGAAGAAATTAGTCTTAAACGTGAATATATGAGTTCGCAAGTTTTATAATTCAACCAAATAAAATATTGTAAACAGCTATTGTAAAATGCACTGAACTTGGAAATGTGTAAATCGCACATCTTATATACGAGAAATGTAAATCGCACATCTCGTATAAAAATGAATGTTTCTTTGTTTCTTTGTTTGTCCCGTATGAGTTCCTATACCATTCATCCGATTGCGATGATCATCGGTGAGTTGTTGTGCGCACGCCCGCGAAGGTTTCTGAATTAGCGGTTTTTTCGATGGGGTCCTTTGGGGTCTTCCACATCTCCTCCTAAACCACTGGACCGATTTCAACCAAACTTGGCACAAATATTTTACGCAAAGGGTGAACCAACATAGGATAGGTGTTTTTTCGATGGGGTCCTTTTGGGGGTTCTTTGGGGTCTTCCACATCTTCTCCTAAACCACTGGACCGATTTCAACCAAACTTGGCACAAATATTTTACGCAACGGGAGAACCAACATAGGATATGTGTTTTTTCGATATGATCCTCTGGGGGGTCCTTTGGGGTCTTAAAAACTATTAGATTTGGTTACTATGGCAACCCAATAGAATAGATTCTGTTCTAAATATATTATCGCATTAAATTGAAGACCACGCGAATGAAGTCGTGGGCAACAGCTATTTATTTTTAAGAAACCTACTTTAATTGAACTTTATTAATTAAACTAACATTTTCATTACGTACAACGTGAAACTCCGTAGCGAAGCACGGGTACTCTGCTAGTACGTGTATATATATTGGTGTTTAGATCCGGTCCGAGTGGACCAAAAGAATGTTAGTGTCGGCACATGTGTACCGAAAAATGTTCTGTTAGGAAGAATGATGTTTGTGGTGCTATTGCCAGGATGCAGAATAATGACTATAGTGGACTGTATTTAATACATTTATTAAGTTTTTGTTGTATACTTAAATCATAGTGTTGAGATTGGCTAAGTCTGAAAAGATTTTAATTTTGAATAAACCGAGTCGTTAAGAAAGCTACATAGTAGATGAGGCGCAAATGTGCGACACTCAGACTACATGGAAAAAATGTTGAGGCCTAAGGCCTAAATAATTGTCGTATGAATTGTCGTAAGACTTGAGGCGCGAGTACGCGGCACACAAGCTACATGAGACTGAAAATTAGCAATGTATTGCTAATGTATATCGTAGTATACAATATATTGTTGTAGGGCCTAAAGCCTACATAGATTGTCGCGACAACAAGAAAAGTGAAAAGACAGAACAGGCAGCAAACGTAATGACGTCTGCCGCCAGCCGCAACTCGGAGAACTGTATCGTTGTAAAAACATGATAAGCACAATTTCAGAAAGTACAGATTAGCCAACCTATGAATGCGAAAATTACCACATTACTGTCCATAACTGCCCGCAAAAAATCAAAAGATTTTTTAATACATTTTAATAACTTATTGTAGAAAAACACAGAGTTCTTAATAATAGAAGTTAATCTCAATAAGTTGTATTGCACCTTGAGTTTGAAATCTTAGATAACAGTTATGACATTAACTGTTTAGAGATAAGCTTGAGCGATGATAAGAGTTGAGCAGGCCAAGGTCGGCTTGCAACCTGAATTATACATGAGTATAAATGCAAAAATTAGCAATGTATTGCCAATATATATTGTATGTATACAATATTAAACAATATAAGACATGAAAAATACATAGTTTGACAATGTTTAATGATGAATAATCGGTGACTCATCACATGATGGGCCCGATAATTGTAACATTTATGCAAGTCATAATGGTTAGCTTGAACCAGTTAAGGCCAGTTGCCATATACAATAGTATTGAATACAATGAACAAACAAAATTATTATAAAATTATACATGTAAAGACATAAATTTAGCATGACGCTTTATAGTTTGCACGATGCATGCTATACCTGAAGTTTCAGGAATGTACAATAAATTGTTATGTGAAAACAAGCTATACATAGTTGAATGATTGCAAGCACAAAGTGTAATGACATGTATGTCATAATTAAAGCATGAATAATAATTGTGCAATACGTGATCACAAAATACAAATACAAAATACAATATAAAAATATAAAAATATAGGCGTGGCGTATGGTTATAGACAGTAGATGCGGATAAAACAATGTGTTTTACATAGATACAAGTTATACATAATAAATACAATAGAAATCGGTTTAGATAATTACAAATACATAAATACAAGGCACAATGGCATAAGCGACAAATACAACAAATGTGGTTATACAAATGTAATACATGTGTTGAACAATTGCGAGAAATAAATTCATAGAGTAACAAAATATCACACATATTGACAAAATGTGCAAGAAAATGCATACATAGTTTGTATAGCTGCAGACCATGCGAATATTATAACAAAATTTTTACATAAGAACAATATCACCAATGACATGACACATAACCCATTACCAATATCAAAATGTAAACATGTAGGACATAGTATGTCTCACAAATTATTAATATATAAATACAAAAATAGCAAAGTATACCACCATGACAATATGATAATTATAGATATAATAACACAGTACATGGTTGTAAAATTACAAGTAACATGCGAATTTAGTATAAAAACACGCAATAATGCAAATTAACATAAAAATGTTGTGATGATACATATCACCATTACGTTGACCAAATTGTCAGACAATAAGGTAATGAAAGCCAGTGGCCAAGTGAAATAGCATTGTGCTAAGTAATTATATTAACCCTGTGTCTAAGCCTCGTCCCGCGCTGCCAACAAACATAGCTTATGAACTGGTCTCCGAAAAATACCAGTAGGCGTGCGAATGTCTACTACTCCAATTAAGTTGTCTGGGCCGGGAAATGTGGCGGTAATTACACCAAATTTCCACGCTAATGGAGGTAAGTTATCCTCAATCAGTAAAACCAGGTCACCAATGGAAACGTTATCTTTGGCGAATTTCCATTTGTGACGTTGTTGTAATTGATGTAAGTAGTCGCGAGACCAAGCTTTCCAAATGACTTGGACAAACTTCTGGAGAAGTTGCCAACGTCCAAGACGAGCGATGGGAACGTGAGATAAGTCTGGATCAGGTATCGCCGTTAATGGTGCGCAAATTAAAAAATGGCCAGGTGTAAGTGGCACCGGATCATTTACATCCGATGAAACGGCAAATAATGGACGTGAGTTCAGACATGCCTCTATCTGAGACAAAACCGTCGTAAACTCCTCGAAGGTGAGTATAGACTTGCCTACCACGCGGCCCAAATGATACTTTAAACTCTTTATACCGCTCTCCCAGAGACCACCAAAATGAGGTGATGAGGGCGGAATAAATGACCATGTAATACCATGAGAGGTCGTAAAGGATTGGATTAATGAGTTGGCATCCTTATTATGCCAAAGATTGTAAAGGTCATGCAAAACATTGCGGGCCTTCCTAAAGTTCGTGCCATTATCAGAATATAACTGGCTGGGTATGCCCCTACGGGCCATGAAACGACGTAAGGCAGCTATAAACGCGTTGGCTGTAAAGTCGGAAACCAATTCCAAATGAATGGCCCTGGTTGCCAAGCAGATGAACAAAGACACATACGATTTTGACAGAGTCCTAGATTTCTGCCCGCCATGACGAATCATGAAGGGACCACCAATCAACTGCGCAGAATAGAAACGGCCGCGAAGGAGTGACTCTAGGAGATGGCAAAATACCAAGCCTCTGAACCTGATGTTTGGCACTAAACCTGAGACACTTGACGCATCTACGCATGATGGAGCGAATGACTATCTTGGCGTAAATGATCCACCACCGTTGATGAAGCGAGTGATGCACGAGTTGAGCACCAGCGTGGAGTAGACGAATGTGTTCGCGTTCAATAATAAGGCGAGTAATATGAGCCGATGGATGCAAGACAATAGGATGCTTATTGTCATAAGGTAGTTGCGACTGCTGTAAGCGTCCGCCGACGCGTATGACGCCAGACTCATCAAGAAACGGGTCCAGAGAAGACAACTTGCTCCTGACAGAAACAGAAGACCCATTACGAAGACAATTAAGCTCAGCAGCGAAGTGGATCGACTGAGATTGTTTTATGAAGAAATTAAGAGTGGAATGAATTTCAACGGGGGTAAGAGCGCCCGATATTTTCTCAGCCCTGGAGAGTCTAATATTTTTTATGAATCGAAAGCAGTAAGCGTATACGCGAGTCAAACGGTGCAACGAAGAAAAGTCCTTTGAAAAATCAATGGCTAAGATAGACATTAGAGAAAGTTTGGGGGTTTGTTCCTCCTCCGCAGTGAATTCAGGAGACGACAGATTAGAAGGTAAAAAGGGTGGAAAAAGATTGGATTCGGAAGATGGAGACAAACAAGCGGGACCATGCCACCAAAGCGAACAATCGCGCAAAACGTCGGGGTGACATCCCCTAGAAATAATGTCAGCAGGATTATGTTGTGAATTGATGTGATGCCATAAGTAGGCTTCAGTAAGACGCTGAATTTCGGCAACACGATTAGCGACGTAGGTCTTCCACCTAGAAGACTGGGCATGAATCCAGTAAAGGGACACCATGGAGTCAGAATACAGGTGAACACTATTGATAAAGGAGTGAAGAGCAGGGGCGACCTTGAATAAGAGTCGCGATAACAACAAGCAAGCGCAAAGTTCAATGCGAGGTAATGACACCGGTCGTAGGGGGGCCACGCGAGAGTTAGAACACAGAAGGTGACAAGAGGCCGATGAATCTTGATAAATGACTCTAACGTAAACACAACACCCATATCCCCTTTCAGAAGCATCCGAAAACCCATGTAATTCAACTATCTTTGCTTTAGACTTGCAGCGAATAGAACGTGGGACAATAATTTTGCTGATCAGACATAATTTATCGCATAATGAATGCCAATGCAAGTGTAATTGCCCGGAGATTGGCTCATCCCAACCAAGATTGCACAGCCAGAGTTGCTGCATAAACTGTTTGTACAGGAAAACAATGGGACCGACGAGTCCGAGTGGGTCGTATATACCTGCGATAATCGATAGGATTTTCCTCTTAGAGATGCTTGATTCAACTGGGAATGATTTGATGTCAAACAAAAATGAATCTGTAGTGTTATTCCATAGAATGCCCAAGGTACGCACATTACCTTGTTTGTTTAAAGGGAGTGATAAATTATCATGATCTGCGACCACATTGGGTTCATTTGATGCCCATTTATGCAGAGTGAGGCCGTATTGACTCAACAACGTACCTAAGTCAGATTTCAACTTGGTCAGATCAGAAATGGTGTCTGCACCGGTTAACAAATCATCGACATAGAAATCATTAATTATAGCTGACGCAGCGTCAGGAAAAGAAGCTTCATGATCCTTACCAATCTGATTAAGACAGCGAGTAGCCAATAACGAAGCACTAGCAGTACCGTATGTTACAGTTCGCAATACAAAATGTTTAAACTGTTCGAGTGGAAAGTTACGCCACAGAATACGTTGATAATGACAATCCTTATCAGATGCCAGAATTTGTCGATACATCTTCTCAATGTCGGCGATAAGAACATAGTTGTGCATACGAAATCGCAAAAGAATAGAAAAAAGGTCTTGTTGGACGTTTGGGCCTACCAACAAAACATCATTGAGAGAAAGGCCATTGGTAGTTTTGGACGAGCCGTCAAAAACGACGCGAAGTTTTGTCGTAGAACTAGAATGTTTAAAGACGGCATGGTGAGGCAGATAGTAGGTATTTGAAACCCCGGAATTGATAGAGCAATTGTCGACAAGCGTCATGTGGCCAAGATCCTTATACTCCTGAATAAAGTTTGCGTATTCGCGCGCAAGCTTAGAATCACGCATGAACCGGCGTTCTAAACTCAAGAATCTCGCTTCAGCGCTAGCATAGGACTCACCCAACTGGGGATTGTCAGACTTAAATGGTAGCGAAACAACGAACCTACCCTCTTCATTGCGATGAGTAGACTTAACAAAATGCTCCTCACAGGTTGAATCGTTACTAATGGGTGCATTATCAGGGATAGTTTCAGTCTCCCAAAATTTCCCGAGAGACGCCAGAATTTGACTGTCGTTGTTCATAGCCAGGAACGAAACAGCAGGACCTTTATAACGGCAGTGTTTGGGCAGATTGCCTGCTAGAATGTAGCCTAACTTTGTTTCTTGTATAATAGGGAAATGAGAACCGCGTACATATTTGTTAGGTAAAATTAAATCTAAATAAAATTGCGCTCCTAAAAGTATGTCGATATCAGCTGATATGTTGAAATGGGGATCGGCGAGGAAAACATTATCTGGGACATTAAACTGATTTATGTCGAAAGATTGTGCTGGCAGTTTATGGGTTAATGCAGATAAGACCGCGCTTGTTGCTTGGAAACTAAATCTTTGATAGCGTGAAATAATGCGTATAGACGCTAAATTAGTGGCACAGCACGCGGCATTATTTATACCTGTAATCAGTATGTTAGATTTAGTCAAGTTAAGCCGTAATTTCTTAGCAAATGATTCCGTACAAAAATTTATTTGTGACCCCGCATCCAATAGAACTCTTGCGGGTGGTCTGTTGCCAGCCAGGTCGATGACAAACACAATTGCTGTTGATAAGAGAACATTGTTTGTAGATTGTAATTTAAGTGAGCAATAGTTGCTGCTGCTGGCAGAAACTGGTTTTGACACATTATTTATGTGTAGCAATGTATGGTGTCGTTTTGAACAGATCTTACATGATTGTTTGATCTTACAATTAGATGAAAAATGATCTGGTCTTAAACAATTTGTACAGAGTTTATGATTTAATATAGATTGCCCGCGTTCTGATGTGCTTAATGCACGAAATTTGTCACACATGTAAATTGGATGACTAGAATTGCAGCATGGGCATAAATACTTATTTGAAGCTGAGTGATAACTTTTAAATGCAGTGCTGCCAGCAGAGTTTCGTGATTTATGTTTGTCAGATTTATTATTGAATCTTAAAGTTAGCTTGTTGAGCTGCTGTCCGGCATCGATAGGCAGTGTATTTTATAGCAACTGTCTACGTGCGTTTAAAAACTGAGTGAAGCTTTGAAAGTTAGGAAGATTATCGGGGTCTATAGACTCCTTCCATAATTTAAACGTGGTATGATCCAGTTTTGCTGACAATAATTTTTACAGTGACAAGCTCGAATGAATCCACTGACAGTTGCATGGCCGCCAGTGAATTAACGGAAGACGTTATTGTATTTATGAATTCTGCCAAACTTTGGACAGAGTCCTTAATTGTTGACTTTACTTCAAGCAAATTTTGAATATAATACTTAGCTAGTATGAATTTGTTGTCATATCTAGCGGACAGCAAACTCAACGCTATCGAATAGTTTTCGTTACAAATAGGTAATGCCTTAATTAAATCTAGCGGCTCATTTTTCAGAGACGAATACAAATAATGTAATTTCTGCACTGACGTTAAATCAGATCTGGCGTGCACCAAGTCCAGAAATATTGAATAAAAGTGCTGCCATTCTAAGATATTGCCTGTGAAGCAGGGCAAACTTATAGGTTTTAATTGCATATTGTTTGTTAATACTGGAGACACAGTCTGAACGTTGAAGGTTTCTATCAATTGCAAGGTATTGGCTTCTGTTGCATATAACAGCTCTTCAACCTCAACTCGGTCTTCTTGAGCAGCGTTTATGTCTTTAGAAATGAGTTCAGTTTCGGACTGTACCTCATCGTAATTTGTTGCCAAACTTTTTAGACTTTCGAGTCTAACCGTTAAAAAATGTTTTGTATTAGTGTTTTTATCAAAGTTAATGATAGCCGAATTAATTCGCACTATGGCAGACTTTAAGCCGCCTCTCTTTCTGACCAACACTTTGAGGCCTTCTTCAGCCATTGTACGCACCTGTTAATGATGTGGTACCTGGTATGCGATGTCCTGGAGCGTCGAGGTCGTGGAGAAGATGGCAAACACACAGACCGGAGAGATGACTGCTTAAACTGGAGTGTAGACGCTAGCACATGGATGTTCTTGCAGTAATGTCGTCACGAGGCTCAATGGCGACGAAAGAAATGCTGACTAAGTCCCGACACGGTCGGATCAGCGAATATGCTGAATCGCCCGTGATGGCCAGAAATTGGGGCAGAAAAATGATGAAAACCGCTATAATAAGTTGCAAAAGGTAAATGACGAATCCAGGCACGGAGCGACCAAAAAATGTTTAGATCCGGTCCGAGTGGACCAAAAGAATGTTAGTGTCGGCACATGTGTACCGAAAAATGTTCTGTTAGGAAGAACGATGTTTGTGGTGCTATTGCCAGGATGCAGAATAATGACGATAGTGGACTGTATTCAATACATTTATTAAGTTTTTGTTGTATACTTAAATCATAGTGTTGAGATTGGCTAAGTCTGAAAAGATTTTAATTTTGAATAAACCGAGTCGTTAAGAAAGCTACATAGTAGATGAGGCGCAAATGTGCGACACTCAGACTACATGGAAAAAATGTTGAGGCCTAAGGCCTAAATAATTGTCGTATGAATTGTCGTAAGACATGAGGCGCGAGTACGCGGCACACAAGCTACATGAGACTGAAAATTAGCAATGTATTGCTAATGTATATCGTAGTATACAATATACTGTTGTAGGGCCTAAAGCCTACATAGATTGTCGCGACAACAAGAAAAGTGAAAAGACAGAACAGGCAGCAAACGTAATGACATCTGCCGCCAGCCGCAACTCGGAGAACTGTATCGTTGTAAAAACATGATAAGCACAATTTCAGAAAGTACAGATAGCCAACCTATGAATGCGAAAATTACCACATTACTGTCCAATTGGAATAAAACAGTATTGCCGGAAAAGTCATTTTAGAAATGACTAGACGCTATTACACACTTTATGACATTATAGACATGTTTTAAATTGATTTTTTTTAAATTTTGTAAAGTAGCTGTAAGTTATGAAATAAGAGATATTATATGTTATATGTCAAAATGCCCATAAATTTATTCTCTGTCATGTCAAGTTCGAGTTTTGTGCGCGAGTGCGCGTATGTAGGTGTTATTCATGTTTTACTGAATAACTCCTATAATAATTAACGTATCGAAATGAAACTTGGACAGCCTATGCGTCATAAATAGCGCCACATTTTTCTCATGTCATAAACTCAAAACATATAATTTTATTATGTATTTTTTAACTGAATTCACTTTTCTATAGAAGTCTTACCAGCAGAAAAGTCATAAAACTTTTAGATAAAATCTATAAAAGATTTTGGAGACTCTGGCATTGTCATACACGATTTCTTGCAATCGAGGTAGAAATCTATCACTTGTTCTAAATTTTGACCAATCAGGAACTTCAATTTTCATTTGCGATGTGAGCTGATAGAGGACATTATAATAATAATCCTAATAAAACGTACTCTCTGTGCGAGTTTTTCGCGATAGAACACGTTTGCTATACGAGGCTGACGAGAAAGACAGGCCCTGGTGCGAAAAAATCACGTGACTTTAGTAGTCTCAGATCGGCATTATAATCGTTAAGTGTGTGTGGTTAAGTTAAACGTTTCTTCGAAAATATTAGTGTATCAGGATATTATAGTGATTTAAAAGTTTTCTGTTGACGGTTTATTTATATACTATTCAAGTGATTTACAGTGTTATTACAAATATTAAAAAGTACCAAAACTTTGTACGGGTTAAGTTAAACAAGCACGTGTTTTAGGTTAAAAGTTTCTACCTAAATTTTGGTGTATCATAATAACGATTAAAAGTATACTGTTTACATAATTACAGTGTTATTAAGTATACCGTATTACATAAAAATGCCAAGACATTGTAATGTTTATGGTTGCAAGTCCAACTATGATAGCCAGGAATAAAATGTTAGCACTTTTTCTCTTCCTTCAGAAAAACGTTTGCGACAAAAATGGTTAAATAAAATACCTACAGACTTAAGTATATTGAAAAATCCTGTTGTGTGTATAAAGCACTTTCGTGACAGTGACGTTATTAAAACAGACAAGTGTGTAGTTGCTGGAGAGTTAAAAGAATTTTAAAGAGAAAGACCAAAACTAAAAGCCGGTGCAATTCCTACATTTTTTAACAATTTACCCCAATATTTAAGTGAGACTCCAAGTTCCTCGAAATCAGTAAAAAGGCTTCACCAAGTTGAGCAAGAAAACATTAAAAAGGCAATTGAAGATAGCTTACAGACACAAAAAACATATGTAGAAGAAAGAAAACTTACTAGTCTGGAAGATATTTTATCCTATTATTATAATTCGACTAAAATCTCAGAATGGATTTTAATTCATGAAAATGAAAACGTTTATCTTAGTATTATAAGTATAAACTAGAGTGTACCTTTTATCATGAGTTCCCTAGTGAGTCATAAAAATCTGAGTTATGAAATTTATATAAATATATAAATAATGTAAAGTTTTCAGTGAAAAAAATCCCAAAAAGACTTGCAGTTTTAAAATCTGTTAATGTGTTAGACGATGTTCTTTTTTTTATTCGTGGAGTTGCTGATAGTGCTCAGAGTGTAGATGAGAACAAGTTGGATAAAGCAATAGAACTCTTATCAGAGGTGAGTGAAAACAGTGATGAAAAGTTTCAGCTGTCATTCATTATTGAACAGTTAGAGTTATATAAACAGCCAACTAATAATAGACGATACACTGGGCATACATTAATGTTAGCTTTGTAGCATGACAGATAATCCACTGTTAACTGACAGATGACATTTTGTTCTGAATGAAAAAATGATCATAAATAAATTAAAAATAAAATTAAATCCAAGAAAACTACATTAAAAATTAATTAAGAACCACCGTAAAGTGCCATTCATAGTCTGAAGAAAGAATCTCAATTAAAACCAACTATGCAATATATGATGAGTGATAAAAAATAATACAAAAAGCTAAGATAAAGCAAGGAAATACCCAGGTAGGATAGGAGTAAGTAAGGAAATACCCAGAACAAACTGAAATCCATAATAAAAGAACTGCTATTGGAAGAAACCAAGTAGTAGTATAAGGAAAATTAGGGAAAACCCCAAAGGGGAACCAAGTAATAAAAAAATGAAAAAACCCCAAAAGAGATTAAATGTCAATAAAAAAGTATAACACATAGAATAAATACTAATGTAAAATACATATAAGGAAAAGTGTCTAGAAGTATAATTAAAAAAAAAATACCAGTGCAAGTTATTTTATTATGTTAAATAAACTTCATGTGTCAGTGGTTAAATACTTAAACTAAGTACATTTGTGTCTTTACACAACTTTAAAGTTTTTTGCAGTGAATTCAGAAGTAATATTTTGTAGAATATTATTATGAAAATAGACTAAAAATGTTTCTAAGTGAGTGCCACTCTTTATCTAACAACATTTATTAAAATGACTAAAGATAAACTAAGAGCAGGCAATAAATAAGTGAAGTGACCAAGGGTACATCCCCAAAATAAAACAAAAACAGCCAAGACTGCACAAAAATTAGTTTTAAGAAATAAATTAAATAATGAAGGGACAGATGTGTTTTGTTTAAACAGTGAAGTGACCAAAAAATACATCCATAAAATAAAACAAAAACAGCCAAGACTGCACAAAAATTAGTATTAAGAAATAATTTAATTAATGAAAGAACAGATGTGTTGTGTTTATATTAAGGTCAATGAACTCAAGGCTGAAATGTCTGAGTTTGAGTACAATTCTTTTGTTGTAAAATATTTGTTATATGTTAATAGTATTAATCAAAGCTGAAATGTCTGAGTTTGAATACATTTCTTTTGTTATAAAATATTTGTTATGTGTTATTAGTATTAATCAATGCTAAATGTTAATTTAGTTAAGTAAGGGAATTTTAATTAAGATTGTATAAGAAATAAATGTCAGAAGGGGTATAAGCAAGCTGTAATAGTCTTAAAACATTATATGTGAACAAAAGTAAAATCTGGACAAATGGTAAATCTCAACAACCTTATAATTGATAAATGAGTTAAGTAAATTAAGTAAATTGATGAAATTTATATAATGTAAATCAATCACAGTGTATTCTAACAGTACTAATACTTTATAAAGATATTGAAGAAATGTATAAAAGATTATTGGAAAAAATGCAAGTGTAATAACACTAGAACCTAAGGGGAAGATTTAAATTAAAGAGATAATTTAAATTAGTTAACCAAATAATATTACAAGAAATTAAGGAAAAATAAACATTTTATTTCAATCAGGGATCTTGTTCAATAATAATTATAAAATAGTAAAGATTGTAAACCATTTAATGTGACAGGAAGTAAAATTTTAGGCCTACATGTAAAAATACTGTAAATAGGGCATTTTGAGATGGAAAACATTGTAAAAGTATAATATTTGGTATTATATCACGTAGAATTAACTAAAGAAAGAGATTATGTGATAGGTATTTAATAAAATTAAATAATAGTAAAAATGTATTCATTCATATAATTTAAAAATCAATTATGTAAGCGGAAATGCCAGAGATTTAAAACAATGTCATTTTTATATTAGTTTGGCCAGGACGTTTCGGATGAAGAAGAAAGTTAAACAGTTGATTGATATAAGTTGAGTAGGACACATAAGAGATAGCTCCGGCAATTAATTCACATATACGAGAGCAGAAAAAGATGGTTGACAGAACCCAAACCTATAAAATTTAAACTCGCGAATTTTGAAAAACTTTAAGTGAACATTAAATTCAGTGACATAAACCAGCTGAACTATTAACGAAAACCACTACTGAACAAAAAAAGGTGAAATAACGATTTTAAAACATTAAAACTAAATCTGAGTTTATCGAGACGAAACTTGCCATTATCGACCTTATTTACTAAAGTAAAATAAAAACACTATTCAACACAGATTATTGAAACGAATCACTGAACACTGATCCAGGACGACTACACCATCACCAGAGGAATAAACCACTATTGCTGGGACGAGGAAATCTTGGAAAAACAACATTTATTTGAAGAGGATTCCAGTCGTGCAGGAGTCGACAACATATGCAGAACGGAGCTGCCATCTTTGAATTCCCACAATTCACTGCAAACTACTGCCAGCTTCGTCATCAGAACGAGATTGGTTCGAACAATTTATATTACTAACCATTATATATTAAATAATATCTTTGTATTTTTAGATCATTAAGCTTTTAATTGTAAGTGTTATACTTTCCAGACCTTGCCCTTTCTCTGACTATTATAAAATAACAGCTTCAAGAACCTATGACTTGATATTAATAATTTGTATAATAAATTCACTAGCCCTGAGAACGAGTCGATTAATCAATCGATTTAAAATCGATTATTTTATATTTTTTTCAATAAAAATCATTGTATGTTACAATTTTGACTTCTATTTATTTCTAAACTTACAAATAGAGTAATATAAAACAATATTTAATACATAACTACAAGAACAGCTGAAATTAACAACTTTAAAGGAGGACACACTTCGTATAATGAAAGATCGCTAATCGATTGTTACTGTAGACAATCTATTTAACGCAGAACATAATTCTAATCACTCAAGGTGATATAAATTGACAAAAACATTCATAAAAGAATTAAAATTTACACGAATACAATACAAAAATTAATTAATAAATAAAATAAAAAATAAATAAAATAAAATTTTAATAATAAACAAAAATTATATTTTGTTACAGCTTCTACATTATATGTGCAATCTTCAGCTTCATACATTGATCTTTATAATGTAAATTTGTATGTTTTCCACATCCTAGAAATATTAAAAAATTAATAGGTAAATTTTCATTACTTGGATCTTATCTTGAGGGAAGTATTGAGTATTTAAAAACTAAACTATCTTTATTAAAAGATCATGAACACATTGTCAACATACACTTAGATGAAATTTATGTAAATCCTGAGTTACATTTTAAAGGAACTAGTATTGTAGGTTGTAGTAAAACAGATTCGACAAAGATAGCAATGACAGTGCAAGTTTGTATGATTTCCAGTATATTTTCTAAATACAAAGACTTAATACCTGTTAACAATTTAACTGCCCAACAACTACAAATTCTAATGTTAAATGTATTACAGCAAATAGAAAATATTGGTTTTATAGTTATAGCTTTTGTATCTGACAACAATGTTGTGAACAGAAAAACTTTTGAACTTTTTTCTGAAAATGGTATTTTGCAACCATACCTTCCTCATCCTCTAGATCCAAAGAGACTATTTTTTTAATCTTTGATGTGGTCCATATACTTAAATGTGTTCGTAACAACTGGATCAGTAGAAGAACAGATAACTGTAAACTTGTATTTCCTGATTTTGAATTTAGCAATAATGATAATTTACATGTAGCGCAGTTTAAGCATCTTGAATATTTATATGAGTTGGAAAAAAATTCTCTTGTAAAATTTGCTCACTTATTATCATATAAAGTACTATACCCTTCTACTATTCAAAAACAAAATGTAAAATTAGCGTTAAAAATTTTTAGTGAAACAAATGTAGCTGCTCTTCAATGTATTTCAAAAGACAAAGTGGATCTACTTCCAGATGTTCAAGGAACATGTTTGTTTTTAAGTATTATTATTAGATAGTGGAAATTGTTAATGTAAAAAGTGCTTGGGAAGGCAAAAGGTTTAATGATGAATATAGAGACCCTATTCACTCTAACAGCACATTACAAACAGATTTTCTAAGACAAATGTCTCTGTGGCTCAAAAACTGGAAGCAGACTGTACCTATTTCTCAGTCACTATCAGCACAAAACTTTCACTCTCTTATTCGTATAACTGACATTTTTTTACACCTCATAACCTACATATTTGAAAAATATAAAACTGATTATTTGTTGTTAAGTAAATTTCAAAATGATGTATTAGAAGGTAGATTTGGATATTGTTAGTAGACGAAATCGTTATTAAAACTTCGTCGTCCCTGATAGAAGTGTCTCCCTCCATTTTCGTCGTCAGCACGAACATAATTCGCTCTCCTAAAATTGCCTTGGTTTTGGTTGTTTCCGTTATTCGGTCGGTACTGATGATTATTATTATTTGACCGATATGGAGTGTTACCATTTGTTGGCCGGTACTGATTTCCGCCGTTGTAATTAGGACGATGGTTGTTGTTAGGATGATTGTGATTATAATTATTATTATAATTCGGCCTGTAATTCGGGTTGTTTCTATTTGGTGCATAATTATTTCCGTTACTATTCGGTCTCGGATTCTGGTCGGCATTATCTCTGTTCGTGTTATTATAATTTCCTCGATAATTACTCCGGTATCCGGTCTGACCGTTTCTGTCAAAGTATGGGTCTTGTCTCTGTCGACTCCTCCGATAATATTGTATTATAATTTCCTCGATAATTACTCCGGTATCCGGTCTGACCGTTTCTGTCAAAGTATGGGTCTTGTCTCTGTCGACTCCTCCGATAATATTTCTCTTGTTCGTAATTTTCTAACAACGCGGACATAGTTTGGATTGTGCGTATCTGTCCGTTCAGTCTCGCTGTAGCCACGCCCTCTTCGAAATGGTATGCCAATTTAGTAACAAGGCATTCTTCAGGTATTTTCGGTTCAAGATTTCTGGCCATGCATACTTTGCCCAGGAATTACGCTGTGAGTGTTGTTCCTCTACTACGGTCATACTTTCCGTTACAGATGTCATCGCGCACTATATTCTGTGTTGATTCGGACCAGTATTTTGTTTTAAATAGTGTCTTGAATTCCGCATAATTTTGTACCTCGTGTCGGGTAGCCGTCCACCAATGATCGTACACATCTTTAAAGTACTCGTCTAACATACTTCTTATAGTTGACCATCTTGTTTCACGGGTACGGGTGATATTTTCTTCCACTCTTTCTATGAACTCCACGGGATCCTTCTTATAGTTTTTGAAGTTTATTATTTCACGGTTATCCACGTTCGTTATTCCTGTCACTTGTATCGGCTGACTTCGGAATAAATTGATTTCTTCTCTAAATTTATTAAGCTCTCGCCGTTGCACCTCGGCCATTTTCTCTTTGTCGGTGTGTACTTGTTCCCGAACATCGTTCACGGTGACGGTGATTTCCTCACACCTCTTTCCCAAGTCTTCTTGTTTCTTTGTAATGAATTCGAATTTATTTAAGTAAGATTCTTCAACGTTATTAATTCGGGTTTGAAGGTTCTCCTTCGTTTTCTGTATTTCTTGTTGGTTTATTTCACATCTTTCGTTAATTTCGGAAACTTCTCGTCTGACTTCGGTTATTTCCTCTTCTATCTTCGTATTTAATTTCTCACTACTGTCTTCGATTCTTTGGCTGATAACTTCAATCTTCTTGTTACTATCTTCGATGCTGTCATCAATCTTCTTACTCAGTTCTTCTCTATTTTTTGTTAACTGTTCCATCAGACCCCTCTGAAAATCCTCTTTTAGTGAGTCAATATTTTTCTGGCTGTCATCCATTTTCTTATTTAACTACTCCATATTTTTTGTTAATGATTCGTTATTTTTATTTAATTTCTCATTAAAATCTTCCTTTAATAATTCGATATTCTTCTGGCCGTCTTCCTTCAATTCTTCTTTTAATGACTCAATATTTTTTTGGCCGTCTTCCTTCAACTCTTCTTTTAATGCCTTCATTGCCCTCAGTATTTCCAAGAGGTTTGCGTCCCCTGTTTGTGTGGGTCTTTCGGGTAGTTCCTCTGGTTGTACGGGTCGGTTATGTTCTGTAGGAGGTAATATTTCCTCTAGATCTTCAACTGGCGTCGCCTCCTTATCATCCATGTTTATTTCTTTCTCCATTTCCACCGCACGTTTCTTAGAGGTTGCTCTCCGTTGCATTTTAGGTTCTGTGTATTGCAGCTGCCTCGAAAATTAGGCTAATGATTATTTTTATTAATTAGGTTACATATTTTTTCACCTAATTCGCCCCACGTTGGGCGCCAATTTGTTAGTAGACGAAATCGTCTGGTTTTGAATTATTATTCTCAGGGTTATTAATTTAATATGGGGTCTCGTAGTTCGTTTATTATTATTTTTCAAAAGCTCGCTCTTTATTATTAAGTTGTGGGTTAGGGATTTATTCCACCCAATTCAACCTATTGTTGAATCCGGTAGTGAATAAATCGGTTACTTACACTGTTTATCGTCGTTTTAATTATCAGTTTATTTGGTTAAAAAATGTTTTTTAATTCACTTCCTCAAGTTGATTCGCTTGAAGTTCCGTTGGCTCTTCGAATATCAGCTGTGGCGAGTTGATCAGTAATGTCCTGCCTATACACTAACATAAACATACATAAACATGATATTTACTATAATTTATAATGTGTAGCAATGTATATAGGACGGTGCGGTTGGTAAAAACCATTCCATTTGAATGTCCGCTCTTGAAGTCTGGTACCAAGCTGTATCTACTGTTTACAATAAAAGCTAACTCTTTTAAAGGTTCATATGACAATAATGGTTTATTCAACTCTAGAACGATAAAATTTGGTACAATAATATAATTTACTTTCCTTTTGGTTAACAATTAAATTAGAACATGGACTCTAAAACATTTAAAAAACTCAGGTTGGTATGACTGCATTTGGCTAGTCGAATAATTTTTGTTAGTAAACAAATAGGTTATAATATTTTATTAAACTTGTAGTGTTAGTAGTGGTAGTAGTAGTAGGTTCTTTGAGTCTGCAAAATACACATATCTAATAAAAATGCTACTGTTACAATAAGTAGACAAAACATAAACTCATTACAAGGTTCTTGTAACCTTGTTGGTTTAAAATTTATTAATCATTTTTCATTGATGCATTAATTAGTTAGCAAGGGATAATAATTATTTGAACTCAGTGTCGTGGTTTAGAATCATCTCCTAGACTGGATGTACATAACACAGGTACTTGTAATTCATTTGATATATTTAGGTTACCCTCTTGTGTAACTCTTAGTTAGTTATTAAAATAAAATATACAACATTCTTATCTTGCTAATGATTAGGGTACAGGTTCCCTTCATTGGTTATACAATATCTTTGCTTATACTAATACATTAGAATCATATAAATAGTTAAAATTGTCGTTACTGAAAGCGTTCAATTTTGTCATTGTTTATCTATATTTCTAAGTTCCCTTCCTTTTGGAATTGGGCAATTAATCGATTAACTGACGTTAATTCGATTCGCTATTAGCGTTCTTTTACTTATATATTACTTGACATGCATAGTATAATAGTTATGGGTATTTGATACTTGCGTAACTGGTCGTTCGTAGGGTTTACACTTTTACGTAATTTTTTCAATTAATTAAAATTCTTTAATTAATTAATTAGACTTTTATAGCAGCACTACACTCACTCATATGCGCATATACTACGAATTATTTCACTTGAAAATATACTGCACTATTCGCTTCAGTAGTCATAACCTCCACTCAGGGTTTGAGGTTAGCGTATGTGTTTACAGCTGTTCGCTGTCAAACGCACGTTTTTCTGGATGAACGGCGTGCATGTAGGTACTCTCGTTGCTGGTGAAAGACTGTCCCCGCTTCCTCTGTCGGAATGATGCATTTCGTATTTTTTATAGGATCTGATTGGTCAATATTTTTTAATTCGTCTAATCTCGGCGGGCTTCGTTAAAATAGACGCTTAAAGCCGCGTCAGTCGCTGGTTTTGAGATTATGAATCTGTGGTCTACATTCCCACGCGCAAGGGCTAAGCATCACACAATTATTTTTATAAGACAAATATCTTACTTATAACTGCACTGATGTCATTTTAATTACCCTTATCGTTTCTAATTTTTAATGACAATTATTTTGAATCCCCTCATCATATATTTCGGATTCGGGGTTGCTGAAATCGCACTTGGTATAAATACTTAGTGTCCATTAAGCTATTAATTATTTTTAATACGTTGTTTTTATTCCATATTTGATGATAATAACGTATTCTTATCTTACTATCCACTTTTCCCTTAAAACTATGCCTTAATATTAACACTATGTCTGTTTTCATAGGTTCAATCCTAAGTCTATGGCTATACATATTGTTTGTTACTTATATTATAATAATATTAACATTTAAGTAATTTCTAATAGGGCCTATTTACACTTTATTGGTTTTAGTCACTATTGATAGCGTTCTTTTTCCTTATATTATAGGTTTATTGCCTTAATTATAGTTTGTCAAGTATGTTTGCCATACTTCATGGAGTTACCTTATTGTATGCTTGGTACTCTTTACATATTATTTTTATTGTTATTTAAATGACACTTATAATGGTTTCAATGACATTGTTATCAATGTGCTGCAGTTCATTCTGCATTTGTACTGGTTATCACCTTGGTTTAGTTGTTATCAAAATTGCTTGCAGCTAGTTGTTACTATAGTTTTGTGGTCATTATTGTTATTTTTATTATTTAGATAGTTATCTTTGTTGAATTTATTCATTTGAACCGTATTCTGTCCCACTTAAGGTTGTCAGTTGAGTTACTACTTTCGTATAATAAGTTTACAACATAATTTGGTTGCAGCATGCATCTTTGTTATTACAAGCATATAGTTATATTGGATTACATTAATATAGCTTTTATATACATTTATTATATCATCTATTGTATACAAAACGTTCCTTATATCATCTAGTTACTTCCCAGCTTAATACATTTTGGTTTGATATTATTTTGGCTTTGTTTTTCTCTAGTTTTAGTGAAAACTGGTTGCCCAGATTAGGTTATGTTGCATACTGGGTAAACAGTAGTGTGTTGCTGCTGGATTTGTATTTCTGCATTAATCTGGTTGATTGGCTTTCATTCAATGTTGGTACGTTGGTTCTTGGTTATTATTATTGTACTTTTGTTTACTCTTTTATTGTCTTAATTATTGTTAATTAGTGGGTTTTTACTAACATCAATCCCACTGTACAACTGGTCATTTATATTTTGAAACCTAGTCTTCTTTTTATGTCTACACATCATTTAGCTAAAATAAACTTATCCTATTCTTATTCAGTTTCTTGGTGATTCTTTATTTACAATACTTAGTCCTTATTGATTACAGTTTATTTTACATGGACAAGGAATGTATTCATCAATTGAGTTGTGGTCAGTTTTGGCTTTACCACACAGCTTAGGGATGTATATCATGTAATTAATTAACATTCTTTTTTTTCTTGTACAATTATTCCTTCCTAGGTTTATGTTAGTTTGTTATATTTCAATTTCTTCCCTTTTTTTGTGTCTGGTCTGGATATCTTCCTTCTTCTTTCCTTCACTGATCTCTTTCTCACTCTTATTTATTTTATACATGATGTTGTTTTCACTTGTCTCTTTCTCATTGTTTCTTCTTTCTTCTTTCTTGAGGTCGTTATTATTGTGTTCTTTTCACTGATTCTTCTTTCTTCTTTTGGTTTCCATTGTGTTCTTCTCACTGATCTATTGGGTAAGGTATGTCAGTCGTCTCGTCTTTAGTCTTCTTTTCTTCTTTATTGGTACATTTACTAGTAATTTCTTTTTCATGATACTTCACTTAGTTTAACATATGATACTTTCTCCTTCTGTATCCGTGGTGGTATTCTTGACCTGTCATGTATTCTTGATAGTGGTAGCTTTCGAATTAATTTTTAGTATATTGGTGGATGTAGTGTTATATGTACCGTTACAATATTATAGACAATTAAGTGGAGCCAATGACTATGTTAGTTTCATGCAAGTTCTAGAGAGTGAGAGAAAAATCAGGTTTAAAGACTATTCTCTTGTTATGTGAAAATAAAGAGATATCTTTAAAGACATTGCTTCCATGTAAAAATGATTCTTGTGAAACTGTAGTAAACATAGATTCATTTTACGAAATTACATATTATGACTTTCCTTTGGACTGTGTCCCTAAAGATAAACTTACCATTTTAGTTTATATAGCTGGCTACGCTGTTAGAAAACAAGTGAGAAATAATATCTGTCGACTGTGTAGTGATTGGTTACAATCAAATAAAGAAATAGAAGTATATATATTCCCACAGACTTAACATTAGAAATGGATAGAGGTAAATTAATGTTACCCTCTGAATATGCATTAGTATCAGTTTCAATTTCATGGCATATACTGCAAAACTTATGTGACAAATTTTATAATTAAGTGTTAAGAATCAGCTTTCAGTACTGCATAAACTAAGTTGTATTGTGCTTAATAAATATTTACAAGATGTATTCTCACAAGATTTTGATGAAGTCTGTTGCTGTAATAATAATTTATACAAACAATTAGAGGATATAAATTTGACAGCATGTAAAATTATGTTAAACAATTTTGTTAAAAAAGAAAATGATAGTCAGTCTTCTTCGAAAGAAAAACTAGAAAAAGAAAGAAAGATTAAAAAACGTAAGAAATAAATGATATATACTTTTTTTATAAACAAGTGTTTTATTTTTCCTGATCAATATGATTTCCTTATGGAATGTACAAAGACATTGTGTAATTATTTTTATTTACTTAATCAGCAATCTGAATACAATGCATTCTATAAGCTAATGTTATAAGATAATATTAGCATAATAAAGAAGCCCAGTGGCAAAATCTCTATAAATTTGTGTAATTTGTCACGAAAATTAGAATTACTGTATGTTTAGGCCTATCCTTAATATCGTATTTAAAACTGAAATCGTAGTTTTAAACTGAAATTTTTTATTTGTCATTATTATTCAATGTTCGTAAAAATTCCCGCATAATTTTCACGCCTTAAAGTCTGTGATAAAATTTGGTAATAAGAAGTGAGTAAATTACTTGAACAAATACGGCGATACTGGAACCGTGAGACTAGTAGAGTCACGTGACCGCAAGAGTCGTCTTACGCACCACGGCCTGTCTTTTTCGTCGGCCTCGTTTGCTATATTTGTGACGACCGTCCTAGATTTTAGCTACGAGTTATCCGTAAGCTAAACCGAAGGATTATTAGAACGTTGAACAAAGTCTTTGAAGATGTATTAGTGCTAACTCGCGTGAGTCAAACTTTTCCGCGTAGGGCAGTTGTACTCAACCAGAGTACAACTATATGAACGCGTGAACACTTTAAGATAGCTGTAAGGTGTAAGCTAAATACACCGCATTTTAAATAATAACCACTAACCCACTTATCGAACCTGAGATTGTAAACCTAAAAACTATATCAATCAGATAAACGGCGTGCGTGTGTTATTCGCGTGTGACAGCAGCAGCGAGATCAGAGGTCGACGTTAACGCAGCGGCTTTCCATCCGGACTCCAAGAAGGAATTCGACAATCAAGTAACATAGACAATTGTTCAAATAAACAGTCATTTGAATTTAAAGACAACATATAACTAATAAATAATTTATGTAAAGAATTTGCAGAGAAGATTTAATTTGTTTTAATTTAATAAATTCCTGTCTCCAGATAAGAGACTCTGTTACATATTTTTAGTTCTAATACACATCTATGCATCCTTAATTTGTTTCGTTGCGCTATATATATGGTATTATTTTTTTATGACACCACCATTGCTTTGTCATCTGCGGGAGTAGTAGTACCTTAATGTACGTTAAATAGTGTCTATAAGCTTTCTACCTTAATGTTTAGTATTAACTGTGGTGCTAGCAAGCGGAAAGATAAAATATTCTTCGGTAAAAATTTGCAAGTAAACTACTACGGTTGACTAAAACAGTCACCAAACCGTTACTGGACAGTATTGTAGTATATTTGTGTACTGAGTTTAAATAATTTTTATAGCGTCAGAGACAGGTTTTTTAAATAGAGTTGTTTTTATAAATATTTTTACTCGACAATTAAAGGGAACAAATAAACATTTTCAAATGTTGTTTTGATTTCTTTGTTTGTTTTTTCAAATGATATTTTGCATCACAGCCTTACTGTTTACCATACTTCATAGTACAGTTTGTGGACTGTGATGTTAAAATTAGCTACATATCCATTTTTGTTGTATAATGTAACGTCTGATACCGTTACCTTCATGTTTTTCTCTGTTCATAAATCACTACTAAGGTACAATTTTGTATAAACATTTTGGAATTTTGTATAAATTTGTACTTTTGTACAATTTTTCCTGTATATAATAATTGATGTGTATTCTGTATATAATTGGATCTTTAAGTGTGTAATCCTGAATTCGTTAAGTTTCGTAGATTATCAGGAGCGTAAATGTGTGAAATAAATTCGTGAGCTCGCCGAAACATGATAAACAAGGTAACACAAGGGAATAAACATGAAACACAAAAATATTAGTTTACACTATACCCAATTTATGTAGAAAATAACATTCACATTAAGATTTATGTAATAATATACCTACTTTATACAAATCCTAATAACAGGAATATTGAAAACAAAATAATAATTATTAACATTATGTTCTTATTTTCTTTAATGTTTTGGGGGCTCGGCAACTAAGGCTTTAGCCCAACGACGTCTACCATGAGCGTTGCTTGACAGAATGTTTCGTTTTCACCTACATTTTAGTTGATTCAACGAGAGTGAAAACTCATACACACTATGACTCAAACTACATTTTCAAAGCCTATACCAGTAATCGTGCTGCTTCAAGGAAGGACAGAGATCTGCAAGGACAGAGACTGTTCATTTCAGAGGTCTTCTTTCAGGTTACTTGTTGTTACCTGCCTGAGTTCTGCAAGAGCACTACAGTCTTTGTTGATGTGTTTCACTGTAAATGCTCACCACAAGTGCAGACGGGTAGTTCTTGTACGTTTTGGAGTTCGTGTGCCTGGTAGTACAAACTTGTTCACGACAATTGCGATCACCTGCTACTTGCCATTTACGGACTCTCTGCTGTACTGTACGGCAATGTTTGGTCTCCCGTGTGTTCCACGTCTGCCACCACACGTTAATAATGGTGGCAGACGTGGCAGCTAGTTTCGCGTCGTCAGGTCGTATCGACTCGTGGGCTATCCGCAACGTTTCTCGCTGCAGCGTCAGCTCCTTCGTTACTTTGAATGCCTACATGACCCGGACACCAAACAAAAGTAAAAAATAAACCAAAGTCTTCTAACGTATGGTATAACGGCAGTATCTGCTGTAATAATGGATTCACTGTGCCCGGATTATCCTAGGTAGTTAGAAAGCTCAGTTAAGCCGTACAGATAACAAATTACCTTTCACCTCGATGTTCAGAGAAACGAAGATCCTGCCACACCGCGTACAGTTCGGCGGTGTGTACCGCCTTGGGCAGCCCTCGATGACAACCGCACTACCCATTCCGCTCTCCGTCTTCGAGCCATCAGTGTACACAGTGGTGTGTTTCTCGACGTATTCTTCAAGGACAGATCTAAACAGGAGTTTCAGAGTTTCAGTTCAGTTGGGTGGCATGATTTCTTGCTGCTACTGGCGATATTCAGCCGGCAATTTGGTTTGCGAAGAAGCCAGGGGGCTTACCTCGCATGGAGCGTGCGCTTGAACCATCGGCGCCTCGATGTTGCAGCGCCGGGCTATTTCAAGCGCACGAATGCCGTCTGGTCTGGTTAACGTCGAACGGCGGTCGCATATCCTAGCCAGACTGTTGTTCGCCAGCAACACGTGGTTTATGTGGCTCGGTAGTGCTAAATTTTCGCCACATATCTCAGCAACAGCAGTTGACGTCGCAGATCTGAAGACGTCATTCCTGCTTCAGAATATAAGCTTTGTGCAGGGCTTGTGCGGAACGCTGTTGCGTAGCGCACCCCTGCGTTGTCAACAGGATCCAACTTTTCAAGCACGACCTTCTGGCTGAAGAGTACACCGCGCATCCGTAATCCATTTTAGATAACACCAGCGCGGCATACAGACGCAATAAGACTTCTCGATCTGCTCCCAGGTCATATGGGAGATGCACCTGACTGCGATTTTCCGGCCCAAACACGGAAAGTCCTGCCTCTGAGAAAGCTGGAGATAAATATGTGCAGGTTTCGGACATCAAATCTGAACCTCCAAACATGAAGTTGTTGCATGATGTTATATCTCCACGTCTTGTCAAATGCTTTCTCCAAGTCGAAGAATACTGCACCCATGTGTTTGCTTGCGATGAAAATGTTCTCAACTGTGTTTTCTCGATAAACCAGTTGATTAGTAGTGGAATGGTGTCTCCTGTACCCACCCTGGTGTGAGATCGGAAGGCCGTGGTTTTCCAGATACCAGGTGAGCCGGCTGTTTACCATCCTCTCCAATAACATTCCTAGACAGCACGTCAGCAATACTGGACGATAGCTTTCCGCGTTCAGGCGATCTTTTCCAGCCTTCAGAAGGGGGATGACGATCGCCTCCTTCCATGGTTTTGGATACTTGCGTCCATATGGCGTCCATAGAGTGCTATAACGTCATGTATAGCTATGTATGTAACCACAGCTACATCCGGCAATCGACGTATGATGCTATAAGGAATATCGTCCGGTCCCGCCCCAGTGTCGCCGTCAGCACGGACAGCGGACTGTAACTCCCTCATGGTGAAATCCCTCATCGTTATAGCTACTGTGCCTTTCACATTCGAAGTCAAGGTCGTGTTCGACTTCATCTTTCCTATCGAGGAAACTGAGAGGATAACTTTCTGTACTACTGACCTCGGTATATTTCGCAGCCAAGGTGTCAGCGATTTCATCGGTGTTGCAAATCAATTCACCATCGTGCTCTATGCATGTTATTGGCTTAACCAGTGACGTGCCAGCGATCGCTCTGATCTTCTTCCATACTTCTGTCACTGGGATCGACCGTGTTATGGTCGAGACGTAGGTTTCCCAGCTCGGTCGTTTTACAGAGACTATTGTTCTCTTTTGCGTTCGCGTTGTTATTAGCACAGGGAAGTGGTCGCTCCCATGGAGATCCGGGAGCACTCTCCACGACAGACGCGGAGCAAGACCCGGGCTACAGACAAATTTCATTGGGTCAGCACAGGGATCATCGCCACCTTATCACAGAGGCAAGTCTTGACCCGAGCACATCTTGATGCAATGTGCCCGAAACGCAAGCATTAATAACACTGCATTGGCTGAAGGATGAATGCTCACACATTCACCCTGTGAATTGCCGCTCTTACCTTTTGTAGTAAAGTTGTCCTGTTGAAGGTTAACATGGGACGGTCCCATGGGACGCTGATGGGAGCGTCTGTCCATCCTTTCGCACCATTAGTCGACGACATGCTATGACTCCTTGTGAGGCAAGCTCAGTCGCAATCTCTTCCTCTCTGCAGTTCAGTAAATCCCTGCACTCTCACCCCCTTCGTGGTGTTCAGGGTGGTATGAGGAACGACGTCTACTTCTATGTCCCCTATCTTCTGCATTTTCAGTAAACGCGAACTCTGTTGATCGTTCAGGGTCTCGAAGAGTAGTCCACCTGCGGCTTTTCTGATATCTTGGACGGTGGATCCAGAGCAACCGGTTACAGCTTTTTCAATAAGGAAGAGACTGACTTTCGAGAAGTCACTTTCCTTTCGTCTCTCAACAAGATACCTCGGCACCGCCGGCGCAGCAGCAGACGATGTCAAGAATCTCTCAGTGTCAACTATGGAGAAATGTCTCCTTCCCTTCACCCTCGCTTTTTCAAGAGAGGGTTTTTAAGGGACCCCTCAAACCGAGAAATATTTGGAGAACCTTCAATCTTGTTCCTACAAGTACCAGGGAAGTAACAGACCACCGCGGCAGAGCCCTTGAGTATCACGGCTAGAACTAAATACAACAGGGTGCGTCATGGTGCCCTGAGTCCATCATTCGCGACTCACTAACGTAGAGGAATCCACCCATTGGCACGATCGGTTCCACCGGGGGTTATCGTGTGGTTTCAACCTTGTCAAACTCACCTATCAGTACCCTGTTAGCCGGCTAAAGAGTAACAGCCGTCCCCCCCCCACGACGCCAAGATGGTGTAGCACGGGCGTTGGGTTGGATTTCTGGGGGGCAGTAAAATGTGTTTTACAGACCTGTTAAACGTTTTTTGATAAATAGTAAAATTAAGCTTTTATCAAAAAATAGCAACACTCAATAAATGTATTAATAATTGTTAAAAATTTTGTAACAAAAGTTTGCTGTAATGACCATGTATTTCATTAGTAGCTTATTGCTCAGAAAAACACAAATGATTTTGTCATCTTTAGTGTCATCAAGTAAACATTTTAATCTAAATTTTGCATATACTCTCAATGATTATTTACTAATTTCTGTCTCAAAGAATGCAGAAGGACATGAAAAATATAATGCACTAGCAACTGTACACCGTTTACTGCCATATGTTTTCAAACAATAACAAAAATAGAACATATAATCCAAAAATTACAGGTTACCGAAATATACCCTAGCTGTTTTACTAGTACTCTCTTGATAATGCTGTATAGAAAAGGTATAGTACCAACAGTTAACCACTGAATCCAAAATAATAATATTTTTACACTACATATTTCTTTACATGTACTAAAGTCCCATAATATGTCCCACTTGGCGTTAAATCAAGATAATAATTACAAACTTTTAAATATACCACCTACTTAAGAAACATTTTTTTATCATGGATCCGCGGACTGCACCATAACTCCCTTGTGCAGAGCAAACGACCGCGCTGACCTGTTGGCACCTGGCGTTCATCAGGCCTAGGCCTGGACAACGCACACAAATTAGGGCGCAAGACGCCCGCGCATCATCCATCCATCCATCAATAAACATTTTAAATTAGAAATGCGTTGGTACTGATCGGATTCTACAGTTGCCTTATTTCCAACTTTCACTTCTCATTTCCTATAAATTTGAAATAACCTACTGGTTTAACTCCTCTCAAACAAGTTATTATTAACTTAGTAACCATTAATAACTCGATTACATTAAATAAGTAGTACAATAAGAATAACATAGACACCCGTGGAGATAAAGTGTATTTGTTATCCTTCTTTGGAATAGCTCCAATCCAAGCTGCTTTACATTCTTCATCTCTTGGAAACGAAAATACTCCAACTTTGTTTGCTGGATCGTAACTTCCTCCACAATTAGGTACGCAACAAGAATTACGCATCTACAGAAATTAATAAGAGAAATTGAAATAAATCCCTATCAGCTTAAATAAGAATTTCCTGATAGGATTGGACCCTGGCATACAAAAATTATTATAATGATAACTTAGCATTATTTTGTTAATAATAATTTTACCAAACTCTAAAGGAAATGGATGTCCCTCTAGCAGTGCTTTTACTTTAGTAAAACAATTACCGAGAGTATTCGTTCTACAAAAATTAAAAAAATATTGTTTTTTAATAAGCCTTACAATTAATTTAATTTAATTGATGGATGGATGGATGATGCGCGGGCGTCTTGCGCCCTAATTTGTGTGCGTTGTCCAGGCGTAGGCCTGATGAACGCCAGGTGCCAACAGGTCAGCGCGGTCGTTTGCTCTGCACAAGGGAGTTATGGTGCAATCCGCGGGTCCATGATTAATTACATGGCCACCACGGAGGCAAGCTTAAGCTTTTGCTTCAGCCAAATGTCCCGCCGTGGCGCGACACCATGGTCCCCCTCAGGCTAGCCTTTGGGAACGTAGTGACGCACTGGCGAGGACAAGAGGCTCGGGCGCCCTAGGGCGTCGGCCGAAACGGTAAGGAATGACTCCGAGACAGCCAGCTTCCGCAAGGAAGGCACTTGCACAACCTCGCGGGAGCCCGTGTCTCAGGTCATTACCCTGCCGAATCAGCAAAGCAGGTGCTGACGGGGATCTTGGTGGTCATGGCTTCAGCCAATTGCAACGCCTGGTCGCGGCTCTTAGAGGCACGCTGGCGAGAACAAGAGGCTCGAGCGCCCGAGGGCGGCGGCCGAGTCGAAGGGACTCGTCACCGGGGCAGACGGCTCTCGCAAAGAAGGCATTTGCATAACCTCGCGGGAGCCCATCTCCCGGATCACAGCCCTGCCGAGTCGGCAAAGCCGATGCTGGCAATAAATCTATCCAATCCAGTCTGCCGCAGCATGATTGACTACAGTGTCGGCAGGCGCAGGTAGTTAATGTTTGTGATCGTTTCAGTCTCCAGAAGGTTGGGGTGTTCGTTGCTGGGGTTCATGTGATGAACTAAGGGGGGTCGTCTAACAGCGCCCTAGGGCGCCTGACGCGGCGAGGGGGCGGTGCATTCTCCACGCTATTCAGCCTTTGGAGGTGCGGATAAGGGGACTCGCCTGCCTTGGCGAACAAATTCGTTGCCAAGGACCAGATGAAGACCTCTAAGGTGGGAACACGGAGGCCCCGGTGAATAGCGGAATTTCGCACATACTATGGGGACCCCGTGAGGGAGCGTAGGGTCCAGTTCTGAAATGTAGTCAGCCTATGCCTGTTGGTGGCCGACAGGAGAGGCCACCAAGCGGGCGCCGCATAAGTGAGTACTGTTGGGAGGAACAGTAGATACAATGTAAGTTTAGTACGGACATCCAGGCAGCTGTTCCGCGAAAGCATAGGTGATATTTTGGCTCTGACGCCTCGAGCCTTGTTGAGGGTTGCGGTCACGTGGGCGTTGAAGTTTAGGTGCCGATCAAGCCGAACACCTAGGTACTTCACCGTCTCAGTCCAGTTGATGGGTCTCCCCTCTAAGGAGAGGGATTGGCATCGGGAAATGGACTTATGAGTAAAGCAGATCGCCTCGGATTTCTCCGTAATGATCGCTACCCGCCACTTCCTTAGCCAGTCCGGAAGCATAGCCAACTGGCGTTGTAACATTACGCTCGTCCGACAAGGCGAAAGCGAGCTAAAATGAAACAACGCGTCGTCGGCAAATAGAGATAACGTGACCCCGGGATAAACAGGCAGATCGTTCGTGTACAGTAGGTACAGAACGGGGCCGAGGACTGATCCTTGTGGAACGCCGGCGGCGACAGGGCGAACCCGAAAGAACCTGAAGGTGCGATCCGTCAGATAGGATCGGAGCAAGTGGACGATAGATGCCGGGAGTGGCGAATGCGCCAGTTTGTAGAGCAGGCCTTCGTGCCAGACTTTATCGAAGGCTTTGCTCACATCCAACAGGACGGCGCCTGTTGCCTGATGATTGTTGGTGGCGTCTGCTAGGCAGGTTACAACCCGTACTAGCTGAAGAGTAGTCGAGTGCCTCGGCCTAAACCCAAACTGCTCCTCGCGGATGAAACCATCCACCAGGGGCCGAATACGGGCCAGGGGAAGGCGCTCGAATACCTTCGAGATTACTGGCAATAGTGATATCGGGCGGTAGCTTCCAGGTAGCGTGGGCGGTTTTTTGGGTTTCTGGATCATGATGACATTAGCGGTCTTCCACAGGCGGGGGAAGTACCTCAGCCGGAGACAGGAGTTGAACAGCTCAATAAGAACGTCAACTGCCGAAGGCGAGAGATTCTGCAACGCAGCGGCGCCGATGCGATCGGGGCCAGGCGCCTTTCTCTTCTTCAGTCGGCTAAGTACAGACGCAAGGTCTTCCTCGTCGACCGAATTAGGAGGATTATTGGGGGAAGCAGAAAAGTATCCAGATAGGAAATCCCTGACGACGGCCGTATGAGCCGGGTCAGAGATGCCTCTATGGACGGTGAACTGTTCCTCAATACAGTCGGTGAAGACTTCCGCCTTGCCTTCTGCAGAGTATACAGTGCCGTCCGGGGTATTCAAGGGATGGCGAGTCCTCTTTTCGCCTTTTAGTCTACCAGCGGCTCTCCATATGGAGGCGTGGTCGACTTCCAAGGACTCCAAATAGGAGTCCCATCGATCCGCGTTTACGTCAAGCAGAAGCTGCGAGACGTGTTCCGACTGGGCTCGAAATCGCCGACTAGCGGCAGGGTCACGGGTATGCTGCCATCTGCGGCGGAGCTGGCGCCGTAATCGGATGGCTTGGAGAACTTCCGCAGGAAGGTCAGAGCGTTTGTTACTCACCGGAACAGTATAGGTGTGCTTGTCCATTGCAGACTGGACGAGGTCCTGGAGCTGATGTACCCGGAGATCCACGTCGTCACAAGAGACGAGTGGGTCCGGAGGGACAGATGGCAACTGCCTGGCCAGATCGTCGTGATAGGATCGCCAATTCACTCTCCTAACAGGACGATCGGGAAGTCGGGGTGAGACCGACGGCAGCAAGACAGTTACAAGCAAGGGGTCGTGATCGGACGAGAGGTCCGACACCGCGCTGACTTGTAGATGAAAGGGGATGGCCTTGACAGTTACAATATCAAGGACATCCGGCGGATAACCCGCATTGGGAAAGTGTGTCGGTTCGGACGGGGCGATGATGAGGACACTGGGATCATCTTCGACAGCCCTACGGAGAGAATTGCCGTAGGGGTTTGACGTTCTGCTGTTCCAAGAGGGATGCTTGGCGTTAAGGTCTCCGGCTACGATGGTTGGGAGATCGCTGTCTAGGAGGGCGTCACACTCCTCGTGCGGCGGAGCTCAATGGCCGGGCGGGTGGTACACAGAAACAAAGCGCACCTCCAGTCCGGCAACATCCAGCACCACAGCACATGCTTCGATGAGGGTAGTTGCAGGGGCAGGGAGTTCTCTATGAGAGTGCCGCCTGTGGACTAAGATTGCCACTTCGCCAGATGCATGGCGGCGATCGGGACCATTCCTGTCTTTCCTGTAGCAAGCATAGACTGGCAGGGAGAATCGACGGTTAGAGGCAAGATGTGTTTCAGAGAGGAGTACGACATCTGCATCGTACTCCACAAGGAAAGCTGCCAGTTCGGCCCGACGCGCCGGAACACCATCGGCATTCCACGCGACGTTCCGAAACTGTCTAGCCATGGTTAGATGTAGGGACAATCAGGGCGATCAGGGATGCTCGGGACATCCCGAGCAGCAAGAATTTGCGGGACAATGCCGCTGACCCAGGCCATCAACTGAGCCTCAGTGACCAGTGGTGAACCACTGGCCGCAGGGGCCTGACTAGCCGGCGCTGGGGCCTCGGAAGGTGCAGATGCCGCCTCCAGGGGAGGTTGGGCAGTTGGAGTTGGCTGCTCGGGGGCTGGCGAGACTTCCATGGAAGAGTCGCAGGGGACTGGGCAATAGAAGCAGGCTCCTGGCCAGGTAGATGCTGGGCAGCCGGTGGCTCGATGTTAGCCTCCGGGTATAGTTGTTTTGCCAGTAGTGGCTGTCTAGCCTTGCGCTTAGAGCGTCGTTTCTTAGGCGGCTGGGTCTGTGAGGGGGGTACTGCGAGCGTTGCCGCTTGAGGAGTTTAATTTAATTAATAAGCCTTTCGTTGTTAAATTTAATTTATTCCCCTTAGTGAATAATGAGATCTAATCCCCTTGTGAGTCTTACAAAACCCCTTGTGATTTCAATGGCATTACTAAATTAACCTGACATTCTAAGTCTAGTCTTTTAAAAATGGATAGTTACAAAAATCTAAACAAAAAAATTAAGGCTGGTCAAAATAATATAAGTTAACGGTAGTTTAACAATTTTTATTAATTTTCATTTAATAAAAAATTACAGCAGGAGAATTGCCAATTTTACGAAAAAGTAGAAAAAACAAACACGGTTTTTTATCATAACTTCGTTACATTTTCTAGTATTATAATAAAACAGACTTCATTAGAAAAACAATATAAATATCTTTAATTTATGAGTACCATTTTCATTATATGTATGGTCAGACGGTATGGAACGGATATTTAAAAAGGCCCAGGACGAATGCGGTGGATAAGGTTAGCGTCGAAAAGACGAGGCGAGCACCAGTTGCACATATCCGCAACGCCTAACGCCAGTTCACAAACAACAAATGTCGACTGATGGAATGCTACGAAATACAACCAGATGAGACGTTTGAGAATTGAGATTTAGCGTTTATAACACATTGGCGTCTGGCGACGGAGCATTTTGAAAAGTCGTTCTACGGCAACAAGTTGGGTTTTCTTTGTGGAGTTTGTGATCGTCAATGGTTCCAAACTGACTTAAAACACTCAATGCAGCTATGTTCCAGTTCTTACAACAAGAATTCACAGATGAAGACGTTCAACAGTTTATGTTGTGCTCAAACTGCTGGACATCTGTAAAACAAGGAAAGGTGCCAACATTAAGTAAGAGTAACGGTTCACGTATCCACCGAAGTCAACATACTTGCCGCCGTTAGATCCACTCAGCGAACGTCTAATATCTCCGCGACTACCGTTTATTTACCAAACCTACAAACACCTTGTCCCAGCAACACCGCCAGGGTAAGACGTTTTCTGCCAAAAACCTCAGCGGTAGTGACCCCGACACTAGCTATCCCTTTTTTCAGGGTACGTACTTCCTTAAAATAAAGGGTACTTACCTCTTGTTTATAAATGGGACCCTGGCGGGATCTAGACGAATGTTGACCACCGCAAGTGACACACTTCGTTGGTTCAGCACAGAGATCGTCACCATGAGTCGATTTCCCACAGAAGGATGGGAAACCCGAGCACATCTTGATGCAGTGTGCCCGAAACGCGAGAACTGAAAACATTGCATCCGCTGATGGATGAATTTGTTGTGTCGGATAATCGAAAGATAAAGTCTTTGGATTCGATGAACTTTGTTAACGCTGCCTGTAATATTTACATTAATGTTTACTTTTTGGAAGTGATACAACAGCCCACAAATACAATAAGAGAATACAGACGTTAAATCTTTAAATTATACTATGAATAAGTTAATATTATTAGTAAATATAGACACTACGTGTGTATATTTACAAACTTATAGTTGAACCGTCTCTTACTAAAATGGTTTACAATTGCCATTTTGGTACTTTTCATTAAGAAAATAAAATGCAAACATAAGATCTAGTGAATGTAAAAAAAAGGGTTTTACCATTTTTTCCGTTTACAGACACTAATGATTATACTGAATTATAACTATTTTCAGGAAACAACTGGCAAAACGTATATCTAAACGAATAGCAAATCAAGGTTGCATTAAAAAACTTACAGGAGGTCTATATAAGGATTGTTTTATAGGTACAAACAGAAATGAATTTATAAAGCTAGTGTTTACTTTATGCACATGTAAAAACAAAGCTACTTTCAACGACTTTAAGACTGTATTTTGAATACTAGTTACTAATAAATGTAGGGACACAAGATATGTATAAAACAAACACAAAACATAAACTAAAAACATTTGAATAAGTTACTTAGAAACGTCACAAAGAAAATAGTATACAATTTTCATCGCAGCGATTAATTATATTATGTATTTTTTTATTTGCCAGTTTTACTAATTCTTTTATGAAACAAACGTATTTATATCCTAGCCAACTGATAAATACTTAATTACTTCTTACGTAATAACTTAATTATAGTAACTTTCATTAACTTTATACGTGACTCTAAATATGAGAAAACCTTTTACTTCGTTTTATCTGATGTCCTAAACAGACTAAAATTCCGTTCTTTTAACCTAATTTCTGCTCCATTGTTATTACTTGAAAATATATAGCGTGCGTCAGCTAAACATTTGACTTTAACAATAGACGACTGTTAGCGCTCTGATAAGACAGAGTATGTGTAAGAATGCATAACCTTAAAATGGCAGAGTTAGTGAGTGGAGTGCGGAATCGAAGACCCGGAGTAACTGAAGCGCTTGACGGAGGTCGTTCGCCGATCGAAATTACTTTGTGTACCTGAGATGGACCGTTTTTCAACACCGCGCAATAGAATATGGATGCGGAGAAGTCCGAAGAAGGTTCTGCTAACTCTGCGAGGCAGTCATTCGAGACAGAAGACTGCAAGGATCCCTGTGTCGTCCAGAACGAGCTCAAGAAATAGTTTAGAAAAACTCAGGGCTGTTGCTTAGTAAATTGTTTACCACATTAAATGTGAGTGAGGCCATCGAATCGCTCAAAATGGCGTGATATACAAGTCTTATGTGGTCAAGTTACGACAAATGCTGTCTGAGGTTGTCAAGGCCAAAAGTGTTGCCGCTGCAATTTGATTCATTGTTCATTGAAGCACGAATCTGCGGATCGTCTCAGGCCTGACAAGATTTACTTTCGATTCAAAAGTAAAAAGAAAGAACAATCGTCGACTGGCCTATGATCTCGAAGACATCAACGTAATAGCCAGGACGAAGATTACAGCCAATGTTCACTCTAGTGTCGTCATGCCGCCACAATTCTTTAAAAAGGAAGAAACCATCACGAAGTAGGTTTATCTGCGGATTATGAGAACTGTAGTGAAGCTGTGAATGGAAACTGCGGCCATAGTATTTCTGTCTTTCAACAGGACGGCACACACAAGCTCACATAAGCTATTTAATACATAACTGGCTTTCCGATAACTGAACCCAAAACGACTACGACTTAACACAACTTGCGTTAAACTAAATTCTACTGTTTTGTTGCACCTGCAATGATATAAATTTATTTCTTAGTGAATATTGCCCTGGTAAATAAAAACAGCACAAGACACGATTGTATTTAACTTATAAACGAAACTAAATCCAAACTGCGAGAAAACTTGAATTTCGAATTTTTAGATTTATAAATTCAATGATTTTAGAGTTTCGAAGTTCACTTTATCGCTTCCTTCTGCTCACATCATTTAAACATTAACCATTAATTATAAAACACTTGTTCCTTTCTGTAAAAAAAGGTTACTATAAAAAATATATTAAAATATGAAGTTCGTCAACTTCTTTAGACGGTGGCTGTAATGGATTGTAGATATTTGGATTTTAATCTAAATGGCGAACATTTGTCATCACAGAAAAAATGCAAATGCGACGTTTAGGCTAGCCAAACAATCTGCAGCCATCTTCAAGCTAATTATAAACTAATACATGATAACTAATAAATAATACTCTACCAATGAGTGATAGATGGTCAGCAAAATGATAATAATAATAAATCTTCACAAGATATATGTTTAAAGGTCTAAATAATACAAATAAATACTTACTAGGAAAAAACAAAACACAAACACAATGCACACTAACACTTGCACATCAACAAATGTTGATTTTTTTTACCTTGTTCGTGTGGATTGTGGTTTCCAATACATAGTGCACAGTGTTTCGTGTACTAGTTTATAATTAGCCTGAAGACGGCTGCCGATTCTTCGGGTAGCCGGAACGTCGCATTTATATTTTTCCTGTCATAGCAAAATTCCGTCATTCACATTCACATTCACATTCGTAAAGTTCGTTTCCTAACTTGCGTTATTCTTAAAACGTAAACAGTAATTTTGTTGTAATTATCAACCTTCTTTGCTTAAATTTACTCTAGGTTTTAATAGAACAATTAATTTATAATTAAATTTTCCTACATCAGGGGCGGCGAGGGGAGGGGGTGGACCCGCAGTGAGGGGGCACGGTCTTCAAGGGCGCAATCTTAATGGTAATGGTAGGGTTAATAGGGATGAGAAAGAATGGGAAATGCCTGATTGCTTTTCATCAAGTTAATCATGAAATACAATTATTTGTGTTTGTTGTCGGATATTCTTTATATGAGATTTTTCCGGATATTATTAACTTAAAATGTTTATAGTTGTCTTGATTGTTCATCTCTTCTTTCACAGCACTAACACTTTACTAAAAATGAACTTTTTCTTGTGAAAACTTACTTTTTTCGTCGGACGCGTTTCGGCGTGCGTATCCGCCTTCTTCAGCTTTTTGTCTGACAAAAAGTAAAGACAAAAGTAAGTTTTCACAAGAAAAAGTTCATTTTTAGTAAAGTGTAAAATGTTTAATGTCAGAAATGCAGGGGAGTGAAAGGTCAGAAAAGCATATATACATATAAATTCAAATGACAATAAATATTTTAGAAATAAAGCAGTACTGCTACATTCTTGAAAAGGTTTAAATTTTTGTAAATGCTTTAATTATGTAGCTCATGTAGTAGCGCAAGTGGTTGATGGACATAATTAAATAAAATTCTTACACGTTTGTAGGTTATACCTTTACTCCCCTGCCTTTCTGTCGTTTATAGGGTATACTTTCACTCCCCCGCCTTTCTAACGTTTGGAGGGTATACTTTTCATCCCCCCCATTTCTGACGTTTATAAGATATACTTTTTACACCCCCGCATTTCTGTCGTTTAGACGTTTTACTTTTAGTAAAAACGTCTTCTGTCTCTGGAGATTTCTTCGCCTTTCTGTCTGTTTATGGGTTATGTTTAAAGAAAATCCGTTTTTCCTTAACAGAAAACTATAATGAAAATTTGTATACTTTCTTGATTATATTATTAAGTATTACCTTATATATTTTAACCTAAATTTTCGATGAATTTTAACCATAAAAATTATTTTATGGTATTCGCTGATTATCAGTACAAATGCGCTTTTTATTCTGCCTACACTTTTGCAAGTCTTACTACCATTATGAGTTTGTAATTAAATTAATTTAATTACTAACATACTTTTTAATTAAAGTTGTGTATTAAAAAAGTCAGTTTCACCTCATATTCGGCTTATTACATTTATTTATAAATAAACAAATTAATATTAGTCGCATTAAAAAAATTTCAAATTTTTATCCAAATTTATGTATTATATAATATTAAATGTATGTATTATTTGTATGAATTATATATTATTTCGCTTTAAAAGACTAATCATTGCAGAAACAGATTTGAATTTGCGGGTATAAAAGCAGTAGAGGGGTAAAGTACTATGTGCATGCCCAGCGAGAGTGCGTAATGTGCCGTATCGTACGTGTGTCGTCATGCTTGTAGATGTTTATTGCAGTTTTTCGGTACAGTGTGTGTTCGGTTAATATTCAATAGGCGCCTAGACAGTGGATGCTTTATTTAACCATTAGGGACAAAATAAATCATATTGTTATGACTGTCTCACGGATAATCGTATTGTACAGTGGAAACAAAATACAGACACCAGTGAAGTCATTAATTACATATTTAATTAGTCACAAATAACAATTTGTGATCAACAAGATATTCTCATACAATAACTCAAGTTATATTTGTCCACACGCAATAATAATGTCAACTAATAGAGTTCCGTATTAATTATAACACAAAAATCACTTTCCACTAATCCGTAACAATCACTTGATCCGTACTCTACAATAACGCCAGGTGTAACTAACTTCTAAGCCGGTTTTGCTTATATAGATCTCAAAGACGTTCTAGAATAATTTTCCATTCTTTTTGCGGTCTGCCAGCATAATTTGCGTAGTTATGGTAATTTGCATCGTACGGTAAAAACCGGATGTGTGCATCGAGCCTCTCGAACAGTGTCGAAACTACTTGAGTGCACAGCCTTGACAGAGACACTGCACCTCCTCAGCCAGCCGAGAAACTTGTACAACGTTTACATAACTGCACCTGACGACTTTTCGAGAGCGTTACATAATTGTCGCACCAATTTAATAATCTTATTAAAGCATAACTATTTGTGTACGTCTAAATTAAATACCATTAATATTTCGGTATAAATTATTTGCAGATTAAATTGTGAGTTGACATAACAGTACTGTACTTGTACATCAAAATTTCCGAAAAAAAAACTATGAGCGGAGTTCCGAAAAATAAAAAATAAAAAATAAACAGACAGCGAAACTCGCGAAAATAAGTGGCTTTTTTAAAAAACATTCTCAGATCAGTCACTGGCCGGACAGTGGAGGCCAGCCGACACCGTCGTGCAGCAGTTTCATTGATAGTATTACCGACAAAAATTTAGTGACCGCAACAGATGCTAGTCACTCGACCTCTACTTTTTCCAGTAATACAGCTAGTAGATCGGAATCTGATCCTCACGAACAGGTTAAAGAAATGGAGACAGATTAGTTATTAAAAAGTGTTGTCCGTATGAAATATCCCAGTGATCGTGGACTTTACGCAAGTACTAGCGATAAAAACTTTATTATAGAGTGTGGATCGTGTCGAGCAAGTAGACCGTTTAAAACCGACAACACAAGTGAGAAACGATCTTTTTCGGAGTACTACTAGTCTTATAAAACAAAAGGAATAGTAGAACTTAAGAGAACCTGGCTCTGCTATTCTCCCGATTTAAATAAATATTATTGCGACCTTCCCGGTTCTTTGCCGATAGAGGTAAATTAATTTCCTATCCTTAAGTAAATGGAATTAATGATTGGAAGGGACTTAGTAAAAAAATTTACTATACAAAAATCAACAATAGTGACTGTACTTAGAAGCATGCTATGTGTAGGACACTTGGAAAAAACGGAACACGATGGACATTAGTATTACAGATAAGGAAAGAAGCTAACTTCTGTAGACAGGTTATTAAGCGATTGCTGATCGTGTGTGTGTTTTTTTAACTCAGTAAATTTAGCATTTAGCGATCACGTAGAACACGTCGAACAATAGGATCTTAAAGAAGGCAATTTTCTATCTTTAATTGGACTGCTCGCCAATTATGATCCTGTACTTAAGTAACTTATTGATACAACAAGGGAGAAGTAAAATACGTCAGTCATGACGTGCAGAATGAGTACATTCAAATTATTTCTAGAAACGTGAATAGAACTATTCTGAATAATGTGAGAAACGCGTCATTTTTCTCCATACCAGCTCACTTAAAAGTGAATGAATCTTTTATGGAATTTTTTCCGGTCCCCAACCACACAGCTTCCAGTCTTAAATACCTAATTTTAAATTACCATCAAGTGACTTAATTACCTTTAATTACTTCCCTTCAATATTGACTTAAAAAAGTGTAGAGGCCAAAACCGGTTCCGATGTTATTACTTGACGGGAATAACCAAACAACTGTATGTGGGGGGGCTATTTCCTAACTTGCGGGAGGGGTGTTTACATAAGCGCGCCGCTGCCTACATGTGTGTTGTAAGAACAAAGAATATAAGTGATGTAAGAGGTAATATACGTACAAATAGTCTGTATATAGTTTACATGAAATTTGTTCAAATGAGAATAGTTGGTCAACAATACAACAGCGAAATTGCAATGTCACCGTATCGAACCCGATAGTCGGGTGACAGCCTAAAATTCTTGAACATTTGGCTTGCTTGTTAAACTGTCAAACACGGTTTTTGTGTTTTAATCCCATTTTATTCTCAATTTTTTATTATTTTATTATTATTATTATTATTATACAAATCATCTTTAGTAATATCATATGTTATATCGGCATTACTGTCATGTGAAATTTCTGTCATCGTCTGAAGTCCTTTAAAAATTGCCCCATTCAAAAACATTCGAAAGTCTAGGTTGTTTAATTAAAAGCCAAGTAACGTCCACTTATTGTAATTTAAAGAAGATTGTTAGATTAGATGTAATAGTAGTGTTGTAAAATACCTTTTAGGCCAGCTCTGGTTTAATTTTCAATTTCATCATGAAGATCGTCTACGACTTGTCGTTTTACAAAGCGTAAAGCAGCTTTACAAGGTTAGAAGGTCGACAAAGTTGTAAGAGATCGTCTGCAATTGTTGCTACCCGATATTGCAAATACCTGTAAGTTTACAGATAAGTTTCACAGGTTTTCACAGGTACGTTTTACACCCAGAACTTACCATTGCCGTTGAACACGAAACAGGTATCGCTAAGAATAGGATAACACGTTTAGCAGACCAAAGACCCCAAGTATACAATGAAAGTTAATTGGAAATAAATCTATCACTTACAGACCCCAACCTGACCTACTGAAATATAGCTTTAAAAACTACAAAATTACTAACCTATGTACACGACGAACATAGTGATGTCTTTCCATTTCTTTGTAATGGAGAAATACACTACAGTTTTCGTGTGAATTTTGTCTTATAGAAATTTTACAATATTTATTAATTTAAATTCATTTATTTTACTTTTTTTGCAACCAAATGACTATACGATTTGTGTACATAACATTTAAGTTACACAAACTACAAAATAAGGCACATTTTTCAGTAAAAATATATCTGGTTTTAAATTACGTAAAAACTAAGATCTATTTATTAATGGAATTTCAAAGACATGCATGAACTGTCCAATATAACATAACATGAAGGAATATCGGTATGGAGAACCACACATGACTTCCATGTTCTAAGATTTATATTTAAAATCATTTTCGAAATGAAATATTTCCATAGAAACTACTTCTTTCTTCAGCCTTAACCACAGTACTGTGGTCACTAACGTATACCACCTCACGATAGCGCACTCGATTTTCACTGATGATGGGAGTCGATAGCACTGCCGAAACGTCTGGTTTTGTAGAAAACATTGGACCACGCCAAACAGCCCAGAAAGAATTTTAACAACAAACTACTTCTTTGTTGCCGATAACAACAATAAATAAAAATTATCCACATGACACATGACACATAAATAAAAATTATCCCCTCCCTCTTCAACTATCATTTTCAATTATAGAAAAATTATCCCCACCCCCTTCAACTAGCCTCTTCATTTATAGATATTTCATCTATGTTTCTACAGTGGATTATTATGATCTTCTTTTCAGGATCATAAGTACTTTCATCTTGGATCTTCAAGAGTTTTAAGTACTTTACTCTTGTTAAAACATAAAACGTTGCAGGTAAACTACCCCGTCTCCTTAGCCAATCTTTACAAAAATCAATAAGCCTTGAGTCATGTACAACTCAGGCACATATGCAAAATATTATTTGATATGTTTGAATTTACGGTAGTTATCGTTTGTCATAGAAAAATTACTCTTGTTAAAACATAAAACGTTGCAGGTAAACTAGCCCTTTCCCTTAACCGGTCTTTACCAAAAGCAATAGGCCTTGAGTCCCCTAAAATTCAGGGACGTATGCAGAAAATTATTTGATTCTGTTTGAATTTGCGCCTGTTATCGTTTACCATAGAACAAATTCTACACAGACACAGACAGACTCACACACACAGACACTTTTCGAAAAATGACTTTTCTTTGTGTTTTGAGGGTAGTACAATCAGAATCAGCCCTTATCTCGACCACGATTATTTCGCCATCACCATACTTCCATTTCCTTATGGAACATGGAAGTAAACAATAACGCATAATTATGTTCGCCGTTTAAATATCGTTATGGAGAACCATAAACGTCTGGTTTTGTAGAAAACATTGGATCAAGCCCAAACAGCCCAGGAAGGAATCTTAACAACATACTACTTCTTTGTTGCCGATAACGTAGTACACATGACATATAAATAAAAATTATCCCCACCCCCTTCAACTATCATTTTCATTTATAGCAAATACCCCCACTTCGTCTAACTAGCCTCTTCATTTATAGATATTTCATCTACGTTTCTACAGTGGATTATTATGATCTTCTTATCACGATACTTTATTTATCAAAATTAAGTACTTTACTCTTCTTAAAACATAAAACCTTGCAGGTAAACTACCCCTTCCCATAAGCCAATCTTTACAAAAATCAATAAGTCATGTACAACTCAGGCACATATGCAAAAAATTATTTGATTATGTTTGAATTTACGGCAGTTATCGTTTATCATAGAAAAATTACTCTTGTTAAAACATAAAACGTTGCAAGTAAACTACCCCTTTCCCTTAACCGATCTTCACCAAAATCAACAAGCCTTGAGTCCTTTACAATTCAGGAATGTGTGCAAAACATTATTTGATTATGTTTGACTTTACGGCAGTTATCTTTCGTCATAGAGAAAATTACCCTTGTTTAAACATAAAACGTTGCAGGTAAACTATCCCTTTCTCTTAACCGAGCTTCACCAAAATCAAAAGGCCTTGTGTTCTCTGCAATTCAGGGATGTATGCAAAAACTTATTGATTCGGTATGAATTTACGGCAGTTATTGTTGGTCAGAGGTAAAATTACCCTTGTTTAAACATAAAACGTTGCAGGTAAACTAGCCCTTCCCCTTAACCGATGGTTACAAAAATCAATAAGCCTTGATTCCTGTACAACTCAGGCAGATATGCAAAAATTATTTGATTATGTTTGAATTTACGGCAGTTATCGTTTGTCATAGAAAAAATTACCCTTGTTAAAACATAAAATGTTGCAGGTAAACTACCCCTTTCCCTTAACCGGTCTTCACCAAAGTCAATAGGCCTTGAGTCCTCTACAATTCAGGGACGTATGCAAAATTATTTGATTCTGTTTGAATGTGCGGTAGTTATCGTTCGTCATAGAAAAAATTACTCTTGTTAAAACATAAAACGTTGCAGGTAAACTAGCCCTTTCCCTTAACCGGTCTTTACCGAAAAGCAATAGGCCTTGAGTCCCCTACAATTCAGGAACGTATGCAAAAAATTATTTGATTCTGTTTGAATTTGCGCCTGTTATCGTTTACCATAGAAAAAATTCTACACAGACACAGCCAGACTCACACACACAGACACTTTTCGAAAAATGACTTTTCTTCGTGTTTTGAGGGTAGTACAATCAGAATCAGCCCTTCTCTCGAACACGATTTTTTTCGCCATTACCATACTTCCATTTCCTTATGGAACATGGAAGTAAACAATAACGCATAATTATGTTCGCCGATTAAATATCGTTATGGAGAACCATAAACGTCTGGTTTTGTAGAAAACATTGGATCAAGCCCAAACAGCCCAGGAAGGAATCTTAACAACATACTACTTCTTTGTTGCCGACAACGTAGTACACATGACATATAAATAAAAATTATCCCCACCCCTTCAACTATCATTTTCATTTATAGAAAATGCCCCCACTTCGTCTAACTAGCCTCTTCATTTATAGATATTTCATCTACGTTTCTACAGTGGATTATTATGATCTTCTTATCACGATACTTTATTTATCAAAATTAAGTACTTTACTCTTCTTAAAACATAAAACCGTGCAGGTAAAATACCCCTTCCCATAAGCCAATCTTTACAAAAATCAATAAGTCATGTACAACTCAGGCACATATGCAAAAAATTATTTGATTATGTTTGAATTTACGGCAGTTATCGTTTATCATAGAAAAATTACTCTTGTTAAAACATAAAACGTTGCAAGTAAACTACCCCTTTCCCTTAACCGATCTTCACCAAAATCAACAAGCCTTGAGTCCTTTACAATTCAGGAATGTGTGCAAAACATTATTTGATTATGTTTGACTTTACGGCAGTTATCTTTCGTCATAGAGAAAATTACCCTTGTTTAAACATAAAACGTTGCAGGTAAACTATCCCTTTCTCTTAACCGAGCTTCACCAAAATCAAAAGGCCTTGTGTTCTCTGCAATTCAGGGATGTATGCAAAAACTTATTGATTCGGTATGAATTTACGGCAGTTATTGTTCGTCAGAGGTAAAATTACCCTTGTTTAAACATAAAACGTTGCAGGTAAACAACCCCTTTCCCTTAACGATCTTTACCAAAATCAAAATACCTTGAGTTCTCTACAATTCAGGGATGTATGCAAAACGTTATTGATTCTGTTTGAATTTACGGCAGTTATCGTTCGTCATAGAGAAAATTACCCTTGTTAAAACATAAAATGTTGCAGGTAAACTACCCCTTTCTCTTAACCGAGCTTCACCAAAATCAAAAGGCCTTGTGTCCTCTGTAATTCAGGAATGTATGCAGAACATTATTGATTCAGTTTGAATTTACGGCAGTTACCGTTCGTCATACATAAAATTACCCTTCTTTAAACATAAAACGTTGCAGGTAAACTACCCCTTTCTCTCACTCGATCTTTACCAAAATCAAAATAGGCGTGCGGCACACCCCTAAAAAGTCAGTTAGAAACAGCAATATGTGACCACGCATTACTAATGTCTAATTTCAATTTTACTTTATGTTTTTGTGGTCGCTGAATATGAATCCGAAGTTATTTTTTACCTAGGAATGGGGGAACACTGCACAAAATGGCAACGAAGTGAATAAATAGAAAAAATATTTTAACGTTTTTTCCTGTTTGCTATAACTTGCTATATCTTCGGCAGTTCTTGATATTTCTTTTTGAAATTTAACCACTTATTCTTTGAATAAGTTACAGCTTTTCATCTCGAATAGAAAAAAAGATATGCGATTTTGAAGTTCAGTATTGGTTCCGCGGGCGCTCGCTCGCAGCGCGCTCAATCCCGCGGAAGCGCTTGGCGATGTTTTATTGTGACCATTACTACCTTATAAGGTTTCAATAAATTTTTATTCTTTTTCACCTATGGTTTCCGTCACTTTAAATAGTTATTTATACTAACATAAATATATTAATATTAGTAATAATAATAAGATTTAAAATAAAGAAAATTCATTAAATTAAAATTAAATTACTCATTTATTTGAACATTTGATGAAGATTCGTTACAAATTTCTACTTCTAAATTCGTACAAGATTCATTACAGGAACAAACATCACAGCATGTTAAATTAGACTTTATACATGGACACGTTGCAGTCGTACAGACATGCTTTCCAGTGCAGGAACAAAAATATTGTTGCAGTATCTCTATTGCAGTGCACCCTTCGTAATAATCAAAAGTTAAATGTCCATTTACCATCAACCAGCCAAACGTTTGGATATCCTTAGAAATAATTATAGAATGCGTCGCTTGTTTCCATTCGTTAACTTGCCAAAGAACTCTCAAAATGTGTTTAAACATTGCTGGTTTAGACGGAGGAATTTTGTCAATACTCACATTCTTTTCAATTGCTAAATGATACCTTAACGAATTTATATCAGTACGAATAGCTTTTGATTTCTTTTTTGGATCATAAAGATACGATACGAAAATGCTAATGATTTCTTGTGCAGACACTATAGATAAAATAGATAAATCATTTATTTCAGCTAGGAGATTTAGTTCCTCGTCTGACATGATTTTTAAAGCTGCGTAAACTTTACTTTTCCCTATAAAATAAAATGAGGAGGTTGTATCACAACCAGTTAATGCATGCGCAGCTAACAAAGTCGAACACAAGTGATTTTTTAATTTCTGTGCTGCAGCATGTATAGGTATACCTTCTGATATCATTGCGAGCAGTAACTTTTCCGGTGTAAAACCATAGTTTAGGTTTTTTTTTTAAATTCTTAAAATGAGCCAGAAGTAATAAAAATACATCCGTATCAGGAGACTCTACGATGATAAGTTGTTTTTCATTCATTTTGCGCTGGATGCACTGCACATGAAATACCATACGTGTATCTGCATCTATGTGATTACAACGATACTCTGAATCAATTTTTGACCCTTGACCGTTTATAACGAAAGCATCTGTCCGTGGTTCTAAACCACCGGCTAAATATATCTTTTTGTATGGGTTCTGTATCATGACGTTGCAGTGAGGTAATTGTTCTTCCAGGTATTTACATAGAAAGTTAGTTAAATTAGACTTATTTTTATTATTTGAGAGGATTTTTTTAAGTCCTTCAATAACCCATTTCCGTGGATATTAAAAGATTTACCTCCAGCGCCATATCTACGGTTTCTTTCCTCTTGCTTGGGGTTTGGTGAATCGTCATCGTAACGATCGAACACTATATGCAATTGATTAACAGTTTTTAAGCGATGAATAATTCCTTGCAAAATTGTATTTCCTAAACTATTAAAGTCAGTAAAAGACTTGGAAGAAAGAGCTTGCAATTCAGCCATACCATCGATCACAATTATACCAGGCTCTTCTGATACAGGTAACTGAGTGGTAATTTCTGATGTAACATCTCGCTCTATAGCATGCATAAATTCTGACTTGGTTGTTGTTCTTCTACATCCATCGAGTTGAAAGAGGGACGATGGTACGGCTGTTAGAGGAGTACTTAGAATCAATTTCAAATCAACATCTTTTCTATTATGAGAAATAGCTAAAGCTCTTTGATAAACAATTTCAGGTGATATAATCTTTTTCAATGTCTGTCCATTAATTTTAATAGCAGTTTTTATTTTAGAATCACTAAAGGTTGAAATAGCGACTTGGCTAATAGGATCATAAAATCCTTTGCGATTTTGAGTGCTATTGTCTAATCGAATCGACACGAAATCTAAAACTTTTTCCTGACCTTTGGTTCGAAAATTAGATAAATATGCGTGGATTTCTTGAGATGCGATGAGTCCACTGCCTATATTTACAATAGAATCGCTTTGCAGTGATGACGAAAATGGATCTTGCATATGACTTTTGACGTAATCTAATATCATATTACAATGTTCTTCATCTTTTAAAATTTCGTGTTTCCGCTCACCTTCATGTTTATAATCTAAATCCATATCGTTTGTATAACCACTACGAGTTTTCATTACAGCCGAGTAAGCACCTAGTACATTTCGCGTAACTGCCCATCGTAGAACAGTCGAGTCTTTTCGTGTCAAACCAATTATACCACCATCACCTTTCGTATCTTTAATAACCGACATTTCCACAGCCATGTCACTCCATATGCCCCTGAAAGGTCCTGGTGTTCAAACTCATTCTCTACTTCTTTAGGTAATTTAAGCAACATTTCCAACACATAAAATGGACACCAACGAGCATAATTTTCCTTATTACAAGCAAACTAATATGGCAACATAGCAGCTTGAGAGGATAAATCTAATTTCCAGTCGCCTTCTCGCTGTGCTCTGATAAATTGTAATAACAATTGAAGAGCTTGTAAGCATTCATCCCAAAATCGAAATGTTGGTGGTTCTGAACTTTTTAATTCTCGGAATTCATACAAAAGAGTAACAAATGAAGTGTTCAAATTTTTCGTTAAATTTTCTAGAGAATCTTTTGAAGATTTTTTATCAGAATAACTTGCATAGAACTCTGTATACATCTTATTTATATTTTTTAGTAACTCATCATTTTTTCCAGCCAACCACTCAAAAAAGTTTATGTACAACAAATGCAAAAGTACTTCATAGCAAAGCGTTAAACCCCGCACAGAACGATGAAATTGTTTTCCATTTAACATTTGGTCAACTGTATTAACAGCGTACAGTTTCATACGCAAGAGGTATGAAAGCCACCCATGCGAAGCACAAGATTTGGAAACTCATGTTGACGATCGAATTTCACATATTGAGCAATAGTATAAAGTTGCTGATCGAATGTGTGAACGCTGTAAGTTTGACTGCAAGCTTCCATCAATTGTTGGCCTTTCCTTAACGTGGTGTAAACTGTACTTAAGTCACTTGGCTTAGCATTAATAGCAGGAACATAAAACACATTTGTAAAGGTACTCGTAGAATCGGCAAAATGGGTATTAAATGAAACCCAAGAAGGAATGATTTGTTCATTTTTGTTTAAATTGCCTTTAGAAAAAATCCCTCTCGAAATGTTTCTCAACAGTGCCCAAGAAAGATCTGTAACATATAAATCACCAACTCTTTCTTTAAAATTGTTTTTTAATGCAGCCACAGGTTTAGTGAATGCAGGTGGTTGGGGGGTCATAGTCGGTTTCTGATAAAATAATACTTCGAATGAACTCTTGTAGTGATTATCAAGCGAACGTTTAGCTCTGTTTCGTGGTATTTTTTCGGTTTCTATACATACTCTCTTATTCTGAACTTGAAAAATAATTCTCGCCATGGCGTGGTAAGTATTTTTCCCATCAAGAGTTTGTGTATTTATGTCGACATTATCATCCCCTTCTTGTATAAATTGTCCACCATTTTCTTTCGAAATAAGCCCAGAAGGTATGTAAACATTTTTACTTTTTTCCAACTCTTTTTCAGCTGCCAATGTTAAAAAACACCTGAGATCATCATTCGAACAGCAAAATCCATAAGTGTTCAAAATGTCTATTAGCGATTTTTTACCGAACATATGATGCAGTTGTAAAGTTAATCCAAAATGAAAAGGAGGAATAATCGTATTATTACCTTTTCGCCTTGAGCAATATATTAAACATTCTGAAATACTAAGAGTTCGCCGCAATAGTGTTTCGTATTTTTTAACGTCTGAAACTACTAGACATTGATTGAATAATTCTTCATCGATTATCCAGCAGATCAATTTTTTTAACGATTCTGGTACAAAACTTTTTGAATGTTTTATCGAAACCTCGTTTGCTAGCCACAATGTTTCAGTGCGCGGAATTTCATTGATATCTTTCCGGAGAGTTCTTGCAGCCTGATGTAATATAACGTTATCGTCAATAAGATTTTTGTCCTGATCATACAACTTTTCTGTTGAATTTAGTGTACTATCGATTAACTTGTGAAATAAGTACAAGATCGAAAATTTGGATGAGCATACAATATCGGGTTTTCCAGGATAAGAATAGAAATTCAATTTGTATTCAGTAACTTCCTGAAGTTTTAATTTTATAAAGCCTGATTTAACATTAAGAAGCTCTTCAGCCGTTTTAAACCCTGACTCAACCAATGTATTTCTAAATTTTTTGCAAATCTCAGATAGAAAAAAAAATTGGCCAACTTCAAATTTTTCTTTGTAAAAAAGTACAGTGTCATGGGCAATTTTTTCGAATGGAATACTTACAGACGCTTCTTTGTTGCGATTTAAAAAACTTTGGGTAGCATACTCATTTTTGTAATTTTGATAACAAATAGCATGATATCGCGCCCCTTTATCATATAAATCTACTGCACAATCTAATAAATTTTTAATATCCTTATCATTTCGTATATTAGCTGAAAAAAGTATTTTTTGTTTGATATTATCACTATTGTTCTTCGACGCGATTGAATGTTTATAATTTTTTTTTTAGATTTTCTGCTTCGCCACAAATAAAACACAAGCTTGACCAATCAAAAGTTGATTTTTGTAAGATACACGACCGACGAAAAATCTTGGTAATCAGCACTTTTCTTACTTTTAGGAGCCATGATCCTCAAGATAAAATCTAATAAGACATGCAAAAAAGACCTATTTTATATTGTCCCATTCAATTAGTTACTAATTAAAGCTTTGTAAACAAAAATACTTACCCAAAAGTAAAAAAATGTATAAAAAAGTAATCCTTTTAACACAGTAATCCTTTTATTGTAGTGACTACTTCGCAAGCAACAAATCTCAAAGTGAATTATTGTTGGTAACAGAAGTCGTGAATAAACAAGTTTCTGCATGTTTCTACCAAGTACCAACTTCAAATACAAACGTTTGAACATCGCTCGAAAAAAGCGCGACAAATTTAAATTATTTAACAAAAATATTACAAGTGTTGTAAAACGGTAATCGCAACGACATATGTAAATATAACTATTATTAATTTATATTAATTTAAAATATATTTTATCAACATCATGGAATAATAAACATAAGTAAGATATTTTATAATATTTTTCCCTTATAATTCGAATATATAAATTGTGATGCTTTACATATTTATACTTAGTTGAGTTCTTTAATTATATTGATTATTAATATGAATTATTACTTTACCTGAAGGAAACTATAGGTGAAAAATAATAAAAATTTATTCAAACCTTAAGATAGTGATGGTCGCAATAAAACATCGCCAAGCGCCTGCCGCGGAACCGATACTGAAATTCAAAATCGCATATCTTTTTTTCTATTCGAGATGAAAAGCTGTAACTTTCCAGAAAACTTCCTTAGGTATGATACTTTAATACCTAATAGTTAGATTTTAGAACTTTGAAACTTTGTCACTCAATTTTTGCGGCCGAATGAAATGATCCACAAAACCACGCGGAAAATGTTTGAAAATTTACTTTTCAACAAAGACAAGCTTTACAGACTTTTAACATATCGCGTTTTAATGTTAATACTTCAAAGAATTAGTGGTTAAAATTTCAAAAAGAAATATCATGAACTGCCGAAGATATAGCAAGTTAAACAGGAAAAAACGTTAAAATATTTTTTTCTATTTATTCACTTCGTTGCCATTTTGTGCAGTGTTCCCCCATTCCTAGGTAAAAAATAACCTCGGATTCATATTCAGCGACCTCAAAAACATAAAGTAAAACTAAACTTAGAGATTAGTAATACTTTGGTCACTATAGACTCATTTTCAGGGGGTGTGCCGCTTGCCTAAAATACCTTGTGTTCTCTGCAATTCAGGAATGTATGCAACAAATTATTGATTCAGTATGAATTTACGGCAGTTATCGTTCGTCATAGAGAAAATTACCCTTGTTAAAACATAAAACGTTGCAGGTAAACTACCCCTTTCTCTTAACCGAGCTTCACTAAAATCAAAAGGCCTTGTGTTCTCTGCAATTCAGGGATGTATGCAAAAACTTATTTGATTATGAACTTATTTGAATTTACGCCGTTATCGTTTGTCATAGAAAAATTACTCTTCTTAAAACATAAAACGTTGCAGGTAAACTACCCCTTTCCTTTAACCGATCTTTACCAAATTCAAATGGCCTTGAGTACTCTACAATTCAGACCCATATACAAAACATTATTTGATTCTGTTGGAATTTGCGGCTGTTATCGTTTGCCATAGAAAACATTCTACACAAAAACATAGACAGACAGACAGATAGACACACAGACACTTTTCGGAAAATGACTTTTATCATGTTTTGAGGGTAGTACAATCAGAATCAGCCGTTATCTCGAACACGATTTTTTTCGCCATGACCATACCTTCCATTTCCTTATGGAATTTATTCTCACTAAAACGTTTGCTAAACTCAATCTCAGCAGCGATTATTTCTGTCTTGATGCGTTTACGTTTACATATAAAATTTCTAGACTGTGGGGAACTGAAAGTGTGGAAGCGTTTCGTTTTTCGATGACGATTTTTGTGGAATGACCCCCAGCATAAAAACATTATCATGTTAAAAAAACGTTGTTGACGCGAGGAGTACGATTGTAAATTCTGGATTGTGCAATGTCAGTTATTGTGTGTTGCGATTACACCAAGTTTGAGCAGTGTTGACAAAATTATATAGTACGTCTTGGTACATCGTGTCAAACATCTGCCTTATTTAGGTAATAAATTAGTACTTGTATAATAATCGGAGCCAGTTATAAATACTTTGGCTCTATTTCTAAATTCCCATGTATAAATGTTTGCATTTAGAGTCCGCCATTTTTAAATAATATTAACGTTAAATACAACTGCAATCTAACCAACCAAAGCTAACATAACCTAATCAAACTTAGTTCTACTTCAAAGATTAATTTCTTCACTTGAAAGTAATTGCACTTTTACCTGTATTTCGCCTCTACTGGATCCAACATTTTCTTAAACTGGCCTTTTTTATTATTCGCCACAAAAATTTACAAAAGTAAATGTGTTTTTATGATGTCGAGCTGTTTGGCGGTCCACATGCTGTTTCGTATATTAAATTATATCAGTTTGGTACAAAACCGTGTCATGACGGTTCCGACATTTTTGTGTAATCGCTTCTGTTTTTTAGTAAGCAGATCCTAAATATTCATAGTGGAAAACGCTGCCGTGCAACAAATATAATCGAACAAATGATAGTAATGTGGCAATAACCCACAATGTGAACCATTATGTAGCCAAAATAAAAACAGACCTGCGGCGTCTTAAAACTAGGCCTACAAGTCTATGCTCTTACATGAGTTCTTGAATATTTTCGTTTCAAATTATTTAGTTTCTTTAGTGACATCAGAAGTATAAATAAAAACTTAGTTATTTATTTGTGTATTTACGTAAATGAAAGTGTTAGCCTATTTACTGTAGTAGTTGGAGCTGGTTACCTAGACAAGTATCACGTTAAACTGAAGTTACTTTGATCTACTTGTGTTTCTAGTTTTGGTTTACCACAAATTATTGTGGACGACTATGAGTAGCGTTCCGTTTGTAGTCATCTGTACTTTAAGTACTATAGGGATACTGCCACTGCATTCCTCTCAACAAAATGTTTTCATGTAATGTGACGCCGGAGAATAACTTTCTTATGTGGCTCACGCAAATTATACGACACTCATTAAGCTTCAAAGAAGAGACTAACTACAGTTTCTCTGATTTTCGTTAGGTTATTTGAAGCATGCACTGCTTGTAATAACAAAGCATTCGAAACAGAAATGAAGATAAATTCTTGTTGTCTTTTGCCTTCGTACGTATACGGTGTTGTCACTGCGGCCGACAATTATTCGAGTGACGTTAATTATGTATTCAGTACTAACTTTATTCTGAATGGTATACAGAATGGTGGAAAAAGGAACCACATTAAACAAATTCATATTGTAGTAGACCTACGTATATAAATATTCAATAAAGATTCTGCAAACAGCAAATATGTAAAAAAAATCAAAAATAATAAATTATATAATTTATAAATTAAATATTTTGCTATTGAAAGAGAAACGATTTATTTAAAATGTTGAAGGGTCGGAAATCCACGACTCTACCAGCTCATTGACCAAATAAGAAAATGTAGGAAAACTATATAAGAATAAAGACAGTACGGAAACAAGGACATAACATAGTCCAATAAAATAACGCCTCAACCTAAAATGTTAAGTGTTTGTGGTTTTGTTTAGAATAAATATCCGATAGGTCGAAAACAATAGAGAAAAATATTAACTCTATATTCTAAATTAACTACATTCACATACAAATTAATCAAACAATTTAAAACCGTTTACCAAATGGTAAAAGCTTAAGAGCATGATGTCTTTCAGCCGCCAGCTAAACGCAACATTTGAGTAAAAGAAACAATCAGTCACTCAGTAACCATAATAATGTTGCGTTTAGCTGGCGGCTGAAAGACATTATCATGCTCTTAAGCTTTTACCATTTGGTAAACGGTACTGTTTTTTCACAAGGGGGGTTAACCCCTAAAATCCTCATTCGCTGTGCAATTCTAAACTAACATAACTATTAATAATTACTGATGGCATAATCATAAAGAGTATAAGTGCACTTTTGTTCGAAATAACCTATCTACAGCTATGCAGTGTTGTTTGCTTGTTAGGTCTTTAATCTGCGACGACGTTACCATGTTAGCGGTCGCGGTTTTAGTTAACGATTCCCAGCTGGTAAATTGTGCTAACACTTGATTTTAAACTTTCAGGACGCTTTATAAATCTGGTTTAATTGTTTGCAGTGATATTATTTTTAACACATAATATATATACTGTATAATATATCATGTCAAAAAAAAATTGTGATAAATATTTAAAAGATTATTGCACTTGTCAATGTATTGAATCACTAGTATAACACAACATCATATTTAATATAATTAGGTCGCTGTGTCAAGGAAACTTCAAGCTGTCTCAGCTGCTACGGCACTGACACCTCATTACATGTGTCGACACGTTATAATACATTTCAAGTAAGAGGAGTGAACTAAAATTAATTTACTTCGTTACGGCAGTAAAATAAAACATAATTATTGAAATGAATAATTAAAATAATATTATAATTATAACACTATTATAGTGTTTATAACACAATGTATTAATTACAGTGACATCTTAACTATAATACGAATTATCTTTCTATAATTTATACTGATCTTAGAAATAATATTACCTTAGGTAAAATCTCACAAGTCATATTCAGTGTCACATAATTTACTGAATGGCATTGCATTGTGACGGGTTGTAATGTTAATGACAAAATTGTGCTTTCCCACGCGCGCTAAGTTCTAAAAAGCGTATTTTTATGAACTTGCATTCTGAGAAATGTGTACTTCAGGTTAAAACGTGTTTCAGTTTTTGGGTGGAACTCAGATCCTTTCGCCAACGTTTTAAATCCGGTAAGATACAATGAAAATAGCCTAAATGTTGCAAAACTAGTTTTGTACTCCACATGTAATTTGGGATTCGAATCGGGTTCGCTTAATTCAGTAATTTACAAAAATATTAAAATACCTTTGCGTGCATAATCTATATATTAATACGTGAAGAGAAAACTTTGTACCCCTTTTTAAGCATATTGCGCGCACGGAGGAATGTGAGATTTGGCATAGTTAAAGTTTATATGGAGAAGGAGTGCAGAAAGCTAAAATTTATATATAATATGTGTTACAAATACATTAAATTAAATAAAATAAAACATTCATTTGCACTTCAAAATCCATTTAAACTTTTTCAAACAATGGTAATTGTTAAAAATAAAATAATTTTGTTGCCAGGCAACAATAGTCTGTGGAGTGTATGTCAAGGCAAAAAAGCGTTTATTTTATATTTTGTATATTAGATATCTGTGTTTTATATATTAATGTGCAGTTGAAAGTGAAATACAGCTTGCTTAATACTGACAGATTGACTGAATGAGCTGTGAATTTTGTGCGATTTGAAATGTTCCTTTTTCAATAGTCTGTGGAGTGTATGTCAAGGTAAAAAAGCGTTTATTTTATATTTTGTATATTAGATATCTGTCTTTTATATATTAATGTGCAGTTGAAAGTGAAATACAGCTTGCTTAATATACACCCGTTGCAAAAGGAAAATTTTGTAACAGCAATTTGAATTGACTTACTCTCGCCTAATTATTATTGGTGGTTTCAAAAAAGTGAGTACATTTTATTATTTTTAAATTAAACCCTGCCTAATCTTAGTTTCAGTAATTTCATTACATGTTTTTTTTTACATTCAGATATTCGCACCTACTTCCATTATGCCTCGACATAGAACATTGACGGGTCGGAGTGAGAGACAAAGAAGAAGGAATATATTATTCGCGTGAAAGTTAAAATGATAATAGACCAAATGCAAATTTAAATAGTGTAAATAGTATAACATTGACGGGTCGGAGTGAGAGACAAAGAAGAAGGAATATATATTCGCGTAAAAGTCAAAATGATAATAGACCAAATGCAAATTTAAATAGTGTAAATAGTATACAAAATGATGAAATTATTTTGAGGGATACATTTAAATGCGCACTGAATGTCATTCTAAGAAATTTTAATACTTTTGATTGTGGATTAATGCATTTACAATGCAGGTTTTGCAATGCAAAACATTTCGAATCTGAGGTCACTTTAGGTGAAAGGACTGCATTCACTTCATGTTGTCATAAGGGTAAAGCAATATTACCGGCCTTAAGTCAAAATGAATACTTTAAATCATTGTATGATGGACTTACTTCAAATGAACCTTCAATAAAAAGGAAGTCAAAAAATTATTTTGAAAACATTCGTAAATACAATTCATCATTTGCTATGGTTAGCTCAGAAGCTAAAATTTCGGATACAGTTACGCGTGGAGTGTATCATTTTAAAATACATGATGTTTTTTATCACAGATCAGGTCCAATGACTGCTGGATATGGTCGCTCACCATGTTATGCGCAATTATATTTTTATGATGTTGACACTGCTGTCAATTATAGATTACGTGAACACTATAATCAAACATGCAATAACAATATAATGCGCGAAATCTCTCTTGAATTGGAACGCATTAATCCTTTCGTTCGGTCATTCATTGCAATGAAAGATCATTGTCAGAGAGTTGAAAATCAAAATAAAGAAATTTGTATGCTCATTAAAGTAAATCGTGATTTAGATCTACGCCGTTATAAAGATGCAGTTCAAACTGATGTAGCAGTAATATTTAGTACAGTTGATGGTGACCCACCCTTTGAACGAAATATGGTTTCGTTTTCAAAAGGTAATGGTACCATTAAAAATATCTCTGTTTTGGATTCATCATTGGACCCTTTAGCGTATCCATTACTTTTTCCAAATGGTGATACTGGGTGGCATATCAATATTTCTCATAATGTACCAACTACATCTAATTCAAGAGCGCCCAGTAATAAATTAACCATGCTTCAGTATGCAGCCTATCGACTTGCAATTAGAGAAGATTTTAGCATGTTGCACCATTCACAAAAATTATTTCTGCAGTGGATAGTTGATATGTATGTGAGAGTAGAGGGCACAAGGTTACATTTCATTCGACAAAATCAAACAAGTCTTAGGTCTGAAGTTTACAACAATTTAACAGATTATTTAGAATTGAACCCCTATGCCAATAATGTTGGCCGTAGAGTAATTTTACCATCTTCATTCAATGGATCTCCAAGAAATATGTATCAGAATTATTTAGATGCAATGTCAATTGTACAACATTTCGGAAAGCCTTCTTCGTTTATTACAATGACTTGCAATCCAAGTTGGCCTGAAATAGTTAGCAATATTGGTGTAGGTGAGTCAGCTAATTTTCGACCTGATATTGTTGTGCGTGTATTCAAGTCCAAACTGAAGCATTAATCCACTAAAAAAAATCTTCGGTAAAGTTGAAGCACTCATTTATACAATTGAGTTTCAAAAGAGAGGATTGCCTCATGCTTACATTTTACTCTCTTTAAATGAGCAAGATAAAATTGTTAACGCTACCGATATTGATAAAGTTGTATCTGTGGAGATTCCTAACATTCAAACACATCCTACATTACATGAATATGTTGTAAAACACATGATGCATGGTCCATGCGGTGTACTTAATCCAAATTCTGTATGTATGAGAGATGGAAAATGCACAAAAGATTATCCAAAACGATTTAATGAAATTACATGTGAATCATTAAATGGATATCCATTATACAGATGGCGTGATAATGGTATTAATGCTGAAGTTCGCGGTAGTTGCCTCGACAATCGTTATGTTGTACCATACAATCCGTATTTACTTGCCAAATTTAATTGCCATATAAATGTTGAAGTATGCACTACAGTTAAAAGTGTTAAATACATTTATAAATACGTGTATAAATGCTATGACAGTGCATCTGTTGAATTAGGTTCAGAGAGAAATGAACCAGGTCAAGAAATACAAATTGATGAAGTTAAAAATTTTTTAAATGGCAGTTATGTCGGATCAACTGAAGCTGTATGGCGCATCTATGAATTACCAATGCATTTTCAATCACATGTCATCGTTAGACTTGACATTCATTTACCGCGTAGACAGAATGTTTACTTTCGAGAAGGGCAAGAACGTCAAGCAATTGAAAATGCAAGACAAACAAAATTATTAGCATTTTTTGAATTGAATCGATCAGATCCATCAGCGCATGAATATAAGTATATTGAAATTCCTTTGCATTATGTGTGGGAAGATTCCCGAAAAAAATGGAAGAAGAGAAGGCGTGGAGGTGATAAAATCATTACACGCATATATGTAGTATCACCAAAAGACATCGAACTTTTCCATTTACGATTGCTTTTATTACATGTCTGTGGTCCAAAATCATTTGAGGATGTTAGAACATACAATGGAATTATACACACTTCTTTTGTTGAAGCGTGCCATGCTCGCGGCATTGCTTCAAATGATAATGAATGGCGCGAATGTTTAAATGAAGCAAAAGAATTACATTCACCAAAACAAATGCGAAATTTATTTGGTTACATTTGTGCATTAAATGTGCCAGCCAATGCATTGGCGTTATGGAATGAATTTAAAGTATATCTTAGTGAAGATTTTTTGAGAGATTACAACGAAGAAGTATCCTTTAATACAGCTCTATTAGAAATTGAAGATATTTTGAATGTTCATAATTTGTCATGTCAAGAACAAGGTTTACCAGTTTCCACGTATTCGCAGAGAACAGACGAAGCAAATGCTATTGATCCAATAGAACAAGAGTTTCTGTTTTCTGAGCATTATGAAACTGTAAATATTGAACAGCGTAATCTAATTGATCGTGTGATTCGTGAAGTTTTGCATCATGAAGTTTTGCATCTAATGTTTTTTGTTTAACCGCTCATGCAGGTTGTGGAAAAACATTCACACAAACAGCAATCATTCACAAATTAAATTCGCTTAATCTGCTGCATTGCAACAGCATTCAGTGGCATAGCTTTAACTCTATTACTTGGAGGTAGAACTTTACACAATGTGTTTAAATTGCCTATGCCCATTTTGGAAAATTCTGTAGCAAATATTACCGCAAATAGTAGCTATGGACGTTACATAAATTCATCATCATTGATAATTATTGATGAAATTTCTATGTGCCCACTGCAAGTGTTGAAAATCATAGATAGATTATTGCAGGATCTATGCGATGAAAATGATAAACATAAACCATTTGGAGGGAAAACGATACTTCTGTGCGGTGATTTTCAGCAAATCTTACCAGTTGTCCCACATGGATCACGTGCAATGGATCAACGTTTAATTGAAAATTGTGTCACGAGTTGGCATAAATTTGTTTATTTTCATAAAGTAACGTTTACTCAAAATATGAGAGCCTTACCAAGTGAAATAGAATTTGTCGAATTCTTGAAAAAAATTGGTAATGATGAAGCCCCACAATTCCCTCAGTTTAGTGAAAATATTATTGAAATACCTCAGCAATTAATAGGAGATGAAAATATTATTATTAATGAGGTGTATGGAAATATTTCCGAAAATATACTCTCAGATAACATATTGAAGTCAGTTATTTTAGCACCTAAAAATGATGATTGTACTTTTATTAATACTGATATTAGAGCTCTATAATATAGGTATTCGCACCCGCCATCTTTGCTACGAGACTTTTAAATGTAATGTGGCGGGAGCAATGTAAGCACGCTGTGCGTTGCATTATTTAATGTAAATTATGTATGTAAATATTAATATTTTTACATATCAGGGTTATAACCTTAGTGTACTAATTTGATTTATGTATTATACACGAATATGTATAATAATCATCTCATCTTGTCAGTGAAAACAAGGTTATAAATACTGGTGTTAGAGATATTATTAATGTTATGTAGTATGTTTTGCAGATTGTTGTACTACATCTCATAATCATAATGACTGGTTGTTGTGCTGTAAATTACAAAAATCGAACAGAAACTAATTTTAGAACATTCAAATTTCCGGCAGACCCTATTCGATGTGCAAAATGGATTCAAAATATGAGACGAGACAAATTTATACTAAGCAAGGGAATGCGTCTGTGTGAGGTAAATTTAATGGTTGTTCCTTAAAAGTTTGTGAATGTTAATCATAACGACTAAAAATGTAATACACCTTTGCACTTTTAGGTTCATTTTGAAAGTTCACAGTTTGAACAGGCACGAGTAGATTGTTGGAAAAAACTGAAGCTTAATGCCATACCGACTTTGTTTGACGTACCAAATCCACCTCCTAGGATCGGCCCAGTTCCACACAGATCACTGTACAAGGTGGTTTATTTTTGTAATCCATTAATTATAAATATAATGTTAGACTATAACTAAAGCCCGGATTCACGTGCAATTGCATCTTTTTTTTGCTAGTTCGTAAACGGCCCCAGTGACAAGTTATTTATCCGAATCGGGACGTGTAGGTCATTTTAACATACATTTTATTTTGCACAAAATTGCACGTTTTAGGGGTTACTGCATAAAATTGCACATTCTGTAGTTTTAATGCACAAAATTGCACATTTACCTGTTTTTCGAAAATCAGCTGCGCGATAGCCAAGCGCGAAACACACGCAGATCGTATGATATGTATGTTCTATATGCACTCTAGAACAAAGTTAAACTGTACGCTTTTTATTTGGGTGTAGGAACCACCACTTTTTCAAGGGTGATTGATAAAAAAAAATTAACCCCAGGATCCAATAGAGAATCAAATTCTAAGCAAAAAGTCAGTACGCAACTGTTTTGAAAAATGCGTTGTTTTCGAGTTATTCCAAATCAACATTTTCGATTTTTACCCCCAAAAAACAGAATTTTAGCGTAATTTTTAGCGAATAACTAAACAACGTTTGAGTTTATACTAAAAATGAATAGGACCAAAATTATTCTATACGAAATAGCAAACAAAATGCGTTTTGGCCGGGTTTTAATCCACGAGTTGTTTTCAAGATATGGCCGTGAGAAGTTGTAACTTGCAAATTTTTTGCCTGTACTAACAAAGTTTAACCCTTCCTACTAACCGAGAAAAATACTTTTGACTATAAAAATGTCTAGTGCAATGAAAAATACATTATTGTTAATTTTAATAAAATGTTAAGCTACACTTTTTATTATTAACTTTAACTAAATGTTAAGCAAAAAACCTGAATATAAACTTAATAGTAAGTTAAAAATGTAAATTCGTGTTTATTAAAAATAGTTTTAGTAACTTTATTTGGACTTTTGGACAAATGAAGTTTAGTAAACATTAATTCAACAGCCATCTATTATAAACAGGAATAAAAGTAAAATCTGAGAATATATACCTAACAAAGTGGTAAGTGGTAACGATTGGTACAGTATTTGTTGTTTTTTAAACAAAATTATTCTCGTCTTACTATGGTCTGAATCAGTAAGTTTTAAGATGAAAACTATTATTTCCATATTTTTAAGGACGTGGGACATAATTTCACACTTTGAAATTATATTTTTGGCACGAAAAACTATAATAGTTTATGTAATATCGAAAACAAACTTATACTGCGTCCCATGTATACACAAGCGCCACCATAATATTATGTCAGTCTCGGAACAAAGATGGCGAGTGCGAATACTCCCTTTTATAGATCCTTACTGTTATACTTAATCGAATACCAGGTGAACAGAAAACATATCATAGCTACGATATAAATAATTTGTGATGATGACAATGAAATCAATAACTATCCAGTAGAGTTTTTGAATTCTTTGACTATTAGTGGTTTGCCACCACATAAGTTAGTATTGAAAGTGAATTGCATCGTTTTACTGATCAGAAACTTAAATACAAAGGAAGCATTAGTCAATGGAACAAGAATGCGCATCAAGTGTATGCATCGTAATGCTATTGATTGCGAAGTTTTAACTGGGACCGCACGCAATAAGAGAATTATGATTCCACGTATAAATTTAACACATTCCGGTACTGTTTTACCATTTAACTTTCAAAGAACTCAATTTCCAATTATACCTGCATTTGCGATGACAATAAATAAGTCTCAAGGACAAACATTCGAAAAAATTGGAATTTTATTGAGGCAGCCAGTTTTTACACATGGTCAATTGTACGTCGCAGCAAGTAGAGTTCGATCATTCGATGGTTTGAGATTTTATATTTACGAATATAATGGCCAAGGGCATTTAGCAAATGATGAGAGTTTTTACAAAAAACATCGTTTACACAGAAGTTCTGAATCATTAAATTCACTTTCAAACTATTTTAAGTTCAATGGATAACATTTATTTTTTTAACCGCCCGGTTTTTTTGATTTAATGAAAAATATATGAAAAAATACGAGGCACATATTTTTTATTTCATTTTTTATTTTGTATTAATTTTTTATTTAAATTTTATATAATTTGAAAAAGATAGGCAAAATAACTGTGTAGCCTTGGCGAAACCTGGTCAGTATGGCAATAAAAAAACCCAAGGAAATGTCAAAAAACGCGTTATTGCTTTTTAAATATGGCTTAGCCAAGCTAAACCTCATTTTTCCTATCTTTCATATTTTTAAAATAACTCGAAAATTAATGCATAGAAAAAAAATTAAAAAATTATATAACCTTTGTAGCAGATAATCTTCAAACTGTTTTTGAATTTTGTACCTTACCAAAAATGAAATGTAATCCACTGGAATTGAAAACAATGTATCTTATGCTTCTATGAATGTCAAGTCTCATTTTTATTAGCGTTTATTTGATTCAATAATAACATGAAAAAATTAAAACTGACAATGAATTATGTCAAAAAATAAATACGAATACAAGCTGTAATTGTGTTTTTTTTTCAACTGTTACTAACATTAAATTTTAAATTTCATAGGTATTGCAGGGAATTAAGGCAAACAACACACGCTAATGACGTATTTGTACACGCTCCCAGCTGACGTAATAGAACAAAATTCAAAGAAATTATATGCAATTATTATAGAGGTATACTCTTTGACAAAATAACGTTCAAACTTAAAAATTTAATGAATTACGGTCGGATTTCGACCACTGGGCGACCACTAGTAGTGTTTATTATGCTTTATAGTTTTAATCATAACTTTATAATCATAAACTTAAAAATTATAAATTATTCATTCAATGTAAATAATAAAATAATTATTATATATACTTTATGGCAATTGTACTTACACTGGATCAAGAATTGATCGTTGAAACTGTTCTTGGGAACGTTATTGTATAGTTTGCATGTAGGCATAATAAAACATGTGTTTAAGAAAATTAACAATTGAGAAATTACTTTTGCTTACAAAACTAAACTTTGTGCGCTTTTTACTGCAAATATTTTAGAATAATGGATTTCTTTTATGAGTTACCTGATAATAATATTTTGTACAACTCTTTAAAAATGCCTATCAAATTGCTTTATTGAAGTACTAGTTGTGTCAGTAATATATTTATGAGTTTTCTGTATTGCAACGTGTACTTTTTTAGTTAAAAAAAAATAAAACTTTATACAGTTACGTACGGTCAGACAATATACACTAGTCACAATAGCATTAAAAGTATTTCAGATACACCGAGGAGAGAATTTTCCAATGTGTATGATTTTATATAAAGCACCTAGTGATTAACACAATGGCAAATCCAAACTCAATAATATGAAAACAGACCCTCCTACCACCTATATACTAGAAATGAGTCGGTTATATTTTTAAACTTAAAATTAAATTTTAAATATTCGTTTTTGTTATTTGCACCAGTTTCGTAGAATGCGGACAACAGAATACAGCAATTTGTATTCAGTTCTATCCATCTACTATTATAATTCTACGTCAGAACTTGGGTTGTGTCGTTCTAGATCCTTAGAATACCATAATCTCGATAGTATTTATTGTATATTTAATACCGATTAAATATTAAATATTAGAAACTCGTATACCTGACACAAATTATATGTTCTTTATACAAGAGACGTGAATTTAAATATTTCTTATTATATTTATTGTTAAGGGAGACAATATTGAAATAAATCTTATATCGTATCGTATGATTTGATCGATCCGCTACGGATTGTATCAACGAGAAACACTTTGTGTTGCAAAAGGTATCAGGAGAGCTGATGTATGACGAGGCTGACATCATGAAACACTTAAAATCTTAACATTTAGCACCGTTTCCGACAAGTTCATTATGAGCCTGTACTTAACGAAAGGAAAGTAGTAAGACACTGGCTATGGCTACTTTACGATAAACAGTAAGAGTCCCGGGCGCCATAAAAGTAAGGTGCATTTTTTAGCCCCTATGTCGACTGCAGAAATGAGTAACAGGGATAAAATCTTGGTGTAATAATGGGTGGCTGAAGCTGGCCGCTATGACACACTATCTTCCTCGTATGCCGTACAGCCTACCCTGCCTAACTCCTGTACTGAGTATCCGGTAAACAGGAGACATTATTAATTTACGTAATCACATCAAGGAGAGAAATCATATAGGCTACTTGAAATCACAGTAGAATTGATACCACTTCTTCTCAAGTAGTTATTATGACAAAATTTTAACAAAAGCTGGAGAGTGCTGGAAACATAGTTGAATCCAGTGAAGAGACAACAAAGGATGGGGTGTTAGTTAGTGGCTGCTCGAAAAAGAAGAGATTATTCCAATACGAGTCGCAAACGTCACAAACTAAATCTAAAATAGGCCAGTGGAAAACCAATGTCAGTGGTAGGGAGGTAAAGTGGGTAAAGAGTGGCAATAAAGTTTATGAGTGAAATGAAAAACTATTATCCACTGGAAGACAGTTCATGATAAGTTCAGAATTGGCCCACATTCTGCTCATGAGCTCTTGAAAAAATGTGGCGGCTTATTCGCAATTAAGAATAAAGATATTGCAAACATCAGCCAAACAATCATAACTTACTACCAGCACAATCGCTCAATCAGTAACTTAGAGGAATGCCGTTTGCAAAACGACAGGAAGTTACGGAGCTGACTGAAAGAATGAAGAACCAAAAAGTAATAGAGGAATCGAACACTCCAATGGTTCTAGTCAAGAAGAAGGACGATACGATTTAGGTTGTATCACATATTAAGAGAGGTAATTAGGAATGACAATTGCCCTCGTTTATCAATGGATGACATATGCTCCACATAATACATATGACATATGCATTATGGTTCATAATGGTTTTCACCTTTGACCTAAAAAGTGGTTACTGGCAAGGAAACCACTTGAAGACAAGGAAACCACGTAGGGGGTAATTAATACCATTTGGTCTTACAAATGTACCAGCAAGATTTTAGAGATTAATGGAGATGATCCTTTGAGGAAACTTGTGTAGTTTACTTGGACGATATCATTGTGTTGTGTAAAACGTTCGTCGAACACCTGGCTAACTTGTAGAAGTTGCCTGTCCTATTTGAAAATAATGCCAAAGGAATATAATCTATTTAGGAAGTAAATGAAGTTCTTTGGGGACGTTGTTTATAACAGAGTGAAAGCCGTAAAGAAATTGTCAACTTCTAAAAGCAAAACTAAACTGAGAAGCTTTTAAGGTCTGTACACGAACGGGCGATTGGTTCCAATGTCCGTGACCCTGTCGAAACCATTATCTGAGGTAACATAAAAAAGGCGACAATTCCTTTTAAATTGCAAAGATTATAAATCTTTAATAAACTGAAAGAAGCCCGTTGCTTAGCAGCTGTCTTGGGATATCCGCAATTGCGAGAAAAGTTTTATCTTTGATATGAACGTTAGTGAAAACAGAGTCGGAGGAGTGTTGTCGCAGCGGCAGGATAAGAACGAAAGGATAATTGCTTAATACAGCAAAACCTTCTGTAAAGCAGAACAAAACTACTGTACTATTTACAAATAGTTATTATCTATTTTGAAGATAGTATAGAATTTTCATAGATACCTGTATGGCTAGGAGTTTACTTAGAACAGAGTACTTTGCTTTGCAGTGGCTAAAAACCTGGACTGCAGAGCAGCGAGGTGGATGACATGATTACACAGAAGAGTCCACCGGATGCGGATGCTTAGTCAAGGAGGCCTTGCAAATACCACCGGAAAGTCAAAGAACAGCATATTCAGACTGTAAAAGCCGTTAGAGTGAAGCCAAGAAAATGGTGGAGCAATGAGGCCCTGATATAAAACTAGGTGAAGATCCTAAATTGGTTAAATAAAGAGAAGAAGATATGAGGCCGGCCTGGACTGAAGTAAATTAAGGATAGAAATCCTGCTACAAGAGCTCGAATTTGTAATGGGAGATAGCAGATGGTTTTTCCGAGGTCTTGGATAAGATGCTTCCGATGCAAAGAATAGCGGAGGTCTTGTAGGAGTTGCATAACGGTGGTACCAACAAGGTGCTGGAGAAGGAAAGGTTTTATTGAATGAATTCCCGGGAGGACGTGGACTTGCTGATACGTATGCTGCTAGTAAAGATTCGATGAGACGACTTAGGGGTAAGATGAGGCAATACAGTGTTGGTACCCCATTTGACCGAATTCTTGATGATGTAGAACAGATTAGAAACTCCGAGTGGTCGTGGTAGATACTTCCAAATGGTCATAGGGACTATTTCAAAAAGTGACCGTAAGTGGTAAATCAGAAAGTAGTAACGGTTACTGATCAACTAATGGAAAATTAAGTGATCAGTGATCAGGAAGGAAATGTAAGTCTGATGTACTCCAATAAATATGGAAATTATTAGATAGAAAATCCGATCAAGTCCATTGCACCAGAAACGTGATGGAACGACAGGACGCTGGAAGAATATTTGCCAACGAGACTGAGATATAAAAACGCCAATTACATATCGCTCCGCTATTCACCTGTTGATGATAGACTTCAGCGGGACTGCTATACAGAAGAGACGTTTGCCTCCCCAGCGATCTGTTATTTACTGCACCTCCAGCCAAGCAAAATAATACACTTGAATACTACTGTAATTCAAGTAACACGTACGTGGAACACAAACTAAAATGTCTATACAAAATTCCTCAAAAAAACTTAATCATGTATCCTACTAAAATGACAACCGCGTAATTTGCAATAACGGAAACTAATAATGACGTCGGAGAAAATTTGTGGTTACATCATTCTCACGAGAAGAACTTATTACTTATATAAGGAATACCGATGAAAAACCGAACACTTTCCAAAAACTGAAACAAACATGGAAAGGACCGTGTAAGTGGTGAAGAACGAAGAAGAAGACCGTGTAAGTGCAGGATACCACTTACGTGATACAAAAATCCAGAAATTGTATAAAAGAAGTAACCACACGGTTCGTCTAAATCATACAGGCCGACCGACCCCGACGCCCACAAGGAGAGGTTGATAAAATAAATCAAAAGAAGTGTTGTTTTAAATATTAGATGTACAAAGATTGAAAAGGTACCGGTACCAGTTTTATTTATAAAATTATACTTTTAATAATAGATAAGAAAAAAAGGAAAATAAGAAGGAAAAGAAAACGATTTAGATAATGTAATGTTTATATTTTATAATTGGTAGTCTTGTGTGTGTTTTATTATAAAATAATAAAAGATCTGTGACCAGAGATTTTCTTAACAATATTAATAAAATTCTTGTAACATTATTAATTAATTACGAATTACGTTCATTATAGTTTACGAATTATTAATTCATTCACTAATAATTAAAAGAATATTAATAATTCTATTATTATTAGTGTAATTAGGAGTACGGCAAACACAAAAGAAACAAACGGTTTCTCTTATCATAATTTACAGTCGTTTTCAAATGGACAGCTGTTTGGCTTATACAGTTAGTAATGCAAGCCTGCCAATGCGCTAACACCCCATCCTTCACTCGCTTCAGTGCTAACCGTACTTTTAATATTTTATAGCCATAACTAAATTTTATAATATTGGCACTATACTATAAAACGCTATCAATGTCAGTGGAACTGCCATGATCGTTTCCGAATTCCCTACTATCCTCATCGCCTGAGTTTTATAAATTTATAAAAATGGGCTGTAGTGTCACATCTAAAAAAAAAAACCTTTTCTTGTAGTTTTTGAGCACTTCGTACGTAGATAATGATCTTCCTGTGACATATTGTCAATTTATTCGTTATCAAGTCTTTCTATACCGTTCATTTTAAATTTATCAAGTCTGTCGTAAACTTATGCGTCTACTAAGACTGCACGAAGCTCGATTGGGTTATAGTGGCAGTGATAAGAGGGCATTGATTGAGCTTGTTTAGTTTAGTCCCGTTTCGTGACATAATACGTTTTGCAAGAGATCAGTTGCTAAAAATCGAATATTCTTTTGTTGCATCCATTCTAGTGATATCGTTTGGTTATCTTTTCTAATGAAAGTAATTGAAACTTACTAAAATAACCGAACGAAAGGGGTATTAACCACTATTTTGTGCTTCCTCGTCTAAACAATTTCGGACTGTGTTCAAATGTTTGAACATGATAAACCATGATAATTATTTGGAGACTCACATTAATTCCTACGTGACGGAAATATTGAAATGTTCTGGTTCTTGACTTTAGCCTCAGTATATATTGCCCTAATCGTTAGAATAAATATATTGGATGCAAAATGAAAAAATATTAAAAATATTAGTCCAGGTACATAATAGGTGTAGGTAAATTTTCGATGTAAAAACACAGCCAGACAAGGGTGTACGAGAATCTATTCAGTTTATATGATGCACTGCTGTCGGTTGTTCTAAGAGTTATACAAAAAATTGTAGAATTTGGGCTTTTTTCCTTCCTTTTTCTTTAGAAAAAGTGTGGTATCGATAAGCGTATACTTTCAATAAAGACAGTGGCTTTACACTAGTTTTGAACAGGCTTATAAAGGGAGTTGTATAAAAAAAGTAGCAGAAACGTATAACGTACAGATATTGCATAGCAAACTAATATATGAAAACATTTTCTAACATTCAAAAGGTTATAACCGGAAACTTATGACCGCTGGAATATATAATGTTTGACGTATATGTGTAGTGATTTGTTGCCTTGTAGCCTTATAGGACATTAATGTGAAACTAGAATATATACGTATGCCAAGCCAATTCTTAATCATATACCAGTAAGACTTACGCAATATCGCAGTCACGTAATTCCGGATTGGGCAGCGCTCGGCAGACAAGTCAAAGACGAACAGTTTCTGATTTGGAAACCACTGTAGTCTTATCTAATCCTAATCATAGAATTACCTATAGACACAAAGCTTAGGTTCCTTTATGCAAACAAGTTATCGATCCTTTTCTAAGATTTAAGGGTTTACTTGGTCACCTGATAGTTTACTGCTTCCCAACTCGTTAATTTTGATCACGATAAACATTTTTTTTCAAGACGACTACAAAATTAATCAAAGCGTATTGATTTAATCAGAGACGCTATAAAATTAATTTTCAACGGGTTCGCTCAATTGGATTGGGTAAGACAATTTGTGGCTCTCAGGCAAACGGGAGCTCGAGTTACTCAAGTGTTTAGCAGTTCCTGTGTAAAGAGTAGACATTTAATTAAATTTTGGAAACATAAGTAGGTCTCGTACCGTGTTGACCAGAGTTACAGCAACATAAACATTGACAAGTTTACCTTTAGTCAATGTAAGAATATCTTGATTAGCAGTAACATTGACGACGTAAGCGTTCTCTCAGTGGCATTACTTCGTAGGTGTAGTAAGAACAAGTTAAGCAATACGATATGCTGCACATTAATTACCGTTCCGAAATGTCTTAGTTTCTTATTCTTGAACATTTTATTAAAACTTCATGTAACATTTTGAAGAATGTTATAAAAATCTATTGTGCGTGTAAGTGGTTCTGAGCAACACAGTGATTAAAAATTATAATTTATGGTAACATCACTTCTATATGAAGACAGGCGGTACTACATAAATACTGGGTTTAGTGCAAGATTTTTGGATGAAGTATATCTAGAACGTTAGAGCAAGCTGATAATCAAAAATGTTACGATGCAAACACTGTTACGACACAACTTTTATATTACCATTACAAGTAGTAATAAAATAAATGTATGTTTATTTGAGCGTGTGCATAAGCCAGCAATTAAATATTACAAATTTTACAGTTTGCAGTACTACAATATTAATTATCACAAAACAGTGGCAGCTGTTTACAATAAAGCGATCTCTTAGATCATCAGATGTAAACCGCGATAGTACCACTATGTGGGCAATTTGTATCAGCCAATTCGCAACAACAGGGTGTTTTCACACTTTCTTGGGCGTCTCAACAATTTTTCACGTCCGCTTCCGATACCTCCCATAAATCATGTGACAACACACACGTACTGTTTACTTGCGACACGTACGCGTATAGCAACAACATGACCTCTTGTTCTAAACAAATCTATTACATCTATTATATCTCCAGTTTATTAGTAGATTCGTAAAACGCGCTCCTGACAAGTCAGGCCGCTTCAATTAAAAAAAAGCATTATTATGTATATTATATATACATAATATGCGCTTTCCATTTATTTTGCATCTTTGTGTACATGAAAATATGGCAGAGGGAACTACGGGACAAAGAGAAATGTGCCGTAACAAGTTAATTAATTACCTGTAATAAGATGTCTTTCTTATAATAATAATAATAATAATAGGTATAATAATTGTTATATATAATTATAAATATATATATATATAAAGTACATACATTATAAAAAATATTTTAGTAAGGAATAAATTTGTTTTTTACCAGAATATTTTTATATATTTTCGACATATTTTCACTGTTTTAACAATATCAACTTTCATCTTCAGAATAATGTAAGGTAATGCCTGTGTCAGTGTTATTGTACGATTCTGAAACTTGCGTTTTGGCGAAAAAACATCTAAGTAGGATACAGGCATCGAAGATGAGATTCTTGCGATGTGTTAAAGGCTGCACACGAAGAGACAATCTACAATGAAGACATTCATAAAGAGTTGAACATTTTTAATATCCAAGATCATATTGCAGAGAACAAAGAATAGGATGCAAACCAAAATAGGATGCCAGGTGGCAGATTGCCTAAGGAAGTTTGGCAATACAAGCCTGCTGGACAACGAAGTATAGGAAGACCTGAGAAGCGTTGGTGAAACGGATATATTCCTTTGAGACCGGAACAGGTGATTTGTCTAGTCCCTCTTAGAAGAAGAAAATCTTCAGAATAATATTGTGAGATATAATTTAATTTCTAAAGCTTAAATAAACAAACGTAGGTTAGACAAATAAGTATTAGTAAAACATATAACGATTACATATTCAGAACGCGGAAGCCAATTTCTGACAAAGTTCTTCATCTCGTTTGTTTTTTCTGATCGTGAATTATTCAGATCGTAAGGAACTTTAAACAGCTGGCTTTAACTATAATTGTAAAACCTAAACAAGGAGACATAGAAGATAAGCAAAACACAGTATACAATAACGTGCTATACTTGATTACATTAGTGTACAGTAGTATTTGGATACCGTATTAAAGATAAACGGTGAACTTTGCAATCAGCCCAGATGATATGTGACTGTCAGACAGTGCGCACTGTCTTCGTTAGCTGTGTGTATACGGTGTTTTAATTATGTCATTTTTAACAGTTGTGTTTGTTTTATTCGTCCGTGTGTGTATGTATTTTTAATAATTTCACCGACGACTCCTATATATTAGGAAGAAGTTTTACCTGATGATGGGAATTCAATTCCCGAAACATGTAGTGGAATATTAAACTACAAGATCGCTAACGGATCAGATAAGGTATATTTTAAATTAATTGAACCTTATAAGCGATCTGGAGACTATTTATATGATGAAAATTCAGAACCTTCAAAGATCCAAGTTCTTTTTTTAAAATGTATAAATACATAAACACAATATAAATAATACATTCATTAAAAACCAAATAGAAATTAAAACCAAAAATTATAATGTTTATAAATTCTAAATTTAATTAAACAATAAATAATTAAATAAGTTTATAATAAATAATTAAATATTTATATAATTCCACTAAACACACGCGCGCGCGCGCACGTTTCAACGTACCAGCCGTTTTTAACCATTTAAAATTTGTAAGTAATTTCTTTTTTCTTACATTTATGTATGATGACACTTTATTCTACGGAAATTCATACAAAGTAATGCTTTATTATCAATCATATATTCTTAACTTAAAAATTGTTAGTTTATTAATATACAAGAAACGTATACAAGAAAAACTGTTAGTATATATTTGTTTATGTCTAAAGTATCAAATAGATAAATATTAGTCCTGTAAAAAGTGTGACCTGCAGGTATTTGGAAGGAAGGAAATAAACAGATAAGGCCACATCAATGCGTAGTAATGAATAAGTTAATTAACGACATATCAATCCTTTACTAAGTGTGTATCAGATTAATCGTTATATGAATTTAGTATTCTTCCAGTGGGTATAGTACGGTCGATATACTCGTCATCTCCAAAACTCGGGAACGTCCTGTTGAGTGTTAATAACCATAAAATTTAATAGAAATATTGTGTTAACCGTATAGTTGATCATGAGGAAGACCAGGACGATCTCTGAGAACGACGTCCGAGTCGTCCTTGGGTAGCTAGAATAGGATATTCACAGGAGCATCAGGATAGGCAAAAACTAACTCACATAAAAGGAAGTACAAAATAAAGTCATAACACCATAGGACACTTACACTTGTATCCATCTGCCAACAGTAATTTAAATTACTTATTTAAGTGAACACCTGTGTTGTTATACAGTTAAACAAAATTTTGATCAAGGCTGTATGCCTGAATTTTCGTGTACTGAATAATCACTAATTATTGCGATAAGCAATACAACTTCCTGAATGGCGTTAATGCACTTCCCTTCAATACCAGAAAAGAAATATGATTTATCAATTCCGAAGAAATTTTTCAAGAAAGTTTCCTACTCGAACAGTGGAGTGCATTTCCTACTCCCATTCAGAAAGTCTGTAGGTAGACCCCAGACCCAGATATACAGACCCCACCAGGTCGAGACCCTTTGACCCTTTCCTGCCAGTACCGAAAGGCTGAACACAGTTTGTACCGATCATTAATTCCAATGCAACCGAAGAAAGGTTTACTCTCATCCCAAAATAAGCAGTGACTCGGGGTTTCGGAAAGATGAAGTCATAAACCATCTTAGCTCTCAAAGCCTAAGTCCCGGACTCACCTAACAGGGTCGACTGCAAGGCTATATTATCTCCTCTGACGAATACTAGTCTACTGTTCAGAAAAGAGTTAGGTTTGTGAATAGGGAGGTTCGCCGTGATGTAACAAGCCGCCTCCAGACTGGAGTAGATCGCCTCCGGTTCCCTTTCATGCGAGACACACACATCTTTTTCCCTTTTTGGCCCGAACACATCAATTTCTATACAACCAACAAAGTGCTGGTTCACCGCGGGCCAATGATGTAATTTGTTTGGTAGCGGGATTGTGCAGGCTGTGTGCGGTGGATACCGATTGCATTCGTTGACCGTCAACATTGCTCGGACAGCCACAGTCGGCCCCAAATCTCGTAACCATAATAATAATAATAATAGTAATAACAACAACAACACGATAGCTTACGTTAAATAATTCAACGTAGGTCACAGTTTATTGATAATAACAACGAATACGATGAAGACAATAGACAATGGACGCACAATAGAACACGTTTTAATAAATCAGACAAACAAGTTATCAGCTAAGCGTTTAGGCAATTCTTTCCTGTATCGGTCATTGTCGATAATCGAGATGCAATTTTGTCTATGCAAATAATAAATACAAGTACATTATAATTATACCTTACAATTTGAAAACGAATTACAAGTGACATCAGTATCGCCCAGTAGAGTAGACTAAATATAGTTCAGCTAACAATCTTTTTAAATTTAAATATTATTAAAAACGTATTGGGAACTAATTAAATGTTACGTTGTCCATACTGTTTCAGTTAATTTAAATTAATTTGAGTTATAGAAATAACTATACGGTATTGCTTCCTTCTTAGTATTTAACAAAAATATTAAAAAGGTACGGCGCTGATGCGGCAATTTAAGTACACCTCATTCAACGGAAAACAGCTGAGCCCCGGCAGCGCGCCTCACACTTCCTGTTAAATTTCTGGCTTTTAACAGTGTGTTTGTTGTTCGACTAATGAAAAATGCTCCATCGGCTTACTTTGTACTGTGAGCAACAATTGCCTGTTTGAACAGACAACATTGATACGCAGACCTACTACTATAACAATAACTTAATTCTACGTATTTTTTAAAATGTATGATAGACGTATATTACACATTTTTTCGTATTTCTTTACATGAACTCGTCCGTAACAGATTAACAGACTAATACATTTATTTTCTCCATTTTCCCATACAATAAGCTACTTTCAAACTTCATAAAGTAAGAAATAAATATTAGTCAATTTACAACGCTAGTATTACACAGGTCCTTAACACATTCGTAAAAAAGCGAATGTATTTTCGCTCTCAAAATTGAGTATCATAAAAAGTATTCATACTTTATTTTTAATTTATCTGTGATCGTGTAGAAAACTTTTATTACTTCTGAGAGTATTAAACAGTAAACATATTAAAGTATCTTATGTTTATTTTCTGAATTCTCTAGTAATAGTGAATATTAGTACTGATATTATGAATATTGATGATGAAATTATACCTGTTGCTGCTGCAGTAGCAATAACAGTAGTGTAAGAAATTACCATTTGCATAACACAGATCGTTTGTGCGTAGGCAATATTGTATTGGTCCTACAGCCCCAGTGAGGCAGTGGCATTAGCTATCTTCTTCAAGCCGGAAATTAAAAGGGACGTGTTTCTTTTGTTTGATATGTTACACTGACGGCCCTCTTACGCCTTTCCTGCATCTAAAACAGTCCACAGGAAAAAGAATTGTCTGTCACTTAAACATTCCTACATTATCAAAAAAAAAAACATGAAAGTGTTGTCTCAATTTTGTTTTACATTTTACTCGAACCTATTATATGTGATAACTCTTTCACTTCATGTCAACACAACTTTCCCTCTAAATGATTTATAAAAAATTTGCTTTATATTAAATCCTTAGTAAGTTCATAAATGCTTATTAAAAGAGATTTTATGAAAAATAAAAACACGGGGCGTTTTTCAAATAAATAATTTATGTCAGTAATTAATTAATTTAAATATACCATAGTAATGAAATAACTAAACAACAGCCTGTATATGCAAGTAAATTTATATTAACCTGTAACAAAAAGCTTCACACTCCTGAATCTTGCAAAATTTTGTACAAAAACTGTTATTACTATAGTCTTTGTTGTTGTTATTGTTATTATTATTATTATTTTTTTTTTTTAATTTAGGCCTTATTAAATCGACTGGGAGAGACTTTAAAAGTACGGATTCCTGTGTGACTCTTTATAAATCATTGGTCCGAAGCCATCTAGAATATGTTCCAGTCATATGGAACAGAAGCTAACTCCACTGAGCGAATTCAGAGAAGCTTCTTGCACTGGATGACCAACAAATTCAACTTATTAGGTCGTGATGTGGAGGCTACAAAAGCTCTTGGTCTTCCTTTAACTCTTCACTAGAAGAACTCATAGAAGCCTGCTCTTTTTCCATCAAGTTCTTCTTGGACTTAGTGGATTGCCCATGACCACTGGTTTTAAAGTTCCTCCACTTACACACTTCATGGAAGTTCCAAGTTTATTGGTGGACATGCAGGATTATGTAGCCCAGTTGTGAGATGCATTGAATTTGCCATCCTCTATGTTGACGTACTCGAGTTCTTTGCGACGAAAAGAAGTTTCAGCAGGCAGTAAGGGATAGAATTTTCTGACTGCAGGTCTTTGACTTGTCACATTCATTTTGTGGCCTAACTTGTTAAAGGCGTAATACTTAGAATTTTGTGTCTTTTATTTTTTCTTGTCATAGATGTTTTCTTACTTGACATAATAAATCCCTCAGATTTTCAAGTGTAATATACTAAGGTTCTATGAGCCGTTCTATCCCTTTTTCTCTACTGGGTGTCCTGTCTCAGTTGGTGGATTGGCAGGATGTAGTTGCGTGTGTGACCCCTGTAATAAAAAAAAAAACATGATAGAAATCGTTTGATGTGGCTACTGCTACTTCAGACCGTTGCGAAGATTTGTACTTGCATTCATATAAGAATGTTAGAAGAATATACATTCGTTGGAAAGCTTGAAAATCCGTAGGCCTATATTTTAATAAAATAAATTGAAGAACGTTTTGATATACTAAAAGTTTTCAAAGTTACAAAAAGAATACGTGTAAAGTATGTATGTAAATATAAATTATAATAAATAGTTGAGTTTAAAAGTTATTAACTTTAAAAGTAAATTTTTAATTAATTTTAATAAAAATGTTCATTAAAAAGTTCTTGACGATTGACATTATCATCATCGATACTATTACATAGTTTCTGAGATATTGTCATGCTTATTCTAGGGCTGCATGAGAGTCTACATGATAAACATGTCCCAAAGACGAATGATTTTTTAACTACAGCTGTTATAATTTTTTGATTTAGTTGCAGTTTTGGTAAATTCGTTTCCTGGTTTCTGTTTACAAGATCTGTTGTCATTGTCAACAGTATTGCTTCCAAAAAGTGTAATTCGCGAATCTTCTTGGGTTCACCAGCAAGTGGGCCGTATTGCAATAGCTCTCTTTCAGCTTTATTGATCATACGATTTGCTGGATACGTAATGTCAATAAAAAATAAATTTTTGTATTTTTCAGATCTTGCATAACTGCATCTGGGTTGATTTCTGTGTCGCTTTGCCCGTATTCACATTGGCAAATAGTTATTGTTGTTTTATTACTACTACTACTACTACTACTACTACTACTACTACTACTACTAATACTACTATTGTTGTTGTTGTTATTATTATTATCTTCACCATCGTCATTTAAAACCGCTACCAGTACATAGCAAATGTGTGTTATTTCAATTACATATAAACTTATATAAATATTAAAAGTAGTATACATTAAAGAACAAAATTTAGCGAGTTACAGAATGATGTTTGTATTCATAGTCCTGTAGAGGCGACTGAGGAGAAACTGTAATTTTCGGTTTTATTACTTGGACAGAGTACAGTGATGGATTATCTTACCTCTCGCAGGTTACGCATCTGGTTCCTACGATATAAGAATTTGCAGCGGTTATTTATTCGTTAACAAACTCCGGAGATAATTATTTTATTCCAACAATGTAAACTGGGAAAGTTAAAACTCAACTTCGCTTTCACATTCATGCACCCTTTTTCGTGTTAATCACTTTTAAGGTCACAAAAGTTCACATCAATTATTCATACTTCTCTAAAATATAAAATAGTAAAATAGTTTTTTTACGCGAGAAAAATCTAACGATGTTTTAGTTACTGAGTTAGTCCTGTTGTATTCTTTAGGGCTGATTATTGTGTTTCATTGTACGAGCTGTTTTCTGTATGTTTTGATGAAAATTTGTATGTACCGTCTGACTCATTATTAACCAGTTATGGGTAATAAAATTCTGAATGGTTTTAAATGTATTATATCTTAAATAACGATATTTTAAAGTATCTGTGTTAAAGGCATTACTTAAAATCTAACACAGATTTTGTTTTGAAACAGTTTGGCTTAAACTCGGGATGTAACTTTTTTCATATCCACCTTTCCAAACGGTCCACTGTGCGAAGAGTGTTGAGTGCTGTTGCGAAGAGTATGAGTCTGCGCTAGTATAATTTTATGAGTAACGTATGACATGTAAGTATTGTTGCAACAGAGCAGGACCGTTCATTCATATCCAAACAGTGGTAGTGAGCGCCCCAGTGCCACTGATCAAGCGCCAGCGAACGGTACGTTAATTTTCAAAACAGATAAAGCTATATTAGAAATTTGTTTTTTCTGTTTTGTGTCTATAAGGTACCTGACCTTAATTAGATACATTAATGTTGTATAAAGACGTTTCGTGTGACGAGTGATTTTTAATGTCACCCTTTGTTTGCGTCAGTTTGTAACAGAAACGTGTAAGTCCCGTATTTGTCCTTACCTTACGCCCCACTGTTGGGATCGTCACTTTGTAACTCGCCGTTTTACTGGTGTGTGTTTAATTATTATTGAATGTTATTAAATTATTTAATAGTGTGTAGCTGCCGTTTTATACCTCGTCTCAATACTTATTAGTCCTTAAGGAATGGAAGTATGGTGATGGCAAAAAAAATCGTGTTCGAGATTATTGCAGATTCTGATTCTACTACACTCAAAACATGAAAAAAAGTCGTTTTCCGAAAAGTGTCTGTGTGTGTGTCTGTCTGTGTGTCTGTCTGTGTGTCTGTGTGTCTGTCTGTAGATTTTTTTTCTATGGCAAACGATAACTGCCGCAAATTCAAACAGAATCAAATAATTTTTTGCATACAGCCTTGATTTGTAGAGTACTCACGACCTATTGTTTTTGGTGAAGATCGGTTGAGGGAAAGGGGTAGTTTACCTGCAACGGTTTTTTTTTATCAAGGGAAATTTTTTTTTTTTGGCAAACGATAACAGCCGCAAATTCAAACAGAATCAAATAATGTTTCGCATACAGCCCTGAATTGTAGAGTTCTCAAGACCTATTGTTTTTGGTGAAGATCGGTTAAGGGAAAGGGGTAGTTTACCTGTAACGTTTTATGTTTTAACAAGGGTATTTCCTATGGCAAACGATAACAGCCGCAAATTCAAACAGAATCAAAAGATTATTTGCATACAGCCCTAAATTGTAGAGTTCTCAAGACCTATTGTTTTTGGTGAAGATCGGTTAAGGGAAAGGGGTAGTTTACCTACAACGTTTTTTTAACAAGGGTTTTTTCTATGGCAAACGATAACAGCCGCAAATTCAAACAGAATCAAATAATTTTCTGCATACAGCCCTGATTTGTAGAGTACTCAAGACTTATTGTTTTTGGTGAAGATCGGTTGAGGGGAAGGGGTAGTTTACCTGCAACGTTTTTTATCAAGCGTATTTTCTATGGCAAACGATAACAGCCGCAAATTCAAACAGAATCAAATAATGTTTTGCATACGTCAGTGAATTGTAGAGAACTCAAGGCCTTTAGATTTTGGTGAAGATCGGTTAAGGGGAAGGGGTAGTTTACCTGCAACCTTTTGCGTTTTAACAAGAGTAAAGTACTTGAAAAATTATTTAAACTTTTTGAAACAATGGTAATTGTTGAAAATAAAATAATTTTGTTGCCAGGTAACAAAAATAAAGTCATATTGATTATAAAATATAAATATTTACAACAAGAAAAGAATTTTCAGTTTTCAAAATTTAAATATATTTTTATAAAACAATGGGTTCTTCATTGAGGTGGGGACCATGTCACTCACTCCATCTCAAGCCTCTCCCATTTTGCAGAAAAAGAGGACCCTGTCAAGGCTGATACTTTGACGACAGTGACAGGGCTTTCCACCAAATTCAGCAGAGTGACAGGTAGGCCCAACTCTGATTGGCTCCTCAGATTTCCCCAGCGTTAGTAGGTTCTATGAAAATATTTTATTTCAAAAATGATTTTAAATATAAATCTTAGATATGTTTTATAAATCTCATGTTTTATGTTTTAACATGGGTAATTTTTTATATGACGAACCATAACTGCTGTAAATTCAAACAGAATCAAATAATTTTTTACATATGTGCCTGAGCTATAGAGAACTCAATGTCTGTTGATTTTGGTGAAGATCGCTTACGGGGAAAGGGCAGTTTACCTGAAACATTTTTTGTTGTAACACGAGTAAAGTACTTAATTTTGATAAAGTATCCTGATAAGATCTTAATAATCCACTGTAGAAACGTAGATGAAATATCTATAAATGAAGAGGCTAGTTGAACGGGCTGGGGGTAATTTTCTATAAATCAAAATTATAGTTGAAGGGGGAGGGGATAATTTTTTTTATATGTGTACTACGTTATTGGCAACAAAGAAGTATTTTTTTGTTAAAGTTCCTTTCCTGGCTGTTTGGCTGAAAATGATTTTAAATATAAATCTTAGAATATGGAAGTCATGTATGGTTCTCCATACCGATTTTCTATGGCAAACGATAACAGTCGCAAATTCAAACAGAATCAAATAATTTTTTGCATGCAGCCGTGATTTGTAGAGTACTCAAGACCTATTGTTTTTGGTGAAGATCGGTTAAGGGGAAGGGGTAGTTTACCTGCAACGTTTTTTTATCAAGCGTATTTTCTATGACGAACGGTAACTGCCGCATATTCAAACAGAATCAAATAATTTTTTGCATACATCACTGAATTGTAGAGGACTGAAGGCCTTTTGATTTTGGTGAAGATCGGTTAAGGGGAAGGGGTAGTTTACCTGCAACCTTTTACGTTTTAACAAGATACATGAAAATTCATTTAAACTTTTTCAAACAATGGTAATTGTTAAAATAAAATAATTTTGTTGCCAGGCAATAAAATTATAATTTTTTCATTTTAATGTAAATCTGTACATAGTATAAAGTAAAGTCGGTGCGTTTTCTCTCTGTGTTTGAAATCGCTAATCTCAGGAAGTACTGAACGGATTTTATTCAAGTTTTCGCCAATAGATAGAGTGTCTATCGAGGAACATTTATGTGTATAATTAATACATATATGTTGTACATTAGCTTAGCTATCACGGTTTATGTCAAGTAAGTGGTATAGTTTACATCTCATATATAAAAATGAATGTTTCTTTGTTTGTCCCGTATGCGTTCCTATACCATTCATCCGATTGCGATGAAACTTCGGTGAGTTGTTGTGCGCACGTCCGCGAAGGTTTCTTCCACATCTCCTCCTAAACCACTGTACCGATTTCAACCAAACTTGGCACAAATGTTTTACGCAACGGGAGAACCAACATAGGATAGGTGTTTTTTCGATGGGGTCCTTTTGGGGGTTCTTTGGGGTCTTCCACATCGCCTCCTAAACCACTGGACCGATTTCAACCAAACTTGGCACAAATATTTTACGCAAAGGGAGAACCAACATAGGACAAGTGTTTTTTTCGATACGATCCTTTGGGGTCTTCCACGTCTCCACCTAAACCATTGGACCGATTTCAACCAAACTTGGCACAAATATTTTACGCAACGGGAGAACCAACATAGGATAGGTGTTTTTTTCGATACGATCCTCTGGGGGGGGGGGTCCTTTGCGGTCTTAAAAAACTATTAGATCTGGTTACTATGGCAACCCAATAGAATAGATTCTGTTCTAAATATATTATCGCATTAAATTGAAGACCACGCGAACGAAGTTGTGGGCAACAGCTATTTATTTTTAAGAAGCCTACTTTAATTAAACTTTATTAATTAAACTAAGATTTTCATTACGTACAACGTGAAACTCCGTAGCGAAGCACGGGTATTCTGCTAGTCATGTATAAGAGAAAATATATCGTGCGTGGCAGGCAAGCATATCTCAGTTATGTACGGTTTACGTTTCCATTTTATTATTATCACTACCGCAATAAAAAGGCAGGGAACACACACACACACACACGCGCGCGCGCGCGCGCGCACACAATTCGCGTTATTTCTGGACTCATTCATGTTTATTTTCTTACATTTGCACGGTTTTTAAATGGAAAGTGCCGAACCCATACCAACATAACGCATGCAAGCCGAAAAAGTGTCCAGCGTGGATAGCGATTTGCTTCCTGTGGATCGCTGGGCAGTGTAACTGCACGTGTTTACAGAGGAACGATTCATAGACAGACTTTTCGTCTTTAGGGAATGAACCCTCTGCAAGATGCTGAGGGTCCATGAGTGACTTCGGAGCGCTTCTTCTTTTCCGCGTGTTTGTTCTGTGAAACATACACTGTAGATTCGCAGATTTATTCTAAGCAACGCTCAATAGGAAATGTTGAAAATTTTTGTCCATGGTGAACCCTCATACACACTAAACCTGCTCTGATGTTTTAATTACGGACATCATAATATTAAAACTTTGGAAACTTGAGCACTACTTAATGGAGATCAATCATTAACTTATACAAGCCATTAATTTTATGCATATTTTTTATATATATGTGTACAACGTTATCGGCAACAAAGAAGTAGTTTTTGTTAAACATCCTTCCCAGGATATTTGGCCGTAGTCCAATGTTTTCTACAAAACCAGACGTTTCGGCAATGCCATTGACTTCCATCATCAGTGAAAATCGAGTGCGATAACGTGAGGTGTTATACGTTAGTGACCACAGTACTGTGGTTAAGGCTGAAGCAGTAAGCACAGTACTGTGGTTAAGGCTGAAGCAGTAAGTAGAAAGAAGTCGTTTCTATGGTAATATTTCATTTCGAAAATGATTTTAAATATAAATCTTAGAATATGGAAGTCATGTATGGTTCTCCATACCGATATTTTAATAGTGTGTAGCTGCCGTTTTATACCTCGTCTCAATACTTATTAGTCGACCGTATCTCTCGTCGCTCGTTTCAAATTTTCCGCCTCGCCGCCTGATTGGCTCTCGCTGTTTGGCCGAGTCGACTTCGTTCACTGCAGTAATTTTATTTATTATTTTTAAATTCTTATGTTACCTTTGCTAAAATAATCAAACATACAACGATTTTATCGGTACGAAGATTTATTCACACTTTCTTTGAAGCATCAGGTCAATTACAGTTAAAATAAAATATAGTTTTTTATAATTCCGGCGTTTACAAATTGCTCGGTTGGCAGCGTCTGGTTAGCTCAGTCGTACGCAAAAAACATCATGGCCTACAGGTTGACGTTTAAACAAATAATAACTTTTTTCTCAGAGAATAGGTCCTTTTGACTACAGAAGTTGGATTACAGACTAATAAATGCACAAAATTATAATATTCCTTATATCTAATACACAATAGTTGATATTTTAAAACATGAAAAGTAAGTTTATTGGCAATGAGAAATAGTGTACTCTTGGTTAAATTCTTGTTAGCAAGTTATGTTTTTTCAAATTATTTTAGTATAAGATCAAAATTCAGTGATTGATATATTTTATCAAAAGTGATTTTATAATCAAGTTCAGTTCAAAAGTTAATTTTGGTGATCTGTGAAGTGAAAATAATATAGTTCGTTCACTGTGGGTAATTGAAAGTTAAGTTTGTGGTGAAGTATTTAGTTTATACTCATCGATTCCTGGTCGTAGCTTCTCTTGCGCTCCTCTTCTTCTTCTGGAACACGCCTAAGAGTCCTGTCTTCTTTGGATTAACTGCTATTCCTGTTCAAATGGTTGAAATCCAATATTCAGCTTTCATCAATACTCGTAGATGGTCTTCTTCTTCAGGTCAAGATAGGTCCCTTCAGTTCTTCCTCCAGAATTAGTCGGGTATTAATTTGGTTTCCTTCCTTCCAAGTTTTGGCCAGAATATTTGTTAGAAATGTTTTAATTGCTGGTCATCTCATCAATGGTAGTTTAACATAGTCTTCTGACTCTTTTTCTTTCAAAATTATGAAAATTTAATGCTTTTTTAAAATTAATTTGGATCCGAGGGCTTCATACATCCACCCTCTATGCTGGTCAATAATGAAGTAGTCAAAATTCAACGGTCACTCTATGTAACAAGCATCAGTTGCTATGGTAACCCTTCAAATTATACTATTTCTCATTGGTCAACATCTTATAACATTGTTATAATCTAACGTTTTATTTATGTTCAAATATGTAAAAATCCTTTAAATTATGATTACGTCCTTATGCTAGTATTACTATTAATTATACTAACACCATTGTTCTACTTTTTTACTAAAGATTATTTTGATACCCCTCATGGTTACTTTTGATTAGTTAATAACATTTTTATTATTTTCTTATTGATATTTCTTTTGTAATTATTTTTAAACTGAATAATATTTATACATTTTTATACCTAATACACTTACTTACTTAACTAAACATTTTATATACTCTAATTGACCCTTGGTTACTGTTTTCTTTTTAAACTTATAAAATTCTCTCCTTCATGCTACGCCTAAAGCATAGGTTTCACACTACTTCCATTCAACATTACTTATAATCCATAAACTTTATTTATTGGTTCATTGAACATCTTTTTTATAGAAACAGATAAGCAAAAAAACATTGGTGCTTTCAACAACACACCATTTATCATTAAAATATTTCTTACCAGGTTCAAGCCTGAAATTAAACTTCTAACTGTTTTGGTTTCTTACTACTATCTCCCCTATCTTCTAAGTTACTTAATTCTATAGTTTTTTACAATAACGATCTCTTATAATAGAAAATTTTTAATAGTACCTTACACAATATCACTCACTTATAAACTCTTTCACTAAATTATAGTGTCTGCTTCTCCTATCTTCCACTCTAATAACTTAACTTTTACCTTATAATTGTAATTCTTACTTACTATCACTTAAATTAATAATAGTACAATTAGTTCCATACTTTTTATATAATATTCTATTAAAGATTGTGTCGCTATATTACTATAGTCTGCTTCTTATTATATTGTACACTACATGCACCTACACTGCACTTTTCCTTACATTTTATGTTTCTTTCTTTATCATCACTTTCACTTGATATTTCACACATTGTTTGTTTACTTAGTGTTGTATCACTGTGTGGTTATTGGTAATTAATATTTGCTTTATTTTCATTTCACATTGGTCACTTTTGGTTTTGATTGATTGTCTTTATTCAGCTCAATTATAACTTACTTGTTTTTGACTAGTATATTGTTTAATAGGGTATTATTTATTTCTAATTTCCTATCTTATATTTATAAATTCATGTTTCTTTGCTTTTCATTTAACAAACATAATATCTCTAGTTTATTTTTTATAGTTTATATATTTGACATTTTATTTATGCCCTATCTTTTTAGTGCATTTACTTTACATATTATTTGTCAGTTATATCTTGGGGTTACAATGATCGTGGTCATCTTTGGGTTACTTCTTGTTTCTCGTTCCTTCCTTCTTGTTTCTATTTTTCTTGTTTTCTTCAATCTCCTTGTTTTCTCCAATCTATTGGGTCAAGTCATAGTCAGTTCCTGTCAATTGTTATTTCGTAGTTGGGTCATTAATCTTCAAGTTATAAGTTTTTAACATTTCTTCTTACCTTCAGCTTTTTCTTTTATTAATCATTAGTGATATTTTGCGCTATCTTATGTCATGTTACAATGTTTAGGTAGATATATTTAGCATTACTTAGATACATGTGAGTCATTAGTTTTCGATGTCGTTATTTTAAAAATACGTAGGCTACACAAGAAACAAATAAGTTACAACTTCATACTATATTCATGAAAATCAAATACATATTTGTTCCTGTCCAAGATATTAAACTGTATATTTTAAAACATAATTGTTTAATATTTCAAAAGATTTTCTGTAAAGCCGAATGACAAAATAAATATATCTATTATAAATATTTAATACGCATAGATACACATGAGAGAGAGAGTGTGTGTGTCTGTTTTATCATAAAAACTATTATCGTCTGAAACTACGATATAAATTGTGTTGTCTAACGCACGTTTCTCACAGTTGTCATCTAAATTATCAGAGATGAAAATATTAAACGAATAATCTTCTTTGTATAATATATACATTGCAATATACTCTAACGAATTGTACGTATATATTCTATATACGTGTATGCACATTCTTCATATTACAATAGATGTGACAGTAATATAATAATTTTATTAACATAATTATTAATTTGCATTTTACACATAATTTATTTTATATAATAACTGTAAATAATAATGCAATAGTACTGGTCAATTACAGTTGTGGAAATAAAGCAATTAATGTAGTTAATACCAAATATTGGCAGTGATTACATACCAATGTGTAGGGCTAATACAGACCGAACAGTTTCCGATACAACAGTAAGGTACCTAACATTTTTCACAATAACATTATTTTACTTCCGTTTTAGACATCTATAATTAATTGTTGCCAAAACACTAGTCATAGAATCATAAACATATAACTCTTGGAAAAACTGATATACTACCAAGATAATCCAGTATACTACCTCCCTTTAGCCTGTGTCACACTATGCTACTTCACTACCCGCTACTCGTGTAGCGGCTACTACGTAGCCTAGTGAGACATAGATAGTAGCAGCTACTAGCGCTCCCCGGCGTGTGAAAAATCAGTCGCTTCTAAGTAGCCAGTAGCCGACCTTAAGACCCCAGACTCACTAGCCGCTAACGAATAGCGCCCTAGTCGCCCAGTGTGACAATGCAGTAGCAGTAAAGTCCTTTGTCACCACGTGCTTGTCTCGGCGTTGTTGTTGTTGTTGTTGTTGTTGTTGTTATTGTATTGTGCCATTTGAGTGTTCTATTTCTACATTTACAATGAGTGATTTATTTAAGTAGTCGCGTGATGAAGTACGTACATTCCTTAACATGTATAGAAAATATAATGTCTGTGAGACATTACGTCCGTAGAGTATTTGAAACGCGACGCGAAAAACTGCTTTCAGTCGCTTTCAGTGAGCTTGCCTCATTACCAGCAAAAGAAGATGTTTTAAGAAAGAAGATTAAAACACTCCGTGACGCTTATCGTAATAAAGTAAATAAAATTAAAAACTGTAAAAAGAGTAGTGACGGGACGGAATATGTATACAAACCAAATTTAGTTTGATGACGCTAAATCCAGAAACTCCTGAAACTATGGTACGGCCAACCGCATGATGTTGTAGTACGATTGGAGGTCTTCGATTTCTAGCGCTCTTATTAGTGTTACTGAAGTCCCCAGTTTATCCCTTCTACCTATCCATTGCCGAACCCACATGCATTTCTATTCGTTCCTTATGTTATTCAGCAACTTATTTATAATAGTTGTTTATAACACCAATCAGCAACAGCGTCTCAAAACCTCGCGTCGTACACCCACTATGTCGTTTTGCACAATACTTTCAGTCTCAAACCAATCTACGCAACCACGTTCTTTTCTGTTCTAGCCGCTACTAAATAGCTGCTACTACATAAAAACAATTACATAGAAGTAGCCAGAAAATGCAGTTGCAGCTATTTAGTAGCGACTAGTGAAGTAGCGTAGTATGACTCAGGCTTTAGAAATAACCAACGTAGTTCTACACGCTTCCATCATTTTTCTATTATTATGAAGTTGAAAACTACAATATTATTATGTCGAATAAAAAAAAACAGTACAATTTGAAATTACATATTACACTACACAATTTTTAACGGATGCTCAATTATTTTATCTATGATGTTAAAAACTAAAACTATATATTGCAACGTTACGAGTATTTCATAAATTCACACAAATACAGAACCATGTACTCAACGCAACTACTAAGTGTAGTACACCGGCCAGGTCGCAGAATTTTTGTTTCTCGTTGCGTCAAGTATATGTAGTTGCACAATAATTAAATAAACTTTAAAGAGGAGTGAGATGTTGTTGACATGAAATAATTATTTAAAACCATTTAAAAATAATCATCCTAAGGTTTATTCATTAATAGAAAAATATTCCAATATTAAAAAATTCAAACATTAGATAGATCAAATATCCACTTTTATAAGTTTCACACATATTAGGCTGTTCCTAACATCTAAAAACTGAACAATCATACATATAACTCTTGGAAAAACTGATATACTACCAAGATAATCCAGTATACTACCTCCCTTTAGCCTGTGTCACACTATGCTACTTCACTACCCGCTACTCGTGTAACTAAACAGACATGTTAAATAAGTCAACTAAATTCTTTCATTTTTTGTGTGTCTGACTATGATTCAATCTTCAAATGCTAATAGCAACTCATTTAAAAAGAAACAAAAATAATATTAAACTTAAGCATAAAATTACTAGTTGCTATACACAAAATAAACTAATTACATTTACTTTCAAACTATTATTTAACTCTATTGACACACCCAAATTTTTAACATATAACAAAAGATTTAGTAACTTTCTAATTTTCTTATAAAATTAAATTATTTACTTCAACTATTATTTACATTTAAAATTTTTAAGTCTTACTGTTCATGGAAAATTGTCTTTCTGAAAGTTCTTTTCACAACAAAATTATAAATATTTAGTCATCACCTGCATACTGCTGCCGTTACCGTTTTGTGTGTGTGTGTGTGTGTGTGTGTGTGTGTGTGCTTCCTGAATCCTGAGAATTTTATGATGATGATGCTGTGTTCTATGTCTCTATGGGTTGTTGTTGTTGTTGTTGTTGTTGTTGCTCCTGAGTTCCTCCATATGTCTCATATGTGTCTGTTGTATGAGTGTGTGTGTGTGTGTGTGTGTGTGTGTGTGTGTGTGTGTGTGTGTGTGTGTGTGTGTGTGTGTGTGTGTGTGTGTGTGTGTCGATCCGCAACGGGCAGCGTAACGTCGTCTGTAGATTTCTTGAGTCTGAGAATGCCCCAAAATTGTCGGTCGTATTTATACTGGACTCAATCTGACATGTCCATTGTCCAGGATTGCTCTTGACATGTTAGAAAATGTAACGTTCATGCAAAGCGTCCTTTTAATTACGAATCACTTTTTTGTTCATTTTAGTGATTTCGTAAACACACTTGTAGCAGGCGCGATATCATTGTTGGCGTAATTTTTTTCTGTTCACGCACATATAACACACATGTTAATTACTCTTTCATTACACCCGTAATTAACATTAATTACTTAGCGTCTTTAATATTGCAAATTTCTGCAATATTTTATATATCACTGCATTCGTTAAAAATTCCTTAATGCAATGGTGTTTTTATAATTAGAGTAAGTCGTTGCTTACAGGTTTAACACAAGTAATTAGTTTATTATAATCCTGTTAAGACATGATTACAGACAAAACAATAAGTCGTTCGCGTCACCTGATATTCTTGTCGCAGCTGGCTCACACACACAAACGCACATACACTGTAACTTACGCTACCACAGCAGGTGTCCCTCTCGACAGGTTAGATATTGTCAATTCCTGCACAAAATTTTATAAAACTGTTTCTTATTCTATTTATACTAATTACCATGTAAAACATACCGCCCTGGGCAAATATACAACTATATGTATTTTCCTATAAATATACAAAGTTTCCTATACGACCTTTGATTAACTATTCGACCGCCCCTAATTATAAAATAGCCAAAAAACTGCAACAAATTATTAAGAACAGCATAAAATTAGAAAATATCCACAATGTAAAAAACACCTTTGAATTCATAAATAAAATTAAAGATATGGAGATTACACCTAGTTATAAACTTGTCTCGATGGACATTGTCAATTTATATACAAATATTCCGGTTTTGAAAACATTAACAATTCTAAAGGTAAATTTAACTACAACAGGTATTCTAAACAAAAAACAGATAGATGAACTCCTATATTTGTTACAGATTACAGTACAGCAAAATTATTACACTCATGACAACAAGTATTTTAACCAAGAGGAAGGTTTGGCTATGGGTTCACCTCTAAGTGGACTTTTGGCCGAAATATATATGAACTATTATGAGAATAAATTTTTATTGTCTGACTATAACCGATTCTATGATAAAATTGTTTCTTATACACGGTATGTAGACGACACCTTCATAGTATTTAATGGCACTCATAGACAGGTGGATATGTTTTTTAAATTTATTAACGAAAATAACCACAACATAAAATTTACTATGGAAATGGAAACCAATAATGGCTTGAACGTCCTCGATGTATTGGTGTTAAAAAGAAACAACCATTTCGGTTTTAAAATATACCGAAAACCTATCACAACAGACATAGTTATAAATGCTAAATCGAATCATCCATACACACAAAAAATGGCGGCATTTAATGCACTAGCACATAGACTAATAAGCGTACCAATGAATACGGAGGATTATAAGGAAGAATATAACATAATAAAACACATAGCCTTGAAAAATGGATATAACACAGAAATTGTGGATAAAATGATACATAAACAATTACGGAAAATAAATGGTGACAATAATAAAGTTAAAAATACAACACAATATGTCTCAGCATTATATACGAACATACTCCCCAACATAATAAAAAATGAATTTAAAAAATTATATATAAATGTTTCATTCAAGACCATAAATAATCTAAAAAATATACTTAAGCCACAAAAACCAATAACTTTGGAGGAATGTTCAGGGGTATATAGAATCCAGTGCAGTGAGTGTGGTAAGTTCTATATCGGACAAACGGGGAGGAAATTTATCGAGAGATTTTAAGAACACTTACCAAAAAAGAAACCCCAAACCACCTCATCAAATTACGCACTCCACCTAATAAACGAAAACCATAATTACACCGGATTCAAAGAGAACATGGAGCCGATACATGTTTGTAATAAAGGTCATTTCCTGAATGCTTTAGGAGAGTTTGAAATATACAAGGCATCCAAAGTAAATAAAGAGCAGTTACTCAACGATCAGCTATCATTTAAATCCAATAAATTATATGATACCGCGTTGATGATAAGCAATGAAGCACGAACACAGGCTAGTTGACGATCGGAGGTCGACCGGTGCACTGAGTCGCTTTTAACGTGTTCATGTGTTTGTGTTATATGTTAATTTATTCAGTGATTTTTGTGCGTGTGTTTTTATGTACAAACATTTTAATCATTTCGACGACCCCTATGTATTAGGGGAATAATAATTTTTTACTGTACCTGAAGATGGGGATTTAGTCCCTGAAACATGTTGTAGGCTATGTAAAAAACTGAGATCGCATAGTGGATTATACAAGGTAAAAAAATTCCTAAGTTAGTATTTTTAAATTTTCTTGTTAAATTAAATTATTTTCTTTAACTACCATTTAAATTTATGTACAGTGATTATATTTAAAACGTTAAGTCTTTACTGTTCATATTGTAGCATCACAAGATGATACAAAACAAAAAAACTCAATTTAATTATCAAAATATTTAGAGAACTTAATCAAATAAATAAATACTATGTAACTGAATGAGGAATGCAATAGAGAATGCGTGATCAAATGAGAACAACCAAAAAATAATTATATAAAGGAAGAATTATAATAACTAAACCAATAAACCATGAATAAATAAAGAATAAATGTTACAGATGCATGAATAAATTAAAAACATGAATTAGCCTTGTAAACAAACATAATAAATAACTTGAAAAACAGACATAAAAAAGGACTAGACTAGACTGCGTCTTTGACATAATAATTACCCAATAGATTAAGGAAGTGATTTTATGTATCTTATTATAATATTGTAATTAGTAATGTTTTAGTATATAAGTAAAAAAGGTATTTAGGGTTAAGAAAAATCATTTGTATAACAAGCCTAAAAGTCAAGCTAGGTCTTAAACCTAAGACTGAATTTGTAATTAGCTTATATATAGAGTTATAGTAAAGACCAGATAATTATTGTCATAATTGTGTGTATTCAAAAAGAAAAGTGATAAATAATGATAATTAAACAGTGCAAACGACACAGTGTAAACAATGATAAAAATATAAAGTGTTGTGAACCAAGTATGACCAGAAGGTGGAAATAACACGTATTTTATATGAAGTGACCAAATAACAATAAATTCAACTTTATTAGTGCAAGTGATAATACAAAATTAAGTGAAATAAAATCATAACCGAGATTATGTAAAATAATCGGAAAAGTAAGGTTATATTAAAAACGTATATTTACTGGAGGTAGATAGAAACAGTCCTGAGACCGAAAAATACACCAACCAAAACCAAGGCCTCTTATAGATGAATCTAAAATGGATTGTTACAAGAAAGAAAGCTTTGTCTAATGTTGGTGTCCCATGAAGAAGGATCAAAATTGAAATAGTGGCCAAGCCAACCAATGCCAAATAAGAAGAGTATAGTAAAAAAGACAAATAAAGTTATAGAAATTATCAGTAAACTAACGTACAACTTGTGTTCAACAAACCTGAAGAAGAACAATTGAAATTACTATACTAAACTGGTGTAATACGTCTTGAATTGGTGAGAGCTTTCCAATTATATAACCATATTAACAGAGGATTAGCGTTTTACTCAACACTTCAATATAAACTAATTAACGAACACATTTAGTGTGAATACATTATTTATAACCATAATATATGATATAAAAAGTGAGTGACACAAACTTATTATAATCTAACAAAAGTGTAGAACTCATAGAAATTTTTATTAACATTCCGTATTGTGCATATCACAGAAAGCAATATGACGTCTAGCGTTTTCAGTGCAAGGGTAAAAGAAGGGGTAAAGCAGCGCGCCATGTTCAGAAATAATGAACTATAAGAGAGAGCATAGACAATTAAATTTTTATTTTATTTTCTCTTGTCAATTGTATTGTTAATGTCAGATAATTAATTATTTTCATTGTTTTAATAATTTTATATTTCTAATGGGTAATATTAATTTGTAAAATTATGTAATTGATTTCTTTTGTATAATCATAAGAACTCACATACAGCCTTCATACACAAACAACAATAATTTACTACATGTTCAAATCTTTTATTCATGTATGTTACTAGTATAATACTTGTTAGGTGACTTTATAATTTTACTGAAGACGTTGTTTATGTTGTAATAACTCTGAGATATAAAAAAATTTGTTCATGCATCCGAGAGCTAGATGGAGCAGAAACCTTAAATAAGGGAAATTATTTATTAATTAATAGAAAAAAGGGATATTATTATATTAAGAAAAGCAGGAATAAATACTTAATGATTCAGAGCAGCAAAGGAAATGTGTTCTCATTTATAGTATAATTATATAGATACTCATCTAAAGAAAATTAATTACACATTTATTAGAGTATATTTTATATTACAAAAATATTGCATATTACAAAACGGGCTCCCAAGAGCAAAGGGCATCGAAGGCGTTAAAAGGTTAGTATAACCACACATCAACATATTATACACATTACATTTTAAATTATATAATATTACCTAATTGACACCAACAACGTGGGGCTCTATAAATACTACTGTAAAATTTGAAAATGAATTGACTAACAACGTCACATAGCAATATATAAGTTTCTTTTTAAGAGTTCTTTCCACAAACAAAAAATATAATCGTTTATTCATCACCTGCGTACTGCCGACGTTACCGTTGCGTGTGTGTGTGTGTGTGTGTGTGTGTGTGTGTGTGTGTGTGTGTGTGTGTGTGTGTGTGTGTGTGTGTGTGTGTGTCCTGAATCCTGAGAATTTGATGATGATGTTTATGCTGATGCTGTGTTCTCTGTCTCTATGGTTTGTTGTTTGTGATGGTCCAGAGTTCCTCCATAAGTCTTGGTGTGTGTGGTAAAGATGTTCGATCGGTCCGCAGACCAGCAGCGTGACGTTGTGTGAAAATATCTTGAGTCTCTGAGATCGCCCCAAAATTGCCGGTGATATATATACTGGACGGCGATCTGACAAGTCCAGAACTGTTTTCGACCTGTTAGATATTGTCACTTCGTGCAAAGCGTCCTTTTAATTACAAATCACTTTTTGGTTCACTTTCGCGATTTCGTAAACATACTCGTAGCACGAGCGATATCATCGTTTGCGAAATTTTTTTCTGGTCACTCACATATAACACACTTATTAATAACTATTTAATTACACTAGTAATTAACATTAAATTACCTAGCGTATTTATTATTGCACATTTCTGCAATAATTTTACATCACTATATTCGATAAAAATTCCTTAATGTAATGGTGTTTTTATATTTGGGGTAAGTCTTTGTTCACAGTTTTAAAATGTAGTAATTAGTTTATTTTTATCCGGTTAAACCTTTATTACAGAGAAACCAACAATTCGTACGCGTCACCCCATCGTAGACTTTGCCTGTCGTAGTTCACACACACAAACACACAAGCGCTGTATTCACTCGCGGGGCAAGTGTACGCTTTCTCACAATTCTTAGCCTGCATAATATTGTTAAAAACTGTTCATCATATATTTTCTATGCTAAATATTTACAACCTACCGCCCTGGGCAAATATGCAAATATATGTATTGTTGCAATATATATTGTAACGTATTTAAACGTTGTTAAAATTACTTTCAAATACAAATACAATTCTATTTGTGTTTGCGGAGCCCCACGATCTTGGAGCGCCAAATATATTATACAACGTATTTATGTGTGTGGATTTTTATATGTACTTTAATTTGTATAGCCCCACGTTCTTTGGGAGCCAAATATATATACATAAACACATATACATATACACAAATTTAGCGTGACCGGTCTCACGTTCAAGATTGACAAATTATGCAACAATATAACATTTAAATTGGGTTTCAGGTGTATCTGCAATAAGAATTCTACATAACTTGTAACGATATTTCAAATTTATTTGATATTATTAAAAAATTGTGCACATGGCACTGACTTCGATTTAAAACATTCGTTATTATTTGTTATTATACCGTAAGGCTTATGCTATATACATCCTTACTGACTAAACATTCTATTCTACTAATTATTGTATTAAAGCAAAATCTCATTTTCAAACTACTCAGTCAATTAATGTGTTTCAAAATATCAATATTTAAATCTCTTTTTATATATTGTAATGTACTCAAAATATTAATAGTTATTGAATTTATCTTTTGTTTCCCAGTACTGTTTTATCTCAAATATTAATTGTTTTCATTTAAATGCTTTATATTCATTTTATTTCATATTAATTTGAGCTCTTGATACGTTAATCGTATTTCTAAAACATCTATGTTTTAATTCTACTTTACAAGAAACACTGGCTCTTATTTTAAAATAAAATAGAAATGTCTTTAATTGTCATTGAGCTCATTGTACGATTAAAATATAAATAAGTTGTTTATCACCTTATTGTCGTCAATCATACTCGATCATTTTGATACATCTGTAGTCGTCCTCGTCTCGCACTCCAGCGTCGGCTGTCTCTCTTCTCCTCTTGTCCAGCGTCGGCTGTCTCTCTTCTCCTCTTGTCCAGCGTCGAATCACTCCTTCTTGTCCAGCGTCGTATCACTCTCTGGAACTCTCCTCTTGTCCAGCGTCGTATCACTCTCTCTTGTCCAGCGTCGAATCCAAGAGTCCATTATAAAGTCTGAAGAATTTCTTCGCCGTATTATCACTTCGTTTTCCCACTGGATTAGCTTTGAGTAGTATACTTTCTCCCACGTTGAATTGTTGTAGCTTGTGAGTTAGATTAAATCTCTCTACTCTCTTGTTACCTCTTTCTCTTATCCGTTGCTTTGCGTATTCAATTTTCACACTTATTGGTACAGGTACATTTTGGTTATTCGGTTTGTTTATATATTTAGTCCAAAATCTGGTTGGCTTCTTATCTTCTTCTAATTCCATGGGAGTGTATCCTGTTGCTTCACTATAATTTTCGTTAATGGCTTTTTCAATAAATGGTAAATATTCTGCCCTTTTATAGTGTTGATCATGGCAATATATTCGTAAATATTTACCTAATTCTTTGTTAACTCTCTCAGCAAGGTTTCCTTGAGGATGTCTTATGGATGTGAGTACAGGTTGTATTCCATTTTCCCTTAACGTCCTCTCCCATTTTTCACTTTGGAATTGTACACCTTGATCACTGAGTACCTTCTTCATTTTTCCATATAACGGAATATATTTCTGCAGTAGTATCTTTAGAACAACTTTGGTTGTGGGTCGCATAATTGGGTACAGTCGGACTGCCTTGGAAAACACATCGATACATACCAATATGTGCTTTACACCTCGACTTGATCGTGGTAATGGTCCCAGAAAATCCACTGCAATTTGCTCTCCTTTGTTCTCCTTCTGTATACTCTGCATTCCTACGTATGTGTGTAAATTCGGTCCTTAATTTTACATTATCTTACTCATACATTCTTACCTTCGCTTCTACTCTTCCTTAACTCTTTTCTTAACATGACATTACTTTATCTAATACATTACTTATAAAATACATTAACATTCATTACCTTTTATTACATTTCTTTAACATTACCTTTCTGATCGCTACTACTTTCCTGAAATACACTTCCGTAACAGAATACCCTTTTAGCTTTGTAGTGTATCGCATGATCGGTTACAGAGGAACTGTCTTGGAAAACAACGATATTTTTCTCGAAGTCCTTAATCCTAAGTAGTCTCTGCCCTTTTGACTTTTCACTCTCGCTTTCTTCTGTGTCCTTGTATCTCCATTAAGTTTTCGCTTGATCAGTCGTTCTGACAATTATAGCATTGATTACTCATCCCTAATCCTTTCTTCATATTAATAACAACAATAACATCTTTTACCATTACTTTCTTAAATATTTCTCACGCTATCATTCCTTACCATCAATAATACATTTCTTAATTAACCCTTTAAAATAATATTCCTTATTTCTTTTCACTAATATTTCTTTTTTTATTTGCTATCATATCCTTAATAAATAACATTTCTTAATTATACTCTCTTATATTATTACACATATTATTTCTTATTATTAATAATTAATAGTTATATTATTTTATTTTAAAAATAATTATTCATTCCATTCGGGTATTGAGTTCTGAGTTCAGTGTGTAGTTCGATCTTAGACCCCTCATTATAACAATTGCATTGTCCGTCGTCTACCGGACGTATATTGTTCCTTTGTAGCATAGTCGCCGTGCTTACCATTGTTCTCTCCCTCTGTAAACAACGTCCGCGTTCCATTGTATTACTGCGATGTTTGTTTTTATCGTAGAAGTCACCTGTTCATACGGCAAGAATTTGTTTCTTAGCTGTGATGAATAACTTCTCTCTCTTCTCTCCCACGTTCCATAATTCTCTCGTCACTAATGCATGGCGTATGTTCAGTCTGCTTGAGGCCCATATAAACAACTGTCGACTGTTGTTTCATTCGTCGTTTATGATAACCTCTGTAATTTTTATAATTACAGTTCTAATTATCGTTATTATAGTTATCGTTCGCTTTATACTTATCGTGCGTATATCTAACATCATATTTACCACAATTTTGTGTAGTGTTTCGTATAGATAATTTACTACGTTTATTGTTAGGCCTACAGTGATATTTATCTCCGTAAGTGTAGTGCCTTAAGTGTGTCATCTTATGTGACTTACTAGTGTGTGTGTGTCTCACAATAGGGATATCGCCATTAATAAGGTATGTTTTATTAACCTTTATTTGCTTCTCCTCCTTAATGTTAATTACTTTATAATTATCGTTAGTAATTACACACGTATTTTCTCTTTTATTTTTAATTCTTATGGTTTGCTTATATTCTACTGCCGCAATGTGCGTATTAGAATCGTCAATTCTTTCTACTAATTCCTCTTTTGCTTTCCTTTCTTCTCTTAATTTTTCGGTATGTTTTGTAAAAAATTCTGTTAACTCTTCTATTTGCGTTCTAATATTTTCTTTTACTTTTTCTGTTTGTTTGATCTCTACTTCACCAAATACGGCTAGCATCATAGCTTCAAGCGCTTCTCCCATCCTTATACTTCCCGATAATGCCATGGTGAGTTATTATTAAAATATATATTTCGTAGTTATTATTTAACAATTATTATTGATAACCGTTCCCTACTTATTTATTTATTTCTTTCTTTATTTTTATTAATAGTTATTATTAATACTCATTACAGTTACACCTGTTACATAGACAAATAATATTATTCGTGGGCGCCAGCTGTGTGATTACACAACAATTAACATTACATTCAGTTACTGTTTAATATAAATTATAATTACATATTATACATTTTTCATTTAACACACTCTTTAAATTTTAGAGCAACCATTTAGCTACATGAAAAATTTTAATAGTTAAATGATGGGGTTCGGGCCATACGTTCATGGGCTACAATTTATGTAACAAATTTTTGTACATAAATTTAGGCATGTCGTGCCCCACGTCCAGGGCGACAAATATATTTACAACGTTTTTTAAACGTTGTTAAATTTAATTTCAAATACAAATACACTTCTATTTGTGTTTGCGGAGCCCCACGATCTTGGAGCGCCAAATATATTATACAACGTATTTATGTGTGTGGATTTTTATATGTACTTTAATTTGTATAGCCCCACGTTCTTTGGGAGCCAAATATATATACATAAACACATATACATATACACAAATTTAGCGTGACCGGTCTCACGTTCAAGATTGACAAATTATGCAACAATATAACATTTAAATTGGGTTTCAGGTGTATCTGCAATAAGAATTCTATATAACTTGTAACGATATTTCAAATTTATTTGATATTATTAAAAAATTGTGCACATGGCACTGACTTCGATTTAAAACATTCGTTATTATTTGTTATTATGCCGTAAGGCTTATGCTATATACATCCTTACTGACTAAATATTCTATTCTACTAATTATTGTATTAAAGAAAAATCTCATTTTCATACTACTCAGTCAATTAATGTGTTTCAAAATATCAATATTTAAATCTCTTTTTATATATTGTAATGTACTCAAAATATTAATAGTTATTGAATTTATCTTTTGTTTCTCAGTACTGTTTTATCTCAAATACTAATTGTTTTCATTTAAATGCTTTATATTCATTTTATTTCATATTAATTTGAGCTCTTGATACGTTAATCGTATTTCTAAAACATCTATGTTTTTAATTCTACTTTACAAGAAACACTGGCTCTTACTTTAAAATAAAATAGAAATGTCTTTAATTGTCATTGAGTTCATTGTACGATTAAGATATAAATAAGTTGTTTATCACCTTATTGTCGTCAATCATACTCGATCATTTTGATACATCTGTAGTCGTCCTCGTCTCGCACTCCAGCGTCGGCTGTCTCTCTTCTCCTCTTGTCCAGCGTCGGCTGTCTCTCTTCTCCTCTTGTCCAGCGTCGAATCACTCCTTTTTGTCCAGCGTCGTATCACTCTCTGGAACTCTCCTCTTGTCCAGCGTCGTATCACTCTCTCTTGTCCAGCGTCGAATCACTCCTTCTTGTCCAGCGTCGTATCACTCTCTGGAACTCTCCTCTTGTCCAGCGTCGTATCACTCTCTGGAACTCTCCTCTTGCTGTTTCTGACGTCAGTGGATCTTCTTATGTAATTCTTCTTATGTACTGCTGTTATTATTTTAAAACGATTGTATTTATAACTTAGTTACATAGTTGTATGTAACTGGAAAATTTAAATTATTTACAAAAAAAATAAATACGCCGTGCGGACGGGCATAAGCTCCCGCTGCACCGTGGATGATTTACGAAAGAGAACCACTGTAGCTTGCGTGTCCTATTTATACCCATGTCTTGGTCGACACCTGCAGTGGTACGAAATCGACATGTCAGAAACTATCTCTGGATTCAGTTCCCCCACTCTTTGTCAAATTCGCTATTTCTTATATTTCTGCGAATTGCAGAGTCCTGTAAGTATACTCTTATACTTATCTTATAACTATTATTACAACACATGTTCACTGTAATTTTGGACATTGCAACTTAACCCTTTCGATTTGTACACAGTTATTTCACTATTACACTCGTACGGTGTGTCACTTTCACGTGGTTTTCGTACACAGTATTTAGTAAATTTTATTACATTTTATTGTGTTTTTGGATTTTAATTCTTAATTATAGTTTATGAATAATTACGGAAAACAGTAATTTTGCAATTATTCATCTTGGGGTGGCAAACTCGCCTGCATAGACCTGCGTTCACACACACTAGCAAAATACTGGTGTACACACCTTCAGTTACATTTGTGTGTGTGTGCACGTCGATTCAGGTCGAAACACCTGTCATATTTTTGTCTGAGCCAAGCTTGCAATCCCTGACATGCTTATTTCTAATATATTATTAATTATTTACAGTTTATTAGGTAAATTTAAATTTTTATATTCAATGCTCAATACATCACTTATTTGTACTGTCGCATTATCCCTCTGCATGGTAACAAAAAAAATTTAATAAATTTATTTATTATAATTTTTTGTATTTATTATTATTACGTTTGCAAAAAAAATGTAACAAATAATAAAGAATAATATTCGTCATTTCACCCTTAATTGGAGTGTATACAAATGTCTTACCTCCCCTCTTCACACGCTCAATGCTCGTGACCTTGTAGTAGGGTGGCTTTAACAAACAGCTGATCTGAACGGTTTCATTGACCTCGTCGTTTTCATGTGTAGAACTTCCTAAATGACGTTGCGTGGAATTTACCTATTTCTTTCTTCTGTATCTCATCATATTACGATGAAAGTGTGTTGTCCTACTCGCTGTCTTAACGTATACGGTCCATTATAAAGTCTGAAGAATTTCTTCGCCGTATTATCACTTCGTTTTCCCACTGGATTAGCTTTGAGTAGTATACTTTCTCCCACGTTGAATTGTTGTAGCTTGTGAGTTAGATTAAATCTCTCTACTCTCTTGTTACCTCTTTCTCTTATCCGTTGCTTTGCGTATTCAATTTTCACACTTATTGGTACAGGTACATTTTGGTTATTCGGTTTGTTTATATATTTAGTCCAAAATCTGGTTGGCTTCTTATCTTCTTCTAATTCCATGGGAGTGTATCCTGTTGCTTCACTATAATTTTCGTTAATGGCTTTTTCAATAAATGGTAAATATTCTGCCCATTTATTGTGTTGATCATGGCAATATATTCGTAAATATTTACCTAATTCTTTGTTAACTCTCTCAGCAAGGTTTCCTTGAGGATGTCTTATGGATGTGAGTACAGGTTGTATTCCATTTTCCCTTAACGTCCTCTCCCATTTTTCACTTTGGAATTGTACACCTTGATCACTGAGTACCTTCTTCATTTTTCCATATAACGGAATATATTTCTGCAGTAGTATCTTTAGAACAACTTTGGTTGTGGGTCGCATAATTGGGTACAGTCGGACTGCCTTGGAAAACACATCGATACATACCAATATGTGCTTTACACCTCGACTTGATCGTGGTAATGGTCCCAGAAAATCCACTGCAATTTGCTCTCCTTTGTTCTCCTTCTGTATACTCTGCATTCCTACGTATGTGTGTAAATTCGGTCCTTAATTTTACATTATCTTACTCATACATTCTTACCTTCGCTTCTACTCTTCCTTAACTCTTTTCTTAACATGACATTACTTTATCTAATACATTACTTATAAAATACATTAACATTCATTACCTTTTATTACATTTCTTTAACATTACCTTTCTGATCGCTACTACTTTCCTGAAATACACTTCCGTAACAGAATACCCTTTTAGCTTTGTAGTGTATCGCATGATCGGTTACAGAGGAACTGTCTTGGAAAACAACGATATTTTTCTCGAAGTCCTTAATCCTAAGTAGTCTCTGCCCTTTTGACTTTTCACTCTCGCTTTCTTCTGTGTCCTTGTATCTCCATTAAGTTTTCGCTTGATCAGTCGTTCTGACAATTATAGCATTGATTACTCATCCCTAATCCTTTCTTCATATTAATAACAACAATAATACCTTTTACCATTACTTTCTTAAATATTTCTCACGCTATCATTCCTTACCATCAATAATACATTTCTTAATTAACCCTTTAAAATAATATTCCTTATTTCTTTTCACTAATATTTCTTTTTTTATTTGCTATCATATCCTTAATAAATAACGTTTCTTAATTATACTCTCTTATATTATTACACATATTATTTCTTATTATTAATAATTAATAGTTATATTATTTTATTTTAAAAATAATTATTCATTCCATTCGGGTATTGAGTTCTGAGTTCAGTGTGTAGTTCGATCTTAGACCCCTCATTATAACAATTGCATTGTCCGTCGTCTACCGGACGTATATTGTTCCTTTGTAGCATAGTCGCCGTGCTTACCATTGTTCTCTCCCTCTGTAAACAACGTCCGCGTTCCATTGTATTACTGCGATGTTTGTTTTTATCGTAGAAGTCACCTGTTCATACGGCAAGAATTTGTTTCTTAGCTGTGATGAATAACTTCTCTCTCTTCTCTCCCACGTTCCATAATTCTCTCGTCACTAATGCATTGCGTATGTTCAGTCTGCTTGAGGCCCATATAAACAACTGTCGACTGTTTTTTCATTCGTCGTTTATGATAACCTCTGTAATTTTTATAATTACAGTTATAATTATCGTTATTATAGTTATCGTTCGCTTTATACTTATCGTGCGTATATCTAACATCATATTTACCACAATTTTGTGTAGTGTTTCGTATAGATAATTTACTACGTTTATTGTTAGGCCTACAGTGATATTTATCTCCGTAAGTGTAGTGCCTTAAGTGTGTCATCTTATGTGACTTACTAGTGTGTGTGTGTCTCACAATAGGGATATCGCCATTAATAAGGTATGTTTTATTAACCTTTATTTGCTTCTCCTCCTTAATGTTAATTACTTTATAATTATCGTTAGTAATTACACACGTATTTTCTCTTTTATTTTTAATTCTTATGGTTTGCTTATATTCTACTGCCGCAATGTGCGTATTAGAATCGTCAATTCTTTCTACTAATTCCTCTTTTGCTTTCCTTTCTTCTCTTAATTTTTCGGAATGTTTTGTAAAAAATTCTGTTAACTCTTCTATTTGCGTTCTAATATTATTTTCTTTTACTTTTTCTGTTTGTTTGATCTCTACTTCACCAAATACGGCTAGCATCATAGCTTCAAGCGCTTCTCCCATCCTTAAACTTCCCGATAATGCCATGGTGAGTTATTATTAAAATATATATTTCGTAGTTATTATTTAACAATTATTATTGATAACCGTTCCCTACTTATTTATTTATTTCTTTCTTTATTTTTATTAATAGTTATTATTAATACTCATTACAGTTACACCTGTTACATAGACAAATAATATTATTCGTGGGCGCCAGCTGTGTGATTACACAACAATTAACATTACATTCAGTTACTGTTTAATATAAATTATAATTACATATTATACATTTTTCATTTAACACACTCTTTAAATTTTAGAGCAACCATTTAGCTACATGAAAAATTTTAATAGTTAAATGATGGGGTTCGGGCCATACGTTCATGGGCTACAATTTATGTAACAAATTTTTGTACATAAATTTAGGCATGTCGTGCCCCACGTCCAGGGCGACAAATATATTTACAACGTTTTTTAAACGTTGTTAAATTTAATTTCAAATACAAATACACTTCTATTTGTGTTTGCGGAGCCCCACGATCTTGGAGCGCCAAATATATTATACAACGTATTTATGTGTGTGGATTTTTATATGTACTTTAATTTGTATAGCCCCACGTTCTTTGGGAGCCAAATATATATACATAAACACATATACATATACACAAATGTAGCGTGACCGGTCTCACGTTCAAGATTGACAAATTATGCAACAATATAACATTTAAATTGGGTTTCAGGTGTATCTGCAATAAGAATTCTATATAACTTGTAACGATATTTCAAATTTATTTGATATTATTAAAAAATTGTGCACATGGCACTGACTTCGATTTAAAACATTCGTTATTATTTGTTATTATGCCGTAAGGCTTATGCTATATACATCCTTACTGACTAAATATTCTATTCTACTAATTATTGTATTAAAGAAAAATCTCATTTTCATACTACTCAGTCAATTAATGTGTTTCAAAATATCAATATTTAAATCTCTTTTTATATATTGTAATGTACTCAAAATATTAATAGTTATTGAATTTATCTTTTGTTTCTCAGTACTGTTTTATCTCAAATACTAATTGTTTTCATTTAAATGCTTTATATTCATTTTATTTCATATTAATTTGAGCTCTTGATACGTTAATCGTATTTCTAAAACATCTATGTTTTTAATTCTACTTTACAAGAAACACTGGCTCTTACTTTAAAATAATATAGAAATGTCTTTAATTGTCATTGAGTTCATTGTACGATTAAGATATAAATAAGTTGTTTATCACCTTATTGTCGTCAATCATACTCGATCATTTTGATACATCTGTAGTCGTCCTCGTCTCGCACTCCAGCGTCGGCTGTCTCTCTTCTCCTCTTGTCCAGCGTCGGCTGTCTCTCTTCTCCTCTTGTCCAGCGTCGAATCACTCCTTCTTGTCCAGCGTCGTATCACTCTCTGGAACTCTCCTCTTGTCCAGCGTCGTATCACTCTCTCTTGTCCAGCGTCGAATCACTCCTTCTTGTCCAGCGTCGTATCACTCTCTGGAACTCTCCTCTTGTCCAGCGTCGTATCACTCTCTGGAACTCTCCTCTTGCTGTTTCTGACGTCAGTGGATCTTCTTATGTAATTCTTCTTATGTACTGCTGTTATTATTTTAAAATGATTGTATTTATAACTTAGTTACATAGTTGTATGTAACTGGAAAATTTAAATTATTTACAAAAAAAATAAATACGCCGTGCGGACGGGCATAAGCTCCCGCTGCACCGTGGATGATTTACGAAAGAGAACCACTGTAGCTTGCGTGTCCTATTTATACCCATGTCTTGGTCGACACCTGCAGTGGTACGAAATCGACATGTCAGAAACTATCTCTGGATTCAGTTCCCCCACTCTTTGTCAAATTCGCTATTTCTTATATTTCTGCGAATTGCAGAGTCCTGTAAGTATACTCTTATACTTATCTTATAACTATTATTACAACACATGTTCACTGTAATTTTGGACATTGCAACTTAACCCTTTCGATTTGTACACAGTTATTTCACTATTACACTCGTACGGTGTGTCACTTTCACGTGGTTTTCGTACACAGTATTTAGTAAATTTTATTACATTTTATTGTGTTTTTGGATTTTAATTCTTAATTATAGTTTATGAATAATTACGGAAAACAGTAATTTTGCAATTATTCATCTTGGGGTGGCAAACTCGCCTGCATAGACCTGCGTTCACACACACTAGCAAAATACTGGTGTACACACCTTCAGTTACATTTGTGTGTGTGTGCACGTCGATTCAGGTCGAAACACCTGTCATATTTTTGTCTGAGCCAAGCTTGCAATCCCTGACATGCTTATTTCTAATATATTATTAATTATTTACAGTTTATTAGGTAAATTTAAATTTTTATATTCAATGCTCAATACATCACTTATTTGTACTGTCGCATTATCCCTCTGCTTGGTAACAAAAAAAATTTAATAAATTTATTTATTATAATTTTTTTTATTTATTATTATTACATTTGCAAAAAAAATGTAACAAACAATAAAGAATAATATTCGTCATTTCACCCTTAATTGGAGTGTATACAAATGTCTTACCTCCCCTCTCACACGCTCAATGCTCGTGACCTTGTAGTAGGGTGGCTTTAACAAACAGCTGATCTGACCGGTTTCATTGACCTCGTCGTTTTCATGTGTAGAACTTCCTAAATGGCGTTGCGTGGAATTTACCTATTTCTTTCTTCTGTATCTCATCATATTACGATGAAAGTGTGTTGTCCTACTCGCTGTCTTAACGTATACGGTCCATTATAAAGTCTGAAGAATTTCTTCGCCGTATTATCACTTCGTTTTCCCACTGGATTAGCTTTGAGTAGTATACTTTCTCCCACGTTGAATTGTTGTAGCTTGTGAGTTAGATTAAATCTCTCTACTCTCTTGTTACCTCTTTCTCTTATCCGTTGCTTTGCGTATTCAATTTTCACACTTATTGGTACAGGTACATTTTGGTTATTCGGTTTGTTTATATATTTAGTCCAAAATCTGGTTGGCTTCTTATCTTCTTCTAATTCCATGGGAGTGTATCCTGTTGCTTCACTATAATTTTCGTTAATGGCTTTTTCAATAAATGGTAAATATTCTGCCCATTTATTGTGTTGATCATGGCAATATATTCGTAAATATTTACCTAATTCTTTGTTAACTCTCTCAGCAAGGTTTCCTTGAGGATGTCTTATGGATGTGAGTACAGGTTGTATTCCATTTTCCCTTAACGTCCTCTCCCATTTTTCACTTTGGAATTGTACACCTTGATCACTGAGTACCTTCTTCATTTTTCCATATAACGGAATATATTTCTGCAGTAGTATCTTTAGAACAACTTTGGTTGTGGGTCGCATAATTGGGTACAGTCGGACTGCCTTGGAAAACACATCGATACATACCAATATGTGCTTTACACCTCGACTTGATCGTGGTAATGGTCCCAGAAAATCCACTGCAATTTGCTCTCCTTTGTTCTCCTTCTGTATACTCTGCATTCCTACGTATGTGTGTAAATTCGGTCCTTAATTTTACATTATCTTACTCATACATTCTTACCTTCGCTTCTACTCTTCCTTAACTCTTTTCTTAACATGACATTACTTTATCTAATACATTACTTATAAAATACATTAACATTCATTACCTTTTATTACATTTCTTTAACATTACCTTTCTGATCGCTACTACTTTCCTGAAATACACTTCCGTAACAGAATACCCTTTTAGCTTTGTAGTGTATCGCATGATCGGTTACAGAGGAACTGTCTTGGAAAACAACGATATTTTTCTCGAAGTCCTTAATCCTAAGTAGTCTCTGCCCTTTTGACTTTTCACTCTCGCTTTCTTCTGTGTCCTTGTATCTCCATTAAGTTTTCGCTTGATCAGTCGTTCTGACAATTATAGCATTGATTACTCATCCCTAATCCTTTCTTCATATTAATAACAACAATAACATCTTTTACCATTACTTTCTTAAATATTTCTCACGCTATCATTCCTTACCATCAATAATACATTTCTTAATTAACCCTTTAAAATAATATTCCTTATTTCTTTTCACTAATATTTCTTTTTTTATTTGCTATCATATCCTTAATAAATAACATTTCTTAATTATACTCTCTTATATTATTACACATATTATTTCTTATTATTAATAATTAATAGTTATATTATTTTATTTTAAAAATAATTATTCATTCCATTCGGGTATTGAGTTCTGAGTTCAGTGTGTAGTTCGATCTTAGACCCCTCATTATAACAATTGCATTGTCCGTCGTCTACCGGACGTATATTGTTCCTTTGTAGCATAGTCGCCGTGCTTACCATTGTTCTCTCCCTCTGTAAACAACGTCCGCGTTCCATTGTATTACTGCGATGTTTGTTTTTATCGTAGAAGTCACCTGTTCATACGGCAAGAATTTGTTTCTTAGCTGTGATGAATAACTTCTCTCTCTTCTCTCCCACGTTCCATAATTCTCTCGTCACTAATGCATTGCGTATGTTCAGTCTGCTTGAGGCCCATATAAACAACTGTCGACTGTTTTTTCATTCGTCGTTTATGATAACCTCTGTAATTTTTATAATTACAGTTATAATTATCGTTATTATAGTTATCGTTCGCTTTATACTTCTCGTGCGTATATCTAACATCATATTTACCACAATTTTGTGTAGTGTTTCGTATAGATAATTTACTACATTTATTGTTAGGCCTACAGTGATATTTATCTCCGTAAGTGTAGTGCCTTAAGTGTGTCATCTTATGTGACTTACTAGTGTGTGTGTGTCTCACAATAGGGATATCGCCATTAATAAGGTATGTTTTATTAACCTTTATTTGCTTCTCCTCCTTAATGTTAATTACTTTATAATTATCGTTAGTAATTACACACGTATTTTCTCTTTTATTTTTAATTCTTATGGTTTGCTTATATTCTACTGCCGCAATGTGCGTATTAGAATCGTCAATTCTTTCTACTAATTCCTCTTTTGCTTTCCTTTCTTCTCTTAATTTTTCGGTATGTTTTGTAAAAAATTCTGTTAACTCTTCTATTTGCGTTCTAATATTATTTTCTTTTACTTTTTCTGTTTGTTTGATCTCTACTTCACCAAATACGGCTAGCATCATAGCTTCAAGCGCTTCTCCCATCCTTAAACTTCCCGATAATGCCATGGTGAGTTATTATTAAAATATATATTTCGTAGTTATTATTTAACAATTATTATTGATAACCGTTCCCTACTTATTTATTTATTTCTTTCTTTATTTTTATTAATAGTTATTATTAATACTCATTACAGTTACACCTGTTACATAGACAAATAATATTATTCGTGGGCGCCAGCTGTGTGATTACACAACAATTAACATTACATTCAGTTACTGTTTAATATAAATTATAATTACATATTATACATTTTTCATTTAACACACTCTTTAAATTTTAGAGCAACCATTTAGCTACATGAAAAATTTTAATAGTTAAATGATGGGGTTCGGGCCATACGTTCATGGGCTACAATTTATGTAACAAATTTTTGTACGTAAATTTAGGCATGTCGTGCCCCACGTCCAGGGCGACAAATATATTTACAACGTTTTTTAAACGTTGTTAAATTTAATTTCAAATACAAATACACTTCTATTTGTGTTTGCGGAGCCCCACGATCTTGGAGCGCCAAATATATTATACAACGTATTTATGTGTGTGGATTTTTATATGTACTTTAATTTGTATAGCCCCACGTTCTTTGGGAGCCAAATATATATACATAAACACATATACATATACACAAATGTAGCGTGACCGGTCTCACGTTCAAGATTGACAAATTATGCAACAATATAACATTTAAATTGGGTTTCAGGTGTATCTGCAATAAGAATTCTATATAACTTGTAACGATATTTCAAATTTATTTGATATTATTAAAAAATTGTGCACATGGCACTGACTTCGATTTAAAACATTCGTTATTATTTGTTATTATGCCGTAAGGCTTATGCTATATACATCCTTACTGACTAAATATTCTATTCTACTAATTATTGTATTAAAGAAAAATCTCATTTTCATACTACTCAGTCAATTAATGTGTTTCAAAATATCAATATTTAAATCTCTTTTTATATATTGTAATGTACTCAAAATATTAATAGTTATTGAATTTATCTTTTGTTTCTCAGTACTGTTTTATCTCAAATACTAATTGTTTTCATTTAAATGCTTTATATTCATTTTATTTCATATTAATTTGAGCTCTTGATACGTTAATCGTATTTCTAAAACATCTATGTTTTTAATTCTACTTTACAAGAAACACTGGCTCTTACTTTAAAATAAAATAGAAATGTCTTTAATTGTCATTGAGTTCATTGTACGATTAAGATATAAATAAGTTGTTTATCACCTTATTGTCGTCAATCATACTCGATCATTTTGATACATCTGTAGTCGTCCTCGTCTCGCACTCCAGCGTCGGCTGTCTCTCTTCTCCTCTTGTCCAGCGTCGGCTGTCTCTCTTCTCCTCTTGTCCAGCGTCGAATCACTCCTTCTTGTCCAGCGTCGTATCACTCTCTGGAACTCTCCTCTTGTCCAGCGTCGTATCACTCTCTCTTGTCCAGCGTCGAATCACTCCTTCTTGTCCAGCGTCGTATCACTCTCTGGAACTCTCCTCTTGTCCAGCGTCGTATCACTCTCTGGAACTCTCCTCTTGCTGTTTCTGACGTCAGTGGATCTTCTTATGTAATTCTTCTTATGTACTGCTGTTATTATTTTAAAATGATTGTATTTATAACTTAGTTACATAGTTGTATGTAACTGGAAAATTTAAATTATTTACAAAAAAAATAAATACGCCGTGCGGACGGGCATAAGCTCCCGCTGCACCGTGGATGATTTACGAAAGAGAACCACTGTAGCTTGCGTGTCCTATTTATACCCATGTCTTGGTCGACACCTGCAGTGGTACGAAATCGACATGTCAGAAACTATCTCTGGATTCAGTTCCCCCACTCTTTGTCAAATTCGCTATTTCTTATATTTCTGCGAATTGCAGAGTCCTGTAAGTATACTCTTATACTTATCTTATAACTATTATTACAACACATGTTCACTGTAATTTTGGACATTGCAACTTAACCCTTTCGATTTGTACACAGTTATTTCACTATTACACTCGTACGGTGTGTCACTTTCACGTGGTTTTCGTACACAGTATTTAGTAAATTTTATTACATTTTATTGTGTTTTTGGATTTTAATTCTTAATTATAGTTTATGAATAATTACGGAAAACAGTAATTTTGCAATTATTCATCTTGGGGTGGCAAACTCGCCTGCATAGACCTGCGTTCACACACACTAGCAAAATACTGGTGTACACACCTTCAGTTACATTTGTGTGTGTGTGCACGTCGATTCAGGTCGAAACACCTGTCATATTTTTGTCTGAGCCAAGCTTGCAATCCCTGACATGCTTATTTCTAATATATTATTAATTATTTACAGTTTATTAGGTAAATTTAAATTTTTATATTCAATGCTCAATACATCACTTATTTGTACTGTCGCATTATCCCTCTGCTTGGTAACAAAAAAAATTTAATAAATTTATTTATTATAATTTTTTTTATTTATTATTATTACATTTGCAAAAAAAATGTAACAAACAATAAAGAATAATATTCGTCATTTCACCCTTAATTGGAGTGTATACAAATGTCTTACCTCCCCTCTCACACGCTCAATGCTCGTGACCTTGTAGTAGGGTGGCTTTAACAAACAGCTGATCTGACCGGTTTCATTGACCTCGTCGTTTTCATGTGTAGAACTTCCTAAATGGCGTTGCGTGGAATTTACCTATTTCTTTCTTCTGTATCTCATCATATTACGATGAAAGTGTGTTGTCCTACTCGCTGTCTTAACGTATACGGTCCATTATAAAGTCTGAAGAATTTCTTCGCCGTATTATCACTTCGTTTTCCCACTGGATTAGCTTTGAGTAGTATACTTTCTCCCACGTTGAATTGTTGTAGCTTGTGAGTTAGATTAAATCTCTCTACTCTCTTGTTACCTCTTTCTCTTATCCGTTGCTTTGCGTATTCAATTTTCACACTTATTGGTACAGGTACATTTTGGTTATTCGGTTTGTTTATATATTTAGTCCAAAATCTGGTTGGCTTCTTATCTTCTTCTAATTCCATGGGAGTGTATCCTGTTGCTTCACTATAATTTTCGTTAATGGCTTTTTCAATAAATGGTAAATATTCTGCCCATTTATTGTGTTGATCATGGCAATATATTCGTAAATATTTACCTAATTCTTTGTTAACTCTCTCAGCAAGGTTTCCTTGAGGATGTCTTATGGATGTGAGTACAGGTTGTATTCCATTTTCCCTTAACGTCCTCTCCCATTTTTCACTTTGGAATTGTACACCTTGATCACTGAGTACCTTCTTCATTTTTCCATATAACGGAATATATTTCTGCAGTAGTATCTTTAGAACAACTTTGGTTGTGGGTCGCATAATTGGGTACAGTCGGACTGCCTTGGAAAACACATCGATACATACCAATATGTGCTTTACACCTCGACTTGATCGTGGTAATGGTCCCAGAAAATCCACTGCAATTTGCTCTCCTTTGTTCTCCTTCTGTATACTCTGCATTCCTACGTATGTGTGTAAATTCGGTCCTTAATTTTACATTATCTTACTCATACATTCTTACCTTCGCTTCTACTCTTCCTTAACTCTTTTCTTAACATGACATTACTTTATCTAATACATTACTTATAAAATACATTAACATTCATTACCTTTTATTACATTTCTTTAACATTACCTTTCTGATCGCTACTACTTTCCTGAAATACACTTCCGTAACAGAATACCCTTTTAGCTTTGTAGTGTATCGCATGATCGGTTACAGAGGAACTGTCTTGGAAAACAATGATATTTTTCTCGAAGTCCTTAATCCTAAGTAGTCTCTGCCCTTTTGACTTTTCACTCTCGCTTTCTTCTGTGTCCTTGTATCTCCATTAAGTTTTCGCTTGATCAGTCGTTCTGACAATTATAGCATTGATTACTCATCCCTAATCCTTTCTTCATATTAATAACAACAATAACATCTTTTACCATTACTTTCTTAAATATTTCTCACGCTATCATTCCTTACCATCAATAATACATTTCTTAATTAACCCTTTAAAATAATATTCCTTATTTCTTTTCACTAATATTTCTTTTTTTATTTGCTATCATATCCTTAATAAATAACATTTCTTAATTATACTCTCTTATATTATTACACATATTATTTCTTATTATTAATAATTAATAGTTATATTATTTTATTTTAAAAATAATTATTCATTCCATTCGGGTATTGAGTTCTGAGTTCAGTGTGTAGTTCGATCTTAGACCCCTCATTATAACAATTGCATTGTCCGTCGTCTACCGGACGTATATTGTTCCTTTGTAGCATAGTCGCCGTGCTTACCATTGTTCTCTCCCTCTGTAAACAACGTCCGCGTTCCATTGTATTACTGCGATGTTTGTTTTTATCGTAGAAGTCACCTGTTCATACGGCAAGAATTTGTTTCTTAGCTGTGATGAATAACTTCTCTCTCTTCTCTCCCACGTTCCATAATTCTCTCGTCACTAATGCATTGCGTATGTTCAGTCTGCTTGAGGCCCATATAAACAACTGTCGACTGTTTTTTCATTCGTCGTTTATGATAACCTCTGTAATTTTTATAATTACAGTTATAATTATCGTTATTATAGTTATCGTTCGCTTTATACTTCTCGTGCGTATATCTAACATCATATTTACCACAATTTTGTGTAGTGTTTCGTATAGATAATTTACTACATTTATTGTTAGGCCTACAGTGATATTTATCTCCGTAAGTGTAGTGCCTTAAGTGTGTCATCTTATGTGACTTACTAGTGTGTGTGTGTCTCACAATAGGGATATCGCCATTAATAAGGTATGTTTTATTAACCTTTATTTGCTTCTCCTCCTTAATGTTAATTACTTTATAATTATCGTTAGTAATTACACACGTATTTTCTCTTTTATTTTTAATTCTTATGGTTTGCTTATATTCTACTGCCGCAATGTGCGTATTAGAATCGTCAATTCTTTCTACTAATTCCTCTTTTGCTTTCCTTTCTTCTCTTAATTTTTCGGTATGTTTTGTAAAAAATTCTGTTAACTCTTCTATTTGCGTTCTAATATTATTTTCTTTTACTTTTTCTGTTTGTTTGATCTCTACTTCACCAAATACGGCTAGCATCATAGCTTCAAGCGCTTCTCCCATCCTTAAACTTCCCGATAATGCCATGGTGAGTTATTATTAAAATATATATTTCGTAGTTATTATTTAACAATTATTATTGATAACCGTTCCCTACTTATTTATTTATTTCTTTCTTTATTTTTATTAATAGTTATTATTAATACTCATTACAGTTACACCTGTTACATAGACAAATAATATTATTCGTGGGCGCCAGCTGTGTGATTACACAACAATTAACATTACATTCAGTTACTGTTTAATATAAATTATAATTACATATTATACATTTTTCATTTAACACACTCTTTAAATTTTAGAGCAACCATTTAGCTACATGAAAAATTTTAATAGTTAAATGATGGGGTTCGGGCCATACGTTCATGGGCTACAATTTATGTAACAAATTTTTGTACGTAAATTTAGGCATGTCGTGCCCCACGTCCAGGGCGACAAATATATTTACAACGTTTTTTAAACGTTGTTAAATTTAATTTCAAATACAAATACACTTCTATTTGTGTTTGCGGAGCCCCACGATCTTGGAGCGCCAAATATATTATACAACGTATTTATGTGTGTGGATTTTTATATGTACTTTAATTTGTATAGCCCCACGTTCTTTGGGAGCCAAATATATATACATAAACACATATACATATACACAAATGTAGCGTGACCGGTCTCACGTTCAAGATTGACAAATTATGCAACAATATAACATTTAAATTGGGTTTCAGGTGTATCTGCAATAAGAATTCTATATAACTTGTAACGATATTTCAAATTTATTTGATATTATTAAAAAATTGTGCACATGGCACTGACTTCGATTTAAAACATTCGTTATTATTTGTTATTATGCCGTAAGGCTTATGCTATATACATCCTTACTGACTAAATATTCTATTCTACTAATTATTGTATTAAAGAAAAATCTCATTTTCATACTACTCAGTCAATTAATGTGTTTCAAAATATCAATATTTAAATCTCTTTTTATATATTGTAATGTACTCAAAATATTAATAGTTATTGAATTTATCTTTTGTTTCTCAGTACTGTTTTATCTCAAATACTAATTGTTTTCATTTAAATGCTTTATATTCATTTTATTTCATATTAATTTGAGCTCTTGATACGTTAATCGTATTTCTAAAACATCTATGTTTTTAATTCTACTTTACAAGAAACACTGGCTCTTACTTTAAAATAAAATAGAAATGTCTTTAATTGTCATTGAGTTCATTGTACGATTAAGATATAAATAAGTTGTTTATCACCTTATTGTCGTCAATCATACTCGATCATTTTGATACATCTGTAGTCGTCCTCGTCTCGCACTCCAGCGTCGGCTGTCTCTCTTCTCCTCTTGTCCAGCGTCGGCTGTCTCTCTTCTCCTCTTGTCCAGCGTCGAATCACTCCTTCTTGTCCAGCGTCGTATCACTCTCTGGAACTCTCCTCTTGTCCAGCGTCGTATCACTCTCTCTTGTCCAGCGTCGAATCACTCCTTCTTGTCCAGCGTCGTATCACTCTCTGGAACTCTCCTCTTGTCCAGCGTCGTATCACTCTCTGGAACTCTCCTCTTGCTGTTTCTGACGTCAGTGGATCTTCTTATGTAATTCTTCTTATGTACTGCTGTTATTATTTTAAAATGATTGTATTTATAACTTAGTTACATAGTTGTATGTAACTGGAAAATTTAAATTATTTACAAAAAAAATAAATACGCCGTGCGGACGGGCATAAGCTCCCGCTGCACCGTGGATGATTTACGAAAGAGAACCACTGTAGCTTGCGTGTCCTATTTATACCCATGTCTTGGTCGACACCTGCAGTGGTACGAAATCGACATGTCAGAAACTATCTCTGGATTCAGTTCCCCCACTCTTTGTCAAATTCGCTATTTCTTATATTTCTGCGAATTGCAGAGTCCTGTAAGTATACTCTTATACTTATCTTATAACTATTATTACAACACATGTTCACTGTAATTTTGGACATTGCAACTTAACCCTTTCGATTTGTACACAGTTATTTCACTATTACACTCGTACGGTGTGTCACTTTCACGTGGTTTTCGTACACAGTATTTAGTAAATTTTATTACATTTTATTGTGTTTTTGGATTTTAATTCTTAATTATAGTTTATGAATAATTACGGAAAACAGTAATTTTGCAATTATTCATCTTGGGGTGGCAAACTCGCCTGCATAGACCTGCGTTCACACACACTAGCAAAATACTGGTGTACACACCTTCAGTTACATTTGTGTGTGTGTGCACGTCGATTCAGGTCGAAACACCTGTCATATTTTTGTCTGAGCCAAGCTTGCAATCCCTGACATGCTTATTTCTAATATATTATTAATTATTTACAGTTTATTAGGTAAATTTAAATTTTTATATTCAATGCTCAATACATCACTTATTTGTACTGTCGCATTATCCCTCTGCTTGGTAACAAAAAAAATTTAATAAATTTATTTATTATAATTTTTTTTATTTATTATTATTACATTTGCAAAAAAAATGTAACAAACAATAAAGAATAATATTCGTCATTTCACCCTTAATTGGAGTGTATACAAATGTCTTACCTCCCCTCTCACACGCTCAATGCTCGTGACCTTGTAGTAGGGTGGCTTTAACAAACAGCTGATCTGACCGGTTTCATTGACCTCGTCGTTTTCATGTGTAGAACTTCCTAAATGGCGTTGCGTGGAATTTACCTATTTCTTTCTTCTGTATCTCATCATATTACGATGAAAGTGTGTTGTCCTACTCGCTGTCTTAACGTATACGGTCCATTATAAAGTCTGAAGAATTTCTTCGCCGTATTATCACTTCGTTTTCCCACTGGATTAGCTTTGAGTAGTATACTTTCTCCCACGTTGAATTGTTGTAGCTTGTGAGTTAGATTAAATCTCTCTACTCTCTTGTTACCTCTTTCTCTTATCCGTTGCTTTGCGTATTCAATTTTCACACTTATTGGTACAGGTACATTTTGGTTATTCGGTTTGTTTATATATTTAGTCCAAAATCTGGTTGGCTTCTTATCTTCTTCTAATTCCATGGGAGTGTATCCTGTTGCTTCACTATAATTTTCGTTAATGGCTTTTTCAATAAATGGTAAATATTCTGCCCATTTATTGTGTTGATCATGGCAATATATTCGTAAATATTTACCTAATTCTTTGTTAACTCTCTCAGCAAGGTTTCCTTGAGGATGTCTTATGGATGTGAGTACAGGTTGTATTCCATTTTCCCTTAACGTCCTCTCCCATTTTTCACTTTGGAATTGTACACCTTGATCACTGAGTACCTTCTTCATTTTTCCATATAACGGAATATATTTCTGCAGTAGTATCTTTAGAACAACTTTGGTTGTGGGTCGCATAATTGGGTACAGTCGGACTGCCTTGGAAAACACATCGATACATACCAATATGTGCTTTACACCTCGACTTGATCGTGGTAATGGTCCCAGAAAATCCACTGCAATTTGCTCTCCTTTGTTCTCCTTCTGTATACTCTGCATTCCTACGTATGTGTGTAAATTCGGTCCTTAATTTTACATTATCTTACTCATACATTCTTACCTTCGCTTCTACTCTTCCTTAACTCTTTTCTTAACATGACATTACTTTATCTAATACATTACTTATAAAATACATTAACATTCATTACCTTTTATTACATTTCTTTAACATTACCTTTCTGATCGCTACTACTTTCCTGAAATACACTTCCGTAACAGAATACCCTTTTAGCTTTGTAGTGTATCGCATGATCGGTTACAGAGGAACTGTCTTGGAAAACAATGATATTTTTCTCGAAGTCCTTAATCCTAAGTAGTCTCTGCCCTTTTGACTTTTCACTCTCGCTTTCTTCTGTGTCCTTGTATCTCCATTAAGTTTTCGCTTGATCAGTCGTTCTGACAATTATAGCATTGATTACTCATCCCTAATCCTTTCTTCATATTAATAACAACAATAACATCTTTTACCATTACTTTCTTAAATATTTCTCACGCTATCATTCCTTACCATCAATAATACATTTCTTAATTAACCCTTTAAAATAATATTCCTTATTTCTTTTCACTAATATTTCTTTTTTTATTTGCTATCATATCCTTAATAAATAACATTTCTTAATTATACTCTCTTATATTATTACACATATTATTTCTTATTATTAATAATTAATAGTTATATTATTTTATTTTAAAAATAATTATTCATTCCATTCGGGTATTGAGTTCTGAGTTCAGTGTGTAGTTCGATCTTAGACCCCTCATTATAACAATTGCATTGTCCGTCGTCTACCGGACGTATATTGTTCCTTTGTAGCATAGTCGCCGTGCTTACCATTGTTCTCTCCCTCTGTAAACAACGTCCGCGTTCCATTGTATTACTGCGATGTTTGTTTTTATCGTAGAAGTCACCTGTTCATACGGCAAGAATTTGTTTCTTAGCTGTGATGAATAACTTCTCTCTCTTCTCTCCCACGTTCCATAATTCTCTCGTCACTAATGCATTGCGTATGTTCAGTCTGCTTGAGGCCCATATAAACAACTGTCGACTGTTTTTTCATTCGTCGTTTATGATAACCTCTGTAATTTTTATAATTACAGTTATAATTATCGTTATTATAGTTATCGTTCGCTTTATACTTCTCGTGCGTATATCTAACATCATATTTACCACAATTTTGTGTAGTGTTTCGTATAGATAATTTACTACATTTATTGTTAGGCCTACAGTGATATTTATCTCCGTAAGTGTAGTGCCTTAAGTGTGTCATCTTATGTGACTTACTAGTGTGTGTGTGTCTCACAATAGGGATATCGCCATTAATAAGGTATGTTTTATTAACCTTTATTTGCTTCTCCTCCTTAATGTTAATTACTTTATAATTATCGTTAGTAATTACACACGTATTTTCTCTTTTATTTTTAATTCTTATGGTTTGCTTATATTCTACTGCCGCAATGTGCGTATTAGAATCGTCAATTCTTTCTACTAATTCCTCTTTTGCTTTCCTTTCTTCTCTTAATTTTTCGGTATGTTTTGTAAAAAATTCTGTTAACTCTTCTATTTGCGTTCTAATATTATTTTCTTTTACTTTTTCTGTTTGTTTGATCTCTACTTCACCAAATACGGCTAGCATCATAGCTTCAAGCGCTTCTCCCATCCTTAAACTTCCCGATAATGCCATGGTGAGTTATTATTAAAATATATATTTCGTAGTTATTATTTAACAATTATTATTGATAACCGTTCCCTACTTATTTATTTATTTCTTTCTTTATTTTTATTAATAGTTATTATTAATACTCATTACAGTTACACCTGTTACATAGACAAATAATATTATTCGTGGGCGCCAGCTGTGTGATTACACAACAATTAACATTACATTCAGTTACTGTTTAATATTAATTATAATTACATATTATACATTTTTCATTTAACACACTCTTTAAATTTTAGAGCAACCATTTAGCTACATGAAAAATTTTAATAGTTAAATGATGGGGTTCGGGCCATACGTTCATGGGCTACAATTTATGTAACAAATTTTTGTACATAAATTTAGGCATGTCGTGCCCCACGTCCAGGGCGACAAATATATTTACAACGTTTTTTAAACGTTGTTAAATTTAATTTCAAATACAAATACACTTCTATTTGTGTTTGCGGAGCCCCACGATCTTGGAGCGCCAAATATATTATACAACGTATTTATGTGTGTGGATTTTTATATGTACTTTAATTTGTATAGCCCCACGTTCTTTGGGAGCCAAATATATATACATAAACACATATACATATACACAAATTTAGCGTGACCGGTCTCACGTTCAAGATTGACAAATTATGCAACAATATAACATTTAAATTGGGTTTCAGGTGTATCTGCAATAAGAATTCTATATAACTTGTAACGATATTTCAAATTTATTTGATATTATTAAAAAATTGTGCACATGGCACTGACTTCGATTTAAAACATTCGTTATTATTTGTTTTTATGCCGTAAGGCTTATGCTATATACATCCTTACTGACTAAATATTCTATTCTACTAATTATTGTATTAAAGAAAAATCTCATTTTCATACTACTCAGTCAATTAATGTGTTTCAAAATATCAATATTTAAATCTCTTTTTATATATTGTAATGTACTCAAAATATTAATAGTTATTGAATTTATCTTTTGTTTCTCAGTACTGTTTTATCTCAAATACTAATTGTTTTCATTTAAATGCTTTATATTCATTTTATTTCATATTAATTTGAGCTCTTGATACGTTAATCGTATTTCTAAAACATCTATGTTTTTAATTCTACTTTACAAGAAACACTGGCTCTTACTTTAAAATAAAATAGAAATGTCTTTAATTGTCATTGAGTTCATTGTACGATTAAGATATAAATAAGTTGTTTATCACCTTATTGTCGTCAATCATACTCGATCATTTTGATACATCTGTAGTCGTCCTCGTCTCGCACTCCAGCGTCGGCTGTCTCTCTTCTCCTCTTGTCCAGCGTCGGCTGTCTCTCTTCTCCTCTTGTCCAGCGTCGAATCACTCCTTCTTGTCCAGCGTCGTATCACTCTCTGAAACTCTCCTCTTGTCCAGCGTCGTATCACTCTCTCTTGTCCAGCGTCGAATCACTCCTTCTTGTCCAGCGTCGTATCACTCTCTGGAACTCTCCTCTTGCTGTTTCTGACGTCAGTGGATCTTCTTATGTAATTCTTCTTATGTACTGCTGTTATTATTTTAAAATGATTGTATTTATAACTTAGTTACATAGTTGTATGTAACTGGAAAATTTAAATTATTTACAAAAAAAATAAATACGCCGTGCGGACGGGCATAAGCTCCCGCTGCACCGTGGATGATTTACGAAAGAGAACCACTGTAGCTTGCGTGTCCTATTTATACCCATGTCTTGGTCGACACCTGCAGTGGTACGAAATCGACATGTCAGAAACTATCTCTGGATTCAGTTCCCCCACTCTTTGTCAAATTCGCTATTTCTTATATTTCTGCGAATTGCAGAGTCCTGTAAGTATACTCTTATACTTATCTTATAACTATTATTACAACACATGTTCACTGTAATTTTGGACATTGCAACTTAACCCTTTCGATTTGTACACAGTTATTTCACTATTACACTCGTACGGTGTGTCACTTTCACGTGGTTTTCGTACACAGTATTTAGTAAATTTTATTACATTTTATTGTGTTTTTGGATTTTAATTCTTAATTATAGTTTATGAATAATTACGGAAAACAGTAATTTTGCAATTATTCATCTTGGGGTGGCAAACTCGCCTGCATAGACCTGCGTTCACACACACTAGCAAAATACTGGTGTACACACCTTCAGTTACATTTGTGTGTGTGTGCACGTCGATTCAGGTCGAAACACCTGTCATATTTTTGTCTGAGCCAAGCTTGCAATCCCTGACATGCTTATTTCTAATATATTATTAATTATTTACAGTTTATTAGGTAAATTTTAATTTTTATATTCAATGCTCAATACATCACTTATTTGTACTGTCGCATTATCCCTCTGCTTGGTAACAAAAAAAATTTAATAAATTTATTTATTATAATTTTTTTTATTTGTTATTATTACATTTGCAAAAAAAATGTAACAAATAATAAAGAATAATATTCGTCATTTCACCCTTAATTGGAGTGTATACAAATGTCTTACCTCCCCTCTCACACGCTCAATGCTCGTGACCTTGTAGTAGGGTGGCTTTAACAAACAGCTGATCTGACCGGTTTCATTGACCTCGTCGTTTTCATGTGTAGAACATCCTAAATGGCGTTGCGTGGAATTTACCTATTTCTTTCTTCTGTATCTCATCATATTACGATGAAAGTGTGTTGTCCTACTCGCTGTCTTAACGTATACGGTCCATTATAAAGTCTGAAGAATTTCTTCGCCGTATTATCACTTCGTTTTCCCACTGGATTAGCTTTGAGTAGTATACTTTCTCCCACGTTGAATTGTTGTAGCTTGTGAGTTAGATTAAATCTCTCTACTCTCTTGTTACCTCTTTCTCTTATCCGTTGCTTTGCGTATTCAATTTTCACACTTATTGGTACAGGTACATTTTGGTTATTCGGTTTGTTTATATATTTAGTCCAAAATCTGGTTGGCTTCTTATCTTCTTCTAATTCCATGGGAGTGTATCCTGTTGCTTCACTATAATTTTCGTTAATGGCTTTTTCAATAAATGGTAAATATTCTGCCCATTTATTGTGTTGATCATGGCAATATATTCGTAAATATTTACCTAATTCTTTGTTAACTCTCTCAGCAAGGTTTCCTTGAGGATGTCTTATGGATGTGAGTACAGGTTGTATTCCATTTTCCCTTAACGTCCTCTCCCATTTTTCACTTTGGAATTGTACACCTTGATCACTGAGTACCTTCTTCATTTTTCCATATAACGGAATATATTTCTGCAGTAGTATCTTTAGAACAACTTTGGTTGTGGGTCGCATAATTGGGTACAGTCGGACTGCCTTGGAAAACACATCGATACATACCAATATGTGCTTTACACCTCGACTTGATCGTGGTAATGGTCCCAGAAAATCCACTGCAATTTGCTCTCCTTTGTTCTCCTTCTGTATACTCTGCATTCCTACGTATGTGTGTAAATTCGGTCCTTAATTTTACATTATCTTACTCATACATTCTTACCTTCGCTAATACTCTTCCTTAACTCTTTTCTTAACATGACATTACTTTATCTAATACATTACTTATAAAATACATTAACATTCATTACCTTTTATTACATTTCTTTAACGTTACCTTTCTGATCGCTACTACTTTCCTGAAATACACTTCCGTAACAGAATACCCTTTTAGCTTTGTAGTGTATCGCATGATCGGTTACAGAGGAACTGTCTTGGAAAACAACGATATTTTTCTCGAAGTCCTTAATCCTAAGTAGTCTCTGCCCTTTTGACTTTTCACTCTCGCTTTCTTCTGTGTCCTTGTATCTCCATTAAGTTTTCGCTTGATCAGTCGTTCTGACAATTATAGCATTGATTACTCATCCCTAATCCTTTCTTCATATTAATAACAACAATAACATCTTTTACCATTACTTTCTTAAATATTTCTCACGCTATCATTCCTTACCATCAATAATACATTTCTTAATTAACCCTTTAAAATAATATTCCTTATTTCTTTTCACTAATATTTCTTTTTTTATTTGCTATCATATCCTTAATAAATAACATTTCTTAATTATACTCTCTTATATTATTACACATATTATTTCTTATTATTAATAATTAATAGTTATATTATTTTATTTTAAAAATAATTATTCATTCCATTCGGGTATTGAGTTCTGAGTTCAGTGTGTAGTTCGATCTTAGACCCCTCATTATAACAATTGCATTGTCCGTCGTCTACCGGACGTATATTGTTCCTTTGTAGCATAGTCGCCGTGCTTACCATTGTTCTCTCCCTCTGTAAACAACGTCCGCGTTCCATTGTATTACTGCGATGTTTGTTTTTATCGTAGAAGTCACCTGTTCATACGGCAAGAATTTGTTTCTTAGCTGTGATGAATAACTTCTCTCTCTTCTCTCCCACGTTCCATAATTCTCTCGTCACTAATGCATTGCGTATGTTCAGTCTGCTTGAGGCCCATATAAACAACTGTCGACTGTTTTTTCATTCGTCGTTTATGATAACCTCTGTAATTTTTATAATTACAGTTATAATTATCGTTATTATAGTTATCGTTCGCTTTATACTTCTCGTGCGTATATCTAACATCATATTTACCACAATTTTGTGTAGTGTTTCGTATAGATAATTTACTACATTTATTGTTAGGCCTACAGTGATATTTATCTCCGTAAGTGTAGTGCCTTAAGTGTGTCATCTTATGTGACTTACTAGTGTGTGTGTGTCTCACAATAGGGATATCGCCATTAATAAGGTATGTTTTATTAACCTTTATTTGCTTCTCCTCCTTAATGTTAATTCCTTTATAATTATCGTTAGTAATTACACACGTATTTTCTCTTTTATTTTTAATTCTTATGGTTTGCTTATATTCTACTGCCGCAATGTGCGTATTAGAATCGTCAATTCTTTCTACTAATTCCTCTTTTGCTTTCCTTTCTTCTCTTAATTTTTCGGTATGTTTTGTAAAAAATTCTGTTAACTCTTCTATTTGCGTTCTAATATTATTTTCTTTTACTTTTTCTGTTTGTTTGATCTCTACTTCACCAAATACGGCTAGCATCATAGCTTCAAGCGCTTCTCCCATCCTTAAACTTCCCGATAATGCCATGGTGAGTTATTATTAAAATATATATTTCGTAGTTATTATTTAACAATTATTATTGATAACCGTTCCCTACTTATTTATTTATTTCTTTCTTTATTTTTATTAATAGTTATTATTAATACTCATTACAGTTACACCTGTTACATAGACAAATAATATTATTCGTGGGCGCCAGCTGTGTGATTACACAACAATTAACATTACATTCAGTTACTGTTTAATATAAATTATAATTACATATTATACATTTTTCATTTAACACACTCTTTAAATTTTAGAGCAACCATTTAGCTACATGAAAAATTTTAATAGTTAAATGATGGGGTTCGGGCCATACGTTCATGGGCTACAATTTATGTAACAAATTTTTGTACATAAATTTAGGCATGTCGTGCCCCACGTCCAGGGCGACAAATATATTTACAACGTTTTTTAAACGTTGTTAAATTTAATTTCAAATACAAATACACTTCTATTTGTGTTTGCGGAGCCCCACGATCTTGGAGCGCCAAATATATTATACAACGTATTTATGTGTGTGGATTTTTATATGTACTTTAATTTGTATAGCCCCACGTTCTTTGGGAGCCAAATATATATACATAAACACATATATATATACACAAATTTAGCGAGACCGGTCCCACGTTCAAGATTGACAAATTATGCAACAATATAACATTTAAATTGGGTTTCAGGTGTATCTGCAATAAGAATTCTATATAACTTG